>JAOWCC010000577.1:76489739-77885218 GCA_030867875.1 Actinernus sp. WN-2022 | reverse complement strand
ATTTGATAGTCAAGTGTTTCATCTATAAACATTCCCGCACCTCCTGACGCTAGAGGATTCGGAACGTACTCGAATTCATAACTTGGTATTTTTAGAAAGCACACAGGTGCATTTGAATTGGTAATTTTAGTTTTCCGTGACACCAATAATGTTGAAATGAAAATCAAGTTCTTCTAGAAGATGAGTTTGAAGATTTTCTAAATTACGATTTAGGCTTACCACATTGTTATGGAAGATCGAGAAACTACAATCAACTTCATTTTTTGTTAATTTGTTCTTCATTTGTTCAAAGCTATGTGGAGAGAAATATCGACTTTGTATGCATTGGTTTAATAGATAATCATTGGAATTTAAGTTTTTATCTAAGCTTGTATTGAGGCTAAATAAATCTAGGTCAAGGCTGGTTAGCTTATCTAAATCTTTCTTAGTTTTTCGATGAGTGTAAATATTATTATTGGCCTTGTCTCCTTCTACTCCTAATCAGTATTTGAAGGGGACGTGAAAGAACCTGACTTTTTTTTAGACTTTATTAAGTTTAACAACACATTTGTTTAAAAAAAATAACCTAACCCGCAAGTAGCATAGCTAATCGAGGCGGGTTAAGTGGGAAAAAATAGCAATATATAATGTTGACAAGATAAATAAATATATAGATATATACAGTCGCAGCTGTTAAGGTTGTCCTAGACATATCCACATATGGATTTATAGCCTTTGTTCTGTTCGCACCTTTTACATAAAGAACGATAATCAACCGTGAACGCGCCCTTTGTATTTGGTAACAAAGAACCACGGTGGTCTAATGGTTAACGCTCTTGCTTACCAGTTCGAAGCCCCGAGTTCAAGTCTCAGTATCTGCATTACGTCTTTTTTTTCACTGCGAAGATTTTTTTCATTTCTTTTCCGCTATTTTTTTCTGACTGCATTTCCTTAAAAGCAAGAGACCATCACTTGCTTAAAAGCTTTATTTCAAACGTGACTACAAGAATGCCTAGGACACCTATCATCCACATATATTTTATTAAGGGATGTTCGAACATTTCTTTTGCAAAAGCTTCGACTGCCGCAGGGAATGTAGTATTTTGAACATCGACATTGTCCATGGCATAGCTTGACAAGTTTGTGATCGTTTGTCAAACACTCGTAAACCTTACGCCGATTACACGGTTTTAATTCCATGTGAGTTCTCTTCCTTCACAAAGAAAAAAGCTTCGTCAACTTATGCAAGCATTACTATGGGTTTCAAAGAGAATTCTGAAGAATTTCTGGACTGCCGGGTATTTTCAAAACTGTCTCCGTGTCTCGCGGCCGATGTTTTCGAAATCTCGAAAATAAATGGGGTCGCTCGCTCAGTCTGCCTAAGTTCTGAAAATCAGTACGAATAATATTCATAACACTTGCTAAAAGCGCTTCCTACTTCTAAACAATATATAATACTTTGAATCAGTGGGTATCTAGTATTTTCAAAACTGTTTCTGGTATATACATGTAAGCCCGGCACAGTGTAAAAAATACGCTTATTCAAACCCACAACCATCAACAGAATTGCTACACCATTCTAAACGAAAATAGCGTAATTTGGGCGTACTCAGTCAGTGCTGGTATAATTATCAACTTCGAAAGTCTGGGGGAAATTGAGACCGTCTCAGGAGCTTTAAAGAAACTGCAAAAAGAAACACACATGTAAATAGAACAAAATAACAAGGGGGGGAAAACAAGAGGAAAAAAAAACAAGGAAAAAAAAGATACGATTCCGATACTGAGACTTGAACTCGGGGCTTCGGTGGTCCATTAGACCACCGTGGCTCTTTGTTACCAAATACAAAGGCCGTGTTCACGGCTGATTACCGTTCTTTATGTAAAAGGTGCGAACTGAACAAAGGCTATAAATCCAAATGTGGATATGTCCAGGACAACGTTAACGGCAGCCACTGTGTGTGTATATATATATAAATTGTTGAAGGCTAATGTGTAGCCACAGTCATATAAAAGTGCTCAATGCGGATGCAGAGCGGTAATAAAATGTTAAAAACTTTAAAAATGGAAAAAAAAAAAAAAAACTGTATGTTACTCAAGTTTCACGCTCGAAGCGATCATCAGACTAAAAATGTGCGTAAATTACGGAGGCTTATAACTGGCAGCATAGAATTTGTTTTCATGTCGGCATTTAGTGCATGCGTATTCTTCGAGCACCGCCCTCTCAAACCATATTTGGGAATTGAAGGAAGCCAACACCAATTTTACGATTAAATGGTCAATTATGAAACGGGCCAATGCCTACAAGAGTGGTTCCAAACAATGCAACCTGTGTTTAGCGGGAAAAAATTGTATTCTTAAAGCCCAAAAAGAAAAACTATTGAACAAAAGATCCGAACTCTTAGCTATATGCCGACATGAAAACAAATTATATGCTGCCAGTTATAAGCCTCCGTAATTTACGCACATTTTTAGTCTGATGATCGCTTCGAGCGTGAAGCTCGAGTAACATACAGTTTTTTTATTTTTTCCATTTTTAAAGTTTTTAACATTTTATTACCGCTCTGCATCCGCATGTAATTGTAAGGAAAAGGAGAAATGTTTTTCGTAGATAAGTAACGTTCACAGATAACTATTGACAGAAACATTATAATAAAAATTAGAGGTATGAGTTTAACAGTATTTATAGTTAAAATGCTTCAGGGATTTTTTTTATTACAAGTTACTAATACAATGCAATCAATGACTAAAATTCAATTAATTTAAATTGTGTTGATCAGATTTGTTATGGCATATTTTGAAGTAGAGTTGGAGCATCAACATATGAACCTTAATTAATTATTTTTGTAGCACTGCATGTAGTCTTTCTTTAATTTCTTTTTGAAAGCTTTTTTTTGTTAGATATCTGATTTGAATTGGAATTTTATTCCACAATCTTACGCCTATTCTAGAGAATGATTTATTTTGAATTGTTAGTCTTGAATATTGAGTGTATAAGTTCTGACAAACAGATGATATATTACTATATGAATGTGTATCACTTATAAAAGAAAATAATTTACATAAATGAATAGGAGCCTTCTTATTAACAGCATCATGCATTAAGTTTGCAATTGATTCGAGATAAAGAACATTAATAGGAGAAATATTTGCCTTAAGAAAAAGAGGAATAGTACTTGCTTTCCTATCAGAAAAAAATAATCTAATGTACTACTCGAAAAAGAGCAGGGGATTGCCACCCGGTACAGCAGCCTGGCCATTGCACTAACCATACACTGAACATTGTAAACTGTGTGGCAGCTATTAGCGTCGTAAAGCAGTCCGAAATAAATCACTGACGGGATACATGTACATGTATGTCAGTAATATGTAAAGCGCCATGAGACTGTGGTGATATGGCGCTAAATAAATATGGCCATTAAGCCATGTCAATTGTTTAAAATGTTTCACTTAAGTTTAAGCTGCCTGACCTTTTTTTTATTAAAAGTATAATTGAACTTTGTATGTAATTACATTACATACGTTATTGACTGTTTCACACCTACAGGTCATGAAGATGGTGATGCCGTTGACTGTGGCAGAGAATGGATGGTAAAAAGGATATTTAATTACAATAAGTACCCCTAATAACTTCTTACAGTGCAAAAATAATATGCAAGCTCATACAAGAAGTCAGAAAACCTCAATTACAATTTTAGATAATAATACTTATAATGAACAATGTTTAACAGGGTAAATCTCATCAGCAAAGAGTGCTATTATCACCTGGAACCTAAAAAGGTCATAAACACAGGGTTCAACACTAGCGGTAGTCTACTAGTCTTGGATTAGCAAAAGTTTGGTTAAGACTAGTGAAAATCATATTAGCTAGCCCGCCAGACAAGAAGATTGTCAACATGTACTGTTGAACGTTTTTGTGAACCCTTTAGCTATCAATACTGGCCATTCTGTAGTTCACATTAAAGTGTAATCAAAAGGAATCGTTCAGCTAGAGTGGCTCACGATCACTGAGGATGCAAGAAACCCTGGCCGTGGCAACCCTCAGTGTCAGCAAAGAGGTCAGCTTGGTGCAGATGTTCTAGAGCTGACAAGCGCATGATACCTCAACTCTTAACTATAACCACAGTACCCACCATAGCTAGTTCAGTTGATAGACAGTTGGAGATGGCAAACTAGTCATGGATTACGTTTTTGTCAGTGATCGTCATATGTTATAATAAGAAATCAATGGGTCGATTTTGCATGTGCCCGAATATTTCGACTTTATTATAAAAAATGTTCCTCATGGCAACTCATTATTATAAGAATGTATATTGAGTTAGTGGAAAAGACCTAGTAATTTCCCACAGTCACTAGTCCATAGGCTAGTACCTGAAAAAGTTAGTGTCGAGCCCAGAAACACAAATTAAAATTAGTAGAAAAATACTAAAAACACTAAAATGTCCATTTAATGAGAACTTAAATTGTCTTGCAACGTCATCTTAAACATCAATTTGATTTGCATGATTTGCGTGCATGGCCCATCCTGTTAGTTTTGGGCAGTACTGTATGTAACATACTTTCCCAACTTGGATTTGATACTGTACTGTATGTGTCACTCAGCTATTAAATTGTTGTGTTTTTAACTTTTAACAGTGTCCACTATATGAAGAGCGCAGGTGCAGTACTAGACCCTGGTATTGTTGTTGCAAGCCTTGAACTTGATGATCCAAGCAGAGTCACACAGGTACATGTATACCATTATTAGACAGAGAAAACAATCTTTATGATCCAACCAACATGCGTCAGGTGACAGTTTGGGAAAACAATATTAATTGTAGTGTCAACTTAACAATTTTGAAGGATCAAAATTTGTCCTTCAAAATTTGGCCTTGACTATAATAAACAATACATGTATTTACTCTCCTCAAATGCAGTTTATAGCATTCCTTAGTCAGCTGCTAGAGGAATAGCAATGTAATGGCATTGTACCATGTAATATGGTTTTCCTATAAAAAATTGAATTGTGTATTGCAAGACTGTTTCATGAAATTAGTTTTTTTTTCAACCAAAACAATGACTGTAACAATCTTTAGTCAATATTATGCTGCAATGCCTGCATGAATATTTCACATAAAACAGAACTATAATCACCTTCTGAAATGTTTCTCCCTGCATGAATTAACCACCCCCGAAACGTTCCCATGGTGAAAGTGAGTTAAAGTGCCTATAGCCCATCTTGCAATTTTTATAGCTATGAACCTCTGAAAAGTGTTGAGGACTTCTGTGAAGAAAGTTTTGGTTTACAGTGTAACTTAACATGTATGTTCTATGCTTGTTTGAAATTGTGTAAATGTGACCTTTCCTGATCCATGACCACGTATGTAAAAGCCTGGGTCGATTCCTGGGTAGAGGTCATCTTGACGTCATATAATGAATTTGACTTTACAATCATTTGAAGAAATACTTTAAATGTTGACTAAAATTATTATTTTTCTTTATTAACAACTCACAAACTGTATGTATGTTCTATACATCGATGTTGTTGTGATAGAAAGGCGCTATGGAGAATAATACATTAATGAGATGGATCGACCCAGGCTTTTACGCGGTCATGTGTCAGGACAGTTCAAATTTACACGATTTCAAACAAGCGTAGAACATTGAGTATTCTTTGTAAGCCAAAACGTCCTTCACAGAAGTACTCAAAACTTGCAAGAAGGGTTATAGGCACTTTAACAGTTCTCTTCATCAAGCCACTGCCCACAAACACAAAGAACAGAACTTTATTTTCAAACTAGGCACTTCAGCACCAAATGGCATAAATGACAGTTTTTCATTCATTTGATTCTGCAATTCAATTTTATACCTACGTGTAGATCAGATTAGTATTTTTTGTTATTTTATCCACTCGTCATCACCTCTTATTGTTCTTTATTGTAACAATTAGCATTTGTATCAATGGCACAATTTCCTCTGATCCTAATGATCTGCCAATTACATGCTTCATGTACTCAACACTTTATATACTATTTTCCCAACCACAATCCCCTCTTTTACTATGATGAAGGGCTAATGCTAATGGGGAAGGGAGTAGTCTTAAACAACGTTTAGTTGATAATATCAGTGTTGCACTGAACTACGTGCAGCAGGCCTCAATATTCAAGGCAAAGGCGACACACCTACTACCCTGCATGATCTCAGAGCCGGAAACTGCGAGAGAAGAACAGCTGTGCAACGGGTAGCCCAATTCAAAATAAACCTTGACTGAAAAAACACAGATTGAAGAGCCGGCAAGCAGGCTATAAATAACAGTAATGCAATCAACATCACATCCGACAGCCATCATAAAAGTATCAGTACTAACTGATTTATAATTGCTAGCTTTCCTCTTGTTTTAATGTTATTTTGGCTTTGGGCTTCTGGCACCAAAGGAGAAGTAAAGTTACTTCAGTTCTCTGTAGCCATGTCTAGCTAGTGAAACGTAATTTACTCATGATTACATTTTGCATGCATCCTATTTGGAGACTATTTATGTGGTTTGCAAGCCCTTCCATCCAGCGCCAACCTCGTCTTGTTTGAAAAAAACACCAAAAAAAAACTTGCAGACAGCTTTATTACCTATCATAGTTTCTAAATATATGTTTTATGCCAATAGTAAAAGACTAATTATATAATGGGACCATATTGTTACGACATAAAGAGCTTCAAAATTTAAATAAGGTTTATGACCACGATGACAAGGAAATAATTACAAACATATCAGATTAAGAAGGAACCGCACAGTTCCTCTTTTAATTAGATATGAGTAGTAGAGAGGGACCGAATTATCCGGTTTTTTGGTGCGCTATGTTAATTTTTGGTGCGCTTATTAATTCAACGACGTCACGGTTCTATTGTTTGAAGCTCATGAATAAAGTGGTGGGCTCATGAATAAAGTGCGGTTAGGGTTAGGTTAGGTTAGCTTCTTGTAAATATGGTTTACGTTCTTGAGTTGATAATCTATGGACTTAAGCCAAGTGGGTGGATAATTTAACAAGATACTTTGATCCACAATTAGGTACAGGGCAGTTTTTCAAAGTCAGATTTTTCATGTTCACTCGTTGAAAGTTAGTATCAAATAGCACAAATCTACTTGATCGTCCCATTTATCTCCTTTCGTCCCTTTTTGTCGCCTTTTTTTCCGTTTTTTTTTTTCGTTTTATCCCTCTTTTTTTATTTCGAAACGAAAAAAAGAGGGACGAAAGGCGACAAAAGGGATGAAAGGGACGATCAAGTAGATTTGTGCTATTTTATACTAACTTCCAACGAGTGAACATGGAAAATCGGACTTTGAAAAACTGCCCTGTACCTAATTGTGGATCAAAGTATCTTGTTAAATTATCCAACCACTTGGCACAAGTCCATAGATTATCAACTCAAGAACGTAATCCATATTTACAAGAAGCTAACCTAACCTAACCCTAACCGCACTTTATTCATGAGCCCACCACTTTATTCATTAGCTTCACACAATAGAACCGTGACGTCATTGAATTAATGAGAGCGCACCAAAACTTAACATAGCGCACCAAAAAAAACGGCTAATTCGGTCCCTCTCCTACTACTGATATGTTTATGTGATATTTGGAGACCTTGTGTCGTGACCAATATAACCAAGACACAAAACTGATAACATAAAGTAAAATTTAATTAGTATTATTTTGCATCGAGGTTTTGAGGTTTGATAAACCATCAACACATGTAATCATATGCTTTCGAACAGATATTGAGAAAAGGATGCAGTCCTTGATCCTCTTTGTACTGTTTGATTGAGGTGTTGTTCATGATTATTCGCGTTGACCTTAAGCTCAGTTTAATAGATACTTTACTATTACTTCAATAGTTTACGACTCAAGTATTATATCGGAGCCACAAAGGCCATGTCTCAATAGTGCAGACTAGGTCTTGGTGTATTATTGATATACTAGTTTTCATAACTTAAACTTACTTTTGTCAATCTTTTACACTCAGCTAATGAGTTAGTTACATCATATTATATTAGCTCTACATTTGTTCTTAACCAATCAAATTGTAATAGTGATTGATAAGTGACACTCAGCGGGAATTCTTTGAGGTGGCTCTATATAAGGAGCACCCAAGTTCTCCATATGTGTGTGTTGCAAGTGTGGAGACGATGTAGGACTGATAGAAGCTGAGAATAAACAAGTCCACTACAAGTTCTCGACCTCCGTAGTCGTTATATTGTGTTGCACTGCCACCCAGCAACAATATGTTTACCATTGAGAGCACAATTAAACTACACTTTCCATACACGAGTTTACCATTGAGTTGCTATGTTTTTGCTTCTTTTGGTACATGTACAAAGGAATAATGTAGTTCTCGTAACTCATAAACATGAGTGCCCCATCCGAGTTAAGAACAAATACTGACCTCAGAAGGAGCATCAAGCGGGCTCTTGGTTATAATTATTGCTGCTCTGGTGCCCATAAGAATGGGAGAGAGTTTACACTTCAGGTTACCGGATACATTCAGGGTGCGTTTCCAGTCTAAATTACATAGCGCCTCGAGGAGACATCGTAGATAAATCATCCATGTATCATTTTAAAGCTTATAAAATTGGCTACAAGAATACATAAAAAGTTCTTTGAAAATCTTGAATTTTCCGCAATCCCGTTTCTCCGATCTAGTGAGATGGCTTTCAGAAGCTCCAACTCCGAACATATTTTAATTTTTTTAAATCTGTTTGCGTTGTCGATTCAGAGGAATCGTATTACAAAAGGGTGTCGGGGAATTTCAAAATTCGATTTAGTTCAAAAGTTATCATGCTCTTCGTGAAAAGGCAAAATCATAGTCCGAGTAGATATGCGAGAAATGCCGGCAAGGGCTCTCTTTTTAGAATTTCCCAATTCCCCGACACCCTTTTGCAGCTGCGATATCAATTGACATTTCGTGAAAAATTCACACAAATTGAATAAATTACTCTTGAGTGGGAGCTTTTTTAAAACTCTATTTTTGTTGAAAATCGAAAACGTAGAAAATAGCACTTTAAACAATTTAGCCATCTGTCGTGCGTGAATCTGAAGCCCCGTCTCTCCAACAATTAGTGAGCTCTTGGCCAATCATTTCTCATCACAGTTCAACTATGTCAAGATTTCCCGCCAATGTAAATTTCTGATGAAAGCTACGTGCCGTATCTAGAAAATGTTAATATAGCCGGTTGTTCTAGTTCTCTTGTGTGACCTGAAAAATAGGAAAGACAAAAAGACCTCAAGGGACAGCCAAGGTGAACACCTAGAGACGCCTTGGATGCCAGCATAGTTAGTAGAGGAGACAGCAATTTGCAGGCATCTGAAACAGCGTGGCAATCATTTCAAGCGATTCAGAGTCACCGTCAGACTTTTAATGATTAGGGCTTTGATTAGGACTTTTAGATTTAGAATTTGTTAAAAAACGCATTTTTAGATTTTTTTCCATTTTGAACCTTTAATCGAGACTTTAAGTGAACTAAAATATGAATTTACTGTGCTAATAGTGTTTCCTATAATTTTTCTATAGAAAATCAATAGTTTCTAAATTTCAATTCTAGGCCGAGATCTACACAAGCAAGTTCCCATCCCCCGAAAGGGGTCCTAAAGAAAAGGGCATGAAATTGCATCAGGTAACGTTTTCTTGTGTATTCTTTATTAAACTCTTCTTAATCGTATTTAAAGCCAAATTACATTTGACGTGAGAGGGGTGTAATAAAGATTTAGAGATTATTTTTGGAAAGTGTATGACTTGCGTAATTATATTTTCACAAGTTGTGTGGTATCAAAACAAATGAGCAACCTACATGTATGAAGGAAACAAAACACTTTGCACGATGTAATATTATAGGTACTGCAGATATTAAAGCAAAAATTCACAATATCCTACACCAAACGATGCGTCTCGTAGTTTTTAACATGTGGAAGCTAGGAAAATGCTTAAAAATAAGCTATAATTTATGTAGAGTAGGTGCAACACTATCATTTGTAATACTATTATCACAGGGGAACGGTACTAATCTTAGAGAAGACATTGCAGTTGAGTTGCTTTCTAAAACGTTTTTTTATGATGCTTGTTTGACCACCATTGATTGAATGACCCTGCCTTCCCCTGGGGAGAAGTGTGTTGTTTTTGAGAAGCATAACACTAAAATAGTTATAATGTAATTATGTGGCTGATAAATATTCAAGGAACATGCATGTAGTTTAATTACGTGATTAAGTATCCCACATAGAAGAAGCGGGTTTGAGAAATGAAGAGAAAACCTTTCTTGAGCCATAAAATAGGTAGAGACATTGTGCTATCCCTTACGGAAAAAACAGCACAGTCATAGGCATGTCACATGGCTGTGATAGGCATGTGACAGGCATGATTGAAGTAATAATCTAAGGTGCATGCCTGTGACATGCATGTGGCAAGCTGAGAGCTGGACATGAAAATGATCATGACAAGACTGTTACAGTCCTGTCATGATTGTTACAAGCCAGTAACAAGCTTGGTACAACAATGACAAGCCAGTAACAAGCTTGGTACAATAATGACAAGCCAGTAACAAGCTTGGTACAATAATGACAAGCCAGTAACAAGCTTGGTACAATAATGACAAGCCAGTAACAAGCTTGGTACAATAATGACAAGCCAGTAACAATTTTGCTTGGTATAATAATGACAAGCCAGCAACAAGCTTGGTACAATAATGACAAGCCAGCAACAAGCTTGGTACAATAATGACAAGCCAGCAACAAGCTTGGTACAATAATGACAAGTCAGTAACAAGCTTGGTACAATAATGACAAGCCAGCAACAAGCTTGGTAACAAGCTGTAGTGAACTCAAGTAATAAAAAGACATGCAGTCACAAGCAAACATGTACAAAAACAATTACATGCATGCTTATACAGCTAGTACATGTATATTTTCTCCTTCTCATTGTGACTAAGTTCTAAATAAACATTTAAGATTTAAGTGATTACATAAACATCCCGATCGATCGGTAGCAAACATTAGCATGCAATCAAGGTTCACTACTTTCATAAGGTACAATTGTGTACTGTGTCCTCTCAGATGCAAATTAGACAATAATCACAAACAAAATCCACAAGCTGCCTTTCTCTTAGTCTTACCCATAATTTAGGCACAAAACGAAGTTTCTCCTACATCGTATTTCTTGTTATTATTGCTCAGTTGTTAGCACTAAAGGAAGCGCTCACTTCTTTCGAGTATTGTTCATGCAACGGGAGAATATTACAGAGAATATAGCCGGTTGGAAAAACGTTTTTTATGGAGCCTTTCTGATGCCAATAATCATGCAATAATCTAACGACAAGTCCGTGATCCGCCATCTTTGTTTGCTTGAGGATTTCCCAGCATGCCTCAGATGGAGCCTCGTTTCAATGCTGAACGTTTTTCGCGCCTTTTTTCAGTTCTTCCCTAAGAAAGAATAAAAGGCGGCTATTTCTGCTGTATGCCCGAGTTTGTCTACAAAATGGAGAAAACGAAGGATTCTATAAGTCTAGAAAAAGGTAAGAAGTACAGCATGCTGTTTATTGTGTGTTGGTATATGTTTTTTTGCCCCAAAAAACTTTTGTTGACTTGAATGAGCATGAGTTTGTACTGCTTGATATCGATATTAAATGTGCCAGATAGCTCTCACTCTCAGCCAGGCTCAGTTGAATGGATTTTCTTATTGTTGGAATCAAATCTTCAGCTTTTATGATTGTAAACGTATACATTTAAAATGTTAGCTAGTGGAATTATCTTTAACCATTTGAAAACATGAAAAAAAACTTTGTTGTTCAAAACAAAAGGCAGTGATTAGTGTCTAGTGTCTAGTGAACTTTACTTGATCATTGATGTCATCAACATTTTGATTTTATTATCAAGCTTATTACTATTAGCTCATAACTTAAATGGCTGTAAGGTTATTAAAGTTAACTTAAAGTGCAAGTGAAGCCATAAAACAATGTTCTCTTTTTGCTCCAAATTCTATTTCTAGTATACTTCTGGGCCCGGTTGTTCGAAGCAAGGTTAAGCGCTAACCCAGGGTTAAATCGGCAACCCTGGGTTAAACTGTACAGATTGCAATTACAGATTTAGCGCTAACCTAGGGTTAAAGTTAACCTTGCTTCGAACAACTCGGCCCAGTTGTCTAAATTAGTTTTCTTTGAGAGACTGGAGTAGCAATTCAACTAGAATAACTAGAATAAAAGTTACCCGAATAATGGGATTGATTCATCTTGTGTTGTCACAATGGAAACCTACAGGATTTTATTGTAATAGTTTTCTCTTGGGAGGGAGTTGATTCATCTTATGATGTCATGTCAGAAATTTTACAAAATCTGCAAGATTAATATCTTTTTGTGAGAAACAAACACAATAGTACAATATATTTTTTTTTTTGCATGTTACTTGCACTTTAAGAGTTTATACACATATAGTTATGTGTGTTTTGTGTTTCCTTTCAGAAATGCTACTGAGAAAAACTCCTGTAAAAGGTTTCCAATCCAAAGCAAAATGTTTATTGCACAGTCATGCTCATAATAGGATCCACCTGGAGCTTGCTTGATGATTCACAATGCACCTCAGGGTTAGGAGAAGGACAGTGACTGGACAGACCTTATAATTAAGCTACTGTACAAAATGTAGGCCACCCTTTTTAATTAAACAATACAAGGCTTTTAAAGCCATGTGTGCATATATATTATTTTTTTCCAGTTTTCTATTCTTTTTAATTAAATAATATTTCTATGATAATACTTTAGCTATATATACCAGAAGTTTAATTTGTTTTTTTTGAATACTGGTCTTTCCTGGAATTTTACCTATTAAGGCTGACACGAAATCCCTGATATTTCCAGGCTTTTATTGCAGGGTTTGACATGTTGTTGTATATAATTATTGTACATACATGTATACCACATTTTGAGTTTGTACTAAGAATTATTTTTATCAATCCATGAAAACTAATAAATTAATGTGACCTACACAAAGTACCTTTTGTATATACTTGATCTCAAAACATTTATTAATTTTCTGCTTATTGTATGATTAATTATTCAATTGGAGGATTATGTAGATTTGGGGGTACACTCCAGTAGAATTACCAGAAGGATTCTAGGACTAATCCGGAATTCTGGCAGAATGCCATCAATAATCCAGCTGGTTTGACAATCTGTTACTGGCTTGTCACAGACTTGCCAGTCATGCTACAGGCCTGTCACAGCTGGCTTGTCAATCTGTTACTGGCTTGTCACAGACTTGCCAGTCATGCTACAGGCCTGTCACAGCTGGCTTGTCAATCTGTTACTGGCTTGTCAATCTGTTACTGGCTTGTCACAGACTTGCCAGTCATGCTACAGGTCTGTCACAGCTGGCTTGTCAATCTGTTACTGGCTTGTCACAGACTTGCCAAGAATACTACAAGCCTGTCACAGCTGGCTTGTAAATCTGTCACTGGCTTGTCACATGCTTGCCAACCTGCTACTGCCTTGTCACAGGCTTGCCAATTGATGACAGCTTTGATAATCTTACAGGCTTGTCACAGGCTTGCCATTCTGGTACAGGCTTGTCACTGACTGTTTAACAGGCTTGTCACATACAGGCCTGTTACTTGCTTGTACGACAAACCTGTCACATGCTTGGCAGACAAGCATGTCAAGAACATGTTGGCATCCTGTGACAGGCCTGTCACTGGCTTGGAGGCTGCTTGACTGTAACAAGCTTGCTAACAGGCCTGTCACAAGGTGATCTTTTCCGTAAGGGATAACCCGGTGCGCTAAGTTCAGGCCAACGTTCCCTCATCAGCATGCTCTTCTAATTTTGCATGTCAAAGAGGAAAACTTAGAACAAGTATGCATGCTGATGAGGGAATGTAGAGATTAAATTTCCCTGAACTAACAAAGAAACCCGAGGTGTTCATGGTATCATTTATTTAAAGGTATTTCAAACTGCAAAAGAAAACTTGCAGAATGTCATGGAAGGTTATTGTGTTGATGAGCCATACTTTCAAGACAGACTGCAAGAAGATGTTGATACAATGGTGAGGACACTTCGGGATCCTGCACTACCCTTGCTTGAACTGCAGGTAAGCCAGAGACAAATTTCTGTTTAGTCACTGTGTTTTCTGTGAAAATAGGAAAACATTGTTTAAGCAGATACACAGGAAAGGTTGTCAGTAGTACACATTTTATAATTTTTCTAGTCCCTTAATTTTATGTGATTTTGCAGCTGATATTGTATTAATTGGCATGTGAAAGTTTAATTAAGAAAAAGGATCCTCAAGTTGTAGTTATAGCTCTTTTATTGACGAAAAATGGAAACAGAAAATGATGCCCTCTGGATAGCCTGATTTTCAGACGGTACGAGGTCGTCTGCTCACTTCCTCCCACCTCCCCGTCTGATGGACTTTGGCAGAAACCGTGTTCTGGCCATTGTTACATTTCGACCAATCAGAGCGAAGGTTTCATTTTTAGAGAACTGAGGTATGCGTGGAATGTCTAGTGGAGCTTGCATGAAGGTGAAGCCAAATGGCGGAGGATACAAATGGACTTGATATGGCTTTGGAGAAAGCGTGCAAAACTTTCGGCATTTCTGAATTATTTCCCGAACAGAGAAAGGCATTATTGGGAAGGATCTTGGCTACCAGAGCTGCATCTATAAGGCGACGAGCAGGTCGAGAATGGAGAGAGGAGAACTGAATTATGTAGCCTTCTACAACTTCTACAGATCGCCAGAATGACGGCTCTTTCATGAACTGCAGAATATGTTCTACAGCTCCAAACTTATAGAAGCAGAACGTGGAGATGCATATTATCCTCAGACGTATACTGGGAAAATCTGATAGGAAGTACATCGATATCGCGATGTTTATGAATCTACGGCTTTGGAAAATCATTAACCCTCGACTATATGCCATATTAAGTACTGTTTAAAACACGAACAGCAGTGTTTTATCAAGTTTAAAAATTCGAGGGCGAAGCGCGAGAATTTTTAGACTTGATAAAACACGTGCTGTGAGTGTTTTAAACGGCTTCAAAAACGCTTTAACAATGCAATGAAAGAAAGACGCACATCTCAAGGGAATGGTTACTTAATGAACCATTGAACCTTTGTATTCACAACGCAATGCAAAATATTCGAGTAATCACCGCCTGCAATTACGCGGAACATCTCAAGGGAATGACATGAAGAAATTACCATACCGTGTTGTTTGAAGCGGCGTTTCGCAATGCACTTGAAGGATTTGGTGTCGTGGCTTACCTCGATAAAGTTCAAGACTTGGAAAGCGATGTGACTGACATGATGGCAGACTCTAAATTTTTGACTCCGGCACAAAATATGTAAGTTTAATGCACGTTTTTATTATTTTACGGCTTTGAGTTTGGTTTCATAATTGGAACTAAACAGTGGCTCGGTAAACAAGTAATGGTAGTTGGATAACTTCATTTTAAAAATATTATCTGTGTATCTCGGTAGTCTGCTGATAATTTAGTGCAAAATTTATTATCTAGGTACCTTATGTTCCGTGTACTTTTTGCTATTTTGGGGTCTTTATCAGTGAATTCTTAATTAGGATGAAACTTTATATAGAATTTCATGTTCATTAGTATTCTTTATATAAAACGTTCATCCTAATTAGCAATTCAATGAGAAAGCTGAAACATCAATAGAAATTCCATTGTCTCAATCATTAACCCCGTTAACCCCTGGGACAAAATTCAAATCCCTCCGCGGGCCTTTTAGAATGATGAGATTTTATCAGGTATAAAGGAGCATGCACATGACTGATTTGCTTCATCTGATTGGTCAAAATGCTCATTAATTATTCATGAGTTTTTGAAGTAATGGTCCAGATAAGAACTGTAGTGTCTACGGCAAGGAATGTTAAAAGGTGTTAATTTTCTATTATTCTTTCTCGTAATTTCATTGGTTGATACTTATAAATTCAATAGAAACCCATCGAAATAATGCATTTTCATTCGATATTATTTTGTGGTTTGAATTTATTTTTGATCAAACTAACTATGGTTTAATTTCGAACAATATCGTGTGTGGGGAAAGTTCTCAAATTTGCGATTGAAAAATCCTTTGTTTTCTCTATATCCGATTGGCTGGATGGTGGCTTCTCTGCGTTTTCACAGAAAAAGAGCCAATAGCATAAAAAAATACTTTATTTTCGAGACGTAGTTTGGAATGTAGATAACTCCTAAAGCACTTAAGGCATATTCAAGCAAAATCGTATGTGGGGGAGGCTCATTGCCGCAGAACAATGGATTCTACTACAGTTCTTATCTGGACCATTACTTAAAATGTAATGTCTCCTAGAATGTTGGCATTTAGAAGGCCAAATCTTTCATGAAATCTATTGGTTTTTTTACAGCAGTGAACACACATATACTGAGTATGTCATGGTAATAGTTTCACGACATTTGGGCAATTATTTATGTTTGCGAATTTTTAACACTTTATTTTGACAATTTTGCTGTCCTAAAAGCTGAAATATCTTAGCTTTTTCGCCGTAAGAAGACTAAATATTTCATGGAATGGCATGACATTTCTACAGGAGTGAACACATATAGTGAATATGTCATGGTAAAAGTTGGATTACATTTGCCTAAATATTTATGTTTTCAGAATTTTGAGGAGTCTTGATTTTGACAAATTGTAAAGTACAACAAATCCGGTAGTTAGATTAGTGTTGTGACCATGCGCTTGAAATACTGTACGAAAAGTTCCTGCTGCCCAAAAAACCAGAACAGCTCAAACAGGATATGGTTAGGGTTAGTTCTGAGAAATCGACATAAGCTTGAAGCTGTAAAACATAAGAATTCTGCAGTGCATGAAAGTGCGTGATTCTGGCGAGCTTTAGAAGCCTAGATGACTTCTCCTCTCTAGCTTCTCTACCTGGTCGTCGCCTATAGATGCAGCTGTGATGTCCAAGGTCCTTCTGGGAAACAAGGGGTAATATTGCCTTTCTCTGTTCGGGGAATAAGTCAAATGCCGAAAGTTTCGCACGCTTTCTCCAAACCCATATCAAGTCCATTTGTATCGTCCGCCATTTGGTTTCTTCTTTAGACATTCCATGCATACCTCAGTCCTCCAAAAATAAAACCTTCGCTCTGATTGGTCGAAATTAAATGACGTCAGGAACACGGTTTCTGCCAAAGTCCATCAGATGGGGAGGTGGGAGGAAGTGAGCGGTCTACATGTACCTCGTACCGTCTGAAAATCAGGCTACTCTCTGGAATTCCCTAATGGGAATCCCACCTCTTAAAGTGCCTATGAAGCTATTTTTTTCATTTTAGATATCAATTCTACATCAAGTGAATAGTAGAATGGTACAATATATATTGCTTTGAATGCTGTGCCGCTGAGTTAAGGAGGTTTTGATATCCAAAATGCTAATTACATGACGTCAGGGGAGGTATCTGCAATCACTTCTTAGTGGTTGTGAATGGGCGTTTCTACTGATATAGGAAAACAAATTTCTGAAATCATTTTATATCAACCATGGGTATAACACTGATAATTTGAAAAAAAATGTTTAATTGTAACAAATAAAATTGAAAAATAATTGTTGCCTCCCCTGACGTCATGTAATTAGCATTTTGGATATTAAAACCTCCTTAACTCAGCGGCACAGCATTCAAAACAAGATATATTGTACCATTCTACTATTCACTTGATGTAGAATTGAAATCTAAAATATAAAAATAAGCTTCATAGGCACTTTAAAGTGCAAGTAGCGTCATAAAACAACATTAATTCTTTTTGCCCCAAATTCTATTTTTGATATACTTCAGTTGTCTAAGTGAGTTTTCTTCAAGAGACTGGATCAGCAATTAAACTAGAATAAAAGTTACCCGAATTGCGGGATCGATTCATCTTGTGATGTCACAATGGAAAGCTACGGGATTTTATTGTACTAGTTTTCTCTTGGGAGGGAGGTGATTCATCTTATGGCGTCACGGGATCCTCGACAAGTAACCAAAATTAGGGATTGAATGAGCGCAAAACGTTATCCCACAAGCTACACCTCAATGTCATCTCTCCAGCTTTAGCAGAAAGAGAATGAAAACTTATTTGAACTTCGTTTTTCTACTGTTGGTATTTTCCCTCTAAAACCTACAATATATGAGCATGTTTGCTACAGCATTGTCTCCTGCTTCACATCCACACTCAGAATAACAAAACAATCATCAACCTTGTTACTTTAGGAATAGCTTTATACCTGCTTGGTTTGATCCATCTTGAATTCCTTTTTCATTTCAAGGCAGGTCTTACTGTTGGTTTTAACTTACATCTGCAAATTAAGTGTTAACTAATGTCCTTTTAATTACAGGATATGATTTCTTCCATTTCGGGTAGAATTCCTCCATCTGTTGAAGAGGCTATCAAAAGGCATCTAGCGAATTATGCAAGTAACCTCACTTCACTACTGAGCCAGTTCCCAAGCCAGCAGGCGAGTGAATTGTCATCACAGTGTTAAATTATAATTCTGCAATTTGTGCCCTGAGATCAATTTAATATATGCTGAATGGTTTAAAGTGCCGATGAAGTGGGGGAAAAATCAACCCATATTTTGTTATATTTTTTTGTCTTCCCTTAGTCATTTTGTGCAATTAAAAATATATTTGGAGAGCGCAATTATATTTTTGTGTTTGTATTGAAGTCATGCATAATTGTGAAAATCATGTGACAATTTTTATGCCCTTAAAGATATGTTAATCACAGGTATGACGTCAGTGGTTTGCTCATTTATATTCACAAAAGTAAAAATATGGCAGACGGCAAGGCTTTGAGAAAAATATGACAGATGGCAAGGCCCCTCAAGTAAGACATTTGGAATGAGAATTGTACATAAAAACAAACGCACTGTATTTTGTATTATTTACGAAGAGGAATATAGATGTTCAAACCAATTGACGTCGTGCATGTAATTAGCATCAAAATTGTCGCATGAATTTCACAATTATGCATGAATTCGACACAGAAAATATTAAGTTCAGGCTCTCCAAATTTATTTTTCATTGCACAAATTAAATAAGGGAAGACCAAAATGTAATGTAATAAAATAAAATAAAATAAAATAAAATAAAAACGGGGTGGTTTTGTTCACTTGATAGACGCTTTAAACAACTTAGCATATTTGGCTGACGTACAAGTATTTATCCTAATGATCTTCATCCTAATGATAAACTATGGCTAAGAAGTTAGTTTCGTCTGGTCATGTGGAGGCATGATTGCTTACTTTAACTTATACATAACAAGTTAATCTCCAGAATCATTTATGTGGTTCAGAAGATTTATTTAGCCTTTGATGGTATGCAGCTTGGCTAAATGTTGTCCTTTCCAAACCTTAGGGAAATAATATTCTTTGTTCGAATTATTTCCATATCAATGTATCTTCTCGTGCATTAACAACAAATAAAAGAAACAATACACAAGGGGATGGTCACGTAATCTGAAATGGAACAACATTGAGCTAAGCTAAAGAGGTCTATTGATTGGAAGCAGAGTTGTTATTGAGGGTCAGTCCCCTGATTGGAAACAATTTATTTAGGGATACTACCTGTTCTGTACTTGTACATTTTATTGGTCCATATAAATTATATGACTGTTGGTTTAACTGATCACTATTTACTGTGTGTGGATAATATACCCCTGTTGGAAGCCTGTAAATCACCTAGCCATCCTGTTAAACATTTAAATGGTGATTTGCAAAAAGATGTCTCACTAATGGCTCGTTACTTTGAATCCTGTTAAAGATAGGATTACATTATCAGCAAAGCATTTAAAACAGTCTCATTCACAATTGTATAGGGATGGCAGCACGTAATAGTCATGGTTGATTCCCGTAATCATTTGGGCTTGATTCTGCAGAGTAATCGTTTGATGGAAAAACTATTTTGAATATCATTATAAGGCCATGAATTGTCTAAATGTGTTCAAGTACAAGGTTGATAGGTCTGGTCATCTTCCTTATGGAAGATGCTGATATAGTCTGGGAAAACTGCTAAGAAAGAGAAGTACAGTCTTTAAGAAATATGCAATATGAAGCTACCAGAGTTACTGGCACTATCAAAGGCATTCCCTCCTAAAAATTGTACAATGGTTGCACACATTATTAGTATATTTCTGAACGACTCCAACATATTTGTTCAATTTATTACCTGACCTTTTTAGTGAACGCACTGCATCAGTACTGGACACATATTAGTCTTGGATTTTGTGGTCTGAACAACTATTTGAAATATTATAATAATTGTAAGTTTTCTCCAAATTGTTATTGCGGCTACTACAAAGAGACAGTTGAACACTTCGTTCCTTGCGTGCTTCCTTGCTTCCTCTTGTCCTTGCATCCATGCGTCATTCCGTTATTCTTCCTTGCTTCCTTCCTTTGTTGCTTCCTTCATTAGCTCCTATGTTTCCTTCCATCCTTTCATTGCTTGCTTCCTTGATTCCTTCTTGCTTCCTTCCTTCCTTGCTTGCTTGCTTCCTTCCTTCCTTGCTTGCTTGCTTCCTTGCTTCTTTCCTTTCCTGATTCCTTTCTTGCACCCTTCCTTTCTTGACTCCGTCCTCAATTACTTGTTTGCGTCCTTGCATTTTCTTGATTTCTTGCTTGCTTCCTTCCTTTGCTCCTTCCTTCATTGGCTCCTTCCATGTTTCCTTCCATTGCTTCCTTCCTTGATTTCTTCGTGAAGGCTTACTTCCCTTCTTTCTTCTTTCTTCCTTGATTCCTTGCTTCGTTTCTTGCTTTGTTCCTTGATTCCTTCCATCCTTCGCTGTTCCCTTCCGTGTGTCCTTCCATCCTTTCCTTGCTTCCTTCTTTGATTCTTTCGTGCTTGCTTGCTTCCTTCTTCCTCGCTTGCACCCTTCATTGATTCCTTCCTTGCATCCTTGTTTCCGTCCTCGATTCCTTGCTTGCATCCTTCCTTCCTTGCTTGCTGTCCCTCCTTCCCTGTTTCGTTGCTTGCTTGCTTCCTTCTGTCTTCTCCTTGCTTCCTTCCTTCCTTGCTTCATTGCTTGCCTCGCATGCTTCCTTGTTTGCTTGTCTCCTTCCTTCCTTGTTTGCTTCCTTCCTTGCTTCCTTCCTTGCTTCCTTCCTTGCTTCCTTCCTTGCTTCCTTCCTTGCTTCCTTCTTTTGATTCCTTCACTGGTTTGCAAACTATCTATCGGACAGAACACAATACAGTATTGTGCAAAAGTCATGCAAACGTATTTCGACGAATTTCGCTCTTTGTTCCTACGAATGTCGCCGCCAACCTGCGAGCAACATTTAAAGCGGGACACGCACCGCCGGTCTTGGAACGTTGTTTTGTTTATTTTACGGCTCACTATATTTCGATAACTGCATGGTCCGAATTTACTTGAAAACTTTTTTTTTTGTCTTTAGCAACCTTTTTTTTTTTTGTCTTTAGCAACTTTTTTTTTTTTTTTGTCTTTAACAACCTCTTTTTATTTTCTTTAATAAATTTTACAAAATTACACATCTACTAACACTAAACTATACACAAAATAACTAAAACTAAAAAAACGTTTTTCTAATTACTTATATTTATTGCCATTAGAATTGTGTTCCATTTCTTATAATGTGAAAGGAGTTTATTACTTTTTTTGGTGATTTTTAATATTTTTTTTCTGAGTATCTTAATAAGTTCTTAAAAAGAGTGATAGACGGATTTTATATTCTAAAATTATATAATTTATAACTTGATAATCTACACCTAAAATGATATTTACTATATTGGACTCTGGCAACTTAATATTGACAGTTTCAAGCCAAGTTCTATTTTTTTTGACTCAACACACTCAACAAAAAGATGATCAATAGTTTCGTAATACGTTTGGCAGAACGAACAGTTTGAATGACTACTAATTTTAAAGCGAAACAAATCATAATTAAGAAATAAACAATTATTTAGAATACGGTATTGAAAAAACCTAGAATATGCATCAATTGAAGTCGTGTAAATTTTGTTATACACCGACTTCCAATTAATTACAAATCCTGGTTCAATCCGTTTAGATATATTAACTTGTGAAGTAGGTGACTTAAACTTTTTACCAATTAAACATTGATATATAAGCTTCGTGTGTCTTATGTTATCTATGGCAATATCCTTTTCACCGACCCTTAAAACTTTCTCCGGCACAATTATATCTTGATGTGGTATAATCAATGCTTTTAAAAGAAATTTTCAATCATATGGCAAGGAGTGCACAATGCTCGCCCAGCTCATAAAATCCTTAACTTGTAACCCTTTCTGTTTAACAGTCTCCCATTTAAATTCCCCATTTTCATTAACCATATCGACTATCCTATTTATACGGCATCGTGCCATTCTCTCATAATATACTGATCTCTTATTAATTGTTATGTAAACATTGTTCCACAAACTTTCTTGAAGAACCTCCTGCAAATCCATAGTTATTAAATCTTTCTTACAAAATTCGGCCCAGCACTTTAAAATAGATTGATAAAAATCTGGAATATCAAATGGGATTTTCTCCTTATCGAAGTTAACACTTATAGCCTTCGTACCACCTATTCTTTGTAAATAGGAGCACAGAATATCTTTCCATGCAGATTTCTCGCTACAAAACAAAGAGCAGGCCCATTTTACTCTGTTTGCTTGAACTAACAATGAGAAATCTGGAACTTTCAAACCCCCTACTTCGTAACTTCCAATTAATGTTTGATATTTGATTTTTGATTTTTTTCCATTCCAGATAAAATCCTTTAGCTCACATTCTACAAGTCTGATAAAATCTTCAGATACATGTATTTTGGAGCAAACATACAACAATTTAGACAGTGCTAATGTACGAACAATCTGTATTCTTCCATATAACGTAAGCATCCGTGATCGCCAAATAGATAGTATTGTTTTAAAGTTACACAACACTCGATGTAGATTATTACTATAGATTAACTTCTTATTATATGAATAAAAAAATCCCAAAATCTTTAGGCCGCTTTCCTCAAAATCAAATAATTTAAAGTCTTTATAACTATCGTTGCCTGACCCTGACCCCAGCCACCCTATCTCTGATTTTTTTTATTAATCTTTAAAGAAGAATATACTCTAAATTTATCTAATACTTCTAATGTTTTTTCAAGTGAACGAGTATTTTAAAGAAAAAAACGTAGTATCATCTGCAAATAAAACAAGTTTTCGGCTCAACCATTTGGAAGCTCAATGCCTTCTATCTCCTCACAATTTCTTATCTTTAAGGCCATAATCTCGATTACCAAAATAAAAATGTACGGTGAAATGGGATCGCCTTGCTTTGTTCCTCTCAACATGGGGAGAGGAACAAATTTGTAGCTGTACCATTGTTGTTAACACCCCTGATTACCTTCTAACAACACTTTAACTCACTTAATAAAACTCTCACCAAATCCAATTTTTTTAAGCAGTTATAAATGAATGTTCAATTGAATCGAATGCTTTTTCGAAATCAGCCGCAAATAAAATTGCAGGTATATTTTTACATTTAGCGTAAAACAAGATATCATCAATAATTCTAATTGGCTCCTCTATATTTCTACCCTTCACAAACGCTGTCTGATCTAAATGTACAAGAAATGGGAGAACAGGCGTCATCCTATTGGTCAAAGCTTTACTACCAATTTTAACGTCTACGTTGATTAAACTAATTAGGCGCCAAGAATCAATATACCTATGATCTTTTCCAGGTTTTTCAAGCAAAATAAAAATAATCTGGCTTTGGGAAGTAGAGAGCAAATCATTTCTATACCCGTCGTTCAGACAGTTGATCAAATCATGGCTTATTTCAAACCATAAAGAAACATACAATTCTTTCGTCAATCCGTCCATTCCTGGAGTTTTTGAAGGTCCCATTTGGTTAACACTATCATAACACTCTTTAATAGTAATTTCGCCTTCACATGCTTCCCTATCTTCCTCTATTAATCGAGGAGTATTCAACTCAGCTAGAAATTGCATGCACTGCGCCTCAGATTTTCCTGATTTTTGTTGGAAATATGAACCAAAATGCTTTTTTATCTCTAAGTACCTCATCAGGTTTCGAAATCTCGCTTTTATCACTTCTAATTAATTTCTTAACGTGCGTTTTTGACTTATTCCTCTTCTCTAACGTTAAAAAATACTTTGTATTTTTCTCACCCATCTCGTACCACTCTGCTTTTGATCTGATAATAATACCTTCCGTTATATAATTACTCAATCCTTCTAATTCTTTAACCAAATTATCATGCTCTGCTACTTTATTCTCTTCTGACTCCCATCCTTTAACCTTCTCTATATCGGAAATCTGTTTCTCAATATCTTGGTATAAGCTTTTACGATTTTTTGCCAACAATTTTGAAAACTTAATAGAATATTTCCGTATTTACTCGGGCTGCCTGTGGCAGCGCCGAGTCTTAAAATGCAAGTCGTTATTATTATATTTGTTTTTGGTCCATGTCAGACGGCTTCTGCGCATGCGTTAAAGGTCAAATTCAAACCAATCAGATTGCACTGTGCTGGTCACGCAACAATCGCCAGGTTAAATGTATTTACATAAGTGAATACAGTAAATCAAAATGGTCGACCCGCGAGGGCGAAAGCCTTCCAACAGGCTCAGGATATTTCAACTGGCGCTCTTGTTGACCATAAAAATACATGAACAACCAGGAGCCGTAATACATTCGATCAGCGCTGTTTGGACAGATCCAATGTATATTTAGAAACGTAAGCGAAATACAATATCCAAACACGTTTGGATATCAACGGGTATCGAATTATAATCAAAGGTTAGATCTCGTCAGGCGCGCTCAGATAAGAAAGTTCAAAGCACTCAGACTAGGCGAGACAAGGAGATATCAATTTCAATGAGTCATTGTCAGAAATCTATTCCATCGTGGGCAATTATGCAATACAACCTAAATTGTACAGCTAAGGCATGTTTTACGACAGAATAACCAGAGTCTTTCTACTGGATTGAGAGCTCGAGACATTATACATGTCTGCTAATATGGGGAAAACTGAAACAAAAATGAACTTTGACGGCAGAAACCCTCATTGAGCCAAGCGGAATATTTACATGATCCGCTAAGATTTTTACAAATCTTAGTTCAGTGTATGCCAACTGCAATGCTGTGCTCGTTTTCTGGTAACGGTTCAGTGGGGAAACTACACGAACAAGAAGCATGAACTGCCAGCAACGAGAGAGGAAAAAGTATTTGAAATGCACAGCGCTAGCTGAAATAGGGCATATATATAATATCTGAGACGTTAAATTACGTTACTGTGAAGAGGATCAAAATTCAGGTTTTGTAGCTTGAGACTGTCTTCTGCCGTGACTCGTGAGAGAAATTGGAAAAGATCTAGCTGTTTCATTCAGACACTGGCAAATTTATTGAAAGCTACGGGCTTACTTTATGAGATTATTATTCATTGTGGAATGAAAGGAAACAGTTCAATCTCATGTGGCCCGAGTGAAAGCCCAGATGGGCTCTTGTTCATATTTAATCAGCTCCCATCTTAACTGTGGGTTAAATATCCCTTCTTGATTTAGAGTAGTTTTAAATATATGCAATTCTTCTTTCAACCCTGCTACAAATTCCTTATTTTCAATTAACGAGTTATTAAACTTCCAAAAAGAACGGCCTTTCACTTCTTCCTTGAGACTTTAAATTTTCAAAATAATCGCAGAGTGGTCAGTTGCCGGGGCTATAATAATATCACTATCCTCAATCGTAGATTGGAGTTCATTTGAAACGACAAAGAAGTCTAGTCTACGATGAAGCACCTGTTTAGTACTGCGCAAACCCTGTGCTTTACCACGCAATGTATAGCGTTTTACCGATGGATTTCTAATCCTCCATATATCGCATAAATCAAATTCAAGCATAATTGTATCTATCGTTTCCACCGAGCTTGTTTTAAGTGTTGGATTAACACCATGAGAGTCAAGATCTATATCAAAAATAAAGTTAAAGTCACCTCCCCAAATAAAAGACGTATCAACTATATTATATTGGAAATTTCCTTGAAAAATTCCACCTGACCATTCTCGGTGTTCGGGGCATAAGAATTTATTAATAGAAAGTTTTGACCCTGTATTTCGCATAAAACTATAACAAACATACCCTCCGCATCTCTTTCTTGAGAGATTATTTTATAATTTAAGTTATCACCAAAAATGATAGCTGTTCCTTTACATGTACTTTGCGAGTTTCCGTGAGACATTATTATTTCTCCCTTTATTCTTACTATTGGACCACTCAATTTCCACCTCACGAGAGGAATGCGTCTCTTGCAAAAATGTAACACCATAGTTCTCTTTATGTTTACTTATCCAGTTGTATAATTTTCTAAATTTTGTATAATCGTGCAAACCCCGAACATTTAGAGAAATTAAACAAATTCATGGAACTCGCCATAACATATATAATAATAACAAATTCAATATTGTATTAGCGAAAATATGAGTAATATATAGCAATAAATAAAACAAGTACATACGAAAAACAAAACAAATTAATATATAGAAATTAGAAATAATAGAACTTCGACTCATAGCAATTAACCTTGTTACAAAAAAAGGCATAAAGAGAGACATATAGTCTATTTATACTCTAGCCACATTACTTAAACTCATCTGGAATGGAAGTATAGGTGTAAGTAACTCCATTAATCGTTATTTTCTGGCCTTTGATACAACATTACTTCGACTCTGTACTTCTCCATTGTGGCCTTTCTAGCTTTTCGAAGAGTTTTCCTTATCAGAGCCGAGGTTTGCGACAAGTCTACGTCCAGAAACACTGTTTTAAACTTATCGTTTCCCTTCATCTTGAAACGGTTTTTCCACATAAAATCTCTATCTTGTCGGTTGACAAATCTCGTAATGAGTGGACGGGGGCGGGCTTCGGGGCCGGTCTCCGGTTTTCCTAAGCGATGAGCTGCGTGCAATTCTACGTTTTTCCCTCCACCAACAACCTCGAATATCTCTGATACAATTTCGAAGCAATTTTCATCTTCAACCTCCTCTACGTTGTAAATTCTCAGATTTTCGCGCCGGGAATAGTCTTCAAGCTTGGCTATTCTCTTTGCCAGCTGTGGAGCCAAATTCGTCTTCAGGTTTCCAATTTCCTTCTCTGCTACGTTTACTTTCGCCTCCAGGTTCTTCTTCTCATTCTTTAACTCTTCTATTTCTATCCAAGATAGGTTTAGTGAGTTTTCTAAGTCTTTGACCTCTTGTTTGAGCTCATTTAGAATACTATTGGTATCTTCTCTATATCCTACAATCTCGGCTCTTAACTCACCGAACTGAGTTTGAAACAGCTCTTCGAGGTGTTGGAATCTGTCGTCGTTTAAGCTTTCTTCTACTTCTGAGCTAGACATTCTCGTTCTTTTCGTTTCAGGTTTCTTATCAGGCTTTTTGTTGTTTGGCATATTGGCTTTGACTAAGTCTACGAGTTGAAATCTCTCGTTCAAGCGGCGGAGCTCGATTTTACACGTCCACCATCTTCACGCTCTCATGCCCTCACCCTACTTGAAAACTTTATACAGTGACTTTTACAAAGATATGGGAGGCTGACGTGCGATTTATAGTAACGCATTCCTTTCGTTTATTACCCTTCTGGCCTTCGATTCAAACCGGGTTCAAAGCATAATATTTATATTCTTAGCGGAGCCGTTCTTAGCCTGATTATACTGACTGAACTGAAGTAAACTCTACAGTTGTCCTCCTGTACCGTTCGAAAGTGAGCCGTAAAGTTCAGTTAGTCAAAATCCGAATAAAGTTTACAACTCAGGTTGGTCGAATTGACCGAGTGAGCCGGAAAAAGTAACTTCATCTTTGACGGGCAAGGATCTACATTTCGAAGGATCGAGATTTCGAAGAAGCGAAGTTTCGTGCGAATATTCGCAGAGTACCAAACGAAATTTCACACGATATTTCGTAGAGTGCAGCGAATTTTCATGCTTACCTGTCACAGAGCACTGCGAAATGTCACACAGATTAAACAAAAGGCTTAATGAATTTTCGTTGATATATCGTCGAAATTTTGGTACGTGAAAATTTTCGTTCATTTTCGCCGAAAAGACCGGAAATTCGCCGAAATTTGCCGAAAGGTGTTTGCATGACTTTTGCACAATACTGTACAGTTTGTATGTACAAATTGATGTTCAAAGTTAAGTCAAGTTTGTTAAATACTATATGTGGTGTTCCTCATCGTCAACGCTAGGTCCACTATTATTTATTTTGTATATTAGTGATATGCCTAACTGTTCATGTAAAGTTTCTTTCAGAATTTTTGCAGACAACACTACCATATTCTATTCTTGTAATAACACAAAAGAATTAGAGTCAGTCATAAATGAAGAATTTAAACATCTTTTAGAGTATTGTGATACTAACAAACTATCTGTTAATTTTACTAAAACCCATTATATGCTACTTTCGTCACCTAGGAAAAGATTTACTATTAGCTTACCAGATATAGAACAGAAGGACTACATTAAATACTTAGGAATTTATATTGATAAACATTTAAACTGGGGACCCCAGATCTGCCATATTAATAACAATATCTAAATACCTGGGAATTATTAATAAACTAAGACATTAGCTTGACTTTCAAATGCTGAAACAACTTTATTACACATTGATTTACCCTTATCTGCAATATGGAATCATGAGCTGGGGAAATACATAGAGTGTAGTACATAGAGTGGAAATTTAAAAAAAAAAAAAAATAATAAAGAAAACTCCATCCTTCTTCCTTGATTCCTTGATTCCTTCCTTCCTTCCTTCCTTGCTTGCTTGCCTCCTTACGCTGCCTCCTTGCTTCCCTGCTTCCTTGATTGCACCCTCTTCCTTGATTCCTTCCTTTCACCCTTGCTTCCGTCCTCGATACCTTGCTTGCTTGCATCATCCCTTCCTTCCCTGCTTCCTTCCTTGCTTTCTTTCTTCCGCCCTTCTTTCCTTGATTCCTTGCTTGCTTGCATGCTTTCGTGCTTGCTTCCATACTTGCATCCTTCCTTCCTTGATTGCTTCCTTTTGTGCTTGCTTGCTTCCTTCCCTGCTTCCTTGCTTGCACCCTTCCTTCCTTGATTCCTTGATTAGTTGCGTCCTTCCTTGCTTCCTTGCTTGCATCCTTTCTTCCTTGATTCCTTCCTTGCTTGCTTGCATCCTTCCTTCCATTGCTGCTTCCTTCGTTGATTCCTTCTGTTTCCTTCCATCCTTTCATTTCTTCCTTACTTGATTCCTTCATGCTTGCTTCCTTCCTTCCCTGCTTCCTTTCTTGCACCCTTTCTTCCTTGATTCCGTCCTCGATTCCTTGCTTGCACCGTTCCTTCCTTGATTGCTTGATTAGTTGCGTCCTTCCTTGCTTCCATCCTTTCTTCTTTGATTCCTTCCTTGCTTGCTTGCATCCTTCCTTCCATTGCTGCTTCCTTCATTGATTCCTTCTGTGTTTCCTTCCATCCTTTCATTTCTTCCTTACTTGATTCCTTCTTGCTTGCTTCCTTCCTTCCCTGCTTCCTTTCTTGCACCCTTTCTTTCTTGATTCCTCCCTTCCGTCCTCGATTCCTTGCTTGCACCGTTCCTTCCTTGATTCCTTGATTAGTTGCGTCCTTCCTTGCTTCCTTGCTTGCATCCTTTCTTCTTTGATTCCTTCCTTGCTTGCTTGCATCCTTCCTTCCATTGCTGCTTCCTTCATTGATTCCTTCTGTGTTTCCTTCCATCCTTTCATTTCTTCCTTACTTGATTCCTTCTTGCTTGCTTCCTTCCTTCCCTGCTTCCTTTCTTGCACCCTTTCTTTCTTGATTCCTCCCTTCCGTCCTCGATTCCTTGCTTGCACCGTTCCTTCCTTGATTCCTTGATTAGTTGCGTCCTTCCTTGCTTCCTTGCTTGCATCCTTTCTTCTTTGATTCCTTCCTTGCTTGCTTGCATCCTTCCTTCCATTGCTGCTTCCTTCGTTGATTCCTTCTGTGTTTCCTTCCATCCTTTCATTTCTTCCTTACTTGATGCCTTCTTGCTTGCTTCCTTCCTTCCCAGCTTCCTTTCTTGCACCCTTTCTTCCTTGATTCCTCCCTTCCGTCCTCGATTCCTTGCTTGCACCGTTCCTTCCTTGCTTGCTTCCTTCCTTGGCTGCTATCCTTCCTTCCCTGTTTCCTTGCTTGCCTCCTTGCTTGCTTGCTTGCTTGCTTCCTTGTTGTATCCTTTCCTTCCTTGCTTGCTTGCTTCCTTTGCTTCCAACCTTCCTTGCTCCATTTCCTGCTTGCTTGCTTGCTTGCTTCCTTCCTTAAGGACTTCCTTGCATCCTTCCTTCCCTTCTTCCTTCCGTCCTTCTTTCCTTGATTCCTTGCTTGCTTGCTTCCTTGCTTCCTTGCTTGCCTCCTTCTCCTTCATCCTTGCGTGCACCCTTCCTTCCTTGATTCCTTCCTTGCATCCTTTCTTCCATCTTCGATACCTTGCTTGTATGCTTCCTTCCTTGCTTCTGTCCTTCCTTCCCTGTTTCTTTTCTTGCTTCTTTCCTTGCTTCCCTGTTCCTTCCTTGCTTTAGTTCTTCCATCCTTCGTTCCTTTATTCCTTGCTTGCTTGAATGCTTGATTCCTTCCTTCCTTGCTGCTTGCTCCCTTTTGTGCTTCCTTCCTTGCATCCTTCCTGAAGGCCTTCCTTGCATCCTTCCTTCCTTTCATGCTTGCCTGCTTCCTTCCTTACTTGCTTGCACCCTTCCTTCCTTGATTCCCTCCTTGATTTCTTCCTTGCTTGCTTGCTTGCTTCCTTGCTTGCTTTCCCTCGTTGCTTACACCCTTAAGTACTTGCTTGCATTCTTTGCTTGCTTGGTTGCTTCCTTCCCCACTTCCTTGCTTGCATATTGCCCTCCTTGATTCCTTCCTTGCATCCTTGCTTGCTATCTTGCTTACATCACATACCACACACGGAAATACAAGCAGTTAAGATAAAAAAAGTTAATACCGCAGTGGGGTATAAAGCTACCTAGAAATAACTATGAAAGCTAATCTAGCTAGGTAGCAAAATTATTAAATTATTTAAATGGAGGTGAACATAGTCACATACAAACAGAAAGGCACAAGAATAAAACAATAAAAAAAGAAAAATATATATTAATATATAAAAGAAAAGGAAGAAAACACAAAAATAAGCACAATGATGAGGAAAGAGGGAGAAATGCTACAATTAGTATGAAGCAACAATACCACTCTTGTAAAACATTTAAATTCGTTAAAAGTAAGATGCTTTAGTGATTCATCAATATCATTCCAAAGGACTGCACCCTTGAAATACATGTTCTGGATGAAGGAACAAAATGAAGACCTAGAGGCCAGCCTAGTTTTGTACTTGTGCCTTGAAGATATTAGTGTAAAAAGTCTCAAAAACAAATGGCAACATGCGTGAATGAACTTTGAACATTTGATACAGTTTAAATAATAAATAACATCGAGGAATTAGAGAATGTATAGATCTTTAAAGATAGGGGATTTATGATTATTATAATTGGAAAAATTAATAGCTTTCTTCTGTGAGACGATTAAGCGTCGTAAGGTGGTCTCATACATGTATGTGTTGCCCCAAATGATAACACCATAAATCAAGAAATAAGGGAGTAGTACAACTTGGTTAAAATAATCTTAGACATGTGGTGGCAGAATTTGGCTATAATCCCAATACGTCTTGATTCCTCCCTTGCATCCTTCCTTCCAGATAAGCTCCAACCTATTAGATCAGACATGTAGCTTTTGTATGTTTAAATACAAAGAGACTACTTGTATTTTAGATGTGGTATACATTGTACAGTGTAAAACTATGAATTGCCTGTGGGCACTTGTATGACTGTCAGTTGTCAACTTTGCTGATTTTCATAAATTACTAAATTCCCAAAAGTAGCCTGCAGAATGCACTTCGTATTTCTATTTTGCTTTGAACCATTCTTTTCCAAACGATTTTGTTATTTGGATCAGTCTGTAGTTTCAGCTATAGTTAGTCTCATGAGGTGGACTAAATGGAATGGAACTTATTTTGATGATTGTGAAGAAAAAAAGTAAACACTTGCCTTAAAGTATTCTTATCATTATCATGCAGATTGCTAATGTTGTTGATGCCCATGCTGCTACTTTAACAAAGAGAGAGGAAAGAGATGTTTTTTTCCTCAACACCCAGAGCATAGTACAGTTGGTGCAGAGGTAGGTTGCATTTAAATCTATCAAACAGGAAGGTCGTCATTATAGAGCGGATTTCGATTGAGTGTCGAAAACAATCCGTGATTGCTTTGGTTTTGCATTTGCTCAGTTTTCCTATTGGCTGTGGAAATTGTTTTGTGATTATCAGCCAATCAAGTGGTAAACTGAAACCAAACGTGTTTTGGTCATTACGCCATCAATCGTCACACCATCCATGATTGCGTTTACTTTTCATCGTGATTGGTTCATGTAAAACCAATCGTGAATTCCGTTCATGATTGGCTCATTGTGTTTTTACTTGCTCCCGTGATTGGTTCTGTGATTGTTTTGGTTTTACGACACTCAATGGAAAACTGCAATATGCAACTACAATGTGTACATTGTTAGTGGGAGAAAGTGTACTTTATGACTCGTCTGACATGTCATGACCAACTGTAACACTTTATCAACAGCCTACAATGTACCAACACTTATAACCAGGGCTTGGCTCAAACTGAACTTCTAAATTCACTAGCAAATGTATGCTCGTAGCATGTTTTCCACTAGCAAAAATCAGGAGGATACTGGCGAAATAAAATGACACAGTCATTATATACGTTCACAATATCACTTCAGGTTATTTCAAGTACATGTATACAGTAATGTATTTTATAAAATTTACACTGCTGCTACACTAGATGCTTCATGCATTTAATCGTGCCTCGAGTAAGAATTGGGCTTGTTCAAGGATTTTAGACTCAAGTTGTTCCTTAAAGGAAAATTACCTGGCAAAAATTAGCTAGTGGAAACGTTTTTCACTCACAATTAAAAAGATGCTAGGATTTTGCAAGTTTGTGAGCGTTAATTTCAAGCCATGGTAACAGTAGATGGCTGTACGTGGCTAAGGGCTTTGTACGTGTCCAAAAAGCATGAAATGGGGAATATTATTTGATTTCATTCCCATGCCATGGTTTGAAGTGTGAACAACAAAGTATGTGTATTTGGGTATTGTATTACACTAGCAGGGCTTAGCAGCAACTGAAAGTCCTAAAAGTATGGTCTGTATTGAATTATTATTTTAACTCAGGATTTTAAATCAAATGGATGTTGGGCTTGAAAACTCATGGGTTTGCATTGCAGCATGTTCACAGAGTTAAATAGGCCTTTTGTTGTCTATTTACTAAAAAGTCCTAAATATATTACATTCTAATATTCTACATGTACAAAATATTCTACATGTACCTTCCATTGTTGACTTATTGGGATGGATTTTTTAAATTCAGGACAGCTCTCAGGAAAGAAATTGAAAAGAAGCCAACTTCAAGCTAAGCTAGCAAGTAATGTTTCTGGAAGTTCACAATCATTGTAGTATGTACAACGTACATGTATCTCAACCCACAGAATTGCAAATGGGGGATCTCATTGTAAATATTTCCTTCACTTCTGAAATGACATGGTTGTCGATTCTCAAAAATAGAATTATTTTGTATTGTTTCACCCTCAAAATATTGTTTACATTAATTTTGTAAGCATAACAAATAATTCCCAGATATAATTCAGAATTACCTTTCGGAAAAGAGAAGTGCATAACTTCGAGTATTTTAATTCTATATACAGTATATTATTTTTGCTATAGCAGGCTATGTATTTTAGCTTGCTTTCAACTCCACACACACTCCCCACTACATTCATATATTTTTATACATACTACTCTCAAACTCGCATGTTGATTTTTTATGGAGGGAGGAAACCGGAGAACCCAGAGAAAACCCTTGTGGCATGGGAGAGAACAACAACAAATAAACTCCACTCACATATGGCACCAAGTCAGACTCGAACTTGGGCTGCAGCGGTGAAAGGCGAGCACTAACACACTGTGCCACCCATGCCACCCACAGATTGGTGAAAATGGAGCCTGCCTGTTTTTCCACTAATTGTGGATTGCCTGTGTTAGAGAACATGTGATATCAGCAATTGGTTCAAGCTAAAGGTGGTGTCATTTCTTGGATTGATGTTAATCTCTGGCAGTTTTCATGCTTGGAGATCACAGGAGAAACTCTTGCCCATGAATTTGAAAGGGAAGAAAAGATAATTTATGAAACAAAAACAAAGGAAATCACTGAGTGATAAGTGATCTAATACAGATTTCGTCCTGATTTACATAACATTTTGCTTCGATTTTCACGGGAAAAATAAGTTATATCACCAAAATAACTGAAAACATGACTCTATACATCTAAACGTTTGATAGGTCAGGTAGAGAATTCACGTCCATGCTTGATGGGATTTACAAACTCGCTTTCAGTTCGAGTTTGTAAATTCCATAATGCATGGCCACACATTCTGTATCTATTTCTTATATAAGTTTTAGTCTACAGTAACAGGCCTTCAGCTTCACTTATGTCTACGGTTACAAGCTTTCAATTATCCTTACACTTATATCTACAGTTACAAACTTTTAACTGCATGATATGTACTATAGTTACAAGCCTACAGCTACATGATTCAGCAAGTTGTTAATAAACATGTCAGCCAGATAATAAAGTACACTTTCTACTGCTCCTTGAACCTCACATGTATCAGCACCTAAAATTGCTGGTACTCCCAGGGTTTTCAGTTAGTGCTGGCAGCTGACGGAATTCTTTATGGTTTCGCTTACTTTATCCAGACAGAGTGAAGAGTTGTGTGCAATAAGGGCACAAGTAACTCCTGATCACGTTCTAAATTCTCCCTTAGAAAACAAAGAATTTGAAGGAGAATTAGAATGTGATATCACTTATGCCCTTGTTGTATACAGCCCTTCAAGTAAGGATCACTATTGAAAAGAGTATGGAAAACTAGAGATTTGAAAAAAATTCCTCTTTAGATATCGTAATGGGGTTCGTGGACATTTAAAGGCTGTTGTTCTTGGCTTACTGAGGCAGTATCTAAACACTGAATTACTCTTCAATGAAGGTGATGTATATGTTGTCGTTTGAATTTTTTTTTGGTTCAACGTTTGTTAAAGGCGCTGTGTCATGGTACTGCGCATGTCACAGTCTCCAGACATTGAATTGACAGCTGTATTGTGTAACATCCAATGAGAATCAATCAAAATAAATTGCCGGAAACGCCACACTGTTCGCCACACTGCCGTGATTCACAGATTGTAGTTTTACACAGTATATGGCGAGATTTACAAGGATTTTATTCTTCCTACATCCAAGGTAAAAGCATTGAGTAAAGAATGGTATCTATATTTCATTACTTGCTTGTATTTTTTGCTGTTTCCAGTCGTAAACAGTCCGAATTTGACCAAAGTGAAACGAGCTCCTCGCGTCCGTAGATATATGTTTCTTCGTTATACACTTTTGACATGATATAATTCTTCAAATGGCACCATTGTTTTATTTCTACATGTTTAATAATACAGTTCTCTGCTGTAAAAAATAGAACATTCTATAGAAGATTTCTTGTCCTAAAGTTTGGAAACGTAACACATGCATTTGACGCTAGAATGTTCAGTACTCGCGGAAGTACGCAAGGTTAATTACAGTCTAGTGGCAGTTTACTAGTTTGCACTATCGGCTGTTATGGACTGGAAACTTACTTTCACAGCTTAATATGTATGTCTATTGGTCAGAAGGATATCTTGTTTAAGATGATATAGTCCTTTTGGCATCAGGAAATTTTTAAACAGGAGTATTCGTACAGTATTTCAAGCTATGCTGTAGCGCGAGTTCAGTTAAGTCACAAATGTCCGTGAAACTAAAACCCTGCTAGCAGAGGTTCTTTTCTCTTACCCTCTCTCCAGTTCCACTAACGAGGGAGAAAGGAACTGGAGAGAGGGTAAGAGAAAAGAACCTCTGCTAGCAGGGTTTGAAACTAATAGCGCGTTCATTATTATCAGTTTGCTCTATGGGTTCTCATGTATTCAATAATTACTTCTGGAGTTTCGTATGTATGTCGATTGGTCACAATGATTTCCTCTTTCAGTTTTCCCCATTAGTTTGGACATTAGGGATACATCCTTTGAGATTTCGTAAAGTTTAGCGACCGTGTGTCGAAAGTAGAAAAGGTCGCTTGTCACGACAGGGCGTAAATTGTCACAAGCGGTTTCATAGCAGTTCGATGTTTGACTCATGTACATGTAGTCGATGAATATACATGTAGCTTCATATGTATGTCGATTGCTCACAAGGATTTCCTCTTTCAGTTTCCCCCGTTAGTTTGGACATTAGGGATTTATTCTTGGAAATTTCGTACAGTTTAGCGACCGTGTGTCGAAAGTAGAAAAGTTCGCCTGTCACGACAGTGTGTAAACTGTCACAAGTGGTTTCATAGCAGTTCGATGTTTGACATGTAGTCGATGATAACTTATATAGCTTTATATGTATGTCAATTGCTTACAAGGATTTCCTCTTTCAGTTTCCCCCGTTAGTTTGGACAGGGATTTATTCTTGGAGATTTCGTACAGTTTAGCGACCGTGTGTCGAAAGTAGAAAAGTTCGCTTGTCACGAAAGTGCGAATACTGACAAGCGGTTTCATAGCATGTCGAAGTTTGCAGACTCTCACGTAGTCGATAATATAGCTTATAAAGCTTCATATGTACATCGATTGCTCACAAGGCTATTGTATTTGAGTTCATGAGGTTGTTTTGCCAGTAAAGTGATTGATTAGGACCCACTACCATGTCTGTCCAGGTTTGAAGTGTCTGGCATTAGAAGGGACCGTCAATACATCATCTCCAGCATAACCAAAATTGGACGTGTACCATAAAACTCTGTCAATATATCTTCGGAAAATCGAACACTATTCGGACTATATGGACAGCCAATGGAGAGTCCCCAATGTACACAGAAAAAACGAAGTACACACCATAAAAAAATGAATAAATTAGCTCGACCCCACTAACCCTAATAACTCAATCTGCGCTTGTGCGCAAGTTAAAAAGGTTTTTTTTTGGGGCGGGGGGGGGGGGAGAGGATTTCCACCCACCCCTAAAATATTGAGTGTGATTGGTAATTAGTTGCAATTCTGATACTACATGTACGTGTACATGTATAACTGTGTATCTGATCATTTCTAGGAAATAAGTTTGAGAATGGAGGGGGAACTAATTGATTATGATAGGAGAACATAAATTTAGCATTGAAACTGTTCAAGGTAAAAATATCTAGTGTTTATAAGCTGTCAAAAAATTGGTGCAGTATGGGCACGATAAATAAGGAGATTTCGCAATAGTTTTTTTTAAATAGTCCTACTACATAAATATTTTGTAAAATTGTTTATGACATCAGTAAATAGTAATATTATACTTATAGTCTTATCTGGGGAATATCCCTCGAATGGTGCTTTTGGGTATTCCCCTCCGTCTTTTTTCCCTTTCTTTTCCCAGCCCATATTATAAGTAGTAGTATAGTATTTGTAATAATGGAAGAAACTTAATAAATAAATAACAAGTAACTCCAAGTAGTTGGTGCAGGGTTTTCACTGCTCCTGGAATTCCTGGGAGACTGATGGGTTTTAATACTTTTCTCCCAGGGCCCTGGAAAACTCTTGGAAAAATTTTGTCATTTACTCCTGGAAAATTTTGGAATTTTATAGACATATTTTGTGAAGTAAATGTGGCTTTAAAACAAAGGTTTTCCACACTTGCACTGAAATTTCAGAGTACAGGGTCCTGGAAAGTTTGTTTTTTGTAGCCTGGAAAACTCCTGGAATTTCATAATCTCTCAGTTGTTTGGTTTTGATGAGACACTGCAGCAATTGACCTATACAGTAGGGAGACCTGACCAAACTTACTTAGGGCTGCCATTAAACTGCAGGAAATTTTGAGAAGTGTGTCACCATGTTGCGTGAGAAGCACAAGAACAAAGACTTAACTGCTCTGGTATCTACAGTGTTTTCCCATAGCAATGTTGCCAGGAAAAGCAAACTTGCCATTATGTTGATTGTGAGTATTATTACCTCAATTCTCTACACAAACATTCTTTGAAGTACGAAACAGTAAACGTTGTTTTAGAATTTATGATCCTTTTGACTCAATTGGATAACACTGATTTAATGTCTCTAATAATGTGGAAAAGGGACAAAGTTGTTGATCACAACTGACTAAGTTTTGGCTGAGGCGTAAAGCACTAAAGCTGCTATTTTACTACTGATGTTGGCAAACTGTGGGACCACAAAAATATTGTAAGCTGCCCCACCCATAAATGTTAATAAATTATGTTTGCTATCTTTAGCCAACATACGTGCACCAATAAGCATGCTTTCAGATAACTAATTCTCAAAACATTAGCATGGTGGATAGAGACATCAGAAGCAGAAGATATGAAGTTGAATACGGCTACAAGAAGGAGTTGAAGAGCTTCATGATGAAACATCTTTTAGAGCTACTCCTTGGGTGTTAAAGTTCACCCTTAAAGTGCCTATCACCCTTTTGCAATTTTGATAGCTTATGAACCTTCAATAAGTTTTGAGTACTTCTGTGAAGAAAGTTTTGGTTTAAAGTGAATACTTTATGTTCTACACTTGTTTGAAATCGTGTAAATGTGACCTTTCCTGACCCATGGCCACGTAAGTAAAAGCCCGGGTTGAAACCTGGGTAGACGTCATCTCATTAATGCATTATTCTCCCTGGCGCCTTTTATCACAACATCAATGCATAGAAAATATACACAGTTTGTGAGTTGTTAGTAAAGAAAAAAAATCATTTTAGTCAACATGTTAAAGTGCCTACATGTATGAACCTTATTATTTTTATTTTAGATATCAATTCTACATCAAGTGAATAGTAGAATGGTGCAATATATCTTACTTTGAATGCTGTGCTGCTGAGTTAAGGAGGTTTTAATATCCAAAATGCTAATTACATGACGTCAGGAGGCATCAATTATTATACAAAATGTTTTGTTACAATTAAACAAATTTTTCAAATTATCAGTGTTTTACCTATGGTTGAAATAAAATGATGTTAGAAATTTGTTTTCCTATATCAGTAGAAATGCCCATTCACCGGTACTAAGAAGTGATTGCAGATACCTCCCCTGACGTCATGTAATTAGCATTTTGGATATTAAAACCTCCTTAACTCAGCGGCACGGCATTCAAAGCAAAATATATTTTACCATTCTACTATTCACTTGATTCAGAATTGATATCTAAAATAAAAAAATCTTGTTCATAGGCACTTTAAGTATTTCTTCAAATGATTGCAAAGCCAAATTAATTATGACGTCAATATGACGTCTATACAGGTATAGGCCCACGCTTTTACTTACGCGGTCGTGGGTCAGGAAAGGTTATATTGACACGATTTCAAACAAGCGTAGAATATAAAGTATTCACTCAAAACCAATACTTTCTTCACAGAAAGTTCATAAGCTATAAAAATTGGAAAAGGGTTATAGGCACTTTAAGCTTGTTTGTTGACTTGGCTATTTTCCAAAACTCCCAGGAATGCAGACAATTAGCACTGTTTGTGGGCGGAGGAGAAGACGTTTGGGGGTGTGGCTTTTGGTGGCAGCACAGTTTGGTGACATATCTGTTGTATTCCCTTGTGGGAATTAGCAAAAATTTTAAGATCTCCACTTAACTTGTTTATTTGGAAAGTCAGGACAACATACATGTACATGTTGGGTTCATGCATCCAAGGTGCTCTTTTTGTTTATGTTACTAATTTTTACATGGTATTTATTTAGGATCAACTTTGTGGGTGTGAGCCAGGTTTGTCAGATGAGCTTCACAATATTCTCCAGGAGCTCACAACCCTCAACCGTCAGGAAAATGCTAAGGTTGCCCTAAGGGCTCGTCAGGTAAGATGTATTGTGAATTCGGCACCAGTACGGCGTACCGGTAGGTGGCATGTTGAGAATGCTGATGAAGTTCACAAGAGCAAAGGTGTTTAGAGTAATCTCCAGTTGAAATATATATGCATATAAATAAACCTATTTAGTGAACCTGAGCTTTTGGCGATCATAATAGTGAGTATTATTTAGAGCACATCTAAAAGACCTGTTACACTTGCTATAATAAGTTGCTAGACCTAACGATAACAGAGATTCCACTACTGGATACTGGAAGCTTTGCCGTTGCTCCCTCAAAGGGCTTTTCAGCAAAAAACACTAACAGTATACAATGTAAGATCCAAGGATGTAAGCAACAAGAGAAAGTGTGAAAGTTTTTTTTGTTACAGTGGGGCACTTATTATATAGGGGAAACTTAATTGATGTTGTTCATTTGGATTTACATGTAGAAATCAAGTTTCTTTGATGTTATTTGAGGCTTAAATGTAACATTTTTTTTGCAGGCTCTTCTTGCTTCCCAACAGCCCTCATATGAACGACGACACAATCAGATTGAGTCACTTTTTCTCTCCGCTGTTGACATTAGGAGTAGCCAGTTTTCTCCAGAGAACTTGCAGGTAAGTAATTCACAAAAAAAGTAATCATATAATTTTATTCTGTATATTTTTGTTCATTCAAAAGAGTTTTTCTTCAAAGTGTACATATTACAATGAGGGTGGAGCCTGCATACAATTTTGAATTAATTACAAATTCCATGAGAAAACCATGTGATTATAATTATCGTAACAAGAGGCTGTATGCAGCCTGTACTTGGGCCATATCAGCCTAGTCTCAACCTAGTCTCAGCCTAATGTCTTCTGTAACCTGCTGACAACCTATATGTAGTTGGGTTTCTCATGTATGCTAAGGCCTGGTTCATTTAATGGAAAATAGATTTACCGTAAATCAATGTTTCTAACAGGAACAACAGTTAAAATAATATATAATCACACCATAGTACTAATATCCACTTCCTTTAATCTCTGAAGTGGATGATTGTCGTATCACGTGATCGATGACGTCATAAATAGAGAACATAATTTAAGTGAAATGCAGTTGCGACGATAACATATGAATAGAAAGTAACCCTGCTGAATAATTTCTCTTCCAGTAGTGTTTTAGTCCACGCTTAGAAAACATGACTATCGTGTAAAGATAAGGAAATATTAAGAGTGCAAAAAGTTATACTACCTATTTTGAATATTTTCGCCTTAATAGATCGTTAACAAAACATTGTAGTCATCTTTTCTAAGCTAAATAGGTAAAACGCTTTAACCTTAACCATACCCACTCATTATCCTCACTGTTTCTGTTAATGTCGGAGCTGCATTTTTGATTTACTGATTTGTGGCCTAAGTCACGTGACAGACACGTTTTACTGCACACAAAACCACTTAAGGGAGTCCAGAATGACGATATCTGTTATCATGAGAAACTTGGCGTACTTACCGTACTTGGCTGTGCCCAAATAAGAAAAACAGTTCTTGATCCCTGAACCAGGCCTTACATGTAACATGCTTGAGTCCCTTTGGCCACGGAGGTTTAGCTGAGACGGTAAAGCCCAGTCTCGTCTAATCACAAAAGTTATGTCCGATCGGGAAAGGTTAGTAACTGGATGGGTGAGAACCTGGGAATAGCTTGTGTCATAGCCTGTAGCCATTTCCTTTAATTGTCTTTTTTCCGCCTGTTTTTATTTTGGATATTGTGACCAACACCTTTAAGGGAATTAAAAGTCCTCAATTTTGTTTAGTTAGGATAATTTAAATTAAAGTCATAATCCCTGGTTTTGTGAAGCCAAGGCTGGATCAATCACCGACCAGTCTAGTTTGTTAACAGTATAAAGTAAGCGAACATAATTTAACCCCTGTCATAGCGTTGTGTACAGTATCAAAGCTCTTTTTGATCATGCTGGAGTACAAGATCTGCATGTACATGTACTTGCATGTACGGTACTGCATGTACGGTACTGCATGTACGGTACTTGATTTAGAAAATCAATCGACAAGTGTATCGAAGCAGCAAATAATACTGTCTCAATGATCCCTAAAGGAGTAGAGAGGTAAAAGAGGGCATGACTTGTACAGCAGCTTGTACTCTCAGATGTTGCATCGTTTGGCGTAAATAATCAGCTTTAGGAAGATTGTAAAAAGCTGATTTGAAAAGTAGCTGATATTCTTCTATCTGGTGGCGATTTAAAGTGAATTAGACGAATTTTAACCTCCTCTTTTCCCACCAACTGCTTTCATCTTAGATCGCCCATGCAAGTATCCCAAGCGATATCGAATCTGATTGGTTGACCCTGTCATGTTGAGAAAATCCTAACCCGAAAAAAAAAACACTTGGAAACTCGACTCAGGCCTGCCCACAGGCAGCCCGTGTAATAACATCTCTATCTGTTGTGTGACTCACAAATAGTTTTGTGTGAATCAAAGGTATCTGTTGGGTGACTCACAAATAGTTTTGTGTGAATCAAAGGTACCTATTGGGTGACTCGCAAATAGTTTTGTGAAGTCATGGAAAGTGAGTTTGGTGTTTCAGTTGACAAACGTACAGAAGCAATTGACAGAAATAGAAACAGTAGAATTGTAACGCTTGATTAGAATTCCAGCCAGATTTGCTATATTTGTCATGAACCATTAGAGCAACAACATACACCTGTGTAATGGTACATGTATTACAGCATGTTAGTGTTTCATTGATGATGTACAGTTAGTTATTCAGGGAAACAAAAAGGTGGTAGAAAAAACATGTCACTGATTCCTGTAGGATTCATAATTATGGAAAAACTTTCCTAACTTGTTGGTTGACAGTACAACACTTGTCGGATGGATAATACCGTACACTTTCTGTAATTAGTGTCAATATATTGCTTTTAGAAATTGATTTTCTCTGAGACTGCCATCTTTGACGTTCTTCCAAGCTTCTTCTTTCACACAAATGATGCTGTGAGAACTGCCGCATTGGAGGTAAGTAACTTTGTTTAAATATGACATGACAATTTGCTCTCCTCTCCATTGAAACATGAGAACAGAGAAAATTAAGAAAGATTGGTATTCTAGCTGCCAGTAACATTGAAGGGGCACTGTCAATCAAATTGAACCTTCGTTAAAACAAAAATACAAAAATAACACCCAGGGAATTAGAAGATCCTGTTATGCTTTTTAACTCATGGATGCATGAACAAGTTATCGAGATGGTTGGGAAAATCGTGTCACTCGCTCACTCACTCATTCACTCACTCACTCACTCACTCACTTGCTCACTAAGATGTTAGCAAAATTGAATGCTTGGATTCAAATTGATAAGATAACAGTAATCAATATTTGATTTAATTGTCACATGATTTTGAGTACATGCCAGTATCTCCCTCATTTCTAATGGTAGGCAGCTCAAACTTTGATAGATATGGTATTGGGTCCCCAAAAATCACTTGGTGGTGGTGTTGTAATGATGAAGTCATCGGTCACGTGGTTTTACAGGTTACACAGGTTACATCACAACAGCAATAATAACTTAAACCTTGAACATTTCCACATGTTTACCCTTGAGAACACACTAAAGCACACTTGACATCCACGAGTTTGTCATTGCTGTGCTATGTTCAAACTTAGCATGGATGGCAAAGATTAAAGTGGATTACAAATTTAAAGCTTATCCTAGAAACTTGATTCAGTTTTGCGTGAACCGATTTCAAGTTGCTTTAAATTTCTCTTAAAAGTAGTATTTGCATCCACTCGAATCTTTGCTATCCTTCATCAGAATTATCTCAGATGTTCTCCAGTTTACCTGGAAAGCCTACTTATTTTTGTTTTTCATCACAAGAAAGTTTTGTCATTTGGGGGTTGACAGTGTCCCTTTAACGAAACAAGCAAGCTATGCAAATGCTTTAAAGTTGGAATGGAATGTCTTCTAAGTGTTAAACTAAAAACATGTGTACTTGCATTCAAAGGTAAAGTAGTGATTCGTCTAAGAACTATTGCAAAATACAATAGGCTGTAGCAATGAGCATATTCTCATGATTTTGCTTGAATATGGTGTCAGAGATGTCTACAGTTACAAGCAGATAATAAAAGAACCTGTAAGCTGTTGGCCATTGGTATTGTGAAGACTTAAGAAAACACGACCCAGAAAAGGAAAGGGAAGACAAAAGATATTTTAAATTGCAGATTTGAGAACTTTCCTTACATACAATTTTCGTAATACAATTTACATGCAAGTTTCGTAACCTCAAAAGTTATCTAATTGAAACTATTTTATTTTTATTACAGCTTACCACTTTACATCACATTCTTTACACTTACTAGTGCCACGCGGCAAACATGATTTCATATCATAACTACATATACATATATAATCGCTGTGACCCCATAAAACGCACCAATACCCACGATTGCTCTCATCTGACTTGATAGCTCAGTTGGTAGAGCGCCAGACATGCAACCTGTAGGTCGTTGGGTTCGAGTCCCACTTGGGTCAGAGATGTTTTCTCTTTCCCTCGTAGGGCGTGCACACTTAGCACTATAGCTTACCACTTTACATCACATTCTTTACACTTGCTAGTGCTATGCGGCAAACATGATTTCATATCATAACTATTTTTTATATTACTTTGTTGTATTTGTTGAATGTACATTGTATGAAATTATTAGAAAGAAGAATAGAAAATTAACAACTTTTACATTCTCTTGCCCTTCATGCTATTGTTCACAGACAGAACATTAACTAAATTATTATAATAACCTTGGCATGCAATGGGCAGATAGTAATTTTAGTAAAGTTGCACTGTATGTGTTACAGGTCTGACAGGGTTCCAATGGTCAGGGGAAAGTCAGTGAAAAACTTTTTTTCTAGGTCAGGGAATTGTCAGGGAATTTAGCGTTTGATCTGCGAAATTCCAAATTTCAATGAAAAGTCCGTGAATTTTTCTTTTCAGGTTCCCACACTTATTTATTTTGGCTGTTTTGAGCTGTTCTGTCCAATGTTGCTGCCCCAAAATAGCGATTGAATATTTGGAAAAATACGAGCATGCGCTGGAGGTCCGGGGATTTTTCCCCTGCAAATGTGTGGGAACCCTGTCTGATTTCCAGTTTTTTATATAAAATCATTCGATAAGTTTGAGGATATGTCAAAAAACTGTTGGCAATGTCACAATTGCATCATCAAACATTGATGAGGAACTATTAGCAATGAAGCTTTAAGAGAATCTGGCAGTTATATTACATATAGGGCTACTGAGTACTTCTACTGCTGAAGAAAACTTACATTGAACTTTTGGTACCAAACAATTCATAAACTTTTTTATGTTTACACTTTTTTGATGGCAGGTTTATGTTAGGCGTAGTTACCAAGCATACGAATTGACAACACTGTACCATGAGAGGGTATGTATATTTTAAGAGATATATTACTAGTAATTTATTTTTTAGATTTTCTTGTGATGAATGAACATAAAAAGTTGCATTGTTACACACTTCAGGGTAACATGTGTAAATAGAGCCAGCAAGTGAAGTAACGAGCCAGAGTTTGGGTATGTAGCAGGGAAAGATAGTACATAATTCTGTTAACGGTTAATGTACCTCTGCTGATTGTGTGTGATTTTTGTCTTCAAGTATAGACAAAGTGTGAAATGCAAAATGCGGGTTTCCTATTCTTAAGTCAAAGTAAAATTTTCGAGTTTTTGAAATCGACACTCATGCCCTTTTTGCAGGTAGCCCTTCAATTGTGATTTAAAATATATAACTTCATCTCTTTTAAAGGAGCAATAAGCCCTTAAGCCAGTTATCACTGATTTAAAAGTGATACTGCGAAACAAGATAACTGATGCTAATATATGGTGCCTTCCATTTTAAGTTTCAAGAACATGCTGTTTTAATATCAGCTCCTCTTATGTGTTTCTAAAGAGACTTACAATGCAAGAATCAAACGTTCCATCATACAAAAGAAAAACATTTTAATACTTAAATTCAAGTTAACAAGTCATTTTAGTTTTACCATCATATTAGCATAGTCCCTGAATGACATAAACATTTGACAATATTGCATGTACATTAATTTTGTAAGGCATACGTGTATCATAAATCACCCAAATATGGTTTAATGATTTAAAACGGTTTCAACATCAGTTCATTGATTCATGAATAATTAATGAGGTGAACAGCCAATCGGGTGATTGCATTTTGGTCAGGTGGATGAATCTTGAATCTTCTCGGATCTAAACACCAACAACAGTTGAAAGCATGAGGCCACTTCGGCCGAGTGCTTTAATTGTTTCGAGGTGTTTGGATCCCCTGGTAAAACATGAAGCCCAAGTCTTTTATATTACTTCTCACGAAATCAATACCTGTATTCATAAATCATTAGGAAGTATTATTTGCCTGGTATTTTAATGCATAAATATGGCAAAGATGAACTGCTTTAAAAATATAATTATGTTTCGTCAATGTTTTTCTTTGTTTTAATATCAGCTCCTCTTATGTGTTTCTAAAGAGACTTACAATGCAAGAATCAAACGTTCCATCATACAAAAGAAAAACATTTTAATACTTAAATTCAAGTTAACAAGTCATTTTAGTTTTACCATCATATTAGCATAGTCCCTGAATGACATAAACATTTGACAATATTGCATGTACATTAATTTTGTAAGGCATACGTGTATCATAAATCACCCAAATATGGTTTAATGATTTAAAACGGTTTCAACATCAGTTCATTGATTCATGAATAATTAATGAGGTGAACAGCCAATCGGGTGATTGCATTTTGGTCAGGTGGATGAATCTTGAATCTTCTCGGATCTAAACACCAACAACAGTTGAAAGCATGAGGCCACTTCGGCCGAGTGCTTTAATTGTTTCGAGGTGTTTGGATCCCCTGGTAAAACATGAAGCCCAAGTCTTTTATATTACTTCTCACGAAATCAATACCTGTATTCATAAATCATTAGGAAGTATTATTTGCCTGGTATTTTAATGCATAAATATGGCAAAGATGAACTGCTTTAAAAATATAATTATGTTTCGTCAATGTTTTTCTTTGTTTTGATATTAATTGTTCCATTTTTTTAATTGACCCAGTAACAACGGCTTAATCCCTGTTTCTGGGTAACTACCCACCCACCCCTCCCTTGGATATGCATCGGTCTATTAATGATTAACCATTAAAGATTAGGGTGAAGTGTGGGGGAGGGGTGGGGGTTTCCCAGAAACCATGATTGATTCATAAAAACATATTTTGTCAAATTATATATTTTCCTTGTAGCTAAGAGACAGTGTATTAATCATCGAGTTCCAGTTTTCTCTTCCTTCATCCCATCCAAATCGGTGAGTTTATACTTAGTCTGTTACTTACTGTATGATTGTTTGTACTTCTATAGAATAGAAGAAAATTTTAATTCATTCCATCAAGTGCATTGTGTAAATCCCAAGGTTGTGAAATGAAATGTTGGGGTTATGGTGACATGGCAAAATGCTGTCAAATATTGACAGATGACAGAGCCGATATAATATGCGGGAACTCAAATACAAAGAATTAGAAAACTATGGCACTATATAGAGTATTATGGAAGAAAAGAAAATGATGAGACAGTTTAGGTGTATATCGCTTCTTGATACAACTTTGTTTGAAGACTGGCAAAACACTACAACAACCAAATGCAATCTTCGTCCAACATTTGATTTACAAAAAAGTGTTGGACAAACACGGATCCATCATGGAATGACAAACGGTCAATCAATGTTGGATTGAGCAAAGTTGGATCTTGCAATCCAACCTTGTTTGCTTGGGGCTTTAAGAACTTTATAAACTTTCAGGTCAGTCCAGAAGGTTCCTTCAAGCAAGACTATCCTTGCAATGCCCAGGGTAAGAACAAATATTGAAGAGTGGATATTTAAAAAATGGATAATTTAATGTTTAATCAAAGGATAACACAAAGGGCAAAGTCTGCCTTTGGCAAAAACTCATGTTTTTAAACCTGATTGCTTTCACAAACGTTCCATTCAAGACATTTGTTAGATGAAAGTAAGTTAAACTAAAAAAAAAAAAAAAAAAAAAAAAAATCATTTCTCTCCATTGACTGCTTAGAGCTCGCATCTTTCTCGTTTGTTTGGGATTCGGCAGACTCACTGTCCTACTCCACAGACGTGTCTGAAGTTTGGTAGCTGTAGAGGCAGGGCCACAGCTGGTTGAGTAGATAAACTGTCCATTGCGACTTCTCTCTGTGTCTCTGACGCAGTTGTCAATGTAATCAATTATTTATTATTGCTGGGTTGCATGTGACCTCATTGCCGCCCTCTTGATTGATGTTAACAAAATATTCCTCTTTCAACGATTTCTTTGTTTTATTCAACCAACATGGCTGCCACGTCTTTGTTATTTGAATCTTTGGGTATTGATTGCAAACCAACAATACAACGTTTGACAAATATTTTGATTACAGCTCCAATGAAAGATAAATTTGAAAGATAAAGCTTTCGAGTTTTCAGTTCAAGAAAGCATTGGCCGCACGCTGAACAGATAATTATTTTGTGTGTGCTTACCCTTGGAGTGTTTATAAAAAAAACGGTGAAAAGCGGTTTGTGATCCATGTAGTATGGTCTCCAGACTGCTAGCTGCCCTTACTATTTCTGTTAATCATTATGAGTGTTAAACCCGTAAAGATGTTACTACCCAAAATGTGTTATCTATTAACCTGCCCAAATGAAGTCACATGCTGGGTTTTGTAAGTCCTGAATTCCCCATCAGCCCAGCAACAGCAAATACCAATTATTAGAGATCTGTCAGCAGCTTGTCAACCGACGTGCCCGTGTAGAATTTTGTCTTGACGATGGAGTTTTATTTTGGTGGATATTAATCAAATAAAAAGTGTAGGGACTTAAGAATATGTGGTCACACCATTGAGTTTGATGTCTACTCAGTAGTTCTGTTCTTGACATTTCCAAGACTTCATCGAAGATCTTTAGTAAAATCTGGATTCAAAATCGCTTTCTGGTGCTTATTTTCTAAAAGCGAAGCAATCATATTGTCTACAGTCGATAAACACTTTTGCCATGCTTGGATGAGTTGACCAATAAGAAGAAAGTGATCCCATACTAATTAGTGTGCAAAATATAATCTCTTTCGACAACACTCAGTACGAAACTTACAATAGAGTTTGTAGTCCCTACTTACTACTTAAATCCCAGGTTATGACATTATTTTGGGTATATTAGTAATAATTTTAGGTGATTCGCACACATAGGGATTAGTAGAAATAGCTAGCAGTCTAATTACTGCCAAGTCGTATAATAAACATATCCTATTAGTCAGTTTAGTATGTAATATGACCGGATATACAAAATACAAATTGGGGAGTAAAAATATCAGCCATACTACACACTAAACTGTCTAATAAAAGACTTAATATCCAACTGTTCTCTAAATAAAAAAAGGCGACTTTTCTAGAGTACATAAATTATACCTACAACTAACTGTACAATATCACAGGACATTGTACTCGTCTTAGGCTCTCTCTGGCGTAATTTTATTTGGACTTCACTGAGTACGGTTGGATAATAAGCCATATTTCGTTATTTGTGTTTAGGTACGTAGCCTAAGTGATGATCTTTTTGACCTCGTACATCATCAGCCATCCCCTTGCAGCAGAACTGGTGTAATGGCAGCCTTCCACTCTATGGATGAGTTTGACAGGTAAGGGTTTCAGCTCGGCGGTGGTAATTTATATGGGAAATGTCGAGGTGAAATTTGTGCATGCTGTATATGCAATTGAAAAACAAAAAGTAACAAGAAAAAAGTAACATGCTATTGTACTTCCCCTGAAATTTCTGATGCAATACAACTGATTTAGTTGATTTCCATACGTTTTCTGTATTGAACAATCAGACTGAAAGGCACTAGGATCTGCGGAATATTTGAGGGAAACCGATAATAAAATGAAGTGAGTTACATGATGAACTTCATGAGCATCTGAATCCGTGGCACCCTGCCGATGAACTACGATTCATTCGTAGTTCATCAGCAGGGGAGCTGAGGTAGCTCCAACAGTTTAATTTTGTCGGGCGTCAATTCTACAGCTTTAAATTATCACCTTGTGGTTTGTTTATGCGTTAGAGTTGACAAGCCCTTAACGAATCTGTCAAAGAGAAACTGAGAAAAGAAGCAGGAATCAATCAAAAGTGCAATTCCAGACTGAACCGGTTGAAGGACCTTCGTCTGTAATTAAAACTTACACTTCTGTACATTCTCTTTTGTTCGAAATGAAATCGCGATGTAACCTTCAGCGTGCGGGTAAGAAAAACTAATGTGCGTGATCTTCATTCAGTGCAATCATAGAATAAACTAATAAAGCAACGCTTGCTAATAAAAGTTATTTCAATAATTCAAAGCATTAATCTGATAACGTTTGTGATCGATGAAAATGTTAAAAAGTAACTACATTTATTGAATACTAATTATTTGTTCCTTGAAGAATTGAATGAACTGAAAATGCCGACGAGTAAACAGAATATCTAACAACTGCAAACACGCCTGTGACCGATAAGCATTGCTCATTGAACTTGACTGACGATAATTAAATAATAAAATTAATAATATAATGAACTCTGGGAATAAGCACGAGTGTAGTTCATCAATAAAACGGGAACAGTTCTCTACACGACTCTTCAAAACGCCTATACATTGAAATGATTAATACTGAACTCTACCGGAATAAGCCGATTGAGCAGTGAATCTGAGAATACTCAATTAATCTGAAGCAAATGGACAACTGACTGATATTCATGTCAATGCCGAAATGTTTTTTTACAATTAATCACAGGAAAATGGTACTTTTCGCACCTTTTGCATCAAATAAAGAGCGCAAGGTTTAATTCTGTCACAGTTGTAAGACATCTGAAGGTCTCCGTCTGGAAGGAAAAGGTATTGAAAGTGTCTTTCAAGACACAGTCACAGATAGATGTTGCGAGGGCTTTGGAAGAGTAGATTTTTGTACCACTCTACCTGCGGAAGTCTTTCTCTGGTTCGCAGGAAATTCGCGATGTGTCGAATCTACGTCGGGTAGGGAAGCCATCGAGGCAGCCAAAAGTAAAGCCGGAAAAGGAAGGGCAACAATGAGCTCGGAAGTAAATTTGGAGCTGTGGAAGGCAGGGCAACAAGGAAATGCAAACTAATTTGGTGGCCACTGTACAACAGCTCCTCAAATGACATTTTAACTTTCCGGATTTATGTCAGAAAAGTTTCATTTTAAGAAACTGGCTTCTGAATCTTCAGAATCTTTGTTACAAACTAGACAGATTGATGTACAATTCATCGATTAAAAGCTGTATATTATGTTATCTATTTACAGTTATCTCGACTATACCTAAGTCTTTCTCGTATGTAGCTTTTCTTTGCCATTTAATGTTACATGATTAAACTGTCTATAATAAACATTATGATAGCCCTCGTAGATAAAGTCTTATACTTTCCTAAGCCGGCACCGGATTTAAGTTTTATCAGGGTCCGGTTGTACAAAATCCCGATTAAAGTGAACTTATAAATAAGGCGGCTAATGCGTTAACACTGGTATATAATTACCTAAAAGTCGATTAAGGTCGATTTTAGTTCCAGTAATTGTATGTGGAATCCAGAGCCCCATTTAAACCAGCTCGCCGAACCTGGGCTTCGTAAAATACCACAGGTAGAAGTGTCACAGCTTTTCAGCCTGGTCAGTTCTCTACTGTCTCCAGGTTTCCAGTGAACTTGAATTTAATATTTACAACAAAAACCTGATTAGAAAAAGAATAATAAAAAGTGTAATTGTGAAAAAAAAGTTACTGAATTCCTGAGGAAACATCAAGTAAAATACTGCAGGTAGAAGTATTTTACACAGAGTCACAGCCTTTCAGCCAAGTTTCTCTGCTGTCTCCAGGTTTCCAGTGAACTTGAATTTAATATTTACAACAAAAACCTGATTAGAAAAAGAATAATAAAAAGTGTAATTGTGAAAAAAATGTTACTGAATTCCTGAGCAAACATCAAGTAAAATACTGCAGGTAGAAGTATTTTACACAGAGTCACAGCCTTTCAGCCAATTTTCTCTGCTGTCTCCAGGTTTCCAGTGAACTTGAATTTAATATTTACAACAAAAACCTGATTAGAAAAAGAATAATAAAAAGTGTAATTGTGAAAAAAAAGTTACTGAATTCCTGAGGAAACATCAAGTAAAATACTGCAGGTAGAAGTATTTTACACAGAGTCACAGCCTTTCAGCCAAGTTTCTCTGCTGTCTCCAGGTTTCCAGTGAACTTGAATTTAATATTTACAACAAAAACCTGATTAGAAAGAGAATAATAAAAAGTGCAATTGTGAAAAAAAAGTTACTGAATTCCTGAGGAAACATCAAGTAAAATACTGCAGGTTTCTCTGCTGTCTCCAGGTTTCCAGTGAACTTGAAAACTTTTATGAGAAATCCTAACATGGGAAAAGAAAACAGTTGTAAAACATACGCGAGAGGAAAATCGCTGAAACATCTATCAATACACTAGCCCTAGTCCATAACATAATATAGTTTAGCTTTCCCTGAATGTTTAAGTGGTATATTTATAACATTGTGGCTGTGTTACATGTATATCGAAAGGCAAGAAACTAAAATGGAGCTCGGAAATATTCCTTGATCTTTATTTTATTTTTACTTTGTCCCCCCAAAAATGGGTCGGTTGGGCAATGATAAACGAAACATTTTATTGGGATGGCCTAGCTATCTATATTAAACAAATATTTAATATAAACATAACTGGCATACTTTAATTTTAAGATTAATTAGCCTGTACCTATACTACGTTTTTTCTTTTCTTATAATAAAATATATTATTGTAATTCATCCAATTAAGTAAACGAAAATTCGATTAAGAAATCTATTTTATGGTTAGCTTACCCCAGTTCGGACAATGTAAAAAAAGTTCAGGACCGTTTGCCATGACCTAAACTGAGCGTGACTAAAAGCTGGACCCAGTCTCAGGCACTCTCATCGAGTTAACATACGAAGCCAGCAGCGTAATCGCTTTCTTTATACCGCTGTGACACACGACAATTCCTCGAAGCTGATGAAATCGACTTTCTTACGAACGCATCGTCCATTTCCCCCGATTTCCCCAGCATGGAGGAAACTACAAGAAACATGATTCGGCCTAATTCCTGTCCATTTGAAGCGACCCGAGTCCTTAGTTATTCCATCAAACTTCTTGACACAATGCCGGCACGTTTAGCCTTTATGCGTGGCCCTATAAATCCCTTGCTTAATTCTTCTAGTATACGTACCTTGAATTTACATGAAAGATTCTTCGTACTCTTAGCCGGCGTATCAACGTGAGAGACGGGAGTCGACGGAGGCGTTTCAAAAATGGCGGGAACTTCGCGTTGGTTCTGCCCGTGATCTTGATTTCGGAAGCCGTAATAATTTCCCGGAGCGCTTCAAACTCGCTAGAACATAAACACTTTTCCTTCTCAAGGTTCTTGCGGCGTAATGCTCGGCAAAGAATGCTGAACAAAGTCGATACAACAACGTCTTTCCTCCTCCCTATACAGAACCGTTCAGCGGCAGCTTTGCCGCCATGTTGGCCTTCTACACTGTCGAGTGGAAACTCGAAAACTTCCCCTTGAAATAGTTTAAACGCATCGCTAGCGATATACTTCAGACTTCCCTCTGCCATCTCGCTCGAAAAAGCGTACAACTTTTTTGAAGGATCAAGGCCATATACGAAAATGCGAAAGAGGCAAATAGTCGCGGCACCGATGTGAACTCGCCTTCCGCCTTGATTTCATAGCTGAAAATGTCGGAACGAAATGTAATCTTATGTACCGTTGTCTCATATTAACTATTAAGACTGTGCCTTAAAGCATCTCTGCTTTATAAAACAAACTTTGTACGTGATGACAAGCTTCAAAGTAGACAACACTGCGTGTTGATGGAAACTTACATTGGATTATTAAGTTAACATAACAACTAATCATTTGGCCCCAGTCGCCTGCTGTGAGATTCAGATGCTCATGAAGTTCGTCATGTTAAGTGTGTTGCAGCATGGCCCATCAGCCGTCTTTTATTATTGCTGCTATATATAAATTAATTTAGATATCTGCCTCTTGAAATTCTCCTCAGCTCAGTTGTCTAGTCTAACGAGGTTGCTGACATGAGCTTTTCACTAATTTGACACAATCGTGGCTAGTTTAGTAACTTATAATATTCATTATTGATTCATAGGGTTTCTGTCCGAACTATGCACAGCATTCAGGTCACATGCATGCCCTTGGGTCTCCGATAAAAATCCCAAGAAGCTAAAAGCACGGGTATATTCAGCAGGGAAAGGTTGGGGTTGATGAATTAATACATGATGAGCTTAATTAGTATGCTGTATCGTTCGTACAGATATGATACAGAACACTAGTAGAACGATACAGAACACTAAGCAATTGCTGCAATTAGAATCCACACTCGATTGTTTAATGATCAAACTACTTTATCGTTACCTGTGCAATGCCCAGTTTGTTCGCTTCTCGTTTCTCATTCTCATGTAATGCATATTCGCTGATGATACAATCATCTACATGACTGTAAACAGCAACACCGATGCCAAGGCACTACAATGGGATCTCCAACGCCTAGACGAATTGGAAAACAAGTGGCATATGTTCTTTCACCCTGATAAGTGTAATGTGCTACATGTACGTGTCACCCAAAGCAAAAAAACATTCACTCATGACTACATCTTGCATGGCCAAACCCTTAAACAACTGGACTCACTTAAGTACCTTGGTGTTACCATCCACCACAAGCTTCCCTGGAACGAGCACATCAGCAATATAATTAAGAAAGCTAACTTGTCAGTAGGCTCTCTTAGGTGCAATCTCCAAATTTCCCAGAAACATCAAGGCAAACGCATTTGTTTCGCGAGAGTTTTCCTCTGACTAGCGTTCTCTCGCAGGAACCGGGATCGTAATCATAGAGAGTAGACGAGACTTGAGTTGGACTCTGTTTTACTTTATTCGCTTGTCCCGTGCGGACCTCCCGCACCAACCAACTGACTAAATTTTACAATGCTACTGCTTAAGTAGTAAAAGATATACACGCGTGTTCAAGCTTGAAAGTGATGCTGGGAAAAAAAGTTGTAAACCTGTTCTACCAGATGTACAGCTTCGTGACGTAACGTAAAATCGTACGCCAAAACGTCCCTTAAAACGAATTTTAGAGTATTTTAGAATGATGAAACTATCCAAATTTAACGATGTTCGATTTAAGACAGTAAGACCTACCTGTCCAAGAAGAAATATCTAGGTTAAAATCGAAAACAAGTGAATTCAAGAAGGTGAAAATTCTCTCTAGTCAATGACTAAATAAACAAAGTGACATGTGCTCAAGGAGGTGCTTATTTGCTGTTCGCGTGAATTTGCACAACCTGCACACTCAATAGGATGCAAAACTACATTAAAATTAAGATTGATTGACAAGCCAGTAATTACTAAGCTACATTGTAGTATTACCTTGGGCAAGAGACTAACTGCTGTCAGGTAAAATATTGTCAAAGACACATTTAAAATATAAAAAGAACTCAGTTGAAACGCACAATATTAAAGTGCATTGATTTAAAGAGGAATTACCTCGATAAAAGTAGTAAAAACTGAGTTTAACTTAAGTTACAGACTAAGTATAGGTTTTTGTGAGAACGCCCTATACAAATAATATATGTTGAAACATAAGGAAACATGTAGGAATTAATATCCTAACTACATTTTAATTATCTATGTCACCATTTTATCACTTAGTACGGTTAATTTTACCTTCCAATTAGAAGGCCGTCAGAACGCTCTGGCACCATAAATGACAGTTTTCTTTGCAACGAGACCAGCGATGTCACTTACTGGGTTTCGCTAATCTCGAGCGCTGATAGTTATACATCCGATTAGGAACATACGTTTAATTTTCCTTTTATCCGTAGTTTTGTTTGCCATTAATATTTTAACTCTACCTTTCCGATTAATTATATTTTGAATATATATATATTCTAGCTATGAGCTGCTAGTTTGCTACGTTTGGCCGAACGTTAAATGACTGGTTGCAGTCGCTGTCCAGTTTCCATCAAACTAACCGCAAATGTCAATAATGACATTTGTGTCAGAAAAGGAAACTCCACAGTAATTACCCTAGGGGCCAAGATATTGATTACATGTACATGTTAAGAAAACCACTATTCCTTGGCTTTAATAACGCCAATAATACACTAAAAGAGAAATGACAAAAAGTGTTTTTTATTTCCTTTTTTACCTTGTAACATCTTGTTCAACCGCAAGTCGAATATGCTTCCGTCATTTGGGATCCGTTTACACAGGAAAACCAAGATAAAATAGAGATGGTACAGACAAGGCAGATCGTTATGTTTACAAAAACTACAACCATGAAGCCAGTGTGACCGCCATGATTGCTGACCTTGGCTTGCACAATTTTCATCAGCTCAGGGCTGACAGTAGGCTTATAATGCTCTACAAGATAGTGAATGGCCTCGTTGTAGTAGACTTCTCAAATGAACTCATTCCAGTTACTAGATATACAGGACACCTGTACCCTAAATCCTTCCTTCTACCCTCGGAGGACAAAACTTATATCCACTATAGCTTTATCCCTAGGACTATTAAACAGTGGAACAATTTGCTTGCCGAGTTAGCCACAGCCACCACTCGCGAATCTTTCCGGATGGGTGTCTGTGCGCTAAATCGTTACAACAAGCAAGCTTTATTACCAAGATTTAAATTAAAAAGTTACAATTTGATGACAAAAAAAACAGGAAAGTAAAAAGCCACTCAGAATAACTAAAAAGCTAAACAAGCTGAGTGGCTACATGAGGATTTTAGACAGAGTACGGGTTGGCAATAAAGTCTGACACACTAAATTAACACTAATTTGACAGTAATAAAAACATCTAATATAAATAATAATATATTAAGCAAAAACAACATAGACCAAGAAACAAAATGACATTTAGAGAAGGTACCAGCTTGAAACATTCAGAATTGGTGATTGAAAAACAGGCTTTCTAAGGAAAGTCTAATTTATATCATATGCTTGGATGAAGTGAGATTTAATCTGAGTCTTAAACGATTTTGGAGGGAGTATTTTAAGATGTTCATCGATGTTATTCCATAGAAGTACTGCAGCAAAGTGGACATTGAACTTCCCATAATTAGTTCTTACTGATTTAATATAATACGATGATCTTGAAGCAAGTCTAGCGTTGTATTGATGTTTGGATGATATTGACTGAAACAAATTGTCAAAAACCTTGGGTAACAAATCATGATGGAACTGGTACATAAAAATTAGATTATGGAAAGAAACAAGATCAATTAACTTGAGAATTTCAAGCTGATAAAAGAGAGGGTCTGAGTGTTTATCTGGTTTAGAAAAAGTAATGACACGCAAGGCCTTCTTCTGCTGGGTTATGATAGGTTTTAGAGTTGATTTGTAAGTGTTACCTCACAGAAGTAGGCCATACGTAAGAAAGGATAAATTAACGAATAATACAATTGGCATAAGATCCTAATATCAACATAATGTCTAAGCTTAGATAGGATTCCAACCCCTCTTGATGTTTTTTTTTACCTAATTCATGTATATGTGATTTCCAATTTAAATGTGAATCAAAAATGAGGCCTAAGTATTTAATTTGGCTATCTTTTCTAATTGACTTACCTGAAATTAACAATTTCATGTTATGCAGAATTTTCTTTTGTGGGGGGTGGAAGACTACAAAGCTAGTGTTATCAATGTTTAATGATAGCTTGTTGGCATTTAACCAGTCACTAACTTTTTCCAATTCAATATTAAGTACATGTTCAAGGTTCCGAATGTTTTTATCACTTAAGAAGATATTTGTATCATCTGCAAATAAATGGAACTCTCGAATTTCAGAACATTTGAAAATGTCATTAACATATAGTAGAAAAAGCAGTGGTCCAAGGACCGATCCTGTTGCACCCCACATGAAATTGTCTGGTAATTCGAATTAATACCTCTAATAGACACACATTCTTTTCTATTGCTCAAATAGGAAACAAACCAATTGTGAACGACACCGCGGATACCATAATACTCCAATTTAGACAAAAGTATGCTAAGAATTGTATGCTAAGAATTAAGATCTTGTTTGCTCACATTAAGATCTAGCCGCTGTCCGGGCACATAAGCCTCGAAGAGAGGGCGTGCTCTAAACTGGTAGATGTAGATGTCATCAGAACATGGCCGCTACATTGCCTAAATAAAACTGCAGGATTAGTTAACGGCTAGACCGGAAAACTCACCTAGCTAAACCAATTCTTACAGATGCTAAAACGGAGCCCTAACGACAAGGGCTTTTCACGTTCTACCTGGCGCAAGACGAGCTTGTCAAATCTAAGTTACTACACTCAGAACAGCAATGCACCGAATGGGAGGCATTTGTTTACTGGAAAACAATTATATAGTTTCTACAATTATCAGAATCATATTGTATATGAATACGCAGCACGGCCGAAAATTCTGCAAATGGTACCTATTTTGTGGCCTAAAAAGGGGCATGCCTTATGATAAGGACCTTCAAATCTGTCAAATATCCGGAAGCTTAACACTTAACACTGCAGAGTAACTTTGATTTCACAACTAGAGTTTGACAAGCTTGTCTTGAGACGTGAAAAGCGGTTTACCGGCGTCATAGTGCTCTGTGTTAACACTGCCGAGAAACTTCGATTTCACAACTAGATTTGACAAGCTCGACAAGGGATAGAAAGTAAAAAGCTGGTACATGTATATGGTGTCAGGGCTCTGTTTTAACACTGCCGAGTAACTTAGATATGACTAACAAGCTCCGTTGTCTTGGTTTGAACGCGAAAAGCCCTAATCGTAAGGACTCCGTCTTAGCACGGCTGCCGAATAACTTAGATTTGACAAGCTCATCTCGGATATATCATAAAAAGCCCTAATCGTAAGGGCTCCGTTTTAGCACTGCCGAATAATTTAGATTTGACTAGCTCTTCTCGGGTAGAATGTGAAAAGGCCTAATCGTAAGGGCTCGTTTTAACACTACCTAATAACTTAGATTTGACAAGCTCACCTCTGTTCATATCATGAAAAGCCGGCTAATCATAAGGGCTCCGTTTTAGCACTGCCGAATATCGTCAAAAGCCCTACTCGTAAGTGCTTGTTTTAAGACTGCCGAATAACTTAGATTCGACAAGCTCGTCTCTGGTATATCATGAAAAGCCCTAATCGTAAGGGCTCCGTTTTAGCACCGCCGAATAACTTAGATTTGACAACTGAGCTCATCTCGGGTTATATCGTAAAAAGCCCTAATTGTCAGGGCTCCGTTTTAGCACTGCCCGAATAACTTAGATTTGACAAGCTCATATCGGGTTATATCGTGAAAAGCCCTAATCGTAAGGGCTCCGTTTTAGAACGGCCGAATAACTTACATTTGACAAGCTCATCTCGGGTAAAGCCCTAATCGTAAGGGCTCCGTTTAGCACCGCCGAATAACTTAGATTTGACAACTGAGCTCATCTCGGGTTATATCGTAAAAAGCCCTAATTGTTAGGGCTCCGTTTTAGCACTGCCCGAATAACTTAGATTTGACAAGCTCATATCGGGTTATATCGTGAAAAGCCCTAATCGTAAGGGCTCCGTTTTAGAACGGCAGATTATCGTGAAAAGCTGGATAATCATAAGGGCTCCGTTTTAGCACTGCCGAATATCGTGAAAAGCCCTAATCCTTAGGGTTCCGTTTTAGCACTGCCCGAATAACTTAGATTTGACAAGCTCATATCGGGTTATATCGTGAAAAGCCCTAATCGTAAGGGCTCCGTTTTAGAACGGCCGAATGACTTACATTTGACAAGCTCATCTCGGGTAAAGCCCTAATCGTAAGGGCTCCGTTTAGCACCGCCGAATAACTTACATTTGACAAGCTCATCTCGGGTAAAGCCCTAATCGTAAGGGCTCCGTTTAGCACCGCCGAATAACTTAGATTTGACAACTGAGCTCATCTCGGGTTATATCGTAAAAAGCCCTAATTGTAAGGGCTCCGTTTTACCACTGCCAAATAACTTAGATTTGACAAGCTCATCTCGGGTTATATCTTGAATAGCCGGCTAATCGTAAGGGATCCGTTTTAGCACTGCAGATTATCGTCAAAAGCTGGCTAATCATAAGGGCTCCGTTTTAGCACTGCCGAATATCGTGAAAAGCCCTAATCCTTAGGGTTCCGTTTTAGCACTGCCAAATAACTTAGATTTGACAAGCTCATCTCGGGTTATATCGTGAATAGCCTTAATCGTAAGGGCTCCGTTTTACCACTGCCGAATAACTTAGATTTGACAAGCTCATCTCGGATGTATCGTGAAAAGCCGGCTAATCGTAAGGGTTCCGTTTTAGCACTGCAGAATATCATGAAAAGCCCTAATCGTAAGGGCTCGTTTTACCACTGCCGAACAACTTAGGTTTGACAAGCTCAACTCGGGTAAAGCCCTAATTGTAAAGGCTCCGTTTTAGCACTGCAGAATATCTTGAAAAGCCCTAATCGTAAGGGCTCCGTTTTAGCACTGCCCGAATAACTTAGATTTGACAAGCTCATATCGGGTTATATAGTGAAAAGCCCTAATCGTAAGGGCTCCGTTTAAGAACTACCGAATAACTTAGATTTGACTAATCGTATGGGCTCCGTTTTACCACTGCCGAATAACTTAGATTTGACAGGCTCATCTCGGGTATATAGTGAAAAGCCCGGCTAGTCGTAAGGGCTCCGTTTTAGCACTGCAGAATATTGTGAAAAGCCCTAATCGTAAGGGCACCGTTTTAGCACTGCCAAATAACTTAGATTTGACAACTGAGCTCATCTCGGGTTATATCGTAAAAAGCCCTAATTGTCAGGGCTCCGTTTTAGCACTGCCCGAATAACTTAGATTTGACAAGCTCATCTCGGGTAAAGCCCTAATCGTAAGGGCTCCGTTTAGCACCGCCGAATAACTTAGATTTGACAAGCTCATCTCGGCTGTATCGTGAAAAGCCGGCTAATTGTAAGGGATCCATTTTAGCACTGCAGATTATCGTGAAAAGCTGGCTAATCATAAGGGCTCCGTTTTAGCACTGCCGAATATCGTGAAAAGCCCTAATCCTTAGGGTTCCGTTTTAGCACTGCCAAATAACTTAGATTTGACAAGCTCATCTCGGGTTATATCGTGAATAGCCGGCTAATCGTAAGGGATCCGTTTTAGCACTGCAGATTATCGTGAAAAGCTGGATAATCATAAGGGCTCCGTTTTAGCACTGCCGAATATCGTGAAAAGCCCTAATCCTTAGGGTTCCGTTTTAGCACTGCCAAATAACTTAGATTTGACAAGCTCATCTCGGGTTATATCGTGAATAGCCCTAATCGTAAGGGCTCCGTTTTACCACTGCCGAATAACTTAGATTTGACAAGCTCATCTCGGATGTATCGTGAAAAGCCGGCTAATCGTAAGGGTTCCGTTTTAGCACTGCAGAATATCATGAAAAGCCCTAATCGTAAGGGCTCGTTTTACCACTGCCGAATAACTTAGGTTTGACAAGCTCAACTCGGGTAAAGCCCTAATTGTAAAGGCTCCGTTTTAGCACTGCAGAATATCTTGAAAAGCCCTAATCGTAAGGGCTCCGTTTTAGCACCGCGGAATAACGTAGATTTGACAAATGAGCCCATCTTGGGTTATATCGTAAACAACCGTAATTGTAAGGGTTCCGTTTTAGCACTGCCCGAATAACTTAGATTTGACAAGCTCATATCGGGTTATATAGTGAAAAGCCCTAATCGTAAGGGCTCCGTTTAAGAACTACCGAATAACTTAGATTTGACTAATCGTATGGGCTCCGTTTTACCACTGCCGAATAACTTAGATTTGACAGGCTCATCTCCGGTATATCGTGAAAAGCCCGGCTAGTCGTAAGGGCTCCGTTTTAGCACTGCAGAATATCGTGAAAAGCCCTAATTGTAAGGGCACCGTTTTAGCACTGCCAAATAACTTAGATTTGAGAAGCTCTTCTCGGGTAGAATGTGAAAAGGCCTAATCTGTAAGAATAGGATTATCTAGATGAGTTTTCTGGATGAGCCGTTAACTAATATTAGGCAATGTAGTGGCCGTGTTCTGATGAACTATACAACTCAGAATAACGAGATTTATTAAAGATCGTATCGTTGCGGACTTGTGGATATGACCTATGTCACGGAATGGCTCACTCTCATGTTACCACTTACCGTTCTTTTAAATTATTGATTTAACACATACTTTATAGCACTAGCGCATGTCTTTCCGAAATGTCCGACTAGGTTAATTGTTTTGTTATCTTGACATCGTCAATCAGACAGACTGGAGATTGGATTCGATTCCGGCCCGGCGCCCACACAACAGATCTTGGCTATCCTAATGTACAAAGCTCTGCACGGTCTGGCTCCCACATACTTGACTAAGAAGTTTGAAAGACGAAACTCAGCCTTAAAATATGATCTGAGAGGTGCGAGTTCCAAAATATCTATGCCACAACCCCGGACTACATGTAACTTTCGCAAAAGACGAATTTGCTACAACGGGGCTGAACTTTGGAATTCATTGCCTGAGGATATCAGATTATCTTGTACAATTAATATTTTTCGAACTAAAGTACGTAAACATACACTATTGTAATTACAATCTTATAAAACACGTCAAACATGTAAAGCAGTAGGCATTCTTTTTACGATTCTTAAATTTTATTGTTAATGTTATGCTATTACTGATGGTTTCTTACGTGTATAAATAAAGTATGTATGTATGTATGTGTTGCCGGATTTTTACTGGAGTGTACTGGACTGTTTATCTGCCTCTTGTTCGGTTCATCGCTGTTCTGAGTGTAGTAACAAGATTGGTGTAGAGGGTTTTAAAACCAATGTTTAAGGCAATTGTGTCAGTTCTTAGTAGCTGAGAGCTAACGGCCCAATTTGAATGGAGATGACAATCCCGCCAATTTATTATGATCTTGTATGAAACTCGCTGTCAAGTATCATAAACAAGCAAACTATGGCCAAGGTAAGTGACTACGACGGTAAACGTTCCCATGTTAATGCTTGCTTTATTCGTTGAGTGAGTGGCAACATTTCTTTCTTTTTTCTGGTGCATGATTGCATGTTCATTTTAAAAGCTTGCATGTTTGGAATTGCAATTATTATTAGGGCTTTCAGCGCAGAGATGTTATCAGGACCTTACCATTAGGGCATTTGCAATAAAATCCCTAATGCAAAGGGCTTATCCCAGCTCTCCTAATCTTTAGGGCTCTTAACCACATGTTGCTTGCAAACACCTAATCATTAGGTCGTTTGGAGTATAATCCCTAATGATGAGGGTATTTCACTGGTTGACCCCTGTCATTAAATGAAGAAGCCGGAATTAAATGTTGTAGTCGGAATTAAATGCAGAAGTGTTTATAGCTTTTTACTGGAATACAATGTTTATCATTCTGAGTACTGTTTAATAAACGAGCAGCAGTGTTTTATTTAGTTTTAGACCCGATAAAACACGTACTGCGAGTTTATTGAATTGCTTCGTAAATGTTACTTCTAAAAGATAATAATTTTCACAAATCTAGATGAAAAGTGAAGAATTACCTGTTTATAGCTACGGTGTGCGTCAGTGAGATGTGTAGTTAAAATACGGAGCGAAAATTTGGGTCCCATAATGTTAGGCTGGTTGCGTGTGAATAACTGTGAGCCAACGGGCCTTTGTTTTCGAACTCCTCGAGTCATTGCACTCAGACCGTTGGTTGAGCAACCCTGAGTCTTGACTTATAAACTGAGATTCCCCATAAGGATCTTTTCAAGAATTTTCACTGTACGAGTGAGATTCATGAAGCCCTTGGATTTATAAGGAATGACAAGGAGGGTCTTTATACAACTTTTCACTCTAGGAGTGTGGCCCTATATAAAACGTCATGGTTGAGGCCTTTTTCATTTGTTCAACAAAGGAAAAAGGCCTCAACCATGAAGTTTTATATAGGGCCACACTCCTTGAGTGAAAAGTTGTATAAAGGCCCTTTCGTTTTACTGGGTTTGAAGGAGCATGTACGTGAGTGATTTGCTTCTTCTGATTGGACAAAATGCTCATTTATTATGCATGAGTTTTTTAATACAAGTATAACATGAAAATAAATAAAATAAAGAAGCTTTTTGCCCAAACCCTTTGCTATTATTCAAACATCTTTTCACTCCACTTCGTACTATTCCTGGTATTACGGAGAGTAGTTTATTTTAACCATGAATGCTCCTATTGACTCTTCTTAATATTTATGCGTATATAAATAGCTACTCGAAAACGAGGCTATCATGCTTCGTTGCTTAGCAGAAAAGCAAAATGGCGTCGCGGACGGAACATTGCTGTGTTCCTCTATGCGTTGGAGAGAAAAGAAAAAATCCTGAATTGTCCTTTCGAACTCGGATGCACGTTGCGGCATCCTCGATGCGGGGATAGCCTCGTTTTTGAGTAGTGGATTAGATATGCATATAAATATTAAGAAGAGTGTATAGAGAACTTTTTGGCTTGCAAAATTACGAGCCATCGTAAGGGCTCGTCTTTCTCAGCAGCTGAACTTGAGTGAATGTTCAAATTTCTCTAGATTTTTGCGCCCAGAAAACACAATTGTTTGAAATGAATAGCTTGTCATTAACAATGTGTTGCATAACCTCACAGTAAATGGCTTCACAACTCCATCCGAAACTATTCAAAACAGAACAATTATAAACTAAACAAAGAATGGATACCACAACCATTTGTCATTTGTATTTCTCACATACTAGTAAATGCCTCAACAACCCTGTCAGCACACTGTTCAGATTTAAACAATGACAACATTGTTTTACACTGCCTTCACAACTCAATCAGGTTCCTATTCAGAATCAAGCGATATTTGCTATTATGAATGAAGAGAGAATATCATAAGTACTTTATTCATGGCAATGTTGTATCTGATTCGCAATCTTTTGCCTGCGGTTCAAGATCGTAAATTAGATACAACATCGCCACTCATTGTAAATACATGTACATGTAGTACATGACCTCCGGGTTAAAGTTAAATCATGAGTTATCAGGAAAAGGATACGGAAATGAAATCTACCTAACCCCAATAACTCGTTCCTGCGCATGCGTGCATCCATGAGTTAAAAACGCTGGAAATGTTTAATAGCCAGTCACATTTGAAGAAATGTGATATCTATCACTTTTTAGAAAGAAATATACACTGGTATTTCCTCGATAATTATAATTATATTAAAACGTGATATTTCATGTTAAAAACATTTTTTTTAACCAATTATTTTAGATTGATGAATAATAAACAGAAGTTTGGTGATAATGTTTTTATCTTCTCTTGGTGTATGTGTCTTAATACGTACACTCATTTGCTGTGCTCACTCGTGTATTATGACATTCCTTACTCAAAGATAAAAAAACATATCTCTGTGCAGCCATGTACAGTAGCTATACATGTATATCCTTTATATGTGTTATGTATATTTTCTTCCTTGGCTACCTACAGGAATTTTGATGTGGTAATGAGCAGGTTTCAAGCTACACCTGAAGTTCATTCACCCAGTGGCTTCAAGAGAGCAGACTTGGGAATCCATTGGGAAACTTCAAAGAAGAAAAAGGTGTGTTACTACATGTATGCTGTAAATGTACATAGTGAAGTAAAATAAATATATCTTGAAATTTAATATTCCGCTTATGGGGTACATTGGAACTGTTCTCACTGAAGGCACATAAAGTGAAATTTAATTATTGCGAATAATGATAATCCAGTATAGCTTTCAAAGAGGATGACTGGGAAAGGGGAGGGAGAGCTACTTTAAGTTAAGTACTACTAGAACTACTTTTAAGTTATTGTTAATAAGAACAGGTGACCTACAATCTTATATCTTCAAGTTCAGAATAGCAAAACTCAATCCCCTCTTTTACATGCAAATGCTCTGCAAAGTTTACTAAATTAATGATTTTCGTACCATGAAAGCATTCGTCTTGAGTAGCTTTGCTCTTTGCCTTAAGGTTACCGGATACTGTTTTCAGTGTAAAATATGTAGCACCTCGAGGAAGCATTGTAGATACCTCAACCATATTATCTCATTTTATTGTTTATAAAATATACTACAATAATAATATAAAAAAAAAAATCTCAATGTTCCACCACCTGTTTCTCCGATCTTAGTGAGATAGTTTCCAGAAGCTCCAGTGCAGAAAATATTAAGGTTTTTAAGCGGTAATGCTCCTGATAATAAGGAAAGGGCTGAACGGCAAGGAATGGTGTGTAAAGGTGTTAATTTTCTATTCTTAATGGTAATTTCATTGGTTGATAAGTAATCGTAAACTCAACAGAAGACCATCAAAGTAATGCACTTTCATTAGATAATTTTTGAAGTTTAAATTTATTTTTGATCAAACTAACTACGGTTTGATTTTGGAACAATTCGTATAATGTTATCAAGTTTGTGATTCAAAGATTTTTAGTTTTCTCCCTTTCCCATTGGCTAAATGGTGTTTTGTTTACGTTTTCACAGTAAGAATGGTCAACAGCATACAGTTCATCGAGGGAGATTATGTCTGTATTGTTTACATAAATAGTGGAGAGTGCATTTAGTAATATTAATATTTAACTAAATTAAGTTAAGGCATATTCTAGCACAATCGTATGTGAGGATATGCTCATGGCCGCAGCCTATTGTATTTTACTTAGATCAGTTTGCTTTACTGTATATCATGACGGTGGAATTGTATGACAAAGTCGTGTCGGGTTATCAGATTTCGATATAGTTATGATGCTTTCCGTGAAAAGGCATAAACATAAGCTGAGTAGATATGCTGGAAAAGCCGTCAAGTGCTCTGTTTTTAGAATTTCCCAGTTCCCCGACACACTATTGTGTAGCTGAGACATCAATTGACATTTTGTGAAAATTTCAGACAAATCGAACAAATTCGTCTTGAGTTGGAGCTTTTTAGAAACTATATTTTTGGATGAAAATCGGAAACACAGAAAAGAGCACTAGCTTTCCAGGGAGCGTAAATGTGAAGCCCTACATGTACATTGTACCTCTCTAACATATCGGCCAGTCATTTCCCATCATAGTTTGACAGTGTGTCTTTGAAACTATCTGTCAAATTTTTTTTGCCAATAGCGATGATCAAAGCTAAGTAGTCACATCCAGAAATTGTATAGTGAGTTATACACCCGGTTGTTTGTAGTTTTCTTCTTGTGTTAACGGCTATTGCTGAAAATGGGAAAGACGAAAAGGCCTCAAAAGTGAAGAGAACATCTAATGTGAAAGAAAGGTCAACAGAATCCAAAGTGTTTGCCACCGATAAGGCAGCCGTCTGAAACAACATGTTTAGGTCAATGGCGGAGATTGTGGTGTCGAGTTACATCTGCAAGCCTGAAAGTGAAGCTCTTTAGATATTAAGTATTTTTTAATGGCGTTTTCATGGTACAGTACAGCCGTAAAATAATGCACGCGCAAGAACTTCTTTTTGCGTCCGCAAGCCAACAGGTTCTTGCGGGCAGCTTGCGCTTGAAATTACTGAACTAACGCAAGAACTTAAGACCCGCAAGAAGTTCTTTCCGCAAGAGGATGAACCCGCAAGAAGTTCTTTCCGCAAGAAGATCAACCCGCAAGAAGATCAACCCGCAGACGCAAGAAGGTAAACTTTAAGAAGACCCGCAAGAACGCTCAAGAACATGCAAGACGTGGCAAATGAGAACATGTTTGTGTTTTATGTGAGATCGGTAATAAGAAACGCTTTGAGAACAATGAAAGTTTACTTTAATATCTTAAACTGAAATAGGGATTAGCTGGATACCCGCAGACTTCAATGTTTTATTAACTCCTCACAAAGAAGCTGAAATCAAAACTCCAGAAGATTCGGTACGATCTCATGCAAATTATTATATTAATCAGACAACAAATTAAAATATCCAAAAAACGTATTCACCAGTGTATCGATTTGACAGAATAGACTCAAACCAGTTTTCACATCAGGTAGAAACTATTCAGATCTGTAAGTAAAACAAAACTTTCAAAACATTTGGTTTGGTAGGAAGATATTTTTTGGTGCGATCTCAAAGCAAAACAAACACTCATTGATTATTCAAATCAGTTCGCGGAAAATGTCACACATTCAAGACTCGGACTTTGAAAACGGAGCCACATTAAATACAAAAATGAACTCCAGAATATTTATTTTCTAGAATTTATCGTTTTGCAGTAAAGCTGAGAAGCTTGTGGTGCATAATTTTTAAACTACAAAAAATCACACGTTGCGCAAAGTTCGCGGTACTCCAGTGTCAAAAACCAGACAATCAGTCTCCACGGCTGAAAGCACACGTGAACTCGGAGAATCATTGTTAATCACCGAAAAGCTGGATTCTTGAATTGAAAACATATGCAATAGATGACTTAAAAAAATACTGAATGATTGACGGATCTATTAAGTATTAATCTACAAAAGCTAAAGTTAAAATCAGATGAAATAAAAACACCGAACTATTAACGACAGGACGGTGTTTAGTAACGCAATCCCACGCAATCTTTCTTTTGGTGACCCTTCGATAATTATTAATTTGGTCAATGGCGAGCCATCCCAGTTATAACGTTTTGGTGGCCATTAGATAGCCAAGACCATCAAGGAACATTCATTATGGATTTGAAGACTGATAGCTTCAAAAGTTTAGTTTAATACCACCGTTTCATTGCTACGCGATAGAGTGACAAAAAAAAACATTCCCGCCGGGCCAGATGTTTGCCGCTCATCGTGATTTGAGTCTTTAATACTATCACTAACTAATATCCTGGAACTCGCGGTATCTCAAACAATTTTTCACTTCCCTCGAGTGTATCAATATTTATTCTACTTGCCTACTAAAACAGCCGAGTGCTTGAGATACATATATTCGCTTTTCGATTATCTTACTCTAGAAAGAGGGAAATAAAAGTCGAACGTCGATCGATATCTGAAGTTGGAAACATAAATCTTAATTAGCGTACGAAAACAGCCGCGTCCTTCCCGAGCTCAAATAAGCGACCAGTTCTTGCGTTAAGACTTCAACTTCTTGCGTTTCATCTTCTTGCGGATAAGCTCAAAATATTTAGTTCTTGCGCTTCAGCCTGAACTTCTTGCGGTTCAGTAGTTCTTGCGTCTAAAGCGCAAAAAGTTGGTTTAGGCCTTCTTGCGGCAGCTTGCGTGTTCTTGCGTCGCAAGAAGTTACTTGCGCCACTTCTTGCGCGTGCATTATTTTACGGCTGTACTGTAAATGCACAGCTTTTTCAAGGGAAATTGGTAGCACCAGTTCATGGTAATTTCATGATACACCACCATTCCCATGAAACAGTTAATATTAATGGGCCATGAAAAGTGGACCAGGAAGAGAATCCATGAAAAACTCGTGAATATTGGTATTGATTTCACAGGTTTTTAATTACCCTAATGTCAGGGAACTTGTCTTTTTCGTGGCCTTTAGTCCAGATATGTTATGGGGCATGAAAATGCCATGAAAAGGAGATAATGGGATTTTAATAGTTTAAATATTTATTCATGGCCTGGGGAAAACCAATGGAAACCCTATTAAAGTGGCAAGTATTAATGGCCCATGCATTGTTTGGTCTTGTTTTCCTTTTCTTTTTCCTTTGTTGTCCAAGAGCATCCTGCTTGCTTTTTGGAAGACATAAAGCCAACAACCAATGAAATTATTAAATCGTGTGTGGAAAACGTTTTTGCAATAAACGCAAAAACGCTCGCACTTTCGGTATACAGCTGAATGAGCACTCATCGTGTTCTGCTGTCAATCAAACAGAACCTTTTACTTCAGGTTCTCCTTCAAAAAATATATATTTTTTAGTTTTTGGTATATGAAACATTGTTACTAAAATTACATTTCTGCACAGGAAAATGTTTCCCTGTCTTTCCATTTTGAAGGTATCTGGTAACCTTAAAGTGCCCCTAGTTTTATTTATTTTCAAAGTCTAGATGAAAATTGAGGAAAACATTAATTAAATCGGTTTATTACATGGCAAGCCACTCTTGATGTCAAATCGAGTGTTTTGATTGGCTGGTGCTCGGTCGGGATTTTGCCGTACGGACCGTTACCATGATAACGGTCACAAATTCGCATATTTTGGTCTAAGCTCGGGAAATTGAAAACTCAAATCGAACCGGGTAAAACAGAGATAACTAGGCACTTAGTGATGCAGTTTAAAAGCACAAAAATCGTAATAATACCGTTTTTAAAAGAGAGACTGAAGCCGGTCCATCAAAAACTGTGACCTGTAAATATAATTACAAAGCTTACCTCCAAATTGTTGTCAAAAATTATCATTGATGTACGCAAAGTCAACCAGAAAAGGAAAGGTCTAGTGCTACAGAGACAAGATACATGTCCTACTGATTAGGTTCTACAGAAGCTTCAGAAGTCACCGTCTAGCAGAGTTCAATGTACGTATACGGAAGAACCATATTCTCTGGCCGTCAACTACAAGCGAGTCCCAACATGAAGTCTCCACTCGGTATAGAAACGAAATTAGAACATAGCTCAGTAATGTATCAGGTAATGTAGGAATCAAACACCCCAGCAGCGAAATAACTGAATCATCCGACTCAATAAAGATAAACCTGCTAACGCTGATCCTGAAAGCTTCGTGGCTCTGTTGAGTGTTGACACGAGAACTCGATCCTGTCCAGTGGAAGTAGCGAGTAAAACTACAAGACAACAACTCTGCCAGCGACTATCACCAGAGCCAGAAGTCACAGTCCATATTTCAACAAGTTTACTCCTCTGCAGCCGGCTTTCTTTCGGCTTAAGAAATTTGTCTTGAATGTCAGCATCCGTCCAGTTTACAAATTACAATCCCTCACTATAAACCAGGGAAGTTCTGATTCCATAGCCGGCAACCAGTTTTGCCGATCAGTAGCAAATATCAGAGATTTTCAGGTCCAGATTTTCCACTGATGTCCTCCCAGTCAAGGTTGTCCAGGATACAAACAAACAGCATAGAACTGTTATCGCCGAAAGTGATCCGACGAAGATCTTGAACTTTTTCGCCGACCACATGGCACTTGACTTGAGCGAACGGTTCGTTTTTCGAGTTGATTTAGTGGAAATATGTTCTTTTCTGATAGCTTTTTCTACGAATTCCACCTTTCATGCACTTTGAATTAGCAAAGTTTTCTAATTCTGAATTGATTCTGACATCTGACATTGTATTTCCATTCATCTTTTGTATTGATTTACGGAGAGCTGTCAAATAGATCCCGGAATAAATTCTGAACGGCTTCCACTTTGGTATGTAAAATTATGCAAATTAGGTATATCACGTTGTGGTACGGGGCGCGAGTCACGCGAGTCACTTATTTTCTCATTCTTCGTTTATCACAAAGTGCCCATATAATAAACTACTTATTAACCTCGCTCACTCGGTCTTTACGGGAAAATATCAGACCTCGGTCTTTTATGTACGGACCTCGCTATCGCTCGGTCCGTACTGTCAAGACCTCGGTCTGATATTTTCCCGTAAAGACCTCGCTCTCGGTTAATAAGAAGTTAATAATTCCTGATTTCAAGATCGTGTTTAAAGTCCCACACGTTTTGTTTCAGAACCATGCAATTTGAGGTGTTGGTCGAGTAATGTAAGATCAAGCAAAAACCATTGTTCACTAGCACTTATTGCAAGTTCTATAGAGTACCGAAGTGATGACGTCATAAATAATAAATTTTCCCTTTAACAACATTTGACCACAGTTGCAGAAAGAACACGATAAAAGAACATTACATAGCAAAAATGAGGTGAATAAGATGAAAAGCGGCCGAGATATGGGCATTGGAATATATAATATTCTTTAACAAAACTATGTATTTTTGTCCTGGTTCCTAAGTTTATGAGCCAGTACAAAAATACAGTGATTTGTTAAAGAAAAGTATATATTCCAATGCCCATATCTCAGCTGCTTTTCATCGTATACACCTCATTTTTGGTATGTAATGTTCTTTTATATTGCTCTTTCTGAATCAGTGGTCCAAACATTCTACATCTAAATTTTGCAAATTTGTGACGTCACACTTCGGTACTCTATTGTTATGGATTCTTGTTCTTACGTCACACAATGTACTAGGCCAATGCTTCTAATTGGTCGCTTTTTGCAAACTTCAACAGGTTGTAGGCAATCGAGGATTCAAGCAAATGCAAAACTTTTTTTTACAGGATTACTCTAAATATTATAAGAATTTATATGAAGAGATTTTAAAAATGGTATTAGGGGCACTTTAATAAGGTGAAACCCTCTCCATAGTCAGATGTGTGCTTTCAGTGATTCTTGTGGATGTTTTTCTACAGGCGTCACCATGTGAGGAGGAGCCAATTCATATAATAAATATTGCATTGAAGATAAGCAGCACGTTAAACCTAAATGAGTGCAAGGAGATGGTGTACCAGTTCACCAAAGCAAAGGTTGGAGCAACAAACTTGTGAAATGTATTTTCATCCTTATGAACGGTTTGGCTATAGTGAACAATTGGCACCCTAAAAAAGTGGTATTTAAGTGCATGGTCTCTGAGACTGGCCGGTAAGTTCTTGACTACATCACAGTGTGTGCCTTTTCTTCATAGGATTTAGTCACTTCTAAATATCATTTCCCAACACATTGAATCCCTTCGATGATCGATAGTTCTTCACAAGCATTAACCTGGTACCTTTTTTTAGCATCACTAGCTACCAGTCTTCCTCTCATATTCGGCGACCGTAAAGAACAATAAATTCGCTGACTTTGTATTTAAAGTGCCTACGAATCGAAAATTAAGTTGATCTCATTTGCAAACCCTTTCAAAACATCTCGCTCCAGAGCAGGAGCCCCATTACCAGGAGCATTCCTATGTCATGGTCTGGGCTTCCAGCACAGGAGTAGATGTGGCTATATTTAGAATTCGAATTCCCGCGTTAAAAGTGAGAAGAATGACAATGAATAATAATGAGAAGTGACGTATAGCTATCTGATTGGCTAAGACAACATGGCCTTTGTTTATTTCGCGCGAAATGCAATTCTAAATATAGCCACATCTACTCCTGTGCTGGGAACAGAACCAATGGGGAAGATGGACGCTCCTGGTAATGGTCTCCTGTCCAGAGATATTCAGGTTTTGGCAATATGCAAATTAGGTGACCTGTGATGTCATTTGATGGACACAGCCTGGAGACAATTCACAAAATAAAGAATATCTCTGCAAATAGTGGATAAAAACAATTAACTTTGCACATGTGTGGTACTAAGGAATGTATGCATCTGCTAATTATGATGTTGCCATGGAAACACTTGGGCCCAGGCTCGTTTTCACCTTGAAGATAAAATTACAATTCTTGTTTCTGTTATAGAAAATATTCTATTTTAAACCACTGACATACAATGCATACATTGTTCCAAGTCGTCTGATGCACCCACAGCAGTAAATTGTGTTTAACAAAGGAGAAATTAGGAAATTGTATTTCCATACCGAAGAGCCCTGGGCCAAGAGTGTTTCCATGGCAATGTCATAATTAGCACAGTGATGTGTATTTTCCTTGGTACCACATATGTACAAAGTTTCAATTGTTTTACCCAGTATTTCCAGAGATATTCTTCATTTTTGTGATTTTACTCCAGGCTTTTGTCCATCAAAGACGTCACAGTTCATCTCATTTGCATATTGCAAAAACCTGAATATCTCTGGAATGAGATGAGATATTGATAATCAGAAAACTCCACCCTACCTTAATTCGAAAGGGTTTCAATTGAGATCAACTTAATTTCCGCTTCATAGTTACTTTAAGAAAATCTAATTTACAATGCATTTATTATGGAAAAACGTTAGAAGAAGAATTGGATGAAGTGTAATTTCCAATTCCATTTACCTTTGCCGTCAGCCACTGACATTGAACATTGCAAAACTACCATGTATACTAAAATTTTGAAAGTAATAATGCATCTTTGGAATGTTTAATCCATCATTATTATTCACAATGTCATTTTAATAAGAATAGATTGCCTTTCAAACTATGTTTGCTTTACAGTTATGCATTTATGGTCCAAAACATCCATGGTCAGTAAGTGGTCAGTTGACCACTTTCTTTACGATGCCAATTGTTAATTCACTATAAACCTAATGTTTTTAGAGTTTGTTTTAGTATTAAAAAAGTGTTGAGGCTTTCTAAGTCCCATTCTATCTTCACAACAGAAAGAGGTACTGAAGGAAAAGGCTATCCGAAGAATCACATACCTTATATGTGACTGCCAGGTTAGTATAGTTTTTGTTGTTGTTATTACCTGGAGGTATTTCGCTTTTAATTTGTAGAATATGCAATGTACATTTAGAGTACAAAACAGCCTTTCCTTCCTTCCCATTAGCTTACCCTAATCAGGTAAAAACGTCAAAAGCTGAAGCACTCTGAGACCATTCAAGAGGAATCTACAGTGATTGCGAGAGGAATCTACATTGATTGTGATGGCTCATGCCATCTCGTTCAGGATTTTGAATGAAAACTACTCTAGTTTAGAGTAAATCTGCAACATGAAGAGAGCCAAAACAGCTTTGCATTTTTGCCTTTGATACACAATATCTCAGAGTGAAAAACAAAGAAATGAAATTATTTTTCCTTGCCTAAACCTGCATCGAGGTTTTATGTTTGTAATTTTTAGTGCTCAACCTGTGCCAGAATCACATTCTTCTTGGTTAAAGGGTAAAAATACTTCTCAGAATTACCTAAAAATTGCAATTAGAGGGTACTCTTGCTAATTTTGTTCATCTACCCAGATTGTATTAGGCTATTTTTAGTGCAAAATCATATTTACAGAATACCACAGAAGAAAAGCTGTGGTATCACATTCATTTACATGTTTTGAGGAATAATGAGTGCTTAATGAAATTTTGGACCTAATACCTCTCTATACAAGAACTTTAAACTTATATTAACTATTTAAATAGAGTAATATTATTAATTAATGTATTTCAGATTCCTAATGACATTAGAAACGTTTCTAGCATCCATTTTTAAATCAAAGGTTTTATAATTTTTAACTGCAAGACATGATTTTTATCATACACATTTTGCCAATTGAAAATGAGTCTTAATCGGGCATTTTGGGGTAGGTATATAATTGGTTAGATGTTTCTCCTCAAGTTGTAAAAACAGAAAGATGGTTTCTGTGAAAGGAATTTGAAAACAGTTCACCACGTGTCATGTTACAATTCTCTCTTGACATTATTTCTCTATGTTTCTCCACAGGGCATGTTCCCCTGGTATTTCACATTCCGTGCGCGAGAAGATGTAAGTACACAGTCTACAATAGTACACAGCTATCATATAGTTTCTAAGCATGCATTGTACAATGTTTTAATTTGTGAGTCATTTTCCATAAATAACACATTCAACTTCTAAAAGAAAAAGAACATTTCTAAAAGCTGCTCAATTTCAAAATTGTTTTGTATGCCTTCTTTCTGCAAAACATCAATAAATATATTGAGTTGACACAACATGACTGCACGGCATGATGTGGCTTTACTCCGTGTTTGTTCCTAGACACACTTGTTTAATTTGAACTTGAAATACTTCAAGATCTGAATCCTTTTAACACTCAACCAGCTACATATTTCTGTAACTCTGAGGTTTTAAAAACCTGACAACATAACAACGATATTGCTCTGCTGTTGCTGATACTAACCAACTTTGACAATATTTGTCTTTATTTTCTGACACTACATGTACAAGTCATTCGAGTACTGAAGGAAACACATGATTACAAACTTCTTGAGATTCGTCACTCTAACATAATTTTTACAAAATAGTATATAAGCATATTATCTTAAGACAACCTGGCTGTTGCTAAATTTGTATGAGCTATCCATCTAACGACAGGCAACAGTAAAAGGTGTTATTAAAGTTAAAAGGCCTTGTTAATATTAGGTAATTTGCACTTTTAATAGTTTGAGGAAGACAAGATATATCGTCATCTAGAACCTGCCCTGGCCTTCCAACTGGAAATTAACCGGTTAAGAAACTTTGACCTCGAGCTTGTTCCAGTAGTGAATCACAGTCTTCACTTATATTGTGGATCGGCAAAGAAGGTTTGTACATTTTTAACTTGTTGTTGTTGCATAGCAACCCACAAGGTTGCATGCAAATTGTTTACTTGTCTTGTTTTGGCTATAGAAAATGTTTGCAGTTCAGTATTTCAAGCAACCATGTTATGCCTTACATTATCCTTTGCTGACATTTGTATAGGTGTCTGCCAAAGCTGAAGTTACAGATCATCGTTTTTTTATGCGCACAATTATCAGGCACTCAGACTTCATCACAAAGGTAATTTAAACATCTTTTTGGTAATAAACACATCTGCATCAACCTACAAACAAATAGTTATCCAGACTACGGAATGCAGTAAGTTATCATTCAGCACAATTATCAGGCACTCAGACTTCATCACAGGTATTATAGAGATGTTTTTGGTAATAAACACATCTGCGTCAACAATTTGCAGCCAAGTTATTTATCTATATTTATTAAAGTGAATATAATTATAGTCAAATGTCATTAACATCGATTATACATGCAGTGAATAGTTGAATTATAGTAGAATATTTCTCGATGTCAGTGTTGCATCCATGAGCTATAGAGGTTTATAATGGTATTTATACTACAATATGTACATTCAAGCCGGTGACGTAAAACTAGTCTTCATTTATTGTACAAAAACATGCTTAAGTAAAGCCGGACAAATGACCTTTTGTAAACATCGATGTTATATATTTGAAGTTTATATCAGTGATTTTACCAAATATTTTGTGCAAATTCAGAATACACTCATTCATGCAGAAAAAGAAATAACAGTAAATTCCCGATGTTACATCAACTTTACGTCACATCATTGGCATATTGGAAATATAAACCTATATTAACTAAGCAACACTCAAATCAAGAAATATTCAACTACTCACTTGACACAGAATCGATATTAATGCTACTGTAAAATAATATGATGAAGGCCACTTAGACTAAATCTTTTTGAGATATTGAGCCATGACTTGAACTAATATCAAGAAAGGGTTAGTGGGTTACATCCTTGCACTGACCCCTGTTTTACATCCAGTTATTACAGAGGCACCACTCGTTACCAAGTGAGACAACTTTATTTAAAGGTTTCATCTTTTTACTGAGTATCTGCTACTTTGACTCACTCTAGTGTAGTTTGCTCTGTAATTCTCTCAATAACCGTGACAATGGCACTGCATTTCCTTAGCTGTTGTGTGGGATTTGTATGTGCCACTGCCAGAAGATGGTAGTTCATTACATCGTAATTGGTCGGTATATAATATGATCATTAAGGCTCTTGGGATTGTTTGGAAGGACACCACTGCCATTTTCAAAACATCTAGAGTGATATTAGCTGTGCTGCATCACTACAAATGCTGTGTTCCTGGCTGCAGAAACAGCTTTAGAAATGTTACAAACCTACAGTATTACCAGATATGTAAAGATCCTGAGGTTGTTTGGAAGACAGATAAAGTCCTACTTAGAAATGAATCTGACGAGAATCAACACATAAGAGGTGTTGTTCCATTCGCTTCGAGTTGGTTGGCATGGAGAAAGACTTGGCAGAATACATTTTTCTTCACTTTTTTAGTTCTGCGGTTGACCAGCACTACAAATTATTATGTATAATTTACAATACAATAATACGAAAATTACAATTAATTCTCAGATTGCTTCACTGACCAATGAGGCAGTCACCGAGTGTTCGATACCCCAGCTCGTGTTACTCCGTTGAAGGTCTAAGTAATCCTTATGTGTATATATTACAGACGAATCCATATCACTCTCTAACACGGAGTTGCAACTAAAAAATTGGTGTAGTTGCACGTAACTGCCGCAGCAGATACTCAGAGGCCAGAAAAAAACTACTCTCACTCGAACAGATTGTGAGCACTTGGAATCTAGGTAGGAAACGAGGCTCCAGACACCAGTCCTTCCTACGAGAGGCTCTACGTTTCTGTATTCTAAATATTCGGTTGGCTGCATTTCCTTTCTTCAGTGAGATGGGGGAAACACCAGTGTTTGGTGTCAAGTTGCAACTGAGGTTTTAAGCTGAATTTGTTTCTTTTTTCTACAGGAAGCTTCATTTGAATACATGGAAAAGGAAAGTGAAATTCAGCTTCTAGAGGCACTGGACCAGCTCGAAGTCGTCTTCAGTGAAAGTGTAAGTTTTTTTCTGAAATACACATTTAAAGTGCATATGAAGCGAAATTTATTTTGGCATATTTCTAATATTTAGCAATTCAAAGACATGTTTCCAAAGTTTGAAAAGTTGGGAGAAAAAATTGATGATTTTACAAGCCGTGAAATTTACCGTACTTTGCATCCAAAAATGGTCTTCAAATTGCGCGGCCAAAATGACGCTACATTGATTGCATCTCAACCAAAGCAAGATGGCGGAAAGAATGAAATCGATTTGAAGATTCATTTCTGAATACCTCTGATCGCTTGATATATTGTCTCCTTCGCAAAATCGCCTGTGAGTAGAAACCAGCAAGCGTAAACAAACCTTTGCAACCAACATGACGTCACTAGATGGATTTCACAATAAACTCGACCCCAGTCTCCGAACCATGTTTTGATGAAAAGTAAGCCGTTTTTACGTACCAAAATCACAACTAAATTTTTGTTTTGGAAAATTTTAAAGTTTAAAGACATTTCATTTACATACATGTATTGAAAAGTAAGATTGGAAAGAAAAAATGTTCACCTCATATGCACTTTAAACTCATGGAAGTGCAGAAACGAGTTAGTGGAGTTAGGGGAAATTGTGTCGCTCACTCACTATAGTGTTGCCATGCCAAAGAGCCTGGGAAGTATAGTGGTGATTGCAATCGACATTCAATGTATTCAATATTTGCATATCAGTATTGAAGTTTCATCAGTCGATGAAACATGCTTTTCCAGTTCTTATTCTTGGTTTTCATGTGACGTCATCAAAAATCTAAACTTTTAACTATAAGTCCTACAAAGCTAGACATCGATAATAAAATTCTACACAGAAAATTATCCCTATAATCTATCCCTATCATACCTATGGTCTAATTCCCTGGGGAAGTACATGTACATCTAGGCTGTTTTCAGAAAAGGACCCTTAGAACCTAACACCCCCTTTTGTGAAAACAGGCTAGATCTTGTGTGCCTCTAAGCTTTAAAAGCCAGTAGCTCGTATTTTTGCCGTTATTATGAAAGGGCAAATGACAGTTTAAGACTTTTATGGACTTTTGATCCCGTAATTCATCTCTAGGTACTTTAGGGGGGGGGCGGGGTGGGCAGGATGAGTTCAACAATTTCAAAGTGGCGCCATTTCTCGACCTTTTAATGGTTTCGATGCACTATACGGCAATACAACGTTCTCTTCCCGTAGATTAAGTTTAATTCATGGAATTTTGCCGTATTTTGAGTAGAAATGACAGAAAATCGCGTTTTCCTGACCTAACCTTAATCTCTCAAAGTTACTTGTGTGACCTAAATTTCAAAGTGGCGCCATTTCTCGACCTTTTAATGAATTTCGATGCACTATACGGCAATACAACGTTCTCTTCCTGTAGATTAAGTTTAACCAATGGAATTTTGCCGTATTTTGAGTAGAAATGACAGAAAATCGCGTTTTCCTAACCTAACCTTAATCTCTCAAAGTTACTTGTGTGACCTAAATTTCAAAGTGGCGCCATTTCTCGACCTTTTAATGGCTTTCGATGCACTATACGGCAATACAACGTTCTCTTCCCGTAGATTAAGTTTAATTCATGGAATTTTGCCGTATTTTGAGTAGAAATGACAGAAAATCGCGTTTTCCTGACCTAACCTTAATCTCTCAAAGTTACTTGTGTGACCTAAATTTCAAAGTGGCGCCATTTCTCGACCTTTTAATGAATTTCGATGCACTATACGGCAATACAACGTTCTCTTCCTGTAGATTAAGTTTAACCAATGGAATTTTGCCGTATTTTGAGTAGAAATGACAGAAAATCGCGTTTTCCTGACCTAACCTTAATCTCTCAAAGTTACTTGTGTGACCTAAATTTCAAAGTGGCGCCATTTCTCGACCTTTTAATGAATTTCGATGCACTATACGGCAATACAACGTTCTCTTCCTGTAGATTAAGTTTAACCAATGGAATTTTGCCGTATTTTGAGTAGAAATGACAGAAAATCGCGTTTTCCTAACCTAACCTTAATCTCTCAAAGTTACTTGTGTGACCTAAATTTCAAAGTGGCGCCATTTCTCGACCTTTTAATGGCTTTCGATGCACTATACGGCAATACAACGTTCTCTTCCCGTAGATTAAGTTTAATTCCATGGAATTTTGCCGTATTTTGAGTAGAAATGACAGAAAATCGCGTTTTTCTAACCTAACCTTAATCTCTCAAAGTTACTTGTGTGACCTAAATTTCAAAGTGGCGCCATTTCTCGACCTTTTAATGGATTTCGATGCACTATACGGCAATACAACGTTCTCTTCCCGTAGATTAAGTTTAATTGATGGAATTTTGCCGTATGTTGAGTAGAAATGCCAGAAAATCGCGTTTTTCTAACCTAACCTTAATCTCTAGCTCTCAAATTAAGAAATTATGGGATAAATCTAAGACAAGTCAATTATGGGATAGAAAGGCCAGAAAAGTCTTCAACTGCCATTTGCTGTTTCTAGAAAACGGCAAAAACACGAGTTACTGGCTTTTAAAGCTTAAAGGCACACAAGATCTAGGCTGTTTTCAGAAAAGGACCCTTAGAACCTTACACCCCCTTTTGTGAAAACAGGCTAGATATATATATCAATGAACTCTTCATCCTCTCTTCATTATCAAAAGGAAGGCAGTTTGCCTAATGACCCACAAAAATGAACATACAAATTGACTATTTACATTGTTGTAGATTTGAAATGTTAAAGCTTATCAACCTGATTTTTTTCTGTAATTCTCAGTTTCATTATCAGGGTTCCTATCTAGCATTATCGTTTATATTAGTTAGCAGAGAATAACCTATTTCAGGAAAGAGTACAATTGTGAATATAATTTTATGTGGCTAGATAATGAATAACTAAATAAAGATGGTAAAGATGATGCAATGTTTTTTATTCTCACTTTAGCCAATGAGAACTGACTGTAATCACATATTCCTGCATTTCATGCCTTGTGTTATCATTGAACCTGACAGAGTAAGTTTACACACACTTTAAGATGACTTAACTCCATTTACATGCGCAAAAAAAATGGCACGACACCCCAAATCTTGGGACAGTGCCGATAAAGTTGCGTAGCAGCACCTCTCACTTTGAACATGTAAACAAAGCAGTTCCTTGTTTAGTAAATCACTACCTCTCGCAGGTTACAGTTCTCGGCACATGTAAAATTGGCACCATGCCGAGATTTGAGTGTCGTCTATTTTGGCGAGTGTAAATGGAGTTTAAACATCCACCAGCTTTATATTTGCTTTATTTGTAAAATCAATGTAATATCAATTCCCTATTTCCTTAACTTGAAGCTTTGGTAGAGCCCATCTGGTCTAAGTCACCAACCTGATTTTTTAAAACGGCTTTGGATGACTGAAATAACCTTTAATGGTTGGCATGTGGTGTATGTATTATGGACTAAGTAGTACTATATAAAATGCCTTGTTTTATGGAAGAAAAAATCTTCAAATGCACATCATCAGTTTACTCTCCTGGTGAAAAGTATGGTAAGCATTTCCTTTTTGCAGAATAAGAGAACAAAACCTACAATCTTGGACAAAAATTTTTGAGAGACTGTCCTTTAAATCTATCCCCACTCCCCTTCAATGTTGTTAGAGGCACATTGGTTCAGTCTTGAATTTTTTTCACGACCAAAATTGAAACGGGGGAGGGGTTTGGAAAGGTGCAGCTGTTTTAACTTTGCATCTAGTGTTTTTATTTTCATGTCATAGTATTTTTGTTGACTGTCCCAACATTTTTGCTCATGATTGTAGGTGTCTCAAAATGCTTTCTTAGGAATAATGCCGATTAATGTTTCCAACCCGCTATCCCCTATCGATAAACGTACACAATCATGGGGTAAGGGGATGTGGATGAAGTACTCGAAGAGGAAATGAGTCAAGGGTTATCACCCCTTGTAATCCCGAATGCATTACAATAGAATTTCCTTTAACATTTCATTTCAAGATTGAGGACAGTATTCGTCACATAGTCATGCGTTATGGTAGGAGGTTGTGGAAATTACGTGTGTTGCAGGCAGAGGTAAAGGTAACCGTCAGGTTAGTATTTGGTCTTTTTTTCACTTTCTACCTGTATCTTCCATATGTTAGAAACATGAAAGGTGTTTAATAAACATAACAAAGGTCAAGTTGACTAACGATGAAATTATTATATTTGTATATTTGATTAAATACTTACTGAAGATGTAAAAAGCATGTTGCACTTTGATGATTCTTCTTCAAGGATTGAGATGTAAAATGCGTTATTGAAAGTTGACCTTAAAATTCCCCTAACCCCTTTTGCAATTTTTATAGATATGAATCTTTGAAAGGTTTTGAGTACTTCTGCGAAGAAATGTTTGGCTGACAGAGAATACTCTGTGTTCTATACTTGTTTGAAATGATGAAAATTCGACCTTTCCTGACCCATGACCGCGTAAGAAAAAGCTTGGGTCGATTCCCGATCTTATGTAACCTCATTAATGCATTATTCTCCATGGCGCCTTTCTATCACAACAACATCAATATATAGATAATATACACAGGCTGTGAGTTGTTGGTAAAGAAAACAGTTATTTTAGACAAAAATAATGCTAAATATTTATTCAAGTTATTGCAAAGTCGAATAATAATTATAATAATAGTCATGGGTCAGGAAAGGTCAAATTTTCACTATTTCAAACAAGCATAAAATATGAGACTATTCTATGTAAGCCAAACATTTCTTCGCAGAACTATTCAACTGAATCTTTCAAAGATTCATATAAAAATTGCAAAAGGGGTTAGGGGAACTTTAATTGTCTAAAACTGTTGGTATTTTATCTAAGATGAGGCATTTTGTCAATACTGATGTCTTAGTTATGCTCTATAATGCATTAGTCTATCAATTTCTTAATTTTGGGGTCTTACCTACCCCAGTTACCTAAACCCAATTTCTAAAATTCAAAAAAATGTGTAATGATAATTACTTTTTCTGAACCTCGCTCGCATTCTGAACCTTTGTTGAAATCACTGAGAATGTTCAAATTCACTGATATTATTACTCTCCAAATTTCCTGTAATCTAACCCCTCTTTGAATATGTATCTTCTGTTCATTCTTATTCAACTCGTCAATCTAGCTGTAACAATTTTTATTAAAACCCTGTCAAAAGAACTCAGTATGGTTTGCGTTCCCTTCAATTTACTTGCTCGAAAATGTGGATTCACTTCCGAAAGACATTACAAATGCTACCCCCTTCTTAATAATAATAATAATAATATATTTATATAGCGCATATAGCATATCTGTTCTATGCGCTTTACAATAATGTATAAATAACAAATTAATTAATTATTATCTACTAACGTAACGAGTAATAAGTAAACTATGTAGCAATGTAGTACATATCGGTAATAATAATTCATAGCTAGTTCAGATTATAAGCAGAGCAAAAAAAAAAGACTTGAGCTTAGATTTAAAGATATTCACATTCGGGCTGGATCTTATTTCTACAGGTAGGCTATTCCAGATTTGAGGTGCTGATATAGAAAACGCGCGTTGACCATAGGTTTTAAGTCTAGGCATCGGTTGAGTCAAGCGAAGTGTGTCAGATGACGAGCGGAGCATTCTGTTAGGTTTGTAGATGTGTAATAAATTTCTTAAGTAGACAGGTGCTTGGTTATTAAGGGACTTATAAGTAAGTAGAAGAATCTTAAATGTGATGCGCTCGTTTACAGGTAGCCAGTGCAGTTCCTTTAAAGTAGGTGTGACATGATCGTATTTACGCGTGCATGATATAATGCGAGCGGCAGCATTTTGGACATATTGTAGCTTCTGGATTAGTTGTTTTGGTAGGCCATATAATAGGGAGTTACAGTTATCTAACTTAGTAGTAACGAATGCGTGTAGAAGAATTTCTGTAGTACTAACAGACAAATATTTTCTTACTCTAGAAATATTCCTTAGTTGGTAGAACGTCGACTTACAAATAGAGTTAACCTGGCGAGACATAGACATAGTGTCATCGAAGATTACTCCAATGTTTCTGGCATAACTAGAGGGGTATATAGTGTCATTACCGACAGCAAGAGATGGTAATGGAGCATACGGACGATGGCGGGAGTGTAAAATTAAAAGTTCAGATTTATCATTGTTAAGTTTAAGTTTGTTACAAGTCATCCATTGTTCAATCTCAAGTAGACAGGTTTCTATACAGCGCTTCGATGAGGCAAGTTGTTCAGAGTTATTGTAGACGAAGGTGGAGTATATCTGTGTGTCGTCTGCATATAGGTGGAATGACATGTTGTGCTTGCGTAGTATATCTCCAAGCGGTGCAGTATAAAGGAGATAAAGGATGGGACCTAGAACAGAGCCTTGTGGCACGCCATAATGTAGATTATGATTGGAAGAGACTATACCATCGATGTTTACAAACTGTTTACGGTCGGTAAGGTAGGACTGGAACCAGGCTAATGCTTTCTCTTTGATGCCAAACTTGGTGGACATCCTGTGTAGGAGGATACTGTGGTCGACGGTATCGAATGCTGCAGAGAGGTCGAGGAGGAGCAGAATTACACAGTTTTGGTCATCTATTGCCTTAAGAATATCATTTTGGACTCGTACTAATGCGGTTTCACAACTGTGGTGTTGTTTATATGCTGATTGTAAGACTTCATGGAGATTATTTTCTTTTAAGTAGTTGTTCAGTTGTACAGCAACTACTTTCTCTACAGCCTTAGAGATGAACTTCAGGTTTGAAACAGGACGAAAATTAGCAAATGTCTCATGGTCAAGAGAGGGCTTCTTTAATTTAGGTGATAAAGCGGCTTGCTTCAGGGTTGATGGCATTTCGCAGTTTTCAAAGGACAGATTGATTATCCTAGTAATGGTGGGTAGGATATCATCCAGACAGTAGCGAAGGAGTATAGCAGGTATAGGATCCAATATGCAGGACTTACTCGAGCTGGTACCAATGATTGTTGAGAGTTCCTCAACCGTAGTTGGAGTGAAATATGTCAGTTCACTTTGGACATCAGTAGCATCAAATGTGTGGTTTATAGTCGTTGTGTTCATGATAGCCGAGGAGTCAAGCTGATTTCTGATTTTGGTTATTTTATCCGTAAAGAAGTCTGCGAACGTATTGCAGAGTTCCGTAGTGGAGTTACAGGACGGGAACAGTTTCTCAGGTGTGCGGTGCAGTAGGCGATCAATAGTATTGAACAGGGATCTGTGGTCAGATTTAGAGTCAGTGATCAGTTTCGAATAGTAGCTCATTTTCGTGGTGTGTATTAAATTTCTTACAAGTTGGCATTGTTCCGCGTACAATTGACGGTCAACATGTAGTTCAGATTTACGCCAGCGCCTCTCTAGTCTGCGGCGTATGGTTTTTGCTGCTGTTATTTCAGTGGTATACCAGGGGGCTGCTGGGCGTGAGGTGAATATTCTCTTGTGTAACGGCGCATGAGTATCGACGAGGAGTGATAGCACGGAGTGGTACTGTTCACATAGTTCAGCTAGGCCAGTGGCAGGCGAGGAAAATAATGAAGAGTTTGCAAGATCGCAGCGGAATGCTTCGGGATCCACAGCGCGAAGTTTGCGGTAGAACCTTTCCGTCCGAGAAACTTGAGGCTTGCTTAGGGACAGATTACACAGCAGCACATAATGATCGGAGATTGTAGGATCATGGGCAGAGTAACTTTGAACGACATGTTCATCTGTTCTAGTTATGATGAGATCCAAGGTGTTATGATTCTTATGTGTGGGTACAGACACGTGTTGAGTTAAATTAAACGATGTCAATAAGTCCATAAATGAAATAGCAACTCTGTCTGTTACTGGGTCTTTGATGTGGAAATTGAAGTCACCAACTATAAGTAATTTACCTGGGGACACGGCAAAGCGTTCAAGTAATTCGGTAAACTCTTCAAAGAATTTTGAAGGAGAAAGGCCATTTGCAGTGGACGGAGGGGGGCGATAAATGACAACAATTCGTAAGATTGATGACGATGAGTGAAGTAACAGTTCCATGAATTCAAACGACGAGAACCTCGTCACATTTTGTTTTGTCATTCTAAGAGATTTTTTATATAGCAGGCCAACGCCGCCTCCAGTACCAGTGTTTCTGGGTACGTGGGAGAACACATAACCACGTGGGCAGAGATCTCTAGTTGTAGTTATTGATCCTGTGTCAGGTTTCAGCCAAGTTTCGGTTAATGCCATGATGTCTATATGATTCTCAACCACATAGTCCTTTATAAACAAGGATTTGTTGTTAACAGATCGAGCGTTTAGAAGCCCGAATCTAGTATTTGGTAGACAAAAATCCACACATTTGGAGGAGTTCGAGTTAGTACAGAATTGTACCGAAGTTCTTTGTATTGAGATTAAGTTAGCTGTGTTTACAAATTCTCGTTTGGGCCATGCAGAACAATAGGTACTGTCACCTATACGACAGGATATCAATGCGGGAATCCTTCTTTTTCCGGCTCTTTTACTTCTATACCGAAGAAGCAGATGTACTTTAAGGACACCAAAAGCGTGAGTGTTGAAAGTATATTTTGAAGAACAGCGACGGAATTCCAGCAGTTGATTACGAGAGTAGGTTATTCTTTCAGTAGCAACGCCATTATGTATATTAGTTTCTGTTGATTTAAGCCGGCCAATATGGAAATCAGTTTCAGTTCTTGCAATAGCATTTCTTACAGCTTTAGTAGGCCCTGGATTCGGCGAAATATCCATAAAAACAGTAATGTCGGATGGCGGATCATGTCCAGGTATTAGCAATGATGTCTGTCCATGCTTGGACCAGGAAGAGGCGGGAAAACTGCACTTAAAGAAACCCGTAGTAGTCAGGTACAGCTTTCTCCCATAAACTCGCTTCGTGACACACATCTCCAGATTACACGTCTGTTGTACCAGGTTTGAATAAAATGGATTAAAAATCTTCAGTTTCTGATGATGTAGGGAAGACGGTAAGTAGTAAAACACTAAAAAGTAAATGAATAACTGTGGAGTTCTAAAAATCGTGGCTGCCATATTGGCGCCTGCGTAATTCTTCTTTTCGTCGACTCTTTTCAAATTATTTATTAGATAATTATAGTCATTAGATATTGTATATATTAACTAATACTGTCACTAGATATTGTATATATTAATATTTTGTAATTATAAAGGAAAATACTATATCTTGTGCTGTATTTATTTTGCTAGACTTCCCCAATCACAATTTTAACTTATTATAAAAAAAAATCTTTACCTTTCTACTGTTTGTAAAATACTAATTGAGTAAAAGAAATAAATGATTGATTGATTGAGCCTCCATGTACGTAGTACATTTGGTTTATCATATTAACAACCGTGAACTTCCGTATCATGGTACACTGTAGCTGTATCTGAAAGTAATGTTCTAAATGGTATATTATATAAATGGAATATTCTAGCTGATATTTCTGTCTCAGTCAGTGTTTTATAACTTGCTAATGAAGTCACTTGCCGTTTAATGGTATTATTTTATTCATTTTAAAGTCACATTCAAGATGAAGTTAAAATTCCTATTTTGATAATAAGCTAGCCTGCTCGTAGCTCTTGTGGATGTTTCGTTGCTCATTTGTTTTCGGATCGGGCTACCTGTGGCACGTGGAACCGCGCACCACAGGTAGCCCAATCCGTAAACAAATGGCTAACAATAAGGCATTTTGTTTCATATCAGTGTCTGTTTACGATTGTCCAGTTTTTGTTCGCGCAGTTATGTCAATTTGTATGTACGGATATCCATTAACCATTTACGATATTCAGCTTGTAAATATAGTATAGTTAGTTCCATGTGTTTACTATTGAGAGCACAAAATACACTTTGCGTCCTCGAGTTTGTCAGTGGGGCGCTATAAAATATCATCGCTGATATTTTGTTTTCAGACTGGTACCAAATGGAGTAAAGATCCCTCTAAGGATGTTCATTTCTAACGAGTCTGGTTACTACCTGGACTGCTGCACATACAGGGAAGTTGTCGATGTCCGAACAGGCCAGGTAAAAATCTGTCTTGGTGTGATGTCGAGTTAAATCAAACACGTGTTTTTGCGAGTGATGGCGTGAGAGAACCTGCAAAAATCAACGAACTGTCAGCTATTCAAGGAACTTCAAATCTGTAGTTCAAATGTACTTAAAATGTTTTCACTAAGTTGAAAAAGTCCTTAATTTAGAATAAATCATCGAGAAGTCAAACGAGGAGTAAGCTGTACATTTTCACGTTGCGTTATGGAAAATGAACGTTAGACTTGGAGAAAAGTATGTGGTTTGCCTGAGTGTGTGTGGATATTTTCCCAGAACTTCCCAGGTCTTCAGTCACAAAGTCAACTAGGTCAGGATTTTCCTCAGCAATGGTACAATCGGTTATTATTAAAAACCCGTTGTTGTTTGGTGGACATTTTGCATACTTTGTACCAATACAAGCCGTAGCTTTGTTGAGTGGACTATAAATATTCTTAAGACATGAACATTTCATGAAATATATCATATTTATTTGAACTAAAATCTGAAGTTTCACTCATGTGTTTTGATTTCGAAAGCTCTTCCACGTTATTTAGGATGAACATCACAAAGCAGGATTCAAATGCACTCGTGAGAATTGTACAATCTCAACAAGAAAGAATGACTAAGTTGAATGTACAGCATTAAGTTTTAAAAGGACGGTGCCTACTGATGTCAGCGCGCACGCCATTCTGCGCATCTTGCGTCCCACGGGTCAGGGTCATCCCGCGAGACAGGCTATTTGCAGAACTATTTTGAAAGTCAAACTACTGTGTTAATTGTATAATTTGACAGATGGAAAGATGAAGGATTTTAAAATATGAGGTCAGAAAATACGCTTGAGAAATTGCCGATTTGAGAAATTGACGATTTGAGAAATTGACGATTTGGGAAATCTTTAAATTTAACTACACGGCCACGAAAGACAATTTTCAGCTGAAATGGTAAAGAGTGGACCATCTATAAAGTGATGATATATTGTGGGGAGATGGCCGAATAATCGTAGATTTAGGAAATTTACCCGACCAATTGAATGAAGGTTGTTTGGACTACCATGAATCGCTGATATCTTTTCGTCCGGCGCCTTTGCCGTAGGCCTTTTGATGCTTTCGTCAGTTAGCGGGCGAGGAATCGGCAGTATACATACTGCGTGAATACGGTCAAATAAGCTTTGTGAAAATTGGTAAACTTCATGGAGATCCAATGAAGAAAGAAGGACTGTATGGGCTTTGAGCACCAAGGAAGCAGCAACAGGTTTGATTTTAAATGAAGAAAATCGAAAGACCATTTTTACCCGCTGCCATCTTTAAAATCTCCCAGAATGCAATAGAAGAAACCAATTTTCAGACTAACTAGTGACGGCTTGGTACAAAAACATCAATTTTTGAAAATAAAATTTGCGAGAAGAGGTCTACCATCCCCATAACGTTTTAAAATGCGTGGATACCCCATTTTTGTTCTTTTTGTAACCTGTAATATAGAAACTAAACAACATTTACATAACGTTTTTGTCTTTATAAAATTGAAACTTGATGTCCATTTCAGCAAAGAATCTCAGTAATGAGTCACAAATGAGGCTTACAAAGCAACATTTGTTATAAAATGAGCTATTTGTAAGATAAATGGTTTGATTGACATCCTTTGTGAAGAACGTCATGTCTAACGTTTTTTCACCCTAATATTTTGGCAGATAACCCAAAATATCAATAGAATTTTAAAATATCTTCTCGGACAAAGAATTATGTCAGTCAGTACTTTTTTCGATTTTCATCCTTAATTATCTCTTAAATGTATGAGTACCCCATGATTTGTTCTGATTTTAAAAGCTCCTTAGGCGGTTCAAACAACCCATATATATTTTTAGAAAAAAAAACATGGTTTGTAATTAGTAGGCATCATCCTTAAACAAGAAATATCTGTCAAGACCGTGACCTTCAGGATGCGGGAGAAGTTTCCCATCTTTTGTACCAAAACCTATCAAACCTATTCCAGTGAATTAAAGATACAGAATTTGTGTCCGTACATGATGTTCCTTAAATTGGACATAAGATACGTTAAGGTACATTAATAGCATGCACGAGGACATGAAAGGTCACCCATACAAGTGCTATCCTCTGGTAATTTGGTTTACAAACTTTGCTTTCTCACTTTAGAATCTTTGTGTACATGTGTATGGTTTCAAATACAAAACAGTAATTGTCTGTCATGACCACTCTGAAAGGTTTATCATTGTTTTCAGACTGTTTTTGAGACGTATGGCCAAAAACAAGGCCCCTTGCATGGTCTGCCCACCCAAACTCCATATGTAACTAAGGATCATCTTCAGGTTAGTAAGTGTAGTGTACTATTAACTAGTCTCGTACGATTCTCCCGGAAATATGGTAAACTGTTCTGTCACCATTGAAGGACCGTGTACAAAAAGGGCGATAGTGTCGATTTCAAAAAATAAACTTTGCCTTAAGAATAGGAAACCCAGAGGAGTATCCCAAGTGCCCTTGCGCTTTTAGTTTTTACAAGATGGCGGCCAGATATTGTCTTTTGCCATGAAGGAACATTCTTTCTTGACTATCGACAATGCATGACTATTCTGAGGGAAGATCCCTTTACCTTTTGTATTTCTGATATAATATATTGTCCTATTTTGCGTTCATGGAATGTTGTTGTTATTACGTGCAATGAAAATCTGTGTTATTTTCACTCGTCACAGATTCCCTTTTGGCCCTCGTAATGTATGTAATGCTGAAACTAAAACGTCCGTTGCAAAATATCGAGTAGAGTATTTTATGAATATCAAACTTACTTTTGCAGCCAAGTTCCCAATCTACTATGTGAACTATATATGATCAAAATTGATCCACTGTTTGTGGCACTTATAAGCCCTCTGTGCAGTGATATAAAATTGAAATGTCAGCGCCATATTCGTGAGTCAGTAGTCGTCGAGATTGTCAAAGAAGCACCACGTTTCTTTCCCTGTCAAAGTCGAGATATACGTAAAGGCTATACTTCTATATTACTTCAAAGCCAAGTCTACGCATTTGTTAACTGTTAGACTATATCGATGGGGGCCTCTGGCTCTTCTGTTGGCTTCAAACGAGCTTCTGTTCGGCGGAAAAATACGCCAGTCACCAAACAAACCAGCCGAGAAGCCAAACAGAATAGTATAATAATAATAATAATACATTGTAATATATTAAAGTTTATATAGCGCTTAAGAAATAGATCTAAGTGCTTTACAGTGGTCTAATATTACATTGGTCGTAAAATTTACATATCAATCATAAAATCTAAAATCTACAACTTCATATAAATAACTGACACAGTATCACCACTCTACACGTTTTAAACAAGTGTGTCTTCAGTTTACTGAAATAACACAATCCCTCCTGTGTGATGCAGTGGTCGTATAATTATTAGTTATACCATGGCATGAGGGGTATTAGTGATTTAAATTGCCCCGAGAGCCGAGGGGCAATTTAAATCACTAATACCCCGAAATGCCTGGTATAAGTTTGTTATACCATGATCGCCGAGGAACGGAACAAATCTCTGAGAAGTTTAGACCTAAGATGTCGCAGTTGAGTTGCTTTCGAAAACGTTTTGTTTAATGCTTGACTGAGCGCCATTGATTGAACGACCCTGGCTTCCCTTGAGGACAAGCGTGTTGTTTTTGAATAACACTAAAATACAATGTAATTATGCGGTTCACTAAATATTCAAAGAGCATGCACGTTTATAGTTTTAAGTATCCCACATGGAAGAAGCGGGCTTGAAAAATGAAGAGAATAACGCGCAGATTGAAATAGCTCATCCCACATGGATTACGTTGACGGGTATAATGAACACAGGTAAGTTTGGATTCAGTATTTTTCACCCGAGAGCACAAGGTTAGTCGTGCCAGAGGGGAGCAGGAGTTGATGCTTTTGACCCTCTCACTTCCAGCCTGCATTCTGCCATTACGCATGCAGGGGAAATTTAGAAATATGCATTGTCTCGGCCGGGAAATTTCGAGACAATGCATATTTCTAAATATCCCTCCCATCAGGGAAAATTCGTGGTTTTAAATGTGCGTCGGAGAACAAAAGAATCCGAGGCTACCATGGTATAACAAGGAGGTATCCTTCAAAAGTGAAGCTGATTGCTCTCACGCTTTACCATAGCCGCCATTACAGTTTGAAGGCTGAAGACAATTGATTACGTCACGCCTCGAATGATAACATATCTTAAATCGCAATGCATGCCAGGATTCTACTGGATCCTCCTGAGAAAAACCCGTATTTTCTCTTCTCGCTAGTTAAAGACCCTGTGTCCGAGCCCATGGTGCTTTGTGCTCATGGTGCTTTGTGCCAATGTTTTTATTAGTTTGTTTATCAATAACCGCATAAATAGAAGCTAACTTTTAGTCGAACTAAAATGCGCTCGATTGTTTATTAGTTTCATAAAAGAAGTACACCTACACTTTGGGTAACAAATTTCATAATTTCTGCCGGATTAAAAACCTCATGAATTTTACCCGGATGCTTCGAATATGATTTTAACAGTACTCGGCAGGAAGCCAGTTATGTGCCTTTACATTCGAATTCGGTTTACAAGTGTGACTTTTCACAACTCATGTCTTCAGCATTATTTAGCTGTATTTGAAGATCTCTACTTTCCATGCAAATGATATATTTTGAGTGCAAATGTCGTCTCGAGTCACTCGAGTCACACTTAAAGCGAAGAAAGATTGGAGTATGGTCCCGACGTACTGGAGGAGGGGGGAAATGTTAAGGGCATTGCTTTCTTTGCTAATAGAAATGCAAATCTGAAGTTTCTCACATAAGTAATAACACCTCAGTAGAGCTGAGCCGTGCGAATTTATGATTACGAATGATCTTGATTCCAGAAGTGGTTGCTTTGTCTTTCCAACGTACTAGTCCTTTTCAACCGCAAGTGTTCTCTTGTAGACCTAGAGAAAGCAAAATGTGGACTGGTGAAGGATTATTTGTCGAGTCGCTTAGCCTCGCTGTCTGTTCTTTCTTCTGCATTCCTCTACTCGCCACTCTAGATTGGAATTCGAAGATATATTCGACTAAAGTTTCATTTTAAAAGGTATATATACAAAAATTAAGATAAACGAAAGTCAGTTAAACATATATATATCTATAAATAATTACACGATGGCCCAAACTAGAGATGGATTTCGAAAGATTCGAGAGACACAATAACAACACTGATCTTTCTCGGATTTTCGTAGCCTTCGAAAATCATTTGCGCGCGCAAAGCATCATGGGCTCGGACACAGTGTCCTTAAAGATCCTTTAGCACGCCCCGTGATACTTTGCGCGAAACCCGTGTTTTTGTTGTGATTTCGTGTTCACTGACTGTGACGAGCGCCTAACTCAACAAGTAACTCAACAACCGTCGTCAAAATTCTATGGACCTCTATGAAACTTTATATAAAAGGAAATAATGCCTAGTTTAAGAAAGCCCTAAAATCGATTCAGCGTTGAAAGCTGAGACTTATTCATTAATCAAACATCCACAAAGGTAGAACTTGGAAGGGAACTTGATGCAGGACGTTATTTAATTATTCAGCGCGTTCTAGGATTTTAAAACTGATGCACGAACACTTACATGCATTTCATATCAGATTATAGAGCACAAACAGTTCGATTATTGATCAAATACACATCTAACTAATAATCTAGATGAGGAATAAGTCAAGCAACAACATACAGCAATAGAAAATCAGTAGCAGCAATAACTTTATTTGTTCGCTGAGGAGAATATTATAATAGTGTGTACTGACCGATCGCTACAAAGTATTTGCGTTGACTTGACTTCGGTTTGAACACTTACAAGCTACTAAATTCGGAATTAGTGAGCACGGATACAACGGAGGAACGGCAAGGTATTCATTGAGTTTATCCACTGATATACACGCAACTAGAAAACTGAACCACAAATATCATACCGTTGGAGAATCGACAGTCCTTTGAACAGCCAGAGTCATCCGCTCGGCATCCGCTAAGCCGCCGGCTATTTACAAATGTACTCAGAAATGCAAGAAGGCAGAGTACTCTCCAAACTCACCGCAGTTGCTTGTGTTTCCATAACTGGAAGATCGGAGAATTATCGGCGAATGATCTTCTTACCTTCGTTTTAGGAAGGAAGACAGACCGTGACAATGTTCTCGGCGGTTGTTCTTCGCTGGCGCCATCTCGGATTTGCTAGGCCGTTGGATGTCACACAAAATCTGTCAGCAAATTTTGGTTCAATATTAAAAATAATGCCCTAAATAAGTTCTTAAGAAGAGTATTCGTCGTATGTGCGTATATAATAGTAACCATCAGCGGTAACAACGACGATGCAAGCAGATTCTTTACATGTAGACATTGCCGGTCACAGAACTGAATTTCGTGGTCCACGAAAATACTTGTTTCGCGCAAAGCATCACGGGGCGTGCTAAAGGGACTTTAAGAGAGAAAGTCAGAGCCTTTCAGATGAAACAGGAATTTATGACAGCTGAACAAGCAAGTGATCAAGCCGTTTCTATAGAAAACATATTTGTTATTGTTTGTTATTATTTTTTGCTTTCCATAGATAAAATAAGGCTCGAAGAATGAGTTGTTCTCTTTCACCTCGGAAACCAACAGGAGAGACACTGAAGTATCGAAAAGCGGTGATTGTTGTCGGAATAACAGACTAACATTTCGAAAAAGCAACTCTGCAAAGTGCCGTTGGACATCATAAAAGTGCCACTACGACGACATTTGACCATTTCGTTTGCCGCTTTTTGTATTCCATAAGGACAAACAGTGGCAGAAATACCCAAATCAGTGAAAAAAGTTTGCATAGGGGCAAATTAGACCACACATTTTAAAGAGAGTTTACCGTCAAAATCACGTCCGCCATTACGCAAAGCCGTTCCCGTGGGCGAGGAATGCCTAGTCATTTTTTTAGCGTATGTGACGTCATACACTCAACGCATCGTTCTCAAGTTGCTTCGAACCCATGCATTTCTTCTTAGGATGAATAACGACCGAGAATCTGCATCAGATTCTTCAGAACATAGTAATGCGTCTTTCTGTTGAAATTTATTGCCGAATGTAGATGATTTAGAGGAAATAGAGCCGCTGGCAACCGAGTTGAAAGCAGGACGAATTCGCTAAAAGCTAAATAATTTTATTATATTTTAATTCTCTTAGCAAGCAGAGGTTTCTTATCTTTTTTGGGCCAGGGTAATTTTTTCCCAGGGTATTTTCCCTGGTTCGGCTTTCAGGTTGTGCTGTTACTGGATCCGGGCTACAGGGAGAATTCAGCGGAGAAATCACTAAGGTAATCAGTTTATAAGTCCTAAGTTCGTAATGAGACAATATTATCTGTGTCCCGGCATATAGATTTTCAGGCGAATCTACATTCTAAAATACAATGTTATTGCTATAAATTAAATGGTTCTGTTGTCCAACATGAAATCGTGAGTGATAAGAATTTACTAGAGACTGACAAAAGGTATAGAAACTGACTGATCTGCAGCTTTACAGTGGCGATAATAAAGTGATAACAGAACCAAACTTCGCGCGCCCCAGTTGCTGTTTGACACAGAAAACAAAGTGCTGTGCATGAAATGATATTGGTGGTTTCTTCCAGTGTGGTTTATTGTCTTGAAAATAAAATTAGCAGTAAAGTGAAAAGCATACGTACTACATCACTAGGTTTATCTGTTTATAGAAAACAGCAATATGACAAACTATGTTCTCAGCAAACGTAACGTATGACTAGTACATTCAGTTGCATGGTTCGGCTTTTTGGCCTTCTTTCGAACTGTTATATATTGGACTCTGGTACGATCTTACCGGCTATTCCTTGCGACACAAACAATTCTGGAGACGCTTCTGTCCTCAAACGACCAAAACATACACCATCCTTGAGGCTTGAAGATATTAAATTACAAACCTTATTCACTGATCATCACGGCTGCTCGATCGTACCGGTGTACCAGCGATTTCGCCCCCCCGTGAATTCGCCCCCCGGGGGGCGAAATCGCTAGTGAATTCGCCCCCCCTTCCTCGCCCCCCTCTAGCGATTTCGCCCCCCCTCCCCTTCAACCTTTTAAAAGGCTATGAATACATGTTTTCCTTATTATTACTACTGTAATGTATTGGACGTTGAGAATAGTACGCAAAAAGCTATCAGTATTAATGTGTATAAAGGCATGTAATTCAATTTTATTTTTAAATTCACGCTTCACTTTTCTTCGACAAAATTCGTTACGGTAAACGTAAAGCTACGGTAAACGCTGCACTTTTCATTCGCGCGAGCAGTGCAACAAGGATTCTGCAATCTTCGTCAATCTTCGTCAATCTTCGAATGATTAGTTGTTAGTATTTCTTGCCTGAAGCCAACATGTAGATGATGTAGTTATTGTGGACACTTAAAGGTTTTGACAACCCGTAAATCCGCCTACTTTGAAAAGACTTTGCCGAATAAAGGAAGTGTTACCGACTCGCGTGAAAACGTCCTGAATAAACAAGCAGCAATGAACTAATTAGGATCTAAATTAAAACTTACTTTAGCTTGTAGCGAGTGGACTCATATTTGGAAACAACTGCCAAATAGTCTGATGATTTTTTCATGCATGAAAACCATAATGAAGTTGTCGTAATTATCGTGCTATGTAAGATTTTGATAACCCGTTAATGCTTGCGTCGATCCATATATTTTGAAAGAACTTTGAAGGAGCGTTACCGAGTCGCGTGCTTTGTTCTATTTCAATTGAGCTAACGGCGCTTGTTAATTCTGTAATTAGATCAGTTCTAACTAGGAAAACCTTTCTGGATAAACAGCTTATTAACTAATGAGAAGATAAAACGGCGGTAAGTTTTGCAGTACAGTGCTAGCAGTACAATTAATTCAAATCCGGGAAGAATTTGGAATGACCTTCCGAAGAAAAGGAGTGTTACCGACTCGCGTATTTTTGTAGTCAGTAGTAGTAGGGGTCTTACACTTCATTTTATTTAAAGAATGCTTTAGATTTATAAAAGAAAACACTTTTTATTCAGTGCGTTGACATCTACTGCCTCTATTTTCTGAGGCGGGGCGATTTCAATAAGAATTACGAGTACAATTCACTAGCGGTTTCGCCCCCCGAATTCACTGAAGGGGGGCGAATTCACTAGCGATCTCGCCCCGGGGAGGGCGAATTCACTAGCGATCTCGCCCCGGGGGGGCGAATTCACTGGGGGGGGGGGGGGGGGGGCGAAATCGCTGTGACACCGGTACTCAACTAGAAGGCTTGGAATGTAGCGAAATGCCTGCTTTGTGGTTCGTTAAATACGAACAGAAAACAAGGTGTTATGCATGAAATGATATTGGTGGTTTCTTCCAGTGTGGTTTATTGTCTTGAAAAAAAATTTAGCAGTAAAGTGAAAAGCATACGTACTACATCACTAGGTTAAATACTTGCTACAGTCCTGTACAATGCACAAACTTGAAGGCATATTTCTATTCAAAACGTTTTGTTTGCTTTTCTTTGCGGAAAATCGTGCACTTTCTTGCTACATATGTTAGTTCGCGTGAAGGTTTGTATGAGAAAATATTAAGTAACCCCACGTGTTGTCGTGTTGAGTGTATGACGTCACGTACGCTAAAAAATGACGGCATTCCTCGCCCACGAGAACGGTTTCGCGTAATGGCGGACGTAAAATTCAAAATTCATAGTCAAAAAAAATAAGACTTCCCGTCGTCGTATAGAAAAACGGTTTGAACTGGTAATAATATAGCAACTCTACTTTATGAATATGAGAAAACATTGTTATGTAAAAAATTGATCGCAGGCTTAACTCACGGTTGAACAAAGAACTGTTTGACTAAAAGGCGGTTTGTTATCGCTGATGATTTTCAGAGAGTCACGTCTTCAGGCTAAGAATATTCTGGAGCTAAGAAGGCCATTTCGGTAAGTTTCGTGGTCTGAGCTTTCCAAAGATAGTTGTGTCGGGTCTTGTTTGTGCTTCGCCTCTTAAGACGAAACGCTATGGTGTTTCCCTGTGGAAAAGTATGCTTTATACCCACAGTTCGTTTTGGTCCGTGTTGAGTCCGAACGGAATCGGATTATATCCGTGTTAGCTCACGAGGATTTCGGAAAGATTGTATTTTCAAAACTCAAAGCGTCTGAAATTCGGTTGTCCATGTAATAATTCCGTTGCCACCTAGGAATAAGTGAATACGTGTAATGTATGGAGTTCTAGCATATACATGGTTTGCGCTAGGGGAGCCGGATAATAGGCCCTTTGCAGCTAACAGTCACGTGCTGATATAATACTTCATTAACGAATGAATTGAGCTCATGATCCCCATGGGAAAGGCGTTGCCATGAATACTGGAGAGCAAGCTATCTTTAAAAACGCAGTTTTAGAAAGATCGGCAATTCATTGGAGGTGGAAAATAGCATTTGCAAACAGGTTTTTCTAATAGCAATACCGATCTCGTACAAGGCCATTAAATAAATGAAGTCAGTTATTTTTTGCTCTCCAGTACAACCACGTGATTTGTTAGCTGCAAAGGGCCTATTATTGATTCACTACTGATGCTCATGATAATTTATAAATAATGGATGGACCTTTTGCAGGAATGCAATCATGTGGTTGTACTAGATGGCAAACACATATGTAAAGGCACTTGTACGAGATCGGTAGTGTTATTAGCAAAACCTGTTTGTAAATGCTATTTTCCACCTCCAATCGATTGTCGATCTTTCTAAAACAGCATTTTTTAATAGCTTGCCATCCAGCATCCATGGCAACGTCTTTCCCAGATCAGAAGCTCAATTCATTCATTAACAAAGTATTATACCAGCACATGGCTGTTTCCTGCAAAAGGCCTACTACAACTAGTACTGCTCCCAGTAATTATAATAAATCAACTTCGCATACCACTGTCTATGAATTTAACTTCCTTAAAAATATTACAATATTAATTGAGGGGAGAGACACTGTTTTAATAAACTCTCTATATATAAGACTATACCACTCCGCTCGAGGGTGGTCATGGGCAGATATTTGTTGGCCTACGATTTAACATTCTAATCCAAGAAGACACGAAGGTCTATAAACCATTTGCAGATATCAGAGCATTTAGGCAGTACCTTCTCCTAGCTCTTTTAAGGTCCCAGTGGGTTTGAACCCACTATCTCTGCACAACAGACCATCACTTAGGGAGTGTTCATTATTTATGGCTTTTTTTTGGGGGGGGGGGGGGGGGGGTCGGCATTCATCTGCTTCTCTTGTTGAAACTTTTATGACCCCACTATGAATGAATTAAAACTTAGATGAGTTCCCTATAAAATTGGTCAAAACTTTATTGATCCCCCCCCCCCCCCCCCCCCCCCAATAAAAAAGATGGATGTTCAAGAAAGAATGCAAACTGCATATACATGTAATCTTTTAAATTTACTGTTAATGTTTCTATATTTATGGTATTTCCCATGATACATTACCTTTGTTTAGTAGAAAACATATATATACATGTATTCTTCTGGAAATCTCTACCTCACCCTCTTTCCCAGATGGGTACTTGAAATTGTACTGATGATTTGTGCATCATATTACATTCTAGTGCATCATATTGCATTGTTCCGTAGTCTCAAATAAATAAATGAAAACAAGCTCAGCACTGGCATAACTAAACTCCTGAACACCAATGCATTATCTGGCCGATGGGGATGTGCCTTTTATCATGAGGTTAGAGAATACCATCCTGCGTATGAAGAAAACAAAGCACACTGCGGTGAAATATTGCTCGAGATCTAAAACATTGGTTTCCTGTGTTCTGGAGACTAAACATTGGCCTAGCATTACAACAACAATTTCATTACATTTTACATGACAGGTACGTCAAATCTTTGATGACCCCCCTACAAAGGCACTTAAAACTTCCCCCCTATGATTTAACACTTAAACACCCCCCCCCCCCCCCCCGCCCAAGCCATAAATAATGAACACTCCCTTATGTGTCTTCACACCAAATTGTGGTAGATCACTAGATGTGCTCGAATGTTTAAAACTAAAAGTGCTCCTAACTCCGAGAATTTAAGTGCTGGCCATCTGTAAGATCCAAGAACTGAGAAATCGGACCAATTTCTACTCTATTTGAAGCCATTATCCTAATAAATGACAACACTGCAAGCTTGTGTTTACTTACATGTCATCGGTATAATTTGACCCGGCCAGACTAGCTCGGTAGACAGCAACTGTGCGTTTGGGATCACATCTCCTTTCGTAAATTTATGTTAGAATTTTCCATCAAAAGCCTCTAAAAGTCCTGTAAGCCCTAGAATAACTGAATATCTTGGTATTTCAGTCGAAGAAACCTTTAGTTTCAGCAAAATAATGGTTAAGAATGGATCAAATGCTGGAAATCAATATTTTGCCTTGAGAACTCAGACCGAGCGGTGTCGAATCTCATTGGTTGATCCTGTCACGTTTTGAGTTTGTCCATCGAACAATAGGCTCCTGTGTAATCTGATTGGTTAACGGTGAAATAGCTTGACTGCGATTTTTGACTCGTGCCGGCCAAAGGCCTGGCCCGAGTAATAAGTGAATGCGTGAGAACCTAAGTACGTAAACAATGTTTATTTGTGAAGTGCACTAGCGTGAGGCGAATTTTTGATTAGAAAGGGCTAATGTGTTAAAAAAACGACAATGAAAGAGAGCATATAAGGCAACGATAAATGAAAATTTCACGAAGCGACCTTAAAGGAAGGCTTGAAAACCAAAACAGAATGACCACAAACATTGTTAACTCATGTTTGACTCGGCTCTCCGGTAAACAAAGCTTGTAGTTCTAAAACAGAGTGGTGAGGCACATTTCACGCAATAGGGAACTGTGGAACGGGTAGATATTTCGCTATTAAGGTCATTTATGATTATTTTTCTTGTCGTTTTCAAAGAATATTGGCGTGAAATAGACAAATTGTATGATATTAAGGATATTTCGAGCCGGGTAACGGAAACAAAATATGTGATGCAACAGCCGGGAATCGAACCTGGGGTCGAGAGACGAATTTGTTTTGCAAATCTTTAGTTTTTTCTATTATCAGCATTTTCACATACAATTAACTTCATAAAACGAAAAGCGAACGTAAATAAGAGTAAAGAGAGTCACTCAGTCCAATTGTCACTTACGCCCATTTTGCACACGGCACATTTATCCCTCGTCATGTTGTTTTCTTTGTGTCAAATACAGCTCAAGCGCTTCTCGGCTCAGTCTCTTGGCACTACCTACGTATATGATTTCCCAGAACTGTTTCGACAGGTAAGCATCATTAGTCCACATTAAAATTTTGAGCTTTTGAATGGAATTTTTTTTTAAATTATGTCGTGTGTCAGGAACGTTTTCTGCCTAGAGCATACATTTCGTATGAGTGGGATAAACTATGGCACTGACTATGCCACGGTTACTGTTACATGGTTTCCCAGTTTTTGGCCTGTTGATGCAATCAAATTACAGCACGGTTACAGTACGGTTACGGTAAGTCTACGGACATGCCGTACTTTGTCCCACTCATACGAAATCTGCTGTTACCAGTTACGTTGGTCGTTTCAGGTGATACAAGGATTTCGGGCCAATGGATAAACCTAACACTCTGTAACTGTATCTGATGTACTGTCATTCTCCTTATTCGCTATTTTTAGGCAGTATCAAAGTCATGGAAGAAATGGATGAAACAGTCTGGCAATGAAGAGCAGCCTTCACGAGATCTGGTAAGTACAGCACTAAGAGTTACAAAATATTCTGTGTCGTCAGGTGAAAGGGAACCTTCCCATTCCACCTCCCTGGTTACTGTAGATATTGAAAAGAAAATTCACATACAGTGCCAAATGTTGTTAAACGAGCAGCTGCAAACCTTGACGACAGTACTGAACACTGCCTAAAACACTTTGCAATATTGCCTCCCTTTCTCATGGAACCCTTTATGTTCACCCAACCATTTCTCTTTCTCCCAAACTTCCACTCGTGTTTCTATAACTTTTTTGAAACACAGGAAAATGTTTTCTATTTATTGAATTTACACCTATTTCAATAAATGTTGTCTGAAGGAAATCGGAAATGAGAAATCGTTCAAAAATAAGTATGGGAGTCTATTGGTAAGTACAGCACAGGGTGGAACAAGAACAACAAGAACAAGAAGTTTATTTTACTCTGAGTGGAACATATTTTACAATTACATATGTTTAACACACGCTCATACACACACACACACACATCCGCAAGCAATGGAATATTTTAATTAATTTTGTTAAACAGAGAAGGAAAGTCAGGCTAACGAGTCAGAACTACCTTAACAGTGGCACAGTGGTTAAGCACTTCACCTCTTACCTCTGTGGCCCAGGTTCGATTCCTGTTCCCAGCACCATATGTGAGTTGAGTTTGTTGGTATCTCGGCCTTGCATCGAGGATTTTTCTCCGGGTTCTCCGGTTTTCCTCCCTCCACAAAAAAAACACACGCTAAATTCCAATTCGATCTGTGGTTTAGCTGGGTCCTGACAGTCTGAGCAGCCCCTATGATTGTTTCAGGTCCCGTTAGAAATTCAGAGGTATTTTTATTGCGTTCCATCTGGCTCCATTGACTTGTATACACTAGCTTAAGGTCTCGATAAAGGTTCAAAATCGAAACATTTCGAAAATACGTTTTTTCGAAAATTCTAAATCTTAAAGCCCTAATCTAGCGTTAACGCAATGCCCAAAAGTGTAAAAGTAGATGGTTCTTGGTGCTGTATTCAAAAGAGAAGAAGAAAGGAGAAAAGCAGCACAATTTAATTTGTGAGTAAATATGACAGCGAGTGTAAAGTTCTTAGGACAAACATGGCTGGAGGGATTTATACTCAAGTTCCAAGAAGTTAGAATCATTGAAGACCGAAAGTCCACAAATAATCAAGCAATAAAGTTTTGTTATCTTCAATCGACAAAAAAATGAAAGAGAAATTCAATGCAGGAAGCTAAAGTTTGCCGGTTTTGTTTCAGCGCGATGAAATTAGAATGACTTAAACAGTCTACCGTGTACATGGTGTGGTTTTTTCTTGAGCGTGCATTTATAGAAAAATCAAGCACTCTGAGCATCCAATCAAATCGCACGTTATTAGGATGATCCCACAATTTATATTATAATCCGCAATAAGAATAGTTGTGATAGTCTCTGGAAATCACTGGTTCGGGTACATTATTCCAGTGATTGAAACATCCCGAAAAGTGATCATGCTGTGTATTCTTATTCCGGAATACAGTCAGTCTAATGCTACAAAGGATGTGTGCCTTATTAATCATCCTTCTCTTCCATTGTTATGCACTTAATCGGTATCTGTGTTTAATAACCCTTGGGCTTCTCATACTATATGGAGGTTGCATGAAAGTCATGACCTAGTCATCAACGTTGTTCGCCCAGTTTCATTCATCAGGCATCTTGCTTCTTACTCAAACCATTTCAAGTGACTTTTTTCCAGGTGTCCTTTTATCACTAAGCATGTGGTTTAGCATAAGGCTATTCTATTCTACTTGTGTCACTTCTTGGCTTCCATGACCATCTCAATAAAGCAATATAGTTCTTATTATATCAAACTTGTTTTCTTATTCAGATTAAGGTGACAGAGTATGTTCTTGATGAAAATGACCAGTTGCTGTCAATCAATCGTCTTCCCGGCGAGAACATGGTGTGTAAACTGCTTCCTTGCTCTTAGTTTAATTACTGACTTTTACTTTTTGTTGTGTTTTTAGCAGTACTTACTATCTGAACTTGCATATGTTTCATGCTTTCTCAGACTGGAATGATCGCCTGGAAGATGGACTGTTTAACACCTGAAAGCTCCCCAGAAAGACGCGAGGTAAACACAATAATGTAGAGACTAATTTTGTGCTGGACCCGAAATTTTTTATTTATAAATTAATGTTCCCAATCCATGAACAAAACGCAGACAACAATTGTTTGTGGAGGAAAGGGGCAAGGAATGAAGTACTCCAATTAAGGTTGCATACAGGTCTATATAATGGCAATCCAGGGCATCCCAATCCCCAGGCCACAGAATTCACAATCCTCTTAGGAGGTCCCAATCCCCCAGGCAATAAAGATGTCACAATCCTCCTAAGGGGGTACGAATTCTCCCCCCCCCCCCCCTGTTTGACCCAATCCGAGCTCCAAAACCCTGATTGCCCCCTTTTGGGGAAAAAAACCCTGATTGCCCCTTCTTTAAATTGTTTTCAAAACACGGTCGGATATATATCCTGGCCGGTATACCGCGTACCGGGATTTCATGCAAAATACGGAACATTTCAAGTCGGGACGTGGCATTGGGTAAACAAATCAGCAGATGAAGTACATAGATAAACTTGTACTGAAGTACGAATTAGCGGCGTCACGATGTATGGGAACCTCAGTGCTTGCATGTGGGCAGGCGATCAAAATGCGGCAACAGAATGTCTTTTTTTGACAGAGTAGCTGAAAAAAATGAACTGCCTAAAAAATACGAACCCCGACCCTGGCTGCACCCAAATTATACTCAAATCCTTATCCTGATCTGCCCAAATCAGGTCAAAACCCTGACCCTACCTGCCCAAACTGAGCTCAAAACCCTGACCCACCCGGGCGGCACATACATAATACGTCACAAACAGGAGTACCCCCCCCGGAATCCCCCAGGCCACAGAGGTCCCGATACTCTATACCTGCTATGGCACACAGGTTCCCGATCCTCTGTCCCATCCTCTGTCCCATCCTCTGTCCCATCCTCTGTCATGCCAGAGAGGTCCTGATCCTCTAACCCTGCCAAGACATGGCATACGGTCAGCATCTAAGGATCTACAGTGTGGTGTACCACAAGGGTCAGTCCTGGGACCTATTCTCTATTTACTGTACACTTCCCCACTTGGTGACATTATCCGAAGTCACGGTCTATTGTTCCATCTCTACGCCGATGATTGCCAGGTATATGTGTCATTCAAGCCCACACCAGAAGAAACCGCAGCTGCAGTCTCCAAAATCGAGGCCTGTGCTCGAGACATTGATGCTTGGATGCTATGTAACAAATTAAAGCTGAATAGAGGAAAAACGGAACTCCTTGTGCTAAGTGTTCAACATCGCCCGCGCCCGCAAATACAAGTTGTTAATGTCGCTGATGCAATCATATCTCCATCAACTTCAGCCAGGAATATAGGAGTAATATTCGACCAATCCATGAATTTAGAGCAACAAGTTCAAAATGTGTGTAAAATAGCTTTTTATCATATCCGCAATATAGCTAAGATTAGGAACTGCCTTTCCCAGAAGGATACCGAGACACTAGTGCATGCTTTTATATCTTCTAAACTGGACAACTGTAATTCATTGCTTACAGGACTTCCTACTTATCTGATAGATAAACTACAGAGAGTGCAAAATGCTGCAGCGCGCCTGGTCACACGCACCCGAAAGTTTGATAGGATAACGCCAATTTTGAAGCAACTTCACTGGCTACCAGTTAAAGAACGAATCTCCTATAAAATACTTCTGCTGACCTACAAGGCTCTTAACGGCATGGCACCTCATTATATTTCTGACCTCCTCGATAAATATGTACCTGTAAGAACTCTTCGCTCCTCGAATAAGCATCTTCTTAAAGTACCATGCTACCGCCTAAAGACGTATGGAAGCCGCGCGTTTCAAATTACAGCTCCTACTCTTTGGAACTCGCTTCCTATGGGGGAAAAGCGGTCATGCTCACTTTCACATTTTAAGTCTAATGTAAAAACATTTCTTTTTAAGCAAGCGTTTGTATGAACTTTAGTTATTTTTATTATTTATTTAATGTTATTTTTATTTTATTTTATTATTTCTATTTTATATTGAATGTGAAGCGCTTTGAACTATAGGAATATAGCGCTATATAAATCTACATATTATTATTATTATTATAGCAAGTAATGTGAGTGTATGGGGTAAAGGGTGACATGTATGGGAGCACTTCATCCCCATCCAAATTTATTACACTTAAAAGAATATTTATCTTAAATGCAACTATCATATTCCAAAACCCCCTGAGGAAAACAGTGGGGATAGTACTATACTCGTGGACAGTCTTTGTATAGGCAGATAACTGCACAGTTCATTAGAAAATTGTCTTCGTAGGCAGTAAAACTGCCCAAATTATAACAACACATATAATGTAACTGAATAACTGTAGAATTTTAACATAATTAAGAAAAATACCTTAATATGTACATCAACAAGACATGAACCAGTGCTGGGGAGGGAGGGAAGTTCTGTATGAGTCAAGCCTGTGCTAGGACAGCGAAGGTATGACACGGCTTTATAATTACTCGGGCTGCCTGTGGCAGCGCCGAGTCTTAAAATGCAAGTGTTTTTTTTTTTTTTTAATCCATGTCAGACGGCTTCTGCGCATGCGTTAAAGGTCAAATTCAAACCAATCAGATTGCACTGTGCTGGTCACGCAAAACAAAGGTTAGATTTCCTCAGGCGCGCTCAGATAAGAAAATTCAAAGCTCAGACTAGGCGAGACAAGGAGATATCAATTTCAAATAGTCATTGTCAGAAATCTATTCCATCGTGGGCAATGATGCAATACAACCTACATTTGGGTCAGGTCCATGTTTTACGACAGAATAACCAGAGTCTTTCTACTGGATTCGGAGAGCTCGAGACATTATACAAGTCTGCTAATATGGGGAAAACTGAAACAAAACATGAACTTTGACGGCAGAAACCCTCATATTTGAGCCAAGCGGAATATTTACAAATCTAATTAGTTAAGCAGATGTACGCAGTGTATGCCAACTGAAATGCTGTGCTCGTTTTGTGGTTACAGCTCAGTGGGGCTACAAGAAGCATGAACTACACGTACAAGAAGCATGAACTGCCAGCAAAGAGAGAGGAATTGATCGGAGACGTTAAATTACGTTACTGTGAAGAGGATCAACATTCCAGTTTTGTAGCTTGAGACTGTCTTCTGCCGTGACTCGTGAGAGAAATTGGAAAAGATCTAGCTGTTTCATTCAGACACTGGCAAATTTATTGAAAGCTACGGGCTTACTTTATGAGATTATTATTCATTGTGGAATGAAAGGAAACAGGTTAGCTGAAAGTTAAGTTCGAGGTAGGCTTCGACTTTCATTCCGATTCAGTGCATATGTGCACGAAGGTGTCAGTTACGTAAGTACTGTAAGTAAACTCTTTTTGATTTGAATAAATTTCCTCTCAGTTTGTCTGTTAATGTACTTTTCCTTCTAATTATCGCTTTATTTAACATCTGATTTAGAGTATGCGTACCTCAGAATAAATTATTTGAAAGGTCAACTGAATTCTTGTGTCGATAAGCGCAAATGTTTTTTGTGAAACAGTCTGTGTATATGAGAAGCGGCTTAATAGAAGAGCTTTCTCATTTATAGGAATTACAATTGTTTTTCTTGCTATGAAATTTATGTTTCATTTCACATTTATTCATACAGTTTTAGCCGGACATTTCCCCGAGTTTTGATCTATTTTCAATCAAATTCAAAGTCTGAATATGTCATTGTATTGCATTTATACACTTGAATTTGCCAGTATTCTGTTGTTCGAATCCTGCGTTATCATAGTCATGCCATAAAAGCGATTAATAGACCAGTCTGTTTTTTTGACGTTCTCACTGGCGAATTAAAGCACGACTTGATACTAAGAGGATTTCAAATGAAAGTGTATTTCATCTTCAATCTCATGTGGCCCGAGTGAAAGCCCAGATGGGCTCTTGTTTCCCTTAAAGTGCCACTACGACGAAAATTTACCATTTCGATTTGCCACTTTTTCAGTCTCAATATGTCAATGAGTATTAGAATTATCCGAAATAGTAAAAATATTCCCAAATGGGCATGTTAAACCACAAAATATTAGGAGAGTTTACCGGTCAAATCCTGTCCGCCATTACTGGAAGCCGTTCTCAGTATTCAGCGGAAGTGACGTCATACACTTAACACGACAACCATGTGGCGCGAAATAGTGTGCATAAAAAAGTAGCCAACCTCGCAAAGATAAATATAACTTTCTTCTTACGTACGTGAAGACGTTTTTAGTAGAACAAGAGCCCATCTGGGCTTTCACTCGGGCCACATGAGATTGAAGATGAAATACACTTTCATTTGAAATCCTTTTAGTAATAACCGAAGGGAAGAATTATTAGCTGAATTTAGCAGTCTTTAGGAGTGGCCGGTAGCGCGGTGACATGCATTCTCTGCTCCCCCAGTATATATATTTCTTGTGTATGCTAATTAAAGAAGTTGACCTCTACTTCTTCATGTACCGCACGCTTACAATTTAGTCTTCTGTTCTCCAGGTTCAGAGTACTAATAGATGAGTGTCTCAAATATATGTTTATATTTGTCCCATATTATAAGTTGTATCCTGTCCACCTATGATGGAGCTATCATATGATATATTTCTCTACTGTTCATTCTACCCTGCGGCTCTTTATCGCAGCTCGCATCCATATTGGTATTTATTGACTGAAATGCCTGTTGGTTATATACCCTCCTTCCCAAAACTGATCTGCTCGTTATATTACAGAACTATAAAGGGAACTGTTGGAAGCCTTTAATTTCTCGAACCAAAACCTCGGCCGTGAAAATATTGCTTCGCTCATCATAAATTATTCTGTGCGAGTGTTTATTTCTCCGGGGTATTTCTGACAGCCAAAAACACGCTCAAAATTATTTTAGTGCATGTTGGCCTACAGATCACGGTGTTTGCGCTGGTATGTATTATGACCGAGAGCAAAATGAAATGTGGCATAAAACCTACGAAACGTACCTCAAACAAGAATGCCGTCCGATGGCAAAATCTATCAGCGCCACGAGGTCAACAATGCAGATAAAAACACGCAATGATTTCAACCTCACCGTACCTTAATTCATGACCTGACAAGACACTGTTCAGTTTCACTTTCACTCTCAGCTTTGCTCTTGAGTTTGAGTTGGGCTTTGTTAAAGACTTCTTATTCAGTTGTATGGTATTCAGTGCAGTATATTTGAGTATACCAATTGCAATCCACAGAGATTCAAATAACAAAGCCGTGGCGAAAGAGAAGCTTAAACGAGAAATATTTTGTCCTCCTAGAAAAACACAACATCTTGCCCTTTCTATCGAAGAAGCCTTGGTTTCAGCAGAAAGGAAAACGCTAAATTCCAATTCGATATGTGTGGATCTTTGAGTTCTTCAGGTCCGGCGTCGTGTCGTATATAAAATCACAGGCCATCTGGGTAAAAAACGCGGTCCTTCGGCTCCGACAAGAGCGCCAGTTGCAATATCCTGAGCCTGTTGGAAGGCTTTCGCACGAGTGAAGTTAACTAAAACATTAAACTGCTTACATTTGAGAGATGGGACTCCAAATTTGAGAGAGATTTGCTCGCGGATCCACCATTTTGATTTACTGTATTAAATTATGTAAATAAATTAACCTGGCGAGTGTTACGTGACCAGCACAGTGCGATCTGATTGGTGTGAATTTGACCTTTAACGCATGCGCAGAAAGCTTGCTACACGGAATAAAAATAAAAATAATAACCGCTTGCATTTTAAGACTCGGTGCTGACACAAGCGTTGTGTTCTGCAAGGCGAGCGTTAAGTGTATGACATCACTTCCGCTGAATAAACCTTTGTTTAAAGCTGAACAAAGGGAACGGCCTCCAGTAATGGCGGACGTTTAGATTCAATATTCGTAGCTCAAAAATAAGACCTGTCGTTGTATCGAAAAACAATTTGAACTGGTAATAATATATCAACTCTACTTTATGGATATGCAAAAACATTGATATGTCAAAATTTGATCATAGTGGCACTTTAATATCTTGTCTCAATTTAGCAAAAATGTGTGGAATACTAATTTTTCTCGTTGGACCTTGGTTGGTCTACTAGCTTCAATATGAGAAAGTAAGTTGTTTTACTACTCATCCGATATACTTTGCACCATATATGTTCAAACTGGCCCGATTGGGCACACTATAAAGGCAAAATCTTAGTCCATATTTACAGAGCTCTTCAATAATAATTCAATTCTAGCTGTTACTGATTGATGGTGCAATAACCTTGACCTTTTACCTAGTATCACGTTGAAGGTTGTGAAGTTTCTTTGGAAATTTCATATAGAACGGGCCATTAGTAGGTCTACGGTGGTTTCACAACGCAGTGAACAGCGCATTTTTCCCCTTTCAAGTTTCCCTAGCCTGACTAAAACTTGTTGGAAAATTTGTCTTTCCCGAGTTCGAACACATGACCTCCTGTGTGAAAGACTGAAACGACAACGCTACACTAACCAGCCGTCTTGTTACAAGCCCGCCAGGACATTTACCAATCGGGAGCTTAAATATCGGGACCGAATATCGACCAAATATCGACCGAATATCGACCGAATATCGACCGAATATCGACCGAATATCGACCGAATATCGGGAAACACACTGTACGGCGGAAAGGTTCCTGCTTGGCGAGAATTCAAAGGACGTATTGTACTACACTGAAAATCAAACCTTGTCGGTCTGCTTACTTAATTACTTTCTTTGAAATATAATAAGAGCTTACTCTTCCTCCAGACATGTCAGCACTAGGAAGTGTAAAGAATGTGATGTAAAGTGGTAAGCTGAAGTGCTTTTCGTAGGGCGTGCACACTTAGCACTACAGCTTACCACTTTAGATCACATTCTTTCATTTGAAGTTGTGTTTTAAAGTTCATCTCGTTTTCTTTCATTTTTAATTTGAAGTCTACGTAGGTATTGGATTTCTCTGCGGTCTTTTCTTCCTGTTCGCTTGTTTCTATCCTCTTGCCACCCTTTAGACCGGACTTCCGGCCACGGATAGGAGGCATGTCGATTCGGTATGACCGTAATAGAGGTGTATAAGCTGGAATTTCCAAGGAGTTACGATAATTTTTCCCGATAATTTCTGTGAGTCAAGTCTGTGCTAGCACAGCGAAGAAAATAAATACGGTGCTGAGTACAACGTGCCGCAGAGAGATCCGGAGACACGCCCATATGACACGGCAAAACTTGAATGTGATTGGTTTAGCTGTGAAAACATGCAGAATACATGGGATCAGGAAATGACCTTTGGACACAATAACAATGGACACTGGTCCCTTGTCCTGATAACATGACATATAGCAGGCTTATCTAGTTCATGGTCATTCCATTAACTTTAATTTATAATTATAAATTTGCTTAGTATTGATTCTTGTTTTCGCTTTCTTCGTAAATTGAATGTCTTCTCCAACCTAAGAAAATATATGTAAATTGAGAATTCTAAAATATTTGCTGATATGGTCTATTGTTCTATAATTATAGATCGTTGTTGTTGCAAATGACATCACACACATGATTGGTTCGTTTGCGCCACAAGAAGACACTCTTTTCAAGGTACGTCTATAACTCACTATAATTAGATTGGTATTTGAAAGCATTTAGAAGTCATGTGTAATTAAAACGTTTTAAAACTATATAAATATGGTTATTGTGATAACTTATTAAATAATGGTCCGCGCAAGAGGTAGGCATATGTTATGCATGGATGTAAAGAGGTGCTAATTGTGGTATTGTTTCAATCTTCCACCTCATTGGCTTAGACATTAAAATCTATTTAAACTTGAAGAAGAATATACTTTTTTCTCATTTTGTAAACAGATTTGAATTGCATCTAGTGAAAACACTCATAACTTTTAATATGACGAATTTTCAATATGGGGAACATTTTTAAATTGAACGTTTTCTTGGTTATTGTTTTGGACTCTTCTGATTGGACGAAATGTTTTCACACAAAATAAATGTACCTTTAAAATGCATTTTTAGTGGATTTTATTTCAGAGATGAGTTGTCAGTATAAAAAATAGGAAATACTAAAGTGGGGAAAGCAAATTGCATCTGAACCATAGAATTGTGCCTACCTATTGCGCGGATGGTTACTTAATAAATATTATGTACTGTACATTAAAAAAGGTTTGAAGAAAGTCTTAACCCCTCGCATAACATAATAATTTTGTCATATGTATTTGTGTTCCTACACTGTACAATTAATTGTAACACTTTCATAGTGTGATGGTTTGCATCATATTTCATCACAGGCATCCCAGGATCACTGATAGTAACAGTGTATGGAAATTAACAGTGTTTGTATGGGAAATTTTCCGTTCTCAATTTTCAACAGAAATATTAAATAAATAAAAATCCCTCAACCTTACCGTGTATCTTGATGTGGTTGTCCTTTATGTCTGGACCGAGTTTCAGGGAATTCGGTCAAATTTTCCTCCCCCTAATAATAGGTAGCTAGGGGGAGGAAAATATTTACCATACAAACACTGTTAATTTCCATACACTGTTACTATCAGTGATCCTGGGCTGCCTGTGATTTCATGACCTAGCATCACATATTCATTAGTCCAATTATCATCACCAGTACTACCTCTAAATACATTATTATGTGACATTCTATGCCTTGGTATTTAATTACGATAACGTGAATACAGGGAGAAGACATACATGGATTTATGTTAGCAGTTGTAATGAACTACATGTACATGTAGTAATAAGCACTACATCATGAACCGTTGGGATAGGTAATCATACGGTTTTCTCGTGCAATTTGGAATTAATTCAAACTCGTGTTTTTCTTTTTGAAAACACACGAGTTTGAATTAATTCCAAATTACACGAGAACCGTATGATTACTTGTTAAGTAATGCTCCGGCTAAGAACGATAACATGAATGGCAAAGGAATGTAAAAGGTGCTAATTTTGTATCCTTTCGTAATGTCATTGGTTGGTACTCATAAATTCAATAGAAACCATCAAAATAATTTTGAATTTTGAAGTTTGAAGTTATTTTTGATCAAACTAACTACGGTTTAATTTGGAAGACCATCGTGTGTGGGGAAAATTATCAAATTTGAGATTGAAAGGTCTTTTGTTTTTAACCTTTCCGATTGGCCGGATGGTGGCTTTGAGTTTTCACAGTAAAAAGAACACATGACATAAAAAAAATATTTATTTTCTGGGTGTAGGTTGGACTGTAGACATCTCGTACAGCACTCAAGGCATATTCAAACAAAATTATATGCGGGGATATGCTCATTGCCGCAGCCTATTGTCTTTTGCTACAGTTCTTAACTGAATCATTGCTTAATCATGTACTCAACAGAATTCCTCGTTTCAGACAATCTTCGGAAATACCAGAAATATCAAAACACAATTTATCTGAGTAATGCTACAGCACCTGAAATGTTATAGTGCGACTACCGTAACCGGGCCAACTAGACAACGAGAACTAAGTACATTGCAAAACGAAAATAAAGCGTTCTAACTTACGAATCGTAGCATATCCATGCGATTTTCTCAAATAACTTCGACTTCAAAACTAGTCCATCAAATTTGCCTTTAACTGTATCAAAGCTCGAACAAGTTCAAATGCTGTTGTTGTCTGCTTTTCACCAAATATTTACAATTAACCTTACCTCCTTCATCTAGTGATATGTTGACACAGGAGTTTTCCATGGTGTTAAAATACAGATTAATGGTAGAATTGGAACTGGCTATCTTCGTTGCAAGAAATTGACGAACATAACAGAAGTTTCTATTCCATCGATTTTATTGAAACTCGTTACCAACAATGCTCTGGGTTAGTTCATCGATAACAGCATTTTTTAAGAATTGTCTCTTTTTGAAGATTTTCGCATTTTACTTAAAAGAAAGGTGTTTAAAGAAGCACTTATATCTCTGAAAATATTAAGTATCCTTGAATTCTGTTTTGTGTTTACTTTTCCTCAATATCAGGAAATACACATGGTCCAAAAAATCTCAAAGATCGGGCAAAAACTTCCCACTGAAAAGTGCTAATATTTGTTATGTCAATGCGGTTGCCATTTTAAATAACTGAGAGTACGTTTTGAGGGAAAATTTCCTGTTCAAAGAAAAGTTAAATATTAGGATTTGGAAAGAAAGCCACTGTGATATAGAAATAGAATATAATGTTAAATGTAATGGAACACAAACACTTAACCGAAATGTTTCCCTTATCTAGAAAGCATGTGGGTTGGCTCGTGATAAGGGAATTCCCTTTATTTACATTGCTGCTAATAGTGGTGCACGGATAGGTGTGGCTGAGGAGGTGAAACATGTGTTTAGGGTAGCCTGGAATGACCTAAAGGCACCTGAAAAGGTGAGTAAACAAATAAGAACAGTGCTTTAATTCCTTGGTGGGTCATATTGGCACAATAGGGTTAGCTAATATACTTTTTTTATTATACCTTACAAAATAATCCTACAATCAAATGTGTCTATTAGGGTCACGTACCAGCTCAATATTTTGCCATGTAGCACAGCTACCTATTGGACAGTTCGCACAAGAGAGCGATTTCTTCATTCGTTCATTGTGTTTAACTGATTGGAGATTTATTTGTTCGGTATAATAAAACACTTATAGGCTTCATCGTCGCCCAATATGAAAAATATTTAAGTCTCAACATTTAATATTAGACTCGACCTTCAGTCTCACCCAATATTGAAGTTTCCACCTAAATATTTTGGCACATTGGGTTCGAAGAAATCCAATTATTATTTCAAACACGGATTCAAATGTTTTATCAGGGGTTCCAAATACTGAGAAAACTAATGAAACCCGAGGGATCAGCCCCAAGGGTTATTGTTTTCGAGGTATTTAGAATCCCCTGATGAAAGACCAACAATGAGTGTTTGAAATGGCTTCTCAAAGGAATGGCTCAACTGCATACAAAGGTTTTTTTCAAACATCATTAGCAAGTATTGTTTACCGTTTGACTGTTGTATATAATTATTCCACAGATTGCGTATTATTCTTTATTGCTGACTGAATTCATCCACAGGGAGCCCACTCAAAGGATTTGTACATGTTTACCTAAAAACATGGTTGTAAAGTCGATTGAATAAAAGTCATTCAAAACGAAAATCTTGTGGTTCACATGCACGAATTAGTGTTAATAAAGACAGTGGTTTAATTGCAAGAATTCGAGAAAAAGGGAGAAGTGTGATTGGTTATATAATAAGACAAGGGAGAAAACTTCAATGGCAAACACTCCATACATTGCGAACTCTGCTCAAATAATCCCCCTAGATCGTTGCCAGTTGACTCAAACGAAGAGCAATTATCACGTGAACTATACTTCATGCAAAAGAAATCCCATCCCTAATGGACATTTCGGAAAATAAACAACTTTCAAAGCCTAACATGCGAAAACATCCAACCCTCCAATACCGCGTGCGGCCTCAGACGAGCAGCGACTGCAAATAACTACTCGCCTGGGTCATGTGGGTAATTTTGTTATTGTTCTTTTAGGGACCCCTGTGACAAACTCTGCACATGTCGTAATTGTGGAAAAGCAAAATACAATGAAAACCAATCATGCAGAGAAACTATTTGAAGGATTTTGACATCGGTATCATGACCCAATCAAGTAGTTATTTGCAATTACTGCGCCTGTAAGAACGCATGCGGCATCGGAGGGTTGAAGGTCGCATGTTAGGCTTTCAAAATTGTTCATTTTCCGCAATCTCCGTGCGGGATGGGTTTTCTTTCACATGAAGTAGTTCATGTGAGAACTGTTCTTCGTTTTTGCAGCACTTTTGAGTCAACTGCCAACGATTTAGGGGGATTATTTGAGCGGAGTTTGCAGGGTATGAAGTGTGTTCGCCATTGAAGTTTCCTACCTTGTCTTATATAGCCTATCACACTTTTCCCACTAAAAGTCAATATTGTACTCGAAGTCTTGCAATTAAACCACTCAGTCTTTATTTAACATTAATTTGTGCAAATGAACCACAAGGTTTTCGTTTTGAACGGCTTTTATTCAATTGACTCCACCATGTTTTCAAGTAAACATGTTGAAATCCTTCCGAATGGGCTCCCTGTGATTCAACTAGCATACTCAGTGGTGTAGTGGTCAAGAGTTAGTACAATTGGTCGGAAGGGTCGAGGTTCGAATTTCAGTGGAGCTTACTTGTAGTTTGTCAGTATACCCCTCCTAAACAAGTATTATTAGTAGTTAGTGGTTCATGAATACGACGATTAATACGATACAACAACAGAAAATAACCCTGCAACTCCAAGCTGAGTTATGTGAATGTGTGTCTATACATAGCCGCGTAGCCACTTCCAAACTACCTTCCGATACGATGAATATGCATCAGTATTTTCACTGTGAATACCTACTTGATTTGATTTGATTTGAGACATTTGGATCAGAGCCTGGTCACAGGAGTACAAACAATAGGACTCAAGGTCCCTCCTAGGCCCCTTCGTGGACGTACGATTTTACGTCCTTATCCGAGAAGACGTGAAGGTCTAACCATTGGCAGTTGTTTCACAAAGGCAGCACCTTCTACTCAGTTATTTTAAGACTCTGAGTGTTGGTCCGGCCGTGGTTTGAATCCGCGACCTCCCACTCAACAGACCGGAGCTTAACCACTGAGCTAACCTGGAGGCATCAGTAAGAATATGCATCAGCATTTTCACTGCAAATACATATGAATATGCATCAGTATTTTCACTGCGAATACATATGAATATGCATCAGTATTTTCACTGCGAATACATATGCATCAGTATTTTCACTGCGAATACATATGAATATGCATCAGTATTTTCACTGCGAATACATATGCATCAGTATTTTCACTGCGATTACAAATAAATATGCATCAGTATTTTCACTGCAAATACCTATGATTATCCTATAAATCTTATATTTCAGCCAATCAGAGCTCGGCTTTACTATGAAACACAGGGCGGTATTTCGTGGTTTTTCTATGAAATACAGAGGTATTTAATGGCTAGATCAAGGCCAATCAAAATGCTGGAAATTTCGCACCCTTTCTTTATCAACCAATAAGGTTCAAGATTTTGAATACATAATTAGTCTGCAGACGCCTCCGCCACTCGAAATTTTTGGATTCCGGCGAGAAAACTCGCAGTTTATCGTCCGGTAAGTTACTTTGTTTTCGTGATAAATCTTCCTGTAAACTTTTTATTTATTGGATAATATGGTTAAAAAGGCTCACTGTATACCAAATAATCCGAATTTCTCCTAAAATATTCACCCATGTTCCATAGAAAACCATGAAATAACCAGTAAATATGCATCGGTGGTTTCACTGCGAATACCTATGCATATACATCAGTATTTTCACTGCAAAGACGCGTTGCCACTTTGTGTTATTTTGTTGGACTACTTTTCAGTGCCATTCTCTGACAACGCAACAGTATTTTCAACGCGTGGCCACGTAGCCACTGGCTGCGCGGATATTCTGTAGTTACTCCAGCCCAGTGTACATATTTCCATTTATTTTTCAATGAGTTCATGCCATAAAGTTGTACAGAGAGAAGTTGATTTTATGATTAATGTTTTGACTGCTTCTCCTTTCAGGGCTTTAAGTATCTCTATGTTACGCCTAGTGAATTCAAGAAGGTAACTATATTTCAGTCCTACTGTAACATGTAGATTATGCAAAATGATGAATTTTTGTCAAAACCGCCTTTGTAACCTTCGAAATTTCAAAGTAGAGAGTGGTGATGAGAACTCGTATTATACTCATAATGGAACAAAGGACAGAGGAAGGGAAAGTATAATCTGAGTAGATATGCGGGAAAAGCTGTCAAGAGCTGTTAGAGCTCTGTTTTTAGAATCTCCCAATTCCCCGGCACGATTTTGAGATATAAATAGACATTTTGTGAACATTTCAGACAAATCGAACAAATTCGTCTTGAGTTGGAGCTTTTTAAAAACGTTTTGGATGAAAATCGGAAGCGCAGAAAAGAGGTTTCCAGCGTGACGAATCTGGAACCCCGCCTCTCCAACGCATTAATGACCTCTTGGCCAATCATTTCCCATCATATTTTGACAGTGTGAAACTAGACTCTTCAAATTATCTGTCAAAATCTCCCGCCAATGCCGATATTCGATATGCTATGAACGATATGAACGACCAAGGAATGTAAAAGATGTTAATTGTATGTTCTTGTCGTAAGTTCATTGGTTGATACTCATAAATGCAATAGAAAACTAAAAAGTAATATATTTTCATATTTTAATTTAGTTTTGATCAAACTCATGGTTTCATTTCAAAGAAAATCGTATGTGAGGAAAGTTCTCAAATTCGTGATTCGCGATCTTTTGTCTTTCCCCTTTCTTAGTGGCTGGACGGTGTTTCTTGTAGTTGTTGATCACATTAAAAATAGAGCGGTTTTCGATTGAGTGTCGTAATACCAAAACCAAAGTAATCACAGAACCAATCACGGCATCAAGTAAAGACACAACGAGCCATTCACGAACTGAAGTAATTAACGATTGGTTTTACTTGAACCAATCACGAGGAAAAGTAAACGCGATCGTGGATGGCGTGATGATTGATGGCGTGATGGACCAAAACACGTTTGGTCTTAGTTTAGCACTTGATTGGCTGATAAGCACAAAACATTTTCCACAGCCAATAGGAAAACAGAGCAAACGCAAAACCAAAACAATCACGGATTACTTTCGAAACTCAATCGAAACCCGCTCTAGCCAACAGCATACGGGTTCCTTTATGTTCTGCTTGCAACTGTAAATATCTCAGACAGCACCATATTCAAGCAAAATCGTACGTGAGGATATGCCCATTGCCACAACCTTTGTATTTGCTTGATATCATTACTTAAAACGAATTTCTAATCAAAGAAATGGATGAGACAAGCTATGCTATGCTGATTAGTGATCCAGCCATTCAGGGGGGACGGGGTCGTGATAGGAAATACCCAGAGGAGGTGTAGAGGGTAGTTTGCTTACTGTATGCCAGTCATTCTATGACTGATTTGTCCTTGAAATTAACTTTTTCATTTGTTTGGTGTTCACAGCTCAGTGCCACCAATTCAATACACGCTGAACTCATAGAAGATGATGGGGAATCTCGCTATAAGATCAAAGACATCATTGGTATAAATGATTATTTTACTCATTACTTTTGTCTAATGTTACAAAAGTACATTTAGAAAACTGGCACTGAAAATGACTTTATCAAATAAAATATGAAACTGTAATTTGTAAGATTAATTTCATTTTTGATCTGTTAAACATTCAAAAATCCCAAAACTAACCAAAATCTAGGTAGTGATAACAGTGGCCACCATCGTGAACTTCTGCTTTTTGGAAAGTGAGGTGTTAAAGGGTAGTCTCTTCGAGAGACTTGCAAATGTTGACGTGCTAAAGGCTGTATATTTGGTATATCTTTAAAGGACTAGCAACTAGCATCATCATACCTTCCGTTTAAAGCTAAGATCACCTGAGATTTTATCCTGCAAAAGCAACTTTTGCTTTGTCATAATCGAGCTCCAGATCTTTTAATATATCGTCAAGGCCTAAATTAGGATACGTACAGCTTAACATATATTCCATACTCTAATCCTAACTGTTGGTTAGTGTGTATCTCACCAGCTAGATTTGCCATCGTTTTCTTGAGTATTGAACTGGCATGGCCTATAACAATTGTGATGGATGTCAATCCATTGCGTTTTTCTTCTTATTTATAAATGAACTTGTGAGACTAGTAAAGTCACAGAAATTAAGATATACTACTTGCATGAAGAACTTGCAGAGAGGACACATTGGAAACTCAAATCCAATTTCTTACAATTTGGCTATGCATGGTGAACAATTGGCACTGTAAAAAGTATTCGGTAACTGGCCAACCACTTTCTGATGATCACAAATGTGGATCCGTAATAGTCCAGTTGAATGCGATGACTACAGACGCATGTACAGAGTTAGCCTCATTCTGAAGTTAAATATTCAACTCTCCGTCCTCAAGGGCTTTAGAGGGTCATTATGCACATGGAGGTATTATGGTAGGGGAAAGAAAGAACATTTCAGTTTAAAATAACAAACCATAAAACAAAACTTCCTATCTATGCATGTAAATAAGGGAAGCTTAATATGATATAAGTAAATAAGTGTTACATAATCTGTTTTTGAACGGGTGATTATACATGGTGGTAATGGACATGGAGTGGAAAGAGAGGGTTATACACAGGCTATTATACACGAGATTTTACAGTTTGTGAATAATGGTTTCTTTGATGGTTAGGGAGGACTTTAATACGCGTGGAGGAAGTACTGTAAATTTAGCTACCCTCGATTACATATGTATGCAGCCCGATTCGATTAAAATCCAGTGGGGAAGTCACTGAAAATCTTATGCATTACTTCTCTCACACATAAAACATTGTTAATCCTAGGCCATGAGGATGGCATTGGTGTTGAAAACCTTAGAGGATCAGGAATGATTGCAGGAGAGATGTCTGCAGCCTACAGTGACATCGTCACAATAAGTCTGGTAATTAGCCATTTCGCAAACGCAAATAAACCTGGGACCTAGTATGTAAGTTCATTCTAATTAAAAATAAAGCCCACCACAGGAAATATCACATCAAAATTAGTGTGTTGACTGAGTTTGGGGACGTTTGGATCAATATTAACGAAGTGGTGAGCCTTCCCCCAAGCCATACTGAACTCTCTTATTTATTCAAGCATCTTCACACTCGGTAAACATACTAATTCGATGTGATCTTTAATGTGGTGGGGGCATTTTAAAAATATATTTGATCTCGATCAAATTTACACACTCGGTTCCAGTCACCTTTATCAGTTTCTGAAATGGCTAATAAAATGGTTACTTCTCCATAGTTAAAATAGATTGAACACATTTGTTGTATACACCTCATTCGTAAAACGCAACTTGGTGTCGTAATTTAATGCGGGAAGAAATAAAGCTGAGAAAAATAACCAGGACATTTCTGTCGTAATTGGAAAACAACTTTTAAATAACATATTTATTCAGGTTTAGGTTTTCACTGAATATATCACAGGAAACCCAAGCTCTGTTTGTGTTTTAAATTATAAGGGTTTGTATGAGATTTTTAACGAGTATTTGTTTATTTTTGCATTTCAGTATTTCGGGTCTAACGGATACAAACAAATACTCGCTAAAAATCTCACACAAATCCTTATAATTTAAAACAATTCCCTGTGAGGATATGACATGTAAGTGTCTATGACCAATAAAGTCTGTAAAATGTTTTGTAAAATGTAACCATTTTATAGAGCATTAAATTTGGAGAATTGTTCTGCTCTGTGAAATGTTTGTAAAAGTATCTGAAAATTTATACATTCACAGACATTTTGCAAACATTTAACAAAGTCAGTAAAATGCGAGCATTTTACAGCCTAATTGTCTAGTTCTTCCAGTGGAATTAAGGTAGAATTATAGAAGCCATTATTGAGTCTCAATAACGCAATTGTTGGAAAGCCCTTTGCATTCTCAATCGTTGTCATTATTAGATATATATTCTGTCTGAGGGGCTATATTACACTTAAAACCGGTTGAAAAGTGCCCATTTCTGCTTTACAGATTGTCCGCTCATGTTACGAGGGCGTTGACTAGTGGCTTATGAGTCAAAACATTCAATATTTAACGTACAGTACATGTAAGGAATAGAGTATTTAACATTTCATGTACGATAGCTTTTTAGCTTTGCTTTTGTCGAGTTCCTTTTTCTTTGACATGCCTAAGCTAGTGTCTGATTGTGCTAATTTAGGAACATTACCATTTTTCGAAGTCTAAATGTCTTCCGATTACGTTATTTCAGGTGACTTGCCGTGCTGTTGGAATCGGCTCTTATCTTGTTCGTCTTGGCCACAGAGTCATCCAAACTGAAACTTCTCACCTCATCCTAACAGGATACAGTGCTCTTAACAAGGTCTGTTGTTATAACTAGGATGGACATCTTATTCAGCCTGTTCTTCTTTGTACATAGTTCATCTTATCTTATTTCATACATGAAATCATAAGGAGCCCCTCAAGAGTTTTCTGACCGCGCGAGTAGTGGTCACAACAGCTGTCAACAGAAGATATTTTGTAGCACAGATACTGGTTATTTTAGGGGAACAGTTTCGAAAGCATGTTATTGAATTTATTCATTTTTGGCACTAAAACCGGTGCGTGAATGGATTTTCTAGTCCACTAAACAATTCAATGCGAATTATTTTTTTCGAATATGGCATCATTTTATTATTTCTTCTCAAATTAAAGATGAAGCTTTGGCTGTGAATTTTAGCTTTTAAAAATTATATAATGGCACAGATTTTGATTTTTTAACAATTAGTTGGTTGGTTTGTGGTCATGTGTTGCTATGGTAACTGCTGTCCTCGGTTAAATTTAAACAAATAATGTCATAATAGTTGTTTTGATAACGTAAGGTAAGCTCCGCTAGTCATACCTCTTTCACACATGAAAGTCAGAAGTACCAATCATGTGTATAACCCTTTTGAGGTTCAAACTCCAGACAATGCTTTAACAAAGGCTTCCTCGTTAGCATCTCTTGTCAGTGCATTGACTGGGAAACAGTGATGATATTGAGTTCAGTGATGATATTGAGCACAAGTACATCCACCTAGAACTTAAAAGTGTCTTTGAGAACCTTTCATTCGACCGGTTTGATGCATACCTTGAAAGCTGTGACAAATTAAGTTTGTAAATTTTAGGCAATTCATGGTAAAATTCAGATTTACCAAAGCGAAACTTCCCACGTACGACAGAAAACAAACGCAGCAAACAAACTCGTGATCTTTCAACCTCGTTCCCAGGCTATGGATTTCCTCACATCCAACATGGCGGCGGTAAACAGTGGATTACGTGATCAGGTTACATGGTGTCTACCGCTTCAATTCATAGAAGCAGTAGACACAAAAATCTCTATCGAACTGTAAATGGTGAGAAGTTCAAGTCTTATCAGATAAGGAGGTTTAATCATTCGTCCCTTGTTACCCTCAAGTTCAGCAATCTTTCTAGACTCGCAAGTAACCGACGTTAAATAAGATTGCAGTACCTTTGTCTTTTTTTTTTTTATAATTAAAAATAAAAAATAAATAAAAAACCTTTGCCTTTTTACAGGTTCTTGGACGGCAGGTTTATAGTTCCAATTTGCAGCTTGGAGGGCCCCAGATAATGCACTACAACGGTATGGAATAAATCTAAATATTTGGAGTTTAAGTAATGATTCGCCAAAGAATGATAGCTAAAGAAGATTGGCTGTGGTAATGAGCATATCCTCACATACAATTTTGTTTGAATATGCCTTAAGGTTACCGGATGCCTTCAGAGTGGGTTTCCATTGTAAAATATGTAGCGCCTCGAGGAAACATCACATCAAAATATCTCATTTTAAAGCTTATAAAATTGGCAACGAGAATATATAAAAGGTTTTGAGTTATTTGAAAATCTCGAATTTTCCGCCATCCTGTTAATCCGGCAGCGGCAAAAATATTTTAAGGTTTTGAAATTTTGTTTCGTTGTAGCATTTCGGAGGAATTGTCTTCCAAAACCATGTCGGGATTATCAGAATTCAATTTAGTTCAAAAGTGATAATGCTTTCAGAAAAAGAGCAAAACCTGCATGTATGTACTTGACTAGTTACGCAAGAAATCTCATCAAGAGCTCTGATTTTAGAATATCCCATTTCGCCGATTTGGTTTTGTTCACCAAATTATTCACCGTTTTTATTGTGAAAACTTAAAGGAAACACCATCCAACCAATTGGAAAGGGGGAAGACAAACGATATTTAAATCATAAATTTGAGAACTTTCCTTCTTTGAAAGCAAGTCATAGTGTAATCAACTTCAAAGGTTATCTAATGAAAATATATTATTTGTCGTTGTTTTTCTATTTAATTTATGATTAACCAGTAAAATAACGAGAAAGAAGAATTATTAACGTCTAAACCATGTGGGAGACATTTGTGTTTAGAAAGTTTGTCTCACCAACACTTGATTCCAAATAAAGTGCGAAAAGTTAATCCTTGATGGTGAAGCTCTTATTCAATCTTTTTTGAGAGATCTCTTGTCTAGTTGACTCGCCACTGTGATGAAATTATGTATAGTATGAGTTACAAATTGAAGCATTCTGGTTTCGTGCAGTCAAAACAAGACATGGGATATTAAAGGAACCAGAAGTTTTAGATACCCAGTCGGATTGTTTGAAGGCCAAATAAACCGTGAAACCATAATTATTTGATATTAAAGTTTTTTTGGCTAAAATGTTTGGCTTTGGAGCAATTTCATGGCTTGTTCGATTTCGAGAAACTAACATAACATAGAGAGATCTCAAAGATAAATAATGAAACAACTTAAATTTCACCACACAGGTTTATATTTCCAAAAGTCTGCTGAGTTAATTTAAGATGAGCCTGACAAACCAGGTTTTAAGATATTTCAAGCAAAGTGAAAATTAAGGTGGTACAAGTTCAATCTTGGTTTTGTTGCGTTTTCAATAATTTCTCAAAGGTAGTATAACAACCACGTTCACAAGAAACAGTAACACCATATTTGTCAAGACCATGACCTTCAGGTAAACAGATGCAATCCAAGATCGCGGCCAATTTGAACACTAACCTATAATTTCATTTGTTTAGGCACTCGAGTCGTTTAACAGATCAAAAATTGCACAAATCTCACATCTGGCTTTCAAACGGTTGTGAGTTTTAGCTTGGATCAACATTTTGGGGGGTTAGTTTTCTCAAGGAAGCACTGATAGATGTGTTCTGAGAAGAAGCATCGGCAACCTAAAGCCCGGCCAAACGAGTCCAACATCGCCATCCAACATCGTCTGACTACCATGTTGGATGATGTTCTGTTAAACATATTCTGTCCAGCATCGTACAACATTTCTTTTGTTCTCAAGTTTGTCGAACAATGGTTGATTCACACACGTGCACAAGGCCGAGTCTACCCTTTGTGTAGCTATAGCGGCTTTCAGTTGAGTGTAGAAACGTAATCAGGTGATTGCTTTCGAATTTGATTGGTTAGTTATCGATGACTGCATTTACTTTGCCTCATGATTGGTTCAAGTGAAACCAATCGTGAATTACTTGATGTTTTTACTTGCTCCTGTGATTGGCTCAGGTTTTCATTTTACGGAACTCAACTGAAAACCCCTCTAGTTACACAAAGGGTATTAGGTAAATCTTGGTCCCACAATCCTTGTCGTCTACAATGTTTTATACAACATGTTTTAAGTTGTTGGTCTCGTTTGGCCAGGACTTAAGGTTGGTCATGATTTGATCATGTTTCTTTTGTTAAACTCATCGAGCTTTGAACCATAAACAAATACCTCGAACAAAGATTACATCGTAATGGTAACATTCACATTCCCTAGAATGAAAATGTCAATTCAATGCTGATTCTTGTATCATTTTTCTTTCCCCATTTTCCAGGTGTGTCGCACATGGTTGTTGCCGACGACTTTGGAGGTGTTGCTGCCATCATGGAATGGCTTGCTTTTGTGCCCATGGTATGTTGTTTGAGAATACATGTAGGTCTGTGTCAGGAATTCGGGAGTGGTCAGCTGGAAATATTTTGGCCACCTCATCGTTTCCATTATTCAAAACGTTTGATTGCGGTATCAAGGTATATCACTGGAAAAACCAACCAATTTCTATAGTATGGAGAAACCATGAAAATTTGGAATTCCCTAAAGTAAATATACAATCACATAGATTCCCATTTATAGCATTTCCCCCATGGTTTCCCATGATATTTGTATAGGTAATCATACGGTTTCGAATGCAATTTGGGATTAATTTGCACGAGTGGGTTTTTCAAAGAGTATCAAAATTGCACGAGCCCGCAATTTGAGCTCTTTGAAAAACACACGAGTGAAAATTAATCCCAAATTGCACGAGAAAACCGTATGATTACTTATTAATAATATACATGAAAAAATTAACAAACCATAATAGTTCACACTTTCAAATTCATTCAAATTGTTCGAGTGTTCTCAGAAGTCGGAAGGAAATGTTTCATTGCTTTCCAAAGAAATTTGCATCGTATTTCCTTTTTTCGGCACTGTTTCCTTTTTTTCTGCACTGTTTCCTTGAAATTGCATTGCCCTCAACCAATCAGAATTGAGCATTTTTTCATGTATATTATTAATAGAAATATAATATAGAAATCTTGGAATTTCCAAGTTTAGTGTTTACATGGTATGCACCGTGTTGTTCATATTATGGAAAGTGGGTTGCTTTTTCCAGTGCATGCATCTGACCAAAATGAGATGTCCTGATTGGCTGTTGACCTCGTTAATTATTTATGAAGTGTAAATCTGCCACCCTACACGCTTGCCAAGCAACTCATACAGTGGTTATTTTCTTCCAGTGCCATAATGGACCTTTACCTGTACTAAAGTCTTCTGATCCAGTTGACCGTGACATCATGTTTGTGCCAAGTAAGGCACCGTATGATCCCCGTCACTTTATAAATGGGGTTTCACATGAAGGTAAGCAGTTTGTCTGCAATAGGACTTATGCATGATGATGTCACTACCAAGCCTCACTTTGGAACTACATTTCCTCTCAAAGCAGAAGTGACGCTTTGTGGTGATCATAAAAGCATGACACCAGGCTCAAGGCCTATTATCCGTAATTTCACTTTAGAGCTCAAGAACTTACATGTACCTTCACCACGGCAAAACGTTGTGCTCCGCTGGCCGAAAGAACGAAGGCTCTGGAGTTCATATACACGTTTCCGAGTCGTAAACGTTTTTACTAAATAAAGTCTCTGGCTTAGCTTTTAAGTATATTTCTTGTTTTTCGTGAAACATTTCACGTATATACGCGTAGGTACTTAAAATTAGAAATAAGGGTGCTTGCCTCAGTTTTCTTTTAGTTTCGGCGGGAAACTGGGGAGACGCGAAGGCAACCTCGTTCCCAGGGGTCTTTACGCGCCTAATCAAAGATGGCGTCGAAAGTACCCCTGGTACAGGCTGGTTGGATTCGGCCACTGATTGGCTAGACGTTAAGCGCGCGCTGATTGGAGAATTTCGAATAGCGCGTGCATTTTGAATTGAAAAGTAAACTGGTGATGTCGTCTTTCGCATTTGCGCGTTCAAAATTCGTTGAAAACAACTACAAATTCATCAGAACTTAGCGTTTTTGCCTTTTATTATACTCACTTCGCAACTGGGTACAAGTAGAATAATGTACGGTTGGAATTCATTGGGATCACACTTCAACCGCTAACCGTTTTTCAGCGATGATGAATCCAAGATGGCGGATGCTCCTCAAGCGAAGGCTCATCAAAAGCGCATGCGCGTGGCGTTTTGCCGCTGTGCGACCTTCACCATTTGTTAATGATCATACTGTCAATCAATCAACAATGATCTTTATTTAAACACGATAAAGTTTAAGCGTTGCCGCTTGTGGGGTCGTGTATGAAACTATCTGATCTAGTCTGATGAAAACTAGTATGTATGTGTAAAATATTATAAAATTTAAAATTGGATTAATATATTATAAAATCAGGCATAAAATTCGGAGTTGCTTGTACACTTTGTAAACAACTTTCGTTACAGTTCACTGACAATGCATTCCTTAAAATTGAGCCTCGATGCGCGATCGAGTGTTTCATAAAATACGTTAAAGCGAGGCATGACTACTTTATTCTTGTTTCTAAGATTAAGATTATAATTGCTATGCTTCTCGTTAATTTGAGACATGTTATGGGGGGGGGGGGGTAGTTCATAATATATTTTATATGTTACTTTTGCCAAACTTACTTTACCTATGGAATAGCGTGTTCCGTTTAACTATGACGTCATTATTCTGGCTTTGCAAGAAGAAGGAAGATGTAACCATACACTGAGATTAAGTGAAGCCTAATTCAGTATAATGTGTGTTACGGTAGGGTATTTTAAGTTGCGTAAAAGAAGGAACTACTGCATAAAAGTAGACACTACGAACCCTAAAATAAGATGTTAAGTTCCAGTGTATGTGAGTAGGTTTAATTTGTTTCTTGTTGTTTTTGCTTCTACATTACAACAAGATGTTTGGAAAGGTGGCTTTTTCGACAGGGGATCGTTTGTGGAAACAATGGAAAATTGGGCCAAAACTGTGGTGTGTGGAAGAGCAAGGTACAATCATCATGAGAGATGTATCATTTTTTTCATTTGTATTGACATACATGTATATTTGTTTGCTAAAATATAATAACGAAAAATGATCTTGTTGATTGTAATAGTACGTGAAATATTTCATCAGCCATCAGTGGAAATAACAAGCATGCGTAATAAGTTCATGATCATGTGTCAACGTACCCGTACATACCTGTACCAAACGTACATAGTTCTAATTGACAACGAAACCTTCAAACATTTGGAGAGCTTAGCAAAAGGATACTTGTCAGAGACAGGGAATGTATCAATTCTAGTGGAGAGTGTATCTTTTCCGAAGTCGAGGGGGGAAGAAATTACTAATAGCTTCAAAACTCCGACGAAGTGTGACTTCTACCGACCAGGCGGATTGACTATGCACTTTACGCAATATGATACATGTGTACTTGTCATATAACAAAAACAGACTACATTAAAAGAGCAATTAATTATTTTAAATATGCTTCACAAACTCATTGTTCACTGTTTTGCCCATGTGCTTCAATAAGTCAGGGTTCTAAAGGCTTCACCTCCCACAGTTGTTGTCTGGGTTTGATCCCTAAACGCACTAGAATTTAATGTGTGTTGAGTTTCTTGATAGTTTACCCTTGCTCCAAGAGTTATTTTCTGCGTTCTTCAGCTTTCCTCCCTCTACAACATCCAACATGCTAAGCTCTATGGTTTAGCCAAGTCCTAGCTTTGATAACTCCAAGGCTCTTTTTATTTCCCTTATTTGTTTGTTTTGTTGTAGGTTGGGTGGTATTCCAATAGGAGTCATTGCAGTTGAGACTCGTGCTGTAGAAGTGTCCATCCCAGCTGATCCTGGTAATCCAGATTCAGAATCAAAGGTCTGTTTACTTCAACTACATCTTGACTGACATCTTTTAAATGCAATGGCCATTTGTAGGATACAAATATCTATGCAAAATATCTGACTTCATTTGTTTAAAGGCACTTAACGAGATACTGTTATTAGCAAAACATGTTTATAAATGCTATTTTCTACCTCCAATCGATTGCGTTTTTGACGATTGTTTGCCATCTAGTAAACTTAAGCCTTTCCTATGGGATCACGAGCTCAATTCATTCGTTAGTGAAGTGATATATCAGCACGTGACTGTTAGCTTCAAAAGGCATATTGGCCATGCTGAAGAATACGTTTTGTGGCTCTGTTGTTATCAGAATATCAGATCAGTATAAGAAAGCTACATGTACCAAGCTTCATTATTATCCTATAAACGCATTATTTTTAACCAAACGAAATCAATACTGTCCCACACTAATTCGTGTTCCACCAACAGGAGTTTTTGGTTTTCAAACTCTACACCTTGATCAACCAGTGTGATCTGACTACCAGTATTTCCTTACTCAGTCAGTAATGTGTTATTCTTACCAAGCATCAAACTATTATAAGTCAGTAATATATTGCAGGGTTCGCATTACTGTTGGACCCTAGAAAACTCCTGGAGAATTCTTTTTTCTCCATCTAATCCTGGAAAACTCCTAGACCTACATGTATTAGGTGAATGTAACATGGCATGCAATAGGGGTTGACATACATGTATTAGGTGAATGTAACATGGCATACAATAGGTGTTGACATACATGTATTAGGTGAATGTAACATGGCATGCAATAGGGGTTGACATACATGTATTAGGTGAATGTAACATGGCATGCAATAGGGGTTGACATACATGTATTAGGTGAATGTAACATGGCATGCAATAGGGGTTGACATACATGTATTAGGTGAATGTAACATGGCATGCAATAGGGGTTGACATACATGTATTAGGTGAATGTAACATGGCATGCAATAGGGGTTGACATACATGTATTAGGTGAATGTAACATGGCATGCAATAGGGGTTGACATACATGTATTAGGTGAATGTAACATGGCATGCAATAGGGGTTGACATACATGTATTAGGTGAATGTAACATGGCATGCAATAGGGGTTGACATACATGTATTAGGTGAATGTAACATGGCATGCAATAGGGGTTGACATACATGTATTAGGTGAATGTAACATGGCATGCAATAGGGGTTGACATACATGTATTAGGTGAATGTAACATGGCATGCAATAGGGGTTGACATACAGTTGTACATGTATCAGGTGAATGTAACATGGCATGCAATAGGGGTTGACATACATGTATTAGGTGAATGTAACATGGCATACAATAGGGGTTGACATACATGTATTAGGTGAATGTAACATGGCATACAATAGTGAAATCTCATAGTTCAGCTGTGTCTTGGAAATGTTCTTTTTTGTACCCTGGAAAATTGGTTGAATGCGTTGTGACCCAATATTTTCTCTCTGCGAGCAGGAAATATCAGCGAATACATCCCTTGTGAGCGTATAAGCGGGTGTCAAAGAAAATATTTGAAGGATGATAACAATAACCTACATTGTGGCAGTGAAATATGCGCTGATATATGGCCTTGGACATTATCTGATCCTCTAAGCTCAGTTTTCCTTGAGCTTCGATCTCGCTCTGTTCTCTTCCCAGAACAGATCATGTCTGCAGATGAAATATCAGGGCATATTTCGACGCCACAAATAGTTTATTGTATTTATATTGCTTAATTCTATGTTTTGTATCTTTAAGATCATCATTCAGGCAGGTCAGGTGTGGTATCCAGACTCTGCTTTCAAAACTGCCCAAGCCATCCGTGACTTCAACAAGGAACAGCTTCCCTTGATCATTTTTGCCAACTGGCGTGGTTTTTCTGGGGGCATGAAGGACATGTATGAATCTGTTCTCAAATACGGTGCATACATAGTAGATGCTCTACGCGAGTATGACAAACCTGTGTTCATCTACATTCTGCCTAATGGTGAGCTGCGAGGAGGAGCTTGGGTGGTGTTGGATCCTACGATAAATCCTGAGGCCATGGAGATGTACGCAGACGTGAAGAGCAAGTAGGGTTATTATGTTCATGTATTACCTTAATTGCATCGTTCACTTGGAAAAATCCAACCATTTACAGTCTTTGAAGTTGTTTATGAAAAACGAGCTCAAGTGTAGTGGACAGGAGAGAGGACTAGAAGTCGGAAACATTCAGGTGGAGGTGGAAGGTTCGAGACACTACATACGCCGCTGATTTTGTCCCTCTTTTCCTTCATTTCTATTTATGTGAAGCCATACATATGATGTAATCCTTGTTACTTAGTTAAAGAATATTCAAGTGTCTTGATCAGTGGTTGAACTAATCGGAGCATCCTTGATCTGGTGTTCCATTGGGTATCAAGATTGGGATCAAAATGGGGTGACCTGATTGGCTGTTGGCTTAATTATTCATTTGACTGAGGAGAACTGTGAAAGACGTATGAGAGGATTTTACAAACATTTTAGAGTACAAAATGTATATTTTACACTGTAAGGTGTTTGTTAATATGTAAATTTTGTGCATTTATAGGACATGTTATCAAGTCTATAAAATGCTCATAAGTTCTTCAAAGTCTCCTAAATGGTTTGATTTTTCCTATATTTGTAGAAAAACTACCTCATTTGTGATGTACAACAGATTTCAGATTTCTTTTATTTTACACTGTTTACAGAAGAAGCAGACATTTTAAAATATGATTATTATATGAAATAAGTAATTAGGAAGTTGACATAAGTGGTGTTACAAGAATTGAGTAGTGGTCAAAGTAGCACAGGCGCTTTCGAGTTGACCACTACCAATTGAAAATAAATACGAGGACGGGTTCACCCTTAATTAATTATTACTAAATACTAATAAAATTATGTCTATAGAGTAAATAATAAGTAGAATTATGGAGAAAGTAAGTTAGTAATAAAAGTATGAAATATAGTAACAAAAAACAGAAAATGATATAATGACCAGTAATTAGATTGAAAGTAACTGACATGCAACACTTCAGTCGAACGATGGTAGCAAAACAAAGAGTACAGATGTTGTTACCTTGAGGGAAAAACAGGAATCAATCGTGTTTTGCATTCTAATACAATGTATACTCTGTTCAGTTTTGGAATTTTGGATTGATTTGAAACATCTTACGTTGGAAAAGTTATTGCTGCAGTTGACTGGTCAAATACGTAGGACACAAACATTACTTAACAGTTGTATTCTATTGTCATGAAATTGTCCTGAAAAATGTGCAAACACTTTCATGCATTGCCCTTACACCCTTTTTTCACTACGTACAGGGGAAACGTGCTGGAGCCAGCAGGGACAGTAGAGATCAAATTCAGACGAAAGGACCTTGTCAAATCCATGCGACGACTTGATCGCAAATACATTCAGATATCACAAGCCCTCGGTGCACCTGGTATGACATAAGACCACCATGGCCACATTATCTGGCATTATATTAGAGTAATACCTTTTTTAATTGGTTGGAAAAGATGATGTTTCGTGATGTTTAGACCAGTGATGTAGCGTTCCCCAGGAACAAAGCAAAGTTTGTTTATTCTTTGGTTTATTACTCAGACCACGTATGGAGGTCCGAGTCTTAAATTCGCCTTTGTATATATTTTTCCATTGTCGACACAAGTGCATAACAGATCCATTACCTTGCTATCGATGTGGGATGAATTATATTTTCACACGGCTACTGCGTCGATGCAGCCGACGTCTATTGACCCTTTATCTCCTGTAAATTGTACACTAGATGTCATTATGATCAGTTTTCCTGTCCATAAAATTCATTTTCATTTCCTGTGCACCACCATTTTGTATGTTATGGTGTCACAGTGTTGCCCCTATTGTTACACAACAAAAGAGCTAATTGTTTTCTAGTAAGATGGTGATAGGGTATACAATATCAAATTCGTTCTGATTCCTAGTGTCTCACGTATTAGTATTGAAGAAACTTGTTGAGATTTTCTCTCTAACTCTCTTTTATAAGACCTGTCAATCAAAGACCGCAAGGCCCTAGAAAAGACACTAAAGGATAGAGAGGATGAGCTGGTTCCGATCTATCAACAGGTATTGTGTGGATAATCATTCTTATCACAGCACTTATCTTATGTATGCGACTCAGACGTTCTTCAGTTGTAAGTTTGTCATCCATCAATCTGTATGTGTTAGTATGACTCTCATTAGTTTAATAGCGCTCTTTCCCGCTCTCTCTCGCGTGCTCGGTCTCTCTCTTTTTTCCTCGCCTTTTATCTTTCTTCAAAACCCTCTAGCACCCAGGGTAGCACCAAAGCGGCCTATAAGCAATAATAAAGGGTTGAGTGATGGCCGCCAATCTGCGAGGACAAGTTGCGTGACAGGTCACTTCAATATGTAAAGTGCTGTAGCTGAGTGGGATATATGTATGGGAGAATCTTGATTGAGGTCGGAAAGCACAGGCTGAGGTCAACATCCCTCAACTAATCTTGGTTGTAAAATGTTTATGGGTCTCATTTTGTTTGCAGGAATGCAATCATGTGGTTGTACTGTATGGATGGTAAAACAAATCTGACTTCATTTATTTGTACGAGATCGGTAGTGTTATTAACAAAACCTGTTTGTAAATGCTATTCTCCAATCGATTGTCGATCTTTCTAAAACAGCGTTTTGAAGATTTTTTAGGCTTTGCCATGGGATGACGAGCGCAATTCATTGGTAATTGAAGTAATATATCAGCACATGAGTGTTTCCTGCAAAAGGCCTGTTGTGTGGCCATTCTGGGAGATTTTATTTTTGTCTTTGTCCACATTGCCAAAGTGCACCTACTGTCACTGGCTCCTCCGTACTTTTATTGAAATGCTTGGTTCACTTGAAGCACGCTAATGACCGTTTTTATACTAGAGACGTCTAAGACGCATTAAACATCTGACCGTTAAATGCGACCGATATAAAAACGGGACGCATAAGTTTGGACTGCAACAAATAGAATACCACGATTTTCTTAAAAAGAAACTGGGTACTATTCTCGGAAGAGATTAGATACTACCGATGACTACTGGTGCGAAAAAAAAGAATGATTGTGAATGTCACTGATAATGGCCGAGCCATCGCTGCAGTTTGTGAAGTCCCTTTCACGGAGTCGACGAAGACTGAAAGAGAAAAAATGGGGTTACAAATAGTGTTTGGAATAATAATAAATGAAGGAAGCAGCTTCTAGAGAATATGGACGACGATATGGAACTGGTGGAAACTCGAGCTCTTTTGTCTTGTGTGATGTGCCCGTAAGCCAAAACGCACGGTAAGAAGGAAGCCCAGATGGTTACCGCAGTTGGGACGACATAATAGCTTTCATAAATCGTTTTCAATAATTAAGCCCTGACTGGCTAAGCACGTCCAAGTATAGTGCATCTCGTTTTTATACTACACCTCTTACACGTCTGCTGCTTAGTGCGTTGTTCGGACGCACTTAGTAGACGAATATAAATTTGACTCCGTCTTATTTTCCGTTTTTAAACTAGACGTATTTTTCGACTAAGACGTCTCTAGTATAAAAACGGCCATTGACTTCCCCAAGAAAACAAAACCTAAGTGAAGAGGTGCTAATGGTTCATTTAAAATTAACCCGAATTTATTCTACGTAAACGGTTAATGTGCATATGTCAAAATAATTGCAACTCTCTAACTCCACCTATAATTTATATGGCAAGATCGACTTGGAGCTCTGGTAAGATATGTTATGTCTTGTTATTAGGTAGCTGTTCAGTTTGCCGACCTCCATGATACACCTGGACGAATGCAGGAGAAAGGAGTCCTCAGCGTGAGTTGTTTTATCGTACTATATAGCGATGTTTCATGCCACGTCATCTGTTATTATTAATGTGCCAACTTGACGTTGTCGTTGGTTCCTGAAACAATGAGTAATACAGTACCTCCCCTGTATTCTGATTGGACCAATTATACTGTACCTCTGTTGTTTTTGTACTCCTCATTCTTTGGGTTTGGATGTTGTATTGTTGGGCAAGCCAATTATGTGACTCGTTTCGAGCGGTACTGTGTGGTGTACATTAGCATAATAATTGTAATGTTTAGCAACACGAAACATCGTTATTCAACTATTTCAGAGAAGTTGAGTCCCAGACCGAAATGGATTGTGGGTGTAGCTGAAAGTCTGGTGAATTCATTTGTTTTGGGTTCAAAAACATTAATAGGTATATTAATGGTTTCCTTCACATAATTTTTGTAATCAATTTTGCAGTTGAGTTCAGCGCACAGGATTGACTGAGGTTTAGAATTCTAGTTATGCAATGTTACTTTACTCTGATCACATAGGACATTCTGCAGTGGAAACAGTCTCGCAAGTTCTTTTATTGGCGACTCAAGCGCACTATGATGGAAAGAAAGGTCAAAGACATGCTGAGAAATGCCAACGGGTGAGAGGTTAAATGGCTATTTGGGTCAACTGCTAACTATGTCCGTAATATATAGGCACACAAAAAAGCAAATATGTTAACAATTTTCAGTGAAAAAGAAATGTACTTGTTTTGTTGTACTTTACTGAAGCCTTCTTTATTGCTTAGATCGTGTGGATTGGTCTAACTTCTGCCATTGATCTAAAACATGTGCTCGTTAAATTGTATACTAGAACAAGGCTGTCTTTACTGGGTTAGGTCAACGACCATTTGACTGATGCTTCGCTTCCAGGGACGCGAGTGGAGTATTCTAGTCAATCCAACAAATGCATCTAAACAACAACCGCGTATGTTCGTAGGTCTACACGCTTGCGCATCACACAAGTTAGATCCTCGCAGCTTAAAGTGCCACTATGACGAAATGCGACCATTTCTTTTGGCACTTTTTTGTCCAAAACGACAAAGTGGCGAAAATATCCAAATCAGTCAAAAATATTGCCAAACAAACAAATTAAACTATGAATTTTGCGGAGAGTTTACCGTGAAAATCACGTCCTCCATTACTGAAGTGTGTTCCAAATTCTTCGCGATTTTCATCCGGCGTCATTTTCTCAACACGTCGATCAGTTAAATGCATATTTCCATTCAAAACCTATTTCTTTTTTTTCCTTTGTACAAAAATAGTAAAACATCGTACTTTCACACCGTGGCAAAACGTTGTGCTCCGCTGACCGGAAGAACGAAGGCTCTGGTTTCCAAGGGCTTAAACTTTTGTAGTAAATAATTTCATAACTTAGTAAACTGACAGTGAATTACAAATTAAGAAAACTTCAACCTGTTAAAGTCTTAGGCTTGTTTTGTCGCGAAACATTTCACGTAAATACGCGGGAAACGCGCGCGCTGGACTCATCAAATCGTATGCGCGTGACGTTTTGTTACGGTGTGTTGTAAATTCGCGCGCTGGTTTGTATGAAACGTAGCGCGCATGTTGGGTGAAATACAGGAACTGGTTCGTGTAATGGCGGACAAAAAAAATAAACATTCGGACCCCATAAAATAAGACTAACGTCGTTATATCGAAAAACGGATTGGACTGGAAAAGTGTAGCAACTTTACTTTACAAATACGTAAAAATATCAAAATTTGTTAATTAACTATACTCGTTTTTAGTGACATATCAACTGGACAGTTGAACTCGACACTTGAGAGGTTGTTTCTGGAGGCACACGGGACTGCAAAGGTAAAAGGCAAATCTCGTTTGTTCCATTTCACTAGAGTTGAATGTGTAAATAGGTATTTAAACACACAATCGGACATTCTAATAGTTTGCTCTTAATGAAAATCGATACATGTCAGTGATACAACTGTTTGGGTTTTTGTAACTTTTAATTGCTGACGAGGCGCAAGAGTATAGAGCCGATGCACTAAAATTGTGGCGATATGCAGAAAGAATCTCGCAGCGACTGCAATGTAAGATAGATTTGCAAGAGCCAATGAGAGCACGAGTTGAGTTTGATGTCACGTGATCTGGCCACGAGCTCTCTGCCCGCGACGCCATTGACACGATGAAAGGATACCAAAGGAATAGTCCTACTGTATTTGTAGAAATCGGTTAGTATTCTATTTTATTTTTATTTTTGAACTGTATGTAGTTTTGCAGAGTGCAAATTTTAAGGACACAAGCAAACTAGTGTGATAAAAATAGAGCGAAAGTTGCTCAAAATCAACGTGTTCAGTTCACAGCTAGCGCTGAGCGGCATGCCTATACAAGAAAAACAAACAAGGAAACAAACGCAAATATTCACTGAAAACTTATCGACAGTATAGTGAACCAGCGTGTTCACTTCTTGAGAAAATCTTGATTCTTGCGAATCACAACACAAAATTATACCGGTTTCATAAACAAATCAAAGGATTTAGTCGTAGATCTCATGAATTATTCCTGTTTACCATTTTACTGATAAATAATTTAGTTGTTTAAGGAGTGTTTACAACATGAGCGGGAGTGTTGTATCATCCTATGCAATCTCGAGCCGGAGGCACGACACGAATGGTGTAAACTACTTGGGAAATGAAGCTATATTCACTTAATATTAAAAATATATATGAAATTGTGAAGGAAAACTTAAAAATTAGGCGTTCAGCTTTATAGTTTGCATCACGAACATGCGCAGTGTACAAAACAGGTCCCATACTTGTGAGACCGTCTCTATGCATCAATACAGGGTTTTACCTTGACATTTCACCCAATCGGGATAGGGAGAGTTGTGAGACCTCCATAGCATAGGGTATGTTGGATACAGAACTGAGTATTAAAATATCAGTGTCTGTATCAGTGATGCAAGTTCAGTGTCAGGGATACAGATATTGAAGTTTTATTAAGGGTGCGTTTACCAATTATTTTGGGCCGTTGCTAAGTAGAATTTCAAACGTTATAAAACTCCAACAATTTGAGTAAAATAATTAATAAATCACTCAGGAACTCCTGGGAGACGGACCTTTATATTTTGATGACGTCATCACATGACATCATCAAGGCAGAAAAATTCAGTCATTTCATGTCTGGATAGTGCTTTCATATTTGCATATATCATTGGTCTGGATTAGGCACAAAAGGTGTAGCATGCGTTTTACAGAACACCGAATTTTAACAGTTGGTGTTTTTTCTTCTTCGCTAAACCCATGGTTGGCTCTCGCTATGCGATTTCAGGACAATTTTGTTTGTGGAAAAGGATTAACTTTACTATGTTTCACGAAATCAGTTTAATTTTTTTGTGAAACCGGAAGTATAATCTTGTTACCAGGCTCAACGGGGGTCAACGGGGCGCGGCCGCGTTTGGGTGGTTACAAAGCAATTTTCTTCACATACATGGGAAATGACAAAGAATTCTCGTGAACCGATGGACAATAAAGGGATTGGACAAGAAAATGAATCCAGTGGTTTATTCACGCAAAGAAGTCGATTTGCGATCATCTGCACCATAATCAGTCACACGTCTAACCGCCTCCTGGTTAGCTCAGTCGTTAAGCGCCGGTCTGTCGAGCGGGTCAGGGTCTTAAAATAACTGAGTGGAAGGTGCTGCCTTTACATAATACAGTAAACGGTTAAACCTTCGTCGTCTCGGATAAGGACGTAAAATCGTAGGGCTGGTGTCCCTAATTAGCAGCAAAGCTAAATACATTGACACTTAAATAAAGTTACTTATTTTACGTCTGGTCGACGAGAAACAACCCGATTCAACTTACGGTAAGCTTAGATCTATATCTGATTCACACTTTCCTATCCTAGCAATCAAAACCACTGCTAAACATGTCAATTGTAGAGGAATGTCTTGCTATAATGTGTAATCTCATTCGCACATGTTCGTAATTCTTATATTATTCTCCTTATATTGATCAAAACATATATAATTAAAAAATTCGGCAATTAGGCTTTGTTCACCGTTAGCTTCTCTTGTTAGTTCATCCAACATACTAGCGATATCACTTTGTTATCTAAAGGTATGGTTCGGACCCAGTTGCAATCATCGCAAATTATGAGGAACTTGCCATCGTTCATTTTCGTATTTATGTTTTGACTTCCGCATTTTTTACAGAGGTTTCCGGCCTTAGAAATAATGTCCAGGGTATCAGAAGATATGAAAACGTTTTTATTCACCGATTACTTCCAGTCAAGTCCCTAGTATCGTGACGAGCCGCCATAAAAATGGAGTTGATTTCTCTTTCGTAGGAACTGCAGTTTTCTTCGCTACTTTCTTGTGAAAGTGGCTCAAAACCAAACTCTTCGAAGATTCCTCTCACGTCAAGCTGCTCACTTGTAAGTATATTCTGGCTCCCCTCATTGTCAACAAGCTCTTTCCGAGCACTTTCCAAACTTTCTTTGTCGAAATCCGAAAGAAAATTAGTTTGCCTCTCCACATTGTTGAAGTTCACTTGACACCCGAATTCCCTGACATCGGAATTTTCCTTCGTCCAGCGACCTTCCGCAGCTAGAATGGCTTTCTTGGTTTTATCGCTCTTTTTCGGCATTTCGAAGTAAACTTGAAGTATGGAAAGTAAAACAATCCGGTTTGAAGTAGCAAAAAAAAAACTTTATTGTAACTTTTCCAAAATGTAAATAAACCGGGGCTTGCCAGCCAGGGAAGGGCGCGTGTGCTTTTTCACTAAACCGGAAGTAAGTTTGTTCTCTCTATTTGCATGAGCGCGCGCCAACCCTTCAAAGCAATGAAATTGGTAAAAGCACCCTTAATCAGTGTTGTATATGTATCTGATATGCAGACAGATGTTTTATCTGCGGACTGTGGACCGCGGTGACAATGTTTCTACTACCTAGCTGGAGTGAGAACTCGTCGTTTACCTGTGAGCTTATGTTCACTGACGGTTTGGGTAGTTTTATATTGGGATAAGCTATTGTATTTTATAAAACAAATACATGCTTGCCCCCATGCCCATGGTACGCCCGTGATTTAGCGCCACCCAACTTTGAGTATATAGAGTGAGCGGGAGAAAAACGCCCAATATTCGCAAGAATCAAGATTTGCTTGAGAAGTGAACACGCTGGTTCAGCATACTATCGATAAGTTTTCAGTGAATATTTGTGTTTTCTTTGTTTTTCCTTGTATTATTAGGCATGCTGGCCGCTGAGTGTAAACACGTTGGTTCGGTTTTGAACAACTTTCGCTCTATTTTTAACACACTACTTTGCTTGTGTCCTTAAATTCTGCACTCTACAAAATTACATACAGTTCAAAAACAACAAAAAATTAATAGAACACTAACTGATTTCTACAAATACAGTAGGATTATTCCTTCCTTCGATGGCTGGCTAATGTCAATGGCGTCGCGGGGAGAGCTCGTGCCAGATGACCACGTGACATCAAAGTCAACTTGCGTTCTGATTGGCTCTTACATTACACTTTTGTAATCGCCACAATTTACGTGCATCGGCTCTACTCTCTGTCACCTCGTCAGCCTCGCGTCTTCGTGAGGCTGAATCGTTGGCGATCACTCCTGTTTTATTAGGAAACAATCCGTGTAAAAACTAGGCACAATTCTAAGTTTCAGATGCAATTCGCTTTCACCACGTTAGAATTTTCTGTTTTTCATACTGACAACTAATCAACCCATAAATGATAAATTTCTGAAATCAAATCCACTGAAACTTTCAAAACTACTTTCATTTTGTGTGAAAACATTTCGTCCAATCAGAAGAGTCCAAAACAATAACCAATAAATATTTAAAGTTATGAGAGTTTTCATTAGATGCAATTCAAATCTTTTTTTTTAAACTGAGAAAATATATTCTTCTTCAAGATTTGATAGATTTTGATGTTTAAAGGGGCTGTGTCATGGTAATAGACTTTACATTCGCGTTATGCACTAGTCAAAGTAAACCCCCACCCTCCCCCCCCCCCCCCCCCCCCCCCAACCCGGGATAGGGTGGGGATTAGTGGGGATTTTGCCTCACAGGGAAAGCAAAAAAAAAAAGAGAAAATGCCCCACCTATTGCGGCAATTGTGGACAGTAAATGCAGGCAAATGCCCCCACCCCAGGGGACAAATCACTAAAAATAAGTCATTTTTGTTTTACAAACTTCACACATTTTAGGTTGCAGTGGTCTGGGTTGTGTCTTTTATTGCTCAATAGGGTCTTGATCTACCTGTACTATTAAAATGAGATTGAACACAGAAGAAGCCAAACAACGTGACAGTATTGCTGAAATTCGTCCTGAACTATACACGGAAGTAGAACAGAGTTTGGGGGGGGGGGGTTACTTTGACTAGTGCATTACGGGCCGGAAACAGCTATTTCCAGCGATTTTGATATGAACTAACGAACCTCTCGTCCATGTGGGATGCTTAAAATCGAAGCAAATATGCAAAAATGACTAACAAACAGTGTATATAAACAGTCTCCAGGGAAAATATTAAAAATCCTTTCAATAAAGCATGGAGGGAGGGAAGTTTAACTATTTGTATCCAATTAACAGCCACCAACCGAGCGATTGCTCGATACATGCGCAGTACCATGACATAGCCCCTTTAAGCCAATGAGGTGGACGATTCGAATAATACCACATACCATGGATTAGAAATGCCTACCTCTTGCGCGGACCATTACTTAATCAGTTTTATTTCACTGATATAAAGATACTGATGTGTTATTAATCAGTGTCTATACTGGGGCATAAAGAGGCCATCATGTGGTGTCATTCAGCATACATGATTGGCTAGTACCCTCATGAATTATTAATGAAGTATTAATGAATTTTAGAATGAGAAATACGGCAATGCTGTGCAAGCGCGTTGCTTGCACTTATGCTTGTCGCTAGTGAAAATCAGGCCTAAAATCTTCTGAATAAAATAACTGGATATGAAACGTTTTTACTTTATATGATCTACAGTCTTATCTTTGGAGTGACAATGAGTCTGTCGCCGACTGGTTAGAGAAAGAGCTCGGCCAGGCAGAAGGATCTGTTATTGCTGAAAATATCAAGTGGATTAAACGAGAGAGAGTTTTGAGACAAATCAAGACGTAAGTTTAAATAATACATACATGTGTGTTCACGCAAAGCTGACTCACAGTGACAGAATGTCAAATTCGATTGTCATCTAAATTGTATTTTTGGTGATTGTACTCTGATTGTAATCTTGGGGTGTCGCTGTTATATCGAGCATTATAACGGGTCTTTATTTAACAAATAACAAAAATATTGCACACTCCGGATACACGAGCAGAACGCGAGTGCATTTAGCAGCTTTTCAAGACCGCGAAAGTACATTTTTGTCATAGGACATAGGAGGACAGAAAGAAATTCTGGAGTGTGCATCATAATAAAATCAAGCACGCTAAGCAGCCAATGAAATCGCGCGTTCTTGCGATGGTCCCGTAATTTATATTATAAAGGATTTTGTTATGCAAAGCTGGTGTAACAAGGGATCTTGAATCGAACTGTCGTTTATCCTGCGGCTTGCCTCAAAGTTTGTATATAATGCTCTAACCATGTACAAATAAGCGGAGTAAAACCTAAAGGAAATAATCGACGGAACTTTGGTGATCAAGGAATGGTGCACGTTTTCTTGTTCTCTGACATTACTTATCGACTTATCATGCGCAGGCTCGTGCAAGAGAACCCAGAGTTGGAGATGGATTGTATCGTTCACATCACACAACAAATGACGGTTGCTAAGCGTGCAGAATTGTCCCGAATCCTCACCACACTCGACTCTAGGACTGCAGTGGAACCAGCCAATGGCGATTCAAGAAATTGAAATGATCCTATTGGCAATGATCCTGGTGGGAAAATGTTGTAAAGGCTATGCTGCAACAACTAAGAATGGACACTGCTACAATATAATGTAACAAAAGCCAGAAATACTGTCTACATTACAACTGGAATAGTTTGCAAACGTGTAGGAGCAAAGCTAACATTGTGAGAAACTTCAAATTCCACGCTTCGATGGCCTTTAATTACACTTGAGAAACATTGAATGTTGTATCTTTGAGAATACACTGCTGTTATCCAGTTCCATCCAAGATTTTAAGAGACTGTGAAAGCATAATAGGACTCTAAATAAGGGTTACACAATGAACGCCAGTGATTTGATGGGATTTAGAGTCCCAATCATTTAATAGATAGAAGGGCGAAGACCCGAGTGCCTCCAGCAATACGAGAGACTCTAAATTCTATAAATCACGTGTTCATTTTCTAACCAACTTAGAAAATGGTAAAACCCACTAAGTAATTTTAAATAATTGCAAAGATTATTATGAATAAACCAAAACTTTATGCTCGCTTGTTCTTCGATGATCATTTGTAATGTCTCGTGTTTGTCATGAAGCAGAACATTCGGTGTTACGAAAGGCCAAGTTTGGGATGCACTTCAACCATAGACCCCATTGCATAAATGGCGTCCAATTTGAATAACCATTGTTTAGGAATCTTTGGTCTCGCATTCATGTGAAAAAGCTTTTGTGTGGCAACGTGAACAAGAGGCTACAGTCTCCAGAACAATACCTATTTAAATTGGACGCCATTTATGCAATGGGTATATCCATACCAGTAGAAAGTTCAAGTAAAAGACAAGATGAAAAATGAGAAGAAAGTAAAGTTAGAATCGAAGAGAACAAAATCATCGGCCGTTTGGAAGGCTAGTCAGTACTCGCTTGTTATAGACCACATATTTATCTTGCATAACACAAATAAGTACATCTACATGTAGGTTGGAATTGGGAGAACAAAGTAAGAAACTAACTAACTGATGAAATCGCGCACCTCATGTTTCTGAACTGAGCTGACCTGAACAAAAACGACTATAAAAAACATGAACAGCAGCCTCTAGAATTATACTAGCTTTGAACTGGGAAAATTTTACAGTTTGAAATGGAAAATCGCCGGTAATTAACATAGTATCGCTGCTGTACCACGTGAACGCTAGCGGTGATTGCTTAGTTTTCGCAGGAGGAATATATAGGAGATCTCGAAATCTTTGGAACGATTGAAATAATTGCGTTCGACGAAGGAGAACGCATACTAAATCTTGCAGTGGACTCCCTGTGGTTGTGTGTGGGCCACCTTTGCTTCCCCAGGCGAAAGAAATCGAGATTATTGTCGTCGTGTCCTCTTGTATGTTTGTACTTTTTACTCGGGCCAGGCCTTTGGCCGGCTCGAGTCAGAAATCGCAAGTCTTTTTTATCTTTTTATTTTTTGTGTCTAGGTATTTCGCCGTCAACCAATCAGAAAGCACTGTGCACTTGGACGAAAGCACTGTGCACGTGGACACTGATAGACTTCGGAAATACTAAGAGTTTGAATGCGAGCAAAGACGAAAGTGTTTTGTGCCATTTGTAGCTGTTATTTGGCTAAAACCAAAAGTTTCTTCGACTGAAATGCTAAGATGTTGAGTTTTTCTAGGGCTGACAAAAGTTTTACGGACTTTCGAGGAAAATTTCGCACATTTTACGACCAGATAACTGGCGCTCCTGAACGCACGCGGACCAGTAATAATCGACATGTAAGTAAACAAATGATATAAACTTTACCAGCTTGTAGTAGGGTCGTGTTTATTTGTGCCTTTTAAAAATAATGGCTTAAAATATATTATAGTAAAAGGCCTAATTTTTCAGTTCGGTTCAGTTCATATCGGTCGACTGATCCATGCAAGATTGGATACTTGATTGACACTTGTCACTTTTAGCCAATAGGAGAGCTGCGTTCGTGGACGAACGCGGAGAACTCTAAAAGGTATGCCTTGTTGCAAGCTCTTATTTCCTTTTCTCCCCTTCCCCTCCCCACTCCTTCCCTTTTCTCCTCGCCCCATTTTGACCGCGCGCCACAGGTAGCCCAATCCGAAAACAAATTAGCAAAAATACACCCATAAGAGCCGCCAGCAGGCTATTCGAAGACATACTGACAGCGTTTATGGCACGCGTCCAAGTTTGCAAGTCATCCGAAAATACGCTTTGATGCTTTCGAAAGGATTTGGTCATGTTGTTAAAGGTAAGTGTTCCGAAATGACCGCTACAGCTATATTGTAAAAATACAAACATTCGTTCGGGATTTACGAGAAGACCGAGCGCGTTTCGTTTAGTTCAGCAGCTCAGTTTCCTAGACTGCTAGATTCAGGCGATTTTAAACGTCGTGGACATCAAAATACTGGACTAAATTAAGCCAAGATCGGAGGTTTTCCCAGCGTTTATACCGGTGAGTTGAAACTATAAAGTGCACCATTCTCTGGTCTCTGCAAAAGTTCTCTTATTTTTTTAAGTAACAATTTCTTGGAGAAATCAAGGTGCACGTCCTTCTAGACGAAGTCGTGAAAAATTTAAGAAACTTGCCTACATGTACACGAAGTCTGGAAACTACATGTACCATGTATATACATGTATGACTAATTAATATAATTATGACTAGAAGTAATCATAGATTATCAAAGTGCGTTCCGATGTATTTTTTGTAAAAGAAAGGCGCAATGATATGGACGGCTTAAATAATCCAGATCAAAAATTCTTGTTTTTAATTAATGTGAAAATTTTGATCTGGGGATGCATCTGGGTATATAGAAACTGTAATTATCTTTGTGTGACATGCGATGCTTATGTGGCTATATGTATACATGTGTTTTATATGGTTGTGGTATTCATTTGAGCATTCGTAGCACATTTTGCTGTGTAGTATACCGTGTATTAAAGCAATAATTGGAGTTGATGTAGAACACAATCAACCCTATAGCTAGCTACGGCTATTCAGATGTGTATAATGCATTCCAGTTCCTAGCATTCACAATACTAAGTACACTCCAATGTAGAACATAAACTATATATGCATTGTGTATAAACTACACCCCATGCAGTAGCCCACTTCTGCGATATGCTTTACTTGTCACGCACAAAGGTTTCAATACGAGGATCCGTGCTAAATTCAATTTATTCTTTTCACTGTGAAAATAATAAATTTAATTTAGCTCGGAGCCTCGTATTGAAACCTTTGTTCGTGACAAGTAAAGCATATCGCGGAAGTGGGCTATTCCTTCAGAGCATTCACATTATTTTTCAAGTGAGAACAAGGTTGGCTACAGAATATTGAGTGCCGTTGTTAGTTGCAGAATAATGTATGGTCAATGTTGGTAGCCAGGTTCTGGCTTTGATCAGCATTGTTTCAGGTCCCGTTAGAAATTCAGTGTAGATTAAGTAATGGTTCATATAAGAACTGGAGAAAGATCTATTGTTCCGCGGCAATGAATGTGATTTCACTAATCCCACATTCATGGTTCAATTTTTTCTAAAGATATCTCTTGACTAGTGGTATTAATGTTCTCAAATTAAAATGCATGAAATCGCTCGTTGTGTATATGTTTTTGATTCCACAACAAATTCAGCCAATAGAAAGACACTAAAACAAAAGCGGAAATATTATAGAATGTTTCCTACATAGGATTTCTTTCTCCTTTTTACATAGTTCAATCATTTTCTTTCCTATTTTTAGGAGGTTTATTTCTGTTTAACCAATGAGATATAAAGTTTCAACAATAGAAAAATTAACACCTTCGTGCATTCCTGGCCGTTGAGTACTCCTGTTCTTACGCGAACCATTACTTAATTGATCGGTAATTTTCCTCACCTTGTACTGTGTTGATATTCCAGTTCGTGGCGTCGCTATAGATTAACTCTTTGCTTGAATGTAGTGTTAATTTGTATAACCATGCATGTATCACTGACGTGTAGTATCGCAACTCGCAAGATGCGGCGACCTAGATTTCTCTTCAGCCAGGCCATCTTACTGTTTGTAGTTGTGGTATCTTTATGTACAGCGAAAAGCAGAATCCAATACAGCGAGCAAGCCAAAATAATTCACTCAGTTGTTTCTGGATAGTTAAGCACAAATTATGGCCGAGTTGATTTCACTGTTCTGTGTTCAACTTCGCTAGTGTCGTCTTCAAGGTGCTGACCGCGCCGACAAAACAGACCTTGTTTGACTCGATATAGTTTGGACATCAGACTTTGTCGAATGCTAGAGGTAGCACACACTTTCCTCAGGATTTGATATATCGTACTTGCTAACTTTTTAAACATTATTGCATTGGATTTGGAAAATAAGACACTTACTCGACGTTCACATGGCGGTTTTAATTTGCTCCGAGCATCGTGTAGTTGCCAGTTCCCTGGCGAGATAATTTATTCTAAAAAGTACAAACATACATGCATGAGGCGAGGACGGACATACATAGACTTTCTCAAAGTCCTTCTTAGCCCCCGGCACGATTTTTGACCCAGTAATCGCTTACCCAGTGACTCGGCGAGTTCGACTTGGAGCAAGTCTAGGACATACACAAATCTCGATTTATTTCGCTTGGAAAAGCACAGGTAGCCCACACATGACCAATGCAAGATTAGGATGCGTTCTCCTTCGTCGAACGCAATTACTTTCATTAGACATTATTATCGACGTCAGTCGAAATAGTACACTTGAAACATTTTGCTGGGTTGTTAAATTTCTAAAAATCTTCAAAATCCGTGTTCCGCCACTTGTGCAACCCACTAATTGGCGGGGAAAATGATCTAATAATAGCCCAACTATATAGGAGATATGGACGCTCCAGGTTATGGGCTCCTGGCTTCGCACATTCCAAAAGTTAACGCTTTTTTAAATAGCCCTGTCCGTATTCAACTAACGTGGTTTCAGCAAATTTTTCTTAGAATTTCGTGGTTATAGCAGGTATTTAAAATCATAATTTATTCAGTATTTAGAAATTTAGGTCTAAATCAGACTTCAGACATTTTAATCAGACTTCAGACATTTTAATCAGACTTCAGACATTTTCCAAAGTTATTGCAAGCAAGAACCATGATATATAATGCAGTGATCATTTACAAAATCAAACTGGTTCAATGTAATATAATACCTTAGTCACAGTGCCTACCCGTTGTAACCGGCTCGAGTCCCCACAGTGCTTGCCAAAATTGATTCAACCAAGGTCAATTTGACGTTTTGTTTAAAAAAAATTAACTACATGTATGTATTTTTTCAAGATTCTAAAAAGGGAACTTACATTGTATGTTTAGTGATGTTAGGGTTTTTAAATGTAAGATGTATGATTTGGATCAGTTCAGTAACATTTAAGAAACATATTTCTGTGTTGTTTAGTGTTATGATACGATTAGCCCTAAAAAACATAAATTAGTGAGCACCCTTTGTTGATAGTTAGGATCTTTTTTATGTAGAATAAGAGTTTGGAACAGTTCACAGGAACATTAAGCAGTATTATATTTCTGTGTTATTTAGTGATTAGCCCTAACAACCCTAAATTACTGAGCAGCCATTGTTGACAGTTAGGGTATTTTAATGTAGAGTAGGGTTTGGATTAATTTTTTTAAATGATTTAAAGTGCCAATGAAAAAAGAAAACAATCGATCCCGCTTTTATTTTATTTTATTAAATTCTATGCTTCCCTTAGTCACTTTGTGCAATTAAAAATCAATTTAGAGAGCGCGAGCATATTTTTTTCCGTATCGAAGTCAGACAAAACTGCCAAATTTATGCCGTTAAAGATATGCTAATCACATGCGTGACGTCACTTGGTCTGCGCAATTATATTCGTCTCCAATAAATACTTCAATATAAATGCATTTTTGCCCAATTTTCATTCTAAATATGTCTTTCCGGCTTAGAGAAACCTGGACGCTGGCCTAATTTTTTTCAAAAGAAGCTTTGCCGTTGGTCATATTTTTACCTTTGTGAATAAAATGCGCATTAGTTCCATTTAAAGCCCCATTGGCATGGTGCCCAGACCTCGTATCGACAAACCGTGTAAAAACATCCAACATATTGCGTTCGTTTGACCACCCCTACACGCAACATGTTGCAACATAATCCAACAATATGCACGATGTTGCATGAAATGTTGCATCCGTTTAACCGGGGCTAAACATGCACGTACCATTCGAATAGATTGTCTGCTGTGTACACGATTTCCATCTGCATTTCCTCGCCTCCTTTGGACTCTGAAGCTTCGAAATGTGGCACAACAAGTTAATATCGAATTGGATTTTAACCATCAAATCCTAAACTAGAGCCCTGTTCACTAAATGTCGCTTCACTGCGCTTCACTTTCAGTATCGAAACCACATCCGCCATGTCGAGAGACTCGTGGTCTGGCTGTGACGTCACAAGCCACCACGGCACAGTTAAGAGGAAAATTAACCGGGCTTCCTGTGGTGAGAAAAACCTTCGAAAATACACCCTAAATGTTTTTTTGTTAAGGCAAAACAATAATTGAAATCACTTAAAGTGCACCTAACGTTTATTTTGTCATCATCAATATCGATTTTACATCAAGTTTTGAGTACTTCTGTGAAGAACGTTTTGGTTTACAGATAATAGTACTAGTACTACAGCCAACTCTCTCTTAAACGCACGAATTTCTAGACTTAGGAAGCAATTGTTAATTTTAATCCAATGGCAATATTTGTCCAAAAATAGTAGTAAGCAATGCGAAAAATGAAATCATTTGTGAATTTTAAAAATCATGATTCATTGGAAGGTTTGATATTTGATCGTTATAACATGCTTGGCAATTATCATATTTTCGCTAATATGCTAATGTTTTCGTTTGCAGTGTCGACGTTTTCATAACTAATAAAACCTTAGGGAACAAACTGTTACTTCTGAAATAACCTTTGAACCTTCTTGGATGATAAAGTAGGAAAGCACGGCTTTATTTACATGTATTTCCGTCTAGTACTCTCAGCTTTAGCCAGCGCGCTAGTCACGAACCGCGACAATAATAATAAATATCTCATCTACGCGCTCATAACTGCAGAGATTATTGCCGGATGATGCTTTTAAAAATAAATACGACATTTAAAAGCTGTTTAGTACTGGGAAAATTTCGTTTAGTTACTACATCCAAAACACTTATATGGACATTGACAGTACGTATACGTAGCCATTGTCGCGTCGGTCTCTGTGCGGGACAGTAACGGGAAATCGTTCCCACAATGCACCCGATATATTGATATGTTTATATGTTCGACACCTCATAATTTTTGCAATTCGCTGTATATATATATATATATATATATATATATACACTGAAACAAAAAAACTCTGCAAAAGACTTATATATATCATATATATATATCCTTTATATTTCCATCAAACTTTCTTGACAGTTGTTGCTTTGGCAGACACAAAGAAACATAATAGGCTTTGTTTTCCTTTGTGTTTGACTGTAACGAAGGAGCAAGTTCAACCGTGAAACTCTGCCATTTTGGCCTGCAATGTTTTGATCACACATTTTCAATAGCAAAAGCGGTAGCCGGTCAGTCGCCTTTCTTTAGTTGCTCAATAATCTAAAGGCCGGTTTACATGACGCGTTTACCGATCCCGGGGCAAAATATGTCACGAGATGAAAATGAATTAGTTTGTGTTCTTTTTATACAGAAATGACTTTAAATTATATCCGAATCGTTATTGCAAGAAAATTGCGGCTTTTGAACTGATCAAAAATACCCGTGTTGAACCTAACTAATTTGTTTTGATTTTTTTATTGGTACGACCACACTAATTTTTGCACCCATCTAGCCATGGGTTAATATATAATACAGAAATGAACAAAGGATATTTTGGGAGTATTTTAGTTTTTATTTCGTTAAAAAAACGTTGCAGCGTTTAAGGCCTCTCGATTGGAACTCCGAAGCCACTTTGCGAATTTAAACAAAATGTCATAACTTTTAAGATGTTTGCCTGATTCTGCTCAAATGTTCACAAATAGGACACAATTTATTGATACAACTGATAATGTCAAAATCTTGACTTGGATCACTCATACAATTGACGTCATTGTGACGTAAGGCAACCCCTCTTTTTGACATTTTGAGCCACTACTCGAAATATAGTCGAATAATTTCTTTCTTGAAAACTACGCAAAATTGATCTCTGAATTTCTTACCTTACTAACGTTTTGTCAAAGTTGAAATGACCGTAGCTTTTTGTCAATAGAAGTGATTAGAATCCAAACTGCTTAAAAGTATTCCCTCAAGCTTAGCACAATCTTGATGCCAAATAAACTGTACTAGCGAAAACAGAAAAAAGGTTGTGAATATTACTAGTTTCGAGAGAGTAAAAAAGTCAAAAAATGGCAAAACCTCGAAATCTACAAATTTCAGGTTTTCTAAGAAAAACCTACAGAATGTTTTAAAAACGTTGTGAGCATGAAATTCAATCATTCGTAAGAATAATACACCAAATCCTATCACTGAAGATGACTACAATTGGAAATATGATTTTACAAAGTAGAGAAATCAGAGCAAAGGTTTTGGAGAGTGTTTGTTTACATCTAGAGCGGCCACGGCTGACTGACGGAATACGCACGTGCATTCAAAAGTTTACAAATTATCGTAATGACCAGGAGGTACAATGCACAACCAGCCTATCTACATGACACGTGTAATGCCGTGGCGATATGTCTTTATAGTTGGATTATCATCATTCCCTGTAAAAAAACGTAATGTTATGAGGGATAAAGTCATACACAAAACAACTCATTTCATCTCGTGACAAATCTTGCCCCGGGATCAGTAAACGCGTCGTGTAAACCGGCCTTTAGGTTATTGAGCAACTAAAGAAAGGCGACTGACCGGCTACCGCTTTTACTATTGAAAATGTGTGATCAAAACATTGCAGGCCAAAATGGCAGAGTTTCACGGTTGAACTTGCTCCTTCGTTACAGTCAAACACAAAGGAAAACAAAGCCTATTATGTTTCTCTGTGTCTACCAAAGCAACAACTGTCAAGAACGTTTGATGGAAATATAAAGGATATATATATATGATATATGTAAGTCTTTTGCAGAGTTTTTTTGTTTCAGTGTATATATATATATATATATAGAAACGGTTAACTGGTCACGGTTGTACTTTTGCTTCTGTTTAATGCATACAGAGCTGTTTCGTAAAGGGTCGAAGGCCCTTCACTCATCAGTGCATGGTCAGAATGATTTACAAAGAACATTCTATAAAAACATCATTACGTATCATTTAGTTTCCATGGATACTTAATATTTGTAAAATTCCGGGCGTTCTCAAGAGATACTTATAATGTTTTACGTTGTATTGTTCTAACTTATTTCGTGCGTTCTAAAGGAATCTGTATCGTAATTTACATTGCATTGTTCAATAGGGAGCTCTAGTTATTCTACATTATAATTAGAAAGTTGTCTAAATGCGTGACTTGTTGTGTGTTTTTCTCATTCAAACTTATTAAAAATTATTAAAAAATTATTTCGTATTCCTCAGTAAAAAATTATCTTGTAGGGTGTTTTTCCCATAAAAACTTATTAGAAAAAACTTATTAAAAAATTATTAAACAAACTTATTTAAAAAAATTATTTCGTATTTTTCAGTACAAGATGAACAGGAGGTTAAATTGTAGCCTGAACTGGGGCTGGTACATCTGGTAGCGAGGATAGCTTGAAGCATCGTCTCCTGGACAGCATTCTAGGGTCGAGGACCAACTCGGGCACCAACGAGGCGCAGCAATGAACGTGATGTTGAGCAATAGCAGCGGACTACTACAGAAATGTTTCTCACAAGAACTCATATCAAAACCAAGTTTGAAGACTGGTTTGACATTAAACATATATAACGCTACTTCGCAAAAATCCCTATGAATTGCCCCGACGATAGTCGCATTGTAGAATTTCAAGATGGCGGCTAAACCTGGAAGAGATCGTGAGTGAAACAAAACAGGCAAGTCTGCCGTGCTCTCTTGCCTTGAACAAGATTACTGGGTAGAATTGGAATCATATTTGCTTAAACTTTATTTAAGGTTACCGGATACCTTCAAAACGAAAAAGATGGATTTTTTTTTTTCACACAGAAATGTAGTTTTAGTAGTAGTGTCTCATATACAAAAAACTCCGTTTAATTTTTTTTATATTGACGGAGAAATACCAAAAGGAAATTTTTAACCGGAAGTAAAAGGTTCTTTTTGATTGACAGCAGATCAATCAAACACATGACAAGTGCTCACTCGCCCGTAACGACGGTGTGGGAAATCATTTCATATACCAATGTTTACGTTTATTGAGAAACGTTTTTCCACACACGATTCCACGATTCCATCGGATGTTGGCCTTATATCTTACAAAAAGCAAGCAGGATGCCCTAACCCTAAACCCTTAGCTTGAAAAACAAAGAAAAAAGAAAAGCAAAACGAGGCCAAACAATGCATACGACTACAATGACAAAGCCAAATAAGAGTCCTCGCAAAACCCGACAAGCGTTCGTATTTTCACTTTCAGACAGTGCCGATTGGTCCACATCTGAACATAAAGTAGAATTGATAAGAGCCAGCCGAGAGAATATTTGTTTCCAAGAATGCTTAGATGGAAACGTAGTCTGACGGTGACCCTGAATCGGTTGAACCACGATCTCGCTATTGCCGTGCTGTTTCAGATGTCTGCAAATCGCTGTCTCCTCTACAACTGTGCTGGCATTCAAGGCGTCTCTATAGGTGTTCACCTTGGCTTTGCCCCTCGAGGTCTTTTTGTCTTTCCCATTTTTCTAGCCTGGGAAACCAGCTGACTCTTTATTACCGCTACCATTATTCAAGTCACACAAAAATGAACAAACATCGGCGCGTTGCTTTGATCGGAAATCAACATTGACGGGAAATCTTGACAGATAGTTGAACTGTGATGAGAAATGATTGGCCAAGAGCTTGCTAATTGTTGGAGAGGCGGGGCTTCAGATTCACGCACGACAGACGGGTATATTTTTGGAAGTGCTATTTTCTCGCTTTCGATTTTCAATCAAAATAGAGTTTTAAAAAAGCTCCCACTCAAGAGAAATTTATTCGATTTGTGAGAAATGTTTACAAAATGTCAATTGATATCTCAGCTGCAAAACCGTGTCGGGGAATTGGGAAATTCTTAAAATAGAGCTCTTGACGACGTTTCCCGCATATCTACTCGGATTATTTTTCGCCTTTTTACGGAAAGCATGATAACTTTTGAACTAAATCGAATTTTGAAATTGCCCGACACGGTTTTGTAATACGATTCCTCTGAAATGCGAAAAAGCAAACAGATTTTTAAACTTTAAAATATTTTCGGAGTCGAAACTTCTGAAAGCCATCTCACTAGATCGGAGAAACGGGAAGGCGGAAAATTCGAGATTTTCAAAGAACTCAAAACTTTTTATGTATTCTTGTAGCCAATTTTATAAGCTTTAAAATGATACATGGATGATTTATCTACGATGTTTCCTCGAGGCGCTACATAATTTAGACTGGAAACGCACCCTGAAGGTATCCGGTAACCTTAAGTAACATTTATATATTTTTCGCTGTTGTAGTTTCCATTCCATCGATTTTATTTAAACTGAAACACAAAGCTTGTGGATTAGTTAAACTTAACAGAAATTTTAAACAAATCTATCTAATTCTTTTGAATATTTTTGCAGGGGTCGAAAGAAGCACTTATATCTCCGGAAATATGATGTATCTTGGAATTCTGTTTTGTGGTTACAATTCTTTAATATCAGGAAATACATGCCACCAATTCGGTTGTCACAATATCCGCGAACCACCTTAAAATTACACCTAAAGTCACAAATCTTGTTACCATTTACTGTTTCTAATGATGTTCACCTTGGCTACTGAACACGGCATCAATCATTTTCAAGTTTCTGTGTCATCTCTCCATGGCGTGATCGAAAATGATAATTAAGGTTACTAGAATACCTGAAGCACTTTCCACACTGCATACATTTATATGGCTTCACTCCCGTGTGCACTCGAAAATGTTTGGTCAGGCTACTGTTCTCCCTGAAGCATTCACACATTGCTTATATTTCTATGGCTTTTCTCCAGAGTGTATTCGAAGATGACTAGCTAGACTACCTTTCACCCTAAAGCACTCTCCACAGTGCTTGCAATTGAATGGCTCCTTTCCAAAGTGTACTTGCATATGTCTCGTTAGGTTGCCATACTGACCGAAGCACTCTCCGCACTGCTTGCATGTATATGGCTTCCCTTCCGAGTGTAGTCTTACATGTTTAGTTAGGTTATTAGCATACCTGAAGCACTTTCTACACTGCTTACATTTATATGGCCTTTCTCCCGTGTGTATTCGTAAATGTTTAGTTAGGCTACCTTTCTCCCTGAAGCTCTCCCCACACTGCTTACATTTATATGGCTTTTCTCCAGAATGTATTCGAATATGACTAATTAGGGTACTTCTCGCCCTAAAGCACTTTCCACAGTTCTTGCAATTAAATGGCTTCTCTCCAGAGTGTACTTGAATATGTCTCTTTAGGTTACCATACTGATTGAAGCACTCTCCGCATTGCTTGCATTTATACGGCTTCTCTCCAGTGTGTATTCGAACATGAACAATTAGGGCACTTGCCTTACTAAAGAGCTTTTTGCACTGCCGGCATTTAAATGTCTTGTCACCAGAATGCCTTTGCACGTGACTAGCTAGGCTATTCAAGTGTTTGAAGCACTGACCACACCGTTTGCATTTCAATGGCTTCTCTTTTGAATCAACTTTTTCCAAAATGAATGATGTACTTGTGCAGTTTCTGACTACTGGTTGAAGGATTTTACCTCTTTCTCCCATACAAGGATCTGATTCTGTGTTGTTGTTTTCCTCTAATTCTTGTATTTCCTCCACGTCTTTATCTTCCACGTCATTGTTATCAGGTGCAGGCTGGTTGTCAGATGCAGGTTCTTGACCTGTACCTTCTGTTTGTGTATCTCTTGATACCATAGTAACATGGAGTAGACTCAAGTCTGTTTGCGTCTCAATAGTTCTGACAATCTTCCTGTCTGAAATATTTCCAGGGGAATGTTGATCCTATTAAAATAAATAAAATAAATATCCGACTATGCACTGATATTATAAAGTATGTAATCTGCTATTTTGCCTGATTACTTGGGCTTGAAAGATTGTAAACACAATGTGTTTTAATTAACTGGGCCTCCCTCAGTCACCTTTGAGATAATTCTGAAACTTCGTGCACAGTACAAAAGCCATGCATGTGACTGGCTTAAGACAGTGTATTATTGGTGAACAAAGCACTTGACCCAGATCAGACCCTCTCTTACCCACAGGAAGGGAGACCTGATACGTTTCGAAAACCTCATTCCAATCGCATATTTAATAGCGAGAATTGCAGACAATTGCTAGAAAGGTAACAGCAGGATTGAATTCTGTCTCTCCTGTATTACATAATTGTAAATGGCTGTTTTGCAAGCGCTGCAAGTACAACATACAAACAAGTCATGCAGTGATACATACGGACTTTGGAAAGCTTCTAAAACACTCTAGTAGTCTTACTGAAGAAGTATATTTTATTTCCTAGACCTTACTCAGTCAATAAGAATAAAAGAAAACCTAGAATCCAGTGGATGTGTCAAAAATCCAGGATTTTTCAATTTCGAAAATATTTGCATCGGATTCGGAGTGAGCCCATGGAGGCTGGATTCAAGATTTCAATTCCTATACAAACCACTGGAATCAGGTTAGCCATTTTCGAATGAAAGAAAATATCAAAGAAAGTAGACTGTCTATGAGCAAAGCTGGCTAAAGACTTCATATTTGAATGCGTGGCTCCAAGAAAACCGTTTTCGAAGTTATGTACATGTACAATCATACTGATTCAATTGAGCTCGCAAGACAGCTTCACGTTGTATGTTAACTTTGTTTTCTTTCCGTGAACTTCACTGACAGAATGATCAGAGGGTTGTCGTACCACTATTATAGTATATCTTATACTCTAATAGAATATTTTATGAACATGCTAATGAAGTTGATATAAATCTGTTAAAAAAACGACTGCAATCAGCGAATTCTCTCGTGGTCTAATGGTTAGGGTTAGTGTTGGTGGTGGGTAAGCCATTGCATTGATTCTTAACCGGCCCAAGTTCGATTCCCGGTTCAGGCAGTATTTCTTTATACTGAGGATAACGTAAATCCTTCTAAAATTTATAAGTGTCGATTCGGATGTTCGTATAAACTTTCTAAGTCTCAAATAATTCATAGCGAACGTGGGTAACAAAGGGAATTTTATGACGCAGTTGGTTAAACAGTACACGACGATACTACCAAAAACTTGGGATTTGTACTGAACTACTGGCTACATATACTGAAAGGTAAAACAATAATATAGCTAGGTAAGTCTTTTAGAAAATCAAATAATGAATGATTTTATTCAATTACATAATAGTTTTTTACATTTGAAAGCTAAAAGTTGGGAGTTGGTTTGCATATTTTATGGGAGTGCGGGGCCTGATGAGTGCCTACTGAACTAGAACGCTTAAAGTGCACCTAACCCCTTTTGCAATTTTTATACATATGAAACTTTGAAAGGTTTTGAATACTTCTGCGAAGATATTTTTGGCTTACAGAGAATATTCTATGTTCTAGGCTTGTTTGAAATGGTGAAAATTTGACAAAAGGGGTTAGGTGCACTTTAACAAAACTCTTGGTTATTGAACTGGAAAAGTAACAACACTATGTTATTCAACTGTAACATTTATCGAACTGGTGACGTAATGTAGTTATTTAAGTCACAGTTCCAGTTGAATAACCTAGAGTGTTGTAAGTTTTCCAGTTCGATAATCAAGATTGGCTCTCACACTAATTGAATATTAACGATTTTAGAAGTACATAACCATATGTATCTAACATGGAATTGAAAACCTTTATACTTTAAACTGTGTAACGCATCCAGTGACATTATTAGCACTATACATGTAGGTACTGTTTAACCCACAGTAGTGTTTTGTCAGGTTTAAAAAACGTTTTTTATAACTGATAAAATATATACTGCGAGTTTATTAAAGTTTCAAAAAATTAAAATAATTATAAAACATATTCATACATTTTGATGAAATGCAACTTATTGGATTTTTTATAACTATGTACATAGCTTTGGGTCCCATAATGATGGGCTGGTTGCATAGGAATAACAGTGAGCCTTGGAGCCTTTGTGTTTGAGCTTCCATATCGGATCGTTGCATTCATGACCATCAGCTTGCGAAAACAACTCTGAGTCTTCTCTGATTGAGCTGAGGTTCTCAAGACGGGTCTCGGTATCGACTTTTACTGTACGAGTGAGTAAAATATTCATGGAGAAGTTCTTGGTTAAATAAAGAATGACTGGGAGAGTCTATATACATAAATTGCAAAACCTAGGGAGAGGTATGTTGTTGAAATGCGCCTGAAGTCTTGAATAGCCCACTTCCGCGATATGCTTTACTTGTCACGCACAAAGGTTTCAATACGAGACCTCTGTGAAAAGAATAAACTTAATTTAGCACGGGGCCTCGTATTGAAACCTTTGTGCATGACAAGTAAAGTATATCGCGGAAGTGGGCTATTAGCCGGTAACTAATCGAGTGGGAAACTGGGTACGAATTGCGCCCGTAGTTTTGAACTTGTTTTAACGAAGGCTACATTATGCCTTTGTCATTCGAAAAGAATAACAGAGATCAGTGTTCAATGGTTTTTGTTTTCTCACGCTTCACTCTGTTGTTTTTATGAAAGCTTCATTAAACCTTTGTAAAGCAAACTGAAGAAGCTCAGAGATTATTACACTTGTAGTGATAAACGGTGCAGTGCGCCATTGTCCTACCAGTCTTCAATGATTTTAAAGCTAATAACTGTTATTCCCAACATTTTAACGTTTAGGAACATTTCTTTAAAAGTGAACACAATAGTAAATATTTGGTGCGTTACTTTTATATTTATATTCATATTTATACTAGTTTAGATTTAGGTTATTTTTTTCTATCGCTATTAGGATGTAATACGCACATGAACATATTGGCATGTAACATGAGCAATATAAATTAAATATTATTATTATAAGGGGGGATGCATTTATTTTAAAGACAGAATGTTTCAAAATTGATTGAAGATTAAGACAGCTACTGTAGACTGACCGACCTTGCTTTCATAGTTTGATCCCAGGATCCATGCCAGGGACAAATTTTTTTAGCTTGAAGGTGTTATGGGCAAACAAACATGTTACCGTAATATTGTTACTGTAAAATGTATGGGGTGGCCTTCTTGGATGGTAACCATGTCCAACCAAGATAACCGCCATGTGGGGGACAATATCAAAAGTTCACAGCCTTAGGTAAAGCAACATTTCATCATTTCATTCAGATTCTCAATGAATCCCATACTTATAAACATTTATTAAGCCAAAAACCTATAATTTGGCACAAATTTGTTGATTTTCACAGCTACAATCCTGGTCAAATGTCTTTGGGCACACTACTTCTAACTTATTTTCACATGGCTCAGCTTTCTATTGTTCCTGCAGGGGAATATATCACATAACCCCTAACTAATTAAATATGCTGGGGGAATATATATTTTCACCTAGGGGAAAATATATATTCGCCTGCATATTTAATTCGCTACACATGGGGTTATATGGCATTGGGTCAGAACAAATACTGAGTGGTATTTTCTGGACTAACCCTGTCCCCTGCATTGATATCGCTCTGAAACACCATTTTACTTACGAAAGGTATTCGCCGTAGTCCATGTGGGTCTAATAGAAACATCTACACATGCTCAAGGATGCTAGCAGTGCGAATTCATCTAGAATGACTCCAACAACGGCCTGAAATGACGGGATATGTGATATTTTTCCCCCACATTTGAACACAACTCAAACCTCTACAACTCAGAAGGAAAGCATCATACAGACCTGAACTTTTGTGTAAGAACTTAAATTATAACTGTAGATATCTACAAAATGCTAAAGAAACAGCTTTACAGGATGTACAGTTTCAAATGTTGGTTTACTTTAACCCCCTTTTTATATTTAACAAAACATCTTACATACGTATACACCAAGCAATACTACAAATATACCTAATACTTACATATAATACAAAGACTGAATACACAGATATAAATATTGGGCATACGTTACTTACAGTGTTCTCTGGTTACCATTAATTTATTTTAACTGTCTTCAAAAACTCATGAATAATTAATGAGCATTTTGTCCAATCAGATGAAGCAAATCAGTCACGTGCATGCTCCTTTATACCTGATAAAATCTCATCATTCTAAAAGGCCCGCGGAGGGATTTGAATTCTGTCCCAGAGGGAAACGGGGTTAATGATTGAGACAATGGAATTTCTATTGATGTTTCAGCTTTCTCACTGAATTGCTAATTAGGATGAACGTTTTATATAAAGAATATTAATGAACATGAAATATTATATAAAGTTTCATCCTAATTAAGAATTCACTGATAAAGACCCAAAGATAGCAAAAAGTACACGGAACATAAGGTACCTAGATAATAAATTTTGCACTAAATTTACTAATATCAGCAGACTACCGAGATACACAGATGATATTTTTAAAATGAAGTTATCCAACTACCATTACTTGTTTACCGAGCCACTGTTTAGTTCCAATTATTAAACCAAACTCAAAGCCGTAATATTATAAAAACGTGCATTAAACTTACATATTTTGTGTCGGAGTCAAAAATTTAGAGTCTGCCGTCATGTCAGTCACATCGCTTTCCAAGTCTTGAACTTTATCGAGGTAAACCACGACACCAAATCCTTCAAGTGCAGATTCGTCTTGCATTGCGAAACGGCGCTTCAAACAACATAGTATGGTAATTTCTTCATGTCATTCCCTTGAGATGTTTGTAATTGCAGGCGGTGATTACTCGAATATTTTGCATGGCGTTGTGAATACAAAGGTTCAATGGTTCATTAAGTAACCATTCCCTTGAGATGTGCGTCTTTCTTTCATTGCATTCTTAAAGCGTTTTTGAAGCCGTTTAAAACACTCACAGCACGTGTTTTATCAAGTCTAAAAATTCTCGGGCTTCGCTCTCGAATTTTTAAACTTGATAAAACACTGCTGTTCGTGTTTTAAACAGTACATAACTACATGTAATTATACACCATGACTTTCAAATTAGAAAGGGAGCTAGTTTCCCCAACTTTTTTAAATTAATGGCAATTTTCCCATTTTTCTCTGCTATGGAATTTTCAACATCATGATAATATTTCATTATTTTAATAAAGTCCTCAAGCTTTGGTGTTTTTCCCAAAAGCCTAACTTTATATAGCATATAGATACAATGTAAATGTATAAAGAATAAAATTAACAAGAGTAATGTCCTGCCCTTGATCCATACCTAATATTATAATTAATGCCAGCATTTAAGGGTGGTAGTATTATATTACTACTAAAATGCCAACTTTCCAGAACATAATAATAGTTCGATGAATGAGGGCAATAGACACAAAAATGCATCATAGATTCTTCTTCTAAACCACAGAAAGAACAAACACATGTAGGACTATCAACCAAATGAAATCTATGCAGGTCCTTGTTTAAATACAGACAATTTTTAATTAGTTTGTACTGAAAACTTCTAAGGTACGATTCAATTGTCGTTTTATGAATATGTATGTATACTGATTTCCAATCAATTTCTTTTACCATAAGTCTAATTTCCAGCCTTGATTGAGAAGTTTGGTGTTTTAGATTTTTTAGATAAAACATATTATACAAAGTCTTGCTACTTAATTTATGTAACTGATAAGATGTAGCATTTAGGTGTACTATTATTGTCAATGGGGTGAGAGGATCTCAAGATTGCCTTCCATTTCTGAGGTATAGCATGAATGATTCCAAGCCAACCTAGGAAATTATCAACCATGATACCAGAGGCTTGGGCTTTTTTTCAGCTAAATCCATTGTCTTTATCCCACAAATCCTTAACTGTTAGGAGTAGTGGTTACCAAGCGAGCGATGTGGCTGCTTTGAAATCTAAATCAAGCTAAATCATTGGAAGAGTGTACCTGGCATGTTTTGGGTGGTAAATACATGTAAGCTTACTTGCGTTTAAATATTCTGGAAATTCTAATATATTATACATTGTACAGTGGTACATGTACTAGGTGAGGTTTTGCATTTTGTATTTCTTTCAAATTGCATATTTTTCACTTGTGCAAAAATATTATTGCTAAATTACATGATCAAATGCGATTCAATACTGATTGTGCAGAATCACACTAGTGCACAATATCAGAAGGCCTCCTTAAATGTGTTGACTTAGTTAATGGGGGAATAAAAGCACAAGTTTGAAGTGATTAGAAGACAACAGGTTAAACAAGAAGTTTCTAATAGAAAGTGAAGTGCTGTGAGGGGATGCATAGAGCTACTGTCTAGTGATATGAGTTTGAGTGTGAGTTGAGCAAACTAAAAATCTCTATGGCTCTATATTGTTCCACATTGTTTATTTTTTAAATATTACCTTTGTTTCATTTTTTAATTGAAAATGATCAACTATTGTTCCACTGATCATATTCAAATTTGTCCAACGCACTTGCCATAATCTATTTAACAAATCGCACATTTTGACATTGTCTGTACTCGTATTGATCATAGAAATGACGGCATAAAATGTTCAAAACTCAAGTGGAACAACGAGCGTAGCGATGTTTTTTACAACGACAAAGCACTTATAGCTTCAAATGATGCGTAATAAACTGCTTTTGAGTCGAAAAAGGCCATTGAAAGTCAAAACGTAAACACTGCTAATTACCGTTGCCGAGAGAATATGGGGTGCCAAGTGTCCAAAAATTATATGTCACAATTATATGAAAATTATATGGAAATTATATATATAATCGTTATTATATCATATAATTTCATTTTCTCCTGAGTTCATTATTTCAAATAATGTTCGTGTTGTTATTTCATTGTTTCATATAATGCAACACTGCATTTCACATTATATGAAACCATGATCGTCATTCATTATCTATTATTTCATATAATGCAAGACTGCTTTTTAAATTATATGAAACCATGGTCGTCATCCGTTATCTATTGTTTCAAATAATGCAACACTGCTTTATAAATTATATGAAACCATGATCCTAAGCCAAATTCATTATTTCAAACAAGTTAATGCTCCAATTTTGCTATAATCCATTATTTGATATAATAGATTATATGATATAAAGCCATTTTATATGATATAAAGCCATTATATGATATAAATATATTATATGAAAGAAACCATTGTATCATATAATATGAATTGTATGCGCGATTGTATGCGCAGTTAGCAAATTTCAGTTTCCGGTGTAATATTTAACTTTAAGCCTCGATATTGTGTTAACGTATCTGTCGTCTCAAAATTAAACTATCATTACCTTTCCGAAATTAATACTGTGACAATCTGCTGTACTCTCTTACGGTTTCCTTAAACAAATGACGGACCAAGTAGCCAACGATTTGGCTTCGGCATTAAGCCGAACAATTGTAGCTTGTCTACGATCGGGGATTGTTGGTCAAGACAACTGTGAGATCCAAAATACCACCTCTGCAAACGCCAACCCGTCGAGGTCAAATCTCACGCTCCCCTCTCAAGGTCAGCAGCCAAGTTCCACGGCCTCCTCGTCAATTCCTGGGGAACGTCAGATAAGCAAATCCACAATATAAACCTAGTGTATTCCAAAAGCGGTTTTGCTTTATTTCATGTTGGATAATTTTGGATACACGGTCATGGTTTCTGTCATATATGTCACGCAATCAACCTGAAGCACTGTAAACTGATTCATTTATTATTCTCAACTCGTTGGGAAATTTCAAAAGTTTTATTTCCTGTGGAATTCGAGGATAAATTAGGAACATCGGCTGTATATAATGCGTGATATTTTTGCGGTCAAGAATCAGTTTAGTTTCATATCTCAGGGCCGTAGCTCGTGCCCCCCCCCCCCCCCCAAATGTTTTCCAAAAACGAACAAACAAGGTACCTGGCCCCCTCGGAAACCCAGGGGTTAGGTTGCGAAATGACTTTGTGCCCCCCCCCCCCCCCCCCAGTTTTTCAGGGCATGCTACGGCCCTGTATCTGATGAACAAGGAAACCCTATATGTAGTACCCGGAATTTTCGTATCGATGAGCCAATGTTCTGTTTTCCTCAAACTACAATCTTACTTTGAATATTAGACAAGACTCGCACATGCTTTAATAGCTCAATGTACTAATAAAGCCAGAACTGATTTTACCGCTAGTTGCTGTTTGAACGTTTGATTAATAGCCGCTTTTCTTTACAAACTCTTTGCCACGTTGTCGGTCGACAATTCCCGCCAAAATTGCGTTGTTGCAGGTATATAAGGAGACAGTAAGATATGGTATCAGAATGCCATTTATCAGAAGTAGCTAGTTTGACCCAACTGACCGAACATTGAAATGGGGGCGGGGGTTTGGAAACTTCAGCTGTTTTAACATTGTGTCTCAACTAGATTTTTGTTTTTGATTAGCACGCGGCGCGTGGAATATTCGGGAAAACAGCCCTTAATTTCTGCGTGACGTCACATCCGTTTACCACTGATCGATGTAGCAGCCGTTGAGTTGTGACACTATCGGTCATGCAATATGTAGATAATACCCCCGAAAATCCTCTAAAATTAACTGATGCATCAGTCAATTCCAGCAATGCCCATCCCCCTTCCCCGGATCCCGGGAGTAGGGCATTTGTAACCTTATATCGGCCCGGGGGTCGGGCATTATTCTACCTCGGGGCGAATGGTGGGGCATTTGACACTGCCGAAAAGAATTCTGGGAAAGAGACTGGTCTCGTGGTAACGACGCCATACTGTATCAAGTAAAAAAATAAATAAATCTGAGTTGTTGTAATTACTCCGGTTGCCTGTGGATTCTATCTATTTCTCTAAACCTAGAAACCTGCAGTTTATACCGTCTTATCTACGTTATTCGTATACACTAGGACACGAAAAAGCCGGAAAATCAATGGATTTTTAATTTTTACAACATAGCTAGAAAATAGCAGTTCCTGTACGCTATAGCATATACGCTAAACTTTTCAGGAGCCACTCGGGGCCCAAGGTCTGCCGGTCCGAGCAGTTTGAAACGATATCAAGTAGTTCGTTTACAAATATACAATGTTTGCTGCTGTCCACCGGACGAACAGAATTCAGTCACACTGTAATTATCATCTTTCAAGGGGGACATGAGAGGCAAAACAACATTTCAAAACGGCTTATCCCCTTGAACTTCATTTGCGCGAATATTACACCCAAAATTTCATCTAGTTGGGTTGAATTACATCAGATAGGCTGGTTTTGATTGCTTTAACTATTTGCTACATGACAAAACTGATCGGTTTCTAAGATTTAAAGTTCTAAAGAAAACTAAAGAATTGAAGTTAAACGATTACCCAGGCCCCGCTCGGCCAAGCAAAATGCGAGAAAAAACGCCTAAACCACCCCTGAACTTCATTTTTGCGCGAGTAATTAAGCCAATATTTCAACTAGTTGCATGGAGGAAGTTACATAAGTAGGTTGGTTTTCATTCTGACTATGCACTATATACCGTCTCTTGATACCGAACATTAATTAATTTAATCGATTGTATTATTTCTATTTATCTTTACGAATTATTATTATTATTATTATTATCAGTCAGGAGCCCATTACCAGGAGCGTCCATCTTCTACATTGGGTCTGTTTTAGCCGGACATTTCCCCGAGTTTTTGATCTATTTTCAAATTAATCCAAATTAAACTCAAATCCTGACCCTGATCTGCCCAAATCAGGTCAAAACCCAGACCCTACCTGCCCAAACTGAGCTCAAACCCTGACCCACCCCCACGGCACATACATAATACGTCACAAACAGGAGTACCCCTCTCCCCGGATTGCGTGACATATATGACCGAAACCATGACCGTGTATCCAAAATTATCCAACATGAAATAAAGCAAAACCGCTTTTGGAATACACTAGGTTTATATTGTGGATTTGCTTATCTGACGTTCCCCAGGAATTGACGAGGAGGCCGTGGAACTTGGCTGCTGAGCTTGAGAGGGGAGCGTGAGATTTGACCTCGACGGGTTGGCGTTTGCAGAGGTGGTATTTTGGATCTCACAGTTGTCTGGACCAACAATCCCCGATCGTAGACAAGCTACAATTGTTCGGCTTAATGCCGAAGCCAAATCGTTGGCTACTTGGTCCGTCATTTGTTTAAGGAAACCGTAAGAGAGTACAGCAGATTGTCACAGTATTAATTTCGGAAAGGTAATGATAGTTTAATTTTGAGACGACAGATACGTTAACACAATACCGAGGCTTAAAGTTAAATATTACACCGGAAACTGAAATTTGCTAACTGCGCATACAATCGCGCATACAATTCATATTATATGATACAATGGTTTCTTTCATATAATAGATTTATATCATATAATGGCTTTATATCATATAATGGCTTTATATCATATAATGACTTTATATGATATAATGGATTTATGTGATCATATAATGGGATTATATGATATAATGGATTTGTGTGATCATATAATGGGATTATATGATATAATGGATTTTTGTGATCATATAATAGGATTATATCATATAATGGCTTTATACCATGTAATCAGCTTTATATCATATAATGGCTTTATATCATATAAAATGGCTTTATATCATATAATCTATTATATCAAATAATGGATTATAGCAAAATTGGAGCATTAACTTGTTTGAAATAATGAATTTGGCTTAGGATCATGGTTTCATATAATTTATAAAGTAGTCTTGCATTATTTGAAACAATAGATAACGGGATGACAATCATGGTTTCATATAATTTAAAAAGCAGTCTTGCATTATTTGAAACAAGAGATAACGGATGACGACCATGGTTTCGTATAATTTAAAAAGCAGTCTTGCATTATATGAAATAATAGATAATGAATGACGATCATGGTTTCATATAATGCGCAATGCAGTGTTGCATTATATGAAACAATGAAATAACAACACGAACATTATTTGAAATAATGAACTCAGGAGAAAATGAAATTATATGATATAATAACGATTATATATATAATTTCTATATAATATTCATATAATTGTGACATATAATTTTTGGACACTTGGCACCCCATAAGAGAAAGCTTTCTTAGACAATTTGGCAATTTGGTTCACCAATTAACTTCTGTAATTGATGGAATGCATGTGAACTCCTTTCTTGTTTTTTTTCTGGATCAGAAAAGTTATTGTTATATAATTCAAAACTTTTGAGCTCTGAGAGACTACAGATTCGCCGAAACCTTCTCCACTCAAGAGAAAACTCTCATTTTGCCAAATGGCACACTACAAAGAAGTTTGACTCACCGATTAACTTCTCCTAGTAATAAAATGCTTGTGAAATCCTCACTTTCTTGTTGTTGGAAGCGAAGTTAACATCCATTTGAATTCGCAAACCTCGCCGTGATTGTGAAAAGCACTTTGCAAAGCTACCACGGCTTGCGAGTGACGTCATTTTCATTGTATGTACTATTTTGCATATAGCGGAGAGCCAATCAGAAAGCGAGAAAATTGGATGTTGTTGTAAAAAATATTTATTACTCCTACATGTAGTTGATTCAAACTACAGAAGCTTGGAAATCATACTTTGCTCGTGCTGGGTATTAGATAATGTACATTTTGCACAGAAAAGAACACAACATCGATAATGGAAATTAACTAAATATTTATAGTGAATCACTGTTCAAAAAGAAAATATTTCTTGTTAATGCTATTTTGACCTTATGATTAAAGGAGCTGTACGTGTCACGGTACTGCGCATGTTACTGCACATTGAATTGACAGCCGTATTGTGTAAGGTCATCCAATGAGAATCAATAAGAAGAAATTTCTGGAAACGCCACACGGTATCAGGTGACAGCCATGATTCACAGATTGTAGTTTTGCACAGTACATTGTATATGGCAAGATTTACAATGATTATATTCTTCCTACACTGTACATGTACATCCAAGATAAACAGCAGTAAAGAATGGTATCTATATTTCATTACTTGCTTGTATTTTTTGCTGTGTTTCGAGTCATAAATAGTCCAAATTATACCAAAGTGAAGTCACAAGCTGCCTGTGTGTTTATATACATGTAGATTACAAAACTCAAAATATCCTTTTACCAATATTTTGGTTTTCATGTTATTTTCCATCATGTACATGTAGGATAGCTAGGAGATTGTAAAGGTGCTGCTTGTTCATGAAAAGTTGGGCCTAAACGAAACAGATGTCCATGTACCATATTCACTTAACAAATAAAAGATGGTTCTCCTTGTTATATAACAAAATAATGCACGCTCGAGGTCTTGAAAAACTGCGGATGCACGAGTGGAACGCGAGTGCATTTAGCAGCTTTTCAAGACCTCGAAAGTGCATTATTTTGTTATATAACAAGGAGAACCATCTTTTATTTGTTTTATAATATAAACTTTAATGTAGACGAAGGAAATAAAGCTATCTTTAGAACCCGCGTAAAAATCTAAAAGCAAACTGACGACAGCGAAAACCCCATTTTAATGTGCTTGACTTGTTTACAACTTTTTTCGTCGCTGATTGGTTCAATTGTGACAGCTTGACATTGACGATCTGAAAGCTCGTTTCTTATTGGATGAAGTAATCTGCTTAGAATAGAACGTGTCAATCGATAAAAGCTGGAGTGAAAGACAGAAATTGCAAGAGCCGGCAAATGAAATGGGTTGTAATATTGTCATCTGGTCAAAACTGTTGCAGGAAACAAAGTGCTTTCTTTTTACAATTTCTGGTCCAGGACAGGAGAGGTTTATCTACACATTGTGATAGTGCAAGGCGTTGAAAATGCCTGATGGAAAAGCATTCACAGAGAAAGCGTTAGCGAATTAGCGGCAGTAGAGACTAGAGTTGGACACGTGAGTTGAGGATTGCAGACTATTTTCTACAACAACTGCATAGTTGACACTGATTACTGATTCTGTGGTCTGAAGAAGGATATTTTCTTTATCCCAAGGAACAGTATTGTAACTGCTGCTCTGATGGCCGTGTTGCTTAGCTTTTGAGGCTCTCTTCGTTGGCATGGCCAATCTACTCTTGAAATTCTACCAGTTCTGGGTTCTCTGCAAGTTTTATCGCCCGTTCATATTCATTCAGGTCCGGAACATTCAGGAACCTCTCAAACGAATTTCTACATGAAACCAGAGAAATCCCATTGTAATCTTCGCAATTCAGGTTTCAGCATAAAGCAGGCTTATTACAGTTATCGTCGAGTTGTTGGTGAGTCATGTCTTGTTGTTGTGTTGTCACTTTCCTCTCGTTTTAATAATACACCAGCCGACCAGGCTGTTAGAAAAACCACATTTTTCTCAATGAGTAACACTGTATTAGAATGTGGACATTGCTTTTCTCAACTTCAAACGTTTTAGCATCCCATTTTGTGGTCGCTTTAGTGTACGAAGCCGATGCCTAAATTCTCTCGGCGATCATTTTCTTTTAGTTTTGGGAAGCGACTTTTATTTTCCTCTTCTTCAACACACCTCAACAACTCAAAGTCGGACATGTTTTCTTCCTAGTCTATGAAATTATCGCCATTAGCTATATAAACTCGCGAAAAACAATCACCGATACGTTTTGTTTTGATTCTCAGCGTGCTTGATTTTTTCTTGAGCGTGCATTTATAACAAAATCAAGCACGCTGAGCATCCAATCAAATCGCACGTTCTTAGGATGATCCCATAATTTATATTATAATCACGGATAAGCTGCACCTTTTTACCCAAAATCGGGGGTGCAGCTTATCTGCGAGTCCAAACACATCTCCATTTAAAAAATGTACTTCTCCATTTAAAAATGTACTTTATCAAATAACCCTTCAGTTCCAGAAGGTTTCAATGTATCAGCCAATCAGAATTGTTTGTGATAACTGCCCATTCTCTTCATTGAATCATGTAATATTTAGGCCAATCAGGGCTTTGGTTTCAAATTTGATATCTTCAGGATTTCGAATCATGTAATGGCTTATCCAATCAGCTTATCCATTAGTAATTTGATATAATCAAGGCTGAATGATGTAATATACCAACCAATAGTATATCTTCTTGGAGCTGGTTTTATTTTAAACTTGTTGACAGCTTTTTATCTCATTTCCTGTTAACTTCACATCCACATTCAAACAATCTGTCAATGAAGAGAGCTAATTTTGGAATGCATAGAATGTGTTGTTATATATATTCATAGGTAAAACTTTAATCTCTGTAGTCAAAATTTAAATAATTCCGCAATACTATCGCTTATGAATTCCACAAGAAAAAAGCTAACAAATCATAAGTTGGAAATATCAATGGATCACGGTTAGAAGAAAAAGAAAATTAAAACTTGCCCAAATACCTCATTTAACTAAGAAGCCTACAGTTCTTTGTCCATCTGGCAAGTTTTCAAACTGGGCGCGGGTGTTCAAAGGTCAACAGATAAATCCTTATCCAGCAGATAAAATAAGCTAGTTTGGTAAGTTATCCACCCTTTGAATAACTGGGCTATCTACAAGCTGACATGAACATTTACTAGCCTGGGGCTATCAGACAGTACGATCACTGTATGTGTTTCGTCCACTTCTCTTGAATCAGTATTTTTATTCATTGAAATATCAGTTTGGGGTAACATGCTCTCACGTACACTGTATCAGATATCGGTTCGATGTGTTTTAAATGCCTTAATTATTCTTAGCTGCCGATTCATTTTGTGACAAATCCTGAAAATTTTAGATGTTGAAACAATTTCAGTTCATGAACTGCTTAAGGGTTGTATTGCAGTAAATGAAGAAATAACTGTTTGTTTATGCCGATTTGGTTAAAAATTATCTACCACCAATACCTTTCAAACAACTTGGAAAATAAGTGCAAACGATATACAGAGATGCCAACTCTCACGCTTTTGGCGGTAGACCGTTACGCTTTTTACCCTCATCTCCCGCTTCGAGTCCAAAATCTCCCGCTTTTTCGCAAATGAGACTGCCCCTTCTCTTCATTGAATCATGTAATATTTAGGCCAATCAGGGCTTCGGTTTCAAATTTGATATCTTCAGGGTTTTGAATAGTGTAATGGCTTATCCAATCAGCTTATCCATTAGTAATTTGATATAATCAAGGTTGAAAGATATAATATACCAACCAAAAGGATATCTTCTTTGAGCTGGTTTTATTAGCTTTTTATCTCATTTCCTGTTAACTTCTGTCTAGGTCTCTTGTCACGAGAGCTAATTTTGGAATGCATAGAATGTGTTGTTATATATATTCATAGGTAAAACTTTAATCTCTGTAGTCAAAATTTAAATAATTCCGCAATACTATCGCTTATAAATTCCACAAGAAAAAAGCTAACAAATCATAAGTTGGAAATATCAATGGTCACGGTTAGAAGAAAAAGTCTTAACTAAGAAGCCGGGCGCAGGTGTTCAAAGGTCAACGGATAAATCCTTATCAGCGGATAAAATAAGCTAGTTTGAACAGCCCCCATTTACAATCTGGAATGAACATTTACAATCTGGAGTTTGAATACTTTTTCAATCTGTAGACACAAGAGTTAAGCTTAAAATTTATTTATTGTTAAATGAAATTTATTTTTATCACTACTTTTCATAACTGGAAACAATATTTAACATAACAGACGAGAGAAAGTCAACTGCAAGAAACCGAATCCCATGCTATATTCCGGCGGCAATTTATAATTACGTTCTCACGATCTCAAATTACAACTGAAGCATGAAATCTGCTACCCTGGTTCCAGAGGTTTTCCAGACGGAGAACAGCCGCGAAGCAGCGGCTCTTTCTCGGCTCTTTCTCCACGGCTGTTCTCTCTCTAGAAAACCTCTGGGACCAGGGTAGAAATCTGCAGAAACTTTCTACGTTCTCAGAAAGTTTCTGACATTAGCGAACTTATCGCAGATGTAAAGACAATTGTCTGTAGAACCAGAAAAAAATCTTTAAGTTAGCCAGTAATATTGAGGTTTCAGTTTTCAATAATCAATCCCCAAGTCAACTACGGTATGCAATGATCATTAGAATCCGCGACTATCATTTCTTCTCGCGTTGGATGTGCAATCCGAAATAAAACCGCTCTCGGGAACCCAGGAAATTTTCAGAGAAAAGGTTTGCCGTTGTTGAAATAAGACACGAAAGAACACAAGCTTTATTTGTTTTGTTGTTAAATAAAATTTAATTACTTCGTTGATTAAATTTGAAACGAAACGGAGAAACCGAATCCATGCTTATTCCGGCGGGAAATTATAATAACGTTGTCTATGCATGGTTCTCAAATAGTTTCAACAATCTACACCGAAAAGCTGACCAAACGTGTGCGTATTCAGTGAAAGGTTTTTCTATTGAAGAACACATTTTTTTGCACGTTTTGTCTTATTCCAGACTTCTTTCAATTAAGCACAAAAGGAAACATTCATGTTCACGATCAGGCAACCAAATCGTGCGAGATATACGTCCACAACTTGTCGCCGTTGATTCTGTCGTATTTATTTTATATCCCCCATCATCAATAGCCTCGGGTTCGATCGTTACATTAAGACACAAGAATAAACGCAATTGTTTTGGGAAAAAACGTACGAATACTAGAGAAAGTATTCCTCAAACATTTATTATTGCGAATAGCTTTTGAAGCAAGCGTCTGTTTATCGTCCAGTGTAATCGACAAATTGAAGTACTGCACGCATGTGATTGGTTAACAGGATAACCTTATCTAATTATCACATCAATCAATCAATGACCTGGGTCATGGAAGCCTAAGCATGTCAAGTCCACAGAAATTGTCATTACTAGTTTACTACTGCCCGATTGACTTCAAGCTGACAACAGTCGTTGAAAATTACGCATTTGGTTTCTTCTTCAGAACATCAATTTGTCTGGTATACAATTTGGTACAGAGACTTGTCAGTTTTCCTCAACCTCTCGCTTTGAAATATAATATGCAAAGAGAGCAGATTGACGTTAGCCACGGACTTGGAATTCAATTTTTTTAAACTATAAACTGAAAATAAACTACTTTTCACTAATGCGACTCCATTTCAAACGTGATTTTTTTCCGTGTCGAAAATATATAAAAAGAAAAAGCAGCCTCATGCTCAAGCTTTTTCAGTCTAGTTTGATATGGCAACCAAATACATCGATGAAATACAGCAGTCACAATCAACTGAATTGTTTGGCGCCTGAATCAACGTTTTTGTCGTTATTGAGTTCGATTCTCGTTACCTGTAGTATTTAGTCGTGTCGATATTGAGTTTGAGAACGACTGACCGGCTGTGTTTTATTCAGTGTACTAATGAAACGAAATTTAGCTAGTACGTAATTTACGTAATTTCTTTCTGTGGAAAGGAAAGTTGGTCAAATATATTATTATCGCTGTAATACGAAACAGGGCTTTTGACCTTTGCGTGCAGCCCATAATTTTAATTGTGTTCGCAGTGGAAACTGCATGCATATTTCCGATGAACTATCATTTTGAAATGCTGTGGAGGTTGAAACCAAAAGGACTCCCTTGACTTGTATCCTGAAATAAGAAGGCCTTCGAAAGATTATATTGCGTGGATATGTTGAAACTCGTAGTTTGATTAAAATCATTTGATACTAATCCCTATTCAAAAACTTTGCCATAACCGACGGGAGCGATAACCGGTAATCTTTTTTTTATCAGGACAAATACACTAATGGCTTTGTCAATCTATGCTATTTATTCAGGGGGATCACCGGCCTGTTTTTTAGTGAGGACCTGCAAATAAAAATTGCAATAAACAACAACAGTTAAAAACATATATTAAAAACGTTAAGAGCTATATATATATATATATATATATATATATATATATATATTAAAAAGTTATATTAAAAGCTATATTTACATATGCAGTTGTTATTCAAGTTAGTTAAAACAACTTTATGAACATTATACTTAAAATATAACGAGATTAGATTTTCCATAGCGTTTTATCTAGCTGGTTACATTCGTTGAGGCTGTGATATAAAAAAACTTGCCGTAAATCTTTGGAGGCGAACGTCGTATATGGATGGGTAAAAACTTTTTTCAATTCGGTCGCGTATTCATCCCGTCAGGAGCTCATCTCCTGCTCCGTAATGACGCCTTAAAGTTTTCATTTCGGAAAAACACTCTTGCAGTGTCGCAATTAAAGCCACATAGACGTACTACATACCGTTTTAAAGGTCTTGAATTGAAGAAAGTGTATATTTAATCCATTTTTAACAAAAGTTAAAAGCGTAGATGTTGTATATTTTTCAACATGAAAGGACTCCGTCCGCCAGAAGAAGTTCCGCCAGAAGAATTTCAGCCCTTCAGGCTTTGAAACCGAATTTCTTTCTTAAAATTATCGCTTTCGAATCCCAACTAAACTGTCTCAAATACTGTGCGTCGGGGAATTTTGACATGTTGCATTAAAACGTATTACATATTTTACCCTTTTCAAAAAAGTAGTTTTTCATCTCATTTTGATACAAACCAGGTCATAAAATCTGAACGAAAAAAAAATAAAAATTCCCCGACACAGTATTTGAGAAACGGCTGTATACTACGACTCGTGAAAAATTTAGGAAAATTGGACAAAACGCGAAAAGGCTGGACTTCAACCAAGTTCTGTTTTTGGCCGAAAAGAAGAGCCGAGAAACTTTTCGATTCATTTCACGGTCCCGCCTGAGGTAATCATTAACTTTAGCGAGTCAGAGCGATTCATTTGTTGTGCCGATTACAAAGTTCGGATGAGCTGCAGAACAGAGAAAGCTCGATACTACTACATAAACTAGTGTCGATCCCAGTTTAATTTCAAGAAGGAATACTCTTTTAGGAGTACATACAGAATTAATATCAGGCAGGGAAAAGCATTGAAGCTCTGTTCTATCCCACACCATGTACACGTGCCATTCTAATTTCATTGCGCTGAAACAAAACCGGCAAACCCTTAGCTTCCTGCATTGAAAATTATTCTCTTTACATTTTTCGTCGATTGAAGATAACAAAACCTTATTGCTTGATTCTTTGTGGACTTTCGGTACTGCTTGGATTTACTCACAAAGTAAAGTATCACCGTTTTTCTCTTCTCTTCTTTTTTGAATACGGCACCAAGAAGATAAAGACAAGATGAAAGGCTGAGTGTACGGTACTGGGAATATATATAATTACTACCGATATTTCGGTTGGCACGGCCAACCTTCCTCAGGGTACACAAGTATATGGCAAGAAACCGTTAGTTACAAATTTTAAATTTTGAAAACATGAATGTGAGACTAGGAGATAAAATTACAAGTGAAGAAGACCTACTTTTACACCTTTGGGCATTACATTAATGTAGAAATCTTTACGAACTAAAAGTAAGCGCAGAAAATCACAGGATAGCGAGAATGAAATAACATGCCCACTATTGCCCAGTGAATAACAGCAGCTGTCAATCATTTTCCGCGTCTTTTTTAGCGGGAAATAAGAAAGTCGCATTTTCAAGGCTTTAAAATGTATATTTAAGTTTTTTGTGATGCTAGATTAGGGCTTTTAGATTTAGAATTTGCGAAAAAACGTATTTTCGAATCTTTTCCATTTTGAATCTTTCGGAGGTGTTCTTATTTCAGGGCAGGATAGAAGCCAAGGGAGTCACACAAACACGTTATTTTTTATAAAATCACTGCATGCAAAACGACTGTTCCATAAAATACCATCACATAGAGCCGGTTTTCCTTGTATTTTTGGTTTCAACCTCCACAGCACTTCAAAATGATAGTTTGTTGCAAATATGCATGCAGTTTCCACTGCGAACACAATTAAAATAAATTCCAAACCGGTACGGGCTGCACGCAAAGGTCAAAAGCCCTGTTTCGTTATTTCAGCAATAATAATATATTTGACCAACTTTCCTTTCCACAGAAAGAAATTACGTACTAGCTAAATTTCGTTTCATTAGTACACTGAATAAAACACAGCCGGTCAGTCGTTCTCAAACTCAATATCGACACGACTAAATACTACAGGTAACGAGAATCGAACTCAATAACGACAAAAACGTTGATTCAGGCGCCAAACAATTCAGTTGATTGTGACTGCTGTATTTCATCGATGTATTTGGTTGCCATATCAAACTAGACTGAAAAAGCTTGAGCATGAGGCTGCTTTTTCTTTTTATATATTTTCGACACGGAAAAAAATCACGTTTGAAATGGAGTCGCATTAGTGACAACAATGAATTTAGTTTATTTTCAGTTTATAGTTTAAAAAAATTGAATTCCAAGTCCGTGGCTAACGTCAATCTGCTCTCTTCGCATATTATATTTCAAAGCGAGAGGTTGAGGAAAACTGACAAGTCTCTGTACCAAATTGTATACCAGACAAATTGATGTTCTGAAGAAGAAACCAAATGCGTAATTTTCAACGACTGTTGTCAGCTTGAAGTAAATCGGGCAGTAGTAAACTAGTAATGACAATTTCTGTGGACTTGACATGCTCAGGCTTCCATGACCCAGGTCATTGATTGATTGATGTGATAATTAGATAAGGTTATCCTGTTAACCAATCACATGCGTGCAGTACTTCAATTTGTCGATTACACTGGACGATAAACAGACGCTTGCTTCAACAGCTATTCGCAATAATAAATGTTTGAGGAATACTTTCTCTAGTATTCGTACGTTTTTTCCCAAAACAATTGCGTTTATTCTTGTGTCTTAATGTAACGATCGAACCCGAGGCTATTGATGATGGGGGATATAAAATAAATACGACAGAATCAACGGCGACAAGTTGTGGACGTATATCTCGCACGATTTGGTTGCCTGATCGTGAACATGAATGTTTCCTTTTGTAATTTCCCGCCGGAATAAGCATGGATTCAGTTTCTCCGTTTTGTTTCAAATTTAATCAACGAAGTAATTAAATTTTATTTAACAACAAAACAAATAAAGCTTGTGTTCTTTCGTGTCTTATTTCAACAACGGCAAACCTTTTCTCTGAAAATTTCCTGGGTTCCCGAGAGCGGTTTTATTTCGGATTGCACATCCAACGCGAGAAGAAATGATAGTCGCGGCTTTACTAAATTTGATTCTAATGATCGTTGCATAGTTGACTTGGGGATTGATTTTCTTTTTGTCATGATTGGAAACTGAAACCTCATTATTACTGGCTAACTTAAAGATTTTTTTCTGGTTCTACAGACAATTGTCTTTATATCTGCGATAAGTTCGCTAATGTCAGAAACTTTCTGAGAACGTAGAAAGTTTCTGCAGATTTCATGCTTCAGTTGTAATTTGAGATCGTGACAACGTAATTATAAATTGCCGCCGGAATATAGCATGGGATTCGGTTTCTTGCAGTTGACTTTCTCTCAGTCTGTTATGTTAAATATTGTTTCCAGTTATGAAAAGAAGTGATAAAAATAAATATACCGGCCGGGGAAGCGAATATTTACACGGCACGCACATTGTTTATTTTCAGTTTATAGTTTAAAAAAATTGAATTCCAAGTCCGTGGCTAACGTCAATCTGCTCTCTTTGCATATTATATTTCAAAGCGAGAGGTTGAGGAAAACTGACAAGTCTCTGTACCAAATTGTATACCAGACAAATTGATGTTCTGAAGAAGAAACCAAATGCGTAATTTTCAACGACTGTTGTCAGCTTGAAGTAAATCGGGCAGTAGTAAACTAGTAATGACAATTTCTGTGGACTTGACATGCTCAGGCTTCCATGACCCAGGTCATTGATTGATTGATGTGATAATTAGATAAGGTTATCCTGTTAACCAATCACATGCGTGCAGTACTTCAATTTGTCGATTACACTGGACGATAAACAGACGCTTGCTTCAACAGCTATTCGCAATAATAAATGTTTGAGGAATACTTTCTCTAGTATTCGTACGTTTTTTCCCAAAACAATTGCGTTTATTCTTGTGTCTTAATGTAACGATCGAACCCGAGGCTATTGATGATGGGGGATATAAAATAAATACGACAGAATCAACGGCGACAAGTTGTGGACGTATATCTCGCACGATTTGGTTGCCTGATCGTGAACATGAATGTTTCCTTTTGTAATTTCCCGCCGGAATAAGCATGGATTCAGTTTCTCCGTTTTGTTTCAAATTTAATCAACGAAGTAATTAAATTTTATTTAACAACAAAACAAATAAAGCTTGTGTTCTTTCGTGTCTTATTTCAACAACGGCAAACCTTTTCTCTGAAAATTTCCTGGGTTCCCGAGAGCGGTTTTATTTCGGATTGCACATCCAACGCGAGAAGAAATGATAGTCGCGGCTTTACTAAATTTGATTCTAATGATCGTTGCATAGTTGACTTGGGGATTGATTTTCTTTTTGTCATGATTGGAAACTGAAACCTCATTATTACTGGCTAACTTAAAGATTTTTTTCTGGTTCTACAGACAATTGTCTTTATATCTGCGATAAGTTCGCTAATGTCAGAAACTTTCTGAGAACGTAGAAAGTTTCTGCAGATTTCATGCTTCAGTTGTAATTTGAGATCGTGACAACGTAATTATAAATTGCCGCCGGAATATAGCATGGGATTCGGTTTCTTGCAGTTGACTTTCTCTCAGTCTGTTATGTTAAATATTGTTTCCAGTTATGAAAAGAAGTGATAAAAATAAATATACCGGCCGGGGAAGCGAATATTTACACGGCACGCACATTGTGTTAGAGCACAGGCAACCGAAGCTCTAATTGTGTGTATTTGTCAGTATACATTGCATATAGGCTTTGTATGGGAACTACTAAACGGGGAAAATCACGAATTTTACCACAGCTTATTTTATCCGCTGGAGAAGAGATTTATCCGTTGACCTTTGAACACCCGCGCCCAGTTTAAAAACTTGCCAGATGGCAAACAAAAGTGTTGGTTTATTACATCATGCAACCTTGATTATATCAAATTACTAAAGGATAAGCTGATTGGATAAGCCATTACACGATTCAAAACCCTGAAGATATCAAATTTGAAACCGAAGCCCTGATTGGCCTAAATATTACATGATTCAATGAAGAGAAGGGGCAGTCTCGTTTGCGAAAAAGCGGGAGATTTTGGACTCATGCATCTCTGTATATCGTTTGCACTTATTTTCCAAGTTGTTTGAAAGGTATTGGCGGTAGATATTTTTTAACCAAAACGGCATAAACAAACAAACAGGTATTTCTTCATAAACTGCAATACAACCCTTAAGCAGTTCATGAACTGAAATTGTTTCAACATCTAAAATTTTCAGGATTTGTCACAAAATGAATCGGCAGCTAAGAATAATTAAGGCATTTAAAACACATCGAACCGATATCTGATACAGTGTACGTGAGAGCATGTTACCCCAAACTGATATTTCAATGAATAAAAATACTGATTCAAGAGAAGTGGACGAAACACATACAGTGATCGTACTGTCTGATAGCCCCAGGCTAGTAAATGTTCATGTCAGCTTGTAGATAGCCCAGTTATTCAAAGGGTGGATAACTTACCAAACTAGCTTATTTTATCTGCTGGATAAGGATTTATCTGTTGACCTTTGAACACCCGTGCCCAGTTTGAAAACTTGCCAGATGGACAAAGAACTGTAGGCTTCTTAGTTAAATGAGGTATTTGGGCAAGTTTTGATTTTCTTTTTCTTCTAACCGTGATCCATTGATATTTCCAACTTACGATTTGTTAGCTTTTTTCTTGTGGAATTTATAAGCGATAGCATTGCGGAATTATTTAAATTTTGACTACAGAGATTAAAGTTTTACCTATGAATATATATAACAACACATTCTATGCATTCCAAAATTAGCTCTTGTGACAGAATAGAAGTGAAGAGACAGTGTTCGATTGTTTGAATGTGGATGTGAAGTTAACAGGAAATGAGATAAAAAGCTGTCAACAAGTTTAAAATAAAACCAGCTCCAAGAAGATATACTATTGGTTGGTATATTACATCATTCAGCCTTGATTATATCAAATTACTAATGGATAAGCTGATTGGATAAGCCATTACATGATTCGAAATCCTGAAGATATCAAATTTGAAACCAAAGCCCTGATTGGCCTAAATATTACATGATTCAATGAAGAGAATGGGCAGTTATCACAAACAATTCTGATTGGCTGATACATTGAAACCTTCTGGAACTGAAGGGTTATTTGATAAAGTACATTTTTAAATGGAGAAGTACATTTTTAAATGGAGATGTGTTGAGAACATCTACGGAACAAAAGGTCCGGAAATTTCCATAATAATAAATACTACACCAAAACCAAAAGAAAGTAAGCACTGGCCATTGCTTTTGCAAGTTTGGTGGCTCCAAACAGATCTGTTTATGTTGTGAATATTTGTTCCTCCACAAGCAATAAATACCACGCTAAATGGCGATTCCGTGTCTGGTGTCATTTAGTTGTTCAAGAAAAGCGACTGTTAACTACTAGAAGATCTTTAAAGAAGATTTAATGGAAGCGTCCAGAACAAGTAACAAATGGCTCTTTAGGAGCCACCAAGCTTGCAAAAGTGATGATCAGTGCTTCCTTTCTTTTTGTTTTGTGTAGTTTTAAACAGTCTGACTTTGTTTCATTTTTAATGTTCTCGCAGATAAACCACACCACCGATTTGCAACGAAGATCTTGGGTAAAAAGGTGCAGCTTATCTGCCAGTGTTTACGGTACTCAGTGGCAGTCTTCCCCGCTGGGAAGCAGTACTTATATGCTTTTTGTTTTAGTTGTGTTGCAGTCCACAATGATGAATTTTGAATAAATATATTTAACTAAAACTTAGTTAACGACATCTTGCATTTCCATAAATGAGTTCAAAAAGAATACAGATCAAAATAAATATCTCACCGCTCTGAGAATTTCGTTCCAGGCTAGACCGTAATTCACAAATCATCAGTTTGTCACACATGCACAGTACTGTGACATAGCGCCTTTAATATAGTGATATGCCAAAGAGTACAATGTACTTACATTTATTGGGCAGCCTGGCATGGGTGGCCATCTAACCTCACCAGAGGCTGTATTGTAAAAGAACAAAACTTCACCAGACTTACAAAAAGACACATTCCAGTTGGAGTCCATAATAGATTTATCCTACAAAGATAACAATGTATTAATTTATGTACATTCATTGTATCTCAGTAATACACTGTAATGTACATGTATAGCCCTGTGCAGTAGCCTTTGTGGATTAATGACGTAGAAATATGGCATTATTCAAGTTTTATTATCCAATTGTGCCTGTGCATCTACATGTACCTATACATGTATCCAGCAATAGTGCTGTACAATACAGTCGTTATTTGTATTCTATCAAGGCAGGGGTGGACCCAGGGGAGTTTCAGGGGGTTGCAACCCCCCTTCTGGCATAAGCTCCCTCAATGAGCTTACTGCTCTACAATGTACATGTACATGTAGTTGCAAATGATGAGAAGATATGTTGCAGTTTAACTTTCATTGCAGTAAAAAAAATAGAACTAGGGAAATTTTTCTGAACTAGAGAAATTATTTTTGAACTACTGGTACATAGATTCATTTAGTATTTTTTAGCTACATAATGTAACTGTATTCACTGTGCCCACCCGACGAGGTGGCCTGAGGCCTCCAAGTTGGAACTGACCATCTGCCAGTGCTTGTCAGAACTTGTATTTTATGTTCAATGGGGTACTGGGTTTGTATGTGTCCTCAATTTCTGCACAGTTTTAGAGAAATTCCAAGCTATTATTTAACAAATAAAGAAGCCTTAGCCATGTTTCATACTACTATAAAACATGATGGGCATTTGAGAACATGAGAGAAATGTTAAAGAACAAGCCGAAGGCGCGTGCTTTCAACATTTCTCGAGTGTTCTCAAATGCCCAGAGTGTTTTATGATAGTATAAAACATGGATTTAAGGCTTCTTTATCTGTTTTACAATATAGATTTACACGCGCGATGAAAGGAAACTGCCAGTTTAAAACAATAAAACACAGCAAACCATGTTATAAACTCTGATAAAACATTGCTTTTTAGCCAATCAGAATGCGGGGTACTATCATATCTATATTATAAAAGGTTTTACTGCACATATGCAAATCTGACTAGATTGTGGGTGGCTGGGTACTAGTAGCATCATATATACATTGTACATGTATGTAGTATATGAGCATGGTGCTTCACATCAGTCACCTCTATGGCACAGTGGTTAATAAGGCTATGACCAACAGATCCAATCATTATGGTTGCTGGTTCAAGTACCAGCAAGGACAGTGAAACGTGAAGAAATTGATAAGGAGGAAGTAGGAAAACACAGGGGGAGGGTGGATTATTTTTTGTACACAAAAATTCCCTAGTTAAAACAAATGTCTCTAATGTTCAAAACTTGTTTTCCTAGTTCAAAAAAATTGAACTGAAATGAAATTTGAACTACAACATAACAAATGTTTAAATTAACACCCCTTTAATGGTATTTGTTCTTGTACCTGCCTGTCTGTCTCTCTGTGTCCCAAGAAAAATATAATGCACAACCATTTGACTCTTGCCAGCCTTGTTGTTTGAAAACTGAATATTTGGCTGTGCCATTATTTTTGAAAATAACTCTGGAGATCACTGGAAATAGCAATATATCAGAGTCTATATATTTCACAATTTCCCCAGACCACCCCCCCCCCCCCCCCCCCCCCCCCCCCACCACCTCACAAAATACTGCATCCACCCCTGCATGGATGCCTTTATTTATGCAGAGAAAAAAATTGATAATAAATCTTAATTTTTTAGATAGTATAATTAGTATATGTGGCTGTAAATTTTTACGTCTTTCTCATTTTTACTTGCCATTTGGGCTCGCCAAAATACTGCGTGACTCATAAAAATATCCAGCCAGTATACATTGTACATGTATATTAATTATGTTACAAGTCAAATTTGTTTTAACCCAGGTTATGAATTTTAACCTACATGTAGGTTATTTTTTTAACCTAAGTTATTTTTTTTGCAACTGTACATGTAGGTTATTTCAGTAACCAGAGTGTTATTTCTTGGTCAAATATATTTTAAGCTAGGTTATAATTTTCAACCTACGTAATTGTTTTTAACCTACATGACTTTGTACATGTAGGTGTTTTTTTTTTGCAACCTACATGTAGGCTATTTTAGTAACCAGAGTGGGTTATTCTTGGATTCACTTAGTATTTTTACCTTAAATTCTTAATCGTAGTCACTGTGCACACCAGACGTGGGGGCTGGAGGCCCCTGCATCAGAACTGACTATCTGACAGTGCTTGCCAGAATGTATTTTTCACTTGTATTATATGTCCAATGAAGTACTGGGTTTGTGTCACCAATTTTGTGCACAGTTTTAGTGAAATGCCAAGCTACATTGTATTATAAGGTTTTTACTGCACATATGCATAATTATTTGGACTAGACCGTGGGGGACTGGGTACTAGTAGCAGCATCATATATAGTAAATGAGTATGGTGTCACATCAATCACTCAGTGGCACAGTGGTTAAGACTCTGACCAACAGATCAGATGCTTGCTGGTTCAAGTACCAGCAAGGGCAGTTGACCGTAAATAAATATGGTAATTACCAGTAGTATTTGCGTTCAACGAAGGAGAATGCCATCCTAATCTGGTGTCAGTTGGCTTCCCTGTGTCTCACAGGCAAGAGAAATCGAGAATTTTGTTGTGGTCGTGTATATTTTTTCACTATTTTGAATAAATTAACCTTGTTCTGGTACGTGAAAATGTGCACACGATCATTTGGAGTCGTTTCGTTTGTTGCGCTGTGGTTCACTTGGTAAGTAACATAATATTTCTTCAATCAATGCAACGATTTATCAAAGCCTGAGAAAAGTGTGTACTACTTCTGGGCCATTTCCAAAACCCCATTCTCGAGCAACAACAAGTATACACAGTAGTCTCTGTTAGTACAGCCCAAAATGTTTTCCTTTATCTCAACAATTTTATTTTTGAAATTTTTAGCTGAGACCAGGTTGCCAGGGTGGAGCAGTAATTATTAGCGCTTCAATTCGCCTCTCGCCTCTGTGGCCCAGGTTCGGTTCTAGGTTCGATAATAGGTAAAGTCAACAACTGATAATTATCTTCAGTTGATTTTCAGGGAGAATAGTGAAATTCAAAAGGAATAAGGTTATGCAAATGTATCACAACTACATTTGTACTACAACTACATTTGTACTAAAGATCATGAAGGAAGAAAAACATTGGCAATAGCCCTCATCGTTATACGAGTGGAAGCGAAGCAAAGTATTAAAACTGGCCGATAAATACATACAAATATACATACAAATGTATATTAGGGACTTTAAGCAACCAGGATGGCAACAGCAATGACGACAGGATGTACATTGTAGAAAATAGTGTTTTCTCCCTAAATTTGGTGTCTACTACATGTATTTCCCTTGCGAAAAATATGACGAGTATAGAGTTTGTTCACGCTGAATGAAAAACGGATTGATTTACTTTCTTAAGTTCACGTACAATTTGGGGTTTAAACGTTGTTTTTGCTGAGAACGGTGGAAATGTAGGCGACTATGTGCATTTTCACATATACATGTAGCTCACACAGCGGTCAAACGTCTGCACGTGCGTATTACGGTCAGATTTCCCGTGCAACATTACCTTAAAACGTATTACAGTGAACTTCTACCCCCAAAAGTTAAGAAAAATATGTGAAAGTTAAGCTTTTTATTTTCACAGTCGACGGGAAATTGAACAAACTTCAAACTGTGAGTTTACCAAATTGTTTCGTAATTTACCAAAGAAGTTCTCAAGGTTTGAAAGCGGGTTTGTGAACAGTGACGGCCGCCGGCTCGCTTTCAATTTGTTTTGGAATAGGATGTTGTTGCAGATGTTTGACCGCTCATGTGTGCATGTACATGTAGCTATTGTATTTTGTAATTAAGGCTATTGTTTAATGCTGTTGCCGTAGACGTTGCCGCCATGGTTGCTTAAAGTCCCTATTATAGAGTATAAAGCAGGTTTCAATTGACTGTCAAAAGTGATTGTCAGTGCAGATTGCTTTGGTTTTGCGTTTACTTAGCTTTTCTATTGGCTGTGAGTATGTTTTGTAATCAGTCAGCAAATAAAATTCCAATCGTGGTTTTGGTCAGTTGGTCCGTCACGCCATCAATCCACGATTGCGTTTACTTTTCCTCCTTATTGATTGCTTTCTCATGGCCAGTGAAACCAATCGGTATTCACTTTAGTTCGTGATTGGTTCGTTGTAACTGCTTTGCCTTTGGTAGTCAATTGACGTATTTTCCAGGCATAATAAATTATCACACTATCTTTTAAGGGTTCTTTGGTAAATTGCTAAGAATACACCATCCTTCGATAATTGTACACCACATGAAAACATATATAAAAATAGAAATAGTGACTTCGAATGGTACATATTTTGTCGGTGGAGCCGGTGAGGGCAAAACAACTACAACTTCAGTATAATTCTTATTTCTACAAATATCGTCCCGTTTATTCCACCTAAAACTTCCGAGGCGTTTAATAATTCGTTCAAGCAAATCATTTGAAGAACTTACCGAAAAGGAATACTTGTAACCTCTGATCCAAGATGGCGGCTATCAGTGACTCGTTCCCAGGGGTCTTTACGCGCCTAATCCTAGATGGCGTCGAAATAAGGATTAGGCGCGTAAAGACCCCTGGGAACGAGGGTACCTCGTATTTATTGGAGGGTGCACAATTACAGTATAAAATACCGTCCCTAATAAAAAGGATTAAAAATAACGATTAAAAATAAGCGAAAGCGATATATGAATATGTATATATAAATCCTAATAAGAGAACAAATATTACGATGCACTTGATTACTTAGCTAGCTAAATATATATATAATAGTTTTACTAACACGAAAATTATCAGAAGTGTACTTAGACATTAAAGAATTAAAGTACAGTTTCTTACTTACAATCTTTAGTATCATTCGGTAGAGCATTCCAGATGTGAATAGAAAAATGTTCTGCAGAGACTAGGGTCCCACGCACAAACAAGTTCCCACACTGGGGATGACGTTGTTAAGCAACCTCGTTCCAAGGGGTCTTTACGCGCCTAATCCAAGATGGCGTCGAAAGTACCCATGATACAGGCTGGTGGGATTCGGCCACTGATTGGCTAGACGTTTCGCGTGCGCTGATTGGAGAATTTTGAATAGCGCGTGCATTTTTGATTTGAAAAATAAACTGGTGATGTCGTCGTTCGCATTGCGCGTTCAAAATTCGTTGAAAATAACTACCAATTCATCAGAACTTAGCGTTTTTGCCTTTTTAATATAAATGGCTTCGCGACTGGGTACAAGTAGAATAGTGTACGCGGTTGGAATTCATTGGGATCACACTTCAACCGCTAACCGTTCTTCAGCGATGATGAATCCAAGATGGCGGATGTTCTTCAAAATATGCCCATATGTTGGCATATTTTGGGGTCATATGACCAGCCTGTACCAGTGGTACTTTCGACGCCATCTTGGATTAGGCGCGTAAAGACCCATGGGAACGAGGTTGGTTGCTTGTGTTACGAGCCTGCAACTCGGCTTTTCAAAGCCCTGGTACACAATACAAGAATGTCATCGGAGGCAAAAATGGGATTCCTGCTTACGAAACTCACCAAAGAGTGCGATAAGGTATTCTCCGGTATTTTCCCAGACAATGAAGGCAATGTTAATTAAACCCGGTTTCATCGTCCCAGATTCGAAGCCCTGATGTTGCTGCGAGACCGGTACGGGCAAATTTTTTTTTTGGGCCCCAGTTGCAACTTTACCATGAGGCCTTGCGCGCCCAATCCAAGATGGCGGACAAAGATGGCGGACTTGGGGAAAGGAAATTGTTCTCGGGGTGGTGCTAGTAAAATTTTGACAACTGCGTTGACGTAATTCAAGAAACCACGTGATGTTGCCATAATAAAGGGAGGAGTGGGTCAGTAAGAAATAATACGCAGTGGGTGGCTGGCGGCAACTTGTAGTTCATGTTTCATTTTCGCGGAAGATTACGATTTTGCGCGGGATCGTGGGATTTTCAGTATTCTTTAATACTATTAAACCTGGATTTTTCTAACCGCTGGAGCCGAATAAGAGTTTGAAAAATCTCGACAACTCTTGTTTCCTGAACGGTGATCATGAAATTAAGTCCAATTCAGTTCTTGCTCGTATTAAGCGTTTATACCTTTGAGACATTTTTGCGTAGTTTCCGGACATATATTCGAAAAGCTGCAAGTTGATGAAAGGTGAGAATTTTAAGTTTCCTTATTAAAATTTATAAGACCTTGTAATCTTTAATTACCTATGATTCTTTTCCCGATTGTTCAAAGCGATTATTCTCTTCAGAGGGATCAATAAGATCTTCTCAATAAATACCCTAATTAAGTGCTAAAACAAAGTGAATGTTAAAACAACGAATTTCCCTACATAAGGAAAAAAGGAACACAGTATATTTTATAAACATTTTGTCGTAATTTCATAAGAAAATATTATTTTTAATTTGTATATTAAATATAATTAATATAATTTAAAAAAGTATAGTAAACCCCCCCCCCCCCCCCCCCCCCCCCTTAGTTCTTAGAATTTTTTTTTACTTTTCCAATACTTTATGCAGAGTTATACAAAAAAAACAAATTCATATATATGTACTATGTATACATTGTTACATTTGTACCTGGTAGAGAAAGAGTAAGGGTATTTTGATTGTAATTTTGGGTGACTTTAACAATTGCACTTAATCATAACCCTACCCTACCCCTTCCTAGGTATGCTGATTCGTTTCTGTTCAACCCCTTTCCTTAGTTGAAGTCTCATATTTCTTTACTGAGTAACAATATAATTACAATAAATATAATAAAATGTACTTACTTTAATTATTAACCAACACAGGCTTGAACCCATTATTTTGTGCCAGCCAACAAGAGGATGTAGTCATGACCTCATGACTTCCTTCATAAATAAGCTACCCCTTGGAGCTTTTCTAGTTGTGATATTGGAATTTGAAGTACATGTAAAAGGTAAATTAGGTGGATTAAAGAAATAAAAACCCTAGCTGTAATACTGTAAAATTGTAATTGTCAGAAAACATATTAACTATTAAAACACAGTATTTTTCAAGTGTTAGTAGTAGGCCAGTCATGCATGTATGTTGCCCATTTATATATAATATTATAATATACTGAGCACACACTTACATGCATTTTAAATTTTAAATTTGTGTTAAATAATAATGATCAATTCATTGGTAATTAATCAAATTGTTGTTTTATTTCCTATTACTGCCTGTGGTATTTTACATACATTTAGCAGTTTAATTTGTTTCCCTTAGTTAATTATATATATATAATTATATATAGTATGTATTTGCTCCCTTAATTAATATCATTAACTAAATCAGGTATACCTAAGGTCTTGACATGCATGCATGTGCATTATTATTTATAGATTATATACTCTGATAACACTATTATTTATTAAAGCTTAATTGACTAATTAATCAGAAGGTTGTGCACTAGCTGTTTATTGTAGAAAAAAACTTTAAACACATGCCAACAAATTATTGTAAATGTGAGTGTTTCAAAAGCGAATAAAAATGCATGTACAAGCACAATTCTGAGCTAGCTTTTATATAACAATTAGTGTGCTAGTATATATATAATTTTATGTAAATGGCAACAATTACAAATAATTGGTATAGCCTTAATTCATACTGCTTCTATATAAACACTTGAAAAATACTGGTAATTTCTGATAAAACAATTGTGATAAAATTGGTTCTTTTTATTCCTTTAGGCTGTATTCATAATATGTATACCTGACAGGGGGAGGGGGGCAGGTGATTTTTAAGGGGATCTCAATTTGTTTTAACATGCTTTAGAAGGGGGAATCTTAACATTTATTTATGAAAGGTTGGGTGGATTAATGTATTTTTTTTTAATGTTTGTCAAACAAAGACCTACGTATATACACTTAAAATGGTAGGTGCACAGAATGGCTAATTAATGCACTAAATAGAGCTAGCTTAAGAAATGCAGGAGAATGCACTTGCAATAATCTAAAAACCTTCCCGGTACCCCCCCCCCCCCCCCCCCCCCCCTTCCCCCAGAACACTTTTTCTTAAGGTTGCATGCAGCTAGGAATGCCTGATGTAAGGAATTAATGATAATGTTTTATATCAATTAAAGGACAATATATTCTTGTGTAGTTTTGGAATACCATGCAGCAACAAATACTTTTTACAGACACCAAAGTAGTGGTATATAGTTTAAATAACAGTTAATTTTATGGTTTATTCTTAGCTTTTCTACATATTGTAGTATTAAACCGAGTTTCACGGCCCAAAATGACAGTTCTGTAAAATTATGCTTGTTAAATAATGCTAGTTTGCATATGGAAATGGCCTGGGGGGAGGGCTAGGGACGGCAGTGTATTAATTTTTTGAAAGGATGGAGGGGGGTTGCTAAAATTATTTAAATAAGCAGTTTATTCTGGGCGGAGTCATAAAAATATGACGTAATCTGAATAAATAACCTGCCCCCCTGTGGTATAATCATAATCAATGCAGCCTTTAATTTACTTCCAATATCACAACTGAAACGTTCAAAAGCTCCATGGGATAGCTAATATTTATAAAGGAAGGCATGAAATCATGTACATTCTCTTGTTGGCCAGGCACAAATAATAAGTTCAAGCCTGCATGTATTGGATAATAAAGAAGTACATTTTGTTGTATTTGTTGCAAATATTGTTACTGTAAAGAAATATTAGACTTCAACTCTAAGGAAAGGGGTGGAAATGAAACAAATCAGTATAACCTAGGAAAGGGTAGTCTTTATATATAAACATATAACCTGCATAACCCTACTTTCCCTCCCCCACCCTCATAAAGAATACCAAAACCATACACAAAATATATTCATAATTCTGTAAAATTCACAAGTACCCCACCTCCAATATTTTGATTGAAAATGACCACCCAAAAAAATAAAGATTGTTGGATAACCCATAATTTTCCTGAAGAAATTTAAATTATAAATTAGTACCTTTCTCTGACTGGTACAAATGTAACAAATACATACATATATGTGAATGTTGTTTTATAACTCTGCACAATGTATTGGCAAAGTAAATACGGATGGGCGAAACTAATTGGGGGGGGGGGGGGGGGGGGGGGTTCTGCGAGTGCTAAACAAAGGACTTTTTATTATAATATAATTTACAAATTAAAAATAATATATTTTATTATGATATCACGACAATTTTTTTATAAAATATGCTTTGTTCCTTTTGGGGATTCTACCATTCTTCCGAAGTCGGAATCTGCCCCTGAAGTGTCTTTCCTTTATAAATTGAGCTACTTGCGGTCCCGAAAATATTTATTAGCACGCGAGTTCGCGTAAATCATAAAGTCGTGAAAGGCGAACACGAAAGAGTAATGCGTTGATCGTTGTGCCTTGCATAAGGAAATTTGTTTATTTTACATTAGCATTTAGGGGTATTTATTATATACCTTTCATATTTGAGAATATCCCCTTGTCATCTCTCTGTAAATACCGGGATATATATAATCGCTTCGCACAACCAACAAAATTATAAAAATAAAGCCTAATGTTTTTGTATCGGGAAAAGAATCATAAGTAAAGTTTACAAGGTCTTATAATTTTTAATTAGGAAACTTAAAATTCTCAACTTTTCGATTAATGTGAAACGCAAAAATGTCGGAACAAGTACTGAATTGCACTGTTCAGGAAACAAGAGTTGTCGAGATTTTTCAAACCCTTATTCGGCTCCAGCGGTTAGAAAAATCCAGGTTTAATAGTATTAAAGAATACTGAAAATCCCACGATCCCGCGCAATTCGTAATCTTCCGCGAAAATGAAACATGAACTACAAGTTGCCGCCAGCCACCCACTGCGTATTATTTCTTACTGACCCACTCCTCCCTTTATTATGGCAACATCACGTGGTTTCTTGAATTACGTCACCGCAGTTGTCAAAATTTTACTAGCACCACCCCGAGAACAATTTCCTTTCCCCAAGTCCGCCATCTTTGTCCGCCATCTTGGATTGGGCGCGCAAGGCCTCATGGTAAAGTTGCTCTTTGATCTGAACTGGGGCCCAAAAAAAAAATTTGCCCGGTACGGGCACCCAACCGTCCTTCAAGCTGCGCATTTGCAGGCAGTCAAACAGTTGGCGCCCATCAGTGCAAAAGACGGAGAAGACGTCGCAGCGAACTTCCAGTCCTTTGTCGACCGTGCGAGAAGCCATCTGTCCGTCCTGAAGAGGTACAGCAAGGGCGAGTCACCGTTTGTAGCTTCTCTGATCCATGAGCTAACCGCGAAGTTGCCCCAGGAAGATGCGAAAGCCTGGCGCTGCAATGTAGACGAGGGCCTTGCTACTATGCCCTTAGAACCGTTTAGCACTTGGCTTGGAGCGCGAGGGCGATCCTACTGGGGAGTACTACCCCCACCACACCACTCCAGCCCAAGGTATGCAGGTGGCGGCCACGGACAGAGACACCACCGACAAGTGTGCAAAATGTGGCGGAGGTCACAAGCTGAAGAACTGCGGTCAGTTCAAAGAATTACAACCAGACGAGCGAATGAAGCTTGTCGTTGATAACAGGCTCTGTTTTAGTTGTCTTGGCGTGTCGCATAGCTCAAGGAACTGTCGTGACAGGAAGGAATGCGAATTTCCGAACTGCAAACTAAATCATCATCCGCTAATACACCAGGAACGGGAAGGCGGAAACTCCCAGCCAAGCATAGACGTACAGTCAACAATCGCTAAACAACCGCGGTCAGGAGTAGCGTTTGGTGTGCTAGAAGTATTCGCAGTCAATGCTGGCGGCCGTGAGATAAAAGGAAACCTGCTGCTGGATGACGGCTCAGACACGACGCTGATTTCCGAATCCTTCATGAAGAAGTTAGGGCCGCGCGGCGCGGCATGAAAGCCACACTTCAGATTTCTGGTGTGGAAGGCAAGGGAGGACAAAGACTCTCATCTCAAGTGACCGTGCGTGTTAGGACTCCGGAGAGTAATGCAGCTCACGTAGATCTCAAGGCTTGGAGTCTCTCGAAAATCTGTCGCCCCGTCCAAACAGTCGCTTGGCCGAAAATAAAGGACAAGTGGAATCACCTGAAAGATCTTGATCTCAAGACAGTTGGTGGTGAGATTGATATCTTGCTTGGTTTGGACCATGCTGAGCTTCTTGTGCCACTCGAAGTAAAGACAGGAAAGGCCAAGGAACCAGTAGCTAAGAATTGTGCTTTGGCTGGACGGCTGCTGGTGTCATCGGCAATGTCACAGGCCAGATCCATAACCACCACGTCACCCAATCAAATTCAGGGCCACTCGATGAGGCATTTGAGCGATTTTGGGACAGCGAGTCGTTCGGAACGAAGCCGATAAGTCAGCCCGTCTACTCCAAGGAGGAGCAATACGCCCTAGAAGTACTGGAGCGAGGTACAAAGAAGCTTGAAATAGGGTATGAAGTTCCACTCCTATGGAAAGAGGAGAATAATTACGAAATCGCGAAGAAAAGACTCGAAGGCCTGCAGAGAACATTTGACAGGGATCCTGATTACGAGGCCGATTACCGAAAGGCAATCCAGAAATACGTCGATGAAGGTTACGCACACAAAGTCGAGGAAGGAGAAGAGAACTTTCACGGGCCTAACCAGTGGTACCTCCCGCACCACGGAGTGTACAAGAAGTCGTCTTCAAGGAAGAAGATACGTGTTGTCTTCGACTCCGCAGCTAAGTTCCGAGGGAAAAGTTTGAACGACACCCTATTTTCGGGTCCAACTCTTCAGAATGAGCTACCGCAAGTTTTAACGAAATTCCGTGAAGGTGACATAGCATTCGGAGCCGATATTGAAGCCATGTTCAGCCGAGTTCGCCTTCGAGAAGAAGACTCCAGGTATCACCGCTTTCTATGGAAAGACAAAGCTAGTGATGAACCCAATGTTTACCAGATGGATCGGTTGACTTTTGGAGACACTTCTTCGCCGTACGAAGCGATTTACGTCACTCGACGTACCGCACAAGACTACGGAAGCAGACGGGAAGAAGCCGTGAAGGCTATACACGAGAAGTTCTATATACGTAGACGACTACCTCGACTCGGCCGAGTCTAAGGAAGAGGCAGTAGAAAGAGGCCGACAAGTAAGCGAAATCCTCGCACAAGGCGATTTCCACCTGAGAAAGTGGGTGTCAAATGTCCAGGAAGTAACAGCTGCCCTTGAGTGGACGCAAACCAAAACCGATAAGGGTAACACAGTTGCAGATCGTGCGAATCCCGAGTCAGAAATAAAGATCTTAGGTGTGAAATGGAACACAGAGCGGGACGAATTCACGTTTTCGGTGTCAGATGTCGGCAATGTTACCTACACGCGTAGAGGTCTTCTAAGCAAGTTGGCTGGGGTATTTGATCCCCTCGGTTTTGCGAGTCCTTTCATTGTAAAAGCAAAGATATTGATGCAACAACTATGTCTCCTGGGTCTGGATTGGGACGATCCTATCCCAACATCCCACTTGACCAAATGGAAGAGTTGGCTCGTAAGGCTGCAAGACCTGGAAGTAGTTCGCATATCACGGTGTGTGCAACCGAACAAGGCCAAAGTGATGACAGCAGAGCTACACACATTCTGCGACGCTTCGGTGGAGGCATTTGCTGCTGCGGTATATCTGCGCAGTCTCTATGTCGACGGAAAAGTAGTCTGCGCCCTGATGATGGCTAAGTCTAAGGTAGCACCCAAGAAAGCAATTAGTGTAGCCAGGCTCGAGCTACAAGCTGCGTTGCTCGGAGCGCGTCTTGCAACCTATGTAAAAGAAGCTATGACACGCAAAGTAGATCGAATGATGTTCTGGACAGACAGCAAATGTGTTACGGAATGGGTGCGATCCACTGCTGTCTGGTACAAGCCATTTGCTGCCCATCGCGTCGGTGAGATCCAGAGTTTAACAGAACCGAGGTGTTGGCGCCATGTTCCCGGTCGGCTTAATGTGAGCGACTGCGCCACCCGATCAAGATTCGACTCATCGACTGACGCTATACCAGAGCGTTGGATCAGAGGCCCAGAATTCCTCCTACTAGGAGAAGACCGCTGGCCGAAAGAGATACCAATTGAGAAGATCAATCAGACAGAAGAAAGAAAGCCAAGCAAAGTGTTTGTAATGAATGGAGAACGTTAACCAGAGTGTGAAGAACGCTATGCCGACGTTGACCTGGAGAGATGTTCTTCACTGTGGAGAGCTCAAAGAGTAGCAGCTCAAGTGAATAGATTCGTTGACATCTGTAAAGGGAGAAGGCCAAAAGGTGGTCCAGAAACGGTCCAGGAAGTCCGGCGTGCAATCACTACATTGGTTCGTCAATGCCAGCGTCAAGCCTATCCGGATGAGTTTGAATCACTACTGAAGGCCAACAGTGTTGAGCGGCGCTCTAACCTACTATCCCTGACGCCTTACTTGGACGCCGACCATGTGATCCGAGTTGGCGGACGCCTTGATCGGGCGGCGCTCCCTTACGAAGTACGTCATCCTATTATACTCCCGTAGAAACACCGTCTGACAGAGTTGGTAGTGGAAGCTTATCACCGGCTGGTTGAGCGGCGCTCTAACCTACTATCCCTGACGCCTTACTTGGACGCCGACCATGTGATCCGAGTTGGCGGACGCCTTGATCGAGCGGCGCTCCCTTACGAAGTACGTCATCCTATTATACTCCCGCAGAAACACCGTCTGACAGAGTTGGTAGTGGAAGCTTATCACCGGCTGGAAAACCATGGAGGAACTGACCATGTTTTAGCCGCTATTCGTCAGAAATTTTGGATAATTCACGGGAGAGAAGAAGTGAAACGCCACAAACGCCAGTGCTACAAGTGCAAGAATGAACGCGTCAAGCCTTGCACGCAGCTCATGAGCGAGCTTTCAGCTGAAATAATGAAAGCCATGGAGCCAGCGTTCCACCACAACAGTGGACTACTTTGGACCGCTGACCGTAAAGCTTACACGCAACACGACAGCCAAACGGTATGGCGCCTTATTTACATGCATGACCACTAGATGCGTTCACCTGGAGGTTGCTGAGTCATTGTCAGCTGCAGACTTCTTGCAAGCTCTACACAGGATGATGGCCAGGCGTGGCGAACCTCACACCATGTACAGTGATAATGGAACTAACTTCGTCGGAGCCGAGCGCGAGCTGAAGACAATGGTCGAAGGACTGGGGCATAGCGAAGATCTCAGAAACCAACTAGCGAGAATTGGGGAAGGAATAACGTGGAGATTCCAGCCCCCGTCCAGCCCTCACTGGGGAGGAGTTCAGGAAAGCCTGGTGAAGTCAGTAAAACGAGCACTCTACCGCATACTGAGCTCAGACGGAACAATCAGAGGAGTCCATCCGACTGATCAACAGCTGTCGGCTCTTCTAACCGAATTTCTCAAGCATGTTAAGGCCTGGTTCATTTAAAGGGAAATAGATTTACGTTAAAAAATGTTTTCTGACAGAAATAACAGTTTAAACTAAATCTAATGACACCATAATACTAATATCCACTTCCTTAAATTTGTTAAGTGAGTGGTTGTTGTATTACGTGATAGATGACGTCATAATTATATAAAATCGTTTAAGTGAAATGCGGCTACGACGATAACATATGAATATAAAGTAACCCTGCTAAAACATTACTCCTCCCGCAGTGTTTCAGACCACACTTAGAAAACATGACTATCATGTACAGATAAGGAGATATTAAGGGTATAAAAAGTCACGTGACCCATTTTGCATATTTTCGCCTTAATTACTCGTTAACGAAACATTGTAGTCATCTTTTCTAAATTGATTTAGGTAAAAGGCTTCAACCTTAACTAAACGTTTCCACTCACCATCTTAGCTGTTTCAAACTCGGAGCCGCGTTTTTGATTTACTGATTTCGTGTTCTAAGTCACGTGACAGACCACGTGACACGTTTTACTACATACAAACCACTTAAGGTAGTCAATAATGGCGATATCTATTATCGTAAGAAACTTGGCGTACTTACCATACTCGGCTGTGCTGAAATAAGGAAAACAGTTTTTACCCGAAATTTGACCCCTGAACCATGCCTTAACATGCTTGAGTTGAGAGATTTGTAAACTCCCGCCCCATTACCTATGTAAGCTCAGATCCTGCGGATCCAGAAGCACTGACACCTTACCACTTCTGGCTACAACGGCGATCACCAACTGCGCCGCTTGGCGACTACAGTCGGCCGAATCCACGTGATCGTTTTAAACAGACCCAGCATCTAGCAAACATGGTGTGGAATCAATGGGTGAAGCTATACCTGCCGTCCCTCATTGCTCGCAAGAAATGGCAGACGGAGCAGAGACATCTCTCAACGGGCGACATAGTACTTGTAGCTGAACCTAATCTCCCTCGCGGGCAGTGGCAGCTGGGGCGAGTGGTTGAGACCTATCCTGGCAGGGATGGCAGACCAAGAGCGGCTAAGGTGAAGACTGCACGCGGTGGAGAAAAGGTGCGGCCAATCACCAAGCTCTGCCTCATGGAGGAAAACTAATTGTCGCCTGTGACACCCCCCAGACGAGCGATGGGGAGGAGGAGATGGAGTGACGAGCGTGACAATTGGCAATAAGACTTGCCTGATACTCACAACGAAGTAATAAGATACTCTAGTTTAGCATGAGTGACGAATGACGTGTGCGTGTGGCGTGAATGAGCGTAGTTTAAACACATTGTACTAGTGTATATTGCGGAGCAGTAGAAAACGTGGAAGGATTCAACTCCCTGGAAGAGGAGTTAGGGAACATAACCGAACGGTGAGAGTCATTGTATTCTGTTGATTATATTTGAGTAAGCCTTTTAGCATTGTTACGCCTTTGTATTACATATTTGGCTCTCTCGTGACTTCTACGGAGAAATATTACAACATGCAGAATCATGCTTCAATGCCACATAGATAATGGTGATGGAAATAATTATTACCTAGCTTATTCTTAGTTATCATCTTAACTCTGGTTATTTTAAATGTTGCTTACAGCGTGTGAAATAAACCGTTCAAAACTGGAACATTGTGTACTTCTTGGTCTATAATATATACAGTCCCAACATAGGAAGGCGTGTTTAGTTCGTTCGACCTTAATCAGTAACGAGGACTATTCGCGAGAACAATATCTAATCAGTACAATGTTAATATCTAATAATTTGAATAACGCACCTAACTAATATCTAACTATTACATCTATACAATATCTGACTATAATTATGTAACTAATATTAACTATGAATAGAAAACAAATGAATAAAATAGAGATGCCTGCTTTCCATGAATGCCGCGTGTATATAATAAAATTTATTCATTGTTAAAGAAATCGCTGCAGCGAGATTTAAAACAAATGAGAGAGTTTGCTTGCCGCAGCTCGACAGGTAAGCTATTCCAAAGCACCGCACCACTATAACTGAAGCTGTTCTTTAGAAAATTGGTGCGGGGCAGAGGAATAGCTAGTTTGCCCTCGGTGTCCCTTAGAGAATAACTCGAAACGCTACTACGGTTAGCGAACTTTGAACAAAGATATTCAGGCGCTAGGCCATTTAGCGATTTATAGACCATAGTAGTAGTTAGAATTTTCCGTTGATTGTCTAGTTTTCTCCAGCGAAGTTTTTTGAATAGGTCATCAGCATTGGCGTCGTAATTGGAAAAAGTCAAAATTCATACAGCACGATTTTGTAGCTTTTGAAGTTTAGTGGCAAGAATTTTATTGCAATTTCCCCAAACGACGCTACAGTAGTCGAAATGGGGCTGCACTAAAGCATTATAGATACACAAGAGTGTTTCAAAAGGTACAAAAGGTCTTGTGCGTTTCAGGGCGCCAATTCCAGAGACAATTTTCTTTGACAGTTTGTCTATGTGCACATTCCAAGATAAGTTTTCGTCAATATGCACTCCAAGACATTTTGTGGATGTAACCCGATTAACAGAGGCACCATCAATAAAAAGAGAGGGAGCTCTGTCAAACGTACTTAACCTTTGCCTTGACCCTATTAACATGTACTCAGTCTTGGACGTATTAAGGGTGAGCTTATTTGCAATGAGCCATTCACTAACCCTCACAAGATCTTGGTTCAACTCATCGTCTATGTGATTGATATCATTGCTGGCAAAAGTTAAGTGCGTGTCATCGGCGTACATGCGAGGTTGATAATGAGAGAGACAATTAGGCAAATCGTTTATGTAAAGTATAAAGAGGAGAGGACCTAAGATAGTTCCATGAGGAATGCCACAGGTTAGGGGTTGGGTGTCTGAGAGAGAACCATTTACAAAGCATCTTTGTTTGCGACTATCCAAATATAATTTGAACCAGTTAAGTGAGGCGCTTCCAACACCATAAACATTTAATTTAGATAATAAAATGTCATGGTCAACAGTGTCGAAAGACTTCTTAAGATCAAGGAATACCACTGCATTAACATTGCCTTTGTCAATATTGAAAGCCCAGTTGTCAGTGGCTTCGAGTAAGGCCGTAACAGTGGAGTGAAGTGATCGAAACCCCGACTGATTGCTTGAGATTAAATTATTTTCAGTTAGATAGCTATAAAACTGATCGTAAACGATTCTCTCAAAAACTTTTGCCACGATGGGGATGATAGAGATAGGTCGATAATTATTTAAGTCGGAACGTTCTCCCTGTTTGAATTACTTGAGAACATTTCCATTCACTGGGAAAAACACCCGAGACAATGGATCTGTTAAAAATCAAACAAATATATTTATTAGCGTTACGGAATGTACACAAGTGTGTAGGAATTAATGCAGAATGTTGTTATGTTATATAAACAAGTTACATAATCCCGTTGGGATAGCGTTGAGGGTGTATAAGGAGGAGTGATTAATATGTAAGAATCATTCGAAGGCGTTTCTCTACCTTGATACCTAAATTTTCTTCAGGATATATGCTGAGAACAGAAGAAATTACTAACTACACATCTATACAGACGTGATTGGCCAACATTATACTGCTGTAATTATACCTGTCCGACAAGTATCAATAAACGAGATGCCCATCCCTGATCTGTTGTTTGTGTTTAATGCAGTTTAGCTATTAAATGTTTTATGCTCGTTTCAGGGTGATAAGAGTATAAAGAGAACTAGCGATCAAATCTGCGCATTCCCGAAGGAGTCGAACAGATATTTTGTCTAATCCATTCGCTTTAGATTTGCATAGCTTAGATAATAACGATAACACTTTGGCACTATCAGTTGTTTTAAGTTCGAATCTATGGTCAGTGCCCTTGAGATAATCTAAATACAATGGATTGTTTTCATTGTAAGGAATGTCGCTAGCAAGCTTCGGCCCAATACAAGAAAAATGGCTATTGAAGGTAGATGACAGCTCGTGTGGATCGCAAATAGAATTGTCAATAAGCTTTATCTCTTTCACAGAGGAGCTATGTGACTTTCTCGATGTAAGTTCATTAATGACCCGCCAAGTCTCACGTGAGTTACCTTCATTGTCATGGAGCGCATTCTTATAGTATTGTTCCTTAGCCTGTTTGATTTCACTGTTAACAGCCTTGCGACATTTCTTGAATTTCGACCAGTCACTTTCGCACATTGATCGAGTGGCTTTCAATTTAAGAATGTCTCTGTCATGCATTCGTTTTTTCAATTGTGGTGTAATCTACGGCGATTTAGATGCGCGAATTCGTTTAGTGCGCAATGGGGGTATCTCTTGCTGCGGTTCGATAGGAGGGCTTTGGGGAAGATGGTTGGGGTGCTTAGCGCCTTTTCCATGGCATCCCTATCCCGCCTGGTGATGCTGTTGAGGGGGTCGATCTAGCTGGCTGTTCCGTACACCCCATGGTCCATATCCGAGCCTGTGAAGAACACGTTGTAGGCTGGCGGCTTGCCTGGGTCGTCGTTCTCTCGAACATAGAACTTCTTGACGTCTGCATTAGGGTATTGTTGGCGGAAGTCGTTCCAAACCTTCTTCAATGCCATGTTAGTGTATTGAAGCTAGTGAGGCTAAAGCTTCAATACAGTACGTTGCCTGTCCTTTGTCCGACTACACGGTCTATTTTGACCAGCCCATAGCGGTCAAAACCATTGCTCTCCTTGAGGCGACTGTGGAAAATAGTTGGTGGATTCTGACCGAAAATGCGACTTTCTGGTGGTTTACCTGAGGTGAGAAAGGCACACAGTATCGCCTCAGGGCACCATGATATAGCGAGCATTCAACCATACTTCAAACCCGCAGTCGACGCTGGCATCGTGAAATTCGTGAAACTACTGCCAATGGGGTATTGGACCCTAGATGTCAAAAAACCGATCCGGTTCAGTAAAAATATCTGCACACTATTATGCGTTGAGGAGTTCGAAGAGGGGAGGGGGTATCGCTCAAAGACGGTAACCACAAAATGGTGCTTAAAGACATCCACACAGTGTATGTCCACTGTGATATTGTCAGCCCCTCAGACTGGCTCCTTGCAGGAAAGCCTGCGAAAGTCCTGGCTAGCTTAGGGGTCCGAGGTGAGAGGTTTTTGAAAAGTGATATATTCCCCACCAACCCCCCTAGTTGTGAAAGCTCTAGGGCTGGTGGTAAGCGGCCTTCGACTCACAGTTCGTGATGAGAAAGGCAGTATTATAGACTTCCAAGGGCGCCACCAAAACTTTGTATTGATGCTCGAGATCTGACCATATTATCGTTTGTGATTGTCCGGCTGTACCACAAATGGCAAGCGACACTATCTCTCACTCGTTGAAGTAGCAACTGCGTCGCACGCGACAGAGCGGCCTCCAGAAAGCTTTCGGCTCCAGAAGGTATGTGACACACTCGTCAGTCTCGAGGCCGAAGTCAAGAGGAGGTTCGCAAAAAATATGCCCGAGCCCGAGGTATTGTTCACGGAGTCGCTAAAGCCACAGGAAGCCTGAGCGTGGTCCTATCGGCCAGTGGCTTGGCGACCTCGCTATCTGGTCTGGGCATCGTTGTTGGCCTTCCGCTTTGAGCTGCCAAAAGGCTCTCACGGAACGTTTCAAAGCATGAATAGACTACGACACTGGCCAAAGCAAAAGTAAATTCTATTCGTGATCTCGTTTCAAAGAACCTTATTGACGGCTCGGTGTCTGACACTGAGTTCGCTTTTATTCTTGCCGAGGCCGACAAGTATGAAGGCCTGAATGTCGAAATTCGGCAGAAAGTCCGGCAAGAGGGTGAAAAAAATATAGAACAAATCCGGGCCGAACTCAAGCATGAAGTGCAAAAAGAACTTCGAACAAACTTAGGCATTCTCGTGGCGTAAAAATAGACACTTCATTCGAACGAAACCAGCGGAGGAGTTTATTTACATATGGTGAAAGAACGTTTGTCTGGTATGCAAATTAGGTCACGCAAAACTGGCGTCACGGGCAGGCTGGTAATTTGCATATGGCTCAGACATAAGTAGCTTTATTTTCGAGTACGTCACTGTCTAGCACTTGTGGCCTCACGGTTCAGCGTCGGACTTGAGAGCTAGGAAAGGGGAGCCTCTCAAGCTCGGGTTCGAGCCAACAGACCACCAGTGGTAGACCGGCTGGTGTGGGGTAAAACGCTCCCCGCCCCACACCAGTCGTAGCGCGTCTGTCGATGTGGCAGAAGTAAACAAAACTCAGTGTCAGAGTGACGTGAGACCAGTACGAGACCAGCAGCTGAGCCAAAAACCGGCCGGCAAACAAAAAGCAAAATCCTCTCTAAGGACGAAAAGGAGAAGTAAGGAGAAGGTGAAAGTGGTCCTTAGAAGGGTTCTGGCGAGCGCAGACCTTTTTATTCTTTCTTTTTAGGCACCTCAGGCTTCGTTCTTTTTTCTAGAGCCCTCCGTATCACGTTCCTAACCTCACGAACGATCCTTGGCGTTCGGAGCTCATCTAAGGCATGCAGAGCGAGTAAGAAAAAAGACATGTTCGCCGTCATTCACCTCTACCGTGTCTCTCATTTAATTGCTTAGCCGTAAACTGGTTCTGGACCCCGGGGGCTGGGGCCTGCTAGGGAGAAAAGTTGTTGATTTTTCGTCTACGCCACAGCCCTTCGATGTAGGTAATTTTTCGTGTACGCTGCGGCCCTTTCGTTGTACACAATTTTTCATGTACGCTGCGGCTCTTTCGTTTTACACAATTTTTCATGTAGGCTAAGGCCCTTCGACGTACATGGTTTTTCATGTAGGCTACGGCCCTTCGACGTAGGTGGTTTTTCGTCTACACTAAGGCCCTTTTTCGTTGAGATTTGACGTTGTCGATCTGATAGTGAGGCATTTTCATCTGAGTTCAGGGCATTCTGGTCAGGAACACGTACTTTCGTTGATCAGGTAGGAATTCTGGATCATCAAAGCAAGGGTTACAGCAAGGAAGGTCGTAACCTGTTGTTCCAGTTGCAGGAAGAGACTACCTACCGCCGTCGGTAGGCAGAAGATGGCAGAGCTCCCAGTTGAAAGAGTTAACTCCGGCAATTACCACCGTCCAGCTTCGTGGGAGTTGATTGTTTCGGCCCCTTCGTTGTGCGAAGAGGTAGAAGTCAAGTGAAGCGCTATGGTGTCTTATATACCTGTCTGGCCACGCGGGCAATACCTATAGAAGTAGCTCAGAGTATGGATACTGGTTCGTTTGTCAATTCGATGAGTCGCTTCATCTCAAGAAGAGGCGCCCCCGAGGTGATGCGGTCGGATAATGGGACCAACTATGTTAGTGGAAACAAAGAACTGCGCCAAGCTATCTCTGAATGGAATGACCAACAAATTCACGAATACCTTCTACAACGAAACGTCAAGTGGATATTCAACTTTGCTTTTGTCCTTAGGGATTAGCGATAACTAAAGAGCAATCAGTACAGTATGTGAGAAACAATAGCCCTATTGTTTTGAGGGAAATCTCTTGAGATGTAAATTCTTCTATCAAACCAAACTATAATTAACATACGAATAAAACCAAATCCACTAGATAAATTAAACAAAGTTTATTAAATCTCACAACCACTTATTTACAGTTCGTTTTCCTTATCCTCGCGGAATTGATAAATTTCTTTTTTCTCAGTTCTTGGATTGATATGATGTGGCCTGTTAAAAGATTACACTGCTTTATGATTAGTTTCATTGAATGTTTATTTTCTTGTTGACAAATGCTACAGGCAGTTGTGTTTCTACCGAGGAGAGGAAAGTTCATTAATGACCTAGGTAGTCTTGTCTAGCCTAAAAAGTCTAGTCTAGCTATCATTTTATAGTCTAGTCTAGAAATTGTATTATTCTCTAGTCTAGCCTTTTTAGACTAGAAAGTATCTAGTCTAGAAAGTCAAACTAGACTAGACTAGAAAATTAATTTATTCCTCCGCGGTTTAATGAGAATTCATGAGCCCCAGACAATAGTTTATTTATTCACCCCCTAATTTATATATCCTCACCACGAATGAGATTCACCCGCACTTTGTACATGCGGAAAGACAATAGATCCATGACGTCATCTGAATTAATGACCTACCGCACCACTTTATTCATGCGTTAAAACAATAGATAATGACGTCATTCCTATTACCACACTTTAATCAGATTCCACCACACGATAATGAGAAACCACCACAAAAAACGGCTAATTCCATCCCTCCCCTACTACCAAGATGGTTCTCCTTGTTCAAAAACAAAATAATGCACTTTTGAGGTCATGAAATGCTGCTAAATGGACCTTATTCACACGGCGGCCATGTTTAATCCCAGGAGTATAAAAACCTTTGTTTTGCACGCGTGAACTTGTTCTGAAACTGCTCATTACGAGGCTACACGTGGAAAATCTATTGTTTCAAGCCAACATGGCCGCCGTGTGACAAATGCCCATGCACTCGCGTTCCACTCGTGCATCCGCAGTTTTTCAAGACCTCGAGCGTGCATTATTACTCGGGCTGCCTGTGGGCAGGCCCGAGTTGAGTTTTTCAAGTGTGTTTTTTTCGGGTTAGGATATTTTACACGTGACACGGTCAACCAATCAGATTCGACTCCGCTCGGGACAACTCGCGGGTCATCGTTTTACGAGGGACATTGTAAGCCAAATGGATTTTCCGCGGGCGCCATAAGAAACCATATAAATGATCGAGTATTCGAGTTGTTGTTGTCGGATAAATCGTGAAGCTTCATTTGTTCTTCATTCTTGGCCCTTAATTCTCTTATGATCTTTGACACCAAGTGATTATAATACCCGCAAATTTGTGAGCAGTTTTAATGCATACGATATGCGCCGAAGTTTGAGGGAAGATTTGCACCGCCAGTGAGTTTACAGCTGAAGGGAAAACTCAAAAACACTTTGCCGAGGTATGTAGGAGCTATTTGTAGGGAATTTACGGGATAAATGATTGAAAATTCTAGTTTAAAAGCACCTCACACAAGTCCAGTTTTATTTGTCGTTTTATAATTAAGCTTTAATATACAAATTACAATGAAGTGTCAACATTTCATTTGCCTTCATCCGTGAGTTGCTGGTTTACTCGAATATGCAACTTTGAGGTGATTACTCATCTAAAGAACTGGATTAATGGTGGGGATAAGAGTTGGCAATCTTTGTTTGGTGGATTTTACGAGTTGAAATAAAGTCTTGATCACATCTATTTTCAGTCCAAATGTACGAAGGGTCAAATTCGCTGAGTCGGTGACTTCATGAAGGCACCTTGGAAAATCTGGTTCGGTCGATCGAAACACGGACCGATCGGCTTACATATTATTGCTCAAGTGACTTTTCTTGAAGGACCTATGTTTTATTAGAACCTGCGGAGTGATTGCTGAATGCCGTACACATCGATGTAGCCATGATAGTTCTTTTTTCTCATTGACAGATGACTATACGTATTGTTTTGTGTGTGTGGTTTTCCATTTTTACTTTTAACTTAATGATTTATTTATAAATTGTATATATTATTTATTCTATTACATTTTTAACTCGTGGATGCGCGCAAGCGCAGAACACGAGTTATTAGGGTTAGTGCTCCGAGCTAATTTATTCATCGTTTTATGGTGTGTACTTCGTTTTTGTCTGTGTACATCGAGGACTCTCCGTTGGCTGTCCGAATAGTCTTCGATTTTTCGAAGATGTATTGACGGAGTTTATGGCATGAGTCCAAGTTTTCGATTCATCGGAAAGACGCTTCGAAAGGATTTGGCCGTGTTGTTAAAGGTAATTATTAGTCCGAAATGCCTTATAATTAATTTATCGCTACAACTATATTGTTAAAAACACACATTTGGTCGCATGTCGTATTTACGAGAGAAGCCCGGAAATTTAAAAGCGCGTTAGGCTTAGCTAAGCAGAATTTAATGTCTTGAATGTACTGTGTTGGCAGTTTTGGGAACGTTTTGGATGCAAAGCAAAGCAAAGCAAAGCAAAGCCACGCAATAGCCAAACAAAAGCTAACGGAAAAGCTTAGTAATATACAGAATAACAATATTGTGATCAGTTCGAGAAATGATACGGTAAATATCACTGAAATGTCAAATAGTTTGAATTTGATGGTCGAGCACTGTATTGTTATCTAGTAAAGGCTTGAATACTGATCAATCTAGGAGTAGGAGGCAAAAATTAAGATTTTCTGCAGTTAGAAATTGTGATAGAGAACCTTCAAGAAACCAGTAAGAAAAATAATAAGCCTGTTTAAAAAAATATGTGTTTTCTTTGATCTTCCAGCCAGTTGACCTCCGGGTCATGCACTGTTGATATTTGATAAAACGTTTGCAAGTTACATTTGGCTAGCGTTAGATTTCCAAAAACTCAAGTCTGCGCCGATGTGGAACGGATAAAATCTCGTTTTAACCTCTTCGATATGTGATTTCAAAGTTCATCGGGGCATTTTGACTTAAAGATCAATTTGATTTAGCTACACTATTAAAATAATAACTTTGTCACACAATCCTTGTACAGATTGGAAGGTTTCAGAACTACTTAGACTGCATGCGTCAACACAATTAGGCATTATGAAGCGAAGGTTCTAGACGTAATGAAGCTATGAATAGGTCGTTTATTACACACACAATGGTAAATTAACTCGTGGATGCACGCATGTGCAGAACGAGTTATTGGGCTTAGGTGGATACGAGATAATTTATTCGTCGTTTTTTTCTGACTCGCCGAAAAAAATGTTAGTAGTGATCATACCAAACGCAAAGAAAATAACTGTTTTCAAATTAGGCACTTTGGCACCTCACGGTATTAATGAACGCTTTTCGTTCATTTAATTTCAGAATTCACGTTTTCACTCACACTTAGATCAGCATGTTTCCTTAGTTTACTCATCAACACTTCCTGTTACAACTATTAGCATTTCTATTGTTGGCGCAATTTTCTTTGATCCCAATTTATCCGAGTACATGTTTCCTTAGCGGTAATCATGTACTCAACACTATATAAACCGTTTCCCCACCCACAATTCCCTCTTTTGCTCTGACGAAGAGCTAGCGCTCGAAACGTCAGCTGCTACTCGCTTTCCACGGCGGTTAGCATACCTCAATCGACTTTAGTTGATTATAAAGTGTTTATCTTCCACGCCGACGCAGACCAACACTAGTTTTTACAGGAACTAGTTACCTATCGTAGAATTTATTACTCGGGCTGCTTGTGTACAAAACAACAACTTTACCACTCATAGAAAAACGTCCTTCTGCATTTTACTGTTAGAAATAATATTTTTATTCATAATTCAGGCTGATAAAATACAAATATCCTAATATCTTGCTCTGTAGTATAGCTCAGCCTTTAACTTCAGCAGCAACCTCCACACTACTTACTATACCAGCCCGAGTGTAATTTAGTCCTAAACACAATTTTATTTCGCGTTGTATGAACTACACGAGTTCAAGGTCACCATTTTCTAACTAAGGTCAATGTGACTTACTTCCGCCCGTATGCGCGGATATTTTCGGTAATCTCTCACATCATCCCCACCGCAGTGGGAGAACCACCTGGTTCACAGTTTCTAACAGTAACAACTGAGTGCTATGAATTCGCAGAGTTCTTCAGTGTTTCTCGAAGTATCCGTGCTTTCTTCAACAACTGCGGCTTTTAAGACTTAAAAGTCTTCTGATTCTGAGTTTATCAGCCTCGAAAATAACTTGGTGATTTGTACACTGTTAACAACGCACTCTCCATACCGTTCTGGAGGGGTGTTATCAGGGTGTTGCCTCGCCGACTCTATTTCCTCGAATTCGCTGACATTCGTGTCACACCCTTCGTCGTCCTCAGAACTTTCCTTATGTAGAGCAACGTCCCTGGTTTCATTACGCTAATTACGCTAATAGGCCGGGGGAAATCTTTGAGCGAAACTGGGCTAATGACTCAGAGGTTCTTAATTCTGTAGGTAATTCATTCCATATTTTGGCTCCATTGTAACTAAGGCTCTTTTTTAGGAATTCAGTTTTAGGAAGAGGAACGGAAACTTTTTTACGTGTATTCCGCAGGTCGTAGTTGCAATTGACTGCATACGAGTCACTGAAGATGCTAGAGAGCCGTTGAGGTGCCAAATTGTTGATTATTTTGAACATGAGTCCAGCCTTAATTTTAGCTCTCCGCTCAAGTGTGATCCAACCCAATGAGCGGAGAGCTATTTCAGATTGCCCAGCTTCGTTCGGACGCTTCATAATCATCCTAGCGCAGCTGTTTTGAAGTTTCTGCAGACACTGTGATAATATGCTTCCCAATGTGTCCCACACCTCGCAACAATAGTCGAAGTGGGGTTGCACAAGGGCATTATAAACGCATACTAGCGTATCACGGTCTACAAATTCCCTGAGCTTTTTTATTGCCCCAATTCCCGATGAGACTTTCTTGGCTATGTCATCGATGTGTTTTTCCCATGTTAGAAATTCGTCTATGCGTACACCGAGTATCTTGCAATCATTGACTCGTGGTCAACGTCAATAAGAACATTAGGTTCTGTGGCAATATTTTGTATTTTGGGTCTTGATCCAATCAAAGTGTACTCTGTTTTGGCTATATTCAGGCTTAATTTGTTAGCTGATAGGCATTTTTTAACATTACTAAGGCACAACTCTTCGACACAACGTTTAAAAACATCCAAAGATAATTTATTTTTCCCTGCGCTCGCTTTGCACTCGACGTTTGTTGAACATTATAATTTTCGAGCACAAAGATGCGACTGCTTTCGCAGGCTAATTAATGGGTATCTCATTTCTTTAGCTCGTAGTCGATCATATCTTAACACAAAATTGGAATAGAATTCCTTAACAGAATAAAACAGAACAGAACATAACAACGAAAATCTAAAACAACGAAACACTTGCAGTTGGACCTGAATGATTTCTATCATTTTGGCACTTTCAAATGAAACCAAACATCACAAACCTTGCAACATGTTACGGTGGTCTTCGGTAAGTTTCTTTCCTGTTTCTGAAGGCTACTTAACTAGGCATTAATAACACTATTAGACTCTCACACACTAATAACACTGTCATGTCCTCAGAGTGTGTTCGGACATGTGTAGCTAAGCTATTAGAATGCCTGAAGCACTTGTCACACTGCTTACATTTATATGACTTCTCTCCCTGTGTAACCGAACATGTTTAGTTAGGGCACTAGACTCCCTGAAGCTCTTTCCGCACTCCTTACATTTATACGGCTTCTCTCCAGAGTGTATTCGAACATGTATAGTTAGGCTACTAGATCGACTGAAGCACTTTCCGCACTGCTTACAATTATACGGCTTCTCTCCTGAGTGTGTCCGAACATGTTTAGTTAGGTTACTAGACTGGCTGAAGCACTTTGTGCACACCTTGCATTGAAATGGCTTCTCTCCAGAGTGTATTCGGATATGTCGAGTTAAGGAACTAGAAATACGGAAGCACTTTCCGCAATGCTTGCAACTATATGGCTTCTCTACCGAATGTGTTAGAACATGAGAAGCGAGGTGAGCAGACTGTGCGAATCGCTTTTCACACTGACGGCATTGAAACGGCTTTTCCCCAGAATGTATTCGAACATGACGCGTCAAAATGCTAGAATACCTGAAGCACTTGCCACACTGCTTACATTCATATGGGTTTTCTTTAGTACATATTACGCTAGCCAAATTGCTGTTACTCTTTCTCTGTTTCCCTTGTGACAGTTTCTCATTAGTTTGCATCCTTCGATGAGAATTAACAGAACTTTCAAACTGCACTGTAGTGGAAGCTGTGTTGTTGGTGCTGCAATTTAATTTACTTGAAGTGTAATTGCCCTTTGACTGGGTGATGACATCAGTAGCTCCTTCATTATCTTTCAGCATTTCACTGCACAATGACAGATCTGATGCCTTGGTCCTATCCTCTTTTTCAAAAGTAAATGATATACTTCTGCAGTTGCTGTTGAGCAATTTCTTCTGTTCAGAGTAGATATCTTTAATAACTGGTTGAATAACTTCATTTATTTCTACTGTACAAGGTGTTGATTCTGTGTTGTTATTGTCTTCTAATTCTTGTACTTCATCCCAGTCCTTAATTCCAAGGTCATGTTCATCAGGTGGTACTAGTTCAGCCTTATCAGGTCCAGGTCTTTGCTCCTGTGTACCATGTATATAATGTATTAAGATACATCCATTCATACACATTTATAGATATATCAATATACACACGGTTGCAGAAAGATTGTGGAACACATATTCTGTGGTATTAGCAGTGCCATGTAATTTTGCTCTCGCCTAATTTATTTCTTCTTCTTTCTCTGATTTGTGAGGGCCTTGAAATTAAAAGAAAATATGAGTGGTACGATTCGCTCTACCAATAGGTCGAGAATGATTTTTTAACGGGCTATACACGCAAAATGCTCGCTTACATATGTAGTTTTGGTTCCTTTAGCTTTGCTTTAGTCGCGCACGGGTTGTAGTTGTGGTACATGGACACGATCGTAGGCCTTGGAAAAATCTACATAAACCAAATAGTCGTTGAGCATACAGTACCGTCGGAAATTATAGGGACATTTACTGCGGCTGTGCCGCATGCAATGCCCGCGGTTTTACCTCGAAAAACTGCGGTCATTTTTGAGGTGACCGTGGTCACTTTTGAGGTCGCCGCGGTGGTCGGCCGCGGCGCTAACCGCGACCTCATGTAACATCAACATGAATATCTCATACATTTTATTTTGAAGCAGTTGGCTTCGTTAGTTAATAAGAACGCGAATGGCGGTCTTGAGTAGAAAGACGACTGATGAAGTGTGATCAAGAACAAAAGTTAGCGGCCCGTGTCTTACGAAATATTTATTTTGAAGCAGTTGGCTTCGTTATAATAAGAACGCGAATGGCGGTCTCGAGTAATAAAGACAACTTACGAAAGTTAAAAGAAGATTGTTAGCGGGCCGTCTTAAGAAATGCAGGTTGGCGCAGTGGTAAAACACTCGCCTCACACCTCTGCGGTCCTGGGTTCGATTCCCGGCTCGGGCACCGTATGTGAGTTAGGTTTGTTGTTGATCCTTATCTGCAGGGTTTTTCTCCGGGTTCTCCGGTTTTCCTCCCTCCGTAAAAATCAACCGTGAGTCGAGTGTAGTGTGTCCAAAACAGTTAATGTAGTGGGAGTGTGTGACGAGTAAAAGCAGGCTGTAATACTCAGCCTGCTATAACAAATAAAATATATATAAATTTTATTAAATGCTTATTTTGAAGCAGTTGGCTTCGTTAGTTAATAAGAACGCGAACGGCGGTGTCGAGTAAGAAAGACAACTTAGGAAAGTTAACAGAAGATTGTTTACGAGAAGTTTAATGCCGGTGATCGTTCTTTGAGTGAAAGGCGCAACGCATAAACTGTTTGTTATCCGTCACATTCAAAGCTTTCAAGTACGAAGACTGCTAACAACGTCTGGCTCAGCGCCACCGCAGCAAGCGCCTCGGTTTATCACCTCAGTTTGCAACCGCGGCGTCCTCAAAAACTACCGCGGTCATTTGTGCGGTGACCGCGGTCATTTCTTCGGTGACCGCGCCGCCGTACTGCGGCTCCGCGTCTGTTGCACGGTTTTTCCGCGGTCGGATGTCCCTATAATTTCCGGCGGTACTTGTACAAGGTCTGTGCAAGCGGGCAACTTGTAGTAACTTAGTATAACAGTTGAACCTTCCCGGGAGGAAACAGTGTTTCAATTTGTTGAGATTAAGTGAAACAAAATAGAATGTTTCTCCAAATACATGTACACCCTTTTCAAGAATATTCACTATAGTGATACAAGAAGTGAGATGTCTCTGTAGTTAGGAATCGTAGATTGGTGGTCTCTTTTGTGGCGGACATAGTTTGCGTCCTTCCACTGGCTAGGAAACTGACCAGTTCTTAAAGATTTATTAAAGAGATCAGGCCTGGACTAGATATGAAAAAGAACGCAAGAAATATGAGCCCGTTTTGGGTTAGCAAAACTAATATGGCTTCAAAGTTGCCTGAATAGGAGAGTTTTATTCAGATTTATGTAATCCTTTAAAGAATACACCAGTTCGCGGTTAATTCCAACATTTTGAAACACTGAATTTCGCGCCATGTTTGCACCCCTTTCAAAAAGTCGGAATTAACCGCGAACTGGTCAAAAAATACCAATCGTCATGCTTTGCACGCTATGGCCGCCATTTTGTCACAGTTGAAAAGTCAGTTTTGCACGAACAAACAACAAGTGAATAAATACTCCAATGCTAGTTAAGTGCCCATGCTGCCTGAAAACAGTCAAGGAAAATTGCAGAGCTGTGGAATGTGACAGTTGTTACCACTGGTTCCATCTAAAGTGTACATTTCTTACAGTGAAGAACTATAGATATTTATCTGCAACAAATGATCTTTGGCTTTGCCAATGATGCAGCGTCAATATATTTCCCTTTAATAATCTTGAAACTGGAGATCTTTTGAAACTTTCATATAATTCAAATACATGTTGTCTTTGCTCTGAAAGTATAGCTGATGCAATTCTACACAATTTTGATATCATATCATCAATTAGAAATGTCCCACATCTATCTACAATAGACCCTGAAATAAACATTCCTTCTCAAGTTAACTGTAGATATTACTCACCTCATAATTTTCACAACTCAATCAATGTTTCAAGTTCTATTATTGATAAATCATTTTCTTTTTTGCATCTCAATATTAGAAGTATTTCTGCAAATTATGACAACTTTATAAATTTGTTGAGTAAGCTAAAATATCCCTTTAAGATGATTGGGCTAACTGAAACATGGCTTAATACATTAAGGGATAACTATACTCTCTTTACTTGGCTACAAATTTATATCTCAGCCTAGTAAATTCCATTCTCGTTCCCAGTGCCTCCTCAACTAACTGAAAAATCGGAGGCTCTGGTAAGACACAAAGCGGATGTCCTAGATTCTAGGACATTGAAACTGCGCATGCCAGTAGGAAGTTTTTACTTCCGTCCGTTACAGTGCAATTCAAAAATCACAGGATTGAAACAATATTATGCAGAGGACGTTGTAAAAACAAAAACAGAACGGAAATTCCAGAAAATGATACGTATCGAATACTCGAGTTTAATACTTAACAGCATTGTTTGCATCTCTTCTTCTATCCGCCTTCAGTCGGTGCTGGCAAAGTAAAGATTTATATTGATTCAAAATATTGACACGATTTCGGTTTCAAAACTGCGGCTGTCTTCTTCTTATTTTGCTGAACTGCACAGAAGACTTTGAAATTACCCTTCAATAATTTATACTAAAGAAAGCTTTGATCTTTACCCTCGAAGAAGTGAATTTATTTTATTTTCCTTGCTTCGCACTCTTCCCGTTAACAATAGGAAATGAACAATCTGAAATCTACGATGTTTACCGTCTCGTTTTTCTCGTCCAATGGAAATTGAGATACAGGGCAACCGTCTGGGTGCGTCAAGAGTTTTAACTTTTTGAACTTCGCGCAAGCCGTTGTTCAACATGCAGCCAATCATAATATTGCCCCATTTGTGTCTTACCAGAGCCTCCGACATTTCAGTTAAGTTGAAGAGGAACTGGGAACGAGAATGAGTAAATTCCAGGTAGGAGGGGTTGGATTCTTTATTGACAATAATTTATCCTTCACTGTCAGAGATGACCTAAACCTGACTAATAATGAACAAGAATCATTATGGATTGAAATCAACAACATGAACCACAAAAACTTCATCTGTGCAGTAATATATAGACATCCAAATAGCAATATTGATTCATTTTTGGAATCTCTATACTATACTATTGACAAATTACAGAGAGAATCAAAATATTGTATACTCATGGGCGATTTCAACATTAATCTCCTAAATTTTGAGTCTCATCACCAAACCAATGATTTCATAAATACATTGGCCTCTTACTTCCTCCAACCTCATATTATTCAACCAACAAGAATTACTAGTCACTCAGCAACACTCATTGATGTTTTTTTAATTCAACTGATCATTATACCCAAAGTGGTAACATACTGTGATGTTTCTGACCATCTTCCAAACTTTCTGATAATTAATCAGTTTTGTGCTACTTCTCACAACACTAAAGTATTTAAAAGAGATTATTCACATTTTGATGAAGATTCATTTATTAATGAGTTTAGCTCCATTGACCGGCGTGAATCTATTTACGCAAAGGAAGATGTCAATGAAATTTTCAACGTACGTATTATACTTAAAAACAACTGAAATAGTTGATCAACACATACCATTAAAAGGAATATCACGACAAGAAGCTAAATTTATTACCAAGCAATGGATAACACCAGCCTTGAGTCTCTATAAAAGTTAAAAATAAACTTTTTAAGAAATACATTAAAACCAGACATGAGCTTCACCGCATCCAATATACGCAATACAGAAATAAACTACTTTATGCAAGTAAAAAGCTTTATTATGCTGATTTTTTTCAATTAACAGTAACAATATAAAAAAACACCTGGAAAGGAATTAAACAATTAATAACCTTGAAACATAAGAATTTCCAAATTCCTAATAAATTATGAAGGGTGATAAGAGTTTGACTAACGTAAATGAAATAGCGAACGAATTTAATTCCTTCTTTGCTAATATTGGAAATCACCTTGCTCAATCAATACCTAAGGCTAAAAAGACATTTCATGATTACTTACAGTCTCCTCTGATATCCAGTTTTTATCTCTCTTCAGTTTCAGCTTCAGAGATTGAAAATATCATATCTGAACTATCATATCTAAACCACTTTAAATTTTATTTAATGCATCCTTTAGCAGTGGCATCATTCCTGATTGCTTCAAACTTGCCAGAGTCATTCCTGTATATAAAAAGGACTCACATCTACTACTAACCAATTATCGCCCAATTTCTCTTTTGTCCATCTTTAATAAAATACTTGAGAAATTAATGTATACAAGAATAATGACATTTTTAATCAAGAATAATTAAATTTATAAAGGCCAGTTTGGTTTCCGTGCTAATCATTCAACTACACATGCATTATTATTAATAACTGATAAAAAAAATTCAAAGGGCAATAGAAGAGGGCATGTTCTCATGTGGCATATTTTTGGATCTCAGCAAAGCCTTTGATACAGTTAACCATGAAATTTTAATAAAAAAGCTGGATTATTATGGTATCCAAGGAATTGCAAAAAACTGGTTTATATCTTATCTTACCAATAGAAAACAGTTTGTCTCTATTGGTAATGTCTGCTCAGAACACAATACCTTATTGTGTGGTGTGCCACAAGATCAGTCTTTGGCCCACTCTTATTCCTATTATATGTGAATGATTTTAGTTTTTGATTTTCATCTCTTTACTGACGATGCTAATTTATTTTATGCTGAATATAACTTAATTACTCTTGAATCAACTATCAACAATGAGCTAACAAAAGTTAATGAGTGGCTATGCACAAATAAGTTATCATTAAATATCAACAAAACCAACTTTGTTATCTTTCACTGACAACAGAAGAAAATTAATTATACGGCTAATCTCAAAGTGAAGGATGAATTAATAGAACAAAAAAAATGTATAAAATATCTAGGAGTCATGATGGATTCCAACCTCAACTGGAAAAGTCATGTACGAGAATTATCAAAAAAGATATCTAGAGGTATAGTTATCCTTTCGAAGGTAAGACATTACCTTCCTACAAATGTCATAAGTCAGCTTTACTACTCCTTGATATACCCTTTTTTGACTTATGAATTGACAGTTTGGGGTAACACTTGACTCTACACTAAAACCACTCGTAATCCTCCAAAAAAAAACTCTGCTTTATAACAAGTTCTAAATATGATACACATACCTCCTTTATTTAAGGAACTGAAAATACTGGAATTTACTAATATAATATATCTTCATAATGCTTCATTTCTTTATCAATTTCATAATAGAATGCTTCCATCAGCATTTGACAACTTTTTAGTAACAGTTGCTTCTGTACATTCTTATAATACCAGGCTATCATCAAGGTCATCATACTTTTATTCCTCAAGTTAGAACAAATTATGGAAAATTTAACTTGCGTTTCAAAGGAGCAGTAACTTGGAACTTAATAAAGGAAGAAACGAAAATGCTGGGGAAGCACTCTTTAAAAAAAATCAAGTCAGACCTTATAAATCTGTACTAGTCTCATCTACTATATACATGTACATGTATCTAAATAATTTGTCTAACCTCCATCACTTCTAGTCTTTAAGGAACCTCACAAAATTATATTTACTTCATTCCAGTATGATTGTCATTCATTATTATTATTATCATCATTATTATATTTATTATTAATATTCTATATGTTATAACCTAATTTACACTTTCTTTTTTTCCCTTTTTTTTTAAAGTTGTAAGACCAAATACTTCATCAATGTACATTAATTATGTCTGTTACCCAGCTCGTTTAACTTTACAGTTATTCTGGGTACCAATTACCTTGAAAAAGTATAAATAATGACATGTTGTAAAAAAATACCGGTATATCTAAATGGTAATAAATGTTGTTGTTGTTATGTACGAGTTGTCTTCCAATCTTTTGAAAATCGTTACAGTCCTGTTGTTTTGTGTTAGTTTCAATTGAAAACTGTTTTTGGATTTTTTGTTGTTGTAATTTTCCTGTTTAGTTTGAGTTTCACGAAACAGAAATAAACAAAACAAAAGACTGCTAAGCATCACAGGTGGGCCATATTCTTTAAACACTTGATTAGTAGGCTAATGCAGGTTGGCGCAGTGGTGAAACTCGCCGTCCCGTTTTACACTGTTACACGATAGCACTAATCTAATGTAGTGGACCAGCTTGCTATAACAAATAAAATATATATTGTTATTTAGTAGGCTAATTAGCTAATACAGCTGATATGTATTTTTGCTCCTCATACTTATTTTCGTTCTCCTTAATTACGCTCAACAAAATAATGTTATAGCAATATATTCCCGTGTTTACAAATTACAGTTTACACCTACTTGTTTTATTTTTCTTAAGATATAATTTCTCCTTCCATTGTTTGTGACTCCACAACTACTTTCTGTATCAGTTGGATTTTGTTTCCAAGTAGCTTTGGCCAGCTCTCTGTAAGATTCCATGATCACAGATGAACAAGACTCAGCCTTCTCACCACTATCTGGGCATGGCTTTAATACAACTGTAACCAGTTCCCCACTGATCATATTAGAGCACTCTTGTGTAAACTCAATCTGAGTTTGAACATGGTCTATGTAGTCAGAAAATGGTGTTCCATTATCCTCTAGATTCTCCAGTTTCTCTGGCTGTGGACGTTTCTCTGGAGCACAGCATGAAATTGCCTGACTAGCCACATGGACTGGCATTTGCTTAGATATGTCCTATAGTGACAAACATACATTATGATTGAAATGTTTTCTAAATGTCATGGTAAAACTGGAACTATTCTACACGAATTATTACAATGTATATTTAACGAATTGAAGTTAGGTTTTTATGTCTGTCATAATATTGAAGCTGTGGATCAAAAAGGCGTCTTCGAAATAAAAATATAAAAAAACTTTTACAACAAACTTTATGTGGTTGCATGCACACCTCGCGTCAGTATCTGTCTTCTTATCCACGGAACGCAATAGTTATTATCTGCCCTCTAAAATCATTGGTGGACTCTCACATTGTCTTACTCTGGCTACCCCACTGAACAAAATTATAATGTGACGCGCACGTGGTATTTCTCTCCTGATTGGTCGATTTATTAATTACTCAGTTGATGTTTGACAGTTTTCAAAACATGAAAGTGAGATTCGCGCCCACCGATACCAGAGGTTTTCTATTCTCGCTGCTTCGCAGCTCGCCGCTTCGCGGCTCTTTCTCCGCGGCTGTTCTCTCTAGAAAACCTCTGGAACCAGGGTAATACAGAACGTGATGCAGAATCGATATTAATGATCTTTTTTGACCATATATACACTTTAAACTTCAGATGGACACGGCAATGATACAAAAAAGGGTGCAGCAAGAATTGATTGGTATAGCAGTCGATGAAATCTACTATAATGCACTGATGCGGCTCTTCTCAAATAGCTAAGAGAACTTAGCCTTGAATCACGTGGCGGTTTTGCAAACTGAACGAGTACAAGTTGCATTCAAGTCTCATCGGTAAACACATATACATCTTTACCATCACAACAGTTGTATAAGGAATTGACCCGCCTGTTGGTGAGTAACTCCAGATGTCACACGAAGCCAAAAATAGGGCACAACTCTTCGACACAACGTTTAAAAACATCCAAAGATAATATATTTTTTCCTGCGCTCGCTTTGCACTCGACGTTTGTTGAACATTTTAATTTTCGAGCACAAAGATGCGACTGCTTTCGCAGGCTAATTGAATGGGTATCTCATTTCTTTAGCTCGTAGTCGATCATATCTTAACACAAGATTGGAATAGAATTCCTTTCCTTAACAGAACAGAACATAACAACGAAAATCTAAAACAACGAAACACTTGCAGTTGGACCTGAATGATTTCTATCATTTTTGCACTTTCAAATTAAACCAAACATCACAAACCTTGCACCATGTTACGGTGGTCTTCGGTAAGTTTCTTTCCTGTTTCTGAAGGCTACTTAACTAGGCATTAATAATACTGTCAGACTCACACACACTAATAACACTGTCATGTCCTCAGAGTGTGTTCGGACATGTGTAGCTAAGCTATTAGAATGCCTGAAGCACACTGCTTATATTTTTATGACTTACATTTATATGACTTCTCCTCCTGTGTAACCGAACATGTTTAGTAAGGGCACTAGACTCCCTAAAGCTCTTTCCGCACTCCTTACATTTATACGGCTTCTCTCCAGAGTGTATTCGAACATGTATAGTTAGGCTACTAGATCGACTGAAGCACTTTCCGCACTGCTTACAATTATACGGCTTCTCTCCTGAGTGTGTCCGAACATGTTTAGTTAGGTTACTAGACTGGCTGAAGCACTTTGTGCACACCTTGCATTGAAATGGCTTCTCTCCAGAGTGTATTCGGATATGTCGAGTTAAGGAACTAGAAATACGGAAGCACTTTCCGCAATGCTTGCAATTATGTGGCTTCTCTACCGAATGTGTTAGAACATGAGAAGCGAGGTGAGCAGACTGTGCGAATCGCTTTTCGCACTGACGGCATTGAAACGGCTTTTCCCCAGAATGTATTCGAACATGACGCGTCAGAATGCTAGAATACCTGAAGCACTTGCCACACTGCTTACATTTATATGAGTTTTCTTTAGTACATATTACGCTAGCCGAATTGCTGTTACTCTTTCTCAGTTTCCCTTGTGACAGTTTCTCATTAGTTTGCATCCCTCGATGAGAATTAACAGAACTTTCAAACTGCACTGTAGTGGTAGCTGTGTTGTTGGTGCTGCAATGTAATTTACTTGTAGTGTAATAGCCCTTTGACTGGGTGATGACATCAGTAGCTCCTTCATTGTCTTTGAGCATTTCACTGCACAATGACAGATCTGATGCCTTGGTCCTATCCTCTTTTTCAAAAGTAAATGATATACTTCTGGAGTTGCTGTTGAGCAATCTCTTCTGTTCAGAGTAGATATCTTTAATAACTGGTTGAATAACTTCATTTATTTCTACTGTACAAGGTGTTGATTCTGTGTTGTTATTGTCTTCTAATTCTTGTACTTCATCCCAGTCCTTAATTCCAAGGTCATGTTCATCAGGTGGTACTAGTTCAGCCTTATCAGGTCCAGGTCTTTGCTCCTGTGTACCATGTATATAATGTATTAAGATACATCCACTCATACACATTTATAGGTATATCAATATACACACGGTTGCAGAAAGATTGTGGTACACATATTCTGTATTATTAGTTGATAAGCTCGAGAACTGAATAAGGCAAGTGAATTAAACACTAAGTTCCGGTATAAATAGGTTAGCCCCGCCTTTGAAGCTCGAACTTTAAAATTCAAATTGCTGAGCATGCAGTGAAGAAAGGAAGCGAGCGTATCAGTCTATCCTTTAAAATGCTAGATTTTTAAGGTTTAAAATTAAATAAGTCAAAAAAGGGACCAGAGGGAAGACAGTTGTTCATTTATGACTGACGGTGGTATTTTATGAGTGTTTACGAACTCTGTAGCCCTTATACTCTGAAGATAAACATTTCTGTTTGATTTGAATTTTGCGTGATAAGCAATCAGCAGGGAGCACTCAAGCGGAGCATCACGGAGATGTTCATCCGACAAAGGCTGATTGCAATTGAGAACTGAAGGGTGACAAACCCCTGGGCTCCCCTTTTTATACCAGAACTACGTGTTTAAGTAATTGTGAACCGAAGAGAAGTTCATAGCACACACTGAAATCATTCGTTTTCAGTATAAACAATGAATCGCCTGAAACACGTGAAACACGGAACTACATATAATTATAAATACTAAATTAGTTCTAGTTAAACTTTAGTAGTCATTCACAGGTTTATTTTCGAAATGGTACGGGAAAAGCGCGAGCCGTATATTTCGAGCTAGAGAGACTATACGCATTTTACGTACAGTTTCGTTTGAATAAACCTATTAATATAGATTACTCAAAAACGAGTTATTTATATGGCTGGTAAGCAGTGCCGTGTAATTTTGCTCTCGCCTAATTTATTTCTTCTTCTTTCTCTGATTTGTGAGGGCCTTGAAATTAAAAGAAAATATGAGTGGTACGATTCGCTCTACCAATAGGTCGAGAATATTTTTTTAACGGGCTATACACGGAAAATGCTCGCTTACATATGTAGTTTTGGTTCCTTTAGCTTTGCTTTAGTCGCGCACAAGGCGCAGGCCTTGGAAAAATCTAGATAAACCAAATTGTCGTTGAGCATAGAAGGTCTGTGCAAGCGGGCAACTTGTAGTAACTTAGTATAACAGTTGAACCTTCCAGGGAGGAAACAGTTTTTCAATTTGTTGAGATCAGGTGAAACAAAATAGAATGTTTCTCCAAGTACATGTACACCCTTTTCAGGAATATTCACTATAGTGATACAAGAAGTGAGATGTCTCTTTACTAGGAATCGTAGATTGGTGGTCTCCTTTGTGGCGGACATGGAGAATACACCAGTTCGCGGTTAATTCCAACATTTTGAAAGGGGAGCAAACATGGCGCGAAATACATTGTTTTTATGGGAATCTGATGCCAAATAATTTCCGTAAAATCGAATTTCTGAAATATTCACTGACTGCAAACTTAAAATGCCAGGTAAAAGATTAACTGATCAAAATTTGAGTTATGTAGCTGTGTATATTTCTCTGTAACAACGAGTCAAAGTACGCGGGAAATTTACAGACAAATGTATGGAAAACTGAACACACGATTGCACGCTTCACAGCACAGCTACATCCCTCAAATTTTGATCAGTTAATCTTTTACCTGGTATCTTAAGTTTGCAGACAGTGAATATTTCAGAAATTCGATTTTACGGAAAATATTTGGCATTGGTTTCCCATACAAACACTGTATTTCGCGCCATGTTTGCACCCTTTTCAAAATGTCGGAATTAACCGCGAACTGGTCTATATAGAAGAATCGTCATGCTTTGCACGCTATGGCCGCCATTTTTTCACAGTTGAAACAAGTCGGTTTTGTACGAGTTGTCTTCCAATCTTTTGAAAATCGTTACAGTCCTGTTGTGTTGTGTGTTAGTTTCAATTTGAATCTGTTTTTTTAAAGTTTCTTTTGTAATTGTACTGTTTAGTTTGATGGTTTCACGAAACAGAAACAAAAGACTGCTAAGCATCACGGTTGGGTCATATTCTTTAAAGTGCCTATCACCCTTTTGCAATTTTGATAGCTTTTGAAACTCCGAAAAGTTTTGAGTACTTCTGTGAAGAAAGTTTTGGTTTAAAGTGAATACTTTATGTTCTACGCTTGTTTGAAATCGTGTAAATGTGACCTTTCCTGACCCATGACCGCGTAAGTAAAAGCCTGGGTCGAAACCTGGGTAGACGTCATCTCATTAATGCATTATTCTCCATGGCGCCTTTTTATCACAACAACATCGATGCATAGAAAATATACACAGTTTTTGAGTTGTTAGTAAAGAAAAAAGTCATTTTAGTCAACATGTTAAGTATTTCTTCAAATGATTGCAAAGCCGAATTAATTATATGACGTCAAGATGACGTCTACCCAGGTTTCGACCCAGGCTTTTACTTACGCGGTCATGGGTCAGGAAAGGTCACATTTACACGATTTCAAACAAGCGTAGAACATAAAGTATTCACTTTAAACCAAAACTTTCTTCACAGAAGTACTCAAAGCATTTCGGAGGTTCATAAGCTATCAAAATTGCAAAAGGGTGATAGGCACTTTAAACAACTGATTAGTACGCTAATGCAGGTTGGCACAGTGGTTTAATACTCGCCTCTCGCCGTTACGGTCCTGGGTTGGATTCCCGGCTCGGGCACCATATGTGAGTTAGGTTTGTTGTTGATTCCTTATCTGCATTTGAGGGTTTTTCTCCGGGTTCTCCGGTTTTCCTCCCTCTGTAAAAATCAACCGTGAGTCGAGTGTAGTGTGTCCAGTGTAGTGTGTCCAAAACAGTGTAGGGGGGAGTGTGTGAGGAGTAAAATCAGGCCCCCACCAGCTGTAAGCTGTAATACTCAGCCTGCTATAACAAATAAAAGAATATTTGTTTACTTAGTAGGCTAATTAGCTAATACAGCTGATATGTATTTTTGCTCCTCATACTTATTTTCGTTCTCCTTAATTACGCTCAACAAAATAATGTTATAGCAATATATTCCCGTGTTTACAAATTACAGTTTACACCTACTTGTTTTATTTTTCTTAAGATATTATTTCTCCTTCCATTGTTTGTGACTCCACAACTGCTTTCTGTATTAGTTGGATTTTGTTTCCAAGTAGCTTTGGCCAGCTCTCTGTAAGATTCCATGATCACAGATGAACACGACTCAGCCTTCTCACCACTATCTGGGCATGGCTTTAATACAACTGTAACCAGTTCCCCACTGATCATATTAGAGCACTCTTCTGTAAACTCAATCTGAGTTTCAACATGGTCTATGTAGTCAGAAAATGGTGTTCCATTATCCTCTAGATTCTCCAGTTTCTCTGGCTGTGGACGTTTCTCTGGAGCACAGCATGAAATTGCCTGAATAGCCACATGGGCTGGCATTTGCTTAGATATGTCCTATAGTGCCAAACAGAAATTATGATTGAAATGTTTTCTAAATGTCATGTCATGGTAAAACTGGAACTATTTTAGACGAATTATTACAAAGTATATTTAACGAGTTAGGTTTTTGTGTCTGTCCTAATATTGAAGCTGTGGATCAACAAGGCGTCTTCGAAATAAAAAAATAAAAAAAATTATGTGGTTGCATGCACACCTCGCTTCAGTATTATTGTCTGTCTTCTTACTGATGATAAAAAATAGCCAATCAGAGAGCGAGGAAATAGGTAGCCTGATTTTCAGACGGTACGAGGTCATCCGCTCTCACTTCCTCTCCCTCCCCGTCTGATTGACTTTGGCAGAAACCGTATTCCAGCCATTGCTTTCATTTTGACCAATCATAGGAAGCGCTATCAATATCGCGACGTTTGCGAATCTACCTACGGGCTTTGGAACCTTGACCGCCAATTTGTACTAATGTCTCCTAGATTTTTGGCATTTAGAAGACCAAATAATTCATGAAATGTAATGATTTTGTTACAGCAGTGAACACACATACTGAGTATGTCATGGTAAAAGTTTGCTTACATTTGCCTAAATATTTATGTTTTCAGAATTTTGAACAGTCTTGATTTTGACAAATTGTAAGTTCAACAAATCCGGTAGTTAGATCAGTGTCGTGACCATGCGCTCGAAATACTGTACGAAAAATCCTATTTAAAAATTTCCTGCTGCCCAAAGAACCAGCGCAGCTCACATAGGATAGGGTTAGGGTTAGTTCTGAGAAATCGACATAAGTTTGAAGCTGTAGAAAATATTCTGTAGTGTATGAAAGTGTGTGATTCTGGCGATCTATAGAAGTTAATTTGAGAAGGCTACATCATTTCTTCTCTCTTCTCGACCTCTGGTCGTCACTTATAAGATGCAGCTGTGATGGCCAAGGTCCTTCCGGGAAAGGAAGGGTAATATTGCCTTTCTCTGTTCGGGAAATAATTCGGAAATGCCGAAAGTTTCGCACGCTTTCTCCAAAGCCATATCAAGTCCGTTTGTACCGTCCGCCATTTGGCTTCATCTTCAGGCTCCACTAGACATTCCATGCATACCTCAGTTCTCTAAAAATAAAACCTTCTCTCTGATTGGTCGAAATTAAGTGACGTCAGCAACACTGTTTCTGCCAAAGTCCATCAGACGGGGAGGGGGAGGAAGTGAGAGCGGAGGGTCTCGTACCGTCTGAAAATCAGGCTTGGAAATAGCCAGTATAAAATTATAAGAAATATACACACTTTCTGAAAATCCTTTGATGGCTCTCAAGAACATCTGCTACAAAATGTCAACTAGAACCTTACTATAAATCCTGTTGATAAGCTTTGCATCATCACTAATCATCTCTCCCTTTTGAAAACAATTCAAGACAAAAGGGCAACTGATTATCTCATTAACAAACTAACTTCTTTTAAATTTACTTCTGTATACAATACCAGGTCTGATGGTATAGGCTTCCTGTCCCAAACACAAATAATCTCTACAGAACATTTTTATATTTAAAATCTGGAACGCTTTACCGAACAACATTAAATGATCGTAAGTCAACTGGAAGTTTCTAATAGAAAGTGAAGTGCTGCTAGGGGATGCATAGAGCTACAGTCTAGTGATATTAGTTCAAGTGTGAGTTGGGAAACTAAAAATCTCTATGACTCTATATCGGTTCCATTTTATTTATTTTATTAACTTTGTTTCATTTTTTTATCAAAAATTATCAACTATTGTTGTTCCACAATCATATTCAAATTTGTCCAACGCACTTGCCATAATCTATAATTACTCCTAGTTGCTATAATTACTCCTAATTGCTCAACCAGGGACTGATATGTTGGGTTATTAGAAAATGTGCATTTTGGACAGAAAATAACACAATATCGATAACGGAAATATAGACGAGTGAATTAGTATAGATATTTTATTGAAATGTGTGAACAATCACAAACTATAACATTAATTTGCTGTATGGCAGAATTCAATGGGAGTGGAGAAAATACTGCCCCCCAGTCTATGGACTCTCTAAATGTACTGGAGGTCAATGTTTTCACACCACCCAGATCAACAATATTCAATAACATCAACTCAAAGTTAATAATATTTGTGATGAACTTTTTAACATGCCAATGCTACAAAACAATAACAATTTTATGTATACACTCATTACAAAAAATGTACTAGGAAAATGTAAAAGCTTAAAAGCTTAAAAGCAAGACTCAGGAATTATATGGGGTAAACCTGATACTTAATAGGGATGATTTTTCATTTGTTCCACGTTGGGTGACTTGTTTGCTACCGTACTCGGAAGGGTTTGTTTGCTGTCCCGAAGGACGATTTGTAAGTGTTAGTCGAATCTCCATAGATCAACATGCCTCCATAGATCAACATGCCTCAACGGGCAGATTGTTCAGCAATATTGTCTCTGCATCTGGGATGAGTCGATTGCCAAGCGAAACGAGATCAATCGGTCTCCTTCGATAAGGATAAAATGGTACTTCAGTATCCGGCCACTTGAAATTAGTGTTGAAATCGGCGAACACGAAAATGCTACATCCGGGACATATCCTATGAGCTCAGGGCGTCAAAGCGAGGCGATCGCCGGCCGGTGACATCCATGTACATGCATCTGTCTGTCTGTCTGTCTGACTACCTACATGTACAGGCATCTGTCTGACTACCTACATGTACATGCATCTGTCTGTCTGTCTGCCTGTCTTGTTGTAAGACGTTTAAAGCACAAAGCTATCACGATGTTTAAAATTCAGAATAATAATGGCCCTTTGTGCTTGAGAGAACTTTTCAGATCAAATAAAACAACATACAATCTTCGCAATGGTGAAAACCAGTTATCCTTACCAAAACCTCGGACTGAGTATCTGAAAAGAGCTTTCGCATATGATGGTGCTAAACTCTGGAATGGATTACCAAGTTACATGAGACGGCAAACAAGTTTGTCGTCCTTTAAACGGGAGCTGTCATCCATTGAACCTTAACTGGTTTTCTATATTTTAACCAACTATTTATCTATATAGAGATATTTTTATTTTATTTTTTAAAATAATTATCTATTTATCTATATTATATTATCAAGACTGTTTGTAGTCTTTTTAAACTCGGCTTTCATGAAAAGCAATATACTGTATATTGATGTAATTCCGAGTATAAATAAAGTGTCACTCACTCTACCTACATGTACATGTACATGCATCTGTCTGTCTGTCTGTCTGTCTACCTACGTGTACATGCATCTGTCTGTCTGTCTTCCTACATGTACATGCATCTGTCTGTCTGTCTATCTATCTACCTACATGTACATGCGTCTGTCTGTCTGTCTACTTACATGTACGCGTCTGTCTGTCTATCTATCTACATCTATCTATCCACATCTATCTATCTATCTACATCTATCTATCTACATGTACATCTATATAGATCTATCTATCTATCTATCCATCCATCCATTCATGCATCTAACCTATCTATCTATCCATAGACACCATGGAGTTGGACTGTGGTGTAAACATCGCATAGCCAAGATGAAAGTCTCAATAACATTTTTCTCAATTAAGTAATGGTTCGTATAAGAACTGGAGCAAGATCTATTGTTCTGTGGCAATGAATGTGATTTCACTAATCCCACATAGAAAATGGTTCATTTTTTTCTAAAGATATCTCTTGACTAGTGGTATTAATGTTCTCAAATAAAAATGCATGAAATCGCTCGTTGTGAATATGTTTTTGATTCCAAAACAAAATCATCCAATAGAAAGACACTAAGACAAAAGCGGAGATATTATAAAATATTCCAATGTTCCCCACATAGGATTTCTTTCACTCTTTTTACATAGTTACATATTGTCTGCTTCAATCATTTTCTTTAAAAAAAATGGTGAAATCAGAGTTATTTCCTATTTTTAGGAGGTTTATTTCTGTTTAACCAATGAGATATCAAGTTTCAACAATAGAAAAATCAACACCTTTGTGCATTCCTGGCCGCTGAGTGTCCCTGTTCTTACTCAAACCATTACTTAAGCTCTAGAACAATCCATTATTTCACTTACAGCCTGAGATGACATGGAATGTATTAATGATACATACATACATGCATGTATGTACAGATGTGTAAATTATTTACCAGCTCAGAGGTATGTATAGTGTGAAACTCTGCCTATTTTATCTACTTTCATTGATTAACTTGTGCTTGTAAAGAAGCGATGTAGTTTTTCAGTCTAGAGCATGTGCCCCTTATTTAAAAATGGTGTAGATTGGTGGTGTACATGTAAGCATACATTTTGTACAAGATAAAATTGAAAATCTTTCACTCAAATCAGAGGCAGTTTTCTGCCGTTTTCTCCTTTTTCCGGGGCTTTAATGATCAAATATGTGGCAGAAATACAAGGTGCGGTGTTCAATATTCAGACACATTTGCATCAGAAGTATTGAAGCCATTGAATGGCATAAGCCATGAATGGTACATAGATAGATAGAATATTTCCTTATTCTCCTTATTCGTGTTTGCCCATCATTTACATAGAGGTTATTGGCCAAGTGTGAGGCCAAGATGGGGGGATATTGGCCAATTTCATTTTTTGCGTGATGAAGTCGAGGTCCATAAAAACGCAAAAAAAGAACGAGGCCAATATTGCCATTATTATATGGCAGCTCCGTGAGTGGGTAAGAGGACTCTGAATGCTGCAATCTGATTGGCTGCTCAGCGGGCAAGATTTTTTCATCTTGCTCGCTCAGGATTTTCCAAATTCGTTCACAACTCTTCATAAACAAAGAGCGATAAAACCCGTACATTTTGAAAGACACTTAACAATTTGTTACATGAAGGCAAATACTAATTTCAAACTATTTCTGCTTTTTCGTTTTTCAGCTAAAATTCAACTTTTTAGAGCGATTAATGCAGTTCTTTTCCGGCTCTCCAAGTTCGATGAAAACAACTGGCAGCAAAAACGACTGTTCTTTGAAAGAAGCTGAATTCGTGGAGATAAATATACTATAGCTGTCACTGAAACACACAGAAGCTTAAATGGCTGTGACATACAATCGTGGTACAAAGATATAAAGTTATTACGGAAATGAGTAATATTTACTTAGCACACAGTTTCATCAAAGCAAGCAGGGTTTTTATTGTATGGGTTAAGAAATTCAGCAATCACATTTTTAGTGGTAATTGGCTTATAAATTATGAGTACATACTAATTAATACTTACAAGTTTGTTTGTATATTCTTCTACAGCTCTTTTTGTCAAGTTTTGCAGTGTGCATATTTGGGAATATTGCCCTTGTTCATTTTTTGCGTTTTTATGGACCTCGACTTCGTCTCGGTCCATAAACAAGCAAACAGTTAACTTAGCTAATATTCCCCCATCTTGACCTTACTCTTGGTCAATAACCTCTATATCTTGCCCCCTAAGCAACCAATCAGATTGCAGCATTCAGTCAGAGGCATCTTGCCCGCTCACTGAGCTGGCATATAATAAATGTACATTTTACATGCTCTACTTGTATTTTTGGTAGAGGCTGTTCATAGTTACAAACATGCAGTTAGTTTCTTTTTAACTCCTGGATGCACACATGTGCAGAACGAGTTATTGGGGTTAGGTGGATGCGAGATAATTTATACAGTTTTTTTCTGTGGATCGACAGCATGCCATTGACTTTCCGAATACCGTTGACTTTTCCGAATGCCGTTTGATTTTCCCAAGGCCGTTTGATTTTCCGAAGATACATCAATTGACAGACAGACAGTTTGTGATTAGCTAGCTGTGAATGGAATATGCAATTTCCTTAACTGATAGTAATAATACTCGCTTAATATTACAGGCAGCTGGCTCAACCCTGGACAGACATGTGGATCCCTACCAATTACTTAGTGGTGATGACGTAACGATGACGTCATCGGTCACATGGTTTTAAGTGCATGCTCATATCTCCCTCATTTCCAATGCCAGCCAGTTCAAACTTGGACAGACATGGTATTGGGTCCCCACAAATCACATAAATGTAGGGCAATGACATAACGATGATGTCATCGGTCATGTGATTTTAAGTGCATGCCCACATCTCCCTCATTTTTAATGCCAGACAGTTCAAACTTGGACAGGCATGGTATTGGGTCCCCACAAATCACTTAGTGGCTATGACGTAACGATGACATAATTGGTAATGTGATTTTTACTATATGCCAAAATAGCTCACTGACTATCCGCAAGTTGCCCTTTAAGGGTCCGTACAATGTATGTTTTTTTTTTGCTGGTCTTTGCTGGTCCTGTTTGTGAGGTCTGTACTAAAATCATGTAATTTCTATATGGATACCAGACCAAAACCAGGAGGTCCGTATGCAGAAAAACTTTGCCTAAGGTCTTTAATACAGAGTACATGTACATGTGCACAGGGCCGAGGGGGTACAGACTGGCCAAGGACATTAAATAACGTTATTCTTTTTTCCTACTAATACTATTGGTCAGTCACACGTACAAAAAATGTACTTTACATTTACACCCATGCATTTGAGTGTATGCTCATTTTCTCAACAAATGGCATGATACATGTAGTAGCAACAGCAGTGTACTTGCTAACAATTCATTCAAATCATAGACAATTTTCCTTTTTGTGGGCTTTCATTTATCAGTTGAAAACATGTGCCAAAAATACAACTGAAGGTGTTCAATCCAAAGACCTGGACATCTAAGTCATCATCTTAACAAAATCTTTACTTTTGATGTGCTTGTAATTTCATTTGTTTGCATTGAGATGAGCAAGTCAGGTCCTGATTTAAGGGGAATGGGACCTTGACCAAGCAACCATTCAGATCATACGATTACATTTGAACTCTGGACTGAGAAAATATGACATTACACATTTGTACTTCCTGATTGGGTAGATGGTCCCTAATTTGGGAAAACATTTGGGTTGATGTCATCAGGTATGTGTGTACATGTATACCATGCAAGCACAACATACAACATTACCAAGATACAAATGTTTTCTCTTTCAGTCCAGCCTAAATCAGTCAGTAAGTGTTTGGTATCAAATGGTGATTTATTGGGGTATTTTCTCCTCAGAAATGTCATCTTCATTCTTACATGTATATGTACCTTTGAAGGCTGGTTGACCCATTTCACATCCCCAGTGCTGGGGTTGAAGTAGTACAAGATCTGTCCAGTATCACTGTCCACTCCACACAGCTGCTCCTGTTCATTACTCATACTGTCCAGTTGCTGTTTTTCTGTAACTGATAAATTATTGTAATGAGTTGAAAAAATTACTTATCAAGGCAGCCCTTACATCTTAAAATACTTACTGAGGTGGATCAGTCTGGTGCAAACTTTTAAGTTGGACAAGAAAAAATGTTTTCAAATACTGAACAAAACTTTTTATTTGGTATAAATTAGGGCCATTTGAGAGAATCAAGATGCTGCATACGATGAGAACTGATCCCATTTATATGAGCTATACGTACATGTAAGCTTGCATAAGATACAGAATCCTCATATAAATGGTTCATGCCCAGCGAGGTTTGTGCTTCATTTTCAGGTAAGGTTGTCATGGTTATACATGTACATGTATATGTTGTAGGTTGTTTTTTCATTAGGATGGAATATCAATGATTTTAAAAAGGGATTATTCCAATTTTGGGGGATTTATAAAAAAGGGGGTTTAGTTTTTTTGGGAGAACTTAAAAAGAATAAAAATTTCACCCACCCCTCCCCTACAGAATATTTTTTTCACTACCCACCCCTCCCCTCTACTTTCTCCCCCCTCCTTTCCCATTCCAATCTTGCTTTTCTTCCTTGTCCCCCTGATCTGCATGTATCTCGCTATTTCCACTTAACTTTGCTGTCACCAATCCACTTTACTTACCTCGCCTGATCGAGCTTAACTTCTGTCAGCTACTCAAAGATCCAGTCGCTTAATGCAATGTGCCACAGAAGTGCTTATTGATTTCAACACCACCGTTATTCTATAAGTGACTAATCATCAATCCCAGTCTCTCTCGCATGCACGCATGCATACTGCTAACAAAATCGGACTTGGAAACATCTTTCGAAAAATAACATGGGCGATATTTAAAAAACCCGGACGAAACTTTAAGACAGATGAAGTTTGTGTTTTTACAATGGTCCTGTGAACTAATTAATCCTAAACCTAACCCTACATTTAAAAACACTAACCATCAACAATGGGTGCTCAATAATTTAGAGTGTTTAGAGCTACATGTATAGTCACTAATTTGGGGTGTTTAACCCTTTAAGCCCCAAGAGTGCCATATGGCACTATTACTGGTTACTTGCTTTGAGGGTATACATCTGACTAAGTTCAAAGAGCAATGCCCTGAGATTCCCACACACCTTAATGTATAGACCAATGATCCTATTGAACTGCATTAGGCATATTAAAAATGAATAATTTCATCTAAATCCCCCTTTCTTTGCATAAGTTAACTATAGTTGACATTATTTCACTTCAGAAAAAGGGACTAAAATGACAGTTACAGAAAAAAATATTTCTCCTCAGATTCTAAATTTTCTCACAAAAATACATATTTTACATAAAATTTAGAGTTTCATGTTTGCACTAACCTCACTTTCTGTCTCCCAACACCTAAACTTGCCCAGCACCAAGCCATTCTGTCCACAAGCACTTCACAACAAGCTAAATCCATCCATAATGACCGCAAAGCATGCCGGGAAATCCTACCAAACAGCGGCATGGCCCTTCCCCCATCTTCATTCTTCAAAATATATACTACATGTAAGTCTAAAGCCATTTCGACCTAATACCTTCATATTGGAATCAATGGCAAGTAAATATTGTCCAATATTCCAAAAAAGCTATGATAGGTGGCTCCAGACTCCCATTTATAAAGCCCACGCTAAAGTGACGGAAGACGTCCTGGCCCATTCACGAGTGGGAAATAAGGCTCTTTCTCTGTCACAATAAACTGGCACAAACTCGGTTCTTTGAGAAAGTGCTGATTGAAGCTCTCATCAGACTTAATGATGTCCTCCAGCACTCTATAAATGGTGAAAAAGGCTTTAAAAAGCCTGAAATTCTGTTTTCCCCCAAACAAACTTCCCTCCAGCTCCATAGCAATACGACGTCAACGTATCCAAAATGGCCGACAAAAAACTTTGAGCCCCCAGTATTGTTGGTCAGATGAAAATTCCATGGTAACAGTGACTACAGCTTTCTTAGGGGGGGGAGGGTTTGTTGCAGTCTAGAATGAGCCAAAAATCAGTTAAAAGCCCACGGGGCTCAAAGGGTTAAGGACTAAGTCACTAAACAACAGCCAATTATAATGCTTCTTCAATGGTCACAACTCTGAATTTCTAATGAGACCCGAAACAACCATGGGGCTGATCAAAGCCAGGTCCCGGCTAATCCACAGATCGAATTGGAATTTAGCATGTTGGTTTTTGCGAAGGGAGGAAAACCAGAGAACCTGGAGAAAAAGCCTCGGAGCAAGGGTGAGATACCAACAAACTCAACTCACATATGGCGCCACGTCCAGGAATCAAACCTGGGCCACAGTGGTGAGAGGCGAAGCACTTAACCACTGTCGCCACCCTGGCTTCCCTACATGGTCCTACACAATCCAAAACCTAACCCTACATTTAAAAACACCCAAACCTTCAACAATGGGTGCTCACTAAATTTGGGTGTTTAGAGCTACATGTAAAAATTAGGCACTAATTTTGGGTTTTGTAATTAAGTCACTAAACAGCAGACAAACATAATGCTTCTTCAATGTTCATGTGAACTAATCCAAAGCCTAATCCTACAATTTAAAACACCCTAACCATCAACAATGGGTGCTCACTAATTTTGGGTGTTTAGAGCTATAGTCACTGAAACATGGAAACTTCTTGCCTTCAGTTGGTATTTTGACGAACTTCCTGCCATTGTTTTGTTTTTGAAAACCATCTTTCTGTACACAATCATATCGCAAGATTTAATTGCAATAGAATTCTAGATGGTTTCTACTAATTTACATGTAGCTTACTGGTAGATAGTCATCACGATCGATACCCTTCCACTATATTCCATTATCCAACTGAACTCCATTTTGAGCCATTTAGTGGACATGTTTTCAATCCATTGTATGCAGAATGAAAATATGGTTAAAAATTTGCTTCTTGCTCACTCCAGATTGAGATACATGTACATGTAGCTACAGTAGAATAGAGCAGATTTTGTATGAAGGGACAAACTATGGCATAACCATAACCGTGCTGTGCCGTATTTCTGTAATTTGATTGGATCAGCAGGGGAAAAACAATGGGAAACCATTTCAACATCACAGCATGCCATACAGTAACCGTGCTGTTGTTTGTCCCACTCGTACGAAATTTGCTCTATGGCAGTTGGTGGATGCAGAATCAGAAGTGGAAAGGGGATACATGATTGAATACTCCCAGGTAGATTCTGGGAGTATTTTGTCACAATTAAAATGGGAATATTTCATCATGTGATACAAACCATACATGTAGAGTCACTCCAACATCGGTGTTGATGATTTAGTTAAATTGAACAAAATTTGTTAACTATTTAGTGGATGCTGCCTAAATTACTGTAACTCCAAGACCAATGGTCACAACAAAATCTGGGGGGTTGAACATAAACTTCAGGTGAAAATAAAACTGTTGATTCCATACAAAAGCAAACGGGAGCAAACTAGTCTAGACGATTCCACAAGTTAACATCTCCCCCAGATGTGAGGACCATTGGCACTTGACATTTCCAAATAGGCAGCATCCACTAAATTTAGTTACATTTTTAATTCAGTTAAACTAAATTGTCAACACCGGTGTTGGAGTGACTCTACATGTACGGTTTGTATCACATGATGAAATATTCCCATATTTAATTGTGAGAAAATACTCCCAGAATCTACCGGGGAGTATTCAATCATGTATCCCCTTTCCACTTCTGATTCCACATCCACCGACTGCCATATTCCCGGTCCCAGGACATGGCGGTGGATAACAGGGGCATAGAATCACTTTTGAACAACCCCCTGGGGGTGGCAGATTACCGGTAGACTATTTTTGGCATCTAGCTGTTCCCATCCCCGCCTCAGAGTATGAGGGAAACTACTTGGTTACAGGTTGCTACGAAAACAGTGGCAGAGCAACAAAAGCCAGCACCAGCTACATGTACATGTACTAGTGCATAATTATCCAATCTGTACGATTTAACCTCGGGTTAGTGATTTAACCCCGGGTAGTGCTTACCTTGCTTCAAACAACTGGGTGCAAGCTCATTGAAATGCTGTTGCATTTTCAGAATTCCTGCCTGTCTTAGTGTCTATATTTGATTCTCTCTGAATTTCTAACGAGACCTGAAACAACCAGTGAGGCTGAACAAAGCAATTTTTTGGAGTTGCTTTTATTGGGGTGATTTAATTAGGGCGCCATAGGAGGTAAAGCTTAGGGGGCTAGACTGCAGAATACCCTACCACGTAATCTACCTTACACGTTGACGCGTTGACGCGTTGTCACGGTCAAACATGTAAATGAAATTGAAAATGAAATGAAATTGTAAATTGACATAACGTCCATTATCAATCTTGCTACCTTCGTTCTACAAACAACCGCAGTCTACTCGTTGACACGATGACGCGTTGACATGAATAACGTGTACTCTATATATTACTACCTTCGTTCTACAAGCAAACGCAGTCTACTCATTGACGCGATGACGCGTTGACTCGACATTATATATATATAACTCTCTACGTTCATTGTGTATTCCACACAAGTTAATTGACGCGTATAGACGCGTTGACACTTCTACAATACAGCTTACTGTGGTGGGGTATTCTGCAGTCGTTCCGTAAAGGGTTTATAATTATAATGTTATATTGTCTTCACGTGGAGCGAGTATTGTGGTCAATTCGGACACAGAAAGTACAGCTCGGAGCGTTAGTGATGAACACTATATAGAGCGGTTTTCGATTGAGTGTCGAAAGTAATATACGTGTTGCTTTGAAAACCGTTCAAGCTGACACAAATTATACATCTACGACTACGTGTATTATTAACGTATTAAACTTACTTTCAACAGAGTTTGAGCTTCACTTCCCTGTCACTAGCACCAGAATCCAAACTGAATCTCCCGGCCTCTAGTTTAAAGAGTATTGGTTGAATTTCTCCCATAAAAGGACTGAAATATATTCGGTATTGATCGAAGGCCGAAGCACTGCAAATATCATGATTCATGGCTCCATGTTGAGAGTGAGCAGACGATCATGTCAGCGGTTACCATTAACGTAACGCAACAGAACATTGCGTGACCGTGAACGTGATATATATCTACATACACTTTCCATACACTTTATTTATACACGAGTAAACATCAGTAATAGCATAAAACAATTACAAAATACAGAGATTGTAAAAAATAAAATATGCCTACTGTTTTACATGAATGTCGTGTGTTGAAGTATGGTAGTTAAAAATAGGGAAGTTAGGTTACAATATAGATAATCTTTTCTTAAAATTACTTATTTTATCGGAGGCTCTGACATCCTCGGGCAGTGCATTCCATATCTTTGCCCCGTCAAAACGAAAGCATTTTTTACCGAAGTTTGTGCGCGGACGAGGAAAGGAGATTTTAGTCGACGAGTCTCTGAGATTATATTGGATAGCTTCGGTTCTTCTTTCAAACATTTTAGTCATATACTCGGGTGCAAGGCCGTGCAGTGCTTTATAAACCATGACTGCTTTTTGAATGGCCCTTTGAGATTCTAGTCTTTTCCACCCTAGGTTACTCAGTAGCTCGTCAACATGGGTATGGAATGGTAGACCAGTTAGTATGCGGGCTGCTCTGTTTTGTAGTTTTTGTAACTTGTCAGAGAGTCCTTGGTTTAAGTTTCCCCATATGCAGCTACAATGGTCAAAGTGGGGCTGAATTAATGCCCTATAAACACTTAAGAGAGTCGTAAAAGGAACAAATGGCTTCATGCGTTTAAGCGCACCAAGACCAGATGATATTTTCTTTGTGAGTTTTTCGATATGAGTATTCCATGTTAAACATTCGTCAAGGTGTACTCCGAGGTACTTCACTGACGAAACTCTCTTTACAACTTCACCACCAATTGGAAACGACATATCTTTGGGAAATTCCTGGAGTCTTTGGTTTGAGCCAATGAGTAGTATCTCTGTTTTTGATGCATTTAGTGAAAGTTTATTGGCTGCAAGCCATTTACTCACTTCATTCAGGTTATTCGTGACAGATTCGTTAATCAGTTCCTCTGGATCGTTTCCAGTGGCGGTGAGGGTTGTATCGTCAGCATACGTGAAGCTGCATCTGGCAAACAATTCGGTAAGTCATTTATATATATGAGAAATAATAGAGGCCCTAATATAGAGCGTGAGGTACCCCACATATTACATGTTTGAGAGTAGAAGTTTTACCGTTGACACAGCAGCTTTGTTGTCTATTGTTTAGATAAGACCCAAACCATTGCAACGAAACGCCTTCTATACCATACAATGCCAGCTTTTGAATTAGAATTTCGTGATCAACGGTATCGAAGGCCTTTTTTAGGTCTAGAAATGTAATAGCATTAACAAAGCCGTTGTCAATGTTTCTGTACCAGTCATCGGTGGCCTCAAGAAGCGCTGTAGCTGTGGAGTGGAGTTCTCTACCTCTAAACCCGGACTGAGAATTTGTAAGGATATTATTTCCTCGTAGATATTTGTAAAGCTGCTCAAATCACAGGCCGCCCAAGTTCTGACTGTATAACAAGGTTTGTATGGGAGTTCTTCCGATAACTCGGAATAATAACATAAATCTCCTGTAATACAAGGTAAATAAAGGAAGAAGACTTACTTGAAGTTGTTTTGTCGTCCTATGTGTATTTCAGGTCGCTAGAACGGTGTTTCTTGGAATTCTTGAGTCATACGCTTCACCCCTCTAACCAGAGGGGAAGGCTGAACACTCGATACAACCACGGCCTTCGCTCGAGGACGAATTTTCCACAAAATATCAATCCCATCGGCGTTTACTCGGCCGCGGTACAATCCAAGGACATCAATTATCCCTCAGAAGTCCCCAGGCTTGATAACTCCTTTCCAAACCCGTTAGGTTAGAGGGGTGAAGCGTATGACTCAAGAATTCCATGAAACACCGTTCTAGCGACCTGAAATACACATAGGACGACAAAACAACTTCAAGTAAGTCTTCTTCCTTTATTTACCTTGTATTACAGGAGATTTATGTTATTATTCTGAGTTATCGGAAGAACTCCCATACAAACCTTGTTATACAGTCAGAACTTGGGCGGCCTGTGCTCAAATACTAGACGTTCAAATACTTTAGATATTACAGGGATAACAGAAATTGATATATAGTTGTTTGGATCATTCCGACTATCTTTTTTAAAGATAGGGCACACTCTCGCTAGTTTCCACTCTAAAGGAAATATGCCTGATTTGATTGAAGAATTAAAGATGTCCGTAATTGTATCACAGATAATATCAGCTGCGTCTTTGAGCAGCCTACACGAGATATTATCTAGGCCAGTAGCCTTAGAGATACATAGTTTTTTCAAGAGTTTAAGAACTTCAGTATTGCTTACTTCTTGAAGGTGAAAGGTGCAGCCAATCTTATTCAGGTAATGATTATAAGAGATATCGCTGCGAGGAATAGTATTAGCTAATTTCGGGCCAATACCTGTGAAATACTCGTTCATAGTCTCTGAAATCTCTTCAGAGTTGGTAATAACTTTATCATCGATCCTTAACTCGTTAATAGAGGTCGAGGAGGAATTCCTGGAAGTTAATTCATTAACGATTTTCCACATCTTTGATTGATCACGCTCATTGTTCTTGATAGAAGCATTATAGTAGTCTGCCTTACATTTACGAATTAGATTGTTAACATTATTATACGTGCGTTTTTGAAGATCAGCCAGTCGTCAGAATTATTAGATTTAATGGCTTTTGCCTTAAGTTTGTCCCTGTCAAGCATCTTTTGTCTAAGATCTTTGGTTATCCAGGGACTACGCTTAGGTTTTATTCTTCGACGTTTAGTGGGAGTTTTCCATACTTCCCACATTTGGTTGGGGTCATTTGATTCATACATGTTGCCCCAAGATTGATTACGTAGGTCATTGCGAAATGCCACCTACTGAAATTTTTAAAACTACGATACTGGACAGATCTATGGCCTGTCTTTGTATCTAAGGTTAATTTACGGTAGGCATATACCATATTATGGTCACTGATGCCTATAGTAAGGACACCAGAACAGTTAATTTTATCAGGAGCATTTGTAATTACGTGATCAATCAAAGTGTTAGAGTTTTCGGTTATACGTGTACTCTCATTAATAATCTGGCTCAGACCATATATATTATTAATGCGAAGTAATGTCTTAGAGGTGTTACTATTGATAGGTGGCGACAGGTCACAATTTGTGTCGCCTAGTAGGAAGAGGTCTTTGCCCTCAGCATCAATGCTATCCACTAATGCCTCATAGTGGGTAAATACGTCGATATTGGACGAGGGGGGTCTGTACCAAGAACAGACAATGAACGGTTTGCTGCGAGGCTTATGTATTTCAATACAGATATTTTCCAAATCTTTAAAATTTAAGTCGGAACGAACCGAGAAATTTAAATTAGATCTGATATACAGTAAGACACCTCCCCCATTACGATTGCGATCCCGCCGGATTATTTCATAGCCAGTAATGCTGCAGTCTTTGTCAAGAATGCTTTCGTCAAGTTTGCTTTCATTAATTGCAAGAATATCTAATTTAGTATCCGTCATAAAAACCCTAAGTTCATCTAGGTGTGTCATTAGACTATTTATATTCAGGCAAGCCATTTTGAAGCCGCGTTCATTAGGCAATGTAAACGTATCTGACATAAGTGTGTCAGGGCAAATGACAGATGCTGTGTTGTTACTACGGGGTAAGTTTGGAGTGCACTGCCCGAGGGATGGTTCCGAAATTCAATTATTATCTTTAATATAGTTAATACAATTATCAGACATAGCTGTGTTTCCATCGGGCAATAAATGTAACTCTCTCCTGTTCAGGTGTTTCACTGTTACATTTCCATGGCTAACTATATTTTATGCTCCACTTATTCTGTCTACAAAATGTCTTCAAACGTTTATTTACCCCTTCGACTTTACTGTTCAGTGAAGAGTCAGCACGGGTGATAAGCTCAGAAATTGTTACCTTTGTAGATGACTCTTTCTCGATCCAATGTGCCAGGTTTACAATGTTTTCGGCTACTGTTTTAGGGTCATTATCCTTTAGGTCGTTTGTTCCACAATGAAGGATTACTTCATCCGGATTTTGATCGAGTAGGTTTCACGTAATGGGTCATCGCTGCAGTCGACGCTCCTGGAAAAGCGCGTATACCACCCGGCGGCCTGTGGCTTTGCCTATGTCCCATCCACGTTGGTTTTTTATCATGGAATCTCCCAGGATGACTGTGCAGGGCTTGAGGTCATCATCCGAACCGGCATTTTGCGAGTTATTTCTTCGTTTTACTTTTCCCTACCCTGTATTCACTGGGCTGATTGCGTACTTCGGCTGCTGAATTGTTCCGCCCGACGACCTCCCAATTATTTTCATCGCAATTAGCCTCTTCGCAGTTATTTGGGTCCCTTTTCGCAGTTATATGACCGAAAAGGGACTGGAGAGAGAATCGCGGGGCCGACCCGTCAGCTGGAACGAACTTTGATGTTTACTTTTATTATCCTTGTTTTTTGTTGGTTTTGTCGGTTGTTTCGACATGGCTTCATTCAAAACAGCACGTGACATGCTGCTGTTTAGTTATGATCAAGACTTGATCGACGAAGATGAATTTTGGCTGCTCTACGATGCGAACGCTTCTGTTAACCCAGCGTATCCCTATACGGAATACGATAGATTTTGTCTAGAAGACAAAGACGTAGCTGTCAGTGCAAAACAGAATTTCGAGTAGAAAAACACGATATTTCACTTCTCGCTGAATCCCTACAGATCCCAGATGTTTTCAAATGCCACCAGGGAACCGATTTGTGATGGCACTGAAAGTCTTTGTATCCTTCTAAGGAGGTTCGGCTTACCCCTGTCGATACAGTGATATCGGTGAGTGGTTTCTATTTTTGGGAGATCAGTACCAGAACTTGGCATGATAAGTAATAAAGTCCTAGACTTCATTTACGAAAATCATGGCCACAGAATAACGGAATGGAATGACACTATTCTCAATCCAAACGCACTACAAACGTATGCTGATGCCGTTTTCAACATGGGGGCAGCCCTGGATAACTGTTTTGGTTTCGTTGATGGGACAGTCCGTCCAATTTGTCGTCCAAAGGATACCGGGCTGAAGTTAGCTGCCAATTCAAATCGAATTGGCAGCTGCCAATTCGGCTTTTAGAAGTTAGCTGCCAATTCGAAATTTCAAACGCGGAAACTGGCTCTTGATATGCGATGGCATAGGTATCCATTAACTAGCTCACCGCCAAAAGTACGCACTTGTTCTTCAAAACAACACCCATTTAGGTCAACAAAAACATATCAGATGTCTCATGTCCTCTCTAAAACACAGTACCAAAAATTAAAACTTGAATAACTCCTTCTAAACAAACACCATGATCAAGATCTTTTGCAGGATGGAAGACCTTCGGGCATAGACCCCAGACCAGAGTAAATAAGAGTCACTCCTGTCGCGCCTTCGTATTTAAGGGGGGTGCGGAAAAAACCTAGTTTGCCTTATCCTAGTCATATCATCGTTTTCAAACTTGAATAACTCTTTCTAAACAAACACCCTGATCAAGCTCTTTTGCAGGATTGAAGACCTTCTGTCATAGACCCCAGACCAGAGCAAATGAGAGTCACTCCTGTCGCGCCTTCTTATATAAGGGGGGTAGGGTAAAACCTAGTTTGCATTATCCTTGTCATATTTACGTTTTCAAACTTGAATAACTCTTTCTAAACAAACACCCTGATCAAGATCGTTTGCAGGATTGAAGACCTTCGGGCATAGACCCCAGACCAGAGTAAATGGGAGTCACTCCTGTCGCGCCTTCGTATTTAAGGGGGGTGGGGTAAAAACCTAGTTTGCCTTATCCTAGTCATATTTACGTTTTCAAACTTGAATAACTCTTTCTAAACAAAGACCCTGATCAAGATCGTTTGCAGGATTGAAGACCTTCGGGCATAGACCCCAGACCAGAGTAAATGAGAGTCACTCCTGTCGCGCCTTCGTATTTAAGGGGGGTGGGGAAAAACCTAGTTTGCCTTATCCTAGTCATATTTACGTTTACAAACTTGAATAACTCTTTCTAAACAAAGACCCTGATCAAGATCGTTTGCAGGATTGAAGACCTTCGGGCATAGACCCCAGACCAGAGTAAATGAGAGTCACTCCTGTCGCGCCTTCGTATTTAAGGGGGGTGGGGAAAAACCTAGTTTGCCTTATCCTAGTCATATTTACGTTTACAAACTTGAATAACTCTTTCTAAACAAAGACCCTGATCAAGATCGTTTGCAGGATTGAAGACCTTCGAGCATACACCCCAGACCAGAGTAAATGAGAGTCACTCCTGTCGCGCCTTCGTATTTAAGGGGGGTGGGGTAAAAACCTAGTTTGCCTTATCCTAGTCATATTTACGTTTTCAAACTTGAATAACTCTTTCTAAACAAACACCCTGATCAAGATCGTTTGCAGGATTGAAGACCTTCGGGCATAGACCCCAGACCAGAGTAAATGAGAGTCACTCCTGTCGCGCCTTCGTATTTAAGGGGGGTGGGGAAAAACCTAGTTTGCCTTATCCTAGTCATATTTACGTTTACAAACTTGAATAACTCTTTCTAAACAAAGACCCTGATCAAGATCGTTTGCAGGATTGAAGACCTTCGGGCATAGACCCCAGACCAGAGTAAATGAGAGTCACTCCTGTCGCGCCTTCGTATTTAAGGGGGGTGGGGATAAACCTAGTTTGCCTTATCCTAGTCATATTTACGTTTACAAACTTGAATAACTCTTTCTAAACAAAGACCCTGATCAAGATCGTTTGCAGGATTGAAGACCTTCGGGCATAGACCCCAGACCAGAGTAAATGAGAGTCACTCCTGTCGCGCCTTCGTATTTAAGGGGGGTGGGGTAAAAACCTAGTTTGCCTTATCCTAGTCATATTTACGTTTTCAAACTTGAATAACTCTTTCTAAACAAACACCCTGATCAAGCTCTCTTGCAGGATTGAAGACCTTCGGGCATAGACCCCAGACCAGAGTAAATGAGAGTCACTCCTGTCGCGCCTTCGTATTTAAGGGGGGTGGGGTAAAAACCTAGTTTGCCTTATCCTAGTCATATTTACGTTTTCAAACTTGAATAACTCTTTCTAAACAAACACCCTGATCAAGATCGTTTGCAGGATTGAAGACCTTCGGCCATAGACCCCAGACCAGAGTAAATGAGAGTCACTCCTGTCGCGCCTTCGTATTTAAGGGGGGTGGGGAAAAACCTAGTTTGCCTTATCCTAGTCATATTTACGTTTACAAACTTGAATAACTCTTTCTAAACAAAGACCCTGATCAAGATCGTTTGCAGGATTGAAGACCTTCGGGCATAGACCCCAGACCAGAGTAAATGAGAGTCACTCCTGTCGCGCCTTCGTATTTAAGGGGGGTGGGGATAAACCTAGTTTGCCTTATCCTAGTCATATTTACGTTTACAAACTTGAATAACTCTTTCTAAACAAAGACCCTGATCAAGATCGTTTGCAGGATTGAAGACCTTCGGGCATAGACCCCAGACCAGAGTAAATGAGAGTCACTCCTGTCGCGCCTTCGTATTTAAGGGGGGTGGGGTAAAAACCTAGTTTGCCTTATCCTAGTCATATTTACGTTTTCAAACTTGAATAACTCTTTCTAAACAAACACCCTGATCAAGCTCTCTTGCAGGATTGAAGACCTTCGGGCATAGACCCCAGACCAGAGTAAATGAGAGTCACTCCTGTCGCGCCTTCGTATTTAAGGGGGGTGGGGTAAAAACCTAGTTTGCCTTATCCTAGTCATATTTACGTTTTCAAACTTGAATAACTCTTTTTAAACAAACACCCTTTTGAAGGTTAGAAGACTCAGACTAGAGTAAATGAGAGTCACTCCTGTTGCGCCTTGTTATTTGAGGGGTATGGTAAAACCCTAGTTTGCCTTATGCTAGTATTATAGTGGCAACTTCTGATTTGGCTGGGGTGGGGTAAACACATATTTTGCAATATTCTAAGCATATTTAGAACTTCAAACGCCGTGAATAACTCTTTCAAAACAAACATCAAAGCAAAGATATTTCGCTCCCAAAGAAATAATCGTTAGCATAGAGACTTCTGATAGGATATGGGGGTAGGGTAAGAAATGGCTGTTTGCATCCCTAGCGGCCTAATGTTGTTCTTCTATCTACTTGTTGCGACAATAAAAGTCGTGGTCATGAAATTGGGGGGTGGCGTGTGTTTGAATACCAAAGACCTTGGCTGCTTACTATTTAACATCAAACGATCTGGTTGAAAATTTAAGAAACAAAATAGAGATAAATAACATAAATTTCAATATAACAATGATACGCGCGTGCAACGGAACGACCGAAAAGAGCGGGGAAAGTGTATATATATATATATCAGAACGAAATGACGCGTACCATGCATGTGTTAATGTTTTCCAATATATATAAATGGTAAGCACCCCTAGCTTGCTCCTAACACGTTCTCTGAATAACACACACACAAAACCACCTTGTATCTCAACTTACGGTTGAATGACTATTTAAGGTTGCATTTAATAAAGATTGCAGTTATACAACGTCTATCCCTTTATTAGTACGGAAGATATGTGAACGTATTCGTGTTTGTAAAAGTAAGGTTATCACTATACATCGCGGGGCATTAAGCAAACTGCTGCAAATGATTAACCCAACATCCATGCATGAATGTTGAATGTAAAAACCCTGCACCTTTTTGAGAAGTATTGACAGTAGTTCCAGCGTGTTTTGATATTAGTATAACTGTCATAACTGAATTTTATCCAACTTGGCCTGGCCCCCGGCTTTATTAGCGTGACCTCGTATACTCATTCACCCCGTCTATCCCATATGAGGTCATGTTACGGTTTGTGTTTGACATAGGACGTGATTGTAAAAGGACGCCAACAAGTCATCGGTTGAGATGGGAGATAAGCGCCTTGTCAAGAAATACTTTGTCATCTGTAATAATAGGTCCTGCGTTCGTGGCCGTGTTAAATATATGAATTTGATCCCTCCTGTCACTCTTATGTTCCTTTCTCTTGCTTCCTTTATTGATATAGACTTGACAACCTGACTTTTCAACCTGAGTCAGGTAACATTCCTCAAAGCTTTGGCATATTAAAGTGAACTCCGTGATGTGAACTTGTTTTCGTGAGGGCGGTGCAGGTCCGATAAGGGACTTCCTTGCCGAAAACGTGTAAACTCTCTTTAGGGTAATGCAATTAATGTGAAATGCCTGGGTTCGAGGATGAATGTAGCATTTGTCAATGATATACTATGACAACATAAACTTCCAGAGTCAGTTCATGTTCTCAAGACAAGTGTATAAATTCATGAACTGCATGATATATTGTGTTGAACGTGATCTATGCAGTAAGATAAGAGCGATAAGAGAATTACGTGCAGCAAGTGTATGGAATATTCTCAATTGAAAGGGTGCGCAGGATATGATCTCAAATACTTGAAATGTTGTTCCTGTACTGGAATGGAAACGCCTTCGTAAACTAAAGGCTATATATACGGTAGAATTAAAATATATAAACCAAAGCGTGTATGACTGTATTTAACGTCCTCTATGGGTATGCAATTTGTGGCTTTGTTGAACTATTACAGTGTTATTGCAAAACATGCGACGGCATTCACAAGTGTATAAACGCATTAACACTTGAAAAGTTTCATTTATAATGTCGCGGAGCCCGGATTGATCTGAACTTCATAGACGTACAAGAATGGTTCGTAAAAAGATAAGTCCTCCAGCTTTTGAAACGCCGTATGTTAAAAACGGATTGAGCAATATAGCAAATGTCTAAGGACATAAAGTTCATTTTTTTCTTATCAAGTTTTACCTTTTCAATACAAGAGGTTATAAAAGATACGTCGAAATTATCTGATCTGATCATGATCTATCCATTGTTTTTCTCTCGGACGCTCACACCGTTCTTATTTGTAGAACAAAATAACATTTTGCGACCTTTTCTAAAATAATTATAAGAAATTCGTTGTATATGTTATGTAACAAATACATAGGGCATGTTTCTAAGCTACCACAGTACTTTGTATACAAATATGTAGGTTTTTACATCATACTCTTTCTAAGTTAGTTTCGGATAGCTGCGCATAAGTAGGTTTGCCAAAGAGCATTTATAACTGGGTGAACTCCGTACACCGAACGAAATTTCAGGCAATCCCTTTATGTAGGACGACACGAATTTTTACCAAAAATACAATAGAATACAACACAATACAATTCAAAACAACAATAGAACGCAACACAATACAATACAATAGAATACAATTTGGTAGCAATTCGTGTCGTCCTACATGAAGGGATGGCCAAATTTCAACTCTTTGAAATGCACACTGGTGTGAATTAATTCAAAATTGAACAAGATAAAAATAACAATTAGCTCATGAAAAGTAAAGGTGATGTTGCATGAGGCAATTTCGCGACGATTTTCAATGCAATTGACACAACTTTTAGCGAAACATTGATGCGGCATCAGGTATGTTACACGGGACGATTTTAGCGCAACATAGCTAGCACGTAGGCACCTAGACTCTCGTTAAATAATAAAATTGGGTGAGCCGGCTGGTGTTTGTTGGTTGGTGTAGTATCGTTTCCGTGTGCGTAGCGAACAGGTTTCTGGGACGACGTGGTGCGAAAAGTTAACGGCTAGGGTGTCACTCGAAGTAATCCCAACAATGTTGCCTTAACGCAGATTGCGAGCGCGACATGTTACACAATGTTGAATTTACGCGCAAGAATGCTGCACGAAAAATTGTTGTTAAGACATTCGCAAACAAGAAAACATTGTTGCGGAAACATTGATGCTGATGTGTCTTGGGTGAGCAAACGAGCGGATTTTGCTGCCCGGCTGAACAAACAAGACACATTTCACAAGAAGTTGCCACTGTTATTAATTATCTATTTATTTATTTTCTTTATGTTGAGGGCCACGTGTATATTATCTGTATGATATTTTAAAAGTATTACCTCGGCTGAACAAACCAAACCACATTTCACAAGAAACAAATGCTGGCGCATGCGCCTTAATTACATTCCCAGTACCTCCTCGACTAACTGAAAAATCGGAGGCTCTGATTAGACATTATAGGACATTGAAACTGCGTATGCCAGTAGGAAATTTACTTTGGCCCGTTACAATACAATTCAAAAACCACAGAAATGAAATAATATGAAACAATATTATGTAGTGGACTTTGTAAAAACAAATTCCACAAAATAATACGTATCAAACACTCGAATTTACATCTCTTCTTGTATCCGCCTTCAGTCGGTGCTGGCGAAGTAAATATTACCGTTGATTCAACATATTGACACGGTTTCGGTTTCAAAACTCTGGTTTGAACTGCACAGAAGACCTTGAAATTACCGTTCAATAAATCTACCTTAATTTAAACTAAAGAAAGCTTTGATCTTTACCATCGAACAATGGAATTTATTTTCCCGCTTCGTAGCGTCCTCTTGTCTCTTGCCGTTAAAGTGCCTATCACCGTTTTGCAATTTTGATAGCTTCTGAACCTCCGAAACGTTTTAAGTACTTCTGTGAAGAAAGTTTTGGTTTAAAGTGAATACTATATGTTCTACGCTTGTTTAAAATCGTGTAAATGTGACCTTTCCTGATTCATGACCGCGTAAGTAAAAGCCTGGGTCGAAACCTGGGTAGACGTCATCTTGACGTCATATAATTAATTCGGCTTTGCAATCATTTGAAGAAATACTTAACATGTTGACTAAAATGACTTTTTTCTTTACAACAACTCAAAAACTGTGTATATTTTCTATACATCGATGTTGTTGTGATAAAAAGGCGCCATGGAGAATAATGCATTAATGAGATGACGTCTACCCAGGTTTCGACCCAGGCTTTTACTTACGCGGTCATGGGTCAGGAAAGGTCACATTTACGCGATTTCAAACAAGCGTAGAACATAAAGTATTCACTTTAAACCAAAACTTTCTTCACAGAAGTACTCAAGACTTTTCGGAAGTTCATAAGCTATCAAAATTGCAAAAGGGTGATAGGCTCATTAACAATAGGAAATGAACAATCTGAAATCTACAACGGTTTACTATCTCGTTTTTCTCGGCCAATGGAAATCGAGATACAGGGCGACCGTCGGTGTGCGTGAAGAGTTTTAACTTTTTGAACTTCTCGCAGTCGTTGTTCAACAGCCAATCACAATCTTGCTCCGTTTGTGTCTTACCAGAGCCTTCGAATTTTCAGTTAAGTCGAGGAAGCACTGGCAGCGAGAAGGGCGTTTGTGCAGCAAATGTAGCACAGCCCTAAACTCGCTCCCAAGGATCTTTACACGCCTAATGCAAAATGGAGTTGAAAGAACTTCTGGTTGTTGTTGTAATTTGAAACTGTATTTATTAGTGTTTTAGTTGTTACTGTTATCATCTATTTATTTCTTTTCTCTATGTTGAGGGCCACGTGTATATCATCTGTATGATATTAAGTGTTACCCTTGATAAATAAAGCAATACATGCTTGTGGAATTCGACCGCTGATTGGCTTGACATTTCGCGCGCGCTGATTGGATAATTTCGAATAGTGCGAGCAGAGCACCATACATATGGCATGAGAGTGAAATTTTAGCGACACCGACCGCTGACAACCGACCGCTTGCTCGACCGTCCGCCCGTCCGACCGTGCACCAGCGTGCGGAACACGTGAGGTTTTCGAGTCCTGAATCGGGTGCTCGTTTTACTTTGGCTATTTAACACCGTCCTATCCTTTTCATTCAATCCTCGGTTTATGGGAATTTGTGATTTTCTAACTTACCTCAATGATCAGTATAATGTTTTTTGCCGTAATGCATAAAATATTCATCAGAACTTAGCATTTTTGCCTTCTTCAATGCTCGGATAAAAGTAGAACAACGTACGGTTGGAATTAATCGGGATCACACTTCAACCGTTAACCGTTCTTCGGCGATGATGAATCCAAGAAGGCGGATACTTCTCAAGATATGCCCATATATTGGGCATATTTTTGGGTCACATGACCAGCCTGTACCAGGGGTTATTTTGACGCCATTTTGGAATAGGCGCGTAAAGACCCCTGAGAACGAGGTTAGCACAGCCATATCAAACAACGAGTGTCTATTTCGAGGTCTGGGACCTAGAAACCGCCATTTTGAATCTCGTGGCCTAATATGGAAGAGGCCGCGGGAAGTTCAAAACGACACTTTCGCTTGCTATTTTATTGATATGCCTTATCGGAAGCAAATGTTTCAGAAACATTTTTGATTCCCCAACAAATGTTTAGCGCGCACGAAAACCGGCTTTTGGGAAACACTGAAATTCGCAAATGTTTCCGCAACAATGTTTGCTCCTTTGCGCGTCGCGCGTGTAGTATTACCACAGGGAGCCGAAGCTCGATATTTGTGCAAGTTTTTAAGCAGAATTGTATTGTTTATAATGGAAGTAATTATAACTGAAGAAATCTCGAGTATATACAGTGGCAAGGGAGAAACAGAAATCACTTACCGAATTCAACCGCTTGGAAATCACACGCGCTGTTTTCATCACAAAATAGAGAATCACGTTTGGGCCACATCGCTATATTAAAGAACCGTTACTCTTTTCTAGGATACTTGATAATTCCAGCCAATATGAGGTTCCTTTAAACTCGACAGAGTTGTCCAGAAATCGCCATTTTAATGCGTGGTAAAAAAAAAAAAATCCTGACGAATGTTGTTACTTGCCACTGTATATAATACTCTTTATAGGATACTTAATTAAAAATAGCTCCAATGACTGACACTTCATCCCAATGACAAAAACCAATCAACAATAGTCCATGTAAGAAATTTAGACTTTATTTCCAAGATTTCTTCGGTTATAATTAATTACACTATCAACAATACAATTCTGCTTTAAAACATATCGAGCTTGGGCTCCCTGTGGTATCACATTTAGCCTTATATTGTTCAAAAATGGAGTGACGTTGGCGTCAGTAGCGCGTGTGAACTAAAATTGAAAACTTTCACTCCAATTACAGGCAGTTTTCTGCAGTTGTTCCACGTTTTATTAGTCCTTCATTGAGAAATTGGAAAACGTTTGTTTTGCGGTTCTTTGTGAAACGGCTATTCCACTCTCTTATAAAATGATAATCATATCTGGTCTGGGGTCTATGCCCGAAGGTCTTCAATCCTGCAAACGATCTTGATCAGGGTGTTTGTTTAGAAAGAGTTATTCAAGTTTGAAAACGTAAATATGACCAGGATAAGGGAAACTAGGTTTTTACCCTACCCCCCTTAAATAAGAAGGCGCGACAGGAGTGACTCTCATTTACACTGGTCTGGACTCTATGCCCGAAGGTCTTCAATCCTGCAAACGATCTTGATCAGGGTGTTTGTTTAGAAAGAGTTATTCAAGTTTGAAAACGTAAATATGACCAGGATAAGGGAAACTAGGTTTTTACCCTACCCCCTTAGTTACGAAGGCGCGACAGGAGTGACTCTCATTTACTTTGGTCTGGAGTCTATGCCCGAAGGTCTTCAATCCTGCAAGAGAGCTTGATCAGAGTATTTGTTTAGAAAGAGTTATTCAAGTTTGTAAACGTAAATATGACTAGGATAAGGCAAACTAGGTTTTTTCCCAACCCCCCTTAAATAAAAAGGCGCGACAGGAGTGACTCTCATTTACTCTGGTCTGGGGTCTATGACCGAAGATCTTCAATCCTGCAAAAGAGCTGCATCGGGGTGTTTGTTTAGAAAGAGTTATTCAAGTATGACTAGGATAAGGCAAACTAGGTTTTTCCCCCACCCCCCTTAAATACGAAACCGCGACAGGAGTGACTCTCATTTACTCTGGTCTGGGGTCTATGCCCGAAGGTCTTCAATCCTGCAAGAGAGCTTGATCAGGGTATTTGTTTAGAAAGAGTTATTCAAGTTTGAAAACGTAAATATGACCAGGATAAGGCAAACTAGGTTTTTCCCCCACCCCCCTTAAATACGAAGGCGCGACAGGAGTGACTCTCATTTGCTCTGGTCTGGGGTCTATGCCCGAAGGTCTTCAATCCTGCAAGAGAGCTTGATCAGGGTGATTGTTTAGAAAGAGTTATTCAAGTTTGAAAACGTAAATATGACTAGGATAAGGCAAAGTAGGTTTTTACCCCACCCCCCTTAAATACGAAGGCGCGACAGGAATGACTCTCATCTACTCTGGTCTGGGGTTTATCCCCGAAGGTCTTCAATCCTACAAACGATCTTGATCAGGGTCTTTGTTTAGAAAGAGTTATTCAAGTTTGTAAACGTAAATATAACCATGAAAAGGCAAACTAGGTTTGTACCCTACCCCCCATAAGGACGGTGCCTACTAATTGCAAACCAATTTGTTTTCTAAAAATCTATATGGATTGTTTGAACCCCCTAAGGAGCTTTTGAAATCAGAAAAAACATTATGGGGTACCCATACGTTTAAGAGAGATAATTAAGGATGAAAATCGAAAAAAGTGCTCACTCAGCATTTGTCTTTGTCCGAGAAACTATTTTTAATTCGATTAATATTTTGGGTTATCTGGCAAAATATTAGGACAAAAATGTTAGACATAGCGTTCTTCACAAAGGATGCCAATCAAACTATTTATCTTACAATGATTATCATTGTTTGTACAAATTTTGCTTTGTAAGCCTCATTAGTGACCATGAACACACACATATTTTTTTGCCGAAATGGACATCAAGTTTCAATTTTATAAAGACAAAAAATATATGTAAACGTTGTTTAGCTTCTATATTATAGATTACAAAAAGAAAAAACGGGGGTATCCACGCGTTTTAAAAAGTTATGTGGACGGTAAGCCTCTTTATCGCTAATTATATTTTCAAAATTTGACATTTTTTACCAAGGCCTCCCTAGTAAGTCTGAAAATTGGTTTCTTTTATTGCATTCTGGGAGATTTTCAAGATAGCGATGGGGAAAAGAGTCAGTCCCGTCTTTCGACTTTCTTCATTGAAAATCAAAGCTGTTACTGCTTCCTTTGTGCTCAAACCCCATACAGTCCTTCCTTCTTCATTCTTCTTTGGATTTCCAAGAGGTTTACCCGTTTTCACAAAGCTTATTTGACCGTATTCACACATTGTTTATACTCGGCCGAGTCCATGTTTGGAGAAGCTGACGAAACTCGAAAGCATCGACAGGCCTAAAGCACAAGGCGCTGGGCGAAAAGACAGCAGTGATTCATGGCAGTCCAAACAACCTTCATTCAATTGGTCGGGTAAATCTCCTAAATCTACGATTCTTCGACCATCTTCCCACGATAAATCATTGAAATGGTCGGCTGTTTTAATACCATTTCAGCTGAAATTGTCTTTCGTGGCCGTGTAGTGGAATTTAAAGATTTCCCAAATCGTTCATTTCTCAAGCATATCTTTCGACCGTATTTTAAAATCCTTCATCTTTCTGTCTATAAAATTAAACAATTAACACAGCTTTTTCAAAATACTTCTGTAAATGGCCTGTCTCGCGGGATGACCCGCGGGACGCAAGATGCGCAGAACGGCGTGCGCGCTGACAATAGTAGGCACCGTCATTAAATAAGAAGGCGCGACAGGAGACTCTCATTTACTCTGGTCTGGGGTCTATGACCGAAGGTCTTCAATCCTGCAAACGATCTTGATCAGGGTGTTTGCTTAGAAAGAGTTATTCAAGTTTGAAAACGTCAATATGAGCAGGATAAGGCAAACTAGGTTTTTACCCTACCCCCCTTAAATAAGAAGGCGCGACAGGAGTGATTCTCATTTACTCTGGTCTGGGGTCTATGACGGAAGATCTTCAATCCTGCAAAAGAGCTGGATCAGGGTGTTTGTTTAGAAAGAGTTATTCAAGTATGACTAGGATAAGGCAAACTAGATTTTTACCCCACCCCCCTTAAATACGAAACCGCGACAGGAGTGACTCTCATTTACTCTGGTCTGGGGTCCATGACCGAAGGTCTTCAATCCTGCCAAAGGGCTTGATCAGTGTGTTTGTTTAGAAAGAGTTATTCAAGTTTGAAAACGTAAATATAACCAGGTTAAGGCAAACTAGGTTTGTACCCTACCCCCCTTAAATACGAAGGCGCGACAGGAGTGACTCTCATTTACTCTGGTCTGGGGTCTATGCCCGAAGGTCTTCATTCCTGCAAACGATCTTGATCAGGGTGTTTGTTTAGAAAGAGCTATTCAAGTTTGAAAACGTAAATATGACCAGGATAAGGCAAACTAGGTTTTTACCCTACCCCCCTTAAATACGAAGGCGCGACAGGAGTGACTCTCATTTGCTCTGGTCTGGGGTCTATGCCCGAAGGTGTTCAATCCTGCAAGAGAGCTTGAGCAGGGTGTTTGTTTAGAAAGAGTTATTCAAGTTTGAAAACGTAAATATGACTAGGATAAGGCAAACTAGGTTTTTACCCTACCCCCCTTAAATACGAAGGCGCGACAGGAATGAGTCTCATTTACTCTGGTCTGGGGTCTATGACCGAATATCTTCCATCCTGCAAAAGATCTTGATCATGGTGTTTGTTTAGAAGGAGTTATTCAAGTTTTAATTTTTGGTACTGTGTTTTAGAGAGGACATGAGATATCTGATATGTTTTTGTTGAACTAAATGGGTGTTGTTTTGAAGAACAAGTGCGTACTTTTGGCAGTGAGCTAGTTAATGGATACCTATGCCATCGCATATCAAGAGCCAGTTTCCGCGTTTGAAATTTCGAATTCGATTTGAATTGGCAGCTAACTTCAGCCCGGTCCAAAGGATCGTGTATTACGAATAGAGTCTCGTGGAGAGTAAATTATTTCTGAGGGAATAAGTTGCATGTCAGTGTTAGAGTGGTTAGAGCAGGAAAGGAAATGTTCAGAGACTGTGGTGGGTGTAGATTTAATATTAAGTTTGTCAACTGCTCGTCTGTGTTCATTAAATATATCGGTCTTTAAGTCGTCGTTTAGTTTCTCCGATGTATTGTAAGTGGCAGCGATTGCATTGTACCATGTAAATGACGTTTCTGGTGTTACAAGTAATGTGTGACTTAATGAAACGGGTTTCCACGGTGGAGGAAAATGTGTATCGTGTAAGGCCATGGTGAATGTAAGGACAAGTGGCACAGTTTTTACCACAACGAAAAGAGCCAGATGGAAGAGCAGGTTTGTTAGATATATTACGTAGTTGCGATTTCACAAGTGTGTCACGAAGGTTAGGACAATGGCGGTGAGCGACGAGAGGTGAGCTTTCTGAAAACGTCTTTACAGCGCCTTAGAAGAAAATAGTATGGGAGAATGTTTACGAATCAATGATGAAATGTTTGGCAGTGCTGGATTACGGTGATGACGAAAGGAACACGATTAGAATGTTGTGCAACTTTAGTCTGTAAAGCATCGTTACGAGAAATATTAGCAGCACGTTGTATTTGTAAATCGAGGAAAGGAAGCTTATAACCTCGTTTTAAGAGGTAAGATTAGTTCGAAACTTGAATGTTTCGTCAGTGGAACAAATGCGACGAATGCGGAGTGCTAAACTAAAAGGGATAGCCTAACCACTCTAACACTGACATGCAACTTATTCCCTTAGAAATAATTTACTCTCCACGAGACTATTCGTAAAGCCAGAGAGTCATTCCTTATCGACTTAGCTAAAACTCTTGAACCACTCGGAATGAGTAAGCGTGACGAAACTTAAAGTGCACCTAACCCCTTTTGCGATTTTTCTACATATGAATCTTTGAAAGGTTTTGAGTACTTCTGCGAAGAAATTTTTGGCTTACAGGGAATATTCTATGTTCTAGGCATGTTTGAAATGGTGAAAATTTGACCTTTCCTGACCCATGACCGCGTAAGAAAAAGCCTGGGTCGATTCTGGATATTACGTCATCTAATTCATTCGACTTTGCAATGAGTTGAATAAATGTTTAGCATTTTGTCTAAAATAACTGTTATCTTTACTAACAACTCACAGACTGTTTATATTCTCTATATATCGATGTTGTTGTGATAGAAAGGCGCCATGGAGAATAATGCATTATGGGGTCACGTGCGATAGGTTCGCATGCCGTTACAAGGCTAAGTTGCTGAAGTCTAATACTCATTATCAGCAACCACGAACTTGCGGGGTAAATGCATTTTACAGACAATGTAAACGCAGCCAAAATTGTAATGAACGGTTCTGAAGTCCTATATGGGGTCCGCACACGTGCGATAGGTTCGCATGCTTGTTACAAGGCTAAGGTGCCAACGGCTAAGGTGCCAAAGTTTAATACTCGGTATTATCGACCACGATATAGTGGGGTAAATGCATTTTCCCAGGATTGGGAGTTATGACAACAATTGCTTATGTCAGCCTGTCTATCTGACTTGTAAAGTAATTGATTACACGAGTATGTAATGCTAGAGGCATTGTAATTGTACCGCTGTGAAATTGGGTCATTTCTGGCCTGTACTTTGTTCAGATGGGATACATTGGAGCGATTTCGTCCAAGATTGGGTAGTTTTAAGCAATAAATAATCCTGAGTTGTTTATGAGAAATTGTGCAACATGCAATCGCTGAAAATGTGTTTTCAGTTGGCACTAAAGGGGTGCCCTAAAGGGGAATACAGAATTGGGTGAAGCCCTGGATGAGTCTTGTGACGTTATTGTTATATTACGAAAAAGTTTTTGCACAGATTTTGAAAGAAATTGTGCAACATGCAATCGCTGAAAATGTGTTTTCAGTTGGCCCTAAAGGGGTGCCCTAAAGGGGAATACAGATGGGCATTATAATCTTACCATGTTATGAAATTTATTGATACTTCAATACTGACATGGTCTTTGCCATATCACTGCTTTCACTGTATGCCCTTATTTTTCGTTTGTTTCATATTTCTTTCTCCAGAAGTTGCCAACGAGTTGTGGTTATCAGACATTAACGAGTTGTGGTTATCAGACATTACCAGTGATAGAACCAAACAGCTAAAGGAGAACCTGAAATAAAGCAGTTCTAGCATCCAGATCCAGAGGGACTACTGAACCCTACCTTACAGCATTCAATAGATGGACATTATTTGCACATGAATTCTTATAAGTAAAATCTGTTTCCGCCAATCCATTTGATTGGCCCTATATTTACAGTATTTGATAGAGACATCCAAGTCTACATCTAGCATAAATCGTATTTTGTCCAGTTATTAAGGTTGTATATACATATATATGTCTAAGGCCGGAATTAACGAAATTCCAGTGATATTTTATTTGGATCCATAAGCAGAAACGCATTTTGCGTATGAAAAAGCATGTTAGCCACTCTATTTTAGGGGATTGTTTAAGAAATTATTTAAAGATATTGTCCCCGATAATTCCAAATTTAGTACACATTCCAAAAGGTCTGGTGGAGCTTTTTCAGCCGCTAATTCTCGTATCCCAGACAGAAACTTCCAGCGGCATGATAGATGGAAATATGTTAATGCTAACGTCACGTCAGTGGCAAAGGCTAACGGGTTCACCACTCGGGCCCTACCTTTGTAAATCTATATGCATGTCGGGCTCGGCTGACCGACATCCCCAAGTATCCTATATGACTGTGTCTGAATTGTGTAGTGGAGGCAAAATGTGTAATTTATGTTAGTTGAGGTACGAAATTCACAGAAATGAATATTTTGCTGGCACGGAACAGAAGCCTGGGGAGAGTAGTGCTGAGAATTATGGGTAATGTAGTGTGCCATAAGTAGGTGACTGTTAAGAGGTTGAATTCATTCTAGGTCAGCCTTGCTACCTTGCTTCATTTTTTTAAATGATTGGATCCAGAAGCCGGAGGCATAACGAACATTAATGGAAAACATTCTGGCTAGGTTAGAATCGTCCGAGTTTAATTTAAATCGGCATAAGATTGTATTTATCATATCGGACTAAATGTATTTAGATGACCTCAGCTCCCAGAGTTGGCGGCACTGCATTGGTGGGAGTATACGTTCCCGTTTAGTCCACACAGTGGTTTTGGGTTTTCGTATCCGGCAGTGTCGCAATAATTAATAATAGTAGTAAATAGAGACTAAAAGTTGAAGAACGAATGCCTGTAAGCAAGTATGAGCAATTATATGAATAAACGTCGTTGGGCTCGGCTGACCGACATCCCCAAGTATCCTATATGACTGTGTCTGAATTGTGTAGTGGAGGCAAAATGTGCCATGCAACGTGCTTGGTTTACAAAATAAGTGCATTTTTTTGGCCAGTTATCGATTTAACTATGTCTTACTTTGAGAAACCTTGACGATGGCCATCATTTTTCTAATAGAATCCTTGCAGTCAGCCATATTTTTACTTTGGTGAATATAGATGTAGGACCTAGTGACGTCACGCATGTGATTAGCATATTTTTAAAGGCATAAAAAATGTTGCCTGATTTTGGCAATTATGCCTGCATGACTTCGATACGTAATAAAATTAGGTTCGCGCTCTCCAAATATATTTTTAATTACACAAAATAGCTAAGGGAAGCCTAGAACTTAATAAAATAAAATAAAAATGGTCTCGATTTTTTCTTTTCATTGGCACAGTAAAAACAAAATGGTGGAGATGCGGGAGGAAGGAGAGAGAAGAGGATTCGCGGAGAATATTTCTCTCGAATTTCGAGTCCCATTTCTCAAATGTAACTTCATTCGTGGGAAAGCCTTCCAACAGGCTCAGGATATTTCAACTAGCGCCACACGAGTCTTGGCCAAAACGCGTGGAAAGTTTTGGGTTTCTTCGATGCAAATGGCAAGATGTTGAGTTTTCTAGGAGGACTTTGGAGGGATTTATGCTCCTAAACGCACGTGGCCTAACGAGAGACACGTAAAACTTACCTGATTGCATTGTTGTTATTTAATATTCAAGATGTAGAAAATGAACGAGTTAGGCGCGATAATGAGCCCCTAAAAACGACTGCGCTATATACGGGGGAGGCTAGGCAAAACGTAGCATCGTTCTGTATACATCACACGCTGCTGTAAACACGAAGTCTTAATATATACAGATGAAACGGGAAAATAAAAGGTTACAAAGAAAAGCACAAGCCCGGTTCTGGTTTATATGGACTTCTGGTCTTTCCTGAACATGTGGTGCTCACCAGCAACCTCGTCCCCAGGGTCTTCTCGGTCAGATCCAAGATGGAGGCTACTCAGAGAGAAGACCCTGGTAAACGCTGAACTGTCACGTATTCTGATTGGCTCTTCGATTTGACGCAAGGGTTGTTCTAACAATGCTTTTTATTGGCCAAACGGACTGAGTCCAGAGAGATGAACTTGTATATAGTTTAGATTGCTCAAATTTTATCAATAAAACGATTTTAAATAACCTTAAAACACGTTGTGTAGATAGAGCAATAGATGAAGTGCATTACTGGGTAGTTTTCTGGTAAGGTTCATCAGTGGGAAAGCCAGGAGAAGCCGTTAAACCTGAACACGTGCTATCGATCGCTTCGCTTCAACGCTAACGGAAAATGAACGGCTTTTTAGGATTCTCTTCTAGCTTAGATACATCCTGGTAGCTTTGTGATACCTTTCCACTGGTTCTTTATGCAAGTAAACTCCATTTCGAGCCATTTAGTAGACCTGTTTTCACTACATCGTTCGCCGCGTGGAAATACCGTTAATCGCTTCTCGCTCACTCCGGATTGGGATACCTATGGTTTGTGCACGTCATGAACTATTCCCATATTTAGCTTGGCCGCCAACTTAGATCGCCAAATCACGTGACAAAATACTCCCAAAACCTGGGGACGAGGTTGGCTGACCAGTTCTTGTTATAAATGAGAAATAGCTGATCATCAGAAGTTTCTACACTAGCAAGTAGCATTCGCGCGCCTTGTACTTGTCCGCCAAACATTTTTCGCATAAACAAAGGAATTGCTGTCTTAGCCAATCAAGTGCTGCTGATAAAATTTCGAAGAATATCATTGGCTGCGGGATGGCGGGAAAAGCTTTCTATAAATAGACTACTCTGTTAACTGATGGGCCAAACCCTATAGTATTTTATCCTTACTGCATACCTATTGCCATGTCACGGTATGTTAAGTTATGGGTGGTATCCGCGACTGCCGCGGCAAGAGGTATACAGCGTGGATGGGTAGGCCAGTCAACCTCCACTAGGAGAGGTGGGTGGGGCGAAAAACTCTGCTTCCCCTCCGGAATCCTGGCAAATCGACTCCGTTCTGAGCCACGCTACATATTTTATACCAAAGACCCGCAAAGCATCATGCATGCTTACTGTGAACTATAGACGATCGGTATTCGGAGAATTATCCACATTTTCGTGATGCGCCAATTATGTATGCAGTGAGAATGGTATTTTATCCTCACTGCATACCTATTGCCACGTCACGGTATGTTAAGTTAAAATTATGGGTGGTATCCGCTCCTGGCCCCCAGCATTACGCTATCTGTCGCGTTAAACTCCTCTCTGTAGCGCGACGCATACGATTACGCTAACGTAAGCGTTATGATGTCCCATTTAATGCTATCTTCCATTACTCAGAGACTTAAATTACCAATCAAAGTATTAAGAAACGCTTACAATGTAAAGCTAAACAATGGCCTCAAGGTTGCTGGGGTGGGAGACCGTGCTTGGCGAAGCGTTGTGGCCTTAGGAACCACGCTCTCAAAGAGGGTAAGCACCCTTTCCGTGTTCGACATACTCGTGTAGTGTTTGGCCATCTCCTCGCTCTGCCACCCTATATATCTGGCTATGTCCTCTTGCGAACAACCTAACAGTTTTAACGTGTTAGACAAACCCACCCTAAAGCTATGAGGTGTTTCGCCATTGTTTATAGTTTGGCCTGAGTAAGGTACTTACGAAGGCGAATATTTACTGCCGAACCAAGGAAAGGTCTATGACTAATATGTGTCCCGCGTTCGGAGGCCATGAAGAAATATCCTTGAGACAACTGAATGCCTAAGGATCGACACGCTAGGATATAATAGTCTATCCAGGATACTGGACAAACATCCGACTTGTGGAACTGAACTAGAGCAAATGACCGTGAAGCCCCTTTTCTTATTGTTTTCGTTAACGTGAAATTGAGTAAGTAACCCTTCCGGTCTTTGAGCGTGAACACCTGCTCAGTACAAAGACGCCCTAGGTCTGAGGCTCTATCGCCTGTGAAAAAATCGACCACAAAAAACGTGGTATCCCTGACTAAGATATACTTATTAACTCGGGAAAGAGACGCGCTCTCTGTTATCAGGCCTCTCAAAAAAAGCGATTAACTTCTGAAATTTGGTAAAGAAGAGGGGAACCGCTTGCGAAGGGGTAACCGCTAGGCTGGTTTGCTCTTCCTGCGTAAATTTGAGATATTCTTTAATTAGAGGGTGTGAAATAGGGTTAGATTCGTTAACGCGACCTAGTCTATTAAATATAGCCCTGAGTTTACCCAGGAGGGAATCTACTGTGCCTGCCGCGAGGCGGCTTGGGCACCTACAACCTATTCTGGAACACGATCGTACATGAACAACCGTCCTGCCTGCCTTGTCTTTGCTAATAAGGAACCTAATGACATCATCAACTGTACTTGAGGATATTGTCCTTGGTAGGACAAGGGAGGCCAGGAAGCTAGAGAATTGTTGCTCTAAAGCAGATTTTTGGCGCTGATACGGTTTCGTATGCAACGCATCTTGAATTCCGCGAAACGCTTGTTGACGGCTGGCATGTCGACGCCTGGCTGGGGTTTTCCCAGATTCAACCCTACCGTAGTCACACCACACGCTTGACAAAAGTTGGCGTCCAAGTCGTTGGGATATAGGCAGGAGGTACCAGTGGCGGATCCAGGATTTGAAAAAGGGGGGTGACTATTTTGACCGGTACAGTTTCTGGTGCGAAATTTCTTACAAAATTTGAACGAATGTATTTTATTTTTACGAATTCTTATACAGAATTTGTTTTTGGCCCAAAAGGGGGGGGGGGTGACATGTCACCCCCGTAACCACCCCTGGATCCGCCACTGACTGGTACAACGGCGGGCGGCCTTCCAAGGGCGCGAAATCTGAGGTATGAAAGAGAAAAACCCGAGGTAAGCCGTGGTTCAGTATATACAACGAAAAGCCCACAAATCCCATTGTAATGGCCTCGCAAGCCATCCTGGTGCTAGACGTGATGGTAAAAGCAGAGCCGATGTCGAGCCCGTTCGTCCCAACAATAGCCGATCCACGGTGATAGAATGCAACAACGTCCACCAGAACTTCTTGGCTGCAGATCCGGCACAACAATTGTAAACGGACGGTGGTAACCCTTGTCGATAATATGGCGGAGAAGCGGTCCCACCAGAACGAACGGTGGAAAAACAAACATTGTGCCCCTGGGGCAAGGGCTGCGCAAAGACGTTAATGCCTGCCGAGGCTGGCGTAGGCCATGGCGTGAAATGTGGCAACAGTTTTCCCGTCTGGTCCCTTTGGCAATTGCTGTCAAGTGCCATGAGGTCAAACGTGTGAGGGCCAAACAGCCGCTGTACTTGAGCCCAGGCGTCGTCTGACAGGGTGCAATCCAAATCGGAGCACTGCCTGGACGGGTTATCCGCTGGATTTTCACGGGTGGGAATGTAATGAACACTTATACTGAAATTGAATTCCTGGCTACAGCGCAAGATAGCCTTAATCGTGTCGTTGGTCTTGGAGTTCTTGCAACCATCATTCTCCCACGGTGCTAGTAAGGCTTTACTATCGGTGTGAACATCGACGCGGGAGCTTCGGATCTGGTTCTTGAAGGAATTAAGAGCACATAATAAAGCTCTAGCTTCAAGAACGTTTATATCATCTGACGCGTCCTGCCATTCTCTGGCCATCTTTGAGCAGAATTCCTCCCCAAGCGCGCTTCGATGCATCGCAGTACAACGTTACCACGACGTGTTGTTCTGGTCTCCATGGCAAACAATCGGTCCAGTCATCGAGGAATCGCCAATATGCAATCTCTTCGCGGAGAGCCCCTTGAACCTTACTTGCTGCCCGCGTTGTTTGCGTAAGGAGTGCGATGGTCTTGAAAATTTCTCGAAGGTAAAGCTTGCAGCCAGGGATTGCAAGGCTGAAAGAAACTGCTTTCCCAGAAAAACGCTGAAGTGTCTTCAGGCTGACCGAGCTAGTAGCCAAAATACTTTCGCGGAGGGATTTAAACTTCAGTTTCTTGTCCTCTGGCACGAAGAAAGCTTGTCGTGCCGAGTGGGAGAGGAAACCGAGGAAGCGCACTGACGTGGAGGGGACGCACTGGGACTTATAAATGTTAATGAAGTATCCAGCCTCTATTAATAGGTAGCACAAGATGTAGGACGTGGCTTCTGCATTCTGTATGCTCGGCGCCCAGTTCTGCCGTTCGGCGGTCGTCAATGTACTGCGACGGTCGTCAATGTACCCCGAATGAGCGAGCAGCGCTAGAAACTGCGAGTCCCAAGTTGTGGTACACATAGGCGCTAGCTTTCCATCCGAAGGGCAATGTACGGAACGTGAAATAAAACCCCTCCCATATCAGCCCAAAATAGGTCTCGGACGAGGGGTGAAGCCCAACGTGCTGGTAGCCACTTTTTTCATCAAACGTTGTCTGGAAATGGCCGTGCAGGTAGAACATATCTCGGCAGGTCTGAAAGGTGATCCAATTTAAATGGAAGGTTCTTAATCCATAAGTTAAGGTAGCGCTCGACATGGCATAGGCGCGGTTTTGATGGTTCTACCGTAAGTGGTAAGACTGGATGAGGTGGCGAGACTGAACCAACTTGACCCCAGACCGACAAAACACCAGATGACACCCACTGAAGGATGGTGGTTGATATAAAGTCGGAAAAATGGGAACACGATCTAGCATTTTCTAGCATGACAGCAGGAGGTTCCGCAGAATCAAACTGGTCTCCCTTAAAACTACCCTTGAAGTGCCTGAAGAAATGACCTACATTTACACCCTCGCGGATTATTCCCAGGAGATCGACATTGCGAGTGCTAGCGTTTTCCAGAAGACGCTCCCACACTGGGATATTAGCGTGGAGTGTACGTGCCAGCTCTGAAGCTATCAGGATCGCGGAATCGCAACTGGAGCGGTATGTCTAACGCAGGGTTGCTGGCAACCATGGCTGGAGAGGCCAAAGGGCCAACGAAAGGCTGGGTTCCCCGCGCTATATCACATAATCGTATTTCCCCATTCGCGTTATCCCTGCAAGTGGTGACAAGCCTGGCATCAAACGAGAGGGGTGTTACCTAAAGAAATAACGAAACGAAGCAGGGATAAGCTAAAGCTAGTTAAGGGAACCCAACCCTTCGTTGATCCCAGGCTCCGAACCAGGTCCGGAATTGAGACACTGAGAAGGTCCCCCCAAAGTCAACGAGGGGAAGAGAAACTAGGAAACGGACAAAAGTAAAGAAAAATGTGTATAACTAGAGCGTGAACGGCAGTAGTTTATTAAATAAAGTGAGTAGTATGAGAGGGACCGAATTATCCTGTTTTTTGGTGAGCTATGCTAATTTTTGGTGCGCTCTCATTAATTCAATGACGTCACGGTTCTATTGTCTTGGACTCATGAATAAAATGCGGCGCCCTCATGAATAAAATACGGCGCTATGCTAATTTTTAAGGCGCTCATGAATAAAATGCGGCGCTCTCATGAATAAAGTGTGGCGCTCTCATGAATAAAATGCGGCGCGCTCATGAATATCTATTGTTCCTTTGGATGAGGTCATCGATCTATTCGGGCACGTTTGGGCAAAGCCTATTGTTTGGGCAAAGCCTATTGTTTGGAGCGGACATAAAGCCAGAACCGATCGACCCTGAATCCATTCAAGAAATTGAGCAGCAACAAGATGGAAGTGATCTACAAGCTAGGATCTCGAGGCTACCACGCCAGCGCTAACATTTTCCACGGCAAGATGAGAGTTCACATTCGAAAGTACATTCAAGGCCAAAACAAGAAATGTCCCACCAAGGAGGGAATTGCTTTGACAGTCGACGAGTGGATCAACCTCAAAGACATTGTGAAGGAGATGGATGATCTTATTGAAACCATATCCGAAAACCCAGAGGATCCGGACTATGAAGCCTTTGAACGCAAGAACCCACGACAGACTGAAATATCAAATGACGCCAACATGAAAGCGTTTCGTCCAACACTTCAGAGACAGAATGCTATCCTGAAGACCACAAGCCCCACGAACTTTCAGGATGGACCCATACCTTTCTGCCATGTGTGCAAGAAAACGAACTTTTATGGAAGTAACCAATGTGATGGGTGTGATAACTCCGTCATAAAGGAGGAACCAGGTGAAATAGTGAAAACGTCCTCCATGACAACCGAAGCGGGGGATATAGACCCAAATGACATACAGCAAGAAGAGATACCAAATGTTACTTTTGGTGGAAAGCCACCTTTGACTCAGCTCAAACAGTGCTCAGTATGCAAGAGAACTCTGTGTTACTATGGAACTATTTGTAATACCTGTAACGGCACTTGGCGGTCAAGTCTCTTTTAGAAATACTATGTAAAAATATAAAGCCATGATGTGATACTGAATTGTGTCTTTGTATTAATAAAGTATTGTATTTATGTAAATATTTCTTAATAAGTACTAACAAATCCACTTTATACGAATCATTTCGACATGGCATCGTCTATTTTCCTTTACAGTTAATAACTCATAAGATAATTGTATACAAAATCGACTGTGACTCATAAGATAATTTTTGCTATTGTCCTTAGGGATTAACGATAACTGAAGAGCCTATTGTTTGGAGGAAATCTCTTGTGATGCAAATTATTCTCTAAAACTGAACTATAATTACCATACGAATATAAACAAACCACCAGATAATTAATCAAAGTTTATTCAATCTCAAAAACACCAATTTTAAAAACAGTTCGTTTTCCTTATCCTCGCGGAGTTGATAACTTTCTTATTTCTCAGTTCTTGGGTTGATATAATGTACCGTGTTACAAGATTACACTGATTTATGTTTCATTGATTTTTTTCTTGTTGACAAATGCTGCTTACTGATTGCTTATATTTAAACGATGACAAGAGGAAGAATATTTTTAAAGACATTTATTAATAGAAATCGACTTAATAAAACTTATTTCTAAAAGGTACAAATGTATTGTTCATCACGGGAACACTCTGTTCCGGAATAGGTTGTTTTTGGAATTGTTTATTCAACAATAATTTTCGGTGGTGAATTGCAGCCTCGGTCGCTTCTTGCCATCCATAATCTTCCGTGTTCATCAAATTTTGTTTTGTTTCCAAGATTTTTCGGAAATCAGGATCTTTTCTTAAGCTGTGAATCCTTTTCATATCTTCTAACAACACTGCTCTTAGGTCTTTTCTATAGGTAGGAACCAAAGCGTTACTGGCTTTGATTTCAGCAACTTCATGACTATCCCCATCGTGTTCATACTTTTGAACCAACGCTTCCCAATCTTCCTGGTGCCGTTCTTTAGCTTCGTTACGAATTATTTCCCAAACATCCTCTTCTCCGTCATAACTATCATCAGTGGAGTCCGTGCTCTCCTGAGAATCAGAGCTTTGATAAGAATCTTCAGTCATTTCATCATCTGAGTTGGAACGATTAGCAGCCATCGTTTATATCTTTACTCTTCAAGGATCGGGAGTATAATGTCAGACCCTTAAAAGTTTCCAACTTTATAGAAAACGAATTGGCGTGGTCACTACGTTTAACAAATGTCGATTAGCTGATTTAGGTAAGGTCTCTCAGTTAGACCAACATTATAAGTAGGATTCCTAACCAACATATTTTCCATTATCAACAACTGGATTTACATTCCTCGACAAAAACCTTCTTTTTTGAAGTTTTGCTTCTTGTAAATAGGGTTTTCGTTCTTGACTTGATAACCTATGGACTTGTGCCAAGTGGTTGGATAATTTAACAAGATTCTTTGATGCACAATTAGGTACAGGGCAGTTTTTTAAAGTCCGAGTTTCCATGTTCACTCGTTGAAAGTTAGTATCAAATAGCACAAATCTACTTGATCGTCCCTTTTATCTCCTTTCGTCCCTTTTGTCACCTCTTGTCCCGCTTTTTTCGTTTTGAAATTAAAAAAAAGAGGGATAAAAAAAGAAAAAAAGCGGGACAAAAGGAGACAAAAGGGATGAAAGGGATAAACGGAGATACCTATATCTGAATGTGAACACATCTCTTGTCAGTAGACCCTCTCGTCCCTTGTGTCTCCTTTTGTCCCGCTTTTTTTCGTTTTGAAATAAAAAAAGAAGCATAAAACGAAAAAAAAGCGGGACAAAAGGAGACAAAAGGGACGAAAGGGATAAACGGAGATACCTCTATCCGAATGTGGACACGTCTCTTGTCAGTAGGCCTTTTCGTCCCTTTTGTCTCCTTTTGTCCCGCTTTTTTTCCGTTTTATGCTTCTTTTTTTATTTCAAAACGAAAAAAAAGCGGGACAAAAGGAGACACAAGGGACGAGAGGGTCTACTGACAAGAGATGTGTTCACATTCAGATATAGGTATCTCCGTTTATCCCTTTCATCCCTTTTGTCTCCTTTTGTCCCGCTTTTTTTCTTTTTTTATCCCTCTTTTTTTTTTATTTCAAAACGAAAAAAGCGGGACAAGAGGTGACAAAAGGGACGAAAGGAGATAAAAGGGACGATCAAGTAGATTTGTGCTATTTGATACTAACTTTCAACGAGTGAACATGGAAAATCGGACTTTAAAAAACTGCCCTGTACCTAATTGTGCATCAAAGAATCTTGTTAAATTATCCAACCACTTGGCACAAGTCCATAGGTTATCAAGTCAAGAACGAAAACCCTATTTACAAGAAGCAAAACTTCAAAAAAGAAAGTTTTTGTCGAGGAATGTAAATCCAGTTGTTGATAATGGAAAATATGTTGGTTAGGAATCCTACTTATAATGTTGGTCTAACTGAGAGACCTTACCTAAATCAGCTAATCGACATTTGTTAAACGTAGTGACCACGCCAATTCGTTTTCTATAAAGCAGCCTTATTATTTCCTTATCTTTATATGATAGTCATGTTTTTTACGCGTAGTCTAAAACACTGCTGGAAGAGGAATGTTTAACAGGGTTACTTATTACCCGTATGTTACCCTCGTAACCGCATATGGCCTAAACATTTTCTCCCCTTGTAATTATGACGTCATAGATTACGCGACAACAATCATCCATATAAAGAATGTTTTTATATATTTACAATTTATTATGTCACGTGGCCTATTTCTTTTCGTTAATTGCCCCCTGGGCATCTCTGGCTCTCTGGGCCCATGGATCCCAGTATGGCACTCGCATAATTCACGCCCCTGGAGCGTCTCGGAATCCTGGTTCCCACGGTTCCTGGACCCGTACTCGCATGGTTCTCGCACCGAAGGCGTCTCTGGCTCCCACGCTCCCACGGTTCCCGGAATCGTACTCGCATAGTTTTCGCCCCCGGGGCGTCTCTGGCTCCCGGAGCCTACCGTTCCCGGAACCGTACTCGCATAGTTCTCGCCCCCGGGGCGTCTCTGGCACCCGGAGCCTACGGTTCCCGGAACCGTACTCGCATAGTTCTCGCACCCGGGGCGTCTCGGGCTCCCGGGCCCGTACTCGCGTGGTTCTCGCCCCCGAGGCGTCTCCGGCTACCACGCTCTCACATAGTTCTCGCCCCCGGGATGTTTGGCTCCCAGAGCCAACGGTTCCCGGAACCGTACTCGCATACTTTCCGCTCTCGGAGCGTCTAGGGCTCCCGAAGCCCACGGTTCTAGGACCGTACTAGCATAGTTCTCGCTCCCGTGGTGTCCCAGCTCCCGGAGTAAAACAAGTTCTAATGAACACCCGAAGTCTGACTGTTAACGATAGGAATAAGTAACTAACTATACGGATAAACCGAAATGATACTGAGAACACTATAAGCTACATAAAACCGCGTGGAAAAATGTTAAAGATATCGAAACCGTAAGCAACATGTACATGACTAAAGTAAATTCCAAATAATAAACTGGGCATAAACTGTCCTAACAAAACTAGGGCAGCGAAACTAATAGAGGTCAAGGGTAAACGGACATAGCGAAGCACCAAAGAAAACTACCGGAGAAACCAAACCTCGGTATAACCAACAGATCGAGCTAAACGAAAATGTACGTGACAAAGTACTAAAGAAAAACGGCAAGTGATACGTAATACAACCACAAAACACACGCTAGTATAGATCAGAGTTGATAACTACCTCTTTTTCGGCGGCGGCTGCCGGTTCCTCTGCAGGGGCTACGGCTAGCAATGGAGGTAATTCCACTGCATCGTGCTCTGCCATGACGGTCGCTAGTGGCGGTTGACTGGTCTCAAGCATGTTAAGGCCTGGTTCATTTAGCGGATAATAGATAAAACTAAACTCTTAGTATTTGGTAGTAAACAGAAGATAGCTGAACTAGAATATTTTAAGATTTCGTTGCTAGGAAAGGAGATGTTACCAGTATCCAGTGCCAAAGACTTGGGCGTAATCTTAGACACGAACTTAACCTACGATGAACACATTACTAAGACCGTTTCTTCATGCTTTTCTCGACTAGCACAAATAAACCGTGTTAAACACGCGTTTAATAAGAACACTTTAATTACTGTTATTAATACATTAGTATTTAGTAAGTTGCTTTACTGCTCGAATGTATGGGCAAATACATCTAATAGAAACATACGTAAGCTACAATCATGTCAAAACTATGCCTGTCGCATTGTTAGCGGGGCCAAAAAGTATAACCATATTACACCTATACTAAAAGAGCTAAATTGGCTCCCAGTAGATAAGCTAGTATATTTTAGAAGTGCCACTCTGGCATTCAAATGTATGACTGATTCCGCACCAGGTTATTACTCGGGCTGCCTGTGGCAGCACCGAGTCTTAAAATGCAAGTCGTTATTTTTATTTTTTTTGTTGGGTGTCGCAAAATTTTTGCGCATGCGTTAAAGGTCAAATTCACACCAATCAGATTGCACCAGAGAGATTGCACTGTGCTGATCACGCAACAATCGCCAGGTTAATTTATTTACATAATTTAATACAGTAAAGCAAGATGGCGGAGGACCCGCGAGCAACTTTCTCTCTAATTTGGAGTCTCATCTCTCAAATGTAAGCCAGTTTAATGTTTTATTTAACTTCACTCGTGCGAAAGCCTTCCAACAGTCTCAGGATATTTCAACTGGCGCTATTGTCGGAGCCGAAGGACCGCGTTTTTTACCCAGATGGCCAGTGATTTTATTATACGACACGTACGACGACCTGAAGCCAGTGTAGGGGCCAGGATCCGGAAAGCTAAAATTCGAAGAAATACATATTGGAATCTATAAGCCATCGGCTCGCTGTGCTGCATTTAAAACATCCGAGGAGAACATCTTATTTTGGGTGAAGGCACTTCAAGACCAATATTATGAGTCTCTTAAAAACTGTCAGAGATTTAAATTTACCGTAAGTTGGATCAGAGAGTATTGAGATCAAGTTATTTCGTTCCAGCGAGGATATTGACCTAGCGGAAACGGTACAAGCTGTCGAAGGATTTTACTTACAATCATCCACGTCTACTTAACAACAGGAATAGTTATGTGCCAAGGCATGGGCAAAGATAGAGTTTCCCAGATTACAGATGAAAGTAGAGAACTTAATGAACGAAGAAACAGAGGTCACGCGCGACATGCTTGAGAACATGAACATGTTCAACACTTTGTTATACTAAGAAAACAAAACAAATTACAGAGCCTGCAAGTTCACAAGTCAATGAAAAACCCCAAGAGCCTGTAGTTTTGGATCAACATATCCTTGAAACTCCAAAAGCAACATACACATGAGTCAAATTCAAACCGGAAGAGACGGAATTCTTTAGATTCTTCACGAGGATAAAAATATTTGTTAGCCCGCAATAAGAACTCTCTCGCTGCTTTAACGACCTTGATTTGTAACATGGAGGCTGACCTAACTGATATGCGTAATGAATTCTTACTCTCGTCACATCAAAACACGAATCAAGAAACCAAACTCAGTCATTTGGAAGACAAATTAGTACAGCAAGATAATATATACAAGACCGAAATCAAGATGCTGTCATCTCGAATATATTATTGACCTAGAAGTTGAAAATGGCGAGTTTCAAACTTAAAAAAAAAATCAAGAATACAAAAAGAAGACAATGTTCTGAGACTACCCAACCTACTGAAGCTTATCAGTTTGTTCAAGAGCCATATTTCTTACATGACAACCTGATCCCTATTCATCAGAATACATTTTCTGTGCTAAATGACGAGAGTTTACAATCACCTGACCGACAACCCACTACTAAAGAAAGGGACCATGAAGTACGGTAGTACGGTTAATTCTCGGGTTCAAAACAATGAATATATACCTGCTCAAATGCAGTGTGTTAAACGAATAAGTAGTGTTTAAATTAAAAGGTCAACATACGAGAAAAATAAAAATATTAAATTACACATATACTAGGGGAGCAGAGAATGAAAGTCACCGCGCTACCGGCCACTCCTAAAGACTGCTAAATTCAGCTAATAATTCTTCCCTTTGGTTAATATTAGAGGATTAAGAGGATTTCAAATGAAAGTGTATTTCATCTTCAATCTAATGTGGCACGAGTGAAAGCCCAGATGGGCTCTTGTTTAATATCTAAATTCACGAAGCGCTTCAATATTAGTGGTCGTGAAACTCGAAACTCGCAATTATTACAAATCCCCTTATTCAAATCTGCGAGTGGTCAGAGAAGTTTTTATTACAGAACAGTAAAAATATGGAACTCACTAGATAATGAACTGAAATTAAGTAAAGACGTTTTAAGTTTCAAGCGAAAGCTGAAGAGCAAATTATATCAAATTCAAAATAGGTTAAATTAATAGATGTAATTCAAATTATCATGTACACTGTAGTTGTATTGTATTTGTATTTTGTCTTTGAAAAGCCTTTTTAAGGAAAGATAAATAAAGTATGAAGTATGTACGTTAAAAAATGTTTTCTGACAGAAATAACAGTTTAAACAAAATCTAATTACACCGTAATACTAATATCAACTTCCTTAAATTTGTTAAGTGGATGGTTGTGCTATCACGTGATCGATGACGTCATAATTATATAAAAATCGTTTAGTGAAATGCGGCAGCGATGATAACATATGAATATAAATTAACCCTGCTAAAACATTACTCCTCCCACAGTATTTCAGACTACGCTTAGAAAACATGACTATCATGTAAAGATAAGGAGATATTAAGGGTATAAAAAGTCACGTGACCTATTTTGCATATGTTCGCCTTAATTACTCGTTAACGAAACATTGTAGTCATCTTTTCTAAGCTGATTTAGGTAAAAGGCTTCAACCTTAACTAAACATATCCACTTATCATCCTAGCTGTTTTAAACTCGGAGCCGCGTTTTTGATTTACTGATTTCGTGTTCTAAGTCACGTGACAGACCACGTGACACGTTTTACTACATACAAACCACTTAGGGGTGGACCATTAGACATCCTGTGAGGGGGGGTGGAAAACTTTTTGTGCACGATATTTGTTTTAGCAGTGTGAGTTCTGCAAGAATTTTTTTTTTCAGTGCACATTCTATAGAGATTTTTCAGCGTACATCCTATATTACGGTGGCCCATAGGTGTCACGGCACAAACCAAAACTCCACGGCACAAACCAAAACTCCACGGCACAAACCAAAACTCCACGGCACAAACCAAAACTCCACGGCACAAACCAAAACTCCACGGCGGAAGTGATTCGCACGGCGGAAGTGGTCGTTCCTAAACTCGTTCCTAGGGGACTTTGCACGCCTCATCCAAGATGGCGTCGAAATCGCTGGGCATGCATCTGCAATGGCCTGGAATTATAGTAAGGATACTGAAGAGGAAGCTGCAGAGTGATGTACCAGCAGAGAAGTTTGAAACACCAGACCTTCGGGCCTTTTCCCAGCTGGAATTTGTGGATGGCTGACAGATCAAACTGAGCACACTCGATGAGGCAGATCACAGGAAGCCCAAGCTCTGTTTATGTAAATTTAATTTATAAGGGTTTGTATGGGAATTTTTAAATCTGGTTTTTCGATAAATATACTGTAATAAAGCGAATAAAACTTACCTGGTGTCTATGATCTGTGTCTTGGCTGTGTCTGTACGTAGTTTCAGCGAATTTGGGCGAATTTTGAATCCCTTACCAGGTAAGTTTTATTCACTTTATTACAGTATATTTATCGAAAAACCAGATTTAAAAATTCCCATACAAACCCATATAAATTAAATTTACATAAACAGAGCTTGGGCTTCCTGTGGGCAGATTAATGGGGAAAATATTAAATTTGACCATGATTGTCTTACACGCAACCCACACCACTCTCTTTGTTTTCCAGTTGTGGGAGCTCGTAGAAGATAAATAACATTCCCATTAAATCACATGAATAGCTACGAGGACTTTAAACATGTTATTCTCCTTGCATTTTTCAAGGGACAATCCTTTGCAAAGCCACAGACTGAAATATTCAAGATTCATCACAGGCAGCCCAATCTCAAGATTTGTGTATTTATACGCTTACAAATATCGCTTGAATAGTTCATATTATAAATCCAGGTACGAATAACCACAACTGAAACATTGTAGGATGAAGTCGTGTATTTATTTGTCTAACATACATGTTTTGGAAGGATTTATAATATGAACTATTCAAGCGATATTTGTAAGCGTATAAATACACAAATCCTGAGATTGGGCTGCCTGTGGATTCATGTGTGATATTAAGCAATAATTATTGTATGGGGTAGAGTATGTCGTCAAGAATTATGCAGACCAAGGTTTGAGCTTCAGTAGATAACACCACCTGAGCGGGGCATCATAATTTTTGATGACATACTTGATCTCATACAATTATAATAATTGTTTTCAGTACAAAATACTACATGGAGGTGAAACTTAAAAATTGTAATCTTAGTGTTTTGAAAATATATTTTATTAAATATTCAAGTTACAGTTAAATAGGGACTTGTGCAAAGAGGTCACATGAACCGTGTCAATCGAAATAAAATTAATGGTGCTAGTACAATATGGATGCTTGTCCTGCAGCCTCATGAACTCTGCTAAAAACGTACCTTGATTACTATAATTTTCGCTCCCTCTTTCCATTTCTGGCTTCATATTGTACTAGTACCATTATTTTGATTGACAATTAAGGTGATGTGACTGCCGAGCGCAAGTCTTCTTATGTTCAAACATTTTTTGTTCATGTGATGTCATATAATATTTTTGGGCTTGAACATTACCAAATATGGTCGGTCACATTTTCTTTGATATTTGGTTTGATATTATAGTTATAGCGTTTCAGTCGCCCTTTAAGAGTACTAAGACTCACATGAATGTCATAGTTTCTCATTAAAGGTTGCAATATTCCTTCATATTCGTATCCTATGTAAAATAGAAATTCGACTGATACCAGTAGTCGATACCTTGCTCCGGCCTCCATCCGCCATCTTGTTTTCTGAAGTGCATTATGGGATACATCTATACCACTTCCGTCGTGAGAATCACTTCCGCCGTGGAGTTTTGGTTTGTGCCGTGGAGTTTTGGTTTGTGCCGTGGAGTTTTGGTTTGTGCCGTGGAGTTTTGGTTTGTGCCGTGGAGTTTTTGTTTGTGCCGTGGAGTTTTGGTTTGTGCCGTGACACCTATGGACCACCGTACTATATAGATTTATAGCCTGTGAATACAACCATAATATAATATAACATAGTAATAATAATGTTATTTATAGCAGAGAATATGTCTCCGAAGAGTTTTTTCAATAGAGCCCTGCATAACATAAATAAGAAACACAAATAAAAATACATTAATAATCTAGAGTTAAAAACTAGGCTAAAAATACATTTATAGAGTGACTAGAGCTAAAGTTTATGAGGCAATTCAAAAACATGTCTTTTGACATTTTGTTTAAAAAGAGTTAGGGATTCGATTTCCCGCAACGAATTATCTAAAGTATTCCATATTGAATTATCTAAAGTATTCCATATTGAATATTTAAATGATAAACTTAGTAAAAATATTAATGTTCTCATTAAGTGTAAAAAATATTTACCCGTCAATAGCCTTCTAAATTTATATTATTCTCTAATTTACCCATTTATAAGCTATGGCTGTATAATTTGGGGAAACAACTATGACAGTCCGTTATCTATTCTAGCTAAACTTCAAAATAAGGTTATTCGTGTTATATGTGATGTTCCTATAAGAGAGCATATCACTCCATACTATATTAAACTTAATGTACTTAAACTTCCTGACATAGTTAAAATGAATACATGTCTTTTCATTTATGAATGTATGACCGAAAGCAAAAGCTGTTCAATTAATATGAAATATGTCTCAGAACAACATTCTTACCAAACAAGAAGCTCTACAAATCAAAATTTTGACATTGAACGATATCGGTTAAATTTGAGAAAATTTCCCCCCACAGTAATAGGTCTTTATTATTGGAATAACTTACCTCTTCGAATTAAAAGCATTCATTCCAGAAAACAACTAAAAAAAGCTATTTTTTCTCACTACCTTTCCCAATATTGATATTTATTATGCATCATTTTGGCAGAAATGTTCCTTTTAATTTTTCTAGTAATAATTATCACAGATTTAAGGGTATCGTATTTAGGTAACTATTTGATGCCCTTACACCAATGATTAATGTTGAGTGTGAGGTATCGTTTTTCCTAGTGTAGTATGTGTGTATTTTATTGTCTGTTTAATGTTATATTGTATAAATTTGTAAATCATGGTGTAAAATAAACTCAAATCAAATCAAAAAGTATTCCATTCACTAAAACCTTGGTACAATAAACGTTGTTTGCCATAATTAAGCTTGATTATTGGAAGTCTAAAATCGTTCTTTCTTCTTGTATTATACATGTGAATGTTCTTTAAGATATTAAAATCATAATCAATGAGTACATTAACATACTTATATATTAAAATATGACGATGTACAAGACGACGTTTGGAACGAGTAGGCCAATTGAGATTTGACAAGGCTTGTGCTGAAGAACTTTAACCAGGTAAATTCAAGAATTATCTTGGCCGCTTATTTTGCAAAATCTGAAGATCGTCTTTGAGGGTTGAGTTGTATTTGTCACCCCATATCGCATCAGCGGTAGTCAAAAAGTGGACATACTAAACTATTATACAAAGTAAGGCGTGTCTCGAGGGGCAATAAGTGCCTGATACGCTTGGCCAGACCAATCCTCTGGTTTACTTTAATAGATAAGGCCTCTACCAGGTCATGCGAAGTCATATACTTAATAATTATAATACCGAGGTACTTGATATTGTCAGAGCGTTCGAGGGGCACGTTGTCTATAATGACATCGATGCTAGAGCAAGATTTCAGTTTATGTGGACTACCTATTAACATAAACTTAGATTTAGAAGTATTCAAAGTCAGGCGATGTATACGAAACCAAGAGGCCAATTTTGCCAAGTCATGATTTAAGCAATGTTCGATGTCATTGATAGAAGGACGGCTACAGTGTATATCACGGTGTCATCAGCGTACATGGTCACTTGGCAATGATCTACAGTAAGAGGAAGGTCGGCATTGACGTAAACCAAGAACAAGAGAGGACCGAGAATACTGCTGTGGCACGCCAACTAGTCCCACTGAGCACGAAGAGGACTGAGAGTCGCCTATTGCAGTTATCTGGTGTCGGTTATCAAGGTAGGAGGTAAACCAATTTACAACTTCACTGCAAGCACCAATGGCCTTGAGCTTTGTCAGCAAAAGGTTGTGGTCCACAGTCACAAAAGCCTTGGACAGGTCTAAGAATACTGCACCAGTCACCTTGCCATTTTCCATGTGTCGTAGAATGTTGTCAGTGAAGTGTGCTAAGCCAATTTCAGTAGATAACCTCGGGCGGAAACCAAACTGATTAGGTGTGAGAATTTTCTCTTACAAGAGATAGCCGTAGAGTTGTTGATGTACAGCCCTTTCAAGAATCTTACTTACATCAGGTAGAATATAATTGTGATAGGCCTGTAATTGTTAAAATCAGAGTGATCGCCGGATTTAAACAGGGCGGTAACTTTTCCTTGTTTCCAGATGGCTGGGAAAATACTTGAGTCCAGAGAACGATTAAACAGTTTGGTTAAAACTGGTCAGGAGTCATACACACAGCCGAGTCATTTAGTAGCCTCGAGCTGATTCGGTCTAAACCAATAGCTTTGTTTGTTTTCAAACCTCTTAATTGTTTAAAAACAAAGCTCTCGGAAATGTTCGAAAAGCGAAAGACAATTTCACTGTTATTTGTCCTAGCTGGGGTAATGATGTCAATGGCGCCGACCAGAGATTGAAACTTTGCTGCTAACAAAGGTCTGATCGATCGACGCTGGCTCTGTTAACTGTACTCCATCAGATTCAGATTGGATAAAGGTCGGCTGAGAGCCATTATTAGATCTTATTACGGCAAGTCAATCATTTATAGTTTTCCATAGAGCACCTGAATTTCTTTGTTTTGTCTAATCAGATCTTTATAGTAATTTGCTTTACATTCCTTGACTTGTTTATTTACTTTGAGCCGCAGTTTTTCTTGTAACGAGCCCAGTGATGTGAGGAATTTAATTTGATCGCCTTAGAATGCATTTAGTCCCGGTCTTTCAAAGTCTCCTTCGCAGCCGTTATGGACTCTGTCACGCAAAGCTCCGAGCTCCATCAATGGAGCTCGGAGCTTTGCGTGACAGAGTCCATAACGGCTGCGAAGGAGACTAGGTCTTTCATTGCTTGGCTCCGATTCAGGCCAAATCAAAAATGCATACCCAAGATTTCATTGTCCATGATGTTTTTCACAAGACTCTTGAATCTTTGAAAATGTGGACATTGAAGTTTACTCAATGAAACCTGACGTTAAACTCGGTTGCAAAAACTGCTGGCATCAGAGAATAATTTGAGGCTTCAGTAATTGCAGAGGAGGTTTATTTGCCAATAATATAGCAGTTTTTAGCTTGTCTAAAGTTTTAGACCGCAAATAAACTTCTCTCTTGGCCAAACATTTGAGCGTGTTTATTCTTGTGGTTTGCTACCGGTATCGGGGGAATTAAGGCCAGTTGATATTTCCATGACAACAGTGACTAAACTATTGTTATGAAGGTTGGGGAGGTTGTTTTCATCTGGAAATACCTGAAAATCAGTTAGGCTTTGCACGAATTTTTTTTTGTGCCTTAGTGCTTTGCACGAATTTTCTTTTGGGACATTTCGCCTTGCACGAATTTTTTTTTTGGACTACCCACCCCCCCTCCCAGGATTTCTAATGGTCCACCCCTTAAGGTAGTCAAGAATGGCGATACCTATTATCGTGAGAAACTTGGCGTACTTGCCATACTCGGCTGTGCTGTAATAAGGAAAACAGTTTTTCCCGAAATTTGACCCCTGAACCAGGCCTTATTTACATAGACAAGAAAGGAAAGGCTGATTCAACGGTAGAGAGTTTTACATGCTTGAGGTGGGGTGTCACAGGCGGAAAACTCTGCTTCCTCTCCGGAATCCCGGCAAATCGACTCCGTTCTGAGCCACGCTACATATTTTATACTAGAGACCCGCAAAGCATCATGCATGCTTACTGTGAACTATAGACGATCGGTATTCGGAGAATTATCCACATTTTCGTGATGCGCCAATTATGTATGCAGTAAGAATAGTGGGAGATGGACACTTCTGGTTATGGACTTCTGCTGGGAACTTATGTTCACTGACAGGTTAGGATATATTTTTAGTTAATTTATGTGGTCAGAGGTTGGAGCCATTCCTGTATTTAGCCGTGAAGTGATGTACAACTTAGAAACTAGTAAGGCAGCAAAGAGTATTCTAAATAAGTGTAATCAGCCACATTTCATATGGTATCAGGGACGTCGCAGCCGAGGGGGCTTGGGGGAGGGGGGCATTCAGCATTCTGCAAAATACCCCCGCCGAATTTTATAAGCTTTAAAATGACATATAGTTGAGGTATCAATGATGTTTCCTCGAGGCGCTACAAACGAGCACTAGAGCCCAAAGGTATGAATAGAAAAGAAGAAATGTAACGTATACTTTTGCAACCGGTGTCGTAGAGATTTCGCCCCCCCCCCCCCCACCCCCCGCCCCCAGGGATTTCGCCCCCCTCTCCCCCTCCAATTCTCTCGTACTAAAAGCAAGCTCGTTCGATGTTGCTTTTATAGCTAGAAACAGCTTTCGTGATCCAGTTGATGTCATGCATACTCGTACTCGTTCGCTGCTGATCACTCTAGCCTTGCGGGACTTTAATGGTTTGGTTTTTAATACAGGCACAAGCAATAATAATATAATAATACTTTATTATTTGCTATAGCGCACTCTCCAGAAATGCCCAAATGCGCTTTACATATATATACAATTCAAATCTAAAAACCTAAGTTGAAGTATAAATAACGATAATGGATGCTAACTATATATAATAGAAATATCGGAACTTATATGAACAGTAAAAAGTTAATAATATACTAATTTAAAAAGATGTGTCTTGAGTTTCTGCTTAAAAATTACAACACTAGGACTACACTTAATGTCCATAGGTAATTTGTTCCACATATAAGGAGCGCAAACTGAGAACGCTCTGGACCCATACGATTTGGCATGATATGATGGCTGGCAAAAAAGCAACTTGTCAGCAGATCTAAGAGCTCTCTTTGGAACATAAGGTACAAGCAGTTCACTTAGGTACATTGGTGCTAGACCGTTAACTATCTTGTAGGTAAACAACAAAATCTTAAAATTTATGCGCTGTTCCACTGGAAGCCAGTGCAATTCTATGAGCAAAGGCGTGATATGATCAGCCTTGCGCGACAAGGATATGAGCCTCGCAGCCGAGTTAAGAGCATACTGTAAACGCTGGGTTAAGTAGCTAGGCAGGCCATACAATAAAGAATTACAACTATCAATTCGAGACGTAACAAATGCGTTAACGAGGGTCTTTGTAGATTCAATACTAAGATATCTGCGAACTTGGGAAATGTTCCTAATGTGGAAGAAGGCAGACTTGCAGATTTCACTGATATGCTTCTCAAAGTTCATTGTGCTATCGAACACAACCCCGATGTTCCGCGCAGATGGAGTTGGAGAAACTGGCGAGTGTCCGACAGTCACAGATTCCAACGATGGCTGTGGGCGATGTCTTGAGTGCAGAATCAGAAGCTCCGTCTTATCGTTGTTCATCTTCAAGTTGTTATACAGCATCCACCGATCGATATCGCATACGCAGGCTTCAACTCGTTCACGGGACAGTTCCATATCTCCCAACACAGATGACTTGAACGTCAGGTAAATCTGCATGTCGTCAGCATACATATGATATGAGATGCCATGACGACGCATTATATTACCTAGAGGCGTGGTATACAACAGATATAGGATCGGCCCAAGAACAGATCCTTGTGGTACGCCGCAGGTCAATGGGCGGCTGGAAGATTTTGCATTCTCAATAACTACGAACTGCTTCCGATCGCAGAGATATGACTTGAACCATTTATGTACAGTGCCTTCAATCCCGTAGCAGTTAGACAGTCTTGAAAGAAGTATTCCGTGGTCTACCGTGTCAAAGGCTGCTGAAAGATCAAGCAACAGCAGAATGACACATCTGTCATCATCTATGGCGCGCAGGACATCGTTCTGCACTCTGATGAGCGCAGACTCAGTACTGTGGCCGGTCTTGTATGCACTCTGGAACAATTCTTGAAGATTGTTGTCACACAGATGGTTGTTGAGCTGAGATGCGACAATTTTCTCGCAAGACTTGGAGAGAAACATCAAGTTTGAAACTGGTCTGTAGTTCTTAAAAAGCTCGTAGTCCAGTGATGCCTTTTTGAAGAGCGGTTTAAGCAAAGCTTCCTTCATGTCCCCAGTCATCACACCATGTTCTAGTGAAGAATTCACAATTTTGTTAACAAACGGTAACAGCAGGTCCAAGCAGCCCATTAAGACCGATGCAGGAATTGGATCAAGGGCACAGGACTTACGACCTGAAGCTTTGATGAGCTTGGACAGTTCTTCAGTTGTAACAGGCTCAAACTCGCAGAGCTTGATACCATAGTAGGGAGAAGGCTCAGGAAATTGATCATCCACAGTGTTCTTTTCTAGCTGCAGCTCCTCCCGTATAGCTGAAATCTTGTTAATGAAAAAGTCAGCAAATGCATTTGCTAGGGATTCGTTGTCGTCAGAATGAGGTAATTTATTTTCAGCCTTTCGATGAAGCAACTTATCAAAATTTGAAAATAGACTCCTGGGATCAGAATGATTTTCCTCAATAACCGCAGAGTAATAGCCCATCTTAGCATCAAATATATATTTATTGACCAGATTACACTGATCGACATACAGTTCACGGTGCACAGTGAGTCCAGATGCCCGCCAACGGCGCTCGAGTTTCCGTCGCTTTTGTTTTTCGTCTCTGATCGCATCAGTGTACCAAGGAGCAGCTGGGCGTAGTGTAATGGTGCGCTTCTTTAGCGGCGCATGTTTATCCAGTAGTTCGGACAGAACCGTGTTATACCTGCGAGTGAGAGTGTCCAGATCACCACTCACACTATCAGGATCTGCTAGGCAAGAGTTCTTGATATCCTCGCGCAGTTGTCCCATATCAATCGACTTGATCTTGCGATAGGAGAGCTCCTTTCTCTCAAAAGCCTTCTTTGGAATAGACAGCGTACAGCAAACGGCTAAATGATCGGAAATTACAGGATCATATACTTTGAAATTTCTAGCCACATCCTCTTCAGCCGTAGTAATGATCAGGTCAAGTGTGTGACCGCTCTTGTGTGTCGGTTCTGAGATGTGCTGTTTGAGGTTAAAAGCCTCTAGCAGGTTGAGAAATCGCGAGGCAGCAGAATCACAGTCGTCCTCAACGTGAAAGTTGAAGTCTCCAGCCATCAACAGTGCGCCTGAAGCAGTAACAAGGTCTTCCAGAAGTCTTGGGAATTCTTCGAAGAATAAAAGGAGAGAGCTGTTGTTAGACTTAGAGGGCGGTGGACGATATACAATGACGACACGCAGACTAGAGGACGAATGCCTCATAAGAAGATCTGTGAATTCAAACGATTTGAATTTGGTTTTAATACAAGATTGTTTTTGAAACCTCAAGAGATTTTTATAGACCAACGCTACGCCGCCGCCTCGGCGCCCTCTAGGCACATTATAAAACTCGTACCCCGTAGGACGACTTGATCAAAAGCCAATTAACAGCTCTTGGCTTGCTCTACAGATTTGTTCTAATAAGTCGAATATCCCAAAATCGCTAGAAATGCCTCTCTTTAGTATAGAAAGCAACTAGTAACTGATGCCGCGTGGGTTTATAAATGAGTGACTATGAAACATTGCGGAGTCACTAAAAAAGCTCTGCATAAAACTGAGGTAGAACTATGAATATGATTAGTTTGCTATTTAAACAGATGAGTTAGTTGCTCTTTTAATTCTGCAATTAGACTGTGAGCTTTGTGAAAAATAAACGAGTCAGGCCCAGGATAACAAATGTTTGGGATAGCTTGTTTAGACAATCTAAAGAAATCCCTACCTCTTTGTTTTGGGCGCGCTTGGTTTTTAATACAGTCACAAGCACGACTTGTAAAATAGTGTAACAGATGAACAGCAACATTTTCGGCCTTCCTCTACAGATTTGTTCTAATAAGACGAATACCATTGCCTCTCTTTAGTATAGAAAGCGACTGAAAAAAAGACTCCAAAGGCAATGTTCGTATATTTGAATTTGCAACGGTCTTCATATCTTCACAACTTGTAATGCGGGTATCAGCGGCCATCCCGAGGGGGCGGCCCTCGGGCAACCCACGGGCAACCCAGGGGCTTAGCAGGGGATTTGTAGCAAAAACATGCCCCACACTCGGGGCATTAGAGCGCTTTTGCGTTTTCGTCAAAATACCCCGGGGACATACCCACGGGGTTTGCACGTAATCAGCTGTCTCAACGTTCAGCGGGTTTCGCCACAGGACTCGCTCGATCGATCGACGTTCTTTGATTTCTTTGTCCTTGAGGTAAGTCATATCATTATCATTCAAATAAAGAGATTAAATTAAGCCATCCACTGTCGGAAGACAGAACAAAGAAATAAAGGATAATATTTGAATAAAACTATTAAGATTTTTGACACTTCTAAAACGTTTAGCTTCTAATACTTATAATATGTTGCCCAGGTTGCCCTAGGGGTGGGGGTTTTTGTCACAATTTTCTGCCCCACCCGAGGGGTTTTAGCATGTATTTGTCATGGCTGCTGTGACAAATGCCCCTGGGTGCCCGGGGGCCGCCCCCTCGGGATGGCCGCTGATACCCGCATAAACCCTGATGAAGGTTGGCCGTGCCACCCGAAATATTGGTCAATTATAATCATACCCTAACCGTACAAATCAGCCTTATTATTATCTTGACTGTATTGTAATCGCTCAAGACTGTGTTGCAGTCGAAAACAATGTTGCTGTGCTTTAAGCCTCTTAACATGAAGGTATGAAGCCTTTCATACTCCCATTTCACTTTAAAGTTCTACTTCCGGTTTACCATTGATTGTATTTCCGGTTTGTTACAAAAATCACACCCATTCGCTCAGCTCCAGTCTCATTTGGAGAAGATATAAAGTTGCCCCGGGTGAGTTGCATTTTAGTTCCAGAGACGTCGAGTTCGGTAAACATGTCTTCTACTAGTGGAATTACCCAGGGAAGACCCTTCCACGATAAGTATGAGTTAAAGGAAGAGTTGGGAAAGGGTGCCTTCAGCACTGTGAGAAAATGTATTCACAAGAGCACTAACATTGATTACGCTGTTAAGATTCTTGACACTCGAAATCTGAGTCAGAGAGACGTTCATAAGATCGAGCGAGAAGGGCGGATTTGTCGCCATCTAAAACATCCTAACATAGTTCGCCTTCACGCGAATATCATGTCAGATGGGTTTTATTACCTTGTGTTTGATCTTGTAACGGGTGGCGAGCTGTTCGAGGATATAGTAGCTCGTGAATACTACAGCGAGGCCGATGCCGGCCACTGCATTCAACAAGTTCTACAAAGTGTCCAGCATTGCCACGAGAATGGCATCGTTCATCGAGATTTGAAGCCTGAGAACTTGCTGTTAGCCAGCCGGGTGAGGGGGGCTATGGTTAAACTTGCCGACTTCGGCTTGGCGATTGAGGTGGAGAATGAGCGCTTGGGATGGTACGGCTTCGCGGGAACTCCAGGATATTTGTCACCGGAAGTTTTGAAAAAAGAGGCCTATGGCAGAGCCGTCGATTTGTGGGCATGTGGAGTGATTTTGTATATTTTACTGGTTGGCTATCCACCCTTCTGGGATGAGGACCAACAGAAATTATACTCCCAAATTAAGGCTGGATCTTACGAGGTAAGTACACCGCTCTCTACTAAAACCGAAAAATAACTTGGTGAAAATATACAGAGTGGTTTATGTAATTTCCCTCTTAGCGATTCATTAAAATTTTGATGTTTATCATAGTAAAGGGATATCTTTCGCACACGACATGAACGTAACATGAACGATCCTGTCTAAAGATAAAAGTTGCAAATAACTTCGTTTGTGTAACAAGTCACGATACGTTTTAGTTGATCTTTCTCGAATGTTTTTCAGCTTTTAAAATCTGTTTAAAATTGTGATTGATTTGATGTAAGCTATTTAGTGAAGAAATTGAAGACTTGAAGCGCTTAGTTTTCAGTGTGTTTTCTAATTACATCGGTTCGAAGCCAGGTGTTTTGTGATAATGAACACAGTTTATCGAAGTGGATATTACAAGCAGCCGGCTACCTCTGTACTTTCCAGGTTTTTGTATAAACGTATAAATTAATAAGGATAAGAGAGAGCTTGTGTGTTGTCTTTATTAATAATGACTTTCATTTTAAATCGCAGTGTTCGATTTGTAACCACAAGTTTTATTTATTTAAAAAATATTAATTAATTATTAGCAAACCGTTCAGCGAGACGAGTGAGATCAAAGTTTCAATTTGTTGATATGCTAAACGGAGTTATTTTAGGGAATAAGAAAGCTTTTGTCCACCAAGCTTTTGTCCTCAATGCAAAAATATTGCGTTTGTAGTGAAAAGAATATGGGCCTGATTGGTTAGACCTTTCGTTGCTGTCATTATAAATTATCGGCGCATTCGTAATTTTATCCAATCATAAACGGGCATATCACGGTCACAATTTACAAGAAAATGTCTCATTTCGACCCTGAACATCTCTATATGAATAATAATAATTTACTATGTTCATGTTGAAAACAAACAATTCATATCAAAATTATGTTTCACTTGCATCCTTCCATTCATGTGCAGGAAGCTTACAGGAAGTGGAAGCTGTGCCAATTTTGAAACAATTAACACTTTGTAGTTTGTAATTTGTATTTATATCATATTACATTGCTCCATGTAGTGTTGAACAAGAATAATTTGTGAAAATGGACAAAAACTGCTATATTGCTTCATAGTAGAAACCTATTTTGACAGTGAAAAGAGTGTTCAACTAACGAGCAAGACAGTCAAAATTTAATGCTCCATGATATATTCGTGTGCATATAATTAAATAAACACAATTCAGCCATGTTCATCCACAGTTTTTGGCCTACAATATTTATTATTCAGGACAGGGTTGGATAATGTAAGATAGGGGTGGAGATATCGAAATATGTTAGCCGTCATATTTTACCACAATTAATTGCTGGTGCTTATGTGAAACACAGCCAGTCTTCCAATCCCTGCTGGCTTCTAATAAAATCCCTGCCGTTAGTAAGTATCAGGGTTCATTAAAAATATTTTGACCTCACCGTAGTATAGTATTTTGGCTTGACCTTTGACTTAACCAAAGTTGCCCTGATATTTTACTGAATTGTGCACAAAATTGCTATTATACATATAAATATAGCTTCACACACGTGTTGTCCTCTAGCTACATTTAAACCCAAACACAGCTGTTTGCAACAAAACTATGATCATGCCGTTCAGCATGCAATAGAAACTGGAATCAACAAGCCACATTTAAAAGGTTGAAAGAGCTGCATACAGTACTACAACACTGAACAAAACGTTTTGATCCCCTTCCAAACCAAACAAAAACATCATGACCTCCTTAGTAGCACAGAGTGGGAAAATGATACTGCCCCCCCCCCCCCCCCCCCCCCCCCAAAAAAAGTCACTTCCCTCACACTTTGCCTCTGTGTGCTGTATAAAAATAAATGATAAGAATCACAGTTTTCTTAATTCAATTTGATTGAAATACAAATCCAATAGCTGAAATTAAAATGCCTGGACCTGCCATAAGCAATTTAGGAAAGGCTACCTTGTCAGGTTCACCTTTTGACTTGTTCCACTGTATATATCTTGTATAATATACAATATAATGAGATTAAATATTTTAAACATGGCATAAATAATGAGTGGTCCCTTATGGCTCAGATGACCACATAAAATGGTGGTCCTGTCTCCAAAAATGGAGAGGTAAAAGAACCACTGAGGGCCGTATCTGAAAATGAGGTGGACGTTATAAACCTGACTATATGTACATTGTAACAATAGCAAATGAGACCTGACAACCTGTATAACTAAAATGTTAAACACAGCTACATGTAGCTACTTAGTTGATTGAATATGTGACAAATAAACTGGAACTGGGCCCATCTCCATATAAAAACCTCCCTCAAACCATGCATAGACTGTAGAATGATAGCCCAGTATTAAGTATTTTCTTATTACTGCCGTGATGTTAGTGGTCTGGCCAGCCAGATGGCCTTGGGTACTGTACAGCACCTACAGTTTGTAAAGCATGCACCTACAATTTGTTTGGATGAACCTACATTCCTAATTAGCTATTGCATTTTATCAATTCTAAAATGTTGAAGAGAAAGAAAATAAAGTAAAATATGAAAAAAAGATGGTCATGTTGTATTTATTTTGCCAATTTTTATGAATGTTATAAAATAATTGATTTTTATAATTATTATTATTGTTGTGTTTACAGTACCCATCGCCTGAGTGGGACACAGTGACTGCAGAAGCTAAGGATCTGATTAACAAGATGTTGAATATTGATTCCAGTAAACGGATAACGGCTTCTGAAGCACTCATACATCCATGGGTTTTGGTAAGTGTCCTCATCGTACTTTTGTCTTTTTAAACTTATTTCTGTCTGTATATACATTACTTAATTACTAACTTCTTCTGTACTAGGTATTAAATTCCTTAACTCCTGCAATATTGCAGGGTTTAATCTAGAGCTAGGGTTAGTGCATGTATCGTAACGAATCCTGCAATTCCAAAATGTTGGCATATAAGATTTACATTTGAGCATTGAAAGTGGCACACTAACATTTTACCAACGGTGCCTTCTTATTTATTTTATTACCGTTTTCATTGAAGTGTGAACTGGAAGTTACAAGTCTCTGTAAAATTTGAGTTGCCATCAATCAAATACGTACTGCCCACAATTAATGAAGTCTAGGGAGCATGCACACATTAATTAATGAAAGCTTTGTTTGAGACAAGACTGCATTTGATTGATGGTCAGCTAAATTGAATTTTACAGATTAGACTTGAAACTTCCAGGGTTCCACTTCAATGAAAACGATAATACATGCAGTACTTGATAACATATAGTTCTGCTTTTCAACTGTATCTTGGCCCTAATTATCCTGAAAAGTGTCCCCTAAAATTTCAGATAGCTAGGTTGAGCCTGACCAAAAAAGCCCACAAAATCCAATTTCTAGATTAATTAAATCCTGATATTGTCATATTGCATGATAGCCGATAACCTTATTTGAAACTCTTTCTTACCAGTCAAAATCAGTACATTTTAGAGCAATAATTATTTACATCAATCCAGGAAGCCATTTTACTTGTGTGCTGTATTAAAGTCCCCATATTTAAATAGTTAATTACTTGGTTTGTTCAATAATTATTAGGGTTATATGCATGCATGCTTGCCCCAGTTCTCCTAGTCCAGATTTTATCACAGCCGACCTACATAGTAGACTCAGCCCTTGTCGAGTATAGAGAGGAACAGTCTTAAGGATTGAGGAGGGAGAAAGGGCTAAAAATAAGTATGTAGAGGTGGGATAATATGTCCAGAAAAACTAGGGAGGGAGAAAATGGGATCTCTATTCATGCTCTTGGGAGAAATGTTTAAAACACACTTAAGGGCAGAGGAGGAAAAACTCGAAAAAACTAGCTACATGTAGCTTAGGGAGGAAGGAGATTTCACTACTGCTCGTTGTCGATTGTGCTTGTTGTGGTGTTAATTTATCCTAGTAGCAATAATATAATTTTTTGCAATTTTGTGAAATTATGCCAGAATTTTCAAAAAGTGCTAATATTTAATTTGCCTTTGGTTCTCCCATCTGCAGATTATGCTTTTGAAGCGTTTCAAATTGTTGAATCATTTCACTGCATGTCTACAAAGTTACTAAATTTCCAGTCTTTCCCAGCCAGTGAAAGAGAAAATTAATTGACAATTTAATCGTTTGGTCCGTTTTATGCTCCATAAAAAAACAGAGGAAAATGTTGCCAATGCGGAGTTCAAAAATAGATGCATAATAGCCCACTTAAGATATATACCTCATTTGTCACCATCGATACAGTATTGTAACTGCATGGGGCCACTTAGACACATTGCAAAACGAAAACAAAGCGCATATTTGCAACTGCGATCAGGTTCGATCCGGTAAAAATACAAATTTGGTGTACTAGCTTTGAAGTTGTAAAGTCTTTTGAATGAAGAAAATCGTGTAGATATACTAAAATGTGTACGTTGTGATGCTTTATTTTTGTTTTGCAATGTTTAGTTCTCATCGTAGTTTAATGCTCAGTGATTCGTGAAAAGAGAAAATAATTAATTTATTTTACCACGGAGCCACATAATGAAACATTTGTGCGTGACAAGTGAAACATATATCGAAAGTGTATGACATGAAGCATGAAATAGTTTCCAGAATATAACCAGTTCGCCCCACCCTCGACATTTTGAATGTAGTACAAAAGTTTTCGATTCATAAGAAATTAATAAACGTGGAAATATTGGAGAGTTTTGGACTCGCATTCAGTAAGTATTCAACACAAGCAAGAGCATCAAATTTCTGTATAGTCACAGGTACCCCGGGCTCATTATGCGTAAAACGGTTATTTCCAGGATATTTGAAATTACAGTAAATGTATGGAGTTTTAGTTCGAATGGCCGTTTGCTCTAAAATAAAATTCAATAAATCGTCAAAATATTCTTACCTGTCTCTTGTGTGTCAGTTTTTGTTAAGTTTCAAGCCATTTCGTTCAATTTTGAGGGAGTTACAGGAATTTTCCTTCCCTTAGTATAATTATTGGGAAGGTAGCAAACTCTACGCCGATCAGCCGCCGATCAGCTACAGAAAATCGCCTCGAATTCCCACAAAAATCCCGCACATCGCCAAAATTCCTTCAAATAACGGTTGCCCAAACACAGGACCTTCACCACACTCAGCTTCCCTTTCACTGGTCCACTTTAACGGGAGAAAAATGCCACGTAGTTTGCAGTTTTCGAGTTTCGCGGATGTTCAATTCGATCTCGCCTGCAACGAGGCGACAAACAGTAGACCGTCCCCTACCCAGTGAATTTGACACTCCGCTGTGCCATTGTTTCATCTACCAATCGAAATCGATGTAAAAACGGTTTGTTACCCAAAGTTCACGGGCTCAGACCTCATACACATATACCTTATTTTGAAAGCGGTACTTCAGCAAACGGTTCTATGGTAAAGTGGTTTACATCATGCTCTTTTGATCCAACGACCGGAGTCGAGTATACACCAGGTACTAAATTATTTTTTTTACTTCTTTTTCACCTTTCTCAGTTTTATTTTTATTCTTTTCCTCTATTTAAGCTATTAGAGCCGCCTTCTACACTAAAATAAATAAAACATTGTTGTGTATTGGCTCTCAACCCAACACGGTCACGACCTCGATTTTATAGTAGCGTAGAAGGCGGCTCTAATAGCTTAAAATAGAGGAAAAGAATAAAAATAAAACTGAGAAAGGAGAAAAGAAGTGTAAAAAAAATAATTAGTGCTTAGTGTAGACTCGAACTCCGGTCGTTGGATCAAAAGCGCATGATGTAAACCACTTTACCATAGAACCGTTTGTTGAAATACCGCTTTCAAAATAAGGTATATATGTATGAGCCCGTGAACTTTTGGGTAACAAGCCGTTTTTACAGATATAAACATAAAAGGCTCTAATATTTAAAAAGTAAGAACTAAACGAACGACGAAGTGATTTGATTCTGCAGGCGCTGCGATGATCGATTCCGATTGGTAGATGAAACAATGGCACAGCGGAGTGTCAAATTCACTGGGTAGGGGACGGTCTACTGTTTGTCGCCTCGTTGCAGGCGAGATCGAATTGAACATCCGCGAAACTCGAAAACTGCAAACTACGTGGCATTTTTCTCCCGTTAAAGTGAATCAGTGAAAGGGAAGCTGAGTGTGGTGAAGGACCTGTGTTTGGGCAACCGTTATTTGAAGGAATTGTGGCGATGTACGGGATTTTTGTGGGAATTCGAGGCGATTTTCTGCAGCTGATCGGCGGCTGATCGGCGTAGAGTTTGCTACCTTCCCAATAATTATACTAAGGGAAGGAAAATTCCTGTAACTCCCTCAAAATTGAACGGAATGGCTTGAAACTTCACAGAAACTGAAAGGAACACACAAGAGGCAGGTAAGAATATTTTGACGATTTGTTGAATTTTATTTTAGAGCAAACGGGCCATTCGAACTAAAACTCCATACATTTACTGTAATTTCAAATATCCGGGAAATAACCGTTTTACGCATAATGAGTAGGCCTGAATAGATTGTGCTAGCAAATCCAGCCAAAGTTGCTCCAAAAAAAGGCTAAAAGTTGCTCAAAAGTTGCCAAAAATTGAAAAAGTTGCCACCAAAATTCGAAAAAGTTGCTCACTTTGGCGAGCCATTTTATTCTAGATAACAACTTAAAACATGGAATGTTGGATGTGTAATTCAATATAATCTTAAAGTTCAACATAACTACCAATAGTAGTACTTTCTAATGAAGTAAAGTAGTTTCTAATGAGTAAATCTCATGATATTGACTATAGACACCACATACGGTGATAAAGTTTACAGCCTCTTTGCATTATTGTATCTAATCATGACTGAAGCCTCTGGATAATTCGCGGGCGATATTAAATAGATAGCTGCTGTCCAGTTCGTGGGCGCATATTAATTCATGCACGGAAAGTAGAAAACAAAGGAATGTTAATCATTTGCAGGGTCAATACTATTCAATACACGTCTACAGCATTCTTAGTGTCGACCAGTTTCAATTAACAGAAACATTTGGGATAATTTGGGTGTTTTATCATTATTTGTTGCTCAAAAGTTGCCAAGGAAGGCAAAAGTTGCTCTAGGTTGCTTGCAGTACAAAAAGTTGCTCAAAACTCCAGAAGTTGCTCAAAAGTTGCCGAGCACAATCTATTCAGGCCTAATTATGAGCCTGGGGTACCTGTGGTATAATGAGAGATTTATACATTGTACTAGTGTCAATAAATGGGTGAGATTGAGTTACTCTTTCAAACATCGATCAAATCCTAGTTTTCTAAACAATTGTTGTATAATTATGTCGGCTATATTCACTTGATGCCAGAGCTCCAAACTTTAGAAATTTACACGTTTCCTTAAAATCGAACACTTGCACCTCATCAAAATGTCGGGATAAAAAATGCGAACTGGGTCCGGTTGTTCAAAGGGTGGATAACGCTATCCAGCGGATAAATCATTATCCAGTGGATAAGTATTATCCGAAATAGCTTATTTTATCCACTAGATAAGGATTTGTCCAGTGGGTAGTGTTATCCACCCTTTGAACAACCGGAATTTGACTCGCAGACTTCGTCTCGTTACAGACAAATGCATGGAAAACTGAAAACGCGATTGCACGCTTCCCAGCACAGCTACTTCCCTCAAATTTTGATCAGTTAATCTTTTACCTGGTATCTTAAATTTGCAGTCAGTGCATATTTCAGAAATTCGATTTTACGAAAACTATTTGTAATCGGATTCCCATACAAATAATGTATTTCGCGCCACGTTTGCACCCCTTGCAAAACGTCGGAATTAACCGCGAAGTGGTCTATTGCGGCAGAGTTACGGTACGGCTTCGGTCAGTTATGGCATTCCATTGCATCCTCCGCAGGCAACTCTACTGTGGGAATAAAAGAAGAAGAAATAGAATGTTGGGATTTCTGTGGTGCAAAATCCTCGGAGAGTTTTGGGAGCTCTCGTTTTACTTATACGGTTGCCTGCGAAGGAGGCTAGGCATTCCATGACACTGAAGTAGCTTCTCATTGCGCGTATTCTTTTGATCCATTCAAATATGACGTAATACGGTACGGCACACAGAGTATATTTCGTATGAGTGGGACAAAGTACGGCGTGTCCGTAACCGTGCTGTACCGTATACGTATTTCTGTAATTTGATTGGATCAGCAGGACAAAAACAATGGGAAACCATTTCAACGTCATGGTCCGTGCTGTAGTCAGTGCTGTAGTTTGTCCCACTCATAACGAAATCTGCTCTAGTCTTACCGTAACCGTACTGTAACTTACTGTACCATAGCTCTGTAATTTGATTGGATCAGAAAGAGAAAAACAATATGGAAACCATTTCAACGTCACGGCATGCCGTGTGGTAAGCGTGCCGTAAGACGCTCTATGGTAAAGCCCCATTTTCCTGTAATTCTTATTCAGATACGAAATCCGCTCCACTATTTTAAGGCCATACACCCCATTCCAATATGGCGGATACACGGCCGGAGCGTTGGGGCGGGACACGAAAACGAGGGTAGTTAGGCGGAAGTCGATGTCAAAAAGGTCATGAGATATCCAGACTATCATTTTCACTGAGGGATATATTCTTCAGTGAAAACGATAGCCTGAATATCCACCATATTTTCTAACTCTCTGGGGATAAAATCTACTTATTCCAACCCTCTCGAAAAAACAAACTCGCTTCAAAACTTGCGCGAAATTCCCGCCTCATGACCTTCTTGACATAGACTTCCGCCTAACTACCCTCGTTTTCGTGTCCCGACCCAACGCTCCGGCCGTGTATCCGCCATATTGGAATGGGGTGTATACAAACGTATTTTTTTAGAAAAATCAAAGGTAATAAAAGTGCCAACAATTATAGTCTGACGTAAGCCCGGTGTACACGGTAAGCATTTTTGGTACGGCAGTCCTAAATTTCAGTTGCCAATAATTATCGGCACGGTACCTCTTATCCTTGTCGTGTTTTCGGGTACGCGTGCCCGAAAATCTAGGGGTTATGAGACCTCTTGAAGGTGTCTTAAAACGTGTCGATAATTTTAGGCACGTGTGCTTAAGGAGTCCCGTGCCCATAATGCTTTCCGTGTAACTCGTGCTTTAGCGTCCTGGGCTCGCTTGTTCAAAGCAAAGGTAACATTATCCCTATGGTAGGTAAACAGTACAACATTGATCAAGGTTAGCAAAATCACCTCAAAATTACTCGTTTACAAATGCCGTCTAAGGAAGAATATGTGTTTTCCTTTATAGAACCGTGAGCGCCTCGCATCTAAGGTTCATCGCCAGACAACAATCGATGGGTTAAGGAGGTTCAATGCTCGACGTAAACTAAGAGGAGCTATTCACGCTACCATTCTAGCGACGCATAACTTCAGTTCGGGCTCGAAGCATAAGAAGAAAGGCTCTGATGAAGAGACCGTTACGACAAACCCAGGAAATGATGGAACGGAGAAATCTCAACGCGAGCGTGAAATAATACGACTCACCCAACAACTCATTACCAGCATAACGGCCCTCGATTACGAAACCTACAGTAAACTGGTCGACCCCCACCTCACCGCCTTTGAACCAGAAGCCAGAGGTAATCAAGTCGAAGGGTTGGAGTTCCATAAGTTCTATTTTGACAACCTCCCTAGCAACCGAGCCACGCCTGTCAACACGACGATCTTGTCGCCCCATGTTCAACTGCTTGGGGACGAGGCAGCTTGCATTTCTTATATTCGTCTTTCGCAGATGATTTTGCCGAGCGGAGAACCTATGACGAAGCAATCTGAAGAGACCAGAGTTTGGCAAAAGAAGAATGGGCAGTGGCTTAACGTTCATTTCCACAGATCTTCCAACATCGGGTAACGTATTGATGCCTTCAGTCTCTATGAAGTTGGCCCGAAACTTCACTCCCAGCTTTAGTTTGCCATCATCCAAGATTTTTGATTCACTTTGGAAGAACTATACATCAGTAATATACTGTATTCCAAAGTTCTCTGCAGTGGCGACGAGTAACTAAAATCAAACATTGTTCTGGGCCGTCGTGAATCAAGTTTCGTTTCAGGGAAAGTTATCCACGATTGCGTTTACTTAAATTCGTGATTGGTTCAAGTAAAACCAATCACGAATTACTTCCGTTCTGTAATTACTTTGGTTTTGGTTTCACAACAGTCTACGTATACAAACGCACCTCTGATTCAAAAGTTCGGTAGTTTCTCGGCCGTTAAGTCGGCTTTCATTTTTTGTACACGTTTTGTCAGTTGTATGGCTCCTTTAATGCAAACGTTATAGAGAGGGATCGAACTTAAGCAACCGGAACGGCAGCGCTAGAACAAATGCATTCGATCTGTGGTTTAACCAAGTCCAGACTTTGATCATCTCCTATGATTGTTTCAGGTTAGTTAGTCTTAATATCAAAATACAATAACTGCACGTAAAAGCGCACGCAATCGCCTACATTTTCACCGTTCTCTGCAAAAAACGTGAAATCCCAAATAGGTGGTTGCACTATTATGTCAGTAGTATGCAGTTACCAGAATCACTTTCGCTGATTCTTTTGTTCTTCTAATTTGGACCATTGTCTTGGTATTCTCAGGAGTTGAATAAGAAAAGAATTTGAAAAGGTTAGTAGTTTAGTGCAAACCGGGAATTGTACGTTTTAAACACGAAGTTCCGGTATAGAAAGGGGAGGCCAGGGACTTGTCACCCTTCAGTTGTCAATCAGCCTTTGTCGAGTGAACATCTCCTTGATGCTCCCTACTGATTTCGTACGCGCGAAATTCAAAACAAATAAATCGATGTTAAACTTCAGAGTAAGGGCTGCAGAGTAATTAAATACCATTTATTACAGTTTTTCCACGTATTACGTGCTGATGTTTTAGATAGCTAGATCTTTATTTATACACGGTAAATTTACAATAATGTGTAATAAGATATTATGATAGATAATATCGATTTCACTAACCCATATATATACTAATCTACTTAGCTATTTAAAACTATGATTATATGTTGAATAAAAATAAATAAAAAACCTGCTTTCCATGAATGCCGTGTTTCTTATTTTACTGAGAAAAGTGCTCATTTTAGTAATTTCTTAAATTTTCTCAGAGATTCTGCTTGCCTTAAGTTTCCTGGTAAACTGTTCCAGAGAACAGCACCGCTATAGCTGAAGCTCTTTTTGTATGGAGCGGCATCGGGGTCAAATCGTGATCATTCAGCTGAAATGATGAGAGCCGGTGTTGAAGTGAGGAGTGACGAACCCACTCTGAAGCAAATACAGAATAATTAGTTCATCTGGGCCCGGTTCCTGAAAGTCCGATTAGCGCTAATTCAGAGTTAATTACCATGACAACTAATACGTTTTGTTGAGAGTTAATCCAGGCTTAGCGCTAATCGCGCTTTCAGGAACCAGGCCCTGAAGCATAATCCAATGAAGACTAGTATCTTTGAGGTGATAATCCTCCTTTGAAGCGAGGGTTGGCCTGCGGTATGGCTTTTTTGCTTTTAACCGAAGACAAATTACCTTTCAACTGATCATCCTCCTTTGAAGTGAGGATAGGTCTGCGGTACTTAGAAATGTTGGCCAGCGTCCTTTACCTACAGCTACGCGCGGAAATCGAGCATGCACGAGGGCAAAATGAAGGACCACGCAAAACGAGTGTTGAGAGAATGCGCTCAGAGCATTTTGCGATGCATTGATAGCTGCGAAGAGAGAAATGGTAAGTTAATTAGCCGGTAACAAAACGAGTGGGAGACTGGAACCGAGTCATTAAAACTAATTCAATTAATAACTAGTCAAAGTTAGCATTATTTTCCAAAAGAACAGATCAAACTTAGCTAGCCTGGAAAGTTTGGTGAACTTTGGCTCAAAATTGACGATGCTAGAAGGCATCAAATATGTATATTTTCCCATACAAACTTATTTTTTAACGTTGTCCCTCCAAACCATACATTCATTGTAAAATTTTGGAGGGACAAATAAATTTAAATTTCTTATAATTCAGACTAGATTCACATGAATCACGTCAAACTTGGCACACATGCTAATTTCAACATACTCTATCATGTGATGAACTAGAGTAATTCTGATAAACTCTGTCCCAGTCCCCTGCTCGTTTTGTTACCGGCCAATTGCGTTCGACGAAGGAGAACGCAAACCTAATCTGAACGCGGGATCCCTGTGTCACAGAAAAGCGTAAATAATCTCGATCTCTGGTAGAATTGTACCAAATCTGCGCCATTTTTAATTAATTCAAGGACTGGATCGTGCCACGGGATCCCCGTGTCGGTAGCACAACGCCATAAACGTCCTACAATGAACACGCACCTTCTTTCTACCTGGTGCGAAGCGGTAGTGTCGGACATTCGGCTAGCTCGGTAAGTTCAATCCTTTGTTTTTCAAAAAGTTCGTAAGTGTGATACATCGAAGCCTGATCAGGAAATTGTTTACTACTCCTGGAGCGTACAGAAAGCCCGAAGTTCGAGCTAGCTATAACAAACCGAACATGGCATGTGCTATCGTCATGTGAGATGCCGTCGATGGCGCAGAGTTCGCTGGAAAACAAGCCAGATGATGAGTTGAGTCAATGTACTCTGACCCATAGCGGTCTCAAACACAAATTAAATGAACTGAGATGTACATTGCCATGGATCTACTCATTTATAAGCATCAATTGGTAGTTCAGTAGGGAAATTCCCTCGTTATTGTTACTGCTTTCAAATTGAAAGTCCTTTCCATATTTTAATGATAAAACTAATGAGCCATAACACAGTAAGCCACCTTACGCAACAGTAGTGTTCAAGGACTGTTCACATCCTATGGAATGTCGAATAGTTATCGTCTAAAGTTGACCACTAACCAATTTTATAAACGATTGGATATATGCTAAGATGAATTTGGCAAACTTGGCCCCAGTCCTTTGCTCAAATTTGCTAGTGGCCAAAAACTGAGATAGCTCAAAGACTGTTCACATCCTATAGCAAAGTCAATTAGTTGTTGTCTAAAGTTGGCCACTAACAAATTTAATAAACAACTGGATATATGCTAAGATCAATTTAACAAACTTGGCCCCAGTCCTTTGCTCAAATTTGCTAGTAGTGGCCAAACGCTGAGATATCTCAGTGTACATTTTCATGGATCTACTTATTTATAAGTATCAATTGGTTGTTTACTAGGGAAATTCCCTCGTTTTTGTTACTATTTCCAAATACCTTCTTTTCCAAAAGTTGATCAAGAATATCTCATTGGGCCGGTATTAAAGGACTGTGAACATTGTTAAACTTGTATCAACATTGTTATGGACTTCAAAATAAAAAGTTATTCTTAATCTTCTTTTCCATAATTTGATCGTCAAACTAATTGAACTGTCAAACGACAAAGCCAAGGCATATAGCGCTTATGTTAAAAAGAAAGTAAAAAAATGGTAAATCAATCTTCACACTGATTCATTCATTTAATACAACCCTGTTCACAGCAATACTGGCGAACGCACTTGTAATAATCTGTGATTACTTCTAGTTTAAAAATAAATTGGCCGATTGTATTTCCGAGAGAGATTCCAAAGAACTAGCCGGCAATCAGACCAGTCAGTTCGTGTAGATGGAATGCGCCCAATAAAGCGCATTTAAAGATTGCAAAGACATAACAAAAATACAAATACTTACAATTATTCCGCTTCAGTTTTAAAAATGCTTCAAATTTCCCGGTTGGCGTTGTCCTCCATTTCCGCGCGTAGCTGTAGGTAAAGGACGCTGACCAACATTTCTAAGTACCGCAGGCCAACCCTCGCTTCAAAAGAGGAGGATCACTTCAAAGATACTTGTCTTCATTGGATTATAGCTTTAGATGAACTGATCATTCTGAATGACCTCGAGTTGACCTGATGCCGCTCCATAGTTTTTGCGATAATCGGTACGCGGCAGAGGCGGAGTCTCTCAAAGCATACATACATACATACACTTTATTTATACACGAGTAAACATCAGTAATAGCATAAAACAATTGCAAAATACAGAGATTGTAAAAAAAAAAAATATGCTTACTGTTTTACATGAATGTCGTGTGTTGAAGTATGATAGTTAAGAATAGGTTGCAATATTAATAGTTAGGTTGCAATATTAATAATTATTTTCTTAAAAATACTTATTTTATCGGAGGCTCTGACATCCTTGGGCAGTGCATTCCATATCTTTGCCCCGTCAAAACGAAAGCATTTTTTTACCGAAGTTAGTGCGCGGATGAGGAAAGGACATTTTAGTCGACGAGCCTCTGAGATTATATTGAATAGCTTCGGTTCTTCTTTCAAGCATTTTAGTCAGATACTCGGGTGCAAGGCCGTACAGTGCTTTATAGACCATGACTGCTTTTTGAATGGCCCTTTGAGATTCTAGTTTTTTCCACCCTAGGTTACTCAGTAGCTCGTCAACATGGGTATGGAATGGTAGACCAGTTAGTATGCGGGCTGCTCTGTTTTGTAGTTTTTGTAACTTGTCAGAGAGCCCTTGGTTTAAGTTTCCCCATATGCAGCTACAATAGTCAAAGTGGGGCTGAATTAATGCCCTATAAACACTTAAGAGAGTCGCAAAAGGAACAAATGGCTTCATGCGTTTAAGCGCACCAAGACCAGAATATATTTTCTTTGTAAGTTTTTCGATATGAGTATTCCATGTTAAACATTCGTCAAGGTGTACTCCGCGAGGTACTTCACTGACGAAACTCTCTTTACGACTGCACCACCAATTGGAAACGACATATCTTTGGGAAATTCCTGGAGTCTCTGGCTTGATCCAATGAGTAATATCTCTGTTTTTGATGCATTTAGTGAAAGTTTATTGGCTGCAAGCCATTTACGCACTTCAGTCAGGTTATTCGTGACAGATTCGTTAATTTCCTCTGAATCAATTCCAGTGGCGGTGAGGGTTGTATCATCAGCATACATACGCGTAGCTGCATCTGGCAAACAATTCGGTAAGTCATTTACGTATATGAGAAATAACAGAGGCCCTAGTATAGAGCTGTGAGGTACACCACATATTACAGGTTTGAGGGTAGAAGTTTTACCGTTGACACAGCAGCTTTGTTGTCTATTGTTTAGATAAGACCCAAACCATTGCAACGAAACGCCTTCTATACCATATAATGCCAGCTTTTGAATTAGAATTTCGTGGTCAACGGTATCGAAGGCCTTTTTTAGGTCTAGAAATGTAATAGCATTAACAAAGCCGTTGTCAATGTTTCTGTACCAGTCATCGGTAGTCTCAAGAAGCGCTGTAACTGTGGAGTGGAGTTCTCTAAACCCGGACTGATCGTTTGTAAGGATATTATTTCCTTGTAGATATTTGTAAAGCTGCTCAATCAAATACTAGGCGTTCAAATACTTTAGATATTACAGGGATAACGGAAATTGGTCTATAGTTGTTTGGATCATACCGACTATCTTTTTTAAAGATAGGGCACACTCTCGCTAGTTTCCACTCTAAAGGGAATATGCCTGATTTGATTGAAGAATTTAAAATGCCCGTAATTGAATCACAGATAATATCAGCTGCGTCTTTGAGCAGCCTACACGAGATGTTATCTAGGCCAGTAGCCTTAGAGATACATAGTTTTTTTTAAGAACTTCAGTATTGCTTACTTTTTGAAGGTGAAAGGTGCAGCCGATCTTATTCAGGTAATGATTATAAGAGATATCGCTGCGAGGAATAGTATTAGCTAATTTCGGGCCAATACCTGTGAAATACTCCTTCATAGTCTCTGAAATCTCTTCAGAGTTAGTAATAACTTTATCATCGATCCTTAACTCGTTAATAAAAGTCGAGGAGGAATTCCTGGAAGTTAATTCATTAACGATTTTCCACATCTTTGATTGATCACGCTCATTATTCTTGATAGAAGCATTATAGTAGTCTGCCTTACATTTACGAATTAGATTGTTAACGTTATTACGTGCGTTTTTGAAGATCAGCCAGTCGTCAGAATTATTAGATTTAATGGCTTTTGCCTTAAGTTTGTCCCTGTCAAGCATCTTTTGTCTAAGATCTTTGGTTATCCAGGGAGTAGTATAGTAAGTAGCGGTTCTGGTGCAGTTCCAACAAATACAACGAACCGATGCAACAAAAAAGCAACAAAGAGCAGCAAACGGCTGGGACACGTACAACAAATTTCAACGAACCGATACAACAAAAAACAACAACATATGACACAAGAAAGAACAACATATAATAAGACCCTCATTTTTTCGTTGTATTTTTTACATTTCAACGTCCTATTAGAGAAACGTGTTCATAAGGTATTATTTACTACTATAGTTTATTTATCGTATTTATACATCATATTAATAAACCGGTTTCTACCGCTTTTTTCCGGATTAAAGCAGTTTTGTTATACTATTTATCGTATTTTTACGATATCGGTTTCTACCGCTTTTTCCGGATTAAAGCAGTTTTGTTGTACTATTTTTTTCGTTGTATTTTTTACATTTCAACACCCTATTAGAGGAGTGTGATTACTAGGTATTATAACATATATTATCGTAATCGTTATTTACTACTCATACTTCTATACCATATTAGATCAAGGTATTACATTTCACAGCCCTATTAGAGGAGTGTGGCTACAAGTTTATTATATCATACCATGGCTGAACATATACTAACGTTCAGACGAACACCCATGACCATCAAGGGATATTTACGGGGATGGAAGATCGACATTCCGGATGACCACCCCCTAGGAGCAGATCCAGCCGCCTTCCTAACCGGCGTACGAAAGCAGACTACTGAAAAGATAGAGGAAGAGCTCCAAGACCTCCATAGCCTTAAGGTTCAGCTAGCTTTGAACATCACGCTCCGGCTTGACAAACCTGAGGGTCCAGTATACGAGATAGTCACCTTTCGTAGTTTGCAAGCCGTTTTGACCAACGATGCTGGAATCCGTGGAGTAATAGTAGAAGCACATGCTCAGATCTATAACTACATTGAGAAGTGGATCAGTCGAGGATCAAACTGGGTCGTAGATAAAGTCAACATTCTATGGTTGAACATTGCCCGATACCAGCCACTACGTGGAAATTCACACTTACCACTACCCAAAGAAATTGCAAATAAGAAAGCTGTGATCAATGTAAAGAACTATGACAACCGTTGCTTTCGTTGGTCAATGCGCGCTTGGAAGTGTAAGATCAAACAAAATCCCGAAAGGACATCAAAGTATCAAGAGGATGATGGGTTTAACTTCGATAAGGTAGATGACTCGTCAACACCAATCTCGCAAATTCCCCGCTTCGAGAAGCAGAACGAAATCTCCATCAATGTTTTTGGTTGGGACAATAAGGAAAAGTGTCTGATTGTACACCACATCTCGAAGGAGACCTTCTTAGAGCGCGCTAACCTACTGCTAATAGAGTGCCCAAAGAGTGGTCGGCAACACTACTGTTGGATCAAGGATTTCAACAAACTTCTATTCGATCAAACGAAGTACGAACATAGGAAACACTTCTGTGAGCGTTGCTTACATGGATACACCACTGAAGCTCTCCTCGAAAAGCACATTCCAGAGTGCAATAGTGTTGATGACAGAGCCATTCGAATTGAAATGCCTACCGAGGAAAACAACAAACTATCATTTCAGAACGTACACAAGCAGCTCAAAGTTCCCTACGTCATCTATGCAGACCTTGAGGCTTTGACCACCAAGATCGAAGGATGTGCCCAAGACCCAACGAAAAGTAATACGTTGAAAACAGAAGAACATATCCCTTGCGGATTTTCCTACATCGTCGTACGTTCCGATGGCTATAGCGAACCACCAGTGTTATATCGAGGTATAGATACGATCGAACGATTTCTATTATGTTTACAAGATGAAGAAAGAAAGATCAAAGCCATAGTAGCCAAACCATTACGTATGTCGTGGAAGGATAAGAGGTCTTTCGATCAAGCAACGATTTGTCATATTTGTGAGAAGCCTTTATTGGACAACGATAGAGTACGCGACCACTGTCATATCTCAGGTGAGTTCCGAGGCGCAGCACATAAGGTATGTAATCTCAAATTACGTATCTCACCTATCATCCCAGTTGTATTCCACAATCTACGTGGATACGATTCTCACCTACTGATGCAATCTATTTCCATGACAGAGGGCAATATCTCTTGCATTCCAAATAATATGGAGAAATACATTTCATTCTCACTTGGCAACCTACGGTTCATCGATAGCATACAATTTCTACCATCCTCTCTTGACAAGTTGGTAGCAAGTTCTACCCCAGACACCTTTCAACAAACTTCAAAGCATACGCCAGACCCAGAGAAAAACAAGTTGCAACTACGCAAAGGCGTTTATCCATATGAGTACATGGACTCTTGGGATAGATTCACTGAGACTTCTCTTCCACCGAAAGAATCATTCTATAGCAAGCTAAGCCTAGAGGATATATCCGATGAAGATTATGAACATGCATTAGAAGTTTGGAACGTATTTGATTGTAAGACATTAGGTGACTACCACGACCTTTACCTCCAAACTGACGTACTTCTTCTAGCAGATGTATTTGAGACCTTTCGTGCAACATGTATGCAAAACTACGGATTAGATCCAGCTCACTACTATACGAGTCCTGGTCTATCGTGGGATGCGTTGTTAAAGAAGACCGGAGCGGAGCTTGAACTATTAACCGACTACGACATGCATCTATTCATTGAGAAAGGTTTACGTGGCGGTATATCCATGGTGTCTCAACGCAAGGCCAAGGCAAACAATCCAAACGTGCCCGATTTCGACCCCGATAAGCCAAATAGCTATATACTCTATCTTGATGCCAACAACCTATATGGATGGGCGATGAGTCAGCCACTACCAACGGGGGGCTTTGAATGGTGTACACCAACGGAAGAGCAAATCACCATTCTTGCAACCGATTCCGATGTAGGTTACATCCTCGAAGTTGACCTTGAATACCCTCGAGAACTTCACGATATGCATAACAGCTATCCGTTAGCTCCTGAAAGAATGCAAGTGAATAAAGCTTGGTTCTCAGAGTATCAGACAAATCTATTCGAGGAGCTATACGAAGGAAATGGATCCTTGAAAGTGGAAAAGCTTGTACCTAACTTGTATAACAAAGAACGATACGTGCTCCACTACCGCAATCTACAACTATATCTATCTCTTGGCATACGTTTGAAAAAGATCCATAGAGTACTACGATTCGATCAATCACCATGGATGGAGCCATACATACGAATGAATACAGAATTACGAAAACAAGCGAAGAGCCCATTCGAGCAGGAACTCTACAAATTAATGAACAATAGTGTATTTGGTAAGACAATGGAGAATCTACGAAAGCGTGTAGATATCAAACTAATTCGCTCCTCAGAAGGAATCAGACTACAACGTCTCTTGAATAAACCTAGTTATGCTCGCTCTACGATCTTTGACAATGATCTAGCCGCCGTACATAATTACAAAAGCAAGTTACTACTGAACCGTCCAGTATATGTTGGAATGTCGATTCTAGATCTCTCAAAACATTTAATGTATGACTTCTACTACAACGAGCTCAATCGGCAGTATGGACAACGTTGTAATCTACTATATACAGATACCGATAGCCTATTGCTACACATCGAAACTGAGGATATCTATGCAGACATGAAAGCCAATAAACGTTTCTACGATACGAGCAACTACAGTAAAGACAATCCATCATACGACGTATCCAACAAGAAAGTACTTGGTAAAATGAAAGACGAATGTGGAGGTATTCCCATTGTTGATTACGTTGGACTACGATCAAAGCTCTACTCGATCTTGAAAGTAGATGGTGGGGAGATTCGGAAAGCTAAAGGTACGAAGAAGGCAGTTGTGAAACATCGTATTCGACATGAACAATACAAGGAGTGCTTACTAGACAAGAAAGCGTTCCGCTATGGTATGGATATGCTTCGAAGTGAAGGTCATAGAATGTATGGCATACATATGAATAAAGTATCTCTATCACCATTCGATAGTAAGAGATGTATTTTAGCAAACGGAATAGATACGATAGCCTACGGTCATGGAGACTTTTTTCCAGATAATGAAGAAGTAGCCGATTTTATTAGCAATATAATATCGAACGCAATCGATACACTATCCTACAATCGTAAAAACGTCATTACAGAGGATGAAGATATGGACGACTTTATTCGTGACTTGCTTCTATCTTAGAATACCTTTTGGTGGTAGTTCTGTATCTGGTGGTATCACTTGTATCTCTTCACGAACGAACCCTCGCTTTGGTGCATCTTTTCCTAAATAGTATAGAACAGGTTGATTCGATGATACCACACTTCGAGAAATATAATATGTCTGTAAACTCCATACAGGATCAGTCGCTCGTTTAGTTCCACCTTCCAATTCTCCTGGTGCATAGAGATATCGAACTAGAACGTCGAATGGTAGGCGCTCTTCTCTCAATCCAACGGTGCGCGAATACGTAGGAGTCTTCAGATCTACTTGTTGCGTCACTACGGAATTCGAAGGCTCTTTTCCTGTCAGTCGAGTCACCTCGCTGTTCATGGCTTTGATAACCATTGGTAAACGAACTACCCATTCTCTACTACGCTCATCGGATCCTTCCGAAGTAAGTACCATCTCTTGTGCATACTGATACCCAAACAATCTCTCGGCTAGAGTTCTATTTGCTCGTTCGACAAAACTTTGTGCCCTATGATTACCGGCCTCGCCTCGTTGAACTTTCGTACCATGTAGTTTTAAGGTTTCAGACATATGCCCCATGAATTCTCTACCAGGATCGACCTGCAATAACTTTGGCCATTCTAGTGGACTCCGTTTGTAGATTCGCTCAAAGGCTGCAGCCACCTCACCGCTATCTTTCGAGGACAAAGGCTCGGCCTCTTTATATCTAGAAGCCACATCGATTACCACTAAAGCATACTTATATAGCTTTCGTCCACGGCCAGGTCGATCGTGAGGTAAGAAGATCAAATCAGCTTGATGGACCTCGTTAGGTTTCGATACGGTCCAATGAGGTCTTGGGATATGTCGTGGCGGTGGTAAGTATATTTGCCATAGTGCTTGTTTCTCCAACCAACTCTTAGCTGCATCTTTTGGTACCTTAGCAGCATCGGCGAGCTTACCAATTGCGGTCACCCCTTTCCAATAACCTCTTGGACCGTAATATGTCGCACCCAGATCTATAACCTTTTTTTAAAAAAACCCAACCCCAACTTCTGTTTGGATTGAATCGTGTTTCGGGCAAGGGCATGTCCCCATTGTCGCTCTTTCCAAGGGATGGCATCTAAGGCCTTGACCATTTTGCGATCGGCCGCGTGTTTGCAAGCGAGCTTGTTGGCGCCGTTATCACAAACACTGTAATCAACATCGTGTTGCATAGCGACCGCATCAGTCTTACCCGTAGGTGGTTGAAAAACCTCGAAGATGGTACCGTCGGGCGCCCACCGAACTTGCTTCTCCAGAGGATTGCCAGGCCCGGTGTAGTTGTGCCCCGGGAGCACGAATCCCTTCTTTGGCGCTATTTTAAGAATCTGTTTGTGGATGTCGACCCCGCTGCCCAGCTTGTCCAAGGTCTGGGAGACGCCCTGATCAATCAACTGGCCTGCCATTCCTTTGATGTACTTTGAAGCCATATTCTTTGCCGCGTCACTCCTGATCCCCGCTTTCCCCATTTGCCAGAGAGCTTTCGTACCAGCCTCGAAAAGTTCCGCTCCAAGGTCGCCACCGGCTTTCGTGGAGACAAACCTAGACTTCGCCGCTCCACAGCTTGCACAAACAGATTGCATTCTTGTCCGACCAGTTTTAGTGGTCACCAAGGTCTCGGACCCCGGAACGGATCGAGTTCGTTTCCTTTCCTTCACACAGTACGAAGCCATCCTATATTATATATGAAAAAAAAAAGTTTTTTTAAAATCCAAAGTAGTTTTTGATGAAGGCATGGTTGTCTTTGTGAATCACCTCAAGCAGGTGCGTACCTTTCTGCCGCTCTATGAGATAGTACAAACACCACCACCCACACAACACGGAAGAGCGCTCTTGGAGCTCGTCGCCACTATAGAGCACTGAAGGCCCAAGGTACTCACTTACCTCCTCTGGCATGTCGAGCCCAAACGAGTCGAAATACTCGGCGGGGCTTCCTTTAACGATACGATAACATACCCAGTGTGTCCCAGGACCACTTGCCGCATCAAGATTCACGATCCCACATTCTCGCGCATGTCTTTTGTCGGGTAAGCTATCCCTGCTGAACACGCCCCGAAAGTTTTTAATTTTGTACGCGTCTACGAGCCTATATAAATCAAGATTGGTTAGAGGATATCTCCCAAGATCGGAATGCTGTTGAACGGACTGTTTTTGCCTAGGATCAATCCACGCCCACTTTTTTTACCGCCCTTCTGCGGTGGAGATAAGTAAGTAGGTCGAGCGCTAGCCAGAGATGCGGGATCCACCTGAAGACCTCGCCCCGTTAGCGCTTTGAGGACCAAGGGGATGCCGATACTTGCCAGCAATGTGCCTAGGAACCCACCCTGTTGTTTCTTGGTGAGCTGAACCTGTACTCCAGAACCGGCCTGCAGCGCTTGGAGGATTTTTTCCTTCTGCTTCGTGGTGAGGTAATGTTGGTACTCGATGAGTTTGTCCACCTTTGCGTTGGGGACCGAGAATAGCCCACCCCCCTTTGGAAGTGCTTTATTGACTCCCCAACTAGCCAATCCAGAAAGAGCGCCGGTAGCTAGTGGGACAGCCGCTTTGGTGAGCCACGGAAGAGCACGAGCCAAGATTGGGAGTAGGGCTCCCAGGAAACCTCCCGTCTGTTGGCGGATCTGAGTCGTGCTAATATCGATCTGAGCCCCCTTGCCCAATCGCTTGGCTTTCTCAAGCCGAGTCACTTGTCGTTGCGTCAACAGGACCGTATCAGAACCCGAGAGCTGCTCGTGTGCCAAACGAATCGTGACCGGGGCTCGGTTCTGATAGGCCTTAGCAATTCTTTCCTTCTGGCCAGGAGATAAACTGATGTTGTACCCAATGTATGCCATGACTATACTTATAGAAAAACAATTTATGTCCGAACTAGCAACTTGCCACTAGATTGCAGGAGTTCGACGTCCTGACTATAAAGGACGAGGGCGTATACGCTGTAGTCTGCGTTGGTTCCCGTTGAAAGCTTGTACTTGAACGTCAACTTGGTTGTGCCGTCTTTCAGATCTGGCTTCTGGTGGCGGAGGTCGAAATATAATACGGGAAAGATGGTCCCGAAATTTGTCCGCGTCAGTAGCGTTCCACCAGCGTAATTGTTTATGTCGTAACTGTACTTCAGGACGTCGCGGAACACTCTCGACATATCGGTTGATGGGGTGTACTCGTATTCGGGGTACTGATTTCCATTTCCAACCTCGAGGTGACAACTAGAGAGAGTCTTGGCATCCGCCACGGAAAATGTGTTGTACAAGAAGGGGTTAGCTGTTTGACTGTCCTGAGTGGCATCGTTAGCAATCCATACGAACACGTGTCGCGGGCGACTAATACCAGACGTGATCTTGAACGCTCCAGTTTGTTGACGAGAAGAGTTCGAGCGCTCAATCATTTCCCGAAGGTAGGACCACTTATGCGGTTTCAGAAACTGACTCGTGTAAATGCTGATGCCAGCCGCGTTGAAGACTAGTCGTGGGACCCACAGTTGGAACTTCGTGACGACTACGCGGCAGTTGTCCGCAGCCTTCCATATCAAGTTGGCATCGCTCTCAAGCACCACACCAAGCTCCATCTTCATGTTGGGGAGCAGCTGATCCTCGAGCGCATCAAAGAAGGCATAACGGTTGAGTGGGATTTCAGTGTTCACTGTGGCTGATACGCCCAACACACCCTTCCGCATGGCAAACCCTTTATTATAGTTAGCTTGTGCCCCTCGTTCTTCGGCGTGGCGACTGGTATCCAAGTAAAAGAATGCGTTTGTGCCAGTTGTCTCTACGTACTCCCGACTATACTCGAGAAGGTTCTTCACGTTCACGGCGTGGTTGGCCGATTGACAGTCGTACAGCTGCATTCCGTTTCCTTTGACAGATAACTCGTTGACAAAACTGTGTGAGCCGTTTACTATCCCGTTATGGTCATCGACGGCTATGTCGCTACCATCAGCCAGCTTCACCACTTTGAAATCAATTGCGAAGCGGGCATTGTACCAATCGAAAGGGCTTATCTCTCCGCTATTATCGGCAACGAACCGATAGCCCTCTTTTTTCTGATGCGCGTTGTTAGCGACGACTGAAACGAGTGGGGTTTCCAAATCGAAGACCACATCCTCATATCTCTCAACGTACTTTGGATTTCTATATGATTCCATGCTTACGCTATCGCTATATATACGTAAAAACTAAAAAACTCTTCCACCCTCCAGCAAGCGATTGATCCGATCCGCCGTAGTCAACTGTGATGTTGCAGGGCCTCGTAGAAGCTCGACGATCTTAGCTCCACCATTGGGTGTCTGCGAAGGCGCTTGGGTCACGGGTGTTCGGGTTATAAGCGCTTGGGTTGCGGACTTGACTGTGGACTTAGCTGCTTTACCCAAAGCGCGCCGACCAAAACTTTTCAGTGAATCAAACAGACCTTCGCCGTGAACATGTCTATAGATGAACTTTCCCGCTTCAGGGTCGTAGCGCCTCTTGTATTCGTTATAGTAAGGCATCTCTATATTAAGGCTGGGATAATTTTTCGCTTCGTAAGATTAGCGTCATATGCCAGTCAATATCGTTGAGGTCTACAGGTCTATTGAGGGCATCGGTTACGAAAAAGCTCATGTGACTGATGCTATTCGACGTCAGGGGTGTAAAGAGTGCCCGCTTAGGCTCGACTGAGAATGGGTAAGAGCGTTGAAGATTGTCCGTTGGGATGACGGCGATCGTATTGCCGGACACACCGCTCACCAGAGAATCTGAAATGGCAGTGGTTCTTATGTGGAGAGAATCGATTGAGTTGGTGATGTTGGGTAGTTTCGTTCCGTACTCGGTTTTGGTTATGATCTTTGGCTCGAATCCTAGGAGTTCGCAGAATTTCGTTCCTCGAAGATCTATTTGATAACTACCAACGAGCTCGATCACCACTTTGTAACTCGTTAGGACAAAGATAATGGAAATTTTCTTCGGATCGTGGCTATTGCGCTTCATAGTCTGATGTAGGTAGTCGTTCAAGTCATCGTATGAATACATACCATTCGGAAAGTTCACCGTCGTCCAGTTATTGCCATCGGGGCTGTATTTCACATTGTTGTTTTCATACGCAGGGGTGATGTTGTGCCAGGAGTATGTCATAGAAAGTTTATCGAGTGCTAACGAGTGCCTCATGTTAGGTGAAAGTTGTAAGGTAGGAACGTACTTGATTGTAAAGCTATTAGGACGAGAGACCCCGACTTTCACTCGATCCACAGATGAGATGTAGAGTGCTCGATCCATAGTGCCTATATTCTAGGTCACATAATCGTGCAAGAGGGCTATGAGTTGGTCGTTGGTAACCTCCCCGAGGTCACGCAGCTTGTGTGCTATGTCAGAAACCTCTTGCTTCACTCGCCGACTCGTATTTCCACCCTTTATGGAACCTCCGAGGATTTCCAACCGATCAAGCAGGTCGCCTGGGCCGGTATAGTATATAGCTCCGCCTCGCTTGCGTCGTCCGCCTTGACCTTGCTGTGGTTGTATGGTTGCTCGACCATCAAAAATAGTTTCCGCCCTCTTCACAAACTTCTTATTAAGTGCGATTTTTTTATCAATTTCCGCTCTTTGCGGCGACCCGACCTTTGTCTTGCTCTTCTTCCCACCGAGTTTTTTATTCAGGTTTGCCGCAGCGATTCGAGCTTCCTTCTCAGTACCTCGTTGAAAGGCTTCGTTTGGTGTTGGTAGCCCTGACTCGGTTAGCATCTGCAGCTCTTCGGGGGTGAAGCCGTGATTAGGATCCACAACAAGTTCTACAGGTGCGGGTGCCGCAGGGGCAGGCAAGGCTTGTTGTTCTGGAGGCGCGGGAAGTGCCGGCACGACCGGTGGCGCAGCGGCTTCGATGACCTCTTCCCGTAGCTCTTCAAGTTCCTCGATGAGGGGCTCAAAGGCTTTCTTCTGTTTTTCATAAGTATCTTGCCTGGCGTGTTCCTCCTTCTTTAAGGTGCTATGAACGAGATTGACCATCCATCCCGCCTCTATCTGAGGAAGAGCATGTAGCTGAAAAGCTTCGAGGTCCATATCTATAACTTAGTTGAAATAAGAATCAACTTAGTTGAAATAAAAATCAACTTAGTTGGAATAAATATATAGCTATGGAGATTCCGAACTATGATGGTGGGAAGGACGCAATCACGAAGTTTAAGCAGCTCTACCCTTTCATGCCTAGCGAGCCTTTCCGAATGCTTATCGCTGCCCCCTCGGGGGGTGGGAAGACAAACTTGCTCATTCACATGCTCCGCGCCCCGCTTTTGTACTACGATAAGATATATCTATATGCCCGCAATCTCGATCAAGAGAAGTATCGCGATCTTTATGCCCTTTTCGGTGAGTTAAGTGAGAAGGTTGGGTACCCCATTCTGGAGGGTAGCAGCGACATCGGCGATATCAAACCTCTGCAGACCCTCGATCAAGAATCCCAGAAGGTTGTTATCTTCGACGACTTCATCACGGAAAAGAACCAGAAGCCTATTGTGGAATACTTCACAGGTGGTCGCCATAAGAACTGTAGCCCGATATACTTATCACAGACCTTCTTTGCCACCCCAAAGACGATTCGGTTAAATTGTTCACATTACTATATAGCAGACTTCCCAACCAAACGTGAGAAGAACTGTATTGGAAGCGAGCTTGGAGTAACACCTGAACAATACGAGAAAGCGACCTGCCAACCATTCTCCTTCCTTTGCGTTGATAAGCCCAAGAAACGGGTGACGCGAAACTTTCATGGGCCTCTTTAACGCTGAAGACCCACAAAGACATCAAAATTATTCTAACATATTATATAGCGCTATGGAATCTAGTATTTACCCCACACTCACCTCTAATGATGAGGGGCAAACATTTCGCCTTCGAAAAATCTGTGACGTACAGACCTCCCTCGAGAACGCCATGAAGACGTCCGCAGGTATTCGTAAGAAATACTCACGCGCCTGTGCTCTTGTTCGAGGGCTTGCTGTGATCACTGGGAGTCTGAGCGTTGTGCTCGGTGTTTCCGGTCTAGCCACCAGCCTTTCTGGTCTCGGGATCCTGGTTGGAGTTCCTTTGGGGGGTGGTGGTGGACTCTTTGGGCTCATATCGGTCTCTTCGACTGCTGCTTCCAAACGACTCGCTCAGAAATTGATCAAGCACGAGCAGACGCTGGCTTGTGGTAAGGCTACGTTAAACACGGTGCGTGGTTTGGTCTCTAAGGCCCTCCAGGACAATAAGATTGATGATAAAGAGTTCACACTCATCCTCTCAGAGTACGAGAAATACGAGGCGATGAGGCAGGAGATTCGTCAAAAAACGCGTGGTACAAAATCGACCCTGACCGACTTGGAAGCCCGCATTCGCAAGGAAGTAACGGAAGAAATGCGAAACAAACTCGCTTAATTATTGAGCGGGGAGGAGGTCGGTTTAGTTTACATTATGAAACCTATCCTGTTCTATCCAATTGCTAATGCGGTGCCAGATCTTATCGTATTTCTTTTGTGTCTTAACGCCGAGTTCTATTCCACCACATAGGGCCGCCCGCTCACGATCTCCGCGGAGCTCAAACATTTTTCTGAATATGAACGAAAGCTTTGGGAGTCGCTGTTCTTCGTCATGAGATAAAGTAAAGGCGCGTACGACCTGACTAAATAGGTTAAGAATCGACTCCCGCTCGAGTTGGTCAATCCATCCGAATCGGCTATGACTCAAGAATTTTGTGGGGTGGCTCCTATCCTCACAACGATGGTATGTGGGAGGTGGTTCGTCTATCGTGTCCGCCACGTCGTGCTCCTCTGACTCGTCTATCGTGTCCGCCGTGTTGGGTGCCCTTGACTCGTTTAGCGCCTTAATGTGATCGTACGCAGTCGGCCCATTGACAATCCTGTAGATGTCATCCAATAATTTTCGATCTATGGGAGGCATGGGCTGCTCTGGATCTGGCTCTGGCTCTGGCTCCGGCTCTGGCTCTGACTTAAGAAGATCGCACTCAGTCACGACAATCCTGTAGAGGTCCTCGAATGATTTTTTGATCCATACCGTCAGACCCTTCACATATACTTGTATTAGCACTCCTCTAATAGGAATTTTTGTGGGGATATTAATATAAGATGGGCATTTTCAATGATTTGGATGACAAAGAACAAGATCCGAAGGATGGGTTAAAAGGTGTTAGAGGTGATCCAGGTCTCCAAGGTCCAAAAGGAGATAGAGGCATCCAAGGGCTAAAAGGAGATGGAGGTCCGAAAGGAGATGTTGGCATTCAAGGGGTAAGAGGAGATACAGGTCCAAAAGGAGATGCTGGTATCCAAGGGGGCAAAGGCGACACAGGTCCGAAAGGAGATAGAGGCATCCACGGGTCTGGTGTTATGTATAGTAATCTGACCTTCAATTGTGGTAAATTCCTTATGGATTCTAATAATTGGGCGTCATCAAGCAGCGTAACCACATTCCTAATCATTAAGGATACGGCCTCAGTAGTGGGTATAGTTCCTTCGGAGCACCAGGGTTTTAAGATCCTTGAAACCTTCTCACCTAAATCGGTAGAAAAGTTAACCATGACTCTACCAATCCACGACGACTCAAACCACGGATTAAAAAGCAATAGCACATACACGATTAGGCTTGAAATTTATGCAAATCTTGGAATCCTAACATTGGGTCCTTTATCAATTGAGCAAAACTTGGGGTTCGTATCGAACACAGAAAAAAGTGGTAGAATAGGAGGATCCTCATATGCGGCTTTTAAAGAGCTTAGCATAACCACGAGTACCCATACAGGTAGACTATCCTTCACAGTCGCACATGATCAATCATCTAATCAAATAGTGTCTATGTACATTGCCATTATTGCTGGAGCATTAAACGTAAACACTTTCGTGAATCCTACTGTCTTTGATGATAACGAGTACATTATTAAGCAAAGAGTGCGTAACTTGGTTCCTATCAAGACAGTCACTTATATAGCAAAGGAAATTTCAAACGTATGGCGCCACAACGATATGGAGTGGGGAGACCTACCACACTTCTTCATCGTAATATATCCCAAGAGCACAACGAATTTAATTCGGTTGTCATGTACGCTTTACCTTGGATGCGACACGGGAGGAGCTAACGTCTGGTTTCGATGGGTCGTAACCACAGGTCAGGGATTAATATCTTACATCAGCGTGAATTCGTTACCAAATAATGTCGTTCAAACCCGTAACAAAGCTAGCTTCGGCGCACAATTAGCAATCAATCCAGAAACTCTTGCCTGTGTGTCCCATAAAGGTTTCCATGTTCCATTCAATAAGACACCACATACATATAAATTACAGATAAAAGTGAAAGACACAGGAACCGTTACGCTCAATAAGATATTCAATAATCAAAATGCTCCGTGGAATAGTTACGTTACCTCGAGTATGATCGTAGAGGAAGTCACCGGACTAACGCAGAACCATGATAGCATTGGGGTCGTAAGATATTCGTCAGAATAGAATCACCCAACAAAAAACAAAAAAAAAAAAAAAAAAAAAAAGCACGCCGTTTAGGTGTTTAGATGTCCTTGCGATGCTTGCGAATGATTCTGGGCCTGCATGCTCTACTATCTTGACTAAGATTTCTATGGGAAGGCACGATATGCTATCCATAGTGGAAGAGATCGATATACTGCATAGTAATCACTTATCTAATAGGGTGTTAAAATGTAAAAAATACAACGAAAAAAATAGTACAACAAAACTGCTCCAATCCGGAAAAAAGCGGTAGAAACCGATATCGTAAAAATACGATAAATAGTATAACAAAACTGCTTTAATCCGGAAAAAAGCGGTAGAAACCGGTTTATTAATATGATGTATAAATACGATAAATAAACTATAGTAGTAAATAATACCTTATGAACACGTTTCTCTAATAGGACGTTGAAATGTAAAAAATACAACGAAAAAATGAGGGTCTTATTATATGTTGTTCTTTCTTGTGTCATATGTTGTTGTTTTTTGTTGTATCGGTTCGTTGAAATTTGTTGTACGTGTCCCAGCCGTTTGCTGCTCTTTGTTGCTTTTTTGTTGCATCGGTTCGTTGTATTTGTTGGAACTGCACCAGAACCGCTACTTACTATACTACTCAGGGACTGCGCTTAGGTTTTATTCTTCGACGTTTAGTGGGTGCATGCCTGTCTACGACTTTTAGAAATGTAGTTTTCCATACTTCCCACATTAGGTTGGGATCATTTGATTCGTACATTGATTGCGTAGGTCATTGCGAAATGCCAGACTACTGAAATTTTTAAAACTACGATACTGGACAAATCTATGGCCCGTCTCGGTATCTAAGGTTAATTTACGGTAGGCATATACCATATTATGGTCACTGATGCCTATAGTAAGGACACCAGAACAGATAATTTTATCAGGAGCATTTGTAATTACGTGATCAATCAAAGTGTTAGAGTTTTCGGTTATACGTGTACTCTCGTTAATAATCTGGCTCAGACCATATATATTATTAATGCGAAGTAGTGTCTTAGAGGTGTTACTATTGATGGGTGGCGACAGGTCACAATTTGTGTCGCCTAGTAGAAAGAGGTCTTTGCCCTCAGCATCAATGCCTCATAATGCGTAAATATGTCGATATTGGACGAGGGGGGTCTGTACCTAGCCTGATTATCAGACTGTCGAGGTCGTCCGCTCACTTCCTCCCACCTCCCAGTCTGATGGACTTTGACACAAACCGTGTTCCTGGCGTCATTTCATTTCGACCAATCAGAGCGAAGGTTTTATTTTTAGAGAACTAAGGTATGTGTGGAATGTCCAGTGAAGCCTGCATGAAGGACAAGCCAAATCGCGGACGATACAAACGGACTTGATATGGCTTTGGAGAAAGCGTGCGAAACTTTCGACATTTCTGAATTATTTCCCGAACAGCGAAAAGCAATTTACCCCTCGTTTCCCGGAAGGACCTTGGCCATCACAGCTACATCTATAGGCGACGACCAGGTAGAGAATCGAGAAAGGAGAAATTATGTATAGCCTTCTAGTACAGCTCGCTAGGAATCACGCACTTTCCTGCACTGCAGAATATGTTCTACAGCTTCAAACTTATAGAAACAGAACGTGGAGAAACATGTTGTCCTCAGACGTGTACCGGAAAAATCTGATAGGAAGCGCTATCGATATCGCGATGTTTATGAATCTACTAGCTAAGGGCTTTGGAAAATAATTATCTTCCTCGACCGCTTTGTATTAAAATGTGATGTCTCCTAGAATGTTGGCATTTAGAAGACCAAATATTTCATGAAATGTAATGATTTTTTTACAGCAGTGAACACACATACTGAGTATGTCATGGTAATAGTTTCACGACATTTGGGCAGTTATTTATGTTTGCAAAATTTTTAACACACTTTATTTTGAAAATTTTGCTGTCCTGAAAGCTGAAATATCTTAGCTTTTTCGCCTTAAGAAGACTAAATATTTCATGGAATGGCATGAAATTTTTACAAGAGTGAACACATATAGTGAATATGTCATGGTAAAAGTTGGATTACATTTGCCTAAATATTTATGTTATCAGAATTTTGAACAGTCTTGATTTTGACAAGTACAACAAATCCGGTAGTTAGATCAGTGTTGTGACCATGCGCTTGAAATACTGTACGGTAAATCCTATTTAAAAAGTTCCTGCTGCCCAAAAAACCATAGCAGCTCAAACAGGATATAGTTAGGGTTAGTTCTGAGAAATCGACATAAGTTTGAAGCTGTAAAACATAAGAATTCTGCAGTGCAGGAAAGTGCGTGATTCTGGCGAGCCGTACTAGAAGGCTACATAATTTCTCCTCTCTCGATTCTCTACCTGGTCGTCGCCTATAGATGCAGCTGTGATGGCCTAGGTCCTTCCGGGAAACGAGGGGTAATATTGCCTTTCGCTGTTCGGGAAATAATTCAGAAATGCCGAAAGTTTCGCACGCTTTCTCCAAAGCCATATCAAGCCCGTTCGTATCGTCCGCCATTTGGCTTGTCCTTCATGCAGGCTCCACTTGACATTCCACACATACCTCAGTTCTCTAAAAATAAAACCTTCGCTCTGATTGGTCGAAATGAAATGACGTCAGGAACACGGTCTCTGCCAAAGTCCATCAGACTGGGAGGTGGGAGGAAGTGAGCGGACGACCTCGACAGTCTGATAATCAGGCTAGTCTGTACCAAGAACAGACAATGAACGGTTTGCTGCGAGGCTTATGTATTTCAATACAGATATTTTCCTAGCCTGAATTTCAGCCGTCTCCTCTGGTTCGTTCCTCCCGAGAGAGACGTCTGAATTCAATAGCCGCTAATGCCGTCCAGTGACGTCAAGGCGGATTAACAATTTAACTTATGCAAATAAAACTGTCACGGCGGTAGTAAAAGTTCGTGAGAAATATTTATTTGAGATTATGCCGACCAAAATAAAAGTCTTACCTATATTATATATCTCCATCCATTTGCTTCTCAAGTGCCTCTTATGTTGTGAAAGCCTTTCCGAAGCAACACATCGTTATATTATATTTGGAGACAAAGTACAGTTGATCTTTGTCTTTCCGTTGATCTTTGTACATGTCTCGCGATCTGCCGTTCGAATCGACACGGCTACGAGATATTACCTATGTAAATGATGCAACAGAAAAGTAGAAAAACATGAAAGGATAATGGAGAATTTTCGATGAAATACGAAGACTCATTTACGGGAAAGAACAGTTCCTTGAATAGAGTAGCGACATTCTTTACCACTGCGAGTGTGAACAAATAATCGATTGTCAACAACCCCGCAGACGCGACGCGATAAAATGTACATGTTTACAGGTTAGTCGGCCGGTCTTTCAATCCATTTCCAGATGTTTTCCTTACGAATTCAAGGTCTTTGCCAAAGACAATCACTCCACTGAAACTCAACGATCAACAATCGCGAGTCCAAAGTGAATCCTGCCGACTCCTCGGCTGATAATTATGATAATTATGCGAAATTATAGAATATGAACCAATCAAAAATCACTACCAGGTTTTCTGGTAGTGACGTCACTGGACGGCATTAGCGGCTATTGAATTCAGACGTCTCTCTCGGGAGGAACGAACCCAGAGGAGACGGCTGAAATTCAGGCTAATATTTTCCAAATCTTTAAAATTTAAGTTGGAACGAACCGTGTAATTTAAATTAGGTCTGATATACAGTATTGACACCTCCCCCATTACGATTGCAATCCCGCCGTATTATTTCATAGCCATTAATGCTGCAGTCTTTGTCAAGAATGCTTTCGTCAAGTTTGCTTTCATTAATTGCAAGAATATCTAATTTAGTATCCGTCATATAAACCCTAAGTTCATCTACGTGTGCCATTAGACTATTTATATTCTGGCAAGCCATTTTGAACCCGCGTTCATTAGGCAATGTAAACGGATCTGACCTAAGTGTGTCAGGGCAAATGACAGATGCTGTGTTGTTACTACGGGGTACGTTTGAAGTGCACTGCCTGAGGGATGGTTCCAAAATTCAATTATTACTCGCGCTGCCTGTGGCAGCACCGAGTCTTAAAATGCAAGCCGTAAATTTTTTTTTTTATTTTTTTATTTCGTGTAGCAAAATTTCTGCGCATGCGTTAAAGGTCAAGTTCACACCAATCAGATTGCACTGTGCTGGTCACGCAACAATCGCCAGGTAATATTTATTTACATAATTTAATACAGTAAATCAAGATGGCGGAGGTCTCGCGAGTCCCATCTCTCAAATGTAAGCAGTTTAATGTTTTATTTAACTTCACTCGTGCGAAAGCCTTCCAACAGGCTCAGGATATTTCAACTGGCGCTATTGTCGGAGCCGAAGGACCGCGTTTTTTACCCAGATGGCCAGTGATTTTATATACGACACGTACGACGACCTGAAGCCAGTGAAGGGGCCAGGATCCGGAAAGCTAAAATTCGAAGAAATAGATATTGGAATCTATAAGCCATCGGCTCGCTGTGCTGTATTTAAAACATCCGAGGAGAACATCTTATTTTGGGTGAAGGCACTTCAAGACCAATATTATGAGTCTCTTAAAAACTGTCAGAGAATTAAATTTACCGTAAGTTGGATCAGAGAGTATTGAGATCAAGTTATTTCGTTCCAGCGAGGATATTGATCTAGCGGAAACGGTACAAGCTGTCGAAGGATTTTACTTATAATCATCCACGTCTACTTAACAACAGGAATAGTTATGTGCCAAGGCATGGGCAAAGATTGAGTTTCCCAGATTACAGATGAAAGTAGAGAACTTAATGAATGAAGAAACAGAGGTCACGCGCGACATGCTTGAGAACATGAACATGTTCAACACTTTATGTTATACTAAGAAAACAAAACAAGTTACAGAGCCTGCAAGTTCACAAGTCAATGAAAAAACCCAAGAGCCTGTAGTTTTGGATCAACCATAGTTAATAGAGTTGAATGGTTATGAAACCCGGCAAACTTCAAAGGGGCTAACAAAGGCGCTGCGATTTAGGTTGGAAGGGGGCAAGACAAAAGATTGTGCAGGGTCATAGTTCATTAGCGTCACCTGAACGACTGAACTCACACGTTTCTATTGGCTGATTGATTAACACATTGGAATTTCTATTGTGTTTTGTGCAGGGTAGTGGTTGAAAAAAGCTAACAAAGACATATAACAAAGAATGTCGCTGGGTTTCATAACCATTCCACTCTATTAACTATGGATCAACATTTCCTTGAAACTCCAAAAGCAACATACACATGAGTCAAATTCAAACCGGAAGAGACGGAATTCTTTAGATTATTCACGAGGATTGTTAGCCCGCAATAAGAACTCTCTCGCTGATTTAATGACCTTGATTTGTAACATGGAGGTTGACCTAACTGATATGCGTAATGAATTCTTACTCTCGTCACATCAAAACGAAACTCAGTCATTTGGAAGACAAATTAGTGCAGCAAGATAATATGTACAAGACTGAAATAAAGATGCTGTCCTCACGTATTATTGACCTAGAAGTTGAAAATGGCGAGTTGAAAGCGGATATAATAAAGCTGAGATCCGACTTTCAAACTTTAATAAAAAAAATCAAGAATACAAAAAAGAAGACAATGAAAGACCAAGGTCTCCAGTGTTCCGAGACTACCCAACCTACTGAAGCTTTAGCAACGAATCAGTTTGTTCAAGAGCCATCTTTCTTACATGACAACCCGATCCCTATTCATCAGAATACATTTTCTGTGCTAAATGACGAGAGTTCACAATCACCTGACCGACAACCCACTACTAAAGAAAGGGACCATGAAGTACGGTAGTACGGTTAATTCTCGGGTTCAAAACAATGAATATATGCCTGCTCAAATGCAGTGTGTTAAACGAATAAGTAGTGTTTAAATTAAAAGGTCAACATACGAGAAAAAAAAAAATATTAAATTACACATATACTAGGGGAGCAGAGAATGAAAGTCACCGCGCTACCGGCCACTCCTAAAGACTGCTAAATTCAGCTAATAATTCTTCCCTTTGGTTATTACTAATAGGATTTCAAATGAAAGTGTATTTCATCTTCAATCTCATGTGGCCCGAGTGAAAGCCCATATGGGCTCTAGTTATCTTTAATATAGTTAATAAAATTATCAGACATAGCTGTGTTTCCATCGGGCAATAAATGTAACCCTCCCCTGTTCAGGTGTTTCACTTTATTATTAACATTCTCATGGCTAACTATGCTCCACTTATTCTGTCTACAAAATTTCTTCAAAATTTTATTTACCCCTTCGACTTTTCTGTTCAGTGAAGAGTCAGCACGGGTAAGTAAGCTCAGAAATTGTTACCTTTGTAGATGACACTCTCTCGATCCAATGTGCCAGGTTTACAATGTTTTCGGCCACTGTTTTAGGGTCATTATCCTTCAGGTCGTTCGTTCCACAATGAAGGATTACTTCATCCGGATTTTGATTGGAGACAACATCATCGCGTTTAATGAACTTGGAGCTAAGGCATTCCGGGGTGAGACCATGCAATGATTTAAAAATCATAATTGCTTCTTGCATTTGACGCTGCGTTTGTAGGCTTTTCCAACCCAGATCCTGCATTAGTCTGTCGGCATCGGCATCAAAGGTTGAAAAAGTTAACACTCGAGCAGCGCGATTCTGTAGCTTTTGTAGTTTGTTTGCTAACGTTTTGCCGCATTTCCCTCAAATAACATTACAATAATCGAAATGAGTCTGTACTAAAGCGTTATATTGGATAGAATGCAATGTTGCTGGGGGAACATATGGTCTCATCCGCTTAATGGCTCCAATGCCAGAGGCAATCATTTTCGATAACTTTTCTAAATGGCTTCGCCAGGTGAGATTTCGTCAATCAATAATCCAAGAGATTTGGCGGTTGCTACGTGATTAATTTACGAGTTGTGAATGTATTTTTCTGAGTCCCGCAGAGGCGAGAAAAAGTGGCGGGCAATGAGTAAAACATCAGCACGTAATACCTGGAAAACATCTAATAAGGGATTTATTATACGGCAGCTTTCTGAATTGATGGGTTTCTGTTCCATTTAAATCTTTATCGGGGAGCCAGTGCTAACCCTAGCCCTTAAACGGAAATCAATGATGACGAATCACGTGCGGAAGCCAATTATTCCATGCTTTAAAGAAGTGTGACAATTGAAGAGAACTTGATAAACCCAGTTTCTAGTGTTAGATCGTAAGGCAGCGGCATGGACAGGTATTCTACAGGGCAATATGGAAAGTCTAGTGGGTATTACGGCTCCATAATTGCCCTCAAATTTGCCCTTATATGGTAAATTTACGTCACAGTCGTATAATAAACGGTCATAAAGTACCATTGGCATCATTACTGGTTTACCTTTTATGGCTTGTTTAATTTTCAAACCAAAAAGTTTCAAAAGCGTGAAAAGAGGAGTTAACTTTTATACCGGAACTTCGTGTTTAAAGAACGCGAACATAAAAAGTAATTAAATCAGTTTTCGTTCGACGTGAACGGAACTCTATGCTCGTCATGTACTCAATCTGGTTATGAAAAACAATTAAAGACGAACAAACGAAATAGTAAACTCCAAATTTTGGTAGAAACACGTTCCTACGTCCGGTCGGTCTTGTGAGCGGGAGGTCGCGTATTTGAATCCCAGGCCGCGTCAACGGCTCTCTAGTAATCTATATGAAGAGCACGTATGCAGTGGAGAAACATTTAACGTAACTAAGCAACGAGCGAGGGGGTTTGGGATTTATTCACAGAAGATCACGCCCGAGTGCAGCACCCGATAAATAAATAAATGACATATCCTCTCGCTCCAGGCCGATAACCCAAATGGCTCGGTTTTCTGTTCATATCGGGAAGATACATCTCGAAACCCCTGCCCACCCCGAGATATGCCTCGCTTCCTACGTACAAAGGAATCAATACAGGGCTCCGTGCATAACGCTCAGTCGTTCGTGACAAGACTACAGCACTTGCATGTAGTTTGTCACGAACACTGAGCATTGTGCACGAAGCCTCAACAACAACGATTTATTGTACCCACAATAAGAAAAATATAATTATTACAATCATAAATTTAAATATTTAAAGGGCACTGGGTTCCCGAAATAACCAGAAAAGCTAAAAATGCCAGGAATCCAGTTACATGCAGTAATTTACAATACTAGGTCGGAGGTACTCAAATACATACACACACACACACGCACGCAAGCACACGCACACACAAATACTAAATCTACCAAAGCTTATTAATATATTACATAATACAGTTTACAGAAGATAAATGTGTTAATAATTACAGCTTAGTATTTTGAGAATGAAAGAAGCAGAATTCAGTCTTATTAGCTTTTCAATGAAACTTATCGAACAACAGAATGATACTAGGAGACTAATATTTGCATAGGAATTCTGTTTTTAGGTTTTCTTTAAATTTCTTGAGGGAGGTGGATTTGACATGTAAATCAAATGAATTCCACACTTTGGGCCCTTGAAACCTTATATTGAATTTGCCATAATTTGTTCTTGCTCTAGGAAGATAATAAGACTGTCTAGCTGCAGATCTTGTGTTATAATTGTGAATACTTCCAACTGAGGTAAAAAATGTATTAAAGACTGAAGGTAGCATTTGATTGTGGAACTTGAACATAAAAACTGCAATATGTAGTGTAACAAGATCACGCAGCTTAATAATATTTTGTGACTTAAATAAAGGGCTTGAGTGTTCATCAAATTTTGAAAAGGTCATAATACGCAAGGCCTTTTTTTGAAGAACAAAGAGAGGTTGAGTAGTTGTCGGGTATGTGTTACCCCAAACGATTATCCCATATATAAAAAAAGGGTAAATGAGGGCATAATAAAGGTTGGTTAGGATACTAATGTCTACATAATAACGAAGTTTAGATAATATTCCAACACTTCTTTTTATCTTTTTGGCAATGTATTCAACCTGTAATTTCCAACTAAGATTTGAATCAATTAATATGCCAAGATATTTAATGCATTTCTCTTGTCGTAATTGCTCATTATTCAATGTTAATGCAAAATTGGACATTAATTTCCTTTGAGGAGGATGAAACAGAACAAAATTAGATTTTTCTATATTTAATGAAAGCTTATTAGCACAAAGCCAGATGTGAATATTGGCTAAATCATTATTAATACTAGATTGTAGTATATCAAGATTCTTATGTTTACAAAATAAATTAGCATCATCAGCAAAAAGGTGAAAGTCAAAGAGGGATGAACAAAGATGAAAATCATTAATATAAATTAGGAATAATATTGGACCCAGGACAGATCCTTGGGGAATACCGCAGGAAATAGTTGATTGGGTTGAAGTTACATTATTAACTGTTACAGTTTGCTGCCGGTTACTAAGATATGAGGTAAACCACTTTTTAGCTACACCTCTTATACCATAGTACTCCAGTTTTTTTATTAAGATTTCATGATTAACCGTATCAAAGGCCTTGCTAAAATCTAAAAAAATTCCACACGAAAAATCACGCTCATCAATTGCTGTTTGTATTTTTTCAATTATACTAAGTACTGCATGGTCAGTGGAATGTTTAGTACGAAAGCCAAATTGCTTGTCAAATAAAACGTTTTTTCTTTTAAGAAAATCTAGCAGTCTGCTACATACAAGCTTCTCTAAGAGTTTATTGAAAATAGAGAGGAGAGAAATTGGACGATAGTTGCACAGGCAGGTTTGAGAATCTTTTTTATATATAGGTATTACGTTGGCTATTTTAAGACTGGTCGGTACTATCCCAACTGAAAAAGAAACATTAAACAGGGTTTCTAGAGGCTTTGAAATTACGGTTTTAAGAATCTTGAGAACAGAAACAGGTATACTAAAAGGGCCAGCAGCCTTACCAATTTTAAAGTTAGCAATCTCTATCTCAATTTCATTAGTAGTAACAGGGAACATGTAAAAACTATTACATGATGGATGCTTTAAGTAATCTAATGGTGATTTCTGAACATCTGGTATTAAATTAGCGAGATTATTTCCTACATTTGCAAAATATGCATTAAAAGCATTGGCAATCATTTTGGGGTCAGTTATTTCTGAATTATTTTCAACAATTTTAACAGCCTTCAAACTAGCCTTCGGCTTAAAATGTATTATTTCTTTAATTCCATTCCAAACTCTTTTGCTATCATTGATATTTTCTAAAAAATATATATTATAGTATTGTCTTTTACTAATCTTTAAAAGGTGATTTACTTTGTTTCTATAGTATTTAAATTTAGAGTGGTAATAAATAGATTTTGTCTTTAGATATTTCTTATATAATCTATTTTTTACTTGTATAGACACTTTAATTGCAGGTGTTATCCAGGGTTTAGACTTAAATTTCAATTCTCTTCTTGATATTTGCTTTATGGGGATGTTTATCTATTATTCCTGATATTTTATCATAGAAGGAATCAAACATACCAGATGGTTCACAATCAGATGTAAAAACAGTTTCCCAGTTAATGGATTGTATTTCATTAATCAAGGTTGTTTCCTCGAATTTAGAGTAATCTCTCTTATAGATTTTTACACTAGGTGGGAGAGTGGAAAATTTATTGAAGATAATAAAATTAGGCAAATGATCTGTTAAATCATATACTAAATTGCCACTAATAATAAAATGTTCAATTGAATTAAAGAATATATTATCAATCAACGTAGACGAGTGGTCAGTAATTCTGGTAGGCTGTAAGATTTGTGGTTGAAAAAAAAAAGAGCCAAGAGTATTAATAAAATTTTCAGAGCCAGCATGGGAATCATATTTTAAAAGGTCAATATTAAAATCTCCCATAATCAAACAAAGTTTATTTTCCCGGTGGATTTGATCAATGGTCAAGTTGATATAGTCCATAAAATTATCTAAATTTCCGTTTGGATGCCTATAGATTACTCCACATATTAGGTTAGGTTGGTCTTTAAAATTAATTTCTATCCAGAGAGTTTCAAAATCAAGATTAAAAGTAGTAAATTTTGATCGAATAGTGAAATTTAAATTATTTTTAACATAGAAAGCAACACCTCCTGCATTTGAAAGACTGGGTTCGAAAATAAAATTATATCCTGGTATGTTGGTATTTGTCAAGGCCTGTTTATCAGCTCTAAATTTAATTTCTGATAGTCCAATCAAGGAAAATGGAAAATTTAGTTCAGATAACATATGTATTAAGTTATCATGGTTAGCTGCTAAGCTTCTTATATTGCAGTTTAGAGCAGAAAATGCTTTAAAGTCTAATGAGCATTCAGTAATATCGTGATTACTGTTAAACTCATGAGTGCTATAGTAGTTAAAATTATGATCATCTGGCATATTCAAATCAATATCTGAATTCGTAAGGTGAGGAATGTTTGAGGCTAAAGAAGTTATATTAAGGAAAGGCAAATTATCAAGTTGCGAGATCCTGTCAGAGATATTAATTGTCATTATTACAAACAGCCCCTAAACAAGGGGAATATAAAACTAAAATTGGATCGTCTATAGTTAGCGTAACTTACAAGAGTTTAATCGCATAACTATACTTATCTTGACAGTAATTTGACAAGACAGTCCCTGTTCTTGATGCTGATCAGCCTCGTAATGATTCCTTTGTGCGTACATTGAAGCATGGAGGTGGAACCTCCCTGATTGTAGGAAGTGAGGCATATCTCGGCTATTCCAAAGACAGTGAATCTCGCAACGTATTCCCCTCGCAAGTTCTACTGACTATATTTACATACGTTGGAGTAAATATATATATTTAATTTAATGACAACATTATTTTCCTCCCTCCGCAAAAGCCAACACGCTAAATTCCAATTCGATCTGTTGATTAGCTGGGACCTGGCTTTGATCAGCCCCCATGGTTGTTTCAAGTCTCGTTAGAAATTCAGAGTTTTTTTTACATGAAACAACTGTACACGCCGGGCCACGAATAACCGAAAAAAAACGGCGGGGTTGAGTGTGACAGAAAACGTAAAAGTAACGACATTTCCTTACTTCTACTCTAAATTTGACGAAATGTTGGCATGTTGGCCTGGTAACAAAGTAAAACTACATTTTGGGGGACAATTGTTCTGTATTCTGACATTCTTGTGATATCATATGGGATGCCTCCTTTTTGGTGAAAATTAACCTTTAAAACACGTTTCAAAAATATGACGTCATCAGAATGCCTTTATGAAATATATTAATTTGGCGAAAATTTGAACTTTCTACGAAAAATATATTCAAAGTTATGGACGATTCACTATCTTATGACGCCATTAATAGTGAATTAATTTGTGTTAGAATTTTACGTTGTATATCAGCTTTGCTGTTGTCTTCGGACTTTTCATTCTTAATTGTTTATCTTTCGGCTGTATAGGTCTAACGTATTTTTGCAGGATTTTTGCACGGTATTTGCTTATATATTTTCTATTATGGATTTTTGTACCGTAGGTCTTGTATAGATCCGATTATTCCTGCTATTGTCATCATTTTTAAAGCTGGTCTGGCCAGCATAACTATATTTCTCGCAAAGCACTGACACGTTTAATTCAGATTTGCTTGGTTTTTGGCTTTTCGCCACACGTAATGACGTGTGACCCGATAACCAAGCTTTTCTGTGAGCTCGTAACTAGATGCTTCTTTGCGCAGTCCGTGTCGGTAGTGCATTGGCACCGAAGCCCGCGTACTGTTTGCTATGCCATACTGACGAGTTCTAATATGAACGAAACAGCTGTCTATGGCTGCAATCTAGTCCGAGCGCTTTTAGTGTCAGGCCTAGCTAACCGTAGTGCTTTGTGTTAGAATTTTACGTTGTATAACAGCTTTGCTGTAGTCTTTGGACTTTTCATTCTTAATTGTTTATCTTTTGGCTGTATAGGTCCTCACTTCGGATCCAACGTATTTTTGCAGGATTTTTGTTCACGGTATTTGCTTATATATTTTCTATTAATAGTGACGTCATACTTCATGCTTAAATCAGATTGCCGACTATAAAAATATTATTAAAGAGAATACTATGACTTGTGAATGCTAGCCAAATGCACTTCATCGATAAAATTCCCTCAAAAATGAACTGGCTATTTTCTGAGGGCACACAAATATATTTATGACGTCATAATGACGTATGCAAAAAATGGGGCTTCAATTCTAAGCTGAGTTATACTCAAAAAAATCAAAATTCTAAAAAGAACACGTTATTACTAAAGAGCTCTATTATTGTACAAAATATGATGCTCCAGTATTTCGAACTGTAAAAGTTAAAACAAGCGACATTTTCATAAATGGTTTTATGCTATAAATTTTGGCGGGAAAAATTACCAAAATTTAATAACTTTCGTTTACTTCAACCAATCGAGAACGGGTTTTCGATTATTTCATTCTCATGAACAAGAGATTTTAAAAAGTTATAACAAAACGATTTTAGAGGTAATAAAAATTTATAAGAAACCTATTAGAAAAGGATATATGACGTCATTGTGACGTCATAATAATGGCTACATTAGCTTAACTTATCAGACTATGTTTTGTTTACACTCCTTTATACACCTAACAAAATTCATTCTTCTATGTCGAAAACTTTTAAAAATATATAAAACCCGCCGTTTTTACGATCATTTGTGCCCGGCGTGATCATGCTGTGTTCTGAGCGCGAGCGAAACTCGATCTCTTGGTTACTACACTATATAAGCTTCATTGGTTGAAAATAAAACCGGGAGGGGAAAACGATAAGCCCTTACGGTAATTTAATAAAACAATAAACCAGAGAAACAATGCTTCCTAATTATTTATGAAGAGACTGTTATTGCGTGCAACGAGAAAACCGAGCCATGTGAAAAAATAACTTGTTTTATCCACTGGATAGGGATTTTCCGGTGCCGATAGTTATTCACACTGCAGGACCGTGGCCCGATGTTTCAACAATTCAAATCTTACTTCTTTAAAGCTATTTGACAGAGTACGTGGTTTGTTATAAACTGTAAACTAATTGTTAGTTCAGTATATCTATATGCAAAGGGCAAAAACATGATTTTGAAATTATTTGTTATGCGTAGTGCCCAACCCTTATTGAAAATCTACTTACAAAGTTATTCAACTTGAAGTTGAATAACTTTGTAAGTAGATTTTCATTGCTTTCGAAACTCGCGGAGCGAATGCCTTTATACCTGCAGACCCCATCTCAAGCATCGAGAGCACCATCGCAAACCGTTTGGGTAGAGCACTATGCGCTCAAGTCAGCCTTAATATTTTCCATTTTTTACAAGGGAAAAGTTAATATTTAACCCAAAAATAAAAACTGCAACATATATGACGGTGCACTCTCACTAATTACTCGGGCTGCCTGTGGCAGCACCGAGTCTTAAAATGCAAGCCGTTATTTTTTTTTTTGTTGGGTGTCGCAAAATGTCTGCGCATGCGTTAAAGGTCAAATTCACACCAATCAGATTGCACTGTGCTGGTCACGCAACAATCGCCAGGTTAATTTATTTACATAATTTAATACAGTAAAGCAAGATGGCGGAAGACCCGCGAGGAACTTTATCTCTAATTTGGAGTCTCATCTCTCAAATGTAAGCCAGTTTAATGTTTTATTTAACTTCACTCGTGCGAAAGCCTTCCAACAGGCTCAGGATATTTCAACTGGCGCTATTGACGGAGCCGAAGGACCGCGTTTTTTACCCAGATGGCCAGTGATACGACACGTACGACGACGGCTGAAGCCAGTGAACTGGGGCCAGGATCCGGAAAGCTAAAATTCGAAGAAATAGATATTGGAATCTATAAGCCATCGGCTCGCTGTGCTGCATTTAAAACATCCGAGGAAAACATATTATTTTGGGTGAAGGCACTTCAAGACCAATATTACGAGTCTCTTAAAAACTGTCAGAGATTTAAATTTACCGTAAGTTGGATCAGAGAGTATTGAGATCAAGTTATTTCGTTCCAGCGAGGATATTGACCTAGCGGAAACGGTACAAGCTGTCGAAGGATTTTACTTATAATCATCCACGTCTACTTAACAACAGGAATAGTTATGTGCCAAGGCATGGGCAAAGATTGAGTTTCCCAGATTACAGATGAAAGTAGAGAACTTAATGATTGAAGAAACAGAGGTCACGCGCGACATGCTTGAGAACATGAACATGTTCAACACTTTATATTATACTAAGAAAACAAAACAAATTACAGAGCCTGCAAGTTCACAAGTCAATGAAAAACCCCAAGTGCCTGTAGTTTTGGATCAACATATCCTTGAAACTCCAAAAGCAACATACACATGAGTCAAATTCAAACCGGAAGAGACGGAATTCTTTAGATTATTCACGAGGATAAATTTGTTAGCCCGCAATAAGGACCAAGGTCTCCAGTGTTCCGAGACTACCCAACCTACTGAAGCTTATCAGTTTGTTCAAGAGCCATCTTTCTTACATGACAACCCGATCCCTATTCATCAGAATACATTTTCTATGCTAAATGACGAGAGTTTACAATCACCTGACCGACAACTTGCTACTAAAGAAAGGGACCATGAAGTACGGTAGTACGGTTAATTCTCGGGTTCAAAACAATGAATATATGCCTACTCAAATGCAGTGTGTTAAACGAATAAGTAGTGTTTAAATTAAAAGGTCAACATACGAGAAAAACAAAACTATTAAATTACATATATACTAGAGGAGCAGAGAATGAAAGTCACCGCGCTACCGGCCTCTAAAGACTGCTAAATTCAGCTAATAATTCTTCCCTTTGGTTATTACTAAGAGGATTTCAAATGAAAGTGAATTACATCTTCAATCTCATGTGGCCCGAGTGAAAGCCCAGATGGGCTCTTGTTCACTTTATCGTCAGCTCCAACAAAATTCATTCAACCGGCGCTCTTTGTTGGGAGTTGAAGGAATAGTTCTTAGCAAAAAACGACAATTGAATTTGCAACGCACCGGAAATGAATCTGCGGAAGACATAGATGTGTTCAAAGTTGAATAACTTTGTAAGTAGATTTTCAATGCGTTTGAAACTCGCGGAGAGAATGCCTTTATACCTACAGACTCCATCGCAAGCATCGAGAGCACCATCGCAAACCGTTTGGGTAGAGCACTATACGCTCAAGTAATAAAGGCATTCGCTCCGCGAGTTTCAAACGCATTGAAAAACTACTTACAAAGTTATTCAACTTTGAACACATCTATGTCTTCCGCAGATTCATTTCCGGTGCGTTGCAAATTCAATTGTCGTTTTTTGCTAAGAACTGTTCCTTCAACTCCCAACAAAGAGCCGTTGAATGAATTTTGTTGAAGCTGACGATAAAGTGAATTAATGAGAGTTCACCGTCATATATGTTGTAGTTTTTATTTTTGGGTTAAATATTAACTTTTCCCTTGTAACAATGGAAATTAGTTTATCACATACATACTGAGATTTACGAATGGAATCACTCATGCGAAAACCCACTTCACAATTTTCCTTAGCCAATCAGAATCGCGAAACGAATTTTTCACACGTGCGAAAAGCGTTTCGTCCAATCAGAAAACACCTGCCAAAACATATCGGGATTTGCAAACTGGACTTGAGATCGGAGGCGCCACTTTCATTCACTACGAAAGTTGGAGGTTTTTACTTTTTTTTTAAATAATGTAATATTGACCTGTAAACAGCCAACTAACGATGTTAAAACTTCCAAGTCAATTGAGGAGTATATTATCGACCAAGAAAACAAAATCACAAGAGCAAAAACTTAGAGAAACAGCAGTAAAGTTACTCAAAGAGACAAAGAAGAAGCGAAATTCTACCGAAAGAACTCAACAGATATTGAGATAATCTATGTGAAATCATTCTTAGTGTCAAAAGAAAATACGGCGAAGATTACGAGCTTTCAATCCTTCGTGGAGTGATTTCAACTTCCATAGACCATCGACATTTGAAAAATCGTAAATATTCTGTGAGCAGAGAAAACCTACAAGCCATGGAGATGTCTGGAAACCGTCGTAGCAAACAACTTGGACAAAAACAGGTATACTAATCTATTGACGATGTAAACTTGTAAACTTTATTTGTTGAGTCAAAGACAGTTTCATATTGATGTTGAAAATTATTTTAAGGCTGATGACAGTTTAGAAAGTAAGATTTTCTTTCCATTTTGATCGTATCGAGCATAAATTTTAGTCTACGTTGAGTCGGATACGAAATGCAAAACCAAAAATTGAAAGCTACAAATGTACGTGTTCAATGACGAGACCTAAATAAAACCTGTTTGATACTGGAGAAAAATCTCAGTATGTATGTAATAAACAAATTACAAGATGGAAAGTGCTTTTGTATGGTATTTACACACTTGTTTGTTTTCACAAAACTCACTCGCTCGTACCTCGCTCGTTCGTTTTGTGAAAACAAACTCGTGCGTAAATACCATACGCCAGCACTATATATACCACACCAGTGAATATCACTTTTCGCGCGCTCTGATTGGCTACTCAGACAGTGAATATGTAGAGGTTATTGACCAAGCGTGAGGTCAAGATGGGGGGATATTGGTCGAGTTCATTTTTTGCCCCGTCTCGGTCCATAAAAACGCAAAAAATGAACGAGGCCAATATCCCCCCATCTTGACCGGACAAGCTTGGTCAATAAGGTTTTTATTATATGGCACAAATGAATAAAATCACACTTTGACACACGCGCCAGGAACCCATTGCGTGGTAAACTGAAGAGCGAATAGAAATCAATCTAAAATTAGACTGAGTCTCGAGGACTTTTCACTTGAAGTTCAACCTTGTGGCGTTCAAAACAGTTTGTTTTCCGACGTAAAAAAATGCGTTTTTATGGATGAAAACTGACCTGTACTTTACTTCAGATGTACTGAGTTTCAATGACAACTTCATCAGGAAGGCCGAATGCATTAACTAGAAACAAAAATGTGTATATTTGTGGAATATTTGAAAGTTGAAAACCGGCGTTGAAATCACTCGAGTGGCGATAACTCAGATAAGCACACTGCAAAACTTGACAAATAGAGTTGTAGAAGAATACAAACAAACTTGTAAGTATTAATCTAGTAAATACTCTTAATTTGTAAGCCATTTACCAAATGTAAATACTGAATTTCTTAGCTCATACAATATAAAACCTGCTTTCTTTGATGAAACTGTGTGCTAAGCTTACTCGTTTCCGTAATAATTTTATTTCTTTGTACCACGATTGTAGTAGCGTTGTGAGGTAGCCGAACTTTTCTTTGTGTTTTTGAAGTCACGGCCATTTCAGCTTCGCTATAGTTTTTTATCTCCGTAAGTCCAGCTTCGTTCAATTCAGTCGCTTTTGCTGCAGTTGTTTTCATCGAACTTGCAAGAGCCAGAAAAAACTGCATTAATCCCTCTAAAAAGGTGAATTTTAGCTGTAAACGAAAAGGCAGAACGATTTTTAAATTAGTATTTGCCTTCATGTCACAAATTGTTTAGTTTCTTTCAAAATGTATGGGTTCTATCGCTATTTGTTTACGAAGAATTGTGAGCGGTTTTGTAAAATCCTGAGCGGGCAAGATGGAAAAATCTTGCCCGCTGAGCAACCAATCAGATTGCAGCATTCAGAGTCATCTTGCTCGCTCACGGAGCTGCCATGTAATAAGATTTCATATTCACCTCTGAGCAAAGCAGCGATCATTTCGCGCGAGTTTTTGTCCATTTGACAGAAAATATAATAACTATTTGGTGATAGCTATTCACCTGCAGTGTGGTATATACTAAAACAATTATTCACCTCAGTGTCGGTGAATAGTGGTGGATATTTACCTCGCCGAAGCGGCTCGGTAAATATACACCACTATTCACCTGCATTTCGGTGAATAATTGTTAAATATTAAGGCTGACTTGAGCGCATAGTGCTCTACCCAAACGGTTTGCGATGGTGTTCTCGATGCTTGCGATGGGGTCTGCAGGTATAAAGGCATTCGCTCCGCGAGTTTCAAAAGGTGATTGAAAATCTACTTTCAAAGTTATTCAACTTAGAACACACCTAATATGTAGATTCTTGTTCTGTCTCTTGCACAATATATATTAAATAGGTGATTATTTTTGGTAGTGAAATTTTTTTACGACGAATTGTTGGCCGCGAAGCGTTTACGACGAATTTTTGATAGAGAAGATGTCTTAGCAGTGAAACTTTTAAGACGAGTTTTTGTCAGCGAATTTGATTAGATCTGTGTGGATATGAAAATCATTTTAAGGAGGTGAGGTGGAGGTGAGGTGGCATATGGAGGAAAGTAGTCTAGTACTTGTGAAAATGACTTCGAAATTGTAGTTAGTTCTTAATGTATATTAGGTTTGCGAACGAAAAGTCAATTGCAAAGAGACGGAAATAGATCCTGCGAATCGAAAGTCAGTGCATGGAACCGAATATTGCCCAAACTAGAGGAGGCTTGTTTGAAAAACGATTTGCAAGATATTTAAAACGCAACAATCATATATGAAATTTCAAAGATGAATTACTGATGGTTTCATTTCCAATTGGTGTACAATTTTAAATTTTATACCTCCAACATAAAAGGTTGGGACTGATTGCTTTGAGCGAGAATTATTTTTAGTAGTCGAAGACTTATTCCATGTGAGTTAAGAAGACAAGTCAGAATCTCAGAGTGATTGTATCCATGCTTACTGAGTCGCAATTCGATGCATGAGGGTATCCGTGTACTTAAATCAGGTTCAATGCTTAGTACTGGATAGGACTTTAAAAATAAGATACGGTATCACGTACACGGCTGCCGGCAAGCAGCAGAAAGATCTGAGCTTGCTAAAAAGCAACGGAGAAAAGATATAAATGATGAAGTGTACCAACCAAAAAACGAAAAGTACCGCCGGTCGCATTTTAAAAGCTGATATTTTTGTTAAAAACTCTACGATGGAGCTGTCGGAGTTTGCGATGAACAGACGACACCAATTTATACTTCAGTGTTCTGACATATTTCATAGTCACCATTCCTTTTTTGCCGGTAATTATAGAGCAGACAGGAAGTGGGCTAGCCTGCGTCGCATCCGAACTGAAATCGGGTCGGTTCAGTTCGGATGCGACGCAGGGTAGAAGTGGGCTTCAGGGTAGTTCTATTTTATCACTGAGCCGATTCGGTAATTCACACATCACGGTTCATGCACTCCGGTTTTGCGATAGACAGACTGAAACTTGCGCTGTGACAAACAGTTAATTATGTCCAACTCTATCGATTAGTCTGGGCCGTTTGAAATTTGAAGCGATGCAAGGAACTAGAAAGAAAAGGTTAGGAAGGCCTTACCTGGCCATCGCCGGTCACTTGTTTAGTGATATGATTTAAAAAAATGAAGTTGTGATAAGGGCGATGTATATTGCGATGGATACAGCACCTTATATTTTATTACATTTGCTAAGACCAGCAGTATTGAAACAATTTCATATCCATTATAGCGGAGCAAACATTATAAACAACAACATGGATTTCGTGACACGAAATTCATAAACAGAACTAGATCGCTTATCTCATATTACAAGGGCACTTTTAAAATTCGTTTGAAACCGGTTGTCTGCAGCTTATCTAGCCATTTTAAGGCGCCTACTATGTCTTTTGACGTATTCTAGAAGATTAGCTGTTCGGACTTTCTAGGTGGAAATCGCGTCAACCGAAAATACTATGGCAAAATATTCCCGGCCTACGAATTTGTTAATAGTCTAGAACATAACAAGAATTTTCTAGCCCAAGTATAAACTTCATGTTGCAAAGTTTTGTGTAGGTACGAATTTTTTAGGGATTCTTTTTTCCTGTTCTGACTCTATTGATCAGTCGAATTGGGACGTACGAATATTTTAGGGGAAACCTTTTAACCTGTTCAACATTTTCGTTAACGATATACCCGAGATTTTTTCAAGAGACTGATGTGAACCAGTGCTGCGCTATTAGGAAATCAACAAGTGAATTGCCTCTTATATGCAGATGATTTGTTACTTTTATCAAATAGTGAAAACGGTCTACAAAATTGTCTGGATAATCTTTACTCTTACAGCCAAAAATGGAAATTGAGAGTAAATTTAAGTAAAACGAAAACTATGGTATTCAACAAGTCAGGACGTAATGTTGATCTTAGGTGTAAGTTTGGGAAAGACCATGTAGCTAATACTAGATGTTATACTTATCTTGGATCTGCCCGGCCCTGACTCCTTCTGGCTCCTTTACTGCTAGTAATAAGAGCCCTTTTCAGTCTTTTGAAAGTATTTCATCCCCGCTCTGGGATCCCAATGAAGATCTTTCTGAAGTTATATAATGCATTAGTTCGCCCTATTCTATTATAAATGTACAACTGCGAAATTTGGCCGGGTGCTTATTGCAAGCGATACAACTCTTTTGCCCATTTTAAGGAAATGTTATTTCAACCTTAAAATGTACAAAATCATTCTTGGAGTGAATATTAAATCTACCCAGTTATGCAGTAAGATCAGAACTTGGAGTCTTACCTCTTCATGTATCCATATACAACAATTACTAAAGTATCTTTCTCATTTGCTTGATCATAGTGATAATCCTCTTTTAGTGGGGGCTCTTGAAACTTCTTGTATTTTAAACAAGAAAGGAACACGATGTTGGGTTAATGTTTCGTCTTACCTCCGGCTAAAATTACTAAGGCCAAAATTTTGTGACTCCGTGAAGTCTGTAGCGAACCTGAAATTCAAGCCAATTCTCCAATTAGCTGTAAAGAGTATATAGAACAGATTTATATGAAGGAATGGAACAAAGAGAAAACAGAAATATATCATGGTTTAAAGAATTCCAAGCTTGAATTGTTTGTTAAAGTTAAGGGCAACTATACGTAGGAGAAATCAAAGACTTTGATGCCCGTAAAGCCGTAACAAAACTGCGTATCTCAGCGCATCTTTTTCCTATAGAACAGGGTAGATATGTACAACTGCCTAGAGATCAGAGAATTTGTACTCTATGTAATTCAGGAGAAGTGGGAAATGAGTTTCATTATTGATTTCAATGTAAGGATTACAATATGTTACAGACTAGAACGTCCTTTCTTGATAAACTCTATTCTATTAACCCACTTATCTCCTTCTTTAGCCATACTACTTTGTTCTACTACATCTTATCTATGAAAGACGATAACTTAATACATGTTAGTGCCACATTTTTTAAAAACATTATGTAAGGGTTAGAGACTGCTTGTGAGTTCTTTATCGACAAATACAGGCACGCGCTGACTGTACGATGAACGAAAACTAACGAATACTGCATGAGGCCGAAGGCCGAATGCAGTATGAAGAATGAAATTTTGAGTTCATCGTACAGTCAGCAAGTGACTGTATTTTGCCGATAAAGCACAAACTTGAAGTCTCTAACCCTTTTAATATTCAAACTGAGTGCACTGTCAGCCGTGAATTTCAATCGAAATCAGTTGTCAACTGATAACAATTTCATAAAGAAGTCAAATATTTCGCATGAATTAAATCATTTTACGGTAAATATCTCCACAAAGAAAAGTCATTTCAATAGACAATGAATAAAAACAGAAGTAGATAACTTTGCAAAGAATAATTTACTTTGGCGTTCGGTCAGTTTAGTTGACGCCTTGCGAGTACATTTAACTCGAAAACGTTTCTCTTGGAGCCACGTATTAAAATAGCGAGTATTTAGCCGGCTTAATTCCTAGATAGTCTACTTTCTTTAATAGTTTCTTTCATTCGAAAATAACTAACCTGCAGATTCCAGTGAATTGAAATCTTGAAACCGGCCTCCATGTGCTCGGCTCTGATGCAAACATTTTCCAAATAACAATATCCTAGGTTTTCGAATGACTCGTACTTCCAGCGCTTGCAAATCAGCCATTTCTAACGAATGATTATGCAAATGTTTGCCTGAAAACATAATGTGAGGCGAATGGTATGATCGTACATTTAACTCATTAAAACGTTTCTCTTGGAGCCATGTATTCCAATATCAATTATTTAGCCGGCTTAACTCCTAGATAGTCTGCTTTCTTTAATAGTTACTTTCATTCGAAAATAACTAACCTGCAGATTCCAGTGGGGCAGTGAATATTGAAATCTTAACTCGAAACCGGCCTCCGGCCATGTGCTCGGCTCCGATGCAAACATTTTCCAAATCAAATATCCTGGGTTTTCGAACCATCCACTGAATTCTCGCTTAATTTTCTCCTCTTATTGACAGAATAAGGTCTCGGAAATACAATCCATTTCTTAAGTAAGACTACTAGAGTGTTGTAGAAACCTTTGTTCACTCGGACAATGCATGTTGACTTGTAAAGTTGTACTTCCAGCATTCGCAAATCAGCCATTTCCAACGAGAGATTATGCAAATGTTCGCCTCAAAATATATATCTTCTGTCACACAGGCAACAGAGTTCAATCCTGCCGTTACCTTTCTAGTAATTGTCTGCATTTTCACTGTTTAATATGCGATGAGGTTTTCCAAGCCGTCCAAACACGTAACTAAGCGAAGGACTAGGTCTCCCTTTCCCTAGGTAAGAGAGAGTCTGGGTCGAGTGCTGTGGTTACCAATAATGCACGCTCATTAGCCAATCACATGCTTGGATTTTGTACAATGCACGAAATTTGAACATTAAACAGTTATATACTACACAGATTAAGCCCTAAATCGTATATTTTCATTTCTTTATTTTATTAGATATACACCAATGTAACTCATATGTTTTCAAGGTGCTAATAAAAAATATTGTATTGTATTGTATAATTTTCTAGGGATTGAAAACAAATTTTCTAGCCAGTATTTCAGAAAACAATTTTCTAGGGATAATTTTCTCAAATCCGAAAGTTTTAGGCTAACTTACTCTCCCGAACAGCTTTTTAACCGAAAACTTCGTTGGGTGCCATTGATATTAGCCTGATTTCAAGGGTATTTTTTAGTTGCTAGATTAGCAAACATTCGATTCCTTCAATACAACCATTTTTGTTCAATTTTCAACTGTGAAAACATGCTTAAATATAAGAAAAGCAGAACCGGTAACCGGTAACTGAAATTATGAAATCGGTAACCGGTAACCGGTAACCAACTTCCAATTGGTTTTTAACATAGCGTAGTCTATGAACCTATAATGAATTTATTTGGCTAATGTTGCTGCACTGTTGAGTAAACTCTGACATCGTAGTGCGTCAATTGTTCTGTAGTGCACAATATATAATCAAACCCATGTGATATTATTGATTTCAAAAAGGGGGAATAAACAGATAGCAAATAAGTTTGGAAATGAGTGTTCCTATATACAAAGCCAAACTATTTAAAAACAAATGTAATTAGACGCCTCTCCCCCCCCCCGTTCCCCAGTCACCAATTCTTCATCGATGAAATGCTATTAAACCGACCAATTTCAAAAAGATACAAGTGTCTATGGCCAGTTATAATAATAATAATAATAATCTTTATTTATATAGCGTTATTTCTACTATAAAACCAATAGCGCTTTACAATGCTACTACTACTGATAATAATAATATAAGTAATAATGTAAGTAACTATAACAAATGTTTAAATTATATACAAATGTTATCCTTAAAATTACAATATTGGTGTATAAATAATTAATTAATATTTACTCAAATAAATTACGTTTACGTAGCCGACTCAATCAAGTATTTCAGGTATCAGAGTGATAATAGCGTCTAAATAAGTAAGTTTTAACTCTGCTCTTGAAAGTGTTTAGAGACTCAGTAGTCCTTATAATGTCAGGCAGATTATTCCATAATGTTGGCGCAATTACTGAAAATGCGCGCTTTCCATAAGTTTCAAGATTATATTTAGGGACGACTAAAAGTTTCTTATTAACCGAGCGTAGCGATCTACCAGGTATATATTTAATTAAGAGTTCTTGTAGATAATAAGGTCCAGTTTCATGATAAGCTTTGAAAGTTAAAATTAGAATTTTAAATTCTATTCTAGCAGTAATGGGTAACCAGTGTAGTTCTTTAAGTATTGGTGTTATATGTTCTGGTTTCTTAGAATATGTTAAAAGGCATGCCGCAGCATTCTGCACGTACTGGAGTTTTTGTACTAAGCATTGTGGTAGGCCAGATAATAGAGAGTTGCAATAGTCAATTCTCGAAGTTACAAAGGCATGTATTAAGATTTCACAATCTCTGTATGACAGAAATCTTCTGATAGTAGATAGATTTCGTAAATGATAAAAGGCAGTTTTACACATGAAATTAACTTGTTTGTTCATTGAAAGTGTGTGGTCAAACCAAAGGCCAATGTTCTTGACTGACTTGGACACTGTGATCAGATCAGTACCCGCATAGATAGAGTCTAGTGGTGGAACTGGTTTATGGCGGGCATTCAACACTAGTAGTTCTGTCTTATCATTGTTGATTTTCAGCTTGTTTGCGGTCATCCAGTTGTTGATATCTAGGATACATGCTTCCACCTTTGATTTTGAATACTCAGGCTCGTCAGTACGTGACGGCTGGAAGGACAGGTATATTTGACTGTCATCAGCATAGAAATGATATGACATTCTGTGGCGTTTGATGACATCTGCAAGGGGTGCTGTGTACAACAGATACAAGATAGGGCCTAGTACAGAACCTTGAGGTACACCACAAGGTAGATCACGATTGGTAGAGCTTTCATCGCCAACACACACAAAAGAAATGAGTTATAAAAGAAATGAACTTTTTATGGCCCCTATAAGCCACCGTACCTATAAGCCACCGTACTTGAAGAACAAATTTACTTGTTCTGATAATTTTAAGTAAAACTACATGTACAAAGCTTTGTACTTGATTAATGTATCAGTCAATTCCAAACCCGTGCATCCCTCCCCCCGGCCACCCCCGGGCATTTGATCAGAGGCTTGCTCCCGAGGGTGGGGAATTTGACGACAGTATCTAAGTCCTCAGGGGCGGGCATTTGACAAACAGTGGGGGTGGGGGTGGGGCATTTGATCGGTGTTCAAAAAATACATTCTTTCTGTCTACAAATTCGCATCGCTCGCGTCGAAATGGCGAACGTACGTGTCTTCGAGGAATTCCAGGATAATGATTGCGCATTTGTAGAGGCTTGATAGAGTTAACCTGCCAAATTTGAAGGCCACTTTCAGAGGTAAATTGCTTATGTTTAAACCTATAAACGTTTTGCTTCGTGAACTTTGCCCGACTGCGTGATATTAAGTGCGTGACAAGATTTGTGATAAGTTGAATTTTCTGCGACCCTCGACAGCGCGCGAGTTAAAAACTTAATTATTATATCGGTAAAAGACGGGCCGATTGGTGCCTGTTGCATACTTTATATACCAAGAACATAAGCTAACATATTCAATTTCAAACCATTAATACGTTTATTATAAAGTATATAACTGAAACCAAGAACGATCGAGCCGGTAGAAATGATTGTTCTCCTCCCTGACCGGTTGAAGGTGGTTTTCACCGTCGGTGTTTCCTGTGAATTGCTTGAGTCAGAGATTCTGAATAAAACAATGATTTCATTTATTTATCAATAGTCTTTGCCTTGTAAAATTTTCTGATCCGGTTCCCGATGGTGGGGCATTTGAACAGCCTGGATGAAAAACTGGTGGGGCATTTGAACAGTTTTTCTGCCTTGGTAGTGGGGCATTTGATCGATTTTTTTCAAGATGTTCAAATGCCCAGGGGTGGCCCGGAGGGGGCATGCACGGGTGTGGAATTGACTGATACATAACTTTCTGAGTATTTGCCGAATCGTGACAGCCGTGTGTTGGAATTGATCCATATAAAGAGATCTAAGTTCGAGAAAATAGAATAAAAGTAGTAAATCGATAATAATTAATCAGTTTTGCGCCGGAAACAAATTTTGTAACTACATGAAGCTGGATTTTTTAAACTTTTCTTGTTCTGTTGTGTGTGGATCGTCTTTATATGCAATTTTTTTTATCTTCAGGTGATGTAGTACGTGTTATTGAAAATAACTGAACGTGACAACTGCGACAGAGCTGTGGAGAAGAAGAAATGGTCGATTTCTAATCTCTTTGAACTGTTTAAAGTATAACTTTTAGTAAAACTTGACGGTTTAACGTGACAACCATTTAGTGGGCTACATGCGGAATTGGTCAAAAAACGCTAGACAGTTTTGATTCTGGACGGCAGGCTTTTTGCGGGCCAAAATATATATTTTAAGACAGAACATTAAAATGGTTCAGCTTTAAGGACACATCTTTTTTTGTTGAGAAATACATATACCAGAGGAGATAAAGGCATCTGAAATTGGTCCTAATTTCATCTTGAGCACGGCTACTCGAAGGCAGTATATTCAATGGTCCGTATACGCAGACTCAAAATAGGAATTTTAAAATTATTTTTATGCCCTACGATAGGGGAAAGGATGGTAAATTCAGTACCGAAATAAAAAAGACTGAAAGAATTGCCGTTTGTTCAAAATGCACAATATTTCCAAATTTCCAATGCCGCCCAGCGAGCGTCGGCCATACTTTGAACTTATCTATTTTTTTTCAAAAATGAAAAAGCAGTGGAACTTTTAAATGTGATTTTCGAAAATAGTTTACCATATGAGTTCTTTTGGTAAGATAAAATGGAATCTGATTTTTCACTTCTGTCGCACGATCTCCGCTCTTAAGAGGCAGTTATCAGGGAAGCTATAAGACACTGAAATTTGGAACAATTCTGCCGAAGTTTTACTGCTTTAGGTGACTTAACTTGCTTAGTAATGCTAACTGTTATGGAGTTAAATGTTTTAAGACGTACAGACATTGGACAAGTATATATTAACTGATGGATGAAAATTTCGCTTTTATATTATTTCCCAGTCAATCTCTTATAACCGACGCCATTTTTAAAGTGCAAGAAATCACAAACTACGCATGCTCGGCAGCCATGATGTCCTCGATTCTTGCCCATGTTCTCGTCGACTTCTCTTTTCTCTGTGCCTTGTGTAATAAGGCGAACATTCCGAGCAATTGCTTTCATGCCATCAAGGCTTGCGTGTGATGAAAGCTGCTTTGGAAGCGGCATTCTCTAACAGCAACAATATTACAGTTAAAATCCTTTCATCTTCTCATTAGTTCTTCTTCAAAGTGAGCACGTTTATTAGACCTTAACCGCTACATGCGTATATAATCGTTTGTAACACCGCCTTGTTGTTTGCGGCTAACGTTCCATTCGTCTCCGTTTTCATTGATTTCAATTTTTGTTCTCGTCTTCTATTTCCTGTAGTTCCTTGTGTAATTAGGCGAATATTCCGAGCATATGCTTTCATGCCATCAAGGCTTGTGATGAGAGCTGCTATGGAAGCGCTATCCTCTAACAGCAACAATATACCTCTAATGACTATCTCGGTTATTGTAGTTTTACTTGAATTTATTATTATATTACAACAGATGTTTATTTTGGTGCATGTTGTATTTTATAAGCGTTTCAAATTAGAGTAAAGCGGAAAACAAATTCATCAAATTGTGAGATAAAAAAAATCATTTTCGAAGTGAACAACCGTCAGCACACTTCAAACATCGAGAAAGGAACCATTTAGCAACAGTTAAGATCCTTTCATCTTCTTCATAGTTCTTCAAAGTTCAGCTTTTGAATGAGTACTTTTATTAGAACTTAACTGCATGTGTATAATCGTTTGTAACACAGACTTGTTTGCTATTACCATAGTTAATAGAGTGGAATGGTTAGGAAACCCGGCAAACTTCAAAGGGGCTAACAAAGGCGCTGCGATTTAGGTTGGAAGGGGGTAAGACAAAAGATTGTGCACGGTTATAGTTCATTAGCGTCCCCTGAACGACTGAACTCACGCGTTTCTATTGGCTGAATGATTAACACATTGGAATTTCTATTGTCTTTTGTGCACGGTGATGGTTGAAAAAAGCTAACAAAGACCTATAACAAAGAAGGTCGCTGGATTTCCTAACCATTCCACTCTATTAACTATGCTATTACATGTGCTATCGATCGCTTCGCTTCGGAATTTATTCAACGCTGACGGAAAGTATGCGGAAAGTGAACGGCTTTTAAGGACTCTCTTCTAGCTTAGATACATCCTGGTAGCATTGTTATACCGGCCTTCCACTGTTTATTTATCCAAGTAAACTCCATTTCGAGCCGTTTAGTACGAGTAGACCTGTTTTTACTGCATCATACGCCGCGTGGAAATACCGTTAATCGCATCTCGCTTACTCCGGATTGGGATACCTATGGTTTGTACACGTCATGAAATATTCCCATATTTAGACGAGCTCCTAAAGAAAGGAATCGCACATTTTATTAATTCATGAAATGACAATATAAACTATTAAGAAGGAAAGTCCGAAGACTACAGCAAAGCTGACTTGATACAACGTAAAATTCTAACACAAAGCACTTTGTGCTAGAATTTTACGTACAGTTGTATATCCGCTTTGCTGTAGTCTTCGGACTTTTCATTCTTAATTGTTTACCTTTTGGCTGTATAAGTCCTCACTTTGGATCCAACGTATTTTTGTTCCCACTATACAACCGCAGCCATCGTCACTCAATTGCTATCAAATTTCTAAATTTTATAAAACCACTGCGGCTAATCTATGTATTTTTAGTCATCTGAGATCACTAAATCACGTGAAAAAGATCACCCAGTTTGATCACGTGATCCAGCCTCTGGAGTAGCCGCCATTTTGAATCTGACAGAGAAGTTCCTGGGAAAGAGGTTGGCTGAGCAGTTTAATTTACGATTAGGCTCCTTTTCCTAGATAAATACGTGGGCTTGGGCAGGGAAAGGATCGTCTGATTGCGGGTTACTGACTAGTAGCAAAACGGTGCGTTCTACAAGCGTTCACCAGGTATGCTAAAAATATGAATTTCTATAGACCGCAACCTAAAACTAACTATGGCATGACAACTTTCAAGTTTTCTTTATCCAAAATATGGCAATCGATCCCCACAGAAATTAAGTGTCTAAGTTACTCTCAGTTTAAGAAACATTATAAAATCTATCTTCTCAGATCACAACTGCCCTAGTCATGTATTAGATGTATGTGTTTGTTGATAATATTATTAGTCGATTAGTTTAATATATTAGCAAATTAGTCTGATATTTTCACTTTAAAAATTTGGTTCCTATCCTTACCTAGATATTTTCTAATCCAAATCCTATAGGAGCTATCGAGGCTTAAGTCAACCGCAGTTTTATATACCTTAAACCTGTATTTTACGTTGTCCTGTGCGGGCAGTGGTTAACTCGAAAGCTTCGGCTCCTTTAACCACTGCACACTCTCCCCCTGTTACTACCATATTTAATACTGTCTTTTATGTATCCTCCTCCTAAATGTCTATCATACTCTTTAACTTGTAATTATCCGTGTAGTACATAGAGTGGAAATAAAGAAAACTGAAAACTGAAACTGAACTGAACTGAAGCCCTCATTTCACACCACATATTTTGTTTCAAGCTCCTTAGCTTGTATAAGCAATATATTGATTTGTTAAGATAGACAAAACGTAAGAACACGTAAAAACACTTTCTATCCTGGTATTTTTTGAAAAAGTGGATCGGTTGGGCGATGGACAACGAAAGGTTTTATGGGGATGGCCTAAGTAGCAACTGAGGAAACTTGGATCGGGTAGAACTTCTCGAAACGAGCGACAGTATTGGCCTACCCAACAATAGAAAACACCCTAACCTTTAAAAAGTGCAGTATACAAAAACAATAGAAGTTAGTATTATGGGTGCAATCAGAATACAGGTCTCGAGAGGTTCCGTGCTACTCAGGAAATCGGTTAAAATATTTGGGCCGAAAGTTCTCTTTGTTCTTGATTAAAATATTGAATGCCTTAAAGCTGAATTAGCGAGACAATTCCAGTGGTGGGCGGAGTTACATATTTGTTGACCAATATTTGGAGCACACTATAAAGTTTGAATGACATCTTGACGGGATTATGCACGGCTTTAGGAAATATATATCACAATGAATTGATATAAATGCTGTCAGCTGAAAGCATAAGTCCCGTACACCCACTTTTTTCGATTTCGTTAAGTGGGAATAACTCTTCTCCTTTCATAGATACTAATTGCATGGCAACAACAAGGAAGGGCAAACTGAACTGAATTCTGGACAACAAAAAAAACATTATTTTAGATTGCACAGTTCAGTACCAAATTTCAAATGGGATTTCAAAATCACGGTGCACTAATCCATAAATCGTAGGTTTTCGTTAATTTGTCTTTCTTGAAATCGCCGAATAATTCAATATCTCGCGTTGTATAAAAACTCATTGTGGAAAGTAGTATGAAGGTTAATGCAATTCAAACTACAAGTGCTTTTCGGTAGAACTTTTTATATTGTCTTGGAAGCGTTTGTCCTGAAAACGAAATACTGAGTTGAGCGCATTGCGAGCTAAAGAACTTATTAAGTGGCTTAAAAAACTCCAGCTGTTTCGTTTGTTTAAAAAACAATTTGAAGCTGAAATGACAAAAGAGATATCGTGAGTGACGTATTAACAAGTGGACTGTAAATCAATGGCGACACTGACTAAGCTTAAAAGAGAGAGATGCATGAGTTGCTCAGTCAGTCAGTCAGGTCCAGGACTTCATTCAGGTATGTTCCATTCCATAAGACACATTTAACTTAAAGACAAATTTCACCTAAATTTGGAGGAATTAAACTCGCCAACTTTCGGATAATCGTCCCAAGAAATTCCCGTTTCTGTTTCGATAATGTGCCTCATTTTGAATAGATACTGCTTTATCGTAATTAAGTGCTTCGCCGCATTTCTAGTTCTTTAGGAAAACATTTCTCAGGCAGTTTCATAAGGCATGGAACCGGGAAAACAACGTTCGTATGCCTGTAGGACGTATACTTTATCTCCATCGGCTGGCTCGATTATCTCCTTGCTGGCTCCGGCGATGTTACTGAAGACCTTTCAGGGTACGTTTTTGGGAAAACATAGCGCGCCGTCCATTTATCGTACATACCAAAACCTAAATATCGTTGGAAAGCTTATATGATATATAACTGGCTACAAGACTGCAGTAAAAAATGGTTTGTATGAACGAAAACAAAAAATTGTGCTCTTGTTTACTAAGCTTTTCATTCCAGTTCAACATGCTAAAAGCGAACAACTATTTACAAATTGTAAAGTCTGATAGTAAGATATCACATCAACAAAACGGTTTCTGGGTTTGTCAAAACTCCAAATACTTAGAGTTTTGGATTTTTTTTACTATTTTCAGCTAAACACAATATCATTTGAAGTTGATTGGACTTGCGTAAACGGGCCGTAAAACGATAAATAATGTAAATGTTACAATTTCCAAACACACTTTTGTTACGAGAATATTAAACTACTAGTATGCCAATTTTTAGACGGTTCGTGGGTCTTCCGTCCATTTGATTTTTATCCAAAATTGAAAATTACAAAATTGGTTTCTTAATTTCAATTTTTGTTTTTGTTTAATGTACTGAAGAATAAAGTTAAAATAGAAAATGTGGATTGAATTTCCGTTCATTTAAAAATTAGAAATTGAAATTTGGAACTATCATACATTCTGCTTAGTCAGTGTGGTTAAAAGTGGAATTTTTGAGCTAGCCACGCTAGAACTTTGATGTTGCTGAATAAAAAAATCTGTATTTCCCTTATCGAAGTAATTAATAATACATAAAGCAAAAACGAAGGAAATCACCGACCGATAAGTGATCTTTAAATCTAATTCAGATTTCGGCCAAAATAAGTCGTATCACCAAAATAACTAAAAACGGCATTACTCTCTACATCTAGACGTTTGATAAGTGCGATAAAGAATTAAAGAATTCGCGTCCGACCTTTATGGGATTTACAAACTCTCTTTCAGATCGAGTTTATCTGAGTTTGTAAATCCCATAAGATCGTCCGCTCTTTCTTTATCTATTACTTATCTATTTTTGTATAGAGATGAAAACAAAACTGGCTATGCCCCAAATCTCTGGACTATAACTGACCCATTTTGGACACATTTATTACCTAGGTCAGAGGCGTAGCCAGGAATTTAAAATTTGTATAGGCCCAAAGAACTGCCCCGTAACGGTCGCTATTTGAAGGTCCGGGAGCATGCGGCTCCCCCGGGAAATATTTAGATTTAGACGTTTGCAAATGCCTTCTGCTGCACTTTCAGGTCATGTTTTGTGTTTTTCGACAGCTCCTCAAGCCCAACATTCATTTGTAATAAGACAAGTAGGCTGTAGAATGTGTAGACCTACAGGCCTATATCTGTTAGATTATATATTTATTTTCTCTAAGACAAGTGCCACGCAGCCCAATTACCTGACGGTCGCCACCACGGCCACATATAGAATGACTCAACTCACCAAAATGATGGTATTTGACACAATTAGCCCTGGCTAGATGTTCATTTATAATGTTTGACACTTCCTCATGCCATTTTAAATAATCTAGCTGGGTACTGTAATATATATATATCCATTCGTTAATAAATCAGTATCTTGTTGTATAAAAGTGCTCATCAGTAAAGTCGTTCCAAGTAATTTCTGTGTCAAGTATCTATATTAATAAACTAGGGTCTAGTGTGAACTCTCCACCTATTAATTCCAATACCTGAATACAAGAACGTGTGTGAGTGACCTCCTACGACGACATCAACTCCACTCACTCGCTTGGCCACTTCCTCGTCTTTCCATATCCCAGAATATCTTATTTATATCCTGTCGTTGAGATCGTCCACTGCGACGTAACAGCCTCGACTTCAGGAAGGAATTGAACCTGGCTTAGAATAACTGATGCGAGACAAAACATTATAGCGCGGGAAATCATTCAAACGGGCAAGGAGCTTCGAACACAAAGTGACAATAATTAATTGCTATTTGCACCTGTACATGTGCGTTTTGTCATCCAGTCATTTTCAGATATGCTCATAAAAACATATATTCTCATTCTGGGGACCCTATGAACACTGATCCTGTTCCTGCCAATTAGAGCTCTTCTTTCTTGAGCTCCTTATACACTACCTTGAAAATTCGGCTCACCTCTCCGTTAGTCGGATTTTTCAGGCTACTTATACACCGCCATTCAAGAACACCATTCAAGAATAACCAGTAAAACATCACATTGTAAACAGGAAATACATCACTGACAACTCTACGCTTACCGTGGAGTAGCCTGCAGTATGTAGCCAACCACTCCAATCTTCTCTCCTCTGATATCAAGGATCTTATATCGAAGGACTAGTGGCTTGTTACTGGTCCAAATCTCGCCAAGTTAGCAGTACCATCATCAAAGTCATGATTAAGTCTACAGAAACGAGATAAAAGGAAAGGAATAATGCAGGAATATTTTGAATTGAGCATTCGAGGATAATTGTAAGGAAAATCACATGCCTGACTCGGTAATTCCACGTTAAATTGCACTCGAAAAACCGATATCGCCCTCGTCGCTTACTTGAAGATTTAGTACTTTTGTTGATATTTTGCTAAGTTATAACTAGCGCGCGTAGTCTACAGTGGTGATTCCACTCTGAATCACCACTCCGTCTCAGCCAATCAGCGTCTGATTTCGCAAATGCACCGTGCGATCCAGCTTTGGCTATGCGATTCTACTTGTCATGACATGAGGGAGGTCGTTACTAAATTGCCCCGGCCGTGAGCAGCGGGAGGATTTGTGGAAGTCCCGACGCCCAGGAATACAAAACACCCTAATCTAAATAATGAGCAGTACGAAAACAAGAGCCACAATATAATGGTCCGATCAGGATTTAGGTCTGGAAGTGGTATTGCATTACTCGAATATTTTCGCTAATTTCTATATGAGTACTCAGTTTTCCAGTCCTGTCATGCAAAGCGTTTTATTTCTAAAATGGCGCGCCAACCCGAATGGGTCCACTGAGTAGTCCTTTTCCTAGAATAAAACGTAGGTTACGGCACCTCCACCTCCCTGCCCTGACCCACTCGTCTACCAAGTCTTTTTCCCAATTGATTCCGATAAAGAGTCCTGATGCCAAGCGATGTAACAGCAGGACACATTTCAGAGGTGGCCCTTAAACTTTTGCTAGTTTTCTATCTTAACAAGTCAATTTCTATTGCTTATACAAGCTAAGGAGCTTGAACTGACAAAAATACATGTGGCGTGAATTGAGTACTTCAAACGCCCGAAGAAGGCACCGTTTTGCTACTACGCAGTAACCCGCGACGTGTCAGACTGAAGTTTTACCATGGAAGTTTTACCCGTTTTAAAACATTACACAGAATCCTATTATCTACCGCGTTTTAAAGGCTGTTTTCTATATCGACGTTAAGGCATCGCAAACAGTTTGCGATGGCTTGATAGAATACGTAAAGATAGAACTGGATCGCAAACAATACGTAAAGATAGAACTGGTTCTATCCTTACATATTCTTTGCAATCTGTCGGCGGCCCATCGCAACGCAACGTAAACTGTATTGCCATTAACTCGGTCACATCGCAAACAGTTTGCGATGGCTTGATCGCAAACTGTTTGCGATCGCTGCGCTTTACGTCGATTTGGAAACTGAACAGCCTTAAAACATTACACAGAATCCTATTGTCTTTTGGGACATCTATATGCCTGAATGATTTAAAGCTGTTTTCCATACCGACGTAAAGGCATCGCAAACAGTCGCAAACAGTTTGCAATGGCTTGATCGTAAACTGTTTGCGATGTGACCGTGAATGGAAATACAATTTACGTTGCGTTGCGATGGGTCGCCGACGGATCGCAAACAATACGTAAAGATAGAACTGGTTTTATGGTGTGCACTTCGTTTTTTCTGTGTACATCGGGGACTCTCCGTTGCCTGTCCGAATAGTCCGAATGGTGTTCGATTTTCCTAAGATATATTGACGGAGTTTTATGGTCATTTGGTCATGATGGAGCCGAATATGTATTGATGGTGCCCTTCTAATGCCAGACACTTCAAACCTGGACAGACATGGTAGTGGGTCCCTATCAATCACTTAGTGGTGATGACGTAACGATGACGTCATCGGTCACGTGATTTTAAGTACATGCCTATATCTCCCTCATTTCTAATGCCAGACAGTTCAAACTTGGACATACATGGTAGTGGGTCCCCACAAATCACTTAGTGGTGATGAGGTAACGATGACGTCATCGGTCACGTGATTTTTAGTATAAGCCAAAATAGCTCACTGACTTTAATTTAATTTAATTTACTTCATTTTACTTTACTTTATTTTACATCATTCTAGTTTTTGTGTCCGTGCGTGAATGCATGTGTATGTATGTCAATTTTTCTTGTTTCCATAAATAGCAATTTTATTACTCTCACCGTCTGACCTTAATATTTATCCTTCATACATACATACATACATACATACATACACACATATCTTTATTTATACACGAATAATCCGATCAGTAATAGCATAACATTAAAAATAATAATAATAGTTAAGAGAATGTCTACTAGTTTACATGAATGTCGTGTGCGTGGTGGTGAATGTGGGTATATTGTTAAGGACGGTGCCTACTAATTGCAAACCAATTTGTTTTCTAAAAATCTGTATGGATTGTTTGAACCCCCTAAGGAGCTTTTGAAATCAGAAAAAAATTTATGGGGTACCCATACGTTTAAGAGAGATAATTAAGGATGAAAATCGACAAAAGTGCTGACTCAGCATTTTTCTTTGAGAAACAATTTTTTAATTCGATTAATATGTTGGGTTATCTGGCAAAATATTAGGACAAAAAACGTTAGACATAGCGTTCTTCACAAAGGATGCCAATCAAACCATTTATCTTACAATTATCATTTTTTGTACAAATTTTGCTTTGTAAGCCTCATTAGTGACCATGAACAGACACATATTTTTGTTGCCGAAATGGACATCAAGTTTCAATTTTATAAAGACAAAAAAAATATGTAAACGTTGTTTAGCTTCTATATTATAGATTACAAAAAGAAAAAATGGGGGTATCCATGCGTTTTAAAAAGTTATGTGGACGGTAGGTCTCTTTATCGCTAATTTTATTTTCAAAAATTGACATTTTTTACCAAGGCCTCCCTAGTAAGTCTGAAAATTGGTTTCTTTTATTGCATTCTGGCAGATTTTCAAGATGGCGGTGGGGAAAGAGTCAGTCCCGTCTTTCGACTTTCTTAATTGAAAATCAAACCTGTTGCTAGGACTGTGGGGTTTGAGCACAAAGGAAGCTTCCTTCTTCATTCTTCTTTGGATTTCCAAGAGGTTTACCCGTTTTCACAAAACTTATTTGACCGTATTCACACATTGTTTATACTCGGCCGAGTCCATGTTTGGAGAAACTGACGAAACTCGAAAGCATCGACAGGCCTAAAGCACAAGGCGCTGGGCGAAAAGACAGCAGTGATTCATGGCAGTCCAAACAACCTTCATTCAATTGGTCGGGTAAATCTACGATTCTTCTACCATCTCCCCACGATAAATCATTGAAATGGTCGGCTGTTTTAATACCATTTCAGCTGAAAATTGACTTTCGTGGCCGTGTAGTGGAATTTAAAGATTTCCCAAATCGTTCATTTCTCAAGCATATCTTTCGACCGTATTTTAAAATCCTTCATCTTTCTGTTCTGCGAATGGCCTGTCTCGCGGGATGACCCGCGGGACGCAAGATGCGCAGAACGGCGTGCGCGCTGACAATAGTAGGCACCGTCCTAAAATGATTAAAAATATACATAATTTCATTAATCTGTTCTTATCAAACTCATTAATAATTCATGAAGCAAAACCAAAGGAAATCACCGACCGATAAGTACTGTTTAAAACACGAACAGCAGTGTTTTAGAATTTTTAGACTTGATAAAACACGTGCTGTGAGTGTTTTAAACGGCTTCAAAAATGCTTTAAGAATGCAATGAAAGAAAGACGCACATCTCAAGGGAATGGTTACTTAATGAACCATTGAACCTTTGTATTCACAACGCCATGCAAAATATTCGAGTAATCACCACCTGCAATTACGAACATCTCAACGGAATGACATGAAGAAATTACCATACTATGTTGTTTGAGGCGGCGTTTCGCAATACAAGAAGAACCTGCACTTGAAGGATTTGGTGTCGTGGTTTACCTCGATAAAGTTCAAGACTTGGAAAGCGATGTGACTGACATGACGGCAGACTCTAAATGTTTGACTCCGGCACAAAATATGTAAGTTTAATGCACGTTTTTATTATTTTACGGCTTTGAGTTAGGTTTAGTATCACGATTCACTGATCACTTTGTTTACTTTTGAGACGCCAATATAACATGGTATTGCGTCTCAGAATACCAGCCTCTGATTGGCTCTTGCGCGAGCCCTTGCAGTTACATGGGTTCCAGGTCAAGGTCAAAAGTCGTTTGTTCAACAGCAAGATTTCTACAATTTCACCTTCAAAACACTGTAAATTACAAGATAAGCATCATTCAATCCTAAAGGTAAGGTTGGCATTGTAGTTTCCGTCAGAAATCTAACACTCTTATTCGCTAAAAGTACAATTTTCATAATTTTTGAAGAGATTTCGAAACACGTCGCGAAAGTTTTCGCCACTCAAGCCGTGAAACCGTTGCCATAGATATACTAGGCGCCTTTTGAGAATTGAAATTACGATCAGAATAAGTTTGGTGCTTCATTCTCTTCTTTCTTTTAACAATTCCCGACTTAACTGTTGAATCGCGATACAAAACTAATTGAGATTTTGAGACGCGATTCCGAATTATATTGCCGGCGTTGGAAGAAAATATATTCTTCGTATTGGGCTTCGTCGCTGCGCGACTCCGCCCAATACGGAATATATTTTCTCCCAACTGGCCGGCAATATAATTCGGTATCGCGTCTCAAAATCTCAATTAGTTTATAATAATTGGAACTAAACAGTGGCTCGGTAAACAAGTAATGGTAGTTGGATAACTTCATTTTAAAAATATTATCTGTGTATTTCGGTAGTCTGCTGATATTAGTAAATTTAGTGCAAAATTTATTAATATCTAGGTACCTTATGTTCCGTGTACTTTTTGCTATCTTTGGGTTTTTATCAGTGAATTGTTAATTAGGATGAAACTTTATATAAAATTTCATGTTCATTAGTATTCTTTATATAAAACGTTCATCCTAATTAGCAATTCAATGAGAAAGCTGAAACATCAATAGAAATTCCATTGTCTCAATCATTAACCTCGTTTCCCTCTGGGACAGAATTCAAATCTCTCCGCGGGCCTTTTAGAATGATGAGATTTTATCAGGTATAAAGGAGCATGCACGTGACTGATTTGCTTCATCTGATTGGACAAAATGCTCATTAATTATTCATGAGTTTTTGAAGTGATCTTTAAATCTGATACAGATTTCGTCCTGATTTACATAAACTTTGGCTTCGATTTTCTCGGCCAAAATAAATCGTATCGCCAAATAAGTCGTATCGCCAAAATAACTGAAAACATGACTCTCTACATCTAGACGTTTGATAAGTAAGATAAAGAATTTGTGTCCGATCTTTATCCGATTTTTCGGATAAAGATCGGCCACTCATTCTTTATCTATTACTTAAAACTCTTTACACTACTGGCCTTCCTGATGTCGTCAGGTAATGCATTCCACAACGTACTTCGCTCCATCATAACGAATGCATTTCGTGGACGAGGTAAAGATATATTTTTGTAGACGAGCCAAAGGTTATATTGAGTCATTTCACTGCGACGTTTAAACTTGTGATCGAGATACTCTGAGGCAAGGCCGTGCAAAGCTTTATAGATCATAACGGCTTTTTGTTTGGTTCTTTGAACATTTAGTCTTTCCTAGCCCAGGGAACTTAGGAGCCCGTCTACATGTGTCATAAGGCAGGCCTGTTAATATACGGGCCGCACGATTCTGTAATTTTTGTAGCTAAATCAGTGTCCGCCAGTCCTGTATTTAGATTTCCCCAAACGCTACTGCAATAGTCAAAGTGAGACTGGATTAGGGCCCTATATACGCTCGTCGTTGCCGTGAAAGGGATAAATGGTTTGACACGCCTAAGAGCACCTAAACCCGACGAAATTTTCTTTATGAGTTTCTCTATACTCCAAGATAATGATTCGTTGAGGTGTATCCCAAGCTATTTGACTGACGGCACTCTTTTAATGGTCTTGTCACCGACTGAAAATTTCATGTCTTTTGAGAAATGTTTAAGTTTTTGATTTGAGCCAACAAACAATATCTCAGTTTTCGTCGCATTTAGTGTAAACTTCTTTGCATTTTGCCATTCGCTTACGTCGTGAGATTATTGTTCACTAAATCCTCTATTTGCTCCGAGTTATTTCCAGTTGTAGTCAGGGTTGTGTCGTCAGCATACATGCGAGTAGTAGCGTTTGGTGAACAGGTCCAAGGATGGATCCTGTGGTACACCGCATGTTACAGCTCTCAAACTAGATGATTTACCTTTGTTGTCTATTATCTAAATATGAACTAAACCACTGCAGTGGTAAACCTGCTATCCCATACAGAGATAACTTTTGGAGTAAAATTTCATGATTGACTGTGTCGAAGGCTTTTTTTAAGGTCTAGGAATGTAGTAACATTAACATATCCATTGTCAGTATTATTGTACCAGTAATCAGTTTCCTCTAGAAGAGCTGTGTTGTGCTCGGAAGCCAGACTGAGAATGTGTTAGGAGATTATTAGTTTGTAGGTATTTGTAGGCCTGCTAATAAATTAAGCGTTCAATGAAAGTCTTTAGCTATAGCAGGAATTACAGAGATTGGTCTATAGTTATTGGGTTCTAATCGGTTGTATTTTTTGTAGATAGCGCTAGCTCGCGCGAGTTTCCATTCATCTGGAAAAATCCCGAACGTAATTGATGTATTAAAAATCTCTGTGATAGAACTACTGATGCCTCCTTTAGTAGCCTACATGAAATATTATCGAGGCCTGTTGCCTTGGAGGTAGATAATTTTTTCAGGAGTTTTAGAACTTGTCTATTTGTTAAAGGCTGCATTTGAAAGGTGCATTCTACCCTACTCAAATATTGATTTAAATAGGTTCCATTGTTAGGAATATTTTCGGCTAATTTTGGACCTATACCCGTAAAGTGTTCATTCATAATTTCGGTCATCTCTTCTGGTTTAGTTATCAGAGTCTCGTCACGCTTAATCTCGTTAATAACGGTCGTGCCGGATTTGCGAGATGTAACTTGTGACATGTTGTGTCTGTATTATGTTCTATGTATATGATAGACCAATCACATTTTGCCGCATAGCTATGTCACGCCATGTATAACACGTGCGAGTAAAATAGTCTGATATACGAGATACTCGGGAGACTTGTAAGAGACTTAGCGCTTGCTATAATCCAGATAATTAAAGTCACTATAAACTATATCCCAGTGTCTTACATGGTGGCAGGCGGTGACCGACCTCACGCCTGAGTAGTTCTACAGTGGTCTACAGTCGCTACAGTGCTAATATGGCTTCGGGATTTGCTCTGCCTCCGCCGGCGCCGCTAGAAATCCACGATAACAATGCATCCGAGAAGCGGGCTTGGCAAAACTATGCTCTTGCAACGGAAGTAGACAAGAAATCAGAGCCTGTCCAGGTAGCTACATTACTGACTGTGATTGGCGAAGAGGCGAGAGAGGTTTATTCAACATTTACCGGATGGAATGAAGGCGAAGAGACGAAAATTGAGCCGGTTCTGAAGAAATTTGCCGAGTACTGCGAGCCTCGCCGAAATGTGCCTTTCGAGCGCTACCGTTTTCATCAACGAATGCAAGAAGCTGGCGAGTCTTACGACCACTATAAGACTTCTCTGCGAAAGCTGGCTGAAGGCTGTGACTTCGACAAAATCACGCCTGATCAGATACTAAGGGACAAGCTGTTATTTGGAATAAACGATGCCAAAGTTAGAGAGAGACTCTTGCGTGAAGCAAGTCTCACGCTCGCCAAAACTGACGAGATATGCCGGGCATCCGAAAGCATGCGGGCCCAAATCAAGGTAGTCGGAGATATCGTTGGTTCTGAAGTAAATAAAGTCAACACTGAAGATCGTGAGCGAGCATCGAGTGTAAGAAATCCCAAGCGATTTTCCCGTCGCAAATCACAACAACAACGCAAAGGTCACGAATGTGGTAACTGTGGATTTCGACATCCGGAAAATCGGGAATCGTGCCCAGCATTGGGAAAGGAATGCAGAGCGTGTGGACTGAAGAACCATTTCGCATCCAAATGTCGACAGGACGTCCGAGCCACGGATGAAGTTGAGGATGAAGCAGAGGAAATGTACCAGACGGAGGAGGTATCGGCGGTGAAGCTGGATGATTCCCAGCTAATTACGTTACAGCTGGAGTCTGGCAGCTTTATTCGTTTCCAACCTGATACGGGCGCCCAGTGTAATGTTCTTCCTTTGCATATCTACAAGAAGGCATCGAAAGATGAGAAATTGGGAAAGGTCCAGACCATAGAAACTCCACTAGTTGCTTATGGGGGATCGAAGATCAAAGTCATTGGTAGGGTACCGCTCCGTGTCTGGAGGAATGGCTCATCATATCTATTAGACTGCCGTCTGGTGAACAATGATGACATTCGCCCCATATTAGGGCACAAGGCTTGCGTAGGCATGGGGATCGTCCAGTACCATGATAACGATCTGCTAAATAAGCCCAAGACGGGGAATGCCCCAGTTTACGCAGTACAGACACCGGATGCAGTGCTATCAAAGGAGCAGTTTGTAGCGAAATTTCCGAACGTCTTCAGTGATGGGGTTGGAAAATTGGACGGAGAGTACAAAATCAAGCTGGACTCGACCGTCCGACCGGTACAGCACGCTCCGAGGCGGGTTGCCGTGGCTCTGAGGCCAAAACTGAAGGAGACACTGGACGACTTGGTGGTTCAGGACATTATAGCTCCCGTGACTAGGCCCACTGAGTGGATAAGCTCGGTGGTGGCCGCGACAAAGAAAAATGGAAAACTGCGTGTGTGTCTCGATCCAAAGGACCTCAACCACGCCATTCTACGAGAGAACTACCAAATGCCGACGATTGAGGACATTGCGACACGTCTGCACGGGGCAAAGGTGTTTACAGTGTTAGACGTGCGCAACGGATTTTGGCATGTGAGTTTGGATGAAGAGTCATCATACCTCACCACATTCCAGACACCGTTTGGACGATACCGCTGGAAACGCATGCCCTTCGGAATTTCATCAGCGCCAGAAGTATTTCAGCGGAGAATGCATGAGATGATTGAGGGGCTTACTGGCATTGAGGTAGTGGCGGATGACTTCATCGCTGTAGGATATGGTGACACATATGAAGAGGCATCACGTTACCACGACCGAAACCTGTTAGCGTTCCTCAAGCGGTGTGAGCAACGGAATGTCCGCCTAAATCCAGATAAAGTGAAGCTGAGACAGAACGAGGTTCTTTTTATTGGCCATGTCACAACTGACAAGGGTCTCCAGGTGGATCCAGCGAAGGTCAGACCAATATCAGAAATGCCAACCCCCACAGATAAGGCTGGAGTTCAGCGACTGCTGGGACTTGCGCAATATCTTGCGAAATTTCTGCCTCATTTGTCAGACATTACGAAGCCTCTGAGAGAGTTAACACAGCGTGATGTGGACTGGGTCTGGGATAGCGCTCAGCAGACAGCCTTCGAGAGCCTAAAGGAAGCTGTCACGAGGACCCCAGTACTGCGATACTACAGTTTGGACGACGAAGTCACCCTCCAGTGCGACGCATCTCAATCAGGTCTCGGGGCGACGTTAATGCAGAATGGGCAACCGGTCGCCTACGCGTCGCGGGCACTCACACCGGCAGAAACGCGATACGCACAGATCGAGAAAGAACTTCTCGCGATAGTTTTTGCGTGTGATCGGTTCGACGCATATGTGTATGGCCGTCATCTCGTCAATGTGGAGACCGATCACAAGCCTTTGGAGCCGATATTTATCAAGCCGTTAGCATCTGCCCCACAGCGCCTGCAGCGGATGCTCATGCGCCTGCAGAAGTACAGCCTGCGGGTAAAGTACAAGAAAGGAACGGAGATGGTGCTCGCAGACACGCTCAGCCGTGCGTATCTTCCCGAGGTGAATGCGTGTGACTTCACAAGGGAACTGGAGGAAGTCGACCATCGCGCCGGGCTGTCGGTAACGAAGGAACGGTGGCAGCAACTGAGGAATGCATCGGCTGATGATCCAGTGCAGCAAACGCTCAGAAGGGTAATACTGCAAGGGTGGCCGGAGAAAAGAGCTGAAGTTCCGGAATGTGCCCGTCCATACTTCGATGTACGCTGTGAGCTGACCATCCAGGATGAGCTTATCTTTAAAGGTCAGTAGTTAGTGGTCCCGGTAGTGCTCAGGAAGGAGCTGATCGAGAAGACGCATTCCTCTCATATCGGTATAGAGGCGTGTATACGTAGGGCTAGGGACACCCTATATTGGCCGCGTATGGCAACGGAGATCCGGGAGTACGTTGCGAAGTGCGACGTCTGCTTGGCTCACAGCAGGGGTCAAGCAAAGGAGCCAATGATACAGCATGAGTTTGTTGCGCGTCCTTGGGCTAAAGTGGCAGCTGACTTGTGTGACTTTGACGGAAGAACACTGTTAGTAGTTAGCGATTACTATAGCAATTATATTGAGGTAGCTAGGTTGGGTTCAGTAACTTCACGCACAGTCATCAAGGAGCTTAAGGCAGTGTTAGCTAGATTTGGAGTACCCGATACTCTAGTTACAGATAATGGGCCACAGTTTTGTTCAGCTGAGTTTTCTGTGTTCACTAAGACCTGGATGTTTGAGCATCAAACATCCTCGCCAACCTACCCCCAGTCCAACGGGAAGGCGGAAAACGCAGTGCAGACGATTAAGAGGTTATTCATGAAGTGCAAGGCGTCGGGAGGGTCTGAATTCCAAGCCCTGCTCGACTGGCGCAACACGCCAACGGCTGAAATTGGGACCAGCCCTGCGCAGCGTCTCATGGGTCGTCGCTGTAAGACGCTGCTCCCGGTCGCTGGGTCTCTGCTGCAACCCAGGCACTCCACAGAGGAGGAAACGCGCAGACTCATTGGGGCCAAGGAACGTCAGCGGTACTATTATGACAAGCACACTAAGCCACTACCAGCCATCAGCATCGGAGAGTCTGTCCGCATGCGCCTGCCGGGGCAGAAGACATGGAGTGCCGGTACGTGCACTGGGCAAGCTGGTCCAAGGAGCTACAAGGTTCAGATTGGCTCCGGAGTATACAGGAGGAACCGGAGGCATGTGATCAGCACTGGTGAGCCTGCATCAACCCTGCTTCCAGAGGATGTGGTGCCAGATATTGTGCCGCCGACGGATGACGAAGCTGCTGGTGCCGCTGCTCAGCAAGGGGAGCCTCAACCACCACCGATGGAACCCAGAAGGTCTAGGCGCACTGTGAAGCCACCAGGGTGGCACCAGGACTATGACTGCAGTCTGAACTAACATCGATTTTGTTTCCTAGCTAGTGTGGTTAGAATACCGGGTAAATGTACTATCTAGTTGGGAAAGGAAAGATGTGACATGTTGTGTCTGTATTATATTCTATGTATATGATAGACCAATCACATTATGCCGCATAGCTATGTCACGCCATGTATAACACGTGCGAGTAAAATAGTCTGATATACGAGATACTCGGGAGACTTGTAAGAGACTTAGCGCTTGCTATAATCCAGATAATTAAAGTCACTATAAACTATATCCCAGTGTCTTACATAACTGAGCTGATTTATTGTTTTCCATACTTTGATTGGTCATTTTCGTTATTTTTTATGCATGAGTTGTAGTAGTCTGATTTAGCTTTACGTGTGTGTTTGTTAACATCATTACGCACGTGTTTGTAAATGAGCAAGTCTGTTAATCATCCTTTGCCCGATTAAGGTCAGGAGTAATCCAGGGATTCTGTTTTAGTCTAACCCGTCTACGTTTAGTGGGGGCATGTTTGTCAACTACGTTTAAGAACATAGTTTTCCATGCCTCCAACATTTCTTTAGGGTCATTCACAGTTTTATGCAATCCCAAGTCGTTTCGAAAAGCTGAAGAATTAAACTTAGCAAAATCCCGATAATTTAGTATTCTGTGTCAAGCACTTTTAACAGACGTTATTTTACGACAAGCATATACCATATTGTGGTCACTAATGCCTAAAGCACCTAACTCGCAAACATTTTAACTTGATTCATGAATAGCACGTTAGTAGATGTTGAAGTACTCTCAAGTTGTGAGAGCTGAATGTATATACTGAACCAAGGTTATTACATGAAACATAATTTTCCTGCTACATACATACTGTTTTTCTATGTTGTGTAAATTAATGTTACTTTCTGTTGGACTGATTAGTAAGAATCTATTCCCTGACAGATCTTGTTAAACCGCCCGGTACTTGGTGGAGTGCCTGTCTGTGATGCGATACCGTTTTTTTTAAATTTCTTGAGATTCAAACAACTTCATGTGAAAAAATATACAGGCATATCAGGGAACGCGACGAATTCACACATGATTGAAATTATTTTGTTTTTGCGTTTTATTTTTCGTTAAGAACTTATTCAGCAAAACGCAAATTAAAATTACAGTCGGGCATCTCCCTCCCACCTCCCAGGGCTAATATATATGTGGCTCTAACAGATTTCCTAGCTATAAAGTAACAGGATATGAACTGGCAGAGCGCAGTATTGTCATAAGTAAAGTATATTAGTTATTAGCGGGTCTTAATTTTTTTTTCTTTTGCAGGCCTTGATAAAGATCGAACCACAGTGAATATAACCTGGCTATTTAACCACTGTTAACAGGAAGGCAGACAGGAAGCACTTCTAGTTTAAGACATCTAATCTAATGTAAACTGTTACGCCTTCCTCAATGGCTGCGCCAAACACTACCAACAGCACTCTCTTCCTCCCAACTACAGCCAGTTCTCAGTCAAGTCCTGATGGTTCACGATCACTCGTCACTGTGAAGCAAGCTACCTCCACTGTCATATCTGTTCTCTCTTTCTTGGGTAATCTTCTTGTTCTCCTCGTCTTGTTTAAGAAGAGGCGCACTCTTTTAAAAAAGTCTTTTACCTTTTGGATTCTCGTGCTCTCGATAACCGATTTAGTTACAGGAATCTTGCTCTTCGTAACCCCAAGGCATGTCTTCGTGAAGCCACTATTTGAGCCCTCTTCGCCGGGGTTTGCTCTCTCTTTCTACTGTGAAATCATCTGGTCACGCATTGTGTTATTTTCACTGGGCAGTCTGTCAGTGTACATCTGTCTTCTTATGACTCTAGATCGCTGGTGCGCCATTGTAACACCAACTAGATACAAGCAAACATTCACCAGGAGGAGAATCTGCATCTTCTTTCTATGTACTGTTGTGTTTATTTTCACTTTAATGTGGATACAGAGACCTACAGTAGTGACAGAGCCAGAAAAATCTCCAGGACAAAAATGTCGCTATGGCAAATCAGAATCTATGACGGTATCGGTCACTCGTGCTATTGCAACTGCAGGTGTTTTTATTCGCATTATTATTCCATCTTTCTTGATCTCTGTTCTCTATGCTCACATGTTGTACAAGTTCAAAACTTCATCAAGTGTCAGTCAACAGCACGGCAGTGCGGCCAGGAAGAAAATCACGCTCATCGCTGTGTTGGCGTCATTCACAATCATCGCGTGCTGGCTGCCGAACCAAGTCAACTTCTTCCTCTACAACATTGGAAAGGTATTCAAAGGGGTGTGTTTTATAAATATAATCGATTATGTTCCTCTATAACCTGGGAATACCTTATCTATGTCCTGGCTGACATGATTTCCAACACTCTTTGCACTAAAAAAAACAACCAAAAATGTTGCACTAAACGTCTCTATATATGAATATTTTTCAGTATTTATCAGTATAACTCTGCTAAGTTTAGTTGTTTTTCTCGTTTGTCGTGAGAAAGTTTATCCGGTTCCCTTGGTGATGGTCAAAGCACCAACTAAGTTTATCTTTTATTAGGTAATAGATCTATAGGTATGGTCATCCAATGCTAATGAGCTAAATCTATTGTTATGGTCATCCAATGCTACTGAGCTAAATCTATTGTTATGGTCATCCAATGTTAATGAGCTCAATCTATAGTTATGGTCATCCAATGCTAATGAGCTCAATATAGTTATGGTCATCCAATGCTAATGAGCTCAATATAGTTATGGTCATCCAATGCTAATGAGCTCAATCTATTGTGCAATCTGAATTTTCAGATTCGTCTTGACACGACTTTTCATCAATTCACCATTGACTTGGCCATGTTTAACAGCTCGGTAAACCCCTTCCTCTACGCTCTGGCAAGCAACGAATACCGCAATGGATACTGGGAAGTCTTGACATGCTGTTGTCCTGAGGTCAACATTGTTTGCTGTCGCTCAGCACCCGTGGAACCTCAGTCTTCAGCAACACAAGATGGTCATGGAGCAACACAAAATAACATTCGTTCAGAGAATCTTGAGGAAATTTCCCTTCCAGTTGTTAATGATGAATAAATTTCTTGTGCAACGGCTTTGAAAGAGCTTTACGGCAGATGTATATAATGAACAACCAAAGTAAAATAAAAAAAATAAAAATAAAATTTTCTATTTGTTATAGCAGGCTGAATATTACAGCTTATTTTACAGCTGGTGGGAGCCTGCTTTTACTCCTCACACACTCGACCCCACTACATTAACTGTTTTGGACCAACGCATCCTCGCTCTACAATTACCAATAATCAGTAAATGGCAAACACGCTTGAAATACCGATTATCGGTAATTCTACGACAAATCCTAACCGAACCATAAACCGAACCCTAACCATCGGACGAGTTCACGGGTAAACGACGGGTTCTCACTCACCTAGAGCTAGGGTTCACAGGTAAACAAGAAGAGAAGGTAAACGAGAGAAAGAAGATTTTTCAGCGCTCCTACTCGGGCTCGAACTCGTAATCCTTTGCGTGTAGTGCTTGGTAGTGCAGCCGTCACGACCACTACACTAAGCGCGCCTACCGCCGTTCGGATTTGGACAATTGTTTATCTTTATCCTTGACTGGTTTTAAGAATGTCATTGTTTAATTTGTGTTCCAGAATTAGTGATTATTGATAATTGAAGAGCAAAAGCCAATTACTGATTATTGGTAATTGTAGAACGCGGATATGTTGTTTGGACACACTACACTCGACTCACGGTTGATAATTACGGAGGGAGGAAAACCGGAGAACCCGGAGAAAAACCTTCGAATGCAGACAAGGAATCAACAACAAACCTAACTCACATCTGGTGCCCGAGCCGGGAATCGAACCCGGGACCGCAGCGGTGAGAGGCGAGTGTTTTACCACTGCGCCAACCATGCATAGTAATAGCTTCATTGAACTGGTCATGCACTTTTAATTATTGCATAATACAGTTGTAGTTACGTTTTAAATAATAAATACAATACTTTATTTTGAGCTATGAGCTAGTTTACAGATATTGCACAAAACAAAATAGAAATTCTATAGGTGTAAAATAATTATAATATACAAGAGACTAATATATTATTAATAATAATAACAAGAAGAAGAATGGCCATATTTATATATATAATTATAATAAATTGCTTAAACTAAATATATAGTTTATTGTATTTCTGTGCTCTGTCACTGCGTTCAGACGCACAGAAAACGTTAATATTGTATATTCTCCATCAATCAAGACAGTGTAGGAGCCGCGAACCAATTGTATCAAAAACAAGGCTCGGAGCGCCACAAGCGATAGGGTAGATTAAAGATCCAGGCAAGCAGTGGCAAGTAATTGATCTCTGAGATCCTCGCTCTTTAGCATAATCAGACTTCCATCTACCATGTTTATTGGGGCGGCCTTCACCTCCTCGGAACCTATAATAGTACTGGCTATCCAAACAATAGCCTACCCTGAAACAATACAAATCCTAACCCTAAAACAATGGAATTCTCTGTCAGTGCAATGGTCCAATAAAATGCAAGGTTTTGAGAGGTGAAGGCCTCCTGTGTTTATTAGCCTACGTTGCTGCTCTGGAGTATCGGAGCGCAGCGAGCGGAGATAAGGGGGATTGGGGTGAGAAAAAAAGAGAGGTGGTGGGGAGGTGAGGAAGAGAGAGCCTGCCGACAAGCTATGGTTATTTTGATAACTCTCGGCCTCAGAAGGCCGCGTATTGCTATTGGCTAAAATGCGTGATCGACAGAAATCATTAAATTTTATTCATGCATGGCATGCGATAAGAGCAGGAACCAATTAATTTGGCAACAAACATACCGAGAATTCCCTCGGCGATGAATTTAAAGAAAGAACAGGAGCAAGGCTATTAGAATTAGAATTTTTTTGTCTGGAAGAGATGTTCTAGCTGTAATCTCAACTGGGTTTGGAAAAAGTAGGATGTTCCAAGCATTCACTAGTGTTATTAAAACCCGAGGAACTACAGAAGTGCAACGTCAAGTTGCTGTAGTGTTTAGTTCTGCAGAAGAAGTAATGAGAGCGAATTTCGCGAGGAGCTGAAGAACCCTGCATCGGAACTCCACAAGCGTCTTGCTTGTATTGTCGTCGAAGAATTAATCGCACACGGTTGAAACATGGACCGGTGTGTTCGAGGAACAGGCTAATGCTTCCGAAAATACGAGCTGCTTTGATGATTTCGTAACACTGCGTGGATGGTTTTTAGCACTTCTTTTGGCAGAACTTCGTTCCGGCGTTTATTGTGGTCGGCAGTGTTCTTTTCTGATTTGGTGGAGACTTTATATTCAGCGGCAACGAGTTCTCTTTATCTTAGTTTTCTTTATCCTGCAAACTTTCAGCCGAGTTTCAGCTGATATTCTCCAAGTTCGTATATTTTTTGTTTTTAATTTTACGCTCGAGTTGAGATTCCTTGAGATTCCACGCGTGAGTTTGACATATATTAAACATATTTTCACTTCCGCCGCCTGATGATTCGATGAATCGGTCGAATGACTTACTAATTTTATGCATTTTAATTAGTGTGTGGATATCAAAATAACCATGGCTTGCGGCAGGCTCTCTCTTCCTCTCCTCCCCACCCACTCCCCCCTCTCTTTTTCTCTCGCCACAATCCCCCTTATCTCCGCTCGCTGCGCTCCGATACTCCAGAGCCGCAACGCAGGCTATTTACTCGGGCTGCCTGTGGCAGCACCGAGTCTTAAAATGCAAGCCGTAATTTTTTATTTTTTATTTTTTTAGTTGGGTGTCGCAAAATTTATGCGCATGCGTTAAAGGTCAAGTTCACCACCAATCAGATCGCACTGTGCTGGTCACGTAACACTCGCCAGGTTAATTTATTTACATAATTTAATACAGTAAATCAAAATGGTCGACGCGCGAGGGTGAAAGCCTTCCAACAGGCTCAGGATATTTCAACTGGCGCTCTTGTTGACCAAAAAAATACATGAACAACCAGGAGCCGTAATACATTCGATCAGCGCTGTCTTGACAGATCCAATGTACATTTAGAAACGTAAGCGAAATACAATATCCAAACACGTTTGGATATCAACGGGTCTCTAATGATAATCAAAGGTTAGATTTCGTCAGGCGCGCTCAGATAAGAAAGTTCAAAGCTCTCAGACTAGGCGAGACAAGGAGATATCAATTTCAATGAGTCATTGTCAGAAATCTATTCCATCGTGGGCAATTATGCAATAGATCCTAAATTTGCGTCAGGTCTTGTACAGCTAAGGCATGTTTTACGACAGAATAACCAGAGTCTTTCTACTGGATTGAGAGCTGCGCTCGAGACATTATACATGTCTGCTAATATGGGGAAAACTGAAACAAAAAATGAACTTTGACGGCAGAAACCCTCATTGAGCCAAGCGGAATATTTACATGATCCGCTAAGATTATTACAAATCTTAGTTAAGCAGATGTTTTCAGTGTATGCCAACTGAAATGCTGTGCTCGTTTTCTGGTTACGACTCAGTGGGGCAACTACACGAACAAGAAGCATGAACTGCCAGCAAAGAGAGAGGAAAAAGTACTTGATCGAAATGCACAAAGCTAGCTGAAGTAGGGAATATATATAATATCTGAGACGTTAAATTACGTTACTGTGCATTTGTGAAGAGGATCAAAATTCAAGTTTTGTAGCTTGAGACTGTCTTCTGCCGTGACTCGTGAGAGAAATTGGAAAAGATCTAGCTGTTTCATTCAGACACTGGCAAATTTATTGAAAGCTACGGGCTTACTTTATCAGATTATTATTCATTGTGGAATGAAAGGAAACAGGTTAGCTGAAAGTTAAGTTCGAGGTAGGCTTCGACTTTCGATTCAGTGCATATGTGCACGAAGGTGGGATGCTGTCAACAACACTACCAAAAGTTTAGTTACGTAAGTACTGTAAGTAAACTCTTTTTGATTTGAATAAATTTCCTCTCAGTTTGTCTGTTAATGTACTTTTTCTTCTAATTATCGCTTTATTTAACCTCTCTGTGATTTAGAGTATGCGTACCTCAGAATAAATTATTTGAAAGGTAAACTGAATTCTTGTGTCGATAAGCGCAAATGTTTTTGTAAAACAGTCTGTGAATTTGAGAAGCGGACTTAGAAGAGCTTTCTCATTGACTTTGAGAAGCGGACTTAGAAGAGCTTTCTCATTAGGAATTACAATTTTTTTCTTGCTATGAAATTTATGTTTCATTTCACATTTATTCATACAGTTTTAGCCGGACATTTCCCCGAGTTTTTGATCTATTTTCAATCAAATTCAAAGTCTGAATATGTCATTGTATTGCATTTATACACTCGAATTGCCAGTATTCTGTTATTCAAATCCTGCGTTATCATAATCATGTCTAAAAGCAATTAATAGACCAGACGTTTTTATGACGTTCTCACTGGCGAATTAAAGCACGACTTGGAGTACTAAGAGGATTTCAAATGAAAGTGTATTTCATCTTCAATCTCATGTGGCCCGAGTGAAAGCCCAGATGGGCTCTTGTTGATTATGTCATCAGGCACGCCGTTATTAAAGGCATCCGAAGCACAGCCAATCCTTAACGAATGTAAACCAATGGAACTACGACTGATACCGATAGTTTGGAACTTAGCTAATATAACTTCCCTTAGTAGGACAAACTAGTACCGGAATGAATAGAGTACCCTTTTGCCAATTCTGGAAAACTAACTCCTGCGATTGCAAATCACGCTTGGCGAAAGAAGCATATCTAAAAAGCATGCATTGCACATGGACAGGTAGGCTTGCCGGTTCTAGCGACTAATGACCCGACAACCAGACTGGTCCGTCTTACTACTAACGATATGCAGATAACTATCCTGAAACGAAATGTCGCTCATCACACAAACATACGTCACGAATGTCAACTAAACTAGAGTTCACGCGCTTGCAAACCTATATCAACAAGCTTTATAAGGTGCTGAGGCAAAATAACAGATATGTTGAGGTGAGTAGGCTTAGTGGCAAGGCGCTTGCAACCTCGTGGAATATCTATCAGAAAACTACTCTTACAGATTAGCAACTCCACAGGTGTTGTGGAAAAAAATAAACTATAAAATACCTGTTGTATATCGTACAAAATGAGGATCCTGATTGAATTAAGGAAATTAAATACAACGCCACATGAAAGTCAATTGCCGAAAAATAGCTAATCTCGGGAAAATCAAGTGTCCATTTCTTCCAACGTCTGAAGTTGTCCTCCATAAGCTTTTGTGGTGTTAGTCGCGTTGCTGTGTGTTAGGAACGCTGGTACGTGACTGGTGAGATCACCCACCGGTGGCCAGATAACCTGAAACTGATTTGTGAATTATTGGGTCAACGTTAGAATGCCACGTAAACCAAAGTAAACTGAACAAGATGAAGAGCTGAGAGCGTGACCTTATAATGTAGCGTATACTAGTATCGTTACTGTAACATTTCTCTTCATGAAAGAGTCAGTTGAATATATTTCCTCATAAGCAGTAATTAAACACAGGAGTAGCAGTAATAGTAGCTTACAGTCAGTACTGAGAGACCTATGTACATGTATGTGTTCATTAATGGTAAACTTATAACCCTCCACGCTATAAACTCAAGCGGTCGTACATTTCAACACTTCTAACTATGAAGTAGTCATGATCCAATCAGAATATAGAGCATGCCAAGCCGCAAGCCTTAAATAAGAGTGGAATGCAACTTTCAAAGTTGCAAGTTTTGCATATTTGTGGGATACGTAGGTGTGAATCTTTTGTTCGGCGAACTGTAGGGAGCCAACGCTTAATCGGTCTTCAAACTTTTTTTACTAGTAATCGCCAACAGATATTTCAGTAAACCAATTATCACATCGTTACAACAAAGAAAGTGTTGATATCATGATACAATAACGCACACTTTTCTGAAGTCGGCCGAGAAAACCATCAAATTGACCGCGGGTTCTAGTAGCGGTTAAACAAGAACTATGACTGTATATAATGCTACGAAATATCTAAATACGTACCGTACCATACTCTACACTGTAAATTTCTTAGCAAAGAATGTTATGTAACCGTTTCAAATACGATATATGTTATAGGTTAAATCAGCAAAAAATGTCTTCAAAAATTAGACCGAATCGAGCAAGGTAGCTACTTGAAGAAGAGAAGATCGACGAAGTGGGTTCAGCCGTGTACATTGCTCAACAAAATCTAAGGTAAAACTTTCAACTAGCTTTCGAAACGAGTACGTGTCACTGGCTTTCGTCTGCTTTCCTCCTCGCAAAATCTCTTTAGGTTTTACGAAGCGGGACTTAGGGTCTATTATCAAAGTCTATTATCACTGGGTGTTACTGATTCTCCTCGTTTCTCTTCTCCAGCACAACATTGTTGCCTTTAATATATTTGTGTAAAAAGCCTTTTTCATACATATAAATCATTGTTCCACAGAGTTCTTTCGAAATATTTAGACGAGACTGGAAGTCGAGAGCCAGGTTAGAGCTCGATGCCTTGCTCATGGTGAGACTTTCATTGTCCACATTGTCAAACTGAAGAACGATTCGATACGGTGTGTGCTCATAACACACTCCAAATAAATGCGGTAAGCCAGGATGGTCTCCTAAGGATGCAATAACTTGAGCTTCCCATAGTGCTTCGCACCATAGTTAATAGAGTGCACTATATTAACTATGTTCGCACCGAGACCTTCTCTCTTCTCTTTCAGATGAATCGTACTGTTCGATTTCCTTAACGGAAACGGTGTACTGAAAGATTGAAAGAATAGTGAACTGATTCTGACTCTAACTGATAAATGCACCCTTGAAATTAATTAAGAAATATAAAATAATGAATCTTGGGCGGGACGCCTGAAAGATTCAAACTAACTAAGAAACAAAAAAAATAATGAATCTTGGGCGGGACGCCTGAAAGATTCAAACTAATTAAGAAATAAAAAAACAATGAATCTTGGGCGGGACGCCTGAAAGATTCAAATTAATTAAGAAACAAAAAAAACAATGAATCTTGGGCGGGACGCCTGAAAGATTCAAACTAATTAAGAAAGAAATAAACAATGAATCTTGGGCGGGACGCCTGAAAGATTCAAACTAATTAGAAATAAAAACTAATGAATCTTGGGCGAGACGCCTAAAAAGATTCAAACTAATTAAGAAATAAAAACTAATGAATCTTGGGCGGGACGCCTGAAAGATTCAAATTAATTAATAATTAAAAAAACAACAATGAATCTTGGGCGGGAGCCTGAAAGATTCAAACTAATTAAGAAATAAAAACTAATGAATCTTGGGCGAGACGCCTGAAAGATTCAAACTAATTAAGAAATAAAAACTAATGAATCTTGGGCGGGACGCCTGAAAGATTCAAATTAATTAAGAAAAAAAAACAATGAATCTTGGGCGGGACGCCTGAAAGATTCAAACTAATTAAGAAATAAAAACCAATGAATCTTGGGCGGGACGCCTGAAAGATTCAAATTAATTAATAATTAAAAAAAAAAAATGAATCTTGGGCGGGAGCCTGAAAGATTCAAACTAATTAAGAAATAAAAACCAATGAATCTTGGGCGGGACGCCTGAAAGATTCAAATTTATTAATAATTTAAAAAACAATGAATCGTGGGCCAAAGGATAGTGAACTGATAACTGTACCCTTGAAATTATGAAATAAATAAAACCCAATGAATCTTGGACAAATAAAATGTGATAAAATAATGCAGAAGGTGACAAAAAGTCGTAGATCTAAATGATACAAAAAAAAGAAAAAGCTTCAGCTACAAATATAATTAATGTAAACTCATGTCAGTTTTGTATGTTTTGTCACAGTGTTCAAATAAAACATAATTAACTTACAACAGGAGTTACAACTACAAAAGTCGAAAGCTCGAGCTCCTTTACGTGTCAGAGTAAAACTCGATCTCTTTTCAAAATCATTGAGCCGCCTCATTATTTGCATATAAATACTTACCCCTGTTTTTCCAATCTTAGTTCTGTTCAAAAGGGTATGCCAACCATCGTCAGGTAGAAAAGTACCTCTAGCTTACAAAGCAAAAGCATCCAATCTGGCACACACATTTCTTCAACCCGCTTGTTCTAAAAGTCTGCTGAGATAAGTTCTTCGAATGCTTTCTTTACCCCACATTCTTGCTCTACTCTAGAAAGAACTTTATTGATTAACTTCTTGGATTCGAAGTTTTCTCCCCGTTTAATAAGGCAGCACTGAGCGATCAGGTCGGATAGTTTCTCACCATTACCCGTGCACAAATCATCTATATCACTCGATCATGACTGCCTTTACTTTGCTTCGGATCTTCCTGCTCTTCGTCTCAGGCGTGTAATCTCTATATCCCTGACGGAAGAGCACGAAGAATTTAAGGACAAGTTTGTAGATGGTGATCCGTGGTACTTGCGGGCGAAGTTGGATAACCGTTGTTGCATGACCTGCCGGTGAATTCGACAAAGTCGTAATTGGAGCCTGGGAGAATTTAGCGGGATCAGTTGCTCATTTCTGTTGGCGGGCTTCCAACGCTTTTTGGCGGGCTTTCTCTGGAACGACTTGAAGCCACTAAACGAGCCTTTAAATCAGCAATTTCACAGCAACATGAAGCAAGTTTGGTTTTAAGCTGATTGTTCTGCTCGGTAGGTCATTGATTGAGCCATTCAGGTCAAATCCATTCACTCACTAGGTGACTTCCCCAGCTTTTCTTTCTCGGACATAATTCCCGTTAATCAGGCCTCGTATCTCAGAAAATATCTGAGATTTCAATAGCAATGCTTCTTGTGGGTTTTTTCGACGAAGATTCACAGCGATTACTGCAAATGCCGTGCCAGCATATACGTTATTTGGTGTTTTGTAGCCACTGATAAACAACTTCGACGACAATGGCACGCCATTTCCAACTTGGAGATCTTCGATATTTCATCTGGAAGCAACTCGAAAATATTGTTGCAGCAAAACTTTATCGGTGCTGTACCGCATACTTCAAAGTTCAGGGCATACCATGTCTTGCAAGGATCTAAATATGGTGAGGATACTCGATAAAACACTCACAAAACAGCATACTCGAGAGTGGAGCTCGGTACGACGATTGCGAGACATATAAATACAAAGTTCACCTTTCCGAAATTGATATCTGCTGCGCAAAATGGTTCTTTGCCATATATGTCCTGATCCAATTTTGTGCAGCTCATATTTAACCAAAAAGTATGGTTTTCTTTAACTGAATCTAAAGACAACCTTCGCACCAAAGGTGTTCGACGACGTAGTGATAATTAGATCAGGCTAATAATCTGACGCCGCTGCGTACAGGATTCTATTGTAAATGTGGATCCCTGTTGCGTGCAGTAAAAACAGGCTTGCGGCTTGGCATGTGTGGTATTATGGCAAGATTGCATGGCAGTCATTGTACTGCTCCGGGCTTATACAAAATTTGTATCATTGCCATATAAAACCATTCCTACCAATTTCTACATATAACTAATTTGTTTACAGTGTTGCTGAGCCATAGTACACAGAGTGGAAATAAGAGTGAGCTGAGACAAAACAAACCTACTTGGAGCAGTTTGTGCGAAGCAGGCCCAAAAAGGACCATTTTGGGGAGCTTTTTATCAAGACTAAAGCTTTGAAATACGTTGCTTCCAAGAGACATTAAGAGCAACTTAATTACCAAAATCAAGGGGAGTTAGTTTTTCCGGCTGCCAATGCAACAGCTGTTTATAGGCTTCCCTGCACCTCAACTATTTATGATTGTAAATAGCTCATTTTCACATCCATGTATATAGTGAAGTGAAGTGTAGTGTAGTGTAGTGTAGTGTAGTGTAGTGTAGTGTAGTGCAGTGCAGTGCAGTGCAGTATAGTGTAAGTTGCTTAAAGTGCCTATGAAATGAAATTTTATCATTAAAATTAAGATCTCAATTGAAAATTCTTTAGAAATGAAGAAGGGTGGCGTTTTCTGTTTGTCAATATTTTTTTCTTATTCCAGAGATATTCAGCTTTTTGGAATACACAAAGCATATTATTGAGGACCTCATTAGTTGAACGCAGCCTGTATACAAATTACAATGAGATGAGATGTTGACAGAAAACGCTATCCTACCTCATTTTGAAAGGATTGTTTTCAACTGAAATCTTAATGACATAAATTTCATTTCAAAGGAACTTTAAATATGTTTTGTAATCCAGAGATTCCACTAGTCCGGCGGCATATGTCGGTTTTTACCGATATTTGTTTTATGGAGAGGCGGGGTGGCCATGGCACCTTTAGTGAGCGCGTTTCCTCGCACCACTCTCCCGTTAAAATTCGGTGTTGTGTACTGATAAAATCACCCCATCACGACCGAAGGCTACAAAAACGAGCTGGCAGCAATATACATATTTTTCTAAACATCCATGTAATATGTGGGCCTTATATCAGTGATTTTACCAAATATTTTGTATAAATCAGAAATAGTTTCATTCACAAGGAGAAGAAGTGACCTTTTGTTGGCCTCACATAATTAGTATATTGGAAATAGAAACCTCAAGAACTGCACATTACCGATCTCGTACAAGTACTTTTACATTTATTAATTAATATTAATGCCACCCAGTAAAACCACGTGGTTGCATTCCTGCAAAACCTGGTTCTCAATAGCGACGCAAGTACCAGCACCAGCACTACGCAGACACATCATTGCAAGACAAAAACAAGCGCCGCTAATGATCAACACATCACTGCGTGTTGCTTGCGCTTACGCCTACGTCACTAGTGTTAATCACGTTAGCCCCTCCTCTTTTCACGCCTTTGAAACTTGAAATTCAAATTGCAGAGCAGTAAAGAAAGCAAGCGAACATATTAGCCTCTCCTTTATAAAATGCTAGATATAATTGTTTATTAATGTTTGCCAATGGTATTTTATGATTCTTTACAAACACAGTAGACCTTATTCTGAAGTTCGACATTTTTGTATTTGTTTTGAATTTCGCGCGGTGAGAAATCAGTACTCAAGCGGAGCATCAAGGTGATGTTCACTCATGCACTCCACAAAGGCCGAGTGACAGGTGAACCCCTGGGCTCCCTTTTTATACCAGAACTTCGAATTTGGACCCCTGTGCACATTAAACGACATGATATACACAATTTAACGTAGATATGTAAATATTTTAAACTGACTGCGTGTAAGTAAAAAACTGGTCTACTTAGTTTTATGAAACTGTTAATAAATAATTTCGTCGAATTTCTACACATGTGGAATATTTCCACATGTCGCTCTGTTACGATAAATAACAATGCCTTGTGGCTTACAGTGCCGCTTATCCTCAATTTGGTGTTATTTCTTTCTATAAATCCTGATAACATTTAAAGTAATTCTGCGATAAAGTTTTGTTTGTGGACCTGTTGCTAAAAAGAGGAAAAGCGACTCTTTTTACGACCGAGTTCATCGTGCATTGCGTGACGTACGATAAGGACCACAACAATACAAACTACATGTCCTAGAGAACAATGCTTTCTTTCCCGGTCTTATGTCAATCGACCAAGACCCCAAACTGCGCGGTCGTTAACAAATTGTTCGGGACTTTAATCACGATTTTAAAATTAGGGATTATACCGATTTTCACTTTTTCATTCGTCCTCAATTTTCATCTAGAATTTGAAAACGTAGAAAACGAAAATGAGGATAGTGGCACTTTATTTCACACCGCGGCAAAACGTCACGCGCATGCGTATTTGCTATTTCTTGTCCGCGCGCGGTTGCCCCCAGTTTCCCGCGAAAACTGAAAAGAAACAACAGGCACATGCCGTGATTTTAACTTTTCTGCTTAAAAGTATTCATTTGTGAACTGTTTTGTCAAAAACTAAGAAAACTACTTAAAAGCTAAGCCTAAGACTTTAACAGGTTGAAGTTTTCTTAATTTGTAATTCATTGTGAGTTTACTAAGTTATAAAATTATTTACTAAAAAAGTTGAAACCCTCGGTAATTTGTATTTGATAGCAGAGCCTTCGTTCTTTTGGCCAGCGGAGCATACCGTTTTGCCGCGGTGTAACTTTATTTAGTGTTTGCACGAAATGCGACTGTTCAGGTCGCGTTTGGAAAATTGCATTCAGCCGACAGTCAACCAAAGGCAGACTTGTCTAGTCTCCTACAAAGCTTTCAAAAGCGTATCGCCTGTACTTAATTAAATCTAGGCGGTACTGGTTTCATTGACAGCCGGCTAAATGCAATTTTCCAAACACGACTTGAAACTTTCACAGTCGTACTTCAATGAAAATGGCAATACCAACTGAACGAGCGAAAAAAATACTTGCAGGTTTGTGATGAGCACATTCGGTGGATGTCCATCACAAAGTTCTGAGGGGGCTTTGATAATGTACAATTTTCTTAGTACCTTGCCTTACAAGTTATAATAACGCTGGCATGTGGTAGATCAACTTATGGCCACAGCATGTGGTAGAACATTGCTGGCCAAGCTACTATAGTCTATACTGGAAGAGTTAGTGCAATAATAATAAGTAAAATAAACAAGTAAATAAATAATAACTCAGGTATTAATTATGGTTCAGGTGAAGTTAAATGAAACCCTGGCTATATGGTCTATGGAAATTTGCTGGGGAAAACTGAATTTATGTGATGCCATCATGCCAACGTCCTATAGCTATACAATGTACACCCTTTGCAAGACCTTTTGCATGAATCAGTCACGTGCTGATATATCACTTCATTAACAATGAATTGCGCTCGTGATCCCATGGGAAAGGCTTTACTGGATGGCAAACAATGTGTCCCCCATTAGCAGTAATGCTAAATTTACATATGACACGTTAATAAAGTTATTATTATTATTATGTTCAGAACGCTGTTTTAGAAAGATCGACAATCGATTGGAGGTGGAAAATAACCGATCTCGTACAAGTGCCTTTAAATAAATAAGTCAGATTAGTTTCCATCCAGTCCAACCACGTGATTGCAGTCCTGTAAAAGGCTGTTCTCTTTTTTTTTTTAGAGAATGGTCAAAATGTAGCCGATGGCATGCATTTTCACGTGCAGTTATTGTATTTTGTGTTAAGACTTGTTTTATGCCGTCGTCCTTGACGTTGACGTTGCCGTTGTGCTTGCTACAGATCCCTACTGGTATCATTAAAGTGCATATGAGCCTTCGCCGGTGCAATTTTCATAACTATGAACCTCCGTAAAGTTTTGCGTACTTCTGCGAAGAAACGTTTGGTTTACAGGGAATACTCCATCTTCTACGCTTGTTTAAAATCGTGGAAACGTGACCTTTCCTGATCCATGACCGCGTAAGTAAAAGCCTAGGTCGATTCCCGAGGTGACGTCATCTCTTTAATGCATTATTCTCCATGGCGCCTTTCTATCACAAAAAACATCGATTTTTAGATAATATACAGTTTATGAGTTGTTAGTAAAGGAAAAAAGGCATATTAGTGAAAATTGTAAGTTTTTATTCAAATTATTGTAAAGTCGAATTAATTAAATGACGTCACTTCGGGAATCGCTCAGGCTTTTACTTACGCGGAAATGAGTCAGGAAAGGTTACGTTTCCACTATTTCAAACAAGCGTAGAAGATAAGTATTCTCTGTAAACCAAAACATTTCTTCGCAGAAGTACTCAAAACTTTTCGGAGCTTCACAGCTATGAAAATTGCACGAAGGTTCATATGCACTTTTAACATTACAGGCATCAAAGCGAGGCTAGTCGAGAAAGTTCTGACCGACTCCAATTTTGCGATCTTTGAGATAACTAGCCTCGCTCTGATGCCATTGTTACCAGACTTCTAAAAATATGGTTCTTCGTGTTCTATAACCGCAAAATAAAGCACGCTCGAGCTCTTGAAAAACTGTGGATGCACGAGCGGAACGCGAGTAAATTTAGCAGCATTTCAAGACCTCGAAAGTGAATTGTTTTGTTATAGAACAAGGAGAACCATCTTCTATTTGTTTTATAATATAAAACTTGATCCACGCGGAAGGAAATTCTTGAGCGTGCATTATACGAAAATCAAGCACTGAGCAGCCAATGAAATCGCGCGTTCTTAGGATGCTACCGCAATTTCTTCACCTTTCCACCAATCAAATCGCATGATTAAACTCTCACAAAAAAAGTTTAAATGCGCTCTAATTAGGTGAACATCTGTTTATTTTCCCCCTGTTAAATTTCCTAACCAAAAACTGGCCATCCCTTCATGTAGGACGACACGAATTGCTACCAAATTGAATTGTATTGTATTGTGTTGCGTTCGATTGTTGTATTGAATTGTATTGTGTTGTATTCTATTGTATTTTTGGTAAAAATTCGTGTCGTCCTACATAAAGGGATTGCCGAAAAACTAGAACTTGTAGCCTGCCGCTAGCCGAGCTGTAACGTAATCGCCGGCCTTGATAGGCGGGTATTTATCGTGACCGTCAATACATCGTATAACGGCATCGTGGTCAGGATCGAAAAAGAACACAGCCGATCGACGAGCTGTTGCTTTCCTGATATCGTCTGGCACGAGAACTCTGTGATACTGAAACAATAACAGAATAATGCTGTTAACATGTGCAGCGTAATGCAATAGTGCAACTGTCAGTGGTGTCCTCAGGGGGGAGATATCGGGGATAAGAATTTGACACGAACTCTCTGCCCTCTACTACAAATGTACTGGTACCATTGTCAACTATAACCCAATAACAATCGACTTGGAAAGAACCTTGACCAATTTGAAATATTTTCAGCTTTTTATTGTCTGAAAATTGCAATCCAATAAGAGAAGCTTCAGTCATGCCAACAGCACCGTTTTAAAATATATTTTTTTCAGCAGCCAACACTGTGATGATATCGTCGTATATTATGATTTCTTATGTGCTTTCTAGTATTACAAAACAAGTAAGGCCCGTTTCAGGCGGCGAGCTTTTCATGCACCGAACTTAATAGATGAATTAAATACGGCAGAAGAGAGGCATCTCAATTATTAGGTTCGACATGTTTGAATTAGGTTCGACAGGTTCGAATTAGGTTCGACACGTTTGAATTAGGTTCGACACGTTTGAATTAGTTTCGACACGTTTGAATTAGGTTCGACACGTTTGAATTAGGTTCGCCATGTTTGAATTAGGTTCGACACGTTTGAATTAGTTTCGACACGTTTGAATTAGTTTCGACACGTTTGAATTAGGTTCGACACGTTTGAATTAGTTTCGACACGTTTGAATTAGGTTCGACACGTTTGAATTAGTTTCGACACGTTTGAATTAGGTTCGACACGTTTGAATTAGTTTCGACACGTTTGAATTAGGTTCGCCATGTTTGAATTAAGTTCGACACGTTTGAATAGCGTTCTGTCTAGTTGACGTCATAAAATATTAGCATAATGACATCATTGCATTGTGGGATCGAAATGCGGACAAATATTTCAAAATGGCTGTCTCAGACATAGTTGTTCCTGCGTGCGGTATGGATAATTTTAGAGTTTTACTCACAGAAGATGAGGTACGTTACAGGTGCCAAATTAACCAAACCACCTGGCGAATGTAATGTTTTGGAGCTGAAACGTTGGTTAGAGTGCCACGGGGAGAAAAAAAGTGGAAAAAGACAAGAACTGGTTGATCGGGTGAAAGGATGTATTGCTCAGTCAAATTCTAAAAAAAAATATTTGAAAATTCACTCAGGTACATACGTATCAAGGCCTGATAAACCTAATTCTATTGGGTAGAACCAATAGAACGAAGCTCTTCGGCAACGAAGCTCTTGACGTAGGAGATTTCCTTTTCTTTTTCAATCTCATGGCCTTTTCTTCGTCAGTGAGAGATGCCAGTATTCGCCAGTCGGTCCTTTCCACCCAACGAAATGCACGGAACAAGTGTAACTATCCTTTTCGATATGTTTAGTTCTCGAAAAATCCTTCCGACCACAAGCGTGAATTCACATTTTTGCTTTTTGAGTTTTTTTGCATTTCTTGCTTCTTTTGCCAATCAGTCATGGATTGTTTGACTTCCCCAGGTTTAGGAAACCTTATAAAGAAGGTTCCTGGCGGTAATTTATCAGTATATCGTGAATCTGATCGAAAAATACCCCCAAAAAGTGCTTGGTAGCACCTGCTTTCTTCATAGCTACACATAATCTTGAGTTGGGTTCTGGAATGTTTGTCCGCATGTCAATCCCATGATGCTTTGCGTCAATTATGAGTTTTCTATATTTAGAATCTGGGGAGAACGCTATTAGGTCGAAGGTTTGAATTAGGTTCGACATGTTTGAATTAGGTTCGACATGTTTGAATTAGGTTCGGCATGGTTGAATTAGGTTTGGCATGTTTGAATTAGCTCTCATCTGACTTGATAGCTCAGTTGGTAGAGCGCCAAACATGTAACCTGGAGGTCATTGGGTTCGAGTCCCACTTGGGTGAGATATGTTTTCTCTTTCCCTCGTAGGGCGTGCACACTTAGCACTCAGTACAGCTTACCACTTTACATCACATGTCTGAATTAGGTTCGGCATGTTTGAATTAGGTACGACATGTCGGAATTAGGTACGACATGTTTGAATTAGGTACGACATGCTAAATCGCGCTACGTTAAAATCTAGACGAACGCTACAATCGGTTCGACGAATTAGGTTCGCCGCCAGAATCAACCAGTCACTCCAAAAAGTTGGGCACATGAAGAGTTCGCCGTCTAAACGGGCCTTAGGTACTTACAAGGAGTCACAACAAGAGGTTGCGTGCAGTGTAGATAAATTGAAAAAGCGCACGCAAATATTGATTCAATGTGTGAACGTTTGTAGCCTACATGTACGTTATGTTATACATTTGCTGCCACATAATAACAATGAGAATTGTATGTCTTCAGCACGAGTCTGCGAGTGAAGCGTCAAAGCCGTGCTGTATGAGGTCTCTGTCTACGCAATAACAGTTTTGTTGTTCCGTGAGGATTGGATAATGCGCAATTTCTACACCAAAACCCACTCAACTGTGTGCAAGAAGTATCCTCTTATCAGCACACTGTGCATCAAAGATGTTTTACTGCGTAAAATGTGCAATTTGTGTGTGTAATCGCGACCTCTAACAAGGTAAATGTACAATAGGCTGACACAAACTTACAGTAGACTTTAACTTGTCCGCCGTCCATCTCTCCAATAGATCCGCGATGTTCACAATAACGGTGCCCTCAATGGGCGGGGTAGGTATATAAATCCCTTCAACGTTGGCTACCTGTTGTAGACATTTAAATAAAGAAATATATGTCATTTTACCGTCACAACGTGACGAGACGCAGTCGAATGGCATATTAGGTACTTATTGACTGAGTGGAAGGGCCGGACGGGAAAATATTTGGCTCGAGGTCATGACGTACGGACCGAGCGCAGCGAAACGTACAAAATGACCGAGAGCCAAATATTTTCCCGTCCGGCCCGACCTAACTCAGTCAATAGGTTTTTTATCATATGACCATATTTTTTTGTAGATCAAACCGCAAAACAACAAGAAAAAATGTGCAGGGCCGAACGGCTTTTTCCGGCCCGCTCACGCCATACACGTCCGGCCCTCATCACGTGCCTTTTGTAAATGGTTTTGAAAGGAAAGCGCGCGGGGGGCCGTACGGGTCATATGATATGATCTTCACGTTGTGACGTCATCTTTTTTTCATTTTCATGCGATGGACGCACGCAGGAGGTTGCTAAGCACGAAAGAAGCGTAAGAATCGCTGGAGGCAAAGCCGAGACTCTACTGAGCTTCTTGAGTGCTTAGGCAACCTCCCAAGTGCGTCCATAACTCGATGGACGCACAGCTGTGGCGTTTAGCATTTCTTTTATAACATAACCACGACAATTAAAGAGCAAATAATGTTTTTATTGGTGATGAAATATAAATTCTCAATACATGAAGCGCGCGAAAAAAATCGCATAAACTCAACTGAGCGCTGGCGCGACTGTTGATGTTCCAGTGCAAAAACAGGTCATCCATTGATCTCTGCTCAACATAATGTTTATTTAAACCTTGGTCTCAAGGAAAAGAGAAGATCTAGCCTGCTAGAACCATTTGTTCAGTCCTTTTGTTGGAAGCAATCGCTTTGGTAAAGCAAAAATTAAGAAAATGGTTTATTCGTCTGTTGAAAACTAAATAGCTTTCGGCGGAATTATAAACGATCTGCACAACTCTACAAGTCGTTGGAGCAATCGTCTGAACCAGAGGTTTGGAATTCGTCGTTTTTCCTATGGAGTGAACTGTCAGCTGAATATTCTGGTTTGGCTTGTTTCTGTCGCCATTTGTGCCAGTACGGGATATGCTTAAGACAAGTGAACTAAGTATGTTTGTTTGTTGTTCTCTAAAATGTAAGTTTAATTACTTTCACATCCAAACGTGTGAATAAAATTATCTCGTAAAATGAACTCACTGAATGTGGAGCTTATTCATTATTCTGTAGTTTTAATGAGGTTTATTCGTTTAAGTCCACTATGTACACCTCTGCCTCTTCGGCGGTTTTCGACTCGACTGATTATAAGTTTAGTTTCTACCAAATAAACTATTGTGGTTTCTTTTAATTAGCTCATAAAACTGCCCCTTTACCTCTAAATATCGAGATTGAACAGTGCGTCGTCTTTTTTGTCCGTCCTTTCTGAATGTTTCAGGATCCAAAAATCAGTGCAAAAGCTCGTAAATCTTGTTCGTCGTTACGTTCGTACAGATTTGCAAGCTGTCTCAACTCTTCCTTTTCTGGTGGCTCGGAAAATAAACGAAGCTCAAAATTTCCCAAGACAGTCGCTGAACAAAATTCCCTGTTCACTTGGATTAGAGTTTTTCTCTAATTGTCCTGTAAAATAGTTTTCGTGGGAATAAAAAAATAAAATTTGGTGCAATCGTGAACAAAATCCGACGTTAGCATGCAACCCATGGGCAAATGGTCCACGGCTATTAGTCAAGCCAATCAGAGCGTTTGGTTTATCGTGGTTATGTTAGGGGCCGACCATTTGACTTTTGAGGGGGGGGGGGTGTTTTTGAAAAAAAAATAACCTGCAAGCCAACGGTGGCGAAAAAAAATATCCTGCAAGCGGAAAAGCTTTGTTCTGGCTCCGCTTTTTTCACAAAAAAAAAATCGTGCAACAACACTGCTAAAGAAAAAAAAATCGAGCACAGACAAGAACACCCCCCCCCTCAAAAGTCAAATGGTCGGCCCCTTATAATAATGCATAGGTAACGAAATCACTGCTACATGTACATACTAAATGCAATTAATCTTTATACGCAACCCTACAAGCTACTAACCTCAAGGCCCCCAGCGCCATCCTGGAAGAGAAGGGATACTGCTCCATAGTCAGTGTGCTCGCTACAGCGTAGTTGGTTTTCTTTGACTTGAATATCTCCACCTATCTTTGGGTAGTAATTGAGTCGAAGTTCAGTGCACCCTTCACGGGTACCCATGTGTTGAAAGGCACGCGTAAATGTGTCTGGATCCTGGAAAGTGGACATCGAATATTATTTTTCTTGCTGTCTTTTATTACCGTATTCGTTGAAGTGCGACCCTGAAACTTCCAAGTCTCGTTTGGAAAACTGCATTTAGGTGACCATCAATCAAAATAGTCTGGGTGGTAAAAGCTTTGTATGAGACTAGACAGACTAGACTGTGTTTGATTGACAGACGGCTAAATGCAATTTTCCAACTGACGAGACTGGATACTTTCGGGGTCGCACTTCGATGAAAACGGTACTAAAAGACCAAATCACCTGACATTACCCTCCCTCCTCTCCCATTCTCCCCCCCCCCCCCCCCCTTCTTTCTCTCCCCAGTTCCCCTGCTCTATCTTTTCACCTCCTCGCCCCATTTTGACCGCACACCACAAGTAACCCAATCTAGAAAAAAATTACAGAAGAGTCGGAAAGCAGGCTAGCTCTACGTTTCTGGTTGGGACTCTATTGTTATTATCTTTTGCCGAGGCCTTATTAAGATGTTGAGCGCCTCATTGAGCGAATTTCTTTCATGCTCTTTTCCCTTAATTTGGCTTGCAAATAAGCAATTTCTTCCATACTTAGTGAGTTCAGTATTCAAAGATGATACTGTAACGAAGCTTGGTGAGCTTTCCGTTATCAACGAGTCGCTATTTGCGCGGGAGTCTTGTTCTTCATCGATCAAATGTTCTGTAGTCCCGATCTCCTCCACATCATAGTCTGAGCAGTATTTGCATCATTTGAATCTACATTAACGAGGTCTGCATTTACTGAATCATCCTGTCCAGATTCTTGACTCTTAGATGTCCCACATTGTTCACTATCCATGGCAGCCAACAGCCTCTTCACAAGGACTGGTTTAGTTCCTCTGGTATCAAGTCCTCGTTTCGTCAACTCTGACCTCAATTAGTCGATCTTTAGCTTCTTTGTTGAGTTAGATGTTAGTTCATTCATTCTGAGCATAGTTAATAGGGGGGAATGTAGCACAATGTAAACTACATTTACACGCCGCAACTTTGGTCTTGTGTTGTTGGGTAGCAATAAAAATGGTAGTAACATACCAAAACAATCTTCAATATAAGAAACTGGTAATTACACCAGAGCATTGTATACAATGTATCGGTACCAAGCTGAACCGAGAGTTTTTGTCCTGACCAATCTGAATGCATACATACATGTTACATACATAAACTTTATTTAACTTCGAATTTACAGAGTAGCATTAAGATGCTAATATCTCCGAAGGTAATTGAAATTTAAAAAAAAATATCAAGTGACAAACAACTATATAATTTTTTTTTATAATTTTTTTATTTTTATTTTTTTTAAATGCATACAACTTTTCAAAGGCTGGCCCTTGCTCCAGGTTCTTTCATAACAATTACTGCAGGTCATTTTTGTCCCCATTGTAATTAGATCCAGTTGAATGTCAAGATATTGTGTGCCAAGATATTGATCATCCTTAATCAGTTCTTTATTATTTAAGCCACTTCACATAGCTGGCACATTCTGTACACTAGCCAAACAAATAACTTCAAAACCTCCCCTTTTCATACTCTCTGGCTTCAATAGAGATTGCTGGACAGCAACTCTTACTCAACTGGCACAAATAACCACAGTAGACACCAAATTTCGCTGGCTGCCAGCTGTTACAGAAAACCCTGAGTCGTGCAATGGGCTGGTCATTTTGTCCATTCATGTTTTGTGCCCCCGTCCAGCTGGACATGACAACATTGTACATGTAGTACAATTACCAGACACTGCAGCAACAGAATGAAATACACATTTACAATTACAAGCTGGGAGGTACATGTAGACTTAGCCTGCTTGCAGGCTCTGGTTAATTTGGGTTCCTGTGGCAGAAGAGAGGAGGGGGAAGGAGGATATAGAGAAAGGAGAGGCGACAAGACCTTGTGTTTTTTAAATTCGCCCCCATGACGTCACATATCATTGCAAGTTACACGTTGCACAAATAAATTAAAAATCAACATTTTCGACGAGATTCTGTTATAAATGTACCCCAGCATTGAACCCCTTGTATTTCTACTGCATGTTTGATAATAAAAACCTGAGAAAACGAGAGAAAACAGCAGAAAAATGATTTGATCATGAGTGAAAAGTTTTCAATTTTAGCTCGCGCGTGCTGCTTACACCATAACACACGCCATTTTCGAACAAAGTGCATGCGCTTCTTCTAGGTTCAACCAATCAGATTTCAAATACACAGGGTCTTGTTGCAGGCTCTCCTTTCTCTTTCGCCTCCTTCCCCCTCCTCTCCCCCACCACAGGAACCCCAAATCAACCAGAGCCTGCAAGCAGGCTAATGTAGACTAAACAAATAATGTGTACTAACCAGATGAAGTCCAATTGCAATTGCTGTCAGGACCCTCAGCCCCAGGATACTGAGGTGTTTGTAAAACATCTGAAGAGCAGACTTGAACTCTGGTGCTTCCTCATCAGGCCAGCACTAAAATATGGGAAAAATGAAATTAATGATTAATTTTGGTAATATCTGAGGTACTGGCTATCTATTCACTGAGAAATTTTACATTGTAAAAAAGATGTATTTCTCAGTTTGCAACTGTTCAGTGTATATTCAACACCTGGTATTGTTTTTTTGCTTGTTTTTCAGTATCAGTGCAACGACGGGTACATGCAGAACTGGACCTGGTTTTAATTGAAAAAATGGCTTCAAAACCCAGACTTCCAATTCATCCATAACACATGTACATGTAGCTAGTAAACTGAACACTTTGATTAGCTAATACTGGAATTCAGCATTTTTTAACCCCCACCCTAATCAGAATTAGGTTCAAAACCAGGCCCATGCATATACTGGTGTATAACATTTTAAATAAATATAACCCAGATAGTACAAGCGCTCTGATTGGCTTATAGACTCAAAAACCTTCGGTCTATTGTGCCGGTAAACACATAGAAATCAGCACACCTGCTTGCGTTGTGTCGTAGTTATATCATAAAAGCAATAAACTACACATTTCCATGTGTTTACTGGCGAAATAAAGCACTTGGGATGTTGGGAGAACATTTGAAATGCTTGAAAATCATGCGCCTTTGGCTTGTAATTTTCAAGCATTTCTTGTGTTCTCCCAACATCCAGCGTGCTTTATTTCACCAGTAAACACATTGAAATGTGTGGTATATTGCTTAAAAAAACAAGAGTGCCCCTTGGGTGTTTTTCTAAATTCTTTCATCAGTGTGTCAAGATGAAAAGCTAATCAACGGTATCCATAGAGATTAGCTACATACATGTAAAGTAATACATCTAATACAATGTATATAGAGGATATCACATGGCCGCACGGATATACATATTTTATCTTCGAGTGTTGATAAACATATCTTACGAGTGAGTGCAGCGAATAATTAGATGTTTTAAACTTGGGATGAAATAAACATGCCTAAATTCTTGAACTTGCTAACCATAGTTATTTTAATAGTATTCATTTAGAAAATTATTTTTCCTCTAGTAAAAAATAACATACTTTCACAATTTGTGAGCTACATGTACATGTAGAACCAGAATGAACTGACTCTGTCTCTTGATAGTTTAATTATATAACCCTAATTATCATAACAACAGCTTTCCTGGCCCTCTCGTCCACATGCATTGTAGGAACTTATTTCTTTGAACTACCAATTCATACATGTGTACAATGTACATTGATTGCCCATTACAAGAGAAATACATTTCTTTTACATTGAATCCAGGATACTCAAAACAATAGATGCAATGAAAGTACACAACTTTATACACTGTCATGGTTCAAACACACTTAATTCAAAACACATTTTAAGGACTTGTTTTCCACAGGATTACACATTAAAAAACTCTACGAAATTTATACCCAATTATACATGTACATGTTAAAATTAATGTACATGTAGACTCTTTCTATGACTTGTTTGCAAGATGAATCATTCAGTGCCGCTCTAGAGATTTTTTGAAGGCAAAAAGAGGCTGCTTTCCTGTCTTCTCAAACTCCCAAAGGAGGTTTCAACAAAATTCAAGGAGTTCTGGTAAAAATTCTAGGACTTTTCAAGGATAAAATCTAACTTGTCAAAATGCAAGGACTTTTCAAGTACATGTACCTGGCATTATTTCAAGGCCCTGGCAATCTGGCAATATTTCAAGGACTTTTAAAAGCCTGTGCGAACCTTGACTGTACCCTAGCTGTACTCTGTGTATTAGGGTTACACATACAAGTAGCACTAGACATTTTCATTCCAGGTACTGGGACCCAAAAAATATATGCAACCCCATCCACACCTGCCATTATTATCATTAGATAACAATTAAGCAACCTCACATGGCTATGAAGTGGAAAATCATGTCATGCTATGCAAACTCAAAATGGTGGCCACACTTTTCACACATCCTTGATGTCCTACCCACAGGCTTGTACCAGGAGCTTTCACACCTCTAGTCAAAGATGGTGCACGATGTAATTACAGGCCATGGATTGAGCCTCTGCAACATCTATCCCATGCTCCGATGTACAAATGTATACTTAATTTTATTTATTATAAGTAATAGCATGGCATGAGGAAAATTTGTGACTATGTTTCCCTGAGAGCCGAGAGAGGATTTGTGGAAGTTCCAATGCTGCAGACGGAGGGACTTTAACAAATCCTCCTGTTAGGTTTATGAGGAAATTTATTATCACTAATTTCCCAATGTGTTATGATATCACTTTGTAATTGAACTATTATTACCAACGAATGGAAGTAATCTCTGAGAAGTTTAGTTTTCTCTACCTACATGTAAAGACATCACAGTTGAGTTGCTTTCGAAAACTTTTTGTTATTATATGCTTGATTGAGCATCATTGATTGAATGACCTTGGCTTCCCCTTGGAACAAAATGTTTTGTTTTTGAGAAGAATAACACTAAAATGCAATGCAATTACACTGTATGTGGTTGACTAAATATTCATGGAGCATGCATGGAGTTTAATTGCATCACATTATGGTTTTAAGTATCCCATATCCCAGACTTTTATTGACCCATACAACGGGTAGGGTACATGGTTAACAGGTATTGTGCCCTGCTATAGCACTAATGACCTGTCATAATCTGGTGTGCCAGGGGACAGCCCAATTAATGTTCCCTCTTGCATGTCAATGATGGCAAAATAATTAATTAGAATAAGTATGCAAGCTGAAGAGGAAATTTAGAGATTAAAATAATGAACCTGAACAAACAGAAAACCGAGGTGATCATGGTATCATTTTATTTATATACATGTATATTGTACATGTATATAGTATAAAATAATGAAATAATGAAATAATAAATACTGAGTAGTTGTCTACTTACAAAGGTCTCTTCCAGAACGTGCCCAAGATCAAAAGATTCTTTGAGATCTCCAGGCCTATCAGGGTTGTTACTGCAGCAAAACAAACAAGCAAAGTACATTATTAAGGGGTGAGAATGAAAACAACAGTGATAATTTTGCTTAGCATCACTCTTTTTTTTTTTTACGGTTGCTTTTAGTTTTTTCAAGTTGAATTTTACGAAGATCATGACTATTCGTGTGAAAATGCTGATTGTAGAAAAAACTTAAGATTTGAAAAATTAATATATGTTAGATTTTTCTTGTCTCTCCTATCTGTTTTGGCTTATTTGTGTTTTTTTCAAGTCTTTCATCAGGTAAAATGTATCTGCACCAGCTATTTCTTGATTTTTTGGGCAACTTCAAAACAATATACAGTATCTAATCAGCAATGAAGAGTTCTTGTTTTAAATTTTCTGGACTGATAACATGGATATCGAAGAGCAACATTGAAACAGTTTTGTAATCTGACACCTTTTCGTCAACCCCCCCGGTATAAAAAAGGAGAATAATTTGTTTTATTTGAAAGGTACAGTATTTCATAATTCATTAAGATATGGTATTGATACTAGGAATCCTTCCCAGCTTGCAAAATGCTAAACTCTGAATGTTTTCGATAATACAGACATTAAATTTGTTTTGTGGATGACCAAATGCCAATCATATTTTCATAATTAGCTATCATGAGTCAGTTTGCAAGCTAACAATTTGTTCAAAATAGTACCTCGACTAATTAGACCATTTTATAGCACTATATCTTTAATAGTTTTAAATAAATATCTATTCGAAGTAGCAAAAGATAATTATTCTGCCTTACAGTGTATGTAATTGCACAATAAATGATCTACATGTAAATCAACCTGAAACACATACAACTGAGCGAAACGTCTATTCCTTCTCCCTTTCTGCCATCTTGGAATACATGTAAATGCCCTGGGGGTAAATCCTTGATTTTTCTAAGCTTTTTGCAGCCTTCAGGCTAACAGTAGGAGGAAATTACATAATATATTCTTTAACCAGGGTAAATCCTTCAGCCAATGCTGTTATCAGTGGGTGCCCTGGGATCGGGCATTGGGTGGTGGTGTCTTTTGATTGCTCTGTTAACATCTCATGGGTCAAGGCACACATGAATTTGGCTGTTTGGCTTCTCTACCACCACTAGAGAGTTGACCCAGTCAGTTGGCTCATCAATCTTGTCTATTACGTCACGTTTCCGCATGAGTGCTAATTTGGCTTCCAGGTTTTTCTAGCATGATTGAGATGGGGATTTTTCTTGGCAGGTGTATGACCGGTGCAATATCAGGATCGGTGCTGATGTGATGTTCCCCATGCAGGCATCCGATTTCACCGAATACATCACTGTGTTCTTGGATGAAGAGATTGCGGCTTTGACATGCTTTAAGTCCAAGTAACGGAGGAGATTCAGTGTCTGCTACTACAAATGTAACACAGTGGCTTTCATTCTTGTTATACATGTACTGCATATCAAGATCACACTGGCCCACAACCGGTATGTCACCACCATTATACAGTATGCCGAGAGTTTCACTTTCCCTGCATGTAATTTAGGTTTGGTTTCAAGCTTCCAGTATGCAGATAATGGCAGGATGTTTGCTTGACTTATGGGCTCCAGTGTCAAGTTTGTATTTAATTAAAGTTACACTGGATGGAAGAGAAATAACTAGCCAGTCTTTGCTGTTTTGTTCGATTGAGCTTGATCTTCAGGTGTATTTATGGAGGCTTCTCATTGCCTTTGTGCTCGGCCACTGTTCCGATTAAGAAATCTTCATTGTCGCTAGCGTGCTGTTGTCATGTGAACTAATCAAATTTACCCTGTATGCTCTTACTGTAATGCCATCCTCATCCTAAACACAAACTATGAAAACACTGGTTTAGGAATTTTGAAATTTTAAACCAGTATGAAAATATGAAACCAGTATGTAAATTTGAAACCAGTGTAAAAATTTGAAACCTTGAGTATGAAAATTTGAAACTGGTATGAGAAATCTCATACCAATAAAAAATTGAAACTAGTATATAAACACTGCCACAAACCCATATCCTGGGCTGCCTGTGGTGATATGTAAAAAATGGTCCCTTTGTTTCTGTCACAGACATAATTATACATGGTCAGCCATGGTTACGTGTTTAGTTGTTATGACAACCAGGGCTTGACACTTGCGGTAGTCTACTAGTCTCGGACTAGCAAATGTTTGCTTAGGACTGGTGAAAATCATATTAGCTAGCCTGCCAGGCTAGAAGATTTTCAACACATACTGTTGAAAGTTTTTGTGACATCTTCGTTCTGTAGCTCAAATTAAAGTAAAAGGAATCGTCCAGCTAGCTGGAGTGACTCACAATCACTGAGGACACAAGAAACCCTGGCCAGGACAACCCTCAGTGTCAGCAAAGAGGTTGGCTTGGTGCAATCTTCTACGGCTGACTAGCGCATGATACCTCAACTCCTAACTATAACCACAGTACCCACCACAGCTACATGTAGTTCAGTTAATAGACGTTAACTCAAGTGCCGAACACATCTTGAAAAATTCTGCTTTTCAGTAGACTGGGAACTAGTCATGGGTTACGCTTTGTCAGTGGTAGTGGTAGTCATTTGCTATCCAATTACAATAAGAAATCAGTGGGTCGATTTTGCATTTGCCCAAATATTTCGACTTTATTATTATAAAGTGTTCCTCGGGGCAACTCATTATTATAAGGGATGTACAGTATATTGGGTTAGTGGAAAAGACCTAGGGACTAGTAATTTCTCGCAATCACTAGCACATAGACTAGTACCTGAAAAAGTTTGTGTTGAGCCCTGACAACACTTTTGGACTATTCAATTGGAGCACTGATCGGGTTTGCAATAATTTGCTGACCAATCACAACACTTGGCTTCAATCAATGTGCTCATGATTTTCAGAAATCGTTCCTATGTCTAATGTACATGTACATTGTTGTATACACCATCGGTGCTTTGTGCCAAACTTCCAGTGCCGTTCATGAGGCAATCACCCACATAAACGTATTTATCAAACAAACAGTTTTACAGGTGTAGATAAATGTAACTATACAGCAATTATCATCTACAGTGTTCATATATACATGTAGGCAAACTTAGTAAACAACCAAAACACTAACCCTTCTCTTTCCAGCTCATCCCAGCCATTTGGGGAACCTGTGTCCTTCTTTTCGTATTTTACTTTGACTTCTTTGCTAAGATTGAAGAATTTATCCATAATACCAAATATGCCATCCACCTGTAGTGTGAGAAAGATGTTAGCAACAAGTGATTTTAACTTTTATCAGAGCCAAAAACTACCTGTAACTCAATGGCTGCAAATAACCAATCTTATCACAGGCCTGAGTACATGTACATGTATATACATGTAGCCTCATTTGCCTGATCTGAAACATTTACATGTATATAATTTTGTAGGTATTAAAAAATTATTTTCAGGTGAAATCTGATTCAACCTACATGTACATGTAGGTACAGTGTAGAATCCGATTTGACCTATATTGCATGTAAAATCAGATTCAACCTACATGTACATGCACTCAACTACTACTACTAGTACTACTAACGTACATGTATTTGACATAAACTTGTGCATGCTCGATAGAAAAGCTGTTGGTTTCATTTCTCTCTCTCTCTCTCTGACTCAGGGAAGGAATCTCGGAGTAACTGCAGAATACCCCCTCAGAATAATGAACCTCACAACCAAAGATACCACTGACACGTCTGATAAACATGACACCTGCGACACCCCTGACACATCTGATAAACGTGACACCTCTGATACATCTCATAAATGTGACACCCATGCCATGTCTGATAAACGTGACACCCCTGAAACGTCTGATAAACGAGACACGTCTGATATGCGTGATACACCTGTCTGATAACCCTGATATGTCTGATACATGTCATACGCTTGATACACATGATACGTCTGATCCGTGTGATACCTCTGATATGCCTGATACGAGTGATACACATGATACCTGTGATACGTGTGATACAAATGTACCTCTGATACAAGTGATATGTTTGATACAACTAATACACATTAAATGCCTGATACAACAATAACAACCCCTAACCATCAGTAAAGTTCCCAGGTATAAAACGTTCAGGTTTTAGAGCTAATTGGTGATTCGAGATCACAGGTAAATATGTAACATTTGTTTTGGTATTTATCATAATACATCAGCTTAAACATGTACCCAACAACAATAACTACCCTAACCATCAGTAGAGAAGTTCTCAGGGAAACGTTGATTCGATTTACAATTATACCGAGTGATACGCCTGATACGCGTATCTTGATACCGGTAAAACACATATGGGAAGGGATCTCTGTCTGGCAAGGTAACATTCATAGGACTATATATAACGGCTAGATACATTTTATGCATTCGAATTTCAATTTTAGCTACGCGATTATTACAACGGCTAGGATAACATGGCTCACATACAACTCAAGTGTACACTTCAAGTGGATAATAAGTTAACTTTAAGTTGATAATAACAAGTTGTGGTTTATTAATATTATACTTAAAGTAACTTGTTATAACAAAAGACAAAGTCGTATCCGTATACAATAAGTATTCTATTTCTGTAAACTAACCTCAGTTTGATCGATGCCATGGTTTCTCAAGTACACAAACCCTACAGTGCTAAATGCATGGTAGAGTTTCCTGGCTAGCTCTTGTACTTGTTCGCTTCCTGTATCTGGTTTTGTCTTGTGTTTTATGCTCAACGCACTAAAATCAACCACTGGAATTCCTGACACGATCTGGCCCTCTACTGCCGCCGCCATCTTGGTAGTTCGAAACGATCAAAATCGAATCAAAACTGCAGTAAAATGACGGATATCCCTTCAGTATTGCAACCAATACTCAAGACCGCAGCAGAATTAATATTAGTTTTGCTTTTCACTTTCTCGGATTGCTTAGCTCAGCAGATCAGCAGCCGATCACACGGCTGCGTGCAGCTGAAAGTTCGCCTGACCTCAACCTCATCTCCAGGCCCAGGGTCTTCTCGGTCAGATCCAAGATGGCGGCTACTCGTTGTTTCAAGCGAGAAAAAAATTGGCTGAAATTTGCTAAAATTGGGCCAGGTAATAGCTAAGGATTAAAAGAAGACACCCGATAGGTTTTGTCGAGTTTTAATCAAGATTTATGTCGTAAATGGAAGACTAATAATCCCATGTAAATCAGAAATGCCATTTACCGAACTTGGGTTACCTGTGGTGGCAGTTATTCGGCCGGTCTATTTGATCAGCGGTTGTCGTCGGTATGTATAATTAATCCACAGGAAGCCCAATACCACGGGGGTGATAAGACATAGTCTCCCGGGGGGGGGACTCCCCATAAAAATAGACGGGGGTGCTCGACCTATCTTTTAGGGGTTAAAATCGTTAGCAGTGCTATCTCTTAGGGGTCTTCCAAAGGTCTGCTATCTTTTAGGGGTCTCCGAGACCCAAAATGTTTGTGGCCGAGAAAAAATAGCGCTGGATCCTCGAGCATGAGACCCCACAAGTTGAATCGGTATTTACGGCTTCGATATAGAGTTTGATCCATCCGAATATTAAAGACGAGGTTATGGGGCAGAGCTTTGTCTCTTATTTCCTTTAGTTTGCACAAATTTGTCTTTTGGAGTGCTATCGTTTAGGGGTAAAAATTTTGTGAGCCACGCCCATATTGCTATCTTTTAGGGGTGAATTTCATTTCTCACGTCGAGCACCCCCGTCTATTTTTATGGGGAGTCCCCCCCCCCCCCCCCCCCGGGCATAGTCTATGTCACATAGACATAGACATTTTTTATTTGGAATCTTGACAGAGAGTATATAGACTAACGTTCAAATATGTATTTTGCCATTTTTTTCTGTATAGCTGGTTGTTTGATTGGAGGGTTAATAAGAAATAAAAATATTTCATTGTCAGTCATTCGGTTCATCTTAATTTTATGTAGTTATGATATTGAATCATGTTTGCCGCGTAGCACTAGTAAGTGTAAAGAATGTAATATATAAAGTGGTAAGCTGTAGTGCTAAGTGTGCACGCCCTACGAGGGAAAGAGAAAAAATCTCTGGCCCAAGTGGGGTCTTGGGTCAGAGATTTTTTTCTCTTTCCCTCGTAGGGCGTGCACACTTAGCACTACAGCTTAACACTTTATATATTACATCTTAATTTTAGTTTGCTTTTCTATACTGGAGAAAAGAATATTCCTTTTTCACGGTATAGAGGACATTTTATCAAGAAATGTATTTGGCATATTCTTTCTTCTAGTTTTTTATATGGTTTTGTGTACCGCCCAGTTTCTATTTCTAATTTGTGGTTACTTATTCTTAATTTTGTAAGTGCTATTCTATGGTTAGTGTTGGTGATCTCACTCAAGTAATCTTCATAGTTGTAGCTAGTTTTAAATTTTCGGTATGTCCTTAATTTGTTCTTTTGTTGGGGATATTTTCTTGAATCGTTATGTATGTCACTTGACCATGTTTGTAGTTCAATGTCTCTTAGCCTCTGTCGGATAATGTTTTCGGTGGTTGTGTTATTGTAATATATATTGTTCTGCCTATTAATCCACAGTTCTCCTAATCCTATCTGATGTAGCAAGGTTTTGAGTTTGTGGCTCCAGCATTCTTTGTTGTCCTAATTTTTTTTATATCTTTGTATGCATTGCAGATAGTTTATCTATATCAGAGTCACTTAATTTAAGCCAGAATTTAATGCTCCTACATTTTGCTTGCGTTCGTTACGGATATCTCCCTCATTCTGCCCTGCATGCATTATATTATTACTTGAAATTTTGTTGACCCCTGGGAGCCATTTACAGAATTTTTAAATTTAAATTAATAAATAATAAATTAATTAATTCTGTAATATTAAAATATGCACAGCTTCAATCGGATCTTTTTCTAATGGCCCTTTTATATCCACTCCCCATAATTATCTACCATAGAGTAGAATTGGACTTATCAGGGCGTCAAATAGTTTGATGGTTAATTTAAGGTCTTTTCTGAAGTATTCGCCCATTTCTTTCCTTAATTACTCGGGCTGCCTGTGGCAGGCACGAGTCTAAATTTTTTGTTCGGTGCAACAAAATGTCTACGCATGCGTTAAATTATGCATTAATTGTTGGCGCTAAATAGATTTCTCTCCAGTCCAGTCGCCAGATTCTGCGGACGCTATTCTGAACTCCTGAACTTTGAGGTACGTTTCGTAGGTTTTATGCTACATTTCATTTTACTCTCGGTCATAATACATACCAACGCAAACACCGTGATCGGTAGGCCAACACTAAAATATTTTCGACCGTGTTTTTGGCTGGTTTACCGATCTCGTATTCTGACCTGTGTACGCTTAAAGTGCCACTACGACGAAAATTTACCATTTCGATTTGCCACTTTTTCAGTGTCTTATAGGTCAATCAGTATTAGAAATATCCGAAATAGTAAAAAATATTCCCAAATGGGCATCTTAAACCACAAATTTTAGGAGAGTTTACCGGTAAAATCCTGTCCGCCATTGCTGGAAGCCGTGCCCTTTGTTCAGCTTTAAACAAAGGTTTATTCACCGGAAGTGATGTCATACACTTAACACGACAACCTCGTGGCGCGAAATAGCGTGCATAAAAAAGTAGCCAACCTCGCAAAGATAAATATAACTTTCTTCTTATGTACGTGAAGACGTTTTTAGTAGAAATATGCCTCCAGGCGTTGTGTTCTGCAGGCGAGCGTTAAGTGTATGACATCATTTCCGGTGAATAAACCTTTGTTTAAAGCTGAACAAAGGGCACGGCTTCCAGTAATGGCGGACGTGTAGATTCAATATTCGGAGCTAAAAAATAAGACTTCCTGTCGTTGTATCGAAAAACAATTTGAACTGGTAATAATATATGAACTCTACTTTATGAATATGCAAAAACATTGATATGTCAAAATTTGATCGTAGGGACACTTTAAATACACAGGTATACTGAATAGCTAATATTTTAATATATCGAAGTATACTGATCGATTTCCAAGCAAAGTACATATACTGTAGTTGAGCAGTTATGGGTTACTATCCTCTATCGAAGTCTGAAGACATCTGAACTCCTGAACTGTGAGAGCAACACTGTCACTCGCCAACACGAAGCCACAAATACCCCGGAGAAATACACACTCAGCGCAGAATAATTTATGATGAGCGAAGCAATATTCAACTCTCAAGGTAAACTTAAACAAGAAACCTCTCACGGCCGAGGTTTTGGTTCGAGAAATTAAAGGCTTCCAACAATTCCCTTTATAGTTCTGTCAGTGATTATAATGAGCAGACTGAAGTTTTGGGAATGAGGGTAAAGCTTTTAATTAGAGATCCAACAGGCATTTCAGTTAATAATCTTTAATCCAACAAATACCAATATGGACTCGTAATGGCCCATCATGTATAGCAAGAACAGCAGATTACACAGAGTTACACAGAGGCACACAAATTGACATAGCTCCATCACAGGATGGACAGGATACAACTTATAATATGGTACAAATATAAACATACATTTGAGACAATCATGTATTTGTACTCGGAACCTGCAGTATAACAGAACAGCAGACTAAATTGTAAACGTGTGTTACATGAATAAGTAGTGTTTAAATTAAAAGGTCAACTTCTTTAATTTACATACGAGAAAAACAAAAATATAAAATTACATATATACTACGGGAGCAGAGAATGAAAGTCACCGCGCTACCGGCCACTCCTAAAGACTACTAAATTCAGCTAATAATTCTTCCCTTTGGTTGTTACTAAGAGGATTTCAAATGAAAGTGTATTTCATCTTCAATCTCATGTGGCCCGAGTGAAAGCCCAGATGGGCTCTTGTTGTTCATATTTTTGCCATTGTTGTTAAAGATAACTATCTTTGTTTTGTCTAAGTTGACCTTTAGATCTGATTCTTCGCAAAATGATCTTAGCTTATTTAGGTATGTTTGTAGACCTTTTGCTGTTTTAGAGAAAATTACTAAATCGTCCGCGTATAGTATTCTATTTACACCGGTCTTACCTGTACTCCTTTGAGGTATGGAAGTCTGGCGGCTACACAGAAAGGGTGATACCGAAGCAGATATGCCTGGCGATACGCGAAAGAGTCCGACGTACCAAACCTAAAAGAGACCCCAAACTAAAAGCATAACCCAACACCCAGACTGAGGGAGCCACGAGGATAATTGCAGACTATCATTGGGGAGCAGTAGCTTGCTAAAGGGCCACTGAAGCCTGCACGGGGAAGGCTGAGATGAAGTCCTGAAGAGTGTTTATTGGCAGCAGTAGAGGCGTTGCGCATCGTTGGTCCCTGGCGGATGTGCTGTAAGAAGATCAGCAGGTGCTTGCGCTTTAATGACATTGGCTAACTTATATAAGGTAGTAGAAAGCGGTACTTGGGCTTGACCAGCCCACATGGGACGTAACGTTCGCCAATTGTGATCCCGAAGAGCGAGGGCACACCCCGCGCGAAAGCTGTGTTGGGTCTCACCACTGCCAATATGCGTCTCACGCAGATATATCGCCAGTCGTGATTCTGCTGCGGCACTGGACAACGGGAGTTCGACAACATGCCCCTGGGGGTTGGTCATACGAAATAAATATCGCTGACTAAAGTCTAAACCAATCTCGCGAGCGATTGCAACATAGGTTTTAATGGCTCTAACGGGGCACAGCGAGGTATTAGGGTGGCGGCGCATCCCGAGCAAGTTTGACGCGCCGCCCCGCAAGGTCTTTCCCCAAATGTGGTGAAATAAAAACCTCTATCATCAGGAAAACAAGCTATTTCTGGTGTCAATGTGACCGAGGTCCCCTGCTCTATCACCTGAGTAACATAAGTCTTGAAAAAGGCTTGTCACGAGCGGTGATAAAAAGCTCAGTCGGCGTTATAGATGGAAGCTGTAGCCTCTTCTCTAAGTAGCGAGCAGTTAACAGAAGCTTATCAGGGAACAATGGCGTAGCCTGTTTTGGTGTTATCCGAGCTTGGAGCTGCTCAGCCGTAACTGCTTTTTAGATACTGTTTCACGAGAGTATCGGAGCTCGGGTTACCAAGCACAAGAGTACGGAATGCGTTATCCACGGACCGCCATCTCCAGATATTTAAACATATAAAACCAAAAAATGGGAAGAAAGACCTATACGAAATAAAAGAAAGTTATACGCGGGGATGGCGGCCCTGGCGCCCGGTAATCCGAGAGAGTCACGAGAAACTCCTCCAGGCACCGCCAAAGAAATTAGTCTATAACGGAAAGGCCCCCAGACCCAAAGAACTGTAGCACCTGAAAATCTAGAGAAAGTTGACGGAACAACAAGAAAGTAATAAATAGCAGGTGTATGAAATTAATACTTCTAAAATACGAGACAAATCGAATAGGAGTGATAACGAAAATGAAACCACAGTTAGCTTTGCAAACATGAGTGAGCCTAAGACACGATATAACTCTGATGCCAGAAAGAGCGGGAAACTTTAGAACACACTGCTGCTGGAAAATACCCACTAATGAGGCAAAGTATGAAAACGCTCAATAATCCGACAATAATTGTAACCGCTAATGTATACAGAACTGTGGACAAAACTACCAAATATACAGCAGCCACTAAAGTGATATGTAAGTAACATGCCGCAAAATGCATAAAACAGCAATAACATTTAAGTACAGGGAAATAGAGGTGCTGGATATAGAAACCTCCCAAAAGCTGCCTACAAATAAGACAATTTGATCACTTCTCAAGTAATAAAGAGTGGGTAAAATTTGAAGGCTACTGAATGTACACATCCACTCAAGTTAAATTCATAAAATATACGTCTATAAGAAAACGCAAACGGCAGAAAGTAAATATCTCCGTTTCTCTTTCGGCGTGAACAGACTTTGTGCAGTCATCATATTTTTCGAATATATGGATGTGAAACTAAGTGATTAAAGAGGAATAAAAGGAACTACCTGTAATAAACATCACTTTCGGCAGAAAACACTTTTATACACCCCATCGTCAATACCACATGTATGCAGATACCCTTGCCATAACTCTCAATTGCTGGCTTTCACTTGACGTCATAGCGGCTATGTTGGTGCCCTTAAACAATAGATTCCTCGTTAGCTTCTTTTGTTGGGGCACCAACATGGCCGCCATGCCCTTTGTCATTTGAATCTCTGGGAATTGAGTGAAAACCAACAATAAATTTTAAGCAAGCTTTATGACTGATAAGACCGACTTTATGTTAATTACTAAGCCGTAGGCTTTTCGTTGGTCCTTTCCAAGGAATAAGATTTGGTAACATCTACATAAGTCAGTTTGTACATATTGATAACTCTTCCTCTCCAACACAGGAACTACAATATGGTCCTATCTTATACCTACTATATACTGCTCCCCTTGGAAATATCTTACGAAAGCATAATATGTCTTCCATCTATACGCAGATGACATACAGATCTACTCCACATTCACGACAAATGATGATACTGACCTTGCCTCGACAAAAGCTAACATCGAATCTTGTCTACTTGAAATCGATCAATGGATGTCCTCTAACAAGCTTAAACTAAACAATAATCAAACCGAACTCCTAATAATCCATTCCAGTTACCGGCAATGCTCTCACAAGTTATGTAGGAAAAGACATGATTCACCCATCAAACCAAGCTTGGAACATTGGAGCAATCTTTGACGATACTATGAATATGACTCGACATGTTAATTCAATCTGGTCAGCGAGCCTTCCAAGTATCTGCACCTACATTATGGAACTCTCTCCCGTTAAATATACGCCAAAGTCCATCCGTTAATGAATTCAAAGCTAAACTAAAACGCTACCTTTTTTTGACCTACCTATAATCTGTACACAGTAATCAGTCTTGTTTTCAGCTGAATGTAATTTCTGCGCAGATATTTATATTTACACTTATTTAGTACATGTAGTTGTCAAATTAATTAAACGCATAGAACATTTATGTATATGCGCTATACAAATGTCATCATTATTATTATTAAGACAAGTGATGTAGACTGAGTCAACTAAATAGAACGAACATCCCTGTTACAGAATTTAGTTTTTCACACTGAGAAACTTAATCTCCAGGGCCCGGTTGTTCGAAGCAAGGTTAAGCGCTACCCCGGGATGAAATTCGCTAACCCGAGGGTAAAATCTACCCCGGGATAAAATTGCGTTGTTCGAAGCTGAGATATTTTAACCCTAGGATTAATAGCGCTATAATTAAAGCCATGGTACTAGTGTCACAGCGGATTTGGACCCCCGCAGATATATATATATATATGGACCCCCCGGTCCATATCCGCTAGCGGATTTGTACCCCCCGGTCCATATCTACTAGCGGATATGGACCCATCTTCGCGGATTTGTACTCCCCTCGAAAACGTTACTTTAATTATGTTTCCAACACGTTTTTATGAAACTTTGAATCATTCCCGTTTCGCAATATGGTTGTTCGTGTAAAGTGTAACTAGTTCAGCACATCTTTATTTATGGGAAGTTTGGATAGTATGATACTGACGCAGCTTTGTCTCCGCTAACAACCCTTAATATACTAATTTACAATTAGTATGGTATCTTATAGGTTTTAGAACTAACTGAGAAAAGAAAGTCAAATCGTTAGCCTTGCAATTTTCTATTGACCCAGGCGGCATAATAATCCGATTCGATGCCTTTAATTAGCTCCAGCAGTTTTTCGCGTACGCAGTAATGTGATGGCATCTCTCTTGGTATATTTCGCATCGATGGCACGCTTGAAATCATCTCGGAATATTGAGTATTCTCGCACATCACCGGAAAACGTATGGAAGTTTGGCTTTTCCATTTTAAAGCTACACTCTGTCACCGGAACTCGTGTTCTGGACAATGTCATTAACACTGTCATGGCTGATATCTGAGGGGTTCTGGATAATGTAGTGGTCTACGTAATGTCAATTGGACTGTCATTGGAAGGGGCTCTGTTTGCCGATTGCATACTTGGAATCCATTACTTTAGTAGTATAGCCGGCGTCAAAATGATACCACCTCATATTTTTCCACTCGAATCGTTTGATGGCCCCCTCCCCCAATACCTTTTTTGGACCCTGTTGAATTTTTGACCACAATGTGTGTTTATTGTACCAAATCCCAACTTATTATCTCTGGAATACCATAGATGTTGTGATTGGGTACAATAAACACACATACTGTGGTCAAAAATTTCAACAAAGTCCAAAAAAGATATTGAGGTCGGGGGCTATCCAAACGGTTCTCCTGTGGAAAAATACGAGGAGGTATCATTTTTAATCCCGACTATACTACTAGGTTCCTTCCCAAATAACGACCTTACTGTTCAATTAGAGAAAGGGCTCCATATAGATATATACGTATACGTATGAAGAAAATGCCAACCAAAGCAGAATTGCTTATACAAGCAAAGCAGTTCGGTATCCCCGTTTCCTCGAAGCTCCACAAAGCAAGCCTCTCCCAGACAATAGCTACGGCTCGTGCTCTAGAATGGCGGAAGAGAAGGGAAAGAGCCAAACAAACCGGCAGATACCCTGCTCTCCGTGGCGACCTCGAAAATCCACACAAGCGTGCCCAACGCGCACGTGAAGCCGAACAGATGGGGGGGGGGGAGGTAGCAGCTAGCCTACGGGCAAACGGTGCTGCTGAATGGGCCCGAGCCAATCCTCTATCTCGGAGGAAATATGTGAAACGAGCCAACCGGCGGGTCCAGCAAAATCCTCGTAGTGGGCCACTGCCACGGATTATAGTACGCGAGGCAGGTGCTATTCTCGATGAGAGAGATGGAATGCTCGAGGGAGTGGAGATAGGCCGCCGTACTATCCAGTGGCGCTTCTTCCAAGGTGTGGCAGGAGATTTTACGCCTAGAATCATGGAAACGTTGGTTGCAAAGGTATCCACCAGCTTCTACCTTCGCTACAGCTACACCTATCGCATTCGCAATGTCAACGACGGGCTTGTGATGCTCTTCTCCAAGACTGTCCCCGGCTCTCCATGGGTGAATATTCTAGGCGACGCAGAGGAGTCGATTGCTGATAGGGAGCTAGCTCGGTTGAATCCCGACAACATTGATCGCCCCAATACCCAATGGGCATTCGTGTGTTGGATCCACGTGGATGTCAAAGTCGTGCTCGATCGTCAGGCATTGTTGGGAACAGGCCCACTTCCCAATTGGCTTCGTCAGCAAAAGGGAATGATCGCCCTTGATCAATACGGTGACAACCTATGTCTTTGGCGCTGCCTTGCTGTTTACAAAGGAGCACGCGTAGACAGGTGTTGCATCACAGCTAGAAGGCTCGCCCAGGATTTCTACAATTTGGTGGTACCTATACCAGACGTCCCCAAGACTTCGCTAGACGAACTGGAGAAGATTGAGTTACACTTTGGGATAGGCATTCGGGTGTAAGAACCTACGGAGGATGGTGCCTGGCATCTGACGCGGCATGCGGCCAATTACTCACATGTGATGATAATAGGGGTGTACGAGGGGCATGCCTCCTATATCAAGAACACTAGCAAGCTCGGGAAAAACTACGTCTCTAATGATTGTAAGCAACGGTTCACAAAAGTATTAGATCTTCAGCGTCTGCAGATCGTTGTAGCCGCGGCGAAACAAAGATCGTCTGCAAAGGAGAAGCAATCAAAGCTCCCCAGTCCGCCTATGGAAAAGCCTTCTGGCCGGAAAACCCTGCTAGCAAATCAGCTCTACGATGGTTGAAGCGAGAATCGGAAGCACTTCAGCAGCATATCCATCACGCAGCTCGTGGGCACGGTGGAGAGCATTGGATAGAAGGAGCCCCTGTGGATGGCTACGAACTCCTTTCTAAAACCATCTTCCAATTCCACGGGTGTTTCTACCACGGCTGCCCAAAATGCTTCCCAGGGATTAAAGGTAGAGATCTGTATCGCAAAGCCTGTGAAAGAACAGCAAAGCTACGCAAGGCAGGCTATACAGTAGTGGAGGCCTGCATGGGGCTGCTCTACAAAGAAGACCAATGAACCCGTACCAACACCAACACAAACCTCCTTACCTCGATGGGACAAAGGGAAGACAACCAACGGACCTATTGACCATGGTCAATATACACGTTCCACAACCGCACTCCAACCCACATCTGCCAACGCAACCCAAAGGACCTTGTATCTGCCTTTGTCGAAGAACTCCAGCAAAGGGCAAAGGCAATCCGAGAAGTTGTTGTCGAACAGTTCTGCCCTAGGACCGCTGCTTTCGCTTTCGATACCCTAACGAAGGAACAACAGATGGGAATCAACGAATGGGCCTCCCAGGTTCCTGTGCTAGGGTTCAACTCCGGAAGGTACGACCTCAATTTGATCCGAAACCACTTTGTCGAAACTATTGCCGACACGTGCAAGAAGGTCCGGGTGGCAAAGAAGGCCAACTCCACTATGTTTCTCTTGACCCCTGAATTCCGATTCCTCGATGTGATGAATTATCTTGGGCCTGGCACTTCCTACGAGCGTTGGGTTGCCGCATATGGATGTGAGTTGCAGAAGAGTTCCATGCCTTATGAGTGGTTTGATTCTCCCGACAAGCTAGACCACATCGGCCTGCCTGACTATCCTGCATGGTGGTCAAAGTTAAAAGGTGGATACCTACTATCCATGGCAGAGTGGAAGGACTGTAAGCGCACCTTCCGTGCAAAGGGAATGAATACCTTCGCTGACTGGCTACAGTACTACAACGCCTTGGACGTGGACCCATTTCTAGAGGCTCTCGAGAAAATGCGTAACTTCTACCACGAGAAGGGAGTAGACATATTGAAAGACGCAGTGTCTATCCCTGGAGTCTCACTACAGTTCCTTCTTCGAGGTAGTGTAGAGCGTGGAGCCGAGCTGTATGCCCCAAAAGAGGAGGCTATGCTCAAAAATGCTGTCGTGGGCGGTCCAAGCATAGTGTTTACCAGATATCACGAAGCAGGAGTGTCCAAGATTCGTGGACTGGGGTCCGATTCCAAACTCTGCCGCAAGATTCTGGGCTACGATGCCAATGCCCTATACCTCTCAACTATGGCACACGAAATGCCTCGTGGAAAAGAAGAGGTTGTGCATTATGAAGAGCCTGGTCCAGCTGCCGAAGGACTTACTGACTGCTTGCAGAATGGGTCGTGGTTCGGGTATGCCGAGGTCGACATTGAGATCCCTAGAGCATTGTGGAAGAAATTCGAGGAGATGCCTCCCTTCTTCTACAATCGGGAAATCCCCAAAGAAGCAATCCCTCCAGAAATGTTGGCCTACCTCGAGAAGACAGGTCGAAAGAGATCCAACGAAAAGAAGCTAGTTGGTCTCTCTGGAAAGAGGTTGCTGCTCTACGCTCCTCTTCTACGTTGGTATCTAGATCACGGGACAGTGATGACTGCTGTCTACCGCACAATCGACAACGCACCGAAAAAGGTCTTCGAATGGTTTGTGGAGCAAGTCACTGAAGCGCGACGGACAGGCCTAGGAGATGCGGACAAAAGCAAAGCCTTGCTAGCAGATGTGTTCAAGCTACTAGGCAATAGCGCCTATGGAAAGTTGATTGAGGCTCTGGAGCGGCAGACCAACGTCACCTACACCAAAGACGAGAAGATTGTGGACAAAGCCCTTCGCAGTGTCTGGTTTGCAGACCTGGAGGAGATCGGTGAAGCATATGAGCTCCAGAGTCACAAGCCGCAGATCCGAATCAAACGTCCGTTCCAAGTAGGTATAGCTGTGTACCAGCTTGCCAAGCTTCGTATGCTCGAGTTCTACTACGACTTCCTTGACAAGTACATCGATCGTCAGGATTTCGAATACATCCAGATGGATACGGACAGCGCGTACATTGCCATCTCAGGCAATAGCATCGACGAAGTGGTACGACCCGAATTGCACAAGGATTGGTTAGCATGGGACAAGTGGAGCAGTCGCACACCAGGCCTCTTCAAACTAGAGTTTCAAGGACAACGCGCCATTGCCCTTTGCTCCAAGGCCTACTATGTCGATGTAGGTGCCAGCCGGAAATATTCCACCAAGGGGATGTCAAAGCGGCACAACGATGTCTCATGGGATCGATTCAAAGCAGCACTCCACGGTAGCATCGACATAGCAGAAAACCGTGGCTTCCGCTTGCTGCCAGAAGGTATAGCAACCTACGAACAGCAGAAGCTTGGGCTTTCAGCTTACTACGATAAGCGACGGGTCCTTCCAGATAGCATCCATACCGAGCCTATTGAGTACAGCCTCCAAACTCTATATTAGATATATCTACTAATCAAAGAAAGTCATGGATGATCCTTACGGCCTGCTTGGTGATCTTAAGATGACTAGTCTACCTACGTTCGACCTTCCCATACGTCCACACCTAGAACGCAATCCTTGGGAAATGTGCTCCGATTGTCTCTGCCCAATGGAAGTGCGAGGAATGGAGTTCATATATTCAACCTGTAGTCGCATTTCCGAGGGCCCTCTGGAGTTTGAGTTGAGAGAAGGTAGACATGCAGGAACTGCTGGCAGTGAAATGATCCGTGCCGCCACACGGTTGTTTATCGTAGGTCCAAATAGCTCTTGGTATCAATGTGATCTAGATCGTTCAAGCCCAGTAGCCCACAACCAGGAATCGCAACGACGCATAATCATGCAGGAACTGCTGGCATATAACACAGCCTATAGACAATAATATAAACTGTCATTTCCCACGAATGTATTGGGGGTCGTGGCTGAAGGATACAATCAAGTGCAGAAAGTTTGCTTTAAGCGTAGTCGCACGAAGCAGAGTATCTTGGCTGCGCTACTCTACCACGCATGCATACGACTCAAGTTCATTCGCTCCAAGAGCGAGGTTGCTCGTTTCATGCAAATCAACATACCGGATATTTCTCGTGGTGATTACTTCCTGTGCTCGCTATGTGCCGATTACAAAATCGATATCAACTTAAGTGCCGATCGAATAGCTCCTCATACTGCAACGATTTTTGCTAAACTTGACCTACCCAAAAATCGCACTACCCCTTTGCTTCAAGAAATAGTCCATGAGGTTGTTAATATAGCAATCAACGCCCATATTGGTTCCCACTCCGTGTTACGCAGCAAAGTTGTCGGAGCAAGTTACGAGGTGCTACGTAGTGCAGGAGTACGAATTGCTCTCAATGCCTTAGTCAAACGATGTGGTATTTCCAAAAGCGCGATCGTACGCTTTATCGAAGAGTTGCTTGCTTACCATTCTCATTTCGCGCCTATCTATAAGAGGATATCCCCTTCGGTGGCAGTTCTGTATCCCTAGGCGCCACTTGTAGCTCTTCTCGCACAAACCCACGTTTTGGTGCTGGAGTTCCTGCAGTTCCTTCCTCCAAATTTATTTGAAATTGCAAAGCTGGGATGGGTCCAGATAGTACAGCACTGGCTGTCCCGAAGATACTACACTTAGCGAAATACTATATGCCTCTAAACTCCACACAGGATCGGTCGCCCGCCTGGCTCCACCTTCCAATTCTCCTGGTGCATATAGATATCGAACAACAGCATCGAATGGCAGGCGCTTTTCTTCGAATCCAACGGGCCGCGAATACGTAGGGGCTCTTACATCCACTTGCTGGGCAGCGGCCTTCGAAGGCTCCTTCCCTGTCAGTCGAGTCACCTCACTATTCATGGCCTTGATGACGGCAGGAAGTCTTTGAACCCACTCTCTAGATCTAGCATCATTGCCTGTGACGCCTTCTGAAGCAAGCACCAACTCTTGGGCGTATTGATATCTAAACAATCTCTCAGCCAGCGTCCTGTTTGCTCGCTCAACGAAGCCTTGTGCCCTGTGGTTGCCAACCTCACCTCGTTTGACCTTCGTACCATGTCGCTCCAACGTTCCAGTCATACGTCCCATGAACTCCCTCCCAGGATCGACCTGTAGCAGTTGTGGCCACATCAATAGACTACGCTCGTAGATTCGTTCAAAGGCCGCAGCCACTTCACCACTATCTTTCGAGGTCAAAGGTTCTGCTTCTTTGTAGCGGCTTGCGACATCGATTACGACGAGTGCATACTTATACGTACGTACGGCGGGTGCGCCCATAAGGCACCGTACCATGTGGTAGGAAAAGCAGGTCGGCCTGATGCACCTCGTTTGGCTTTGAGACTGTCCAGTGTAGTCTTGGAATTTCATGTGGACTAGGTAGGAACATTTGCCACAGGGCTTGCTTTTCCAGCCAAACCTTTGCTACAGCCTCTGACACCCCCACAGCAGTTGCGAGCTTACCCACAGCAGCGTGACCTTTCCAGTATCCTTGAGTACCATAGTAGGTATTCGCAAGTTTAGCCTCCATTGCTATATGCACACAATGACAAGCCTCTAATAGGCAATTCTAAAACAAAAATAGATCTAGCATACGTACCTAGACCTAACAATTTAAAAAAATAAATTTATATAGCCAGCGACTAGCAGCATAGCCAATGGCGAGCATTCCACCACCAACATAGACCAACTCGCCTGTCTTCTGCGAACTCGATGGCCGGTAGTAGTCAGAGAAATTGGGTTCGTGTGTTAGGGAAGTATTCCTAATCTGTGGGGTTCTTCGCAGAGCTTGTGGACGACAACAACCAAGGTTGGATCTTACGTACTTTATTACTGGTCTCAATGACTGGCCATGACTAAGCCATTGAGGCTGATCATGAAGAATCATGAACGCAACATGACTTCTGTTTCTTCTCTATATTCTCTCTTCTCTATTCTCTCTGTTACAAGATATTCGTTCTGTATTTATGTAATTTACAAACAATAGTTATTGGGAACCAAACAGGTGTTTACATGGACCTTATTGTAAGTAGGGTCTTTGTCCAAACAAAGGAACCTGACCTTGAAAGAAAAGTACTTCAACCGATCGACAACATAAATAAGATATGTCAAAGGTGAAACTAGAAATCAAATATCATAGCTTGAGCGTAAAACATTATACGAGTCTTTAGATATGTTCCATAGAAATCCAACTAGAAGTTGGTAACTAATCTGCATTGACGGAAAGTTCAATGGATTTGGTACCTGTCAAGGTACGGAACTGTAATTAGGAATACTCAATTCTTATTGGCTTGTTGTCGGGATCGCTTGGTACCGATAGCTTAAGATATAATCAATACTTAATTAGTTTCCTGTAACAACACAGGTTGTTGGTAAATGAGTTCTATTCAATGTTGTCAATGAATCGAAAGCTACCTTAGTAAATACAGGCTCGTGACCAAGCCGAGATTAACAAAAGAACGTTTTAATTAAAGTAACTCAACTTTGGATACGTCGAGCACGGTCTAAACTAGAACTTGTTAATTTATTATATGTTTCTCCTAGAGTAGGATTTTGTCTAAAATCGTAAGATCCTTTATCTTAACATACGTCCCTTCTCAAATTCGAGCTCCTGTGAGAAAGAAAGTAGTAGCTATATCTATATTTTTTGTTGTTGTTGTTTTTGTTTTGTTGATTAGAGCTTAAATACTTATCATAAATGTGAATAATATAATAGCTAAAATGGAAATTTTGGATAACACAAGCAAGTGTAAGGTGAAAGAAGTAAACGTATAAATAAATACATTTTTACGTTCTTGCGTGATCCTAAATTCCATGGTTGAATAATAATATATAATTGAATAAATGGTTAATAGTAAATACTGTTAAATATTGAAATAGTAATACTGAATAATACTTATAGATAATGTTTGTTTGAAAACATCAGTTCATGGAGGATTGAAAACCTCAGTCCTTGTAAATCGTAATCTTCGTTATTAATAACTGGATGTTCAGTATTCACTCAAACGTTTGTAGGTGCATCATCGTCCAAAGGTGTGTTGAAATCAAGACAGAGTTCGTGCAATGGTTGGATATTTTCTGGTTCAATTGTAGGAAGCTTGTCCTTCTAACACCAATCGTCAGGCAGCTTTGTGTCAGTAGAATAGCATGCGGACGAAATCAATATAATAGTGTTGATCATCATGTAGTTATTACTGTGGTTTGGTTTCAAAGTCACGTCGTCTGTGGTTGATAGCCATGGTACATCACGCTTGGCTGAGTGGCGTGTAAATATTGGCATGGTGACGGTAAGGGAAGTGGGACATTGTACAAGTCCTATTTCCATTGTTGTCGTAGTTATATTGCATGGTACATGTATATTATACAGCATATTAGTTAGGTGTCAGATCCACTGTTCCATTGCGCAGTGTGAGCGTTTGGCGTTTGGTTGACAAATAATAGCGGTTACCATGATGAAGTAGTGGTTCTAGTTGTGCACATGTACATGTAGTTGGCTTGTGGTTGCGTGAGGAATCAATCTTGGATCCAGGGGACCAAGGTAAACCAAGCCACTCAATATTTTTGACTAGTTTGAGTACATTAGTTGGACAGACAAGTGTGCCATGTTGAGAATAACACTTAGTTAGAGCGTCAGCTTTAACAATAGTTTAAGTACTCTATTGTGTAAATTGAATTCCTATTCAAACGTTTAGGTAGCGTAACTAAAATATTCAAATTTATTTGTTTACCAGTTCGATGTTCATACTCTGTCACTGGATTTATAAGTAACGGGTACACGTTTGTATTGTTTTTATTTGGCGGATAATGCGGAGAGTAAAAAATCTAGGTAAATCATTGTAGCCAATTAATTCCTTATCTTGAAAACGAGAAACTTGATTAACGGTATTTTGAATCTCAAAAAGACGTAAGGTTGTCGAAAACATGTTGTTTGTTTCAAAAGAGATTTTAGCAAACATTTCTAAAGCTGAATTGTAATGACATTGTTCATCTTTTGGCAAAACGATTATTTATTCATGCCTAATGTGGTAATTCTAAATTATCGTGTTATCAGAAAGCTGATTAACATATGTGTTTTTTTTAACACTATATTGATGAGTTTGGTATCTTCACAAAAATATTAGCGGTCTAGGATTGCGAGCTAACACTAATATGGATGGATAATACACAATCGGGTTGCCTGTGCTAATGTAAATTATCGTTAGTATAAATGCAAGTGAGGCATGAAAGGATTAATTAATATAAGTGGCAAGAGCATTGTTATTACAGGATTACCTGTAAAGAAAAGAAATGGCTAAGTTGTTTAATTAAGTAATCTCTGTATCAGCAGAGTTAAATTGGTGCTCTATGTAGAAGATTGTTTCGGGGCGAGATGGCAAAATTAAAGTTTCCGACGCGTGGTCAGTACATTGTTTAACCTGGCTAGGATTAATTGCATTGTACACCTTAGCGGGTGGCATATGAAGAGTATGGTTCTTTAAATCAATTATCGCCTGATAATATTCTAAAAAATCTTTTCCGAGAATGACATCGTATAAAACTTTGGCAGCTACATAGACTAAGAAAGGATATACTCTGTTATCAATTGTGAATGGAACTAAAATTTGTCCTAAAACAGGAATATCTTGTCCACTGACCGACCGGAGCATATTTAAAGTTGAAAGTTCCGGTGGGTGTTTACTTAGTTCGGGAATTCTCTTCCATGTGTCTTTACCAATAACTGTAACAGCTGCGCCTGTATCTACCAAGAAAGTTAATTGAAAATTACCTATTGAACCTGATATTGTAAGATTGCTTGTTGTATTCTGAAAACCTATTGTACTGATATGTCCCTTCGTATCTATAATCTGGGGCTTACGATCACCCGTATTATTTGTAAATTTATGTCCCTGAATATCATCATCATGCGTAATGTTACTAAACTCTGAATGTTCTCTAATGTGAACGGCCTTAAAATCTTTAACTTCTTGTGGACTATCTGTAGTCGTAAAATTCGTATCTTCATATATAATGTAATTGGCCTGAATATCTTTGTCTTCTTGTAACGTATTCGTATTCTTTAAATTTGGGACTTCTACGGTTTCTGATTCCGTAACTATTGCTGGATCGTTATCATCTACGACAGCTAAACATGGTTTCTGAGTATTTGCTTCTTGAGCGCAATTTGTCATTCTATTACTATTGGGACTATCTATGTCTATATCACTGCTACTTGTGGCAGATTGATTTGAATGTTCAACAATTTCTGTATTTCGTGGACACGAGGCGTCGATATATTCGTCCGTCTTTTTACTATTTGAATGAGGTAAAAGTGGTTGTACTTTACGAGAACGAGATATGTTTCTGAACAGAGTTGATGTAAATCGTTTTAATCTCTTCGGCCATGATAATCGTTTTATATTGTCCTTTTTCTTTTCAGTGTGCAAATTCTGGTTTGTAAAGTTCATTGTCTTCGAATGTGTGGCACGAACGACAGGTGCTTCTGTTTCTGTACTTAAAATATTGATTGTGGGAACTATATGGTCACTTATGTTCACTTTTACGTGGCTAAAACTATCTGGTATCGACAAAACTTTATGTTCTATGGTTGTCATACTGTGACAGGCGAATGGTTCTATTGTGGAATGAATTTGAATTTCATTTGTGGTTGAATTATCCTTCTCAGATATGCTATCCGTGAGTGTAGGATCATGCTGGGCTAGTGAAAAGGTTTCACTGGATTCGCTTTGGTCATGGTGGCTTTGTGAACTTACTTCAGTTGACTCGTGTTGGTTACTGCTTTGTGGTAAAATTACTTGTTCTAGCTGAACTACAGAATGGTCATTAGTGGAAATTGGTTGTTCTTCTTGTGAATGGTTCTCTTGGTGATAATTTAATGATATTTCATTCAAACTAGGAATTGGTTCTTCTTCATGTTGAGTTGAATTTATGGGTTGAAAATGTTCTAGATCGTAATGATCCGGATCACTGTTCGGGAAAACAGTGTCACTGAGCGAAAAATGTATTTGGTCTGAAGTAAAATCTTTGTTTAAGAAACGAGCCGGAATACTTAATTCAGTACTTTCGCGGCAAACCGGAGCACTTCTTTGTAAAGTGTTAATCCCATTTGAGTGATTGTTATCGATAATCTCTTCATTAGTATTCACAGCTGGTTTCCTATTCATTTGAATTTCGTGTGCTTTGGTAAAGTGTTTCGTTGTTTGATTTTGGTTATCTCTCTCTTCTGAGTTTGTTGGTCCGAATAAAGTGTTTATATTAAACGCAATTGGGGTTTTCGTAGCCTCCCGAAACTCGAAAACCCGTTCTAGTTTAAAGGGTGATTTTGCCGTTGTGAGGAACGGACTGGAAAACCACGGTTTTGATTACCGTTTGGTTGGTTTTGAGGAATGCGTGGATCATTAAAACGGCGAGGGGACCTACAATTGCGATAGTGGTGTCCGACTTTCTTACAATTGAAACAAATATTCTGTCCATCGGTTGAACGTGTAGTTCGACCGAAGTCTCCCCTATCGTTAAAATAAAGCCTGTCCCTAGGACGAAGGTTGTAATCGTGTTCGCGATTACTGGAAATTTGCCTAAGTTCCTCGCGGATGATTTGGCGTAAGTTAGAAGTGTCGCGAGAGTTATCTTGTTGAGAATTACGAAAGTTAGGGTTAAAGGTTGAAGTAGGGGCTTCATAAGCTGCTATTGGACCTACAGAATGTGGAAGTAATTGTTCGGTCTTTAGCCTTTGGATAAAACCCTCTTGTAAAGCCAGAATATCAGCCTTAGTTACTGCTGGCGTGGTTTGGGCAACTATGGTGGCTTTAAGTTTAGCGGCGTTCTCTGCTTCTTCTAAAGTATTAGGTTGTTGTAGAATTACATAATGCTTTATCTCAGGCTGTAGCCCTTGAATGAAATAATGAATTCGTTCGCTCACGGGGATTCCTAAGCGTTGGCATCGCTTCTTAATATCTGATATGTAATCATTTAGAGATTCGAGTTTGCTTTGTTTGCGATCGCCAAGTTCTTGTCTTAGAACCCAATTTGTTGCGGGCGAGGTGAATTGCTTGAGAAATACTGCTCGAAGTTCTTCAAAGGAAGCAATTTTGTCTTTTTCTAACGAACTGAACCAGATTTGCGCGTTTCCAACTAAGGACAAAGGAAATCCCTTAAATACTTTATCTGGCTTCCAGCGACAGAAATCGGCATACAGACTGAACTGTTCTAAGAAAGTTAGAGGGTCTTGTCCATCTCCTTTAAAAATCGGAGCTCTAGTGAGTCCTGCATTCCCATTTGAAAATGTGTGGTTTTCTAACAAAGAATCCTGCATTGCAGCAATTTGGGTGTTTTGGCTTAGTGTTTCTTTAGATAAGATATCCGCCATACCAGCAAGAGATTTATCAATCAGTTCGCTCAATTGATTACTAAAGGTTTTGAAATCTTCTGTTGAAGCCATGGTATTAATATGTTCGCTAGATTGTTTATAGTGTTGTGGGGAGGTTATGGTTATTAAAGGTGAAGGTGGAAGTGTAGTTAAATTTGGGCTTAAATCTACCGCTTGGTGTAATGGTTTGGATTTTGGTGTGGTCTTTGCTGAACAATGAGTACACGTTTTGTGAGATTTGCTGCTAGGAATACTAGCGGTTTTCGTTTTACCACTACGTAAAAACAGTTTGAAATTCAAGATAACCGTTTAGAGAAAATGTAAAATACGCTTATGAGAATGACAGACTATAAGAACAACAAAAATAGCATTTAACAGCAAAAAGTACGAGCACGAAATCTAGGCTAAATAACCAACTATGGTAGCGACGTTAAGTTATTGGGAAATAATAAATCTTAGCTAAGCTGACGGCCAGTAGTCAGAAATCTAAGGCACACATAAAAAGAAAATAGAGAGCAGTTGGCTACCTGGATGTTGAAGAGTAGAGTTGTTGAGCAGTTCGTCAGGCTTTCGTTGGGATCGAAACCACGGATTCTTTCACCAGTTGTTAGGGATTGTTCCTAATCTGTGGGGTTCTTCGCAGAGCTTGTGGACGACAACAACCAAGGTTGGATCTTACGTACTTTATTACTGGTCTCAATGACTGGCCATGACTAAGCCATTGAGGCTGATCATGAAGAATCATGAACGCAACATGACTTCTGTTTCTTCTCTATATTCTCTCTTCTCTATATTCTCTCTTCTCTATTCTCTCTGTTACAAGATATTCGTTCTGTATTTATGTAATTTACAAACAATAGTTATTGGGAACCAAACAGGTGTTTACATGGACCTTATTGTAAGTAGGGTCTTTGTCCAAACAAAGGAACCTGACCTTGAAAGAAAAGTACTTCAACCGATCGACAACATAAATAAGATATGTCAAAGGTGAAACTAGAAATCAAATATCATAGCTTGAGCGTAAAACATTATACGAGTCTTTAGATATGTTCCATAGAAATCCAACTAGAAGTTGGTAACTAATCTGCATTGACGGAAAGTTCAATGGATTTGGTACCTGTCAAGGTACGGAACTGTAATTAGGAATACTCAATTCTTATTGGCTTGTTGTCGGGATCGCTTGGTACCGATAGCTTAAGATATAATCAATACTTAATTAGTTTCCTGTAACAACACAGGTTGTTGGTAAATGAGTTCTATTCAATGTTGTCAATGAATCGAAAGCTACCTTAGTAAATACAGGCTCGTGACCAAGCCGAGATTAACAAAAGAACGTTTTAATTAAAGTAACTCAACTTTGGATACGTCGAGCACGGTCTAAACTAGAACTTGTTAATTTATTATATGTTTCTCCTAGAGTAGGATTTTGTCTAAAACCGTAAGATCCTTTATCTTAACACGTGCATGTCCTGCGGACGTATGCGGTGTAGTCCCACGTGTACCGTATTGTATAGCACAAGAGCACGGTCCGTATTGTTGAGATCCTCAGAAGCATAGTGCTGCAGACGTTCCTGTTCTTGGACCCAGTCAGCTAATCGTTCACGGTGCTCCTGGAAAGCTGCCCAGTCTGCCTGATACTTCTCGAGAGCCTCATCGTGTCTTTTTGTCTCTATAGCCGTCGCAGCTGGATCTACACCGGAGAATACCTTGGCTAGGTAGCTGCTACCCGTGAAGCCCGTTGCGTTGAGTATGGCTCCACCAAACATCATAGCCATGGATGCCATCATAGCTTTGCTACTAATACCGTAGGTATGGCTACAGACTCAGTGGGATTATCTTTTGGTCCTCGAGATATTGCTTGACGGCAATGCAACCAGCCAATACAGCCGTCCACTTCACGTAATTCAAGACGGAAGCTGAAGGATCGCTAAGCATAGGCTCCTTGATCACCTTTTTTTGCAATGAACCCAATGCCAGTGGCAAGTCCAGTCAATATAGCAGTGTCAGTTACTGTTTTCATCAACTTGTTCTCTACCATTGTATGTACGTATACGTACGTATATGTATATATTACTACGTTATGACCGATAATTATAAGGCTTCAAATGGTGTACCATTTTTTTACTTCATGACAGGCAACACGCGCTCTGGGGTCTCTTCGCATTTATCGTTAGCGTGGGGTGTCGTATCGTTGCTAGTAGCTTTGCTACTATGCACTACTGTGCCCTTGTACTGATAGTACAGCCCTACCAACGCAACGCCTACGCCAATAGCTGTGAGTGTAGTGTTGGCAGACAAGTTCTCGTACCAGCTTCCATCTTTCTGCCAGTGCTTTTCCAACAGCGACACGCTTTGGATCTTTTACCTTTTGGTTTTTCTCAGGCACAGTCTTCGGTGGGTCTGCAGTTATCCGTTCTTGTTGTTCCTCCATCTTGTTGCGATATATCGGTAGTAGGCAGGTGTTTAATAGGTTGATCGCTTGGTGTGCTATCTGCCGCTTCGTGACTAACTACATGGTTAGCTACATGGAACAAGGCACTAGCTAGAGCCACTAAGCGAGCTGCTTTAAGAGACAACAAGCCAGCCACATCACTGATCTCATTGCGGACTAGGTGGTCTTCTTGTAGGTCTTTGAGAAGTGCTTGTTGATCATCTAGTGGAACTACGTACGCGACTGCGCGGGCAGCTAGACGTAGTGCTCCATTTACTAAGCAGCCTGTTATTTGCTTTGCTACTACGGCCTGGTATCTACTATGTAAACGTTTTACGTCCTTCTAAGACAGTTGAGATATATCTACTAGGGAGAAATTCTGCCCTAGATATTCTTTTGTTGTACCCATTGCAGCTGAAATTGAAAGTGCTTCCCGACAATCTTCGACCCCCTCCGATTTGGTTGGATGTTCCAGTACGATCGCAGGACAAACAACAGCGCACTCATCTAGTGGTTCTTTGATGTCGTCATCCATGGTATAACTTACAGTATACTTCGGGTGCAGGCAGCTCTAACACAACTGCGAAGGGATGACGTAAACAGAAGCAAATGCGAGCAAACTTGTGGGCTTTGAGCTCTGATTGCAACATCTTTTTCTCATCCACCTCTATATCTACACCATAGTCCTCAAAGAGTTTCTTACCATCTGGAGCCGACACCAAATGAAAGGCCACAACCATGGCCACATTTTCGCGGACGGGTTTGGAGATACTCGTCAATTGTTGGGTGAGCACCCAAACGGAAATCCCAAAATGGCGAGCATGAAATGCCAGTGCTACAAGCGTCTCAGTTCTTCCTTTAACGTCTTTTGAGGCGGCACAATCATCGAGGATCAGTAAAGTATTGGTTCCTACCCAAAATGTGACACACAAGTGCAGTGCAGCGGTGATGGCAACCTGCTTGGGCGATATGACGTAGAAATGGGGATCTCGATGGGCAAATCCACGATAGGTTTTGTTGTGGGCATACGTGGGGCATATCAATACCACGTAGTCGAACTTGCCCCGGAATGTACCACGAAGCTGCTCTATGAGAAAAGCCGTTTTTCCACAGTTCGTGGGTCCTACAATGAGGGCATTGAATGGGAGTTTTTCTACCAGAGCATCCATAGTACTGTTTCCTTGAAAACGGCTACGATATGCATCAATATGATATATTCTGTAGGGCTCCGTTTAATACCGTGAGCTGAGCATCAGCCAGTACAAAGATATGCATGTTTACGGTTCCACTGCCTCCACTCCTATGAATGCGGATCTGGATATCTTTTCCACTACCTGTTTGGCCCAAGCCATCACCGTGGACAACTGTATCCTTTGCTGTGCGACAGTCAACCATGATGGCAAATTTGTTTTGGTAGAATTTCCCTGGGGTCACTTGCGGAGCTTGTCCCTGTTTGTCTTCCAGACATGCAATTGGGACAAACCACCCCTTGACAGCCTCCCAGAAGTCTGGTGGTAGCATACCTCCTGGGAAGAGACTATTTGGAATTCCATTGACATCTTCCTCGACCTTCGAAATGCCTGGATTGGCAAATGCCTCGCTGTCCCGGGTACCTGCGGTGTATGGCTCCACAAAGAGGAGAAGTAGTCCAGCAAAGGATCGCCATGGGACGTTGATGTTCTGAGACACCAGAGTGTCAGATGCCTTGTTCACAGGTACAGTTTTGAAGTGAACAGTGTGGTTGAACAGAAAGACAGCGTCTGTGGTATATGCGTGCTGTGCTTGCCTGGCGAGAGTTTCATTCTCAATGACCACATACTCCAGCTGGATGTTGTCGAGCTTGTATGTGCCTATCTTGGTTGCATCCGATCCCACCACTATGTCGACAGCAGGTGCTAGAGTCAACTCAAACGAAATAGTGTCACGTAGGGCATGGGGATACAGAGCTCCATGTTGTGTCAGAATGTCAACTTCCAGTGGGATTCGATATTTCGATCCATATGCAGCCAGTAGCGCATTTTCTCCAGCATTCGAAGTGACCTTGTCGTCAGCCTTCGAGCGTAGCTTGTTCACGTTCTCTACCTGAATACCTTGTTGAATCCGAGCTTTTCGCTCCATGGTATGAAAATAGAGATCGGAATATACCTGTAGTAGATCTGGCCGAGCAATGTCTTCTATCGTCTCAGCTCCCATTTTGCAAACTCGACGCGAGACCAGACAGCATCCGACATTTTGCACCACTCAGTTGTTGGCGTGTCCACCAGACAATACAAGGTCAGCCAGGAGTGCAAGGCTACCTGGTACGAGGACAATGTTTTCTCATAGTGTTGGGACATTAACATAGAGAGTCTCTCCTGGGTTGGCAGACGATGGTGTGAAAGTGCGTCTATATAGAATGCGTCGAGCTTTGAGCCGAAGAGGCTCTCTGCGTGCTTGTGCAGGAACTAACTTCGACGATATCATATTGAATATGTATATAACAAAGTTATAGCATATAGCATAAGTCTTCAATATGGATGTTGAGGTGGACCAAACCGATGTAACTGAAGAGACTCCACTCATTCCACAAGATGACCCAGTCGATGATAATGAACCCATCTGGGACTCCCTACTTAGTCCTAGCACTAACGGTACGGACCACACTAAAGAGTGGATACCCATGAAAATGATGGATATGAACACAAGTGGTGCTGTGAATGAAGGCCTCGTGGATGAGACATCGTTCACCGAAGGCGATACGCTTTCCCCCACGGAAGCCGCCTTTACGCTTGCCAAACAGCAGACAGAAAGGGCGTGGGAAAAGATACGTGCTAGGTTCCTCAAAATCCAGTACGATAAATTCACAGCTCGTGTGGATGCATACGACAGGGTCTGGGTAAGACTCAACCAGAAGAATGGCAAGCCTTACCTCTTATTCAAAACTGCAAAGGAGGTGGCCCTCAACGATAAGCTACCAAAGACCATAAAAACCGCCCTAGGCCCCACTAAAGCAGTGATCGTTGCGCAAAACGAAGCGAAGATTGAAAGCCTCAAACAGGAAAAGAAAGTAGCTGAGGCTGTCGTCAATGATCCTTCCACATCTGAGGGGGAGAAGCAGGAAGCTCAGAATCAAATAGACTCTAATGAACAAGAGGCTCAAATACTCGAGCAAGAAAATGAGGCCATCGAAGAGCGTATGTCGCTGCGGGACCGCGTAAAAGCCGTCTTCAAAAAGTATGGATTCACAGTGCTTGGCGTGCTGACCGCGGTAGGCACTGTGATTGGTGTCATTGTCTCCATGCTGTCGAAGAGCCTGGCTAGCGTAGCAAGTGGTGTTGGCAAAGGGTTAAAAGCAATAGGAAAAAGCTGGGGCAGATTCTACCTGGGATGGTTGGGGCAATTGCTAGCTTCTTGTTTCGCACTGCGGGTGAGGTCGTAGGATTTTTGGCAAATAACGCCTGGCTGTTAATCGTGGCTGTAGTTGTGTTTGTAGTGGAGCAATACAAGCAGCGCTAGCGAAATAACAACCATGCCGCTCCAGCTGCAGCAATCAATGCCACTGCCAGATTGGTTTCGTGTCGTGTTCCTCGTAGAGCAGGCTTTGCCTTTGGTACGCGCTTTACATGTTGCTGTGCCGGAGGCACTACTGCAGCAGTAATGCTCCGCAACATTTGGCAAGTGTTTCTTTTGGTGAGGTCCTAACATAGGTGGAAGAGGTGGTTTTCTTTCATCAAGGTTGACATGGTCATTTATCCCAAAGAGAATGCTGGATGTGGCTGCTAACTGCAGTTCGTTGTTATATCCTAACACACTCTCAGTGTTGATGATCATGCGAGAAGGAATTAGCAGACAGCCCTAGGCAACCGCTAGGTCGAGACGAACGCGAGTGTCCAGCAAAACATTTCTATATCTCGCGATACTGGTGCCTGGCTTTTCTGCGTGGACGGCATGCAGAGCTTCTTGGTAGCGAATGGCACTACTAACCTGTTGCTCCATGATGACCTCTTCCAGCTTTCTACCGCAGTCGACTTGGGTATTAATAGACATGGCTGACGGCCCTACGATAGGGCTGCGAAAGGAAGCCTGGGCTCCGAGAACGCAGTATACGCAAGCCATTGCAGACGAGTTGATGCGGGCTAGTCCGGCTTCCGTCAACCCGTTACCAGTTTGTGGTACGAACCAATTGTACTGCTTCTCAACACGAGGATTCTTAATGTATGAAATATGCCATCTCCCCCTTTTATCTGGAAACTTATACCCATTATCGTTTGGCCAATCCAGACTTTCTTTATGGTGGTAATAATCAGCATTGCGAATAGTTCCTTTATTAACTAAGTACGTATATATATCCCCTAACTCACCGTTGGCCCCTCGGCGCATGGAGAAATCAATGTTGGTTACACCAAACTCGTTTCTTTAGCCTGTTATATACGACTGCGTTCCATGAGGCGTTGTTGTCCTTTTGGAAGACTTTATCTTGAGGGAGAGGAACCCCTAATTCGAACAATAATCGTCTAGTCGTGTAATACACATGGAAGCGATAAAAACTCCGGATGTTATCGATGATGGGTGCGGCATCCGATAGATGGTCGTCAAATGACACTCCGCAGCCTGCCGTCGCGCACCAAAGAGCAAAGCATAGCTGTTGGGACCAGTGCTTCATTGGTGGAGCGTCGAGCCACTCGTGTGCTTGTTTTGCGCTGTGGAAAACTAAATCCATCTCTTGGAAGATATCTCGCGGTGTTAGTGAGAAGGACTGATCCTTAGATACGTAGATCTTGAGAGTTCGTAGGAGATGAGCTACGTCTTTGGTGTCGTTCCCCCATACCACAGCTGGAACTGGATATTTTTCTTTTGTTAAGACCATGGAGAGTGGGAAACCCCCAACCATCCCGCGTAACGCGTCGTCTAGCCGTTTTCGTACGTCTATTGGGAGATTGGGACTGTCTACGTACCAGTATCGACTACCATCGTGAAAGCTGATCCTAGTCTTGTACGTTAACTCGTCCTGTATGTCGTCTGCATTGGTCTCGGGCCCGAACTTCGAGAAGGCCGCGTGGGGATAGTTTTTTCGGAAGGCTGTAAAAGCCCTTGCATTGCGAGCTGCAACCCTCTTATTGTATATAGCGGAAACGTCGGTCTTTTGTTGTGCTGTGAGGGCAGAGGCCTTTTGGGGTGGCCGCTCTGCTAGTACCCTCTTGTAGACTGCTTTGGTACCAAGGGCTATGTCAAGCGCCTTGCTTGTGTGCCCAAGCCAGACCATTAGCTGACCTCCTTCTGTCTGCGTAGGGGGACCTGCCTCTGTGAACACACGGTAGGACATCCCATGGAAATTTAAATTAACGTTTCCCACACCATTCCGACCGACGAAGGGGTCGAACCAACCGAGTACAGCCTCTGGAAATAGGTACTTGAACTGCTGCCAAGCCTCATCTGCCATGCTTATTGAACATATACTAAACATAACTTTAATACGTAGGAGTTTCACAATCATGGTTATACTCAATATCACCTGTCCTACAGCAGAACATACGGTCTACTTCGACCAACCTATTTGTATCCAAAGCATTTCACTAATCGAGATCACTATTGAGAACAGTTGGTGGAGCCTAACCAAAACTGCGACTTTCGGGTGGGATACCAAAGGTGTTATGTTTCCATATGATATTGCTGCAGGGCACCATGATATGGCAAGCATTCAACAATACTTCAAGCCTGCAATTGATGATGGCGACATCAAATTCGTGTGAACCTTGTCTACGAGGGTTTGGATCCTAGAAGTCAAGAAACCAATCAGGTTCAGTAAAAATCTTTGCACACTGCTGTGCGTCAAAGGTACTGAAGATGGGAGAGGCGTATCGATCAAAGTAGGTAATCACGAACTGGTGCTACAAGATATCGACACGGTGTATGTCCACTGCGATGTGGTGGATTCCAGCTTCTCACTTCTCGAGGGAAAGCCCTCAAAAGTCCTGGCTAGCTTAGAGATCCGAGGCGAAAGGTTTGCAAAAACGACTTACTCTCCACCAAACCCCCTAACCGTCCAAGCTCTAGGGACAATGCGAAGCAGCCTTCAACTGACAGTTCGCGATGAGAAAGGCAATATCATAGACTTCCATGGTCGACCCATACACTACGTATTGAAGATTGAGTAAGGCATACGTATATACCATATATATGATGGGAAGCGACATTCAAACCATTCCGACGGCCCCACCGATTTATCCCTTGCTCTCTGGAAAGAACTTTCGCCTGCAAAAGGTGTGTGAGACGCTTTCTGGTATCGAAGCTCAAGAAAAACACTACGAGGGTGTGCGTAAAAAGTATGCCCGTGCGAAGGAAATTGTTCACGGTATCGCTGCGACCACAGGTAGCCTGAGTGTGCTTTTATCGGGAGGAGGTTTAGCAGTTGCTCTCTCCGGCTTTGGTGCTATAGTTGGCCTACCGCTTGTTGTTATTGGCGGGATCTGTGGTGTAATTTCAGCCTCTACAGCTGTTGGGGCTAAAAAGCTTGGAATCAAAGTTTCGAAGCATGAGAAAACCGCTTTGTTGGCGAGAGCGAAAGTGAATACACTTCGTGATCTAGTGTCAAAAGCCTTGCGTGATGAAAAAGTGTCTGACTCCGAGTTCGCCCTCATACTTGCTGAAGCAGATAAATATGAGGCTATGAGGGTTGAAATTCGCCACGTAGCTTTGGTCTAGGGTGAAAAAAGCGTGGAACAAATTCGGAAAGAGCTTCGAGAAGAGATGCGGTTAAAACTTGGCAGTCCAGTGAGATAAAAATCGATATTTCCTACGAGAGAAGCGAGCGTGGGACGTACTTTCACTTCGCAAAGAGCTATAATTAATTCGTATGTCTGGTTCGTATGTAAATTTCGGCCCAACGCGTGGGCGATTGCAGCAGCCGCTAATTACCATATGGTAAGACATAAATATATTTGTTCACACATACGTCATTGACTAGCACATGTAGCCCAACGGGTTGACGCTGGGCTTGTGTTCGAAAGGGGAGCCGTTCACAAGTCTGGGGTTCAAATCCGGCGGGGTACATGTGGTAGGCCGGCTTGTGTGGAGTAAAAAGCTCCCCGCTCCACACAAGTCGTAGCGCGTCTGTCGATGTGGCAGAAAAAAGCTGAAATGCCGGGCCCGGCAAACAAAAAGCAAAAAAGGAAAAAGGAAAAAGCAAAAAGCAAAAAGGAAAAGAAAACTCTCTAGGGACGAAAAGGAGAAAGAAGGAAAAAGGTGAAAGTGGTCCCTAGAGAGGTTGTTTTCCTTTTTTTTTCGACTAAAATTCTTACTCAGTGGTGCGAGAAAGGGACTTATCTTAACTTCACAAAGACAAACTAATCATCCATCAATAAATGAAGGATAAGGCTCTTATGGCGCTGTGGTAGGGATCCTAAAGTGCTCGAGCCATTCGGCGGCATCGGGATGACCCTTTTCGGGGGCGAGGCGTATTGCCAATAATTTGGTAGCACGTGCATCCTCTAGGGTGAGCTGATAGCGCTCAATATGCCATTCGGCGACATCGAAATGACCTTTTTCACGGGCGTAGCGTCGTGCAAAATTACCGGCATCACGTACATCCTCTATGGGGAGGTCTAAGTACTCAGCGAGCCATTTGGCCATTTGGCCATTTGGCGAAATCGAGATGACTGTTTCTGCAAGCGAGTTGTACTGTGGTCAACATTTTCTTTGGTAATATGTATATGAAGCCCTTCTCTAATTAAACACCAGGGTCGTCATTTTCAATTCGGCTAACACCTTTGCAAAGCGCTCCCTAGTGCGGCGTTGTAACGCACAGAGGCGATGGCGCTGTGTTTATCCGCACTTCGAGCAAAGACCGTAACTCGTAAGGCAGCCACGACCACACTTAGAACATGGTGTGGGTGATGTACTCCCACCTCGTATCTGGAAATTATGCTGGGCGCAGTACTCTGTCTTCGAACGACCTAGACCTCTTACACACCTCGTATCCTTCCCAAACATCACCCAGCTACAAGAGCCTTTCTCCATCGTTCGATATATACCATATACATTACATTCTCTAATTAGAAATTTTCTATCTGTGTCGTGACCACTGGTAGTATAGTCGGGATTAAAATTGATACCACCTCGTATTTTTCCACAGGAGAACCGTTTGGATGGCCCCCGACCTCAATATCTTTTTTGGACTTTGTTGAAATTTTTGACCACAGTATGTGTGTTTATTGTACCCAATCACAACATCTATGGTATTCCAGAGATAATAAGTTGGGATTTGGTACAATAAACACACATTGTGGTCAAAAATTCAACAGGGTCCAAAAAAGGTATTGGGGGAGGGGGCCATCAAACGATTCGAGTGGAAAAATATGAGGTGGTATCATTTTGACGCCGGCTATACTACTACTTTGATACTCCTTACTGCTCGTATTTTTCCCTTTAGAAACCCCGTTACTTTCCAGAGATCCCTTCCCTTTACTAACTAAACTTTCCATGCATATCTTAGCCTGCATTTCTAATGCCATAAATGTCTCTTGACATTCTCCCATCCAACCTTCTTGAATTTCAAAGTCCATGTCGTTTTATATATACTTTGTGTAATTCTCATGTTTCAGCACCAAATCATCGAAAGCTACTACAACTTTATTTAGGGCATCTCTTACCTCTTGGTCCGGCCGTTTACCTTCAAACAGGTTGCTTAATGCCTTTTTACTTAATGCCTTGCCACATCTGGTGACTGCCGCTTTGGCGGTCCTCCGAATTATCTTCGCTTCTTTAAGCACGTCTCTTCCCTGCTAGCAGAGGTCTCTCTCAGTCTTGGTAAAATGGAAAGCGAAGGAGAGAGACCTCGGCCGAAATCCAACGCTTTCTTTGTTCAACCGCCGTCCACAATCATGGACGAGTCAAACCAGTTTCAAAAACAGGTTTTACCAAAAAAGAGCTGTACGCACGATCCAAGTTGCATTTAGTCGCTTGTCTAATATTGAGCCCACTATGTCACGAAGACGACATTCGTGACACTCCTACTCGTTACGTTGTTTGAATTAGAAAGTCGTTTTTTTTGCTTTGACAGCTCAAAAACCTGGCGATTTCTTGCTCATATTAGTAGGACTGTTCTTAGACAGCCGTTTGAAGCGACTACCGACAGTACAGGCCGGGTGCTCAAAGGAGTTTCGCTTGTAAGTTTGAATCAAAGTTATTAAGCCCAAATATTTAAACACAGCCTTACTATCTTTGTTTCTCGAAGCCGGTTTTACAGGTGCTGGATGAGAATATATCGTGACTAATTTTCGGCACAGTATATCCGGACGAATTTCTACTTTTTATCCACAAGCATGGTCTTCGCGTGAAAACTGATTGATGGGTGCAAGAACATCGTGATGTCTCATATGGATACAAGTCACCTGTTGCCAAGGAAACTTTACGCATGCGCCGCAGAGAAAGCGTCTGATGTCGGCAGAGGTCTCTCTCCTTCGCTTTCCATTTTACCAAGACAGAGAGAAACCTGCTAGCAGGGAAGCTCGTCTCCTGCCATGTGTTTGACTGCTCGATCGGCAATCTGTTTCTCGGGAATTTCTCTGTCAGTACAACCAAAGAAATGAAATGAATGTTTCCTCAATGATTCCTTTAGAACTTTTACGCCACATATAATGACCACCACAAACCGTATAATATTAAAGTTTTGGTTTAATACTCAGCTATTCGATCTGGAATACAAATACAAGCAATATATTTATTTCGTAACATACATGGATTCAGCGGTTATTTGACTCTAACCTACTACCTCGATTGATCACACATAGTATTAAATCATGATTATACTTACTTCTGTGGCGGGTTATAAATGATCAGTCCGTTTCTACTTGCAGGTTAGCTCACTCGTTAGTGTACTTGGATTTTCACGTCCTTCGTCAAAACTGATTCCCTGACTAAACAGAAATTCGATCATACAAGCCTTTTCCGTCAAATTCTCGAGGGACAGGAGCTCCAGGTATAAGGTATGCCGGTCAAATTAGATCAAAAACACAATAGATAAGAGTATTTACTAATAAATAAAATAAAATTGTTTTCTCGAATCTGTGTTTATTATGCGTTCAGAAAATGTATGGGGTTTTCTTGAATTTAACGCGCGCAATTAAACGTTTCCGAGAAGCACTCTTGAAGGGCTTCTGATACCTTAAGGTATCTTAATAATAACCGTTTCTTAATAAATTATAGCAACTTGGCAAACTCCCCAGCAACCAGGGCTCGAAATATTATTTTTTACTCAGGAGCAAAGTTGCCCCTAGCTTCAAAAGTTTAGGAACAAATTTGGTTGAAGGAGCAAAAAACATTCAATACAATGGGTGAATAGGTGAATACATATAGTTCATGGAGCACGTAGTTGTACTAGATGGCAAACTAAGCTTAATTCATATATTTAAAGGCACTTGTACGGGATCAGTAGTGTTATTAGCAAAACCTGTTTGATTACAAGAATCTCGATTTACTCTTTTTTTATTACTTTAATATCGCCGATATAAATGTAGCTCTACTAATATCCAGTGAGTTTCGATTTAGTATCCAAAGTCCCAAATCTTTCGAATGTCCAGTGAGTTGAACGTAGCAACAACTAACTAATTTTACAACGAGAGCGAATAAATAGATAAAATGGTGAAATTTACATACGCCAAAAGTGTCACGTATTTGTGGCAAACTATTCGGGTTCAACTAATTGGGAAAACGCTATCCAAGAAACACACAAACAGCTTTATTCTAAGTCAGCTCAACTCTAAAAACATGCTTACATGCATGACTGCACAGGGCCATGCGGCTGTGACGTAATACAATGGAATGCCAATCAAACTACGTAACACTTTCCTTCCCCTTAAATCCTAAACATTTAAACTAACGAGTTCAATGTTCTAGTCCAACTTGTAATCCCGTATCCTAACTACTGGAATCTAACTGGAGGCTTCACTACTCGTCCCGAGCGTGTAGTCTTCACTGTCGGTGACGATGCCTCAGAGTCAGCTGCCACACTCGCAACAGGTCGTTCAGGTGTCGACTGAGCTGGTTCAGGAGCGGCTACCTCCGAACTCTCAGGTACGTTTGTTGTAGGGTTCACCTCCACCGGATCAGAAGGGGGTACCAAAACATTCGGACACGGCAACTCTTGGCGTTCTTCGTTAAGGCTTCCTTCGGTCACTGCGGAACGCATCTGTTCTACATGTCGTTTCCAGGTGTAGTCATTCATCTGGACCCTGTACATCACCGGTCCCGTACGATGAAACACCTTGCCACGCATCCATTTCGGACCTCCCCGGTAGTTTCGCACCCACACTTCATCACCGTCCTCAAAAGAGGTCAAAGCGCGGGTTTCGTTCTGCAGCAGCTTCTTGTCAACCTGCCGTTTTACATCCGGCCTCAGCAAGTCCAGTCTCGACCTGAGGCTCCTGCCGAACAGTAGCTCTGCAGGGCTGTACCCCGTCGTGGCATGTGGTGTGTTGCGGTATGCAAACAGGAACCTGTCGAGCTTGTGCTGCAGGGACCTGTCTGTCCGATCTGCCTTGATGCCGGTCTTGAAACTCTGCACCAAACGCTCTGCCAAACCACTGGTGGACAGATGATAAGTCTTATCCCGTTCATCTCAGTGAACTGTCTGAGCTCTTCAGATGTGAACTGTGGTCCGTTGTCAGAGACCAGCTGTTCCGGCAGACCCATCCTTGCGAACAGGGAGCGTAGCGTCGACACAGTCTCCGTTGTCGTGGTGTTGCGCATTATGAAGATCTCCGGCCACTTGCTGTGGGCATCACTCACCACCATCAGCATCCTCCCTTCAACCGGTCCCGCAAAGTCAACATGGAGCCGTTGCCAGGGGTGCGCCGGATACTCCCACCTGTGCAGCGGAGCACGAGCTGAATTCCGTGCCACCTCCTGACAACCATGACACCGCTTAGCGACCCCCTCGATGTCGCTGTCTATCTGAGGCCACCAGGTGTAGCCACGTGCAACTCCTTTCATCTTCACAATCCCCATGTGACCCTCATGCAACATGTCAAGGACCCTTTCTCTCGACTTTGGAGGCACAACTACCCGGCTTCCCCACATGAGGATCCCGTGATGCACAGTCAGTTCATCCTTGCGACAGGTGTAAGGAACAATATCGGGGTGGGACTCCGCACCTTCCCAGCCCGATTCTACTAACCGCACGACTCGTGCAAGAAGAGGATCTCGGTTTGTCTCTCTTCGAAGCTCCTTCTCAGTGACAGGCAACGCGTCAACCACTGTTATATGGTACAACTCCACTTCATCCGGTTTGTCCTCCGGAGTCTGCGCTAAAGGTAAACGTGACAAGCCATCACAGTTAGCATGCTGTTTAGTTCCCCGGTGCTCAATCTTATATGAAAAAGCACCGAGAAACAAACACCAACGCTGCAGCCGTGCTGCTGCGGTAACTGGTACGGCTTTACCAGGGTCCATGATATACTTAAGGGGTTTGTGATCCGTGATCAGCGTGAAGTGACGACCCTCTAGATATGTCTGAAACTTCCGTACACCCCAGTACAAACTGAGCGCTTCCTTCTCAATCTGGGCAAACTTTCTCTCCGTTTTGGTCAACGAACGAGAGGCATAGGTTATCGGCCTCTCGCTGCCATCCGGCATTTGATGCGAGAGAACCGCGCCCAGTCCATAGGACGAGCTGTCGCATGCTAGAACAACTGGTAGGTCTGGGTTGAAGTGAGTCAGGACACGTTCCTGGAGCAGCATACTCTAGACCTTCTTAAAACTACTCTCCTGCTCCTTACCCCAGACCCATTTCACATCCTTTTGCAGTAGATGATGCAGTGGTACAGGATGTGTCGCTAAATCAGGTAAGAAACGTGCATAATACTGCACCATTCCCAGAAAGGACCGTAACTGTCCCACATTCTCTGGTGCAGGAAGTTCCGCCATAGCTTTCACCTTCTTTGGGGATTGGTGCAGCCCCTCTGCGGAGATGGTGTGCCCCAGGTACTCCACTGAATCACGCATTCACTTGCATTTCTCACGATTTGCCTTAAGACCGTAATCTTCCAGTCGCTGCAAGACTGTGTCGAGTGTTGCAATGTGTTCCTCCTGCCTTGCACCTGTCACAATAATGTCGTCCAGGTAACACTGGACTCCTGGAATTCCTTGTAGAACCTGATCCATGGCCCTCTGCCAAACAGCCGGGGCGGATGCCACTCCGTATGGCAACCGCTGGTACTGGTAAAGGCCACGGGCTGTATTGATTGTCAAATAAGGCTTTGACTCTTCTTCCAACTCCATCTGTAAATAAGCTTGTCGCAGATCAAGTGTGCTAAACTGCTTTTCACCACTTATACTTGCATAAATGTCTTCAATGAGGGGAAGGGGGTACTCATCTATTTTCAACTGCGGGTTTACAGTCACCTTAAAATCACCACAAGTCCTTCTTAACAGGTGTCACAATGGGTGTGGCCCAGTCACTATGAGGCACGACCTTGATGATCCCTTTTGCTTCAAGTGCATCCAGTCTACGCTGTACTGCTGGCTTCCGTGCCAGAGCCACTGGGCGAGCCTTCCAAAACCGTGGTGTTGGGTTCTCCTTCAGCTGAACCCGCGCCTTTATGCCCTTCAGTGTTCCGAGTTCCTCCGAAAACACTGCCGAGTGCTTGTCCAGCACATCCTTCAAACTTTGCTGCGTTCCAAGACGCATCAACGGCCAGTCCAAGCGGATAGAATATAACCACTCTCGGCCCAGTAATGTTGGTCCACTGCCAGTAGTCACGTAAAGAGGGAGTGTCACTTCTTGATTTCCATAACGCACCTTCCCGTACATGATCCCAAAAGGCGTCACGCATTCGCCCGTGTAGGTGTGCAATTTCAAGGTAGTGTTTTCCAGCGGCACTTGGCTCAGCAGTTCCCAATATTTTGTTTCGTTCATAACTGAAACAGCTGAGCCAGTGTCCAGTTCCATCGAGATATTAGTGCCCTCTATTTCCACATCAACTAAGATCGGTTTCCAAGCAGATTTCGTGTGAACCGCATGCAACCCGACCCAGTCCTCCTCCTCAGTTTCTTCGCTGTCATCGTCCAGCATGACATTTAGAGGTTGACCTCTTGTCGGCTTGTTTTCTGCATTCTGGCGACATGCCCGGCTTATGTGCCCTTGCTTTCCACACGTATAACACTTAACCTTGATAAAAGAACAGCTTTTAGGGTCATGCTGTCCTTCGCATCGGTAGCACTTTGTAGTCGCAGTGGGCTGTGACTGTTGTTTCGGGCTCCCTGTGGTTTTTTTTCCTCGAAGGCCTTCGTTTATAACTATCCAGCTTGTTAACTTTAGTATCTTGACTAAGCTCGTTATTAAAGGCCATAACATCTTTATTAGCCTGTTCTATAGCCAGGCATTTCCTGACAGCATTGTCAAATGTCAAGTCCGATAATTTCTCTTTCAACATTTCTCTCAACATTTTGTCGTCTTTGATCCCAGACACAAGCCTGTCTCGAAGTCGTTCTTTTCGCATCGCATCAGAGAATTTGCAATCCACAGCCATATGTTTCAGCGTAGCTACATAGGCACAGACCGACTCTCCGGGCTTTCTGCTTCTATTATCAAACTCATAGCGAGCTAAAAGCTCTGACCTTTCAGGCTTCGTGTGTTCTTTGAGCTTGTTGACTATTACTTCGTACGTAATCTCTTCGTCTTTCGGCTTGGCGGGCATTACCAAATCCTTTAGTAATTGGAATGTCTCTGCACTTAAATTCGCCAGAAGAATCGCTTTCTTCGTTTTGGAGTCTGTTACTTGGTTGGCTATGAAATAAAAGTCCAACTGCTCTGTGTAGGATTCCCAATCGTCCGCCGAATTGTATTTGTTTACTTTACCGTAAATTCAGGGTCGCGTTTCTTCTCCCATGTTCTTTGTTACTTCTAAACAAATTTCCGCCCTATTCCTTCTCTAGAACGCTGATGAGCAGGATCCCATCCTCGTCGCCAATTGTCACGTCTTTGTGGCAAACTATTCGGGTTCAACTAATTGGGAAAACGCTATCCAAGAAACACACAAACAGCTTTATTCTAAGTCAGCTCAACTCTGAAAACATGCTTACATGCATGACTGCACAGGGCCATGCGGCCGTGACGTAATACAATGGAATGCCAATCAAACTACGTAACAAAAAGTACCTAAATAAACAGTTACATGACGGTTATGTAATAACAGCTACATTACGTAATACATTTACAAGAAAGAATGAACTAATTATCGAATGCATTCCAGAGCCAAATTTTTACTACTAATTACGGTCTGATTTTTCCTTTTATCCATTCTTCCCTTCCTTGATGTGCTATAGCATATCTATGCATAACCTAAACCATATAAATCAAATTTCTAAATTAAGTAAGAAAATAACTGTCATTCGAATAAAGTGCAGGCTTCTGCTAGTCTCAAAGTAAAGTCTCATTAATCACAACTTCGATCTATCGTTGTTCGTCTTGCTTTACTTTCGTTTTTAGTATCTATAACGTCACCGATGTCTTCATTTCTTGTTAAAGTCCCGTATGACGCTTTGATTCTGCCTTTCTGCGATGCATTACTGCAAACATGCATTACTCTGTCTTCTGTACAAAGGTCTTCTTAGCCTTTCGTTATCTTCTTGGCTCTGGTTTCAAGGTCTGTCACATTTCTGCTGTCTATTCTGACTTCACTTATATATCCATTATCATCATCAAGCTTTGATCTCCAATGGACACAATTTCGAAATTGGTCTCAGCAACTCATTTTTCCCTAGTTGAACCTTTGCCACTCGTACATGGCGATCTGCGCCAGGGAAGACTTATTCTACCGAGTGGCCAATGCCCACGTGATGCCTTGGGCTTGCTGTGGTTGAAATGGCGGCCATGTTTTCCGGAGCTCCAAATCGATCACTCAAAACTGTTCCTAAAGGGTTCAATGGCGATGGAAAAGTACACAGATTACTGCTAGCTACTAGTGTTCATTACTGCAGCAATCTTATTTTTCTATGAACTGCTGTATGATTCAGCTAAATATCCACGATATTTACCTGCTGAGGCGAACATTCCTAATAACACAATCACGAGAACTCGCTTTCTAAATCGGAGGATATCTTATTATCCAAACAGTGACTCCACTTTTGGCAGGCATTGCAGTTATCTGCCTCAGTGATGATATTGAATTGAATGCAGGACCAAGAGTGACCATCGATTCCTGCCTCCATTACGTGTGGTATTGCAAACCAAACTTCAAAAGCTCCTATTAGTGCCGTTCCTGTGAGAAGTCTGTCAGGCGAAACCAGAAGAGGATTGTATGCTATTCATGCCTTGATATTTTTCATACCCGGTGCTTGTTCCCTAAGATGAAATCTGTTCAAGACTCATTTGTGAATGACTTCTACTGTTCTAATTGTAGTTTGGCTGTGCTTCCCTTCTATGTGTGTGACAATATACAAGATGACTTTGAGGTTTTAAATCCTAACGTGATTCAACAATGGAATCAGAGAGCGAGGATTTTTATCTCTCAATGCTTCGTGCTAAGTCTGAACTGCGGGTGATGCATATAAACACTCAAAGCATGTTATCAACTTTTGATGAACTCGTACTGACTATAGATAAATATCCATTCGATATCATAACAATGAGTGAAACCTGGCTGAAGGATAACACTTTGCTCCTTAATTATGTGTATATCCCTGGCTTTAACTGTGTTTTCCATAATCGAGATAACATAAGAGGAGGTGGAGTTGGTGCCTATTTGCGTGATGGCATTAAGTACAAGCGCTGCACGGATCTAGAAAGTATTCAGCCTCAAATGGAGCATCTTTGGCTGGAAATCCCTGGATTACTTGGGGTAATCTATCGGTCGGAACGTATTCTCTCACCACCAGCATGGTTGGATGGATTTAATTCCCTTCTGGCCCACATTGCAGCCCAATGGGATGGCCTGTTACTTATCTTGGGTGACTTTAATATTAACCTACTGAACCCGGCTGAATGCTCGTTTATAAACCAATATCTTGATGCTCTTAGCTCATTTAATTTGTCCCAGCATGTAACTAAACCTACTCGAATCACAGCTACCTCCAGTACTCTGATTGACCATGTAATTTCTAACTATCCTAATAGAATTACTTTTACTGATGTCCTCTCGTGCACTCTGGTGAGTGACCATAGTGCGCCCTTCGTGTGTGTCAACAACCGTGTCAGCAGATTTCTGTCTCGGTACAAATATCTACGAAATGAGAAACAGTTTGATGAAGTCAAGTTCAAAGAAAATTTTGCTAAACTTCCCTTCAGCCTTATTTACGGTTTGGACAATGTTGATGATAAGCTTGAAACGCTTAACACCTTAATTACCGAGTGCTTGGATCTGCATGCACCCCTTCATCGCTGTAAAATCTCTCGTCCTCCAGCTCCGTGGCATAATTGTGAGGATATCAAGGCCTTGCAGAAAGAGAGAAATAAACTTCGTCATCTCGCACACAAAACTGCATGAGCTACCTTTTATTTGGTCAGCTTTTCGTACTGCCAGAAATGAACTCTAACGTAAGATAAAAAAGGCTAAGAGGGCATTTATGCGGGAACAGCTTTCTTCCCCAGACTCCAAGAGTATTTGGAGGACAATTCATCGCATTTTGAAACCAATTCGACATTTTGATCCAGATGCTCTTAATGTACACTTCTCTACCACTGCTAAACATACTTTAGGAACCGAGCCCCTCCAGAGGCTGATTTGTTTGCATATATAGAATCGCTAGAGCCAGACTCTAGTGATAGCTTTACATTCAGACATTACTTACACTGAAGTTCTTCAACAGCTAAAATCTCTCAAGACCTCCACCAGTACTGGCCCCGATCTACTGCCATCGAAGTTTATACGAATGGTTGCCGAGGTTTTTGCATCACCTTTGACCTATATTAGCAACAGCAGTATGAATCAAGCTGTATTCCCAAGGCTATGGAAGATTGCACGATTAACACCTATACCTAAAGTCGATCCTCCTGTTGTCAATGATGATGTCCGTCCAATAGCTATTCTTCCAGTACTATCAAAGGTCTCTGAACGTCTTGCTTACTATCAAATGACTCAGTACATTGAACCTAATGGACTATTAATGGATCGCATCTCTAGCTTCAGAAAGGGTCATTCAACAGGGACTGTACTTCTCCGCATACGTGATGATATTATCAAAGCAATGAAACAGGGTCATGTTACTTCCATGATTATGGCCGATTTTTCAAAAGCTTTTGATACTATCCACTTCAAAACCATCCTTAAGAAAATGCATAATCTGGGCTTTTCTAGACCTTCTCTGAGATGGCGTTCCAGCTACTTGACTGATAGAAAGCAATTTGTTCAAATTGATGACCGGAAATCAGAATACCAGGAAGTGCAGTTTGATGTGCCTTAAGGTCGGTCCTTGGTCGTTTCATCTTTAGCCTGTATGTTTCCGACTTGCACCAGCATTTGTCGTCAACTTCCATACAATATGCTGATGACACTACAATATATGAACATGCACGTCCTGGCGCTTTAATCCAATGTGAGTCTAAACTAAATGAAACTCTAATCGTTCTCCCATGATCACAGTAAATGGCACACCGTTAGAAAGGGTACCCACCCATAAGCTACTTGGGATTGAATTCCAACAGTACCTGAAATGGGATGTGCATGTGAGGAAAACCTGTTCATCTTGCTATGAAGTACTGTCTGTCTTGAGGAAGATCAAGCACTTAGCTCCCTTCCGCTTAAAGAAGTATCTTGCTGAAGTGTTGATCCTATCCATACTTGACTTTAATGACATTGTATTTCATCCTTTACCTGCCTATCTTGTGAAAAAGCTCCAGATGGTAATGAATGCTACTGCCAGCGTTGTGATAAATCGTTATGCCGATGTACGTTCAGTTGTAGCACTCGGCTGGCTTCCAGTTATTGAACGGAGAGAATTGTATCTTGCCCGAATTGCACGCAATACTTTAACAAACCCAAACTAACCGTCTTATCTCCCGCTGAAGAAGTATGAACATCAGCATGACTTGCGCTCCAGCAGTGCTCCTCAGCTTTTAGTACCTCTAGAGAAAGGAACACTGCAGGACCTTGTTCTGCCATTTTTAACAAGCTGCCTGCCTATATCAGACAATCAATTAATTCTAAAAACTTTATCAAGCAAACTAGAAAATATCTAATGGCAATGGCAAAGGAACGTCTCGGGCCATAATTTTATTATCGAAATTCCTAGTCTCGAATGGGTACGGGTTGGGTACGGTATTAGCTATCTTAATTAGGGATGTCTCGTTAGAAGATTTTATGATGATGTAAATATTATAAAAAAAAATTATACTTATATCAGTGTATAATAGTATAACGTTTTATTATTATCTATATCTACTTATTTTGTTATATCGTATTTATTTTTATCGTCACAGATGAAGAGCCATTCATTAGAATGGATAAGCTGTGAATAAACCTTTATTGTTATTATTATTATTATGTGTTGGGCGTGATTACCAACACTACGTCATTCACTGCAAGATCTTACTCCGTACTCAACCACCTCTTTCTGACATTAAGTTCGGGTAACCATTCACGCAGCCACCGATGCTAAAAGTGACGTACTCAGTCTTGAACTCTTCTCCATCATCTTCTGGGATTAAAAGTAGTGCTACCTACCGATTCCGGTGCTTATCGTCCTCCAACTTGCTCAAACAAGAAGTGATTCGGCGATAAAGGTACGTCATCTTCTGGTATGGCCGTTTGATAAGTCAACGGTCTTGAATTCACAAGAGCCTCAGCTCCGGTGAATGCGGTCATCAGCTCTTCGTCATTCACATCTGCATTTACTAAGATTGCGAATATTGCTCGCTTTGCCGCCTTGATCATCGTCACGTGTACACGCCACCAAAATGGGGGGCTAACGAAGGGTTAAAATGCCATTTTATCCCCTCATTAGCTGTATATCTGTTTATCTTCTCTGGATCTAGCCTTCTGAGTAATTCGCGTAGCTCTTTATTTGCACCCACAAAGTGAGTGCCGTTATTAGACAACATTTCTTGTGGCAGTCCTCTCCAATTGACCATTCGATAAAACGTCTTGTCGTCCTTCTTCATCTCGTCTTGTGATACATTGTCTTTATCAAATCGATTAACTGGCCAATCGTGTTCGTCTGTCTTCAAGAAGTCAGGACCCATCCACCAAGTGTCATCGTGGGCCAGTTTTGGTGCTTGTATGACCCTTGTTAGTTTGTCAACAGGATTGTCTCTGGTAGGAACATACCTCCATTGTTCAGGATCACTCACGCTCTGTATCTCGCCTACTCGACTTGCCACAGATGGTCTGAACGTCCGACTTCTCCCTCTTATCCACCACAACACATTCATACCGTCTGACCCAAAGACTGCCTGACTAAGAATTATGTTCAGTGTTTTGGAAATCGTCACTGCTAGTCTTAATCCCAAGATCGCTTCCATTAGCTCTAAACGAGGAATGCTTGTCGTCGCAAGAGGTGCAACTCGTGTCTTCGCTGCCACTACACGTCGAGAGACCAGTCCATTCTTATATACATATATCGTGTATACAGGACAGTACCATACGCATGCTATGATGCATCTACAAAGGTGTGCAACACCACTGACAGTGGTTCTTCTTGACCCAATCGTAAGCATCTCGGAACTTTGATTTCGACTAGATCAATCAACTCGCTGAACCACTGTCGTGCTTTGTGAATGCGGTTTTCCTGTAAAGGATCATCCCAACCAAGTCCTGCAGTCCAGATCTCTTGGAGTAGGATCTTCGCACGAATAGTAAACGGTGCCAAGAAATCAATGGCATCGACAAATTTGGCAATCTTCCTCAGAAAGTTCCTCTTAGTGTATTCAAAATTCTCCTGAGGTACACTGCGAGCAGAAGTTTCTCATCTCTTTGCTTTTCCTGTCGCCGAGAGAAACCTCTGCCACGAAACGATTGCCTTTCGCGTTGAGCATGCGCCATGGTATCTGGATTTCCATTGGCCGAGAAAAACGAGACAGTAAACATTGTAGATTCATTGTATATTTCAGATTGTCCATTTCCTATTGTTAACGGCAAGAGAAGACGAAGTGGATAAAATAAAATAAATGTCCTTCTTCGAGGGTATAAATCAAAGCTTTCTAGATGATAAATTAAGCTAGATTTATTGAACGGTAATTTCAAGATTTTTTGTGCAGTTCAGCAAAATAAGTAGAAGACAAAGCCGGAGTTTGAATCCCGTTCGTATTAATCGTCGGCAAACAAAAAACTGCGTGACGATATAAATAACGGCTGCGAAGGATACTGTGGGCTCTTGCAGAACCAGCCAATATCGTTAAAAAGTCATACCCGAGCGATATCAGACAGGTAAAACAGGTTTGGTAACTGGTTTATCACGTGATTTACCTCCAATATTTTGGAGGTCGTAAGTGCGCATGTTAATCGGGGAAAGCAATCGTTTCGTGGCAGAGGTTTCTCTATGCGACAGGAAAGGCAAAGAGATGAGAAACCTCTGCTCGCAGGATACTCCGGAAGGGGATTCGTCTTAAAAGTGAATACATCTTCTTCGGCCAGCCACAAAACTCCGAGAGTCTTTATTGATGGAAGATAACCTTTGTCGAGTTCGACTTGTAATGCTCTATCTTCAGCTGGCATCTTCTCTAATACATTTGTTGAATCTGATAACCACTTTCGAGCATGCATCCCAGCTTTATGCCACAACTCCGTTAACTGTTGGTAGAGTTCAGCACCTTGGTTGGCATCCAATACTGAGTCCATACTGTTATCCATGTAGGTTGACTTCAACACCGTTTCTGCCGCCATAGGGAATTGGTCTTCATGCGCCTTCGCATTCTTCTGAGAGACCAACTGTTGACTGTCCAACAATCGACTGTCGCACGGGAAAGGACCCGGAAGTCCACGGTGATGGGCTAGCTCAGGTGGGAAGCAGCAAAGACATTCAGCTTCGCGTGCATCGGAGTGGTGGATCTGGTAATGTCAACATGCACATAAACGTCCTTGCGGATGCGCAGTTAACGATATTGAACGGAAGGCTGCAGAGCATTACATACTAACATGCAGCGAAGCAACAATCGCAAGTCTATAGGGGACATATAATATGGATTCCATAGTCGAAGAAGTACCTTTCAACGCTTTGATAGTGGGGCCTACGAATTGTGGAAAAACAGCCTTTTTGATAGACCAGCTCCGGGGCCCGTTCCGTGGTAAGTTTTATTATATCGTATTAGTGTACCCACATACTCCCACAACAAGACCTATCGAGGTTTTGCTCACAAAGACCCACACTTCTATATCATTCAACCAAGCAGTTCCTGCGAAGACGCCATCGACGCCACACTGCGCTTGTGTTCCTACTACTGGGCTGGTACCAACACGGTGCTAGTCTTAGACGACTGTGCATCCTCTAAAGATGTAAAAAGCCGCACGGATGGGTTGGTTGATCTAGCTTTTACAACTCGCCATATCGGAATTTCTGTATAGGTCCTGAAACAACAGCTCACAAGTATCTGCAAACCATTCCGTGAGGATGTAGGTGTAGTCATCTCCTTCCACACCACATCCGCCGTAGCCACTAAGAAGAGGGACTTTAAGATACCACGACGGCAACGTCGACGGTAACGCGGTGAAACAATGGACTTAATTACAAAATACAATAACTGCACGTGAAAATGCATGTAGCTGCATTTATTTTAGCCGTTGTCTGCAAAAACACGACGTGAAAACGCTGAGTTTACGTTCCGTAGAGAACCAGAACCTGAAAACGTAAATGGCACCGCTATTTGTTCGGCCGAATCGGAACTCTGTGCACACTCTATTTTTCGAAAACCTGGATGAGAAATGCAACAAAAGTCGAAGAAAAGAAACGATAATAAACAAATTATCGATAACACCATTTTTCACATCACGTTGTCGCAGCCGTCGCCGTCGTAGTATCTTAAAGTCCCTAATATCTTTCAGGACTACGGTGGTGATATATTGAAAGATGAAAAACAGCTGCTGGTGTCGGATCTTAAGTTCCACAAGTTTGCGCATATGTGTTTCTGCTTGAGGCACCCCTTCATCACCGTATTAGAAATTCCTGCGCCATATACATATATACATTTATGATACCACGATGGAGGACGAGACCACAGAACTGTTAGGTGAGTTTGTTGCTCCGCAACAGTAAGGACCACTCCACAGCGAAGCTGTAATGTGGAGGAACAAGAGCGAAGCATGCAGCGAAGTTCACAGCGAAGCTTGCAGCAATGCATGCAGCAAACGTAGAGAAGCCCTATCTATTTTAGCCGTGATGGGTACCACAAAGGAGTACGTAGGGCGGAACCTCTCGCTAGGAGACGTGGCCAGACTGTCTGAGAAGGACCTAGAGAAGTACCACAACAGGTACCAAGCCGTCCTAGCAAAACAGGTAACAGGTAGACTAGTTGATGGGGCTCTGCGCCTTACGACCCGCCTGGTTGGGAATGTAGTTCCACTAGATGATCAATAAGCTCTCCAAAAAGACGTACTAGACGACCGGCTAATTCACAACGAGATCTCTGCTGTGGTGGGCTTGTTGACTCTAAACACGGGTCGGTTCATAGCTCTAGCCAGCGATATATGCCACGTAATTAATCACGTAGGGACACAATGTGTTGAAGACTCACAGCTGTCAAGTATAGCAGCTTCATCCGAGCATGAAATCCACGATGGAGGAAGATCGGATAACATTGGCTCCACCGAAAACAGCGCCTAAAGGTAAAGACCCAAAGCGTGTGGCCGCGGGACGAGCACTAGCCCGTGAGGAAGCACGCGAAAGGGATGCGCGCCACTCTGGTGAAGCAACGCTGGTCCGTGAGGGGGTGCTGTGGAGTAGGACCTTTTTGTTTGCTGTGTTGTGTAGTGGGTGATCCTTTGGATAGTCGGTGTTGTCGTACATGTGTGCCTGTGCTGCGATGTCTTCGTAGACGTCCTCAGGTTGTATCTCAAGGAGGAGAGAGTCGGTGTCTGTATAGAGGAGTTGGCAATGCTCCTCGTACTTCACCTTAAGTTGGTTGTAGTAGGAGTCGTACATCAGGTGCTTGGAGAAGTCAAGGACGCTCATGCCCACATAGATGGGGCGATCGAGTCTACTCTTGTACATGTGTAGGGCGACCAGGTCATTGTCAAACACTTTTTGCTGGAGAAAGGCCGGGCTGGCTATCAGACGCCGCAGCTTGTCCTCCTCCTCTAAGTACACCAGCTTGACCTTCACACGCTTGCGTAGGTTCTCCATGGTCTTCCCAAAGACGGAATTGTTCATCAACTTGTACAAGTCCTTCCCAAAGTCGCTGGTGGCCTGTTTGCAGGGCTCTGTATTCATTCGTACGTCAGGCTCCATTCATGGGCTCTGGTTGTACCGGAGTGCTCGGTGGACTTTTCAGACGCATTCCCAGGGAGAGGTATATCTGTAGGTTGCGGTAGTGTAGCACGTAGCGTTCCTTGTTTGCGAAGGTTGGGTACCAGGTTTTGAACTTCGGGTGACGCACCCCTACTGATGAGTTCTCTGGTGCCAGTGGATAGGCGTTGTGTGCATTGTGTAGGTTTTCTGGGTACTCTAGGTCGACCTCTAGGATGTGGGCTGTGCGTTGCTCTGCAACTGTGGCTTGTTATTACCACTGTAAGCTCTGCCGTCTTCTCTACCATCTCGAAGTTGCCTGTTGGTAGTGGCCATGCCCAACCGTAGAGGTTGTTCGCATCTAGATTGAGTGGGTCGTAGGCTTGAGTGGGTCGTAGCCTGCGACCCTTGGGTTGTTGGCTTTGGGATGTCGTTTGAAGACCGTGGAAATCCCTCCTCGAAGCTCCTTCTCGATGAAGAGGTGTTGGTCGTAGTCTGTGAGCAGCTCCAACTCAACGCCGGTTTTCTTGAGCAGGGCATCCCAGGATAAGCCTGGACTGGTGTAGTCAGACTGTCATATATGTACTAAACCCATAGATGGTGACAGCGTCCGCGATCACTGCCACATCACAGGGAAGTACAGAGGATCTGTTCACACCGCCTGCAACCTCAAGCTGCGGATAAGCCCCATAACGACGACCATACACGTGGCCTTCCACAATCTGCGGGCTATGACACACCTATTGATGCAAGCCATTTCCAAGGTGGAGGGCAAGCTAGAATGTATTCCCAACAACACAGAGAAGTAGATCTCATTCTCCCTTGGTCGCCTGCGGTTCATCGACAGTGCTCAGTTCCTCCTGGATTCCCTAGAGAAGCTTGTATCAGCCAACAAACCAGAAGCCTTTCAAATCACGGTCAGGTACGAGCCAGACAAGAAGCAGCAGCGGCTGCTACTGCGAAAGGGTGTCTATCCCTACGAGTACATGGACGGCTGGGACCGTTTCACAGAGTCACTACCTCCCATCGAGACCTTCCATAGCAAGCTCGCCGATGAGCACATATCAGCGGAAGACCGTAAGCACGCCAAAAGAGTGTGGGACACATTCGAGTGTCGGAACATGGGTGAGTACCACGATCTTTACATTCGAACGGACGAGCTTCTCCTTGCAGACGTGTTCGAAGCCTTTCGAAAGACGTGTGGCATTCTGGTGTGCTACGAAGTCTTGAGGGAACATCTGAATGGCCTTTGGGTTAGCTACGACTACTTTAATCCTGAGTTATTCCTCCTGCAGGGCCTTGAGAAACCTCTCTGCAGCATCGGGGCCTCTGTACGCCACTGGGGCCTCGGTGTGACCGTCACACCGCACTACGACGTAGCCGAAGCCACGTGGTTGGTGTAGTTGAGTCTTCTGGGTGTTGCTCTTGGATGGATTGAGCTCTGGCTCCTCCACCTTAGTCGTAAGAGCCTCGACGTCAGCGTAGATGATGTAGCAGGCTGGAATCTGTTTATGCCATTCCTTAAATGTTAGCTTATTTTTACCCTCTTCAGGCATCTCCACTCTGACTGCTGTTTGTCCTATTCCTCGGCATTCAGGTTTGTGGGCCTCTAGAAGGTCTTCTCTGGAATAGCGATGGAGGCATCGTTCAAAGAAGTGTTTACGCTCTCCATGTTTGCTTTGGTCGTAGAGCAGGCGGTTGAGGTTCTTAACCCAAGTATAGTGGGACCTGCCAGCCTTCTCGACCAGCAAGAGGTTGATCCTGGGAGTGTTATTGGGATGCTTGCTGAGCTGGTGCACGATGACACCCTTGTCTCAACCAAAGATGTTCAAGGCTAGGTCGTTTTGTTTCTCGACTTTCCCGATCTGGCATATAGGTGATACCTCTGAAGTCCAAGCCATCTTCGATTGGGTAGTTGTTGGGCCTGTCTGCATGCTTCCCATGTGCTACTGGAAACAAAGCGGACCGGAGGGCCCATCTGAGACAGTTGTCGTCCTTGTTCTTCACGTTGATTACTGCCTTTTTACATTGAATGGCTGCCGGTAATGGATGTAAGAGCTGCCCCTCAGAGGCTGGTAGCGAGCAATGTCCAGCCACAACTTTTGTACCTACTCAACCACCCACCCAGAACCTCTTTGTGTCCACTTATCGAGGAGCTCTTGGATGTAAGGAAAAGCCTCGAATATTACTTCATCGATCTCATAGGCGTTCAAGAGCGCCTCCTGTTTGTGGCGCAGTACGATACTGGTGAACTCTACACTACCATCAGGGGCGTAGTTTCGCAGCTGCACATCTCTTCTATCAGTTTCTGATGGATCTTGGGGCGCTCACCCTCCAAGAAAACTCTAGGGTCTACGCTGAGGGGGTGTCCTCTTGGGACACCCATCTGCCAACCCCGCAGGAAATTTCCTATTGTCCATGGGGTCCGTCTGAAGGTCAGCTCATCGGTGGGGGACAAAAAGAACAGAGCATGGAATGGTTTGATAAGGAAAACAGAAAAACACTACTTAAGATCCTTGGGTAAAAACGTTAGCAATCACCCTGACAACATAACACTTCGGAATGACTTAAGCCTGAAAAAGAAACAGTTTAAGAATCTCTGCGAGAAGAAGAAATACCGTTACAGAGAAAAAAAACATTGGAAAAATTGATTTTAGTAACGCTAAGGAAACATGTAAATCGCATCTTTAATATTTCGAAAAAAGGTAAAAAATCTAACTCGATAGCAATTGAAGTGTTTTCTGAATTTTTCAAGAAACAAAATCAGCTGTTAAACGGAAATTATGTAAATCAACCCCATGAGGCTGCAAACACCACACTATGAAATTAGTAAACAAGAATTGTCAACCGCAATGAAGAAATTAAAAATAGGGAAATCGCCCGGGATACATAATATACTGAATGAAGTAATCCTACTTGCTAAAAATCAGCTAGAAATACCATTGCTTAGTATCTTTAATAAAGTTTTGAGTTCGGGTCAATACCCAAAGGAATGGTGTACAGACCTAATTACTCCCCTACACAAAAAGGGAGACCAAGATGACGTCAACAATTATAGGGGAATTACGTTGTCACCAAGTCTTAGTAAAATATTTACGACAATTTTAAATGAAAGACTGCAATTACTTGGAAAAGAATAATTTTTTTTTTAAAAGAACAAGGAGGTTTTCGAAAGAAGCATAGTACCATAGATAGTATATTGACATTAAAGGGGCTGTGTCACGGTAAGATTTTACATTCGTTTTTCCGGGCCGGAAAGAGCTATTTCCACCGATTTTGATATGAACTTACGAACCTCTCGGCCATGTGAGATGCTTAAAATGAAAGCAAATATGCAAAAATGACTAACAAACAGTGTATATAAACAGTCTCCAGGGAAAATATTGAAAATCCTTTCAATTAAACATTGAGGGAGGGAAGTTTAACGGTTTGTATCCAATTAACAGCCACTAAACGAGCGATTACTCGATACATGCGCAGTACCATGACATAGCCCCTTTAAAAACACTAATCGACAAATATGTAAAAAGCAAGCCCAACAAAAGAAGGAATATGCTGTTTACCTGTTTTATCGACTTTTCGAAGGCCTTCGATACGCTATAATAAGCTATTCAAGAAAGTAGAGGATACAGGGATTACAGGCGACTTTTTGTCAATATTGAAAACAATGTACAACAATGACTGTGCCGCTGTCAAAGTCGATGGCCAAATCACTGAAACATTTCAATGCTTTAAAGGTGTGAAGCAAGGGTGCATTCTCTCGCCAACTCTGTTCAATCTATTCCTACATGACCTTCCTAAAACAATTGCTGAAAAAGCTGATCCGAATGAACCACTGATAATAAATGGAATGAATATTAACTGTCTACTATATGCGGATGACCTTGTTATTATGGAAAACAATGCTATCCAGCTACAAAACTATCTGAAAGGTGTTGACGAATTTACTAATGAAAACGGCATGCAAATTAACTTAGAAAAAACAAAGATCTTAGTGTTCAACAATACCGGTAAATCGATGAACAAGTATAAGTTTAGATACCGGGGAAAAGAAATCGAGAACGTTACTTCATATAAGTACCTCGGATTAATGTTTATCACGATTGGTAGTTTTAACCTTGCTAAAACTGAACTGAAGAAGACAGCGCTGAAGGATATATTTAAACTGAAGAAATCCATGGGTAAAAATTTCCGAACGGATATTAAATTAACTTTACGCCTCTTTGATTGCCTAATCAAACCAAAAGTTATATTATATTTTTATTTATTTATTATTTTTCCACAATTACAAAGATTATAAATATGAAAAAGGAAATAGAAAGGTCAAACTAAATACGTGGAGGGTACATGGTTCTCATCCACCCTTTATATTAACAGTAATTACAGATCACTCTAAGATTGACACAGATGACTTCAAATAATTACTAAACAGAAAATGAATAATAAATGAACTTACAAGAAATGTCAGGAGTTTGCATTTTTCTACATAAAGACAATAAATTATAGATATATTTTTTGTTAGGAATTTTTCTCTATGGCAGTGAAATCTGGGGGACATAAAGTCTACAGAGAGAGACCCAATAGAAATAGTGCACACAAAGTTCTGTAAACTTCTACTGGGAGTAAGCAAAAGTGCAACTAATAATGCTTGCCGAGCAGAGCTTGGAAGATGTCCAAAATTATGCTACATGCAATGTAAAGAGTAGTAGATCTCTCACAAGTAAATTATGGGATAGAAAGGCCAGAAAAGTCTTCAACTGTCATTCACCCTTTCAAGAAAACGGCAAAAACACGAGTTACTGGCTTTTAAAGCTAAAGGCACACAAGATCAGGCATGTTTTCACAAAAGGGGGTCTTTATGGGTTCTAAGGCTCCTTTTGTGAAAACATGCCTGATATATATATATGCGCCAACTGCCTTCGACGAATACGAATTTTCGTGTTCGCCAACTGTCTTCCACGAATATGATTATTCGTATTCGAGAACGAGATAATGCTCGATATGTTTGGCCCAGAATCCCCATTATATATATTACTCTCATGGAAAAAGGACAAACTCTAGAGCCCAAAGAATAAACTCGTAAAGAAGAACTGTATCGTACACTAGCTTTTCATAGGTAGCCATATTTCTCATTTACAGTTGTAGACCCTATAGCCTTCATTTATTCTCTTGGATTCTTAGTTTTCTATCACGCCCACTCATGTAACGGGGTTACTTTTTCAACCATCCTAGTTGCCCTATGATATATTTCTCATTTTCATTGTATGTCCGTTATCCGTCATTCTCTTGTGTTCTTATGGCTTTCTATCACGCCCACTCATTACACCACCATTTGTAATTTAATATATATAATATTTGTAATCTCATAATCGTATATTTGTATTGGCAACCGTTTTTATATTATCCACAACTTGTAAACCCTGAAGAAGGTTGGTAGCGTGCGAGCCGAAATATTGGTAAAATATAATTATTCCCAAACCGTATATTCTACTTAGTATGTTAGTTTTTTGAAGTAAACTTAAAATCATCATTTTATTAAAGAAACCACCAGTTACAGCGGAACAACAGCGGAAATACACAAGTATTATCGCACCAACACGCACGAACACACACACAAAAGTAGATACTATATAGATATGGTAAATGATAATTCAAAAACTCGAGGGACCACGCGCGAGAAGAAGTTTTACAGCCTCTAGCCCGTGTGGGGTCTGAGCCCGAGTCGCTCGGCCCGCGTGGGGTCTAAGCCTGAGTAAGGGTGGTTACAAAGCGTTCGAAATGATCGGTTCTGAGAGAGTGTGTTTAAAAAAAGAGAAAACATATCAGTATGTGTATTAAGTTAGAACTCCCAGTGACCGGTTGTGATGAAACCAAAAATAGCAATATAAGTCCGAGTTTTGGAGGTACAGAATAAAACCTTTTTTTTCTAAGAAACCAGATTCATTACTCTCATGCAGTATCATTTCAGAACTCACATATTTTCTACTCCAAAGTTGATTAAGGTATGCTAACCGCAGTGAGAAGCAACAAGGGCACCCAACGAGTACTTTTTGAAATTCGTTTGAAACCAGTTGTCTGCAGCTTATCTAGCCATTTTAAGGCGCCTACTATGTCTTTTGACGTATTCTAGAAAGCTATTAGCTGTTCGGATTTTCTAGGTGGAAATCGCGTCAACCGAAAATACTATGGCAAAATATTTCCGGCCTACGAATTTGTTAGTAGTCTAGAACATAACAAGAATTTTCTAGCCCAAGTAACTTCATGTTGCAAAGTTTTGTGGAGGTACGAATTTTTTAGGGATTCTTTTTTCCTATTCTGACTCTATTGATCAGACGAATTGGGACGTACGAATATTTTAGGGGAAACCTTTTAGTCTCCCTTTTCTTCTATAATTTTCTAGGGATTGAAAACAAATTTTCTAGCCAGTATTTCAGAAAACAATTTTCTAGGGACAATTTTTTTAAATCCGAAAGTTTTAGGCTAACTTACTCTCCCGAACAGCTTTTTAACGGAAAACTTCGTTGGGTGCCCTTGAAGCAAGTAGCAGCTGACGTTTCGAGCGTTAGTCCATCGTGTTATACCGGGTGGCCCTTCAGTATTTTGATCTGACGAAGGGCTACCGTTGGAAACGTCAGCTGCTACTCGCTTCTCACGGCGATTAGCATACCTTACTCAACGTTTAGTTGATTATACCAGTGTTAAACTTCCCCGCCTTCGTAGACCTGCACTAGTTTTTACAGGAACTAGTTATTCATCGTACCTTTGTTAATTAGCCAAGTAATCAGTATAAAGGCCCTGACATGTTCTATGTTTGAGCAGAAGCTCCTAGTATCAGCTAGTTATGTTCTACGCAAGTTGCGAATGAAGAAGTGATAGACCGGCCACAACTTCCCCGATGTCGTGATAGAAGAACAAGGTTCATGATACGAACAGGTTAACAGGCATGCTCCACTTAAAGCTTTCGTCGTGAAGTTTGTATATTTTGTAAGAGAAGGTATAAGTAGTTAAAGGGAAGGCTTCTCTGATGTTAAGATCGCACCATGTTCATTGTTTAACAGCAGATCTTCCATGATGTTGAAGCCCTGCAAGAAAAGAAGACAAGAGATAGACATATTAACACTGGAAAATAGAACCATTCAATGATTTACAGACTTTGAATAACTAAGTAAAAATTGTGAAATGTTTGTAATTTTTTGACTTTATAGACTTGGTAAAATGTTTGCAAAATGTCTGTGAACGTACAAAAATAAAATACAAACAGTTTTAATTACAGAGGAGTAAATTTAGAGAAAACTTCTACTCGGAATTTTCTTTGAATAAATGTCTGCTCACTTTTTACAAACATTTCACATACTTTGTATATAGTTCTTCAAAGTCTAAATGGTTCGATTTTTCCAGTGTAGAGGGTTATGTCATGGTGTTGCGTATGCAAGCAATCAATGTTCGATTGGTGGCTGTTGATTGGCTACAAACAGTAAAGTCCCCTCCCTCAATGCTTGATTGAAGTGACACGCAATATTTTCCTTGAAATCTCGATCTACACACTGCTTGTTAGGCATTTTTGCTTTGACTTTGACCATCCTCGTTGTTCGTTCAGTTCATATGAAAATTACGAACAGTCCCTCCTTTTCAAAATATGGCAGGCGTCCGAGGGGAGCGAGAGGAAGAATGGGGACGAGAAAGAGGAGATAGAAGAAAAGGGGGACTGCAGACATACAATACAAATACAATAACTTTTATTTAAACACGATATACATTAAAGCGTCGCCGCTTGTGGGGTCGTGTGTAACATAAATATAAAAATTATATACATTGAAAACAGTGGCTAAATCATTTAAAAATCATAAAAATGTCTAAAAAGTTAACAATGCTAAAAAATGTAACAATATCATAAAATGTCTAAAAAGTTAAGAATGCTAAAAATGTAACAATATCAATAATATATGTAATCCTTAGTTCCTTTAGTGAGAGTCTGTACTGATGTAAAGTTAAAATCTAAGTTATGTAGTGAATCTATCTTTCTCACACAGAGGAAATAATTACGCGTTGCTGGAACAACGCAAAATTCCCATTGGCTAACGAGTTTGCAGCGTGTCAACACCTATCAATCACAACTTCAACTTTATTAATATTTATACACGGAATTCTAACAGATAAGAAAAACTGATTTACATAGAAGCCGTGTTAACTACTATTAAATATATAAAAATACAGAATTGTCAATGTAATAATAATAATAATAATATAAAAATATATATACTATACCAATAATATGATATCCTAAAATTATGAAAACTACTACATACTATTATCAATTTTAAAAACATCATTGGTCATTTAGGACACACTAGCAGGAGTGGAACTTGAGAGTATCAATCAACATGGCGAGCTCGGTGGCCTTCGAAGCGTGTTTGAAAAGTTCAAACTCATGGCGGCACAAGTTGAATACTTTGGAAACTGCTTACTGGAGGGCGACAGCGAGCGACGAAGTAAAAAATCAACGTATCTCATAAATGGCTCGGAGAAAGTCTAGGCGCCTTTGAGTTTGAAATATATGGTTGTTTAGTACCTAACCTCATGAAACTTCTGTTTAATTTCGGCCCTCGTCAAATTCTTCGTCTTTCGGCCACTAAACAACCCTAATTAACTTCTATAACCCCTGTGTTCTCCAGTCGTTATTACAATTCCAAATGAGCTCCTTTGATTATCCCACTTAGTCATACTATGTCTTTATTGCTTTTATGAAACCTCAAAATTAACACAAGCACCTTCCACCGGTTGATTCTGTAGATTGATGTTTCATTCATAATTATTGGTAAATTTAAGCATAGTTAATAGAGTGGAATGGTTATGAAACCCAGCAACCTTCTTTGTTATATGTCTTTGTTAGCTTTTTTCAACCACTACCCTGCACAAAACACAATAGAAATTCCAATGTGTTAATCAATCAGCCAATAGAAACGTGTGAGTTCAGTCGTTCAGGGGACGCTAATGAACTAAACCCTGCACAATCTTTTGTCTTGCCCCCTTCCAACATAAATCGCAGCGCCTTTGTTAGCCCCTTTGAAGTTTGCCGGGTTTCCTAACCATTCCACTCTATTAACTATGATTTAAGCGGCCTGTATTCATGTTTGTTACACGCTGTTTCCTGTTCACGGCATGAAACACCACGGTGTAGGTCACAAGTAACTCTCAATCTAAACCAAAACACAATGTAATTTTAATTTCAAATTGTAACCGGGCTTAATTCTTGATGTATCGACTTTGTAGATGGCCGTATATTTGTCATTTTTAGATACATATCATGTTATACGCCATACTATACTCCAGGCGAGTAAATTTGCAGCCGAAACTTGTGGTGACGAAAACATACGTTTGAATCGCTGCAGTGAGTTGACTTCGATTTGTGGGGCACAATTTTTTTTTGCCAAGCCAGCATCTAGATACGATTTTAGATCTGCTGCTCTCCTAGTCTTTGTTGCGCACTTTGCACAAACACGGGAGGATGAACCAATCGTTTTCTCGAGCTGAGAATAACCCAGGTTTAGCAAAATTTCTGCAAGTGAAAGTTTCAACACGCCAGCTTTGCCAGGAATTGAAAATAGATTTTCCGTGGAGACTCGGTTTTACCAAAACTTACCGTAATAGTTTTTAAAAGAGCAACTGCAAACACGGCAGAAATCGTTATACGAAGATTGGTTTGGTTTTCTGCCTCTTTACCGGAGTCGTCGACAACATTGGGCTTTCCTGAGTTTGCATTTGGCGGTATATTTTGGTCAAATGGAGCAATGTTATGTTTACATCGGATTTCACGGAAAGGGGCGGAGCTGAGAATGACGACTTGATGAAAAGGGGTGGGACAATGGAAACTCGATGAAAGCATGTGTCGTAAAAATAGAAGGGGGCGGTAATCATTTCCTCTGTGTGATGTCTGCAGTCCCTCCTCTTTCTCGTCCCCATTCTTCCTCTCGCTCAGCTCGAACGCCTGCCAGATTTTCTATTCGCTCGCTCCGCTCGCAAATTACAATCAATGGAGGGAAAAGGAGGGACTGTTCGCAGTCTATATGAAAACTACAAATGTCAAGGTCTCTCACCATGACACAGCTCCTTCAATAACTTGGGCTCTCTTTATAATTATCATCCAATACGTTCTCCTTTAATCTCGATCCCAGTCAATACATGAATCAAAAAGCCCCAGAAATAGCCAATTAATAACATTCTTTGTACAATAAAGGTACAGGTGAAATGCAATACAACAAGTTGCATTTGCAAGATGTTAGTTTCATTATTTTGTTACATTATTTATTGATTCTATTCTTTTACCAAATTTTCATCAAGTATTGTCCAGGTGGTTCAAGTCAACACCCCTTTCACAAGTGAGACGGTCTTCTATAGGGCGTCGATGCGGATGATATTCTAAGTACCCAAATTTTTCTAATTCTCAATTGTCCATTGCAACTTTGAATAGCAATCTATATTTTCTTATTTGCATGTTCTCCGCCAAATCACTGTATATTTTTACTAGGAACCGTTCTAAATTACCAACGTTCTGTATTTTCATAAGCGCATGTTTTATGTTTGTTGATTCACTAATCGAAAAATACTTTCTATATACATGTATTCACAAATATGCGTTGTATGATTGTATTCTACTTAGTCGCAAATATATAAAGGATATCCACTGCTTTTTCTTTTTACCTCCGAATTGCCACACATTTTCTCGATTATGCCATATTTCGTATGAAGTTTCATGAAGAATGATGAAAAGAGTGAAACGATGTTTAAACGAGCGTTTTTACCCCCATCTGGGCCCAGCGTGAAACATTTTTCAAACTATGTGGAGGAGAATTGAAATACCGGCAGGCCACCAAGAAAAGCTTAAAATATTTAAAATTTAATACCATTGTAGGTGTGTCAGACAAATGTCGATACGCTGGTGAATTCAATATTTTGGCAAAATTGAAAACAAAAAGTGCAGAATTTGCCAGCCGAGTGGCCCAGAAGATCTAGAACAGAACAGTTCTTTGGGTGTTTCTGACATTTCACTTTCAGGCAGAGTGAAGAAAACCTGAAGATGAAGAAGAAACGATAGGAGCTAGCCGAAAGATTTGTTTCCAAGTAAAATTAGAAGGAAACAAAGTCTGACGGTGACTCTGACTCGATTGAATTCAACGCCACGATCTCTGCAAATAGATCTAAGACGGCTGCCTTATCGGTGGCACTGCACCGATCGGCTGGCTCCTATCGATTCTTCTTCATCTTCAGGTTTTCGCAACTCTGCCTGAAAGATAAACTACGTACCCTTGTCGGCTTTTGCTTTTTTCTTTGTTGTCAAGGGCACCTTCGATGCACCTTCGATTTCGTTGACCTTTCTTTGCCTTTTATAGATGTTCTCTTTCGCTTCAGTTCGCGGCCTTTTAGTCTTTCAAATTTTTCAGCAACAGAAGAAAAGAACAAACAACCAAGCAAAGAACTTACTATAAAATTTCGGGATGTGATGACTTTTGATCGAATATCGTCATCGGCGGGAATTTCAAGAGTACACACTTTCAAATATGATAGGAAATGATTGGTCAAGTGATCGCTAATGTGTTGGAGAGGCGGGTTTTCAGATTCGTGCACGCTGGAAATCTAACAATATATAGTCTTTTTTAAAGCTCCGGACGAATTTGTTCGATTTGTCTCAAATTTTCACAAAATGTCTATTTATATCTCAGCTACAAAATCGTGTCGGGGAATAGAGAAATTCTAAAAACAGAGTTCTTGACGGCCTTTGCTGCGTATCTATTCAGATTATGTTTTCGCCTTTTCACGGCAAGTCGGCATTATGACTTCTGAACTACATCGAAATCTGATAATCCCCGACAGGATTTTGTAATACAATTCCTCCGAAATAATAAAAGCAAACAGATTTTAAAATCTTAAAATATTTTCCGTGCCGAAGCTTCTGAAAGCTATCTCACTAGATAGGTGAAACGGGATAGCGGAAAATTCGAGATTTTCAAATAACTTTTTATATAATCTTGTAGCCAATTTTCTAATATTTAAAATGATATATGGTTGAGGTATCTACGATGTTTTCTCAAGGTGCTACATAATTTACACTGGAAACGCACCCTGAAGGTATCCGTTCGGAAAATAAATTGAATCTCCCGCTGAGTGATAACACGAACAACAACTTTATTTATACACAGTAAAATAATCAGTTATTACAGAATAAAAAATATATTAACAATATATTTAAAATAATAGTTTTGCTCTGTCGAAGGGCTAGCGCTCGAAACGTCAGCTGCTACTCGCTAGTTGATCATACCGGTATTTAAATTATTTTCTGTTTTACATGATTGCCGTGTGGGAGTCCGATACGGAAAGTATTTTATCGATATCCCAAAAGAATCACGATTTCTTGTTTCATCGGGAAGATTATTCCATTATAGGGCCCCATTATAACTAAACTAACTATAACTAACCGTTGACATTACACTTTTGGCTGCGTTAAGTATGAGTTAAATCCCCACTGTAGGGCATTCTGACACCCGAATGGCAATTTATTAATAAGCTGTTTTCGTTAAGATACTTGTAACTGGTCGTAAATTATGTGTTCAACGATCTTAGCAACTACAGGTATAACCGAAACATCCTTAATCATTTTTCTCATATTATTATCCTTAAAATTAAAATTCGATCCATTCCGATCTTATTCCGATCCGTTCCGTTCCTATCTGATCCAAGTTTTGTCAACGACGAAGGGAGACTATATGGAACGAAACACTACCATGAAGTACATGTATATATCCCATTTCTAGTAACAAATTAAGGTACTGCAAATGCCCATGGACTTGAAGCGGTTAAGTTCGAGCTTTCGTTGATCAACCGGCTTCATTGCAATGGGCATGTCAGAGTGGAGGCAAAGGTTTTTTGACATTTGGCTTTTAAATACTCTCCTTAAAACACGATTGAATGCATCTGATAACTGTACGTGTGAAACTATAAGGGAAGTCGAAAACATATATTACGCGGAATGTCCTCAAACACGGAGTCTAGTCTCGTACGAATCTTTCAAATACCTAATATGCGATGGCGAAAGCCAAAAGTCGCGAAGTGTAGTTGTCAATCACTCAAAGTAGGAGGGGCTAGTCCCAAACGTCCAGGTTGACAGCAAAAATACAACAGAGTTCTAAAATTACGAAATACAATATTTGCACGTGAAAATGCAAGCGGTCGTACACATTTTGGCCATTGTTTGACAAATTACAACATGAAAACTCAAGGTTTTGAAGAATGTAAATATCTCCGTTTTTCATTCGGCTTGAATGAAACTGTGCTTATCTTATTTGTAGAAAACCTCAGTAAGAAAAACAATAAAAGGCGAATAATAAAAGAAACGGCAAACACAAGATTTGATGAGAGAAGACTTTTTCACGTCCCGTCGTCACAAGCCGTCGCCCGTTTTGGCTTAATTGCCCCTCCCCTTTTGTATGATTGATAGAAGTCAATCAGTCAATCATCGTTGCGGAAACATTTATGAATTTCAGTGTTTGCTAAAATGTTTCTTCATTGGCCCGAGCGTGAAGCGTATGTGGCGGAAACAAACTGTGCTTCGAATTCCGCAACAATGTTTCCTCGTGTGCCCGCGCGTGAAGCGTATGTGGCGGAAACAAACTTTGCTTCGAATTCCGCAACAATGTTTCCTCGTTTGCCCGCGCGTGAAAGCGTATGTGGCGGAAACAAACTTTGCTTCGAATTCCGCAACAATGTTTCCTCGTGTGCCCGCGCGTGAAGCGTATGTGGCGGAAACAAACTTTGCTTCGAATTCCGCAACAATGTTTCCTCGTTTGCCCGCGCGTGAAGCGTATGTGGCGGAGACAAACTTTGCTTCGAATTTCGCAACAATGTTTCCTCGTGTGCCCGCGCGTGAAGCGTATGTGGCGGAAACAAACTTTGCTTCGAATACCGCAACAATGTTTCCTCGTGTGCCCGCGCGTGAAGCGTATGTGGCGGAAACAAACTGTGCTTCGAATTCCGCAACAATGTTTCCTCGTGTGCCCGCGCGTGAAGCGTATGTGGCGGAAACAAACTTTGCTTCGAATTCCGCAACAGTTTCCTCGTTTGCCCGCGCGTGAAGCGTATGTGGCGGAAACAAACTTTGCTTCGAATACCGCAACAATGTTTCCTCGTGTGCCCGCGCGTGAAGCGTATGTGGCGGAAGCAAAGTTTGCTTCGAATTCTTCAACGTTTCCTCGTTTGCCCATGATCTCACGCCATTGCGTTGGGTCAGCATTTGATTGACAGTCGGTTTAATGCAATTTTCCAAATGCGACTAGAAACTTTCACAGTACTTTACTCTAAGAATAAACATTACAGGAGCATTGTCGACCGAATTGAACCTTAAAGCGCGCCTAACGTAGATTTAAATCACAAATATCGATTCTACATCAAGTTTTGAGAACTTCTGTGAAGAAAGTTTTGGTTTAACAGAGAATACTTTACTACGCTTTTTTGAAATGGTGAAAATTTGACCTTCCCTGACCCATGACCGATGACCCATGACCGATGTTTTTGTAATAGAAAGGCGCCATGGAGAATGCATTAACGACATGCCGTCTACTTAGGAATCGACCCAGGCTTTTGCCTACCCGGTCATGGATCAGGAAAGGTCAAGTTTTCACTATTTCAAACAAGCGTAGAAGATAGAGTTTTCTATGTAAACCAAACTTTCTTCACAGAAGTACTCAAAATCGATATTTATGTAAGAAAAATAAACGTTAGGTGCACTTGTTAGAAACGGCTCCACTGAATTTCTAACAGGACCTGAAACCACCAAAAGAGGTTGATCACAGCCAGGACCCGGCTAATTCACAGATCGAATTGGAAGTTAGCGTGTTGGTTTTTGTGGAGGGAGGAAAACCGGAGAATCCGGAGAAAAACCCACGGAGCAAGGGCGAGATACCAACAAACCCAACTCACATGTGGCGCCGCGTCTGGGATCGAATCTGGGCCACAGAGGTGAGAGACGAAGCACTTAACCACTGCACCACCCCGGCTCCCCGGGGCATCGTGTTGTGCAGGCGAGCGTTGCACGAACAGGATTTTACAGGTAAACTCTCCTAAAAATGTGGTTTAATTAACTTGCTCATAATTATCATTATGGGTATATTTGTTACTAATTTGGATATTTCTAACACTGATTGACCTATTGACACTAAAAAAGGTGCAAATCGAAATGGTAAACTTTCGTTGTACTAGTGGCACTTTAAACGACAAAAACACAAACATAACACCCTGATATTGAAGTAAAATACTATGTGAATGTCCTGGTATGCTCTTCCTACTTTTTAGATAAAGAATGGCAAAGATTAAAGTGGATTACAAAAGCTTATCATTTTCTAGACTGAACTTTATTTTGGTTACAGTGAACCGAGTTCAAGTTGTTCTCAATTTCACTTAAAAGTATTATTTTTCATCCACTTGAATCTTTGCCATCCTTCATCAAAATTGTCTCAAATGTTCTCCAGTATGTCTTTCATCATGAGAAAGTTTACCATTTGGGAGTCCGCCGACAGTGCCCTTTAAACAACGCAAGCACAATGATCACCAGTACCACTCTGTTTTTTACCTTGTCTGCACCATGTTGAAAGAATCTTGTAGCAAATGATTCCAGCATGCCACCCAGTACTGGCCCCAGACCACATGTGGTTATCATACCTGTCTGTTCCATTACAGTCCTAAAAGTCATCAACAAAATTCAAATTTCTTAGTATCCTCTCTTTCACAAATCGTGAGTATACAGCACACTGGTTACTTACTGGTTTGGGCCTCATATGAGCAATTTGATGTACTGTATTGCCTATAGATCTGAGTATTTAATTGAATATTAGTTATTTACAGTACTTCAAGACAGAGGCCACAGTTTTCCTATATATCGATCAGCCGACCACTTACCGACAAAATAATTATTTATGGTGCAACTTGTTCACTTTAGCCGATTTCCCCCCCTATTTCCATTTGACTCGAGAGATGAAAATGTTATTGAAGCATGTGCACTTGTTACTGTGACCGTGGTCAGAGATATAGGAAAAAGCTGCTAGCTCCTGGAACCAATCTGCAGATCACATGGAATTGTATGTGACACTCATGCACAATATATATATATTTTTCTGGTTTAAATGCTGAAATATAAAAATATATATAAAGGTTGTGCATGTTTAAATAAAAACCAACCACTTGTAATAAACTTCATCATGTACAGTAGTTTTGTATCTCAACTGCAGACATATACAGTACATTGTACATGTATGAGTTAAACAAAAAAGGACACGCATTTACCAGTTTCTGTCACGTTTACAGGGAGTGTAAACACTGAACTCTTCTAGTTTTATATAGCTAGAGCCAGTGAGATTGTAGCTATGTAACCTTAAGGATTGGTTTTCTTGATTTAGCCACGCTTCTTCTTCAACTTCAAGTGCTGCACATGGAAAGAGCTGATGAAAAACAAAACTCTTACAGTATTTAAATGTGTGCAGTTGATTAATTATACAGTTTTAATATAATTATGTATAATGATCGATGAAATACCAGTGTATATTTCTTTCTAAAAAGTGATATCTTCAAATATGACTTGCTTTCTAAGATTTCTAGCCTTTTTAGTAAGAGATTGAAACTGGTATTTCATTGATAGTTATATATTAAACAGAATATTACATGGCCGCTTGGAGATATGAATTTCATCTCCTCGTGTTGATGAAATATCTTACTTGTTTGCTGCACTCACTCGTAAGATATTTCATCAACACTTGAAGATAAAATCCATATCTCCGCACAGCCATGTAATATCCTCTATTTGTTACATGTACATCATTTTCTATTTTCTTGATGCCCCAGTTTTTGAAGAGCTGGTTTGTGTGAATGTTGATGTATCAAAACCCAACAGTTTACAATTTATGGCCCCTCACAAGAACGATTATTTTATATATTACTGAATTATTACTTTTAAAAATAGATGATTAATAATTTTGATTTTTACCGAGTCTATATATCAGTGTAATTTTAAATAGTTAGTTTTAACAACATTATATAATATAGTTAGCATTCTAATGTGAAATGTGTATATACCGGTAGTTAACTAGTCCATTTTAGTATTAAAAAACGACCCCACATGCGGCAACACTTTAATATTTTATCGTGTTTAAATAACAGTTATTGTATTGTATGGCAAAACAACACTGCACACTGAATCCTGTCAACTTCAGTCATGTACTGTATGTAAATGGAGGTACATGTAATGTTGTTCAAACTCTTTTTAATCGACCTCAAATATGTGCTTACATTTATAACAAATACACAGGAACTATAGACATGTTTTGTGTATATAGAAGATCTAGTTAGCCCTAAAAATATATTCAGGTAAATTATTGAAAACTTTGTTGTTTGAAGATTTGAGATTTTGATTTTTCCTGCCTCAATTAAAAAAAAATCAGGCACAATATGAACATTCTTAATGTCATTACCGATTAACTCGTTTGCTTAAACTGCTACTACTGTACATGTATTTATTATCCCTCTCTCCCATTTCGAAAAAATACTCAGGAAAATCCCCATTGCATCACTAATACTCGCAACATGTGACCAAAAAACATGGGGCATGACGTCATACATGTACATTAAACTACTATGAAAACAATAAAAAAATCAAGAGTTTCTATGGAACAGTAAAATTGACCAATCATAGCTTGCAAAATTACTTAGCTAGATATAATAAATACATTTTATTATTTTGACTAGTATAGTAAATGTAGCACTGAAATTAAAAGTGAAGTTTTAACCTGATTTAGATCTAGAGTATAACTGTGATTAAATCATGCATATCAGTGATTTATTTTGCCATCTCCCTTTGACAAGGGGAGCCGGGGCGGCGCAGTGGCTAAGCGCTTTGCCTCTCACCCCTGTGCCGCAGGTTCGATTCCCGGACATGGAGTCATAATTATGTGAGTTGAGTTTGTTGGTATCTCGCCCTTGCTCCAAGGGTTTTTCTCCGGGTTCTCCGGTTTTCCTCCCTCTGCAAAAACAAACACACTAAATTCCAATTCGATCTGTGGATTAGCCGGGGCCTGGCTTTGATCAGCCCCCATGGTTTCAGGTTTCGTTAGAAATTCAGAGTTTTTTTTTGGTAATTTGCTAAAATATTTTCCAAATTTCCAAGGATTAATCGAAGGGCTATGTACAGAAAGGCCGCATTAGTGTCTATTTCAAAAACTCGAAAAATTAACTTTGCCTTAAGAATAGGAAAACCTGCATTTTCTCTTCTCGCTAGCTACTTATAAGAGAGCCTTTCAGATGAAAGCAGAATTTCTGATAGTTCAAAACAAGCAAGTATTATCGCTGTTTCTATAGAAAACATTGACTTTGTTATTGTTTGTTATTTCGAGGGGAGAGGGTGGGAAAATGCTATTTTGTAGAGCACACATGAACTGTTATTTTTTCAGTTTCAGCGGAAAAATGCTTCCATAGATAAAATAAGGCTTGAAGAAGGATTCTTTCTCTTTCACCTCAGAAACTAAGCAGGAGAGATGACACCGAAGCATTGAAGAACTGAGATTTTTGTCAGAATAACAGAGTACGGTAGTTAACATTTCGAAAAAGCAACTGTGTAAAGTGCTGTTGGACATCATCAAGTCGCCGATTTAACTGAGTCATGGTTGAACAAAGAACTGTTTGGCTAAAAGGCGAGAGTTACACAGAGTTGTGTCAAAGCAAACTGTTAATATTCTTGAGCTAAAAAGACCTTGTTTGTACTTCACCTTTACACTTCTTCTGTTGAAAATTTTGTTTTTTACACACAAGTTTTTTTTAGTTGATTAAAAAAAATCAAGCCAAAGGAAAATTTCAAACTACATTGTACAACATATACTTCAGCTATTGTTGTTACTGTACATGTATAACCAATATCACATAACATTACATTACCTTTCTGAAAACGGAGGGCAGCATGTTAACACATCTCCCTCTCCTAACAAAATACTCTTCACCAGTGGATTGATCTGAAAATATAACAGAAAAAATGATTTACTTAACATAAATGTATCTAGTACATGCAACTACATGTATTTATAATCATATATATATGGTACCGTAACTGTGATACCAGACAGACAGTACACTTTGATATATATAATAATTAATATAAATTATAATAGGCAATTCCACATCATTGAGAGTAGAGAAAATCCCCAAAATTAAAACAGATACCAGGGTCCCCATTAACGCACAGATGTGCATATTTTACGCACAAAAATAAAAAAGGGACCCCCACTTTGTTGGTGCTGTGCATCCCTGGGACGTAGGAGGCCTCAGGAGACTGGGACATGACATTTTTCAGGCCCTGGAGACTGAGGTCTACCTACCCAGAAGTCTTTGCACGCAACTCAGCAGATTTTCTAGATCCGCCATCTTGTTTCGCTGCCATGTCTTCGCACATGCAGAAAACGTTGTACGAAGTCCTTAAACTTAAAGTTAAAACTTTTACATTGTTGTAATGCCCTATCCTATTTATAATGCTCAAATACAAAAAATTCTGTTCTTTTTTTATTTAATAATTTAAAGAGTACGGTAATTGCCCCTCTTGCCCCCACCTTCATACACCACTGCTATAGTACATGTAGCTGGCAGGACCCATAACTATTGGTCTGCGACCAATAAACCTTTATAAAACTTCTCACTTACCTTTTGTATGTTCCACAATTATTACTGAAGTGACATTCTTGTCTTTTCCACAGGTGTACTGTAATTCATAAAACAAAAATTAAGATGAAAAACATATACATGTATGCCCTGGGTGGGGGTACATGTAGGTTAGGGTTAATTGGTAATTTCCAGTCAAACATGATTAGGCTCAGCTGCATCATTTTTGGAAACTTCCATTTGTTAAACAACTACCTTCCAGGCCTCCTACTTTCAGAGGTTAATTATAAAAGTTCAAAGGTTTCTATTTCCCACACCTACAAATAATAATACAAACAAGTAGTACATAATGTGAAAGGGTTAAAGGGATCTCAAATCGCACCCTACATAACAAAAAATGACAAAAATTCATTAAAGTCAAAGATGGTACATACATGTACATAATTATATATGTATTTGCTAATCTAAGTCTTTTTGCCTTGGAATTTATAACTAAAATAAATATAACTGGATAGCATAGTAATAATAAGAGTAATATATTTAATAATAGCTATAGTCTAATAATAATTATATGTACAATTAATGTACATAATTATATATACAGATAGAAAATTAAAGGAAAAACGGCAGAACATGTATGTCTTCAAAGATGGCATACTTTAGCTGTATAAGTTCAATAATTAAGAAGACAACAGGTATTTTTTTAAATTTTTTTTTTTAAATAGCAAGGGATGTACTATTTTTCAATTCTAGCAGGAGATCAATTCCACACTTTAACTGTCGTGTGTTTTTCAAAGAGCTCAAATTGCACTCGCCCTGCGGGCTCATGCAATTTTGATACTCTTTGAAAAACCCACTCGTGCGAATTAATCCCAAATTGCACTCGAAACCGTATGATTACTTATTAATAATATACATGAACAAATTTCAGACAAAGGAAGTGACGACACTAATTCAATTTGTTGTTCAAGGGCGCGTGACCTCACGTGAGTGTTTTATTCCAACTGATTGGCTCTTACTGCACCGCGGCAAAACGGTATGCTCCGCTGGCCAAAAGAACGAAGGCTCTGCTATCAAATACAAATTACCGAGGGTTTCAACTTTTTTAGTAAATAATTTTATAACTTAGTAAACTCACAATGAATTACAAATTAAGAAAACTTCAACCTGTTAAAGTCTTAGGCTTAGCTTTTAAGTAGTTTTCTTATTTTTTGACAAAACAGTTCACAAATGGTACTTTTAAGCAGAAATTTTAAAATCACGGGTATGTGCCTGTTGTTTCATTTCGGTTTTCGCGGGAAACTGGGGGCGGCCGCGCGCCGACAAGAAATAGCAAATACGCATGCGCGTAACGTTTTGCCGCGGTGTGGGCTCTTACACAAATTAGTCAAATAGCAACCCATAATACCACAGTCTGCAAAGTCAATGACACGAAAACAAAGTTCATTCATCAGTTCTTCGGTAGAAAATGCACGTTTTGAAGCTAAAATTTTGCTTTAAACAGATATTTCAGCCGTAATTAGGCTAAGTTGTTCAGTTTAAGTTCACTTCAAGTTGTTTATCGCTTTCATGGATGTGATAGCGTCGTTTGCAAGGAGGAATTGAACCTGGCGAGGACTTGTTGTTGAACTTAGTTGAACGCTACTTTGCAGTTATTGAAAGTGTTCTGAGCCAGAGATCCCATCATCATTGGATTCATGGAAAGGGCCGTGTGTGAGGTCGCATTGCTGTTACTGTTAGAAACTACGAAATTGTTGTGCCGAGGGCAGGCATCCCAGGCCCAGGGTGGCTTTGCAACGGGATGGCGTTCTGTGTGAAGTTATGGTTGCCTTGGAGAGGAACTAGTTCACTTGAACTGTTGTTACGTCGGGAAATGGCCATAGAAAATACGCACTGTTCCTGTTTGTTGGCTTCATCATAATCGTCGAGCAACTGCACGTTTCGGTGTCCCGTCCTGCTCGCTCGAAGTTTGCACTGTTTAGCTTACTAACCACAGTCTTCCTGGCCCTTTGTTTAATAAACCTCTTCTTGCTTGTCTCGAGGGCCGTTCCTTCTACTATGTTCTTCATCATGGAGTTTATTTTATTCACTCCCATCGGCTGGACTTAATGTACCAAACCACGTCGTTCGCTTTCCTGTTGTGTTTTACCGAGAGGTAAAATGGCCCAGTGTTCCGTAACTGAACTGGTCTTCGGCTTACAAACTCTTTGACTTTGAACAGAGCAACCGGACATCTACTTCCACCAATTAAAAAAACATTCTCGGCTGGAAATCCCTTGTTTTTGCGGAAAGTCCGCCCTGCCTGGTTTTGGTTGAGCAAATCTTTGATTTTCAAAAATGGCAGCCATTTTTTTGCTTGTTTACCAACAAATTTTAAGCAAAAAATGTCTATTGTTAAAAATCTGATCTGATTGGCTGTCCTTGACTTTGTATTGTTTCACTAGCCAATCAGAATAGATAAAATTTGTAATTTGCACTGCTGGTATTACACTTTTTTGCACTGAATTACACTTTTTGCACTCAATTACATTTGAACTGCACTGCTCTTAGCCAATCAGAATCGAGAAATTTGTTCATGTATATTATTAGTTCAATAATTAAGAAGACAACAGGTATTTTTTTAAATTATTTTTTTAAATAGCAAGGGATGTACTATTTTTCAATTCTAGCAGGAGATCAATTCCACACTTTAACTGTCAAAGCATATACATGTAATTTAACATTAAGCTAAATTAACAATACATGTAGCTCAAATTTGGTTTGGGAAATGAACGATTATTATTAGCTTTAGAGAGTGTTTACCTACAGTGTATGAGCAATGGGGGCAAAAAGTGACTAAATATATCAGGTATTACAAAATTACTAGGTGATTGGCATGTTTATAGACTATTAGTCTCCAAGCTGAAAACAAACGAATTCATAAATATTTCAAACTTCCAATTTAAAAAATAGAGGTTTTAAATAGGTGTTCTAGGGTCAATTTTATATACATGTAGCTCTTTAGAGTGGTAATTACTTCCCCAGGTCAATGAATAATATGAAACATACATGTATGGGTATAAATGAAACTGTAGTATATTTTTTTTAAGAACTAATGTTAATTAAGATATAATCGACTTGGATCGACTGCGATCTCGCTTTATACGTGATAAAGAAAAAAAAAACTCTGTGGAAAAAGGTTCGCTCTCGTTCCAACCCAGCGCTCTGAGAAAAATTTCGCAAACTTCGTCAGAAAATTAAGAACTGGATGCGCTCTAGGCGTAAATCGTACTTCAATTTCATCGTCTCTGAATACACAATAATCCTAAACCCTTCTGGTCTCTATTTAAATCTAAATCTAAGAGTTCTTCTTTGCCAGCGACTATGCTGTTAGCCGATAACACTGAAGTTTCCTCTGACGCCAATAAGGCCCAGGCTTTCTCGGACCATTTCTGCTCTATCTTTACTAGTCATGATAATTGTTCTTCATCCTCTTCATCTGAACAGGCCTCGCGCACGGTGTTGGTGATCACTCGCGTAACAAAAACATCACTTCGTACATCGTGCGTTATACATCGTGCATCGAGCCTTCCTGAAATGCTCTATGCACGATGGCTGATGCACGATGCTCGAATATCGAGCCTGCATTCCTTTCATCGTGCATCTATCGTGCCTTCATGGAGCTTAGATCGAGCCTTGAATGATTTTGGATCGTGCCTTCTTCGAGCCTGGTATCGTGCCTGCATCGAGCCCGGCATCGTGCCACTAAGTTGACGAGCCTTGGATCGTGCCTTCATCGAGCGAACTTTTGCTGCAAGTTGTTTGGTTTCTTTTAAAATGTATGGGTTAGTATCGCTATTTGTTTACGAAGGATTGTGAAGGAATTTGGAAACGTTTGGTCGATATGGCGAAAATAGTGCTAAAAACCCACTTTTGACGCGCCCGCCAGGAACCCACTTCGCGGTAAACTGAAGAGCGAATAGAAATTTAAGCTAAAATTAGACCGAGACCCGACGAGTTTTACTTGAAGTCGAACCTCGTGGTGTTCACAACAGTTTTTTTTCGACGTCAAAAATGCTTTTTATGGATGAAAACAGACCTGTACTTCACTTTAGATGCACTGAGTTTCAATTACAACTTTACCAAGAACCCGAATGGCATAATCTGGAGACAAAAATGTGCATATTTGTGGAAGATTTAAAAGTTGAAAACAGGCACGTTGAAATCACTGAAAAACTTGACAAAATGAGCTGTAGAAGAATACGAACAAACTTGTAAGTACTAACTAGTAAATACTCTCGTCTTATACGCCCATTACAAAATGTGAATGCTGATTTTCTCAACCATATGTAATAAAAAATCTGATTTCTTTGATGAAACTGTATCATTGTGTGCTAGCTTACGCGTGTTCACGGTGTTGTCGGAATAATTTCTTTGTACCGCGATTTTAGCTGAAGTTTTCTTTGTGTTTATGGAAGTCTGCATGTACAGCCATTTCAGCTTTTGTGTATTTAATTTGACAGCTACATGTATATAGTTATTTATCCAGCTTCGAACGTTCAATTCATTCGTTTTTGCTGCAGTCATTTTCATCGAACTTGCGAGAGTCGGAAGCTTTTTTAAATTATGATCTATAAAGTTGAATTTTAGCCAATAAACGGAAATTAGAAAGATACTTTAAATTAGTATTTGCCTTCATGTGACAAGTTGTTTATAGTTTCTTTCAAAATGTAGGAAGAGTTGTGAAGGAATTTGGAAAATCTTGAGCGGTCAAGATGAAAACTTTTGCTCGCTGAACAAGATGACTCTGGCTGCTGCAATCTGAATGGTTGACCCCTCACGGAGGGTCGGAGCTGCCATATAATAAAGAGATAAGTTATTATACCATTTGAATGTCCTGATATATGCCTGATATAGGATTGTAAAGATTAATTGGATCAGTTGAAAAAGGCGATTATTCTAGAAACTGAATTTGGTTACACATGCAGAGTGAACCGATTCTCTAAATCTCTCGACTCTCTTAAAAAACAGTACGTACATTGCATCCACTCTTTGCCATCCTTCATTAAAATTTTCTCAAGTATATGGTGCATCCAAAATGAAGAAACTATATATTTGTACATAAGAAAGATATGCAAATAGGAATTAATTCCTTGGCTGATAGATGTACATGTAGTATGGTCAATCTGAGCAACATTTCTTTGAAACTATGTTTACTCAAATAAAGCTTACAGTTTTTAATAGTATGGCTCGCAGTTTAAACTGATCATGAACCCGCCGCAGATAACCAGATTTTTCAGGCTAAACCACAGACTGAAAAGATTATTGCAAATACTACATGGTCCAGTCTTAATTTTCATCTCTTTTCTTTCATAGTGCTTCTGACTTGAGTAACGACATGACTGCACATATAACATCTAAAACCTTGATCAGGCACTAAAAGTGTATGGACCCAATTTGTCAAAACCTGAAAACAGTTTCATTCACAAGGAGAAAGAAGTGACAGAAGTCTACTGCTTCAACTTCAATTCTATTATGCATTTTGGGTGTTTTTCGGTATTTCTATCACTAGCTTATAAACTCAAGTTAGTTTGTGCAGTGATTATGCAAATGTTATGCGCCTGGCATCGTGCCTTCATCGATCCTTGGATCGTGCCTTCATCGAGCCTTTGCCTGAATATTATCGTGCCTTTATAGAGCCCTAATGGTGCCCTCATCGAGCCTAACATAAAAGGCACGATCTAGAACTTTGAAGGCTCGATAATCGTGCCTCGATGCTCGATCCGAACATCGAGCCCCGAGGGCACGATACGCGAATCTGGCAATTTTGTGCAATTAAAATGACAGTCTAACGCTATAAAATGGATTGTGTTTGTAAAACCATCAGCAAACCCCAAAAAATACGAAGTGCAAATGAAACTATAGTTAATGTGCATCACAAATGTATAACCTTTTGCCGGATGTTGCGGCTCGTTTCGAAGGTGAGTGACATCAAAGTTTTTCTATAGGGATGAAAAATAGGTCAAAAACAGCTAAAATTAAGTCGTATGCTTTAGAAAAAAAGTGATTTTAAAAATCGTTTCTAAACTTCAGAAAACGATTTTCTCTCCTCTTGGTGCACATGAACTACATCATCTTCCTGCGAAAAATCAAGTTTCTTCATTAAAGCATGGTGAAATTATGACACTAAATCTAGCGTTAGACTGTAAAATGTGAAAAGGTGATCACCAACATCGTGCGCGAGGCCAACATTGTACAGTTAACTCTTCCGTTTTGTCGGAAATAATTCTTCCTCAATCGGAGGTTCTTGAGGAACTGCAGAGACTAAATGTTCACAAAGCTACTGGCCCCGATGGTCTCACTGGTCGCATTCTCTTAGAATGTGCTAACGAAATCCACCCCTCAGTCTGTCAGCTATTCAATCTCTCCCTCTCTTCTGGTAAAATGTTCTCGGAGTGGAAAGACGCTAACCTTTGCCCTGTCTTTAAAAAAGGTAATAAATCTTTATTTCCTAACTACCGTGGTATTTCACTCCTCCCCTTATTGTCTAAAGTTCTTGAGAAATGTGTAGCCCGTCGTCTTGTCCACTTTGTATGTGACCGGATCTTCTCACTCCAGCACAGTTTTCAAGCCGGCCTTTCTTGCACAACTCAGCTTCTCTCTGTCCTTCATGAAATTGGTTTAGCTCTTGACTCTGGCGCAGAAATTGATGTTATTTATCTTGACCTCACCAGAGCCTTTGATACAGTCTGTCACTATACCCTTATTCGCAAACTAAACGGCTTTGGCATTTCCGGAACACTTCTCGCATGGTTCACAGACTATCTAACGTATCGTCGCCAACGTGTGGTGGTAAATGGTTCATATAGCTCCTGGGAACCTGTTCGCTCTGGTGTCCCTCAAGGTTCAGTCCTTGGCCCGATTCTTTTCCTTCTCTACATAAACGATCTTCCTGGTACTGTCACTTCTTCCTCTATCGCTATGTTTTCTGACGATACAAAGTGTTTCAACACCATCAGAAATCCAGGTGACATTGCAAACTTGCAATCTGACCTCAACCTTATTGCGTCTTGGGCTTCTCGCAATGAACTATTCTTCCAACCCTCTAAGTGTGAGAACCTGTGCATCTCCCGTAAACGTCTATCTATTGACAGGAACTACATTCTAAATGGCACAACCCTTAAAGTCGTAAATACTACTCGTGATCTTGGCATTTCTGTTTCCAACGACCTTCTCTGGAGTGAACATGTTATCTCTATTATCTCCAAGGCAAACAAGATGCTGGGTTTCCTCAATAGGAACTGCACTAAAAATGTTTGTCCTACTTCTAAAACAATTCTCTATACTACTCTTGTTCAATCTCATCTAATTTCTGCCTCACAGATTTGGTCTCCTACTTCCTACGGCTCCCTCCGTCTAGCTCGTAATCTTGAAAGTGTTCAAAGGCGAGCAACTCGTCTCATCTTATACGGTTCCGACTTGGACTACAAATCGATACTTCATCGACTAAATCTTCTTCCTCTCTGCTACTTCCTTGAATATCTTGACCTGCTTTTTCTATTCCGCTGTCTTAAAGGTGAAATTTTTATCGACACCTCTGACATTCTACTATTTAACAGATCTGTAACTCGTCGCGGCTCCTCTTTTCTAGACTTACGCTTAATTCCTGCCCGTACCTCGACTTTTCGTTCTTCCTACTTTGTACGTATCTGTCCTCTATGGAACGCTCTTCCAGTCGATCTTCGTTCTTCTCCCTCTACCTCCTCTTTCAAACTCAAACTGAAAAAACTTTGAAAGGCTAAACTCGGTCTTTGATACCTTCAACATTCGAACTTGGTTCGTTACTTGTCCCCTCTGTCGTCGTTCTAACCTTGTAACCGTATGCCCGTGTTAAAGTAGTTGATTATTGTTACTATCATCATATCATCCAGTTGCGCTGCTTGCATTCAAACTATTTATAGCATAATGTTATTATCGTACTTGATTTTGTATTATTCATTCATTATCTAATTATTGTATGTATATATATATATGTTTTTTTTCTCTTTTTTCTTCTCGTTAACATCCATCGTGACTGCTGGCGGAGACAAGCCTCGTAGGGGACTTTGAGTCCTATTGTTTGTCTCCTGTGGCGTTACGCCAAAATGTTGTAAATAAAAAAAAATGCCTGGCTACTGTAAAGTACTCCAATGGATTTTAGCATTTTTCTTCTCAAACTCATTAATAATTCATGAGATATTCATCCAATGGAGGGACTGTATTTGGTCACATGCATGGGTCTTGAAACCTGGTCAAACCCTTGTTCGAAGCTTCATCAAGTGGATGCATCTTGACATCCAATGAAACACCAGATCCAATGCACTAGTTAGTGTTTGGAACAGATTTTCAACTCTATAGTGATCAATATTTCTTAATCATCATACTCATGAAACACTAACTACTTGTACTTATATACTGATAAAGAATGACATAGAAGGAAAAGGTGTGCCTCCACTGGAGTTCAAACCTCGACCCTTCCAACTGCTTGTACTAGCTAACTCTTGGCTACTACACTACTGAGAATGCTAGTTGAAATCACTGCCAGCGAAAAAGAATAATCTATGGAATAATAATTATATAAATTTCTTGGAGTAAAAGTTGATGAACATTTAAAATGGAATTTACATATTGATGAAATATCAAGCACTATTTCAAACACTCATTGTTCATGAGGAGATTCCATCAGGGGATTCCAAATACCGTATTTCCTCGATTAAGCGCCCTGGGCGCTTATTTCAAATTTTGTTGCCAAGGGGGGCGCTTAATCGAGGGGGGGCGCTTAATGGCTCATGGAAACTGGAAATTGGTCTTGTCGTCCCCGGCTGGTTCACAGCATTTACCCAAAGCGTTGAAATGGGAAGAAGGCTGAAGAATGAGCTGCTTCGGGTACAAGAGCTACATGTATGCAAGCACACAGACTTAATAATCACGGACTGTGAGTTGGAAGAAAAGAAACTAATTTCCCTTATCAGCCAAACATAACTTTAATATGGTACTACATATACATGTAGGAACATGCCGTAACTTTGTAATAAAACGCAAGTTGTATGCCACCTCTCTTACTCTGCCATATTTATTGGGTGAGGGAAGGGGGGTGCTTAATCGAGTGGGGGGTGGCACTTATTTCAAATTTTGTTGCCAAGGGGGGCGCTTAATCGAGGGGGGGGGGGGTGCTTAATCGAGGGTGGGCACTTAATCGAGGAAATACGGTATTGCAAAAATATAAAAACCCTTGAGGCTACGTATGCCTCTTTGGTTTCATTAATGTTTTTTCTCAATATTTGGAACCTGATATTTAAAACACGTACTACAAACTTTTGTGTTTGAAATAGTACGTGATATTTCATCAATACGTCCTTTGGACATTAAGCCCTGACCCCCCTCCCCCTTTAACGTCCACTTTGTATAAAATTGTATACAGTACCGATCGAAACTATAAACCTCATGCACCCTTGTGTTTACTTTGCGTGCACTCAAAATGCACGCAAAGTAAACACAAAGCAAACCCTGCATTTACTTTGCATGCACTCAGAATAGACAAAGCAAACGTATACATGTAGCAAACGTGCGGCCCACAAATACAAGTCAGGCTATGATAATGATCAACTTGTGTTTTGTGCATTTTTTGGGAACCCAAATTACGGAGAAATAAATTACCAAAACCTGATTCTTTAACTGTTCATCCAAGAGGCAGAATTCCCAAACCAGATAAATATGTCAATCTCTCACATGTACTGTAAATCAGATCAGGTGATCGATATGTATAAATGTAAGTTGTTAGTGTCTGAGAGTAAGTAAATGAAGGGCAAAAACTGATGAAGTGACGATTTGAGTCGCTTGATTTCGTTTTTACTTTTACGGTCGCATTTACGTTTTTTCAAGCAGAATGAAGTCAAATTTTACAAAGTTTGTGTATGTGAAAAAGCCGATCATGGTAAAAAAGATTAAAAAAAAAAAATTTGGGCATGGCAAGGAGTCACTCTTTCCAACAAGAACCTCCAATCCACCAGTTTCAACCATCTCTCCAGTTTGGCGGCTAGCGAAAGTCTGTTCAAACAGTTAGCAATTTCCCGCCCAATATACAACGAAATTGAGCATGAGCACGACAATTTTGTTTTTCTAAACCTACATGTATCTCCCCCCACCTATTAGAATTATAGCAAAACAATAACAACTCTTTTCACTGTAGAAATGACTCGATGTCTTGCTTAATTTGTTTATTCTTTAATTCATTTATTTGAGATTTCAAGTGATATCCTAACATTCTAGATTAGAAATTATGGGCTTTCTTAATCAAAAACCAAAGTTGGCTATCTGGAGTTTTCAAATCGTCACTTCATCACTTTTTGCACACAGCCCTTCAAATGTAAACATGTCAAACATCTCAAAATTTTCCTGCAAATAAACATGCATGCTCGAGAATAGTTTGGCAATATTATTTCTGATGAGAACACAATCGAAACTGACTGCTACAAGTTAAAAAATATTTAGAAAGTATAATCTCCAAGGATGTACCACCATCAAAGAAAGTACATGTAAGTGCCCAACCTGCGTTAATTAATCAATTACCTCAACATATCATGACGAGACTGACGGATCTCTAAAAGACGACGAAAAACAAGTACATGATCAGGGTGCCTCTATCAATCCGTAGAATAAACAGAGTAGCAAATGTGGTCTTAATGCTCACAACCAGAGGAAGATGACAAAGAAAGAAACACCAAATGGATAGAGTGTGAGGAATGTTTGGTATGGTACCACATTCTGTGTATCCCAGTAAACCACCCTGTTTTCGATTGGGAGGACAATACTAAAGACACCGAATACTGGAAGTGCCACAGGTGTGAGGGTGCCTTCTTTGTACAGACAGAACTGAACAGAAGCATTTAAATCATGCAGTGTTGACAGTGTTGATACCTCACCTTCTTGGTTATTATTAGGAGCTTTCTTTGTTAATAATAATAATATATAATGATAATGGTTTATTCACAGCCTATCCATTCTAGTGAATGGCTCTTCATCTGTGACGATGATAAAAAATATGATATAACAAAATAGATATAGGTATACAATGTATTAGAAAGGGAAACGTTACGTTGTGTTTACTTTAATAAGTTCAAAAAAATTCTTAACGTCCAGACCAATACCCCCTCCCCCCCTAAGAGTTTTTTTTTCAATTTTCAAGTGAATTTCTAGAGGTGACTGCGATTTTGATCATATCTTTGAAGGACAAAAAAGCACTTTTTTTTCTAGGGGTATTAAGCTCAAAACTTAATTTCTTAGAGGGTGAGGTGGGTATGCCGGCTTAGTTGCAGAATACCCCCTCCACTCAAAAGATTGCTTGAAAACTGCGCTAAATTCTCCACTTTAGTTCAGGTGTATTTAGACTTGTTCTATGAATGATTTTGGGTCGAAATGGTTAGGGTTTTATTATTATTTCAGGGTTAGGTTTTTAGAAGGTTTGTATGAAAAAGTTGAGAAATGAATTATTAATTAACCAAAGGAGGGGGTATTCTGCAATTACTCCGGTATGCTGACTGACTAGATCGTGCATGTACAATGACCAAATTATGTACATCACTACTGACTGTCAACCCCGGAGGGGGGGGGGACTCCCATATAAAAGGGGTAGGGATGCTCATCGGACATTTTCGATTTGACCCCTAAGAGGTACTAAAATGGGCGTGGCTCAAACTTATTTCGACCCCTAAAAGGTACCGATAAAACATGCCAACATTTTAAACTTTCGATGCCTTTTATTGCTATTAACATTTTGTATCATAATGTGTGATAATAAAAATGTAAATTGATAACAGCTTTTGTTCAATTGACACCCGACCCCTAAAAGGTACCGCTTTACATTGAAATGTCTGTGTTTGATCGTGGATACCCTAAGTGGTACCAAACTCCTGATTTTGACCCCTAAAAGGTACGACGAGCATCCATCATTCCATGTACCCCTCACATAAGGGAGTCCTCCCTCCGGGCTGTCAACCGCCCGGTTGTTCGAAGCCCGATTAGTGTTAATCCTGGATTAACTCTGCACAGAACCTATTGGTTGTCATGGAAATTAACCCTGGATTAGCACTAATCGGGCTTTGAACAACCCGGCCCGGCCGGGCTACAACAACGAAAACACATCCTATTCGTGACTCTCACTTCATTAGATCTGTTTCAATTGATTACCTTTTGGAAGTACGCACGAACTACAGTCTCAAAAGGATGCTTGAAGAGATAATGAAACTCCAGCGACCTCATATTTACTGGAACTCATCGCAAAGAACTCCCTTTTGTCTTTTGAAAGAAGTCCAACACTGCAGTGAGTATTCGAAAACACCCAAATGGAAAAGGACATTTCATTGGTCAATTTTGTGATCAGCCAATTGAGATACTCGAAAGAAGTGCAAAACACATACGTAAGTGAGCCCACGGGCATACATGTGTCTCACGCGGGATGGAAGTAGACAGTGATGGTTGCCGTTTGGGCAAAAACATCTGGAAAAGGACATTAAGAAGTGGAACAGGATTAGAAACTCCAAACCTAGGATCGCAGTGTCAAGGTAATAGCTTGCATGTAGTACCATAAGTATACATATATTTCATAAACGCCTCAGGAGTGAACCCAGTGCCAGTAGCAGGTTACTTATTAAGCAGCGATCGAGTGTCGTAAACTATTAAAACTAAGACATACATGTAATTTACGTTACCTTTTCTTTTTGGCTTTTGTTGGGAGTCAGGAACGCCACAACAAAAGCCAAATAGCGAAATGCCCCGTCGAAAATGAGAAACCTCTGCTAGCAGGGTAGGTTAAATTTGTCCACAGGCAGCCCGAGCTAATGATTTTTACAAGTTTTAGAAAAAAACTAAAACTGTACTAAAATGATCAATAAAGTCATGAAATCTTACCTGTGTGTTGTGAAGTCGTTCCTCTTCATCATCGATGTGTTTATTTCTGGTTTGAGGCACTTGTGGTTTTTTTCCCTCCCCTATAGAAATACATTTAGATATTCAGAAGGCAGGAAACACGAGACACTATTAGTTTGCATGGCAAGTCTTCAAGGCCTCCTAATTCTTCGGAAATCCAAACTTTAAGCATTTTACCTCCAGGAACCTGTCATCACATTCCTCTAAGTACTCATAGACCCATTGCTTATTTCCTCACTTTGTAAGAAGTCAAATTTGATGGTTTCTTCGGGAGCACTGACGAAGGAGTGCCGGAGGAATCCAACACCTCATATTTTCGAGGAGATTTGGAGAATGAAGTCATAAATGTACTCAATCGACCAATCACCGAATGGTGGAATCAATGTCCTCAACAAAACATTAGGTGCTCCTGAAGAAAAGCTGTTCAACTACAATGTAAGCACAGGCAGCCCATGAGCTAAGGTTAAGTTGACGGAACCCTGGATAAGTACATTGCTACATGTAGGTTAGCTGCAAAAACCATCGAATTTGACTACTTACAAGTGAGGAAATAAATTATGTGATGGGTCAATTAAATGAGTGCTAGAAAATAATTTGATGGAGAATATAGAATGTGATCAGGAGTCGCTCATGCCCATTTTGTATGTGTTGCAGTTTATTTTTGTTAACTTGTCAATAAAGATGGAGGGTATAGGTGCCATTTGCAATGCAAGTACTAGCAACAGGCAAGCAATGCGCAACTATATATAAGGAGGGAACCATGGCAACCAAGCCACAGGTCAACCCCGGCACCTGTCACACTGGATTACAGTGGAAAAAGATACTTACCTAGGTCTTAGACCTTCCATAGTAGGGACGGGTGGGTGGGGCAATCCGGCAAGCAAATGCGAAGCAAGCAAGCTAGAACTGAGCACGAGGGCAAACTCGTCACATTTGACGACCTCGTTGCACATGCGCCAAATGAGCAGTTGTCCGCTGGCCAATAGCTATTGCAAAGCAATCCCAAAATAACTCACCATGGGGGCAAATTCATCACACAAAATGACCCCATTAAGCAAGCAAGCTAGAACTGAGCACGAGGGCAAACTCGTCACATTTGACAACCTCGTTGCACATGCACCAAATGAGCACTGTCCGCTGGTCAATGGCTATTACAAAGCGATCCCAAAATAATTCACCATGGCTGCAAATTCGTCACACAAGACGACGTCATTAAGCATGCAATTATGAGAACAATATGCTGGCCAATCTCCCAGTTAACTATGATTATTAAATCTCATTTTTCAGTTATTTTTTTTCTAACTAGTTAAATTTTTTTGGTTAACAAATAAAGAAGCCTTAGCCATGTTTTATACTATCATAAAACACAATGGGCATTTGAGAACATGAGAGAAATGTTAAAGCACAAGCCGAAGGCGCGTGCTTTCAACATTTCTAGAGTGTTCTCAAATGACCAGAGTGTTTTATGATAGTATAAAACATGGATTTAAGGCTTCTTTATCTGTTTTATAATATAGATTTACGCGCGCGATGAAAGGAAACCGCCAGTTGAAAACTATATAACACGGCTAACCATGTTATATACTCTGATAAAACATGGCTTCTTAGCCAATCAGAGCGCGCGTACTATCGTATCTATATTATAATATCAGATATAATTACAGTATCATCTATGAATAGCAATTTCAGTGCTATTGACCCAAATGCCTTGCTTTGATGTAATGATCAAAGCACCATCGAAACCGTTATTCTTGTATGTATGACACAACTGCCCTCTTAAAGTACCTACAAATAGAAAATTAAGTTGATCCCAATTGAAAACCCTTTCAACATGAGGACGGGTGTTGTTTCCGTTTGTCAATATTGTTTCAGAGATATTCAGGTTTTTGCAATTACTGTATATGCAAATGCTGACATCATTTGATGGACACAGCCTGGAGACAAATCACAAAATATAGAATATCTTTGTAAATAGTCAAGGTAAAAACAATTGAAACTTTGCACATGTATGGCACTAAGGAAAATACATGTCACTGTGCTAATAGTTAAGATGTTGCCATGGAAACACTCTTGGCCCCAGGCTTCTTTTCACTTTGAAGATAAAATTACAAATTATTCTTGTTTCTGTTATAGAAAATAATTTGCTTTAAACCACTCACATACAATACCTACATGGTTCCAAGTTGTCTGATGTGCCCACAGCAGTAAATTGTGTTGAAGAAAGGAGAAATTAGGAAATTGTATTTCCTGGGACCAAGAGTGTTTTCCATGGGAATGTTGTAATTTCCAAAGTGATGTGTATTTTCCTTAGTACCACACGTGTAAAGTGTCAAGTGTTTTACCCACTACATATATTTGCAGAGATATTCTTCATTTTGTGATTTTTAACTTGTGGATTCACGCACGTGCAGGAACGAGTTATTGGGGTTAGGTGGATTTTCATTTCAGATTATCGTATCCTTTACCGATTGTCATATCCTTTTCTGAATGCTGTATCCTTTTTATGTTTGGAATATGTTCGGGAAGAGTTTCATCAGGCTAACTTGCTCGATATTACTGGCAGGTGGCTCAAACCTGGACAGACATGGTAGTACAGTGTACATGTACAATGTAGGTTCCTCTCAATAACTCGCTTAATATTACTGGCAGGTGGCTCTTACCTGGACAGACATGGCATAGTGGGTCCCTATCAATCACTTAGTGACCAGTGATGACATAATAACGATGTCATTGGTCACATGATTTTAAGTACATGCCCATATCTCCCTCATTTCTAATGCCAGACAGTTCAAACTTCGACAGGCATGGTATTGGGTCCCCATAAATCACTTAGTGGTGATGACATAACAATGACATCATTGGTCACATGATTTAAGTACATGCCCATATCTCCCTCATTTCTAATGCCAGATGGCTCAAACGCGGACAGACATGGTATGGGGTCCCCGTGATTCACTTAGTGGTGATGACGTACATGCAACAATGACATCATCAGCCACATGATTTTAAATACATGCCTGTGTATTCCTCATTTCTAATGCCAGACAGTTCAAACTTCGACAGGCATGGTATTGGGTCCCCATAAATCACTTACATGTAATAGTGGAGATGACATACATGTAACAATGACATCCCTGGTGGAAAACCTGTACAGGATCCTGTAGGATCCTGTAGGATCCTGTAGGATCCTACACAGGGACAGGATCCTGAGCAGGATCCTGAACAGGAACAGGATCCTGAATAGGATCCTATGTAGGAATAGGATCCTGAATAGGATCCTACATAGGAACATAATCCTGAATAGGATCCTATGTAGGAATAGGATCCTGAATATGATCCTACATAGGAACATAATCCTGAATAGGATCCTATATGTAGGAATAGGATCCTGAATAGGATCCTACATAGGAACATAATCCTGAATAGGATCCTACATAGGAACATAATCCTGAATAGGATCCTATTTAGGAATAGGATCCTGAATAGGATCCTACATAGGAACATAATCCTGAATAGGATCCTATGTAGGAATAGGATCCTGAATAGGATCCTACATAGGAACATAATCCTGAATAGGATCCTACATAGGAACATAATCCTGAATAGGATCCTATGTAGGAATAGGATCCTGAATAAGATCCTACATAGGAACATAATCCTGAATAGGATCCTATGTAGGAATAGGATCCTGAATAGGATCCTACATAGGAACATAATCCTGAATAGGATCCTATGTAGGAATCTACATAGGAACATAATCCTGAATAGGATCCTATGTAGGAATAGGTTCCTGAATAGGTTCCTACATAGGAACATAATCCTGAATAGGATCCTATGTAGGAATAGGATCCTGAATAGGATCCTACATAGGAACATAATCCTGAATAGGATCCTATGTAGGAATAGCATCCTGAATAGGATCCTATGTAGGAACAGGATCCTACATAATAAAAATATAGGAACATAATCCTGAATAGGATCCTACATAGGAACAGCATCTTGAATAGGACCTACATGTACATGCATGTACATAGTTACATGCAGCACCTAATTGAATAGGAATCCTACATAATTATTAAGTAGGATTCCTATGACATAGCAAATTCTTGAAAAATTATATAATCTTTCTAGGATCGGAACATAATCCTTATAAGAATTAACTGAAAAATGTCATGCTCAATTTTTGATGACCCCTCCCCCCAATGATTTCCACTCTAGCTTACTATGCCCCCCTAATTTTCTGCATTAAAATTGGGGACCCACCCCCTTTTTCACCAGCCAGCCCCCCTCCCCCTGTAATTAATGATCAGTTCCTGATGTTAATTGTTGTTGAAAGGATAAAAAAAGCTCTAACATAACGATGACTTCTCCTGGTTGTTTTAGACTAAAGATTTTATATTACTCACCAAGTAGGCTGGCTTGTCCAAAAACAAATTCCCATTATTTAATTAAGCAAAATATTTTCATCCAGCCCCTTAAAAGTGTGCTTTCATTGAGAAATTTTAATATAAACATGGAAGAGACAAAGTTCCACTTTAACCACAGGCAGTCCAAGCTAATGATTGTTACAAGGAATGTTATGGGATTTTTTTAGAACAAATCTGAAACTGTAGTAAAAGAGGAAATAAAGTGTTAAGAAGTTGTTCCTGTTCATCACTGATGTGTTTATTTTTGGTTTGAGGCAATTCTATAATCGTTTTGGCTTGGGCTGCCTGTGCTTCAACCGAGTGGCCTAGAACCAAGTCTATATCCATATTTGGTAACGGTTGCACATTTCAAATAGCAAGAAGCCAAGAGGCCATTTTGTTGCTGGAGTTTTAAACTCGCTTAGAAGGTCATTTCAACAGCATTTCAATGCCAATATTCATCAGATGAAAGATAATAATAACTGCTCCAAGTGAGAGGCAGTTTCAGTTCTGGAAGAGATGAATTCCTGAAGAAATGGTGAGCAGAAGTTTATGTTAGGTTCGTTAATTTGTTCATGTTGCTCACAGTCACACTAATTGACTAAAAGATGAATTGCTATGGCCTATACTATTACTAGCCCTGTATACTCTGATCTGTAGTCAGTGTACTTGAATATATTCCAAGATATATTTGAAGAAACTATTTATGAAAGCTTCCAAGAGGTCAAGTGAAGTTTACGATTCCAATCGAAATTTCTTCAAGAGTTGAGATGGACTTCATTGAGATTCACTGTACTAGTAATTCAAACATTTTGCCTTTTTGGAACGACAAAATTCACATTTTCGTGTCCCAGGTCTTATTAATCCCTTTTCAAACTTTATCATTCTAGAATGTTTGATGTTGGAGTGCTTCTCAATACCCTATTCAACACAATCAGCCACAAAACCGAAGTTATTTTGGTAGAAACGGAAGTACATGTAGGATGTATAAAAATATTTGTCGGTTTCCGGTTGGCAAACCGCACGGGACTTTATACACCACCGTACTCATCTAAATCGTAATTCTTATTGTGGTTAATTGTTTTTACAGGTTTTGGATTAAAGATCAAGGACCAAAGTTTTTAACCCTTCCAGCCCCAAAAGTGAAATTCAAATTCTTTTCTCTATACATTTGGATACATTTTGATCAACTCCAAATACTCATGATCTGCCTGCTTCCCTTTGATCACCCTTGGGGCTAAAGGGTTAATTCTTGAAATTATCACCAACAATGAAAGATAATCAAGGAAAAGTTGACTGCCAAGTAGTGAGTGAAGATCACAATCATTTTTATTAAAAATGTATAGTTTGTAAAACCTATAGCTATAATTTATGTAATAAACTAAAAGTTAAAAAGTTAGAATGGCATGGAACATTCATTATTAACTCTGTTACTTTTTTTTCCAAACCTAAGCTAGATTTTAAAGAGGCTATGTTAAGGTGTTACACCTGTATATAGTTGTTCTCTTTACATACAATTTGTTAGTCGTTCTTGCTTTCATCTTAACCACTCCACATACATCTACACATGTACATGTGCAAGGTTCCTCAGTTCATTTCAAAATCGCTGAAAATAACTGTGTATTCCAAGCACATTCAGTGGTTTTTAGATTTTCTCCAAAATCTATAGCCTGGGAAACCAGCCGACTCTTATCGCTCCCCCACTCGCAAAAGAGACGTCGGGCAACGAGGCAGAAAATTTCATACTGATGACGTAGCAGATAGCTGTTTCACGATGCATAAATTAGTTGCAATTCTCAGAAGCCGAATGCGAACAACAGAGTTCTTTTCAAGGAATATAACTACCAAGGCTGCTCGCTTGCTTGGCAGTGATTCAAGCCTATTTAGTGTGTGTCGGTAGCTTGTCTGCTTCGTTCTTTCGTGGCTCGGCCCGGTCAAGCGAATTTTTCCTACGACTGTCAAAACATAATAGTTGTTTATAATTTCAAAACCAACACACATCACAGCAGGCCACTTTTCAAGCCAGCTCTTTTGTGAGGTCAGTAAGCCAAAGATGCAGTTATTTTCAAGGTATACTATCGAGGATCCCCATTTGCTTGGGTGAACGGCCATCATGTTCGTGGTTCATAGTGCACTTGCATGTAATGTTTATTCATAGCCTAGATTCACTCCCTAGCAAATAAAGATCCGGCTTGAAAAGTGGCCCTGAACGATTTATGCAGCAACAACTCATTCAGTGTTCTTTGATAGTTCAGTGTGGGTAGGTTTATTGATATGAAATTATAAACAACTATGACAGTATACCTTTTTGATCACTTGTAAATGTTTTGACAGTACAACATTTCGCTTTACTAGCTAAGATTATCTATCTAGTCAGATTCAAAAGCTCAAATTTCATCTCAAAAGTCACTGAAGTCCAAATAAGGTGATGGAATTCCTGCATTTTCCATTAGATGCAGTTTTTGTTACATATTAAGTCTCAACTCTGTAATTTTGATTCACTAAGCAATAACGTCTTTATAGTGTGTATTGTAAATGAATACTTTTAACTTATTTATAGAAATAGGAGTATTTCACTGTCTGGCGATTGTAATGATACATGTACATTGTAACTCACTTACATGCATGTTTCTATTTATAATAAACTATACATGGAGTTTTAAAACAATAATTACTGTGTTATTTTTATGTTTAATGACAACTATGGTATACGATTTGGGTGTAAGGATCCTACAGGAAATAGCCCAGGATACTACAGGGAATATCCCAGGATCCTACAGGAACAGCCCAGGATCCTTTAGGAATAGCCCAGTATCCTACAGGAATAGCCCAGGATCCTATAGTATCCTATAGGAATAGCCCAGGATCCTACAGGAATAGCCCAGGATACTACAGAGAATAGCCCAAGATCCTACAGGAATAGCCCAGGATCCTACAGGAACAGCCCAGGATCCTATAGTATCCTATAGGAATAGCCCAGGATTCTACAGGAATAGCCCAGGATCCTACAGGAATAGCCCAGGATCCTACAGGAATAGCCCAGGATCCTACAGGAATAGCCCAGGATCCTACAGGAATAGCCCAGGATCCTACAGGAATAGCCCAGGATCCTACAGGAATAGCCCAGGATCCTATAGGAATAGCCCAGGATCCTACAGGAATAGCCCAGGATCCTACAGGAAATAGCCCAGGATCCTACAGGAAATAGCCCAGGATCCTACAGGAAATAGCCCAGGATCCTACAGGAAATCGTTCAGGATCCTGAGTAGGATCCTGAGTAGGATCCTGAGTAGGATCCTGAGTAGGATCCTGAGTAGGATCCTGAGTAGGATCCTGAGTAGGATCCTGAGTAGGATCCTGAGTAGGATCCTGAGTAGGATCCTGAGTAGGATCCTGAGTAGGATCCTGTAGGATCCTGTAGGATCCTACAGGATCCTGTGTCAGGATCCTACAGGATCCTACAGGATCCTAAACAAGATCCTAAACAAGATCCTAACTAGGATCCTATGCAGGATCCTGTCAGGATCCTACTCAGGATCCTGTCCAAGTTTTCCACCAGGGATATCTCCCTCATTTCTATTGCCAGCCGGCTCAAACTTTGACAGACATGGTAGAGATCCCCATGATTCACTCAGTGGTGATATTGTAACAATGACATCATTGGTCATGTGATTTTTAGAATATGCCCGTATCTCACTCATTTCTCATGCCAGGCGGCTCAAACTTTGATAGATCTTGTATTGGGTCCCCATAAATGACTTAGTGGCAATGTCATAACGATGACGTCATCTGTCAAGTGATTTTTAGTGTATGCCAAAATAGCAGCTCACTGACCATCTCTGAGTTGCCCTTAGGGGCCCTATCAATGACGTCACAGTTAATCTCATTTGCATATTGCAAAAACCTGAATAGCTCTGGAACAAGATGGCATTGACAAATGGAAAATGCCATTCTTCCTTACTTTGAAAGGGTTTTCAAATGAGATCAACTTCATTTTCGATTCGTAGGCACTTTATAAACAAACACAACTTACGGTATTCAGATACAGTTTGAATATTGATTTTATTACATTGAATTAAGTGAGTTGTTTGGGTCAATACCACTGAAACTGCTGATTGTAGAGTGTCTGACACAACTTTGATACAGTCATGTACTTGATGTACAGTGTTTGATCTCCAATGTGAAATGGAAGTGTTTGAATATTTAATACTAACAGTGCAGCAGAAACTCTATAATTATATCATGTGTGTCGTGTGCTGCTAATTCTATGCATTATCATCATTGGACTGTTAAAATGAATATTCACACTGCCAATTAATAGACAACCTTTTTTTACAGTAAAATTGAAAGGAGTCTACCAGAATGGTTCTGTATTTGAAGAATGTGAAAAAGAAATCATCATTGGAGAAGGTGTGTCAGGGGTAAACAATTATATATATATTCATGTTACGTACATTTGTACAGCTTGTATTATTAGTCACACTGACAAATAATAAAATTACTACAGATTCAGGTTGAGCATTTAACGGTGTCAGACTTTGTGTTTGGTGCAATTAATTGTTGATCACTCGCATTTCTAGACAAAATTTGACACGTTAACAGAAAGGTACATGTACGGTAGACGTTCTCATTTCACAGCGCTTTGTGTTTCCTTCATTCAATATCTCTAATTACCCAAAAAGGGGCAAGATAAATGTACATGTAGTCTTAAATTAGATCAGTTTCATTTCACAATTCGTCTGATTGATTTGAGACATTTGGATCAGAGCCTGATCAGAGTCTGATCACAGGTCTGGAGTACAAACAATAGGACTCAAGGTTCCTTCTAGACCTGCCTCCATCAGTGGACCTACGATTTTACATCCTAATCTGAGAAAACTACTGACAGTCAGACTCATCTGCACAGTGTTAGTGTTTTTCTGAAGTTAAATATTTGAAAATACCACCAAGAAGTTGCAACTACAACAATACACAAAGCTGTGAATAGCTTATCTCTCTGCTGGTACATTTGTATTTATGAATGTTTACAACAACAACAAACTTTTAATATATAGACAATTAATTTTTACAAGTATTATTGTCACCCGCAATTAGCGAACTAAGAGCTATTCTAGGTGGGGACAAAATATAATTTGGTTACTAACAATTAATACAATACAGTACAGAAGCTTTTCTGTAATGTAGATCAAGTTTATCAAAAAGAATGAGGATTACTGCATGTAGGCAGGATATAAGCTACATTTAACACTACTATAGCCATTATATTTATTTAAATTTGATCTGAGACAATATCTGGGAGACCTCAATGTAGTCATCCTCTTTCTGGTCAAGTACATATGTATGTTGCAAAGCATTTCTCTGATCTTTGATTTAAATTGAGGTTTGCTTAACACCAAGATGACGCTAACACTGGGCAGATGAGTCTGTCATTCATTGCAATCAGTGGCAAATTGTGAATACAAGACTAATTGCATAAAGTGCTTATGAACCTTATTTTTTATCATTAATAATTGATTCTACATTGAGTGAATAGTTCAGTAACTAAAAAAAAAAATTTGAGCGTACATTAATTTATGACTTTATTAAATAAAATAAACATTCTATTTTATAATTGTTTTGAATGTGGTAATGTGTGATGTCAAAGGAGGCATAATTTCTTATACAAAACCATGCTGGTAGAGATAAATTACCTTATAAACTACAATGTAACATCCATGGTACATGTACATGTATGGTATACCATTTGAAGCTTAATTATATTGTGTCTGTATCAGACAAAGGTACATGTACATATGTATATTCACAAGGAGAAGGAAATGCCTCCTCTGATGTCACACATTACCATATTCAAAATATAAACCATCCTATTAGGGCCTGTTTACATGAGGCAGCTGGCCCATTTTACTGGACTGGCAGGTTTGGCGGTCTGGCCTGCTTGGCTGTGAAACACACCAAAAATTTAATCTGCAATTACATGAGGCAGCTGGCCTGGTTTGCAGGGCTGGCCCGGTTTGGAGAGACTCGGGGCCAACTGGGTTAGCCCACCTCATGTAATAGTGATCACCGGCTAGCCTGGGTGACTACAATTTTCCCATAATGGACATGCAATTTGTCCTTGTGGCGACTTAATTCACTTGGTGTGGAATCAGTATTAATGGTAAAAATATGGTTCATCATTAGGTACTTTAATATGTAATTTTCAGGTGACAGTGAATGGTCAGATGCACTTGACAAATGTCTAGAATGTATGCACAAAGACGCCATGTGCCAGATAACTGTACAGCTAACAAATCTTCAGGAAAGACAGACAGACATACACAAATCACCAGAAAATGTACTGCAGTATGAAATGGAGCTACTCTCATTTAAAAGGGTAAGGTGGTAATATGATATGGCATTGTTAATAATGATTATGTACATAATTTACTATTTTGCCTGTAGTTCTCTAATAGCCATTCCAGAGTTGAGTGGGACTGGGACCAAGTGTCAAAAAATGATATTTCTCTTTGGATGAAAGGAAAAGAGAAATGAGTTCCTTATCCGAAAGACATGTTGGTATCCCAGTGGATACATTCCATATATGGACAGTAGTTTTGGCAGGAACTTGAGTACATAATTTTATTGTACAAATGTATATCAGGATATATCAGTTGTCTGTTATGTATTTGTGGTCCTGACTGCAACAGTTATATAGACATTTCTTTCCACCATTAACTTTATTTATGTACTCAGTTTTTGCTGACCATGTTACAGAGTTCCTAATCTTAAGATCAACGCACAAGCATACACTGTATATGTGGTGGAATGGTTCTAATCAGCTAGCTCCAGTCTTCTTTATTTACTTTACATCCAGCTTAATAAAACTAGACATTTTTGAGTCAGGTCAGAACCACGATACTGAATAATCTTGACACATTCACTTATATACAAGACAGTACTCATTACATATTCAACTAATCTAGTAAAATCTGATTGGCTGGCACTTGACAGCACAACAATATACAGCGTTTCCTTTCGATTAGGAACTAATTTCTCTTTTCCTTCATGCACTAATTGCTACGCTTGTTTACTCATCCAAAGAGAAATGACATTTGTGGTAGTTTTCAGACTTTCACCTCCCAGAAGTCAGTACTCCTACATTGAGCTGGGGAATACGTTTCCACTAAGTTTTTACCACAATCATATACTGTGGAATTTTGTGTTTCTTTTTGCATCCAGCAGAGTACAGTCTAGCACAGTGTGTAGTTGCATCTTATGTTACATAGATTGATGTACAGCATAAGTACATGTACAATAAAATAATTGTATGTGCAGTTAACTGTCAGGACCGCCTCCCGCATATATTATGTGTCTGTTATCAGTTAATTGAGGAGAAGGAAATTAATTTGATTAAGAAATGAACTGCATCACAAGAAAGAAATTAGGTTAAAAAAAAGTAACAAAAAGATATTCATTTATATAACACAAATTCTATATAATATATTCAAATGCACTTCACAAGGTTATTTTTGTGATATGGAAGTTGCTATATTGTGGCACAATGTGCTGCCGTGCAGTTTACAATCATGAGTGATTGTTAGTACCTCAGAATACCTGGCTGTTGTGTTGGGAGACAATCCCCTAACTCTTTCTCGAAGTCACAACAGGTTCTTTCACATCCCCATCATGTAGATTAGAATAGGAAGGAGACAAGGCCAATGGCTTATACATTTCTATGTCGCTGCCCAAGGATGCGGCCAGGATTCGAACCCTTGACCTCCCACACTCTAGACCGTGCTCTACCAGTGAGGTGGTTAGTAAGTTTACCAAGTTTGGGGAAGATTTGTTTGATATAATAAAAATGTGGTGAGATTTCCAAAACTGTGAAAATAAGAGAAAATGAACGTACATGTATGCATGGCAGGATGGCATTGCCCAAAACCATACGTTACATGTATATCTCTTATATTTTGTGATTTTGGCCAAACATTCTCCTACTTGGTAAACCTACTAATTTTATTATCAGCGCATGATCTTTGTTGTGACGTTCATTTCTTAATCTAATTATTATTTAACCCCTCAGGCTTTTCCGATCCTCAACTTCAAAATGGCCACAACGTGTGCTTTTAATTAAGGAAAAACTGTTAGGGACTGATAGTTAATATTATTAAAGTGGGTTGGCTGGGCTGGAGCAAAATGGGGGGATACCAATTTTCATGTGGTAAAAGTGGGAGCAAAGTAATTTAATCATTGCTGTGGAGGCATACCGACATTTGAGAAAGAAGCTTAGTAATATTTCCCTCTCAAAATGCCAAAAATAGTGTATGACTAATTTTTAAGTTGTTTATGCGGGTATCAGTGGCCATCCCGAGGGGGCGGCCCCCGGGCAACCTACGGGCAACCCAGGGGCTTATCAGGGGATTTGTAGCAAAAACATGCCCCACACGCGGGGCATTAGAGCGCTTTTGCGTTTTCGTCAATATACCCCGGGACATACCCACGGGGTTTGCACGTAATCTACTGTCTCGACGTTCAGCGGTTTTCGCCACAGGACACGTTCTTCGATTTCTTTGTCCTTGAGGTAAGTCATATCATTATCATTCAAATTAAGAGATTAAATTAAGCCATCCACTGTCGGAAGACAGAACAAAGAAATAAAGGATAATATTTGTATAAAACTAAATATTAAGATTTTTGACACTTCTAAAACGTTGAGCTTCTAATACTTATAATATGCTGCCCAGGTTGCCCCAGGGGTGGGGGTTTTTGTCACAATTTTCTGCCCCACCCGAGGGCTTTTAGCATGTATTTGTCATGGCTGCTGTGACAAATGCCCCTGGGTGCCCGGGGGCCGCCCCCTCGGGATGGCCGCTGATACCCGCATTATACCTGTCCAAATTGAGCTAAGCTGCTACAATGTACATGTATGCGACTTTTTCACAGGGTTCGAATGCTCAACAAGTTTGGTAATTGGTTGACTTGCTGCATTGGACCTGGGGCTAGTAAAGTTAAATTATGGTTTATACTTGGGTGGCATGCACTAGCTTCAAAACAGATTGAAGGAAACATGGAGAAGTAAATGTCTTTGAATCTACTGTTTCCGGATATCACGTCTACAAGAATATCTCGACTCCAAACAATGGAGAGAATCTAGATGGTGAAAAATAAATAGGAAATGAAGTTGATAAATTTGCTGTCAAGGTCCTTAAAACTGGAGAAACAGTTGGTAATCTCCCTAATAAAATAACCCACAGAAAATACGCGCTCTGATTGGTTGAAAGCCGTGTTTCTATTTAACAAATAAAGAAGCCTTAGCCATGTTTTATACTATCATAAAACACGATGGGCATTTGAGAACATGAGAGAAATGTTAAAGCACAAGCCGAAGGCGCGTGCTTTAAACATTTCTAGAGTGTTCTCAAATGACCAGAGTGTTTTATGATAGTATAAAACATGGATTTAAGGCTTCTTTATCTGTTTTATAATATAGATTTACGCGCGCGATGAAAGGAAACCGCCAGTTGAAAACTATATAACACGGCTAACCATGTTATATACTCTGATAAAACATGGCTTCTTAGCCAATCAGAGCGCGCGTACTATCGTCTCTATATTATAAAACTCTATAGAATTATGCCGGCATCGTGGCCTTGAACTCAATTTGAAACTCGGCAAACTAATGCACTAGTCAGTTGCTTCCCCCCCCCCCCTCCCCCCACCCCCGGGACATGGCGGGGGAATTAACAAATAGGCAATGGTAATTTCATTGAATTACCCCACCCTTCGAGGCAAATTTACTGTTCAAAATCCCCGCTCACCGGGGGGGACTTACGGCATTCCTTGTGTTCTTTAAAGTCAAAATAAGGATAAACTGGAAACTGGGGATCGTTTGCTGAATTGATTTTATGTTCAAATTGTGTTTATTATGGTTGTTGCTTTCGTCACTGCGTTTTGACAGGCTTACTTACCATTGGATTGGATTAACACAGCCAGCATACCTTGCTCGTCTATACATAGATGTCCCTGAGCTGAGCGTGGTGGCGGGATAATAGAGTGACCATGCAATGAATGTTCTACTCTGAGAGGTAGACGTGCAGGATGAGCTACGCCAGTGAACGACAATTCGTTGCGAAATTCAGAACAAATCTAAAGCACGATTTTGTGAAGACAAAAAAACCTGGCCACGACAACAGGCGAACGGGTTGGTTAGAGTTGGCCGGTGACCAAGCAAAATAAATACGCAACTTTAAACGTTTTTTTAATACGATTGAACAAGGCACTGTAGCTTTGTACGCTGTCAAGCCACGTTTCCATACATATTGGTGTCCAGTTTGTTTTCTAATAAACAATATCAACACATCAATGTGAAATTGTAGCGTTTCAAGTTGCTATGAGCAAAGAGTATATTATACAGTAATCTGATAAAATGGAAATATTCAGACCATTGAAGCAATGCCTATAATTTATTATATGGGACTAAACGTTCTTGGAATACAAAAAGCCACAAAGTATTGTCATTTATTTTATAAGGGACAGACCTTTAGAAAAGCTATGGGGGGTGGGATGAAATGTTCAACTGATATGTATTTTTTTAAGCAAACGATTGTTTTTGGAGCAGTTTCAGAGCTCTAAACATCAGCCAAGTCCACTCACCACTCCACACTCTCCGGCAATGCGACCAGGATCATTTGTGGGCCAAATTTGGGATTGATTTGCAGACCAAGATCATTTGCGGGCCTGGGACCACTTGCAGTTCTCAATTTGCAAGCCAAACAATTAAAATAGCAGTCTGCTATTTCCTTTGTGTTTTTTTTTTGCAAACAAGATACATGTACCAGCTCAAACCGTGAAAGAAAGCGAGAGACTTTGCTAATTTCCTTTCTTTTGCCTGGTTTATATACACTGCGACACATAATATGGACTGGTTTTTCCCGCTTGAAAATGCAAGAAATTGAACAGCCCAATTATGTTCTATTAAATTATAACACAACTTCCTCTACTGCATTATCGACATCATCATCATGAGTACAGATACTAGTAAACTATAAGAAAATCAAACCACTGAAATAGATCTATTTATTCAACGTTTATATTATCAGTGGAGTTCAACTCAAGCCCGACTCAAGACAACACACACACCGACGCGAAATCAGCGAAAGTCCTCAATCTTTTATGAAGAATACCACGATGTGGGCCATTTGTCGGCTTCGGAGCCGCCGAAAAAGTTCTTCCACTGCACGCTGTGATATCTCCGCCATATTTGAGTTTCAGAACGAACAGCTTCGATCCAGCACGTGTGCGTGTGACGTCAGAAGACCAAATAATTCCCCCACCACTACCCCCGGGGGTTTCAGTGTTCGAGTAAATTTGCGGTAAATTCTCTGGGGGTCGGGGCGTGGAATTGTCGCAAACTTACGGTATTTCCCCCAATATTGCCCGGTAAAATCCCCACATGCCGCGGGGGTGGGGGGGGGGCGGGGGAAGCAACTGACTAGTGCATAATTACTACACTTTTCTAAAAACATTGAGCACTAAATTCAATTCGACGAAGAACCAGCTACAGTATAGTATTGTGAGAAACGACAATGTGTTGTTAGTTTAGGAACAAGCCAATGTTTTATTGAACTAAAAACAATCTCAAAGTACGAATTACAACATTCATTTCTGTGGACAAAGTTGAGTTGCTCGCAATTTGTGCGATATTTAACAATCATTTTCGCCAAAACAGTCTATTTTGGCTGACTAAGCTCAATTAAAAACTATTGTTTGGTAGATTTAAGCCGGAGAACTTTAAAAAAAATCCTGTCTTAAATATTTCTAACATGATCTAGATGCACAAAATAGAGCCTTAGAGGTTGAAATAGAAATGGAAATCAAAAGTACAGCAAAATGTGGAGCACAAACCTGACAAAGTTAATCAACATCCAAGTGCTACAGTCTTGTACAACTCCATCCAACGCCGTCCCTTTCGACTACTCTTGGTTAATTGAGGAATGCGGCACGGTTCAGTATGACTCTCTACAAGTGCCGTAGAGGATGAGAATGGCAAGGAAATCTGATCAAGCCTGAAGTGTCTGATAAAAACAACCTGCCGTCCGTTGCGACCGCATGAGGCATGACACACAGCGAATCGACGAAGAACTATTATAGTCCTTGGAAGACAGAATGTACAAAACAACTGATGACCCGAGGGATGACTTCCATGCTTTGTATCTCTAGATTTTAAAGAGAAATCCAAAATATCCTCCTTTCTTGCAATACGTCTTGATCTCCTGCAAACTTTGTTTGGTACGAAAACCGGCGCCCGCTTGATCCATGCCGTAAAGTCCATGAGGCGTGAGGCAAAATGAACTGTTGAACATTACGTGCTTCCGTGTATTATCAGTCCAGTTTTAGCATTAGTCCACAGAGCTTCTTTTTCTTCATCATTCTGTGTAATTTTGGGCTCCAATTAAAAGGTTTTTCGTAGCTAGGGAACTGTTTTCAAACTCACTGAATCAGATTGACAAAACTGACTGATTTAGTCATGTGATAAGTTCATGACGTACGACTGCACGAGTTAGGAGAATTTATGTTTTGATGATCATAATAAACGCGCGATTTTCCTTTGTTGTACTTATTTTCTGTGGATTATTTTATAAAGGAAATAGAAAACATTTCCCCATGTTTCTATAGAGTTATAGAAACACTTGTGGAAGTTTGGAAGAACTCGAAATAGCTGTGGAAACACTCGCCCTACGGGCTCGTGTTCCCACTGCCATTTCTCGTTCTCCCAAACTCCCACTCGTGTTTCTATAACTCTATAGAAACACGGGAAATATTTTCTATTTCTTAATTGTAAGTATAATATACTCTAAAGTAGTGTGGTATTTTCTCTCTCGTGGTGGAAAGAGCACAATCAAAATTACTGGCAAGCAGCAACATTGCAGAAAACTTTGTGGAGGAATAGAAATATCATGTCTTGTAATGTTCAGCTGTTCAAGGCAAGCTACATGTACATGTACTACAACATAATACAACAGGCTCTTTTAAGAGCCATTAATAAGGGTTTAGTGGTACAGTACATGTATATCTGTACATGTAAAAACAGTGGAGGTTTAAACAAATGGTAATTTATACAAATTTGTAATACCTTTTGTAGGTGTTCCCATGGATAAGCCACATCCCTGATTTTGAACAAAAAATTGGTGGGGAAAATTGTGGCTTATACACGTCAGGTCTTTACCATGTTTTTCATGTTTTTCACAAATAGTGTCAAGATTAATAAATCATTAGGAAGCATTATTTGCATAGTTGCATAACATTACTGTTCACAAAGCTTCTCTTTGATTTGTTTTTTGTCTTGGTCATTTTAACCAATGTACATGTTAAGCTTGTATTGTAGTGTATAGGACAGATAACTATAGAAACCAAGAGATTCTGGCTCATAATGCAGGCCGTTTTTTCCATCTTCTCCTTTCAAGTTACATGTACTTCTCTGCACATGTAGGCAAAAAAGAAGATTGAGGGAATGAGTTGAGGGTAACATTAAAACCCAAGGGGAATATATATTAAATCATTGTAAAAATGCAAGGGGAATACTTATTTATTGAAGCATTGATAAAATACAAGGGGAATTTATATTCCCCTGCAGCTAGAGAACAATGAAACTGAGGTGTGATGTGAAAATAGGAGATATGACTCTCCCGAAAGAACGATGAAAAGAATATGAAGAAAACAGAGCCAAAGGATTTTGAATCTAGAATAATTATTATAAATTAAGATTAAATCCCTTTTTGTTCCTATTCCCAACCAGGCAAAAGATGTCTGGATGACATCTCCAGATGAGAAACTAAAACTTGCTGAACACAACAAGACAAGAGGAACTGAGTGCTTCAAGGTGATGATACATCTACAGTAATAACATATATTTAGTTAAAACATAATGAGAGAAAAATAAGGTTTCATTTGCAGATATTTTTCAACTGCATGCTTACGAAGACATGTAAATTATATCCAGCACTAAATTGTAGGCACATTAAAGAATAATTTATGTAGAATGTGTTGAAAATGAAAGCAACAATAGCAAATAATAATTATAATACTTTAAGTACTTAAGACAAAGAAATTGAGTGGACAATCATTATGGGATTTACAAACTCAAGCTGCAAGTGAGAGTTTGTAAATCCCACAAAAACACTTCTGTATTTAATTCCGACTACAACATTTAATTCTGGCGTCTTGATTTACTGCCCTAATGTTAAGGGTCAATCAGTGAAATACCCTTATCATTAGGAATTATATTCCAAACGACCTAATAATTAGGTGGTTGCAAGCCACATGTGGTTAGGAGCCCTAACGATCAGGAGAGAGCCGGGATAAACCCTTTGCATTAGGGATTTTATTGCAAATGCCTTAATGGTAAGGTCCTGATAACATCTCTGCGCTGAAAGCCCTAATCATAATTGCAATTCCAAACATGCAAGCTTATACAATGAACACGCTATCATGCATCAGAAAAAAAGAAAGAAATACTGCCACTCACTCAAAGAATATATAAAGCAAGCATTAACGTGGGAACGTTTACCGTGGTAGTCACTTACCTTGCCCATAGTTTGCTTGTTTATGATAATTGACAGCGAGTTTCATACGAGACCATAATAAATTTGCGGGAATTGTCATCTCCATTTAGATTGGGTCGTTAGCTCTCAGCTACTAAGAACTTAAACATTGGTTTTAAAACCCTCTACACCAATCTTGTTACTACACTCAGAACAGCAATGAAACAAACAAGAGGCAGATATACAGTCCGTGGGTACACTCCAGTAAAAGTCCGGCAACACGACCAAGTTGTGTTGTGTGAGCGCCGGGCCGGGCCGGGCCGGAATCGAATCCAATCTCCAGTCTGTCTGATTGAGGATGTCAAGATAACAAAACAATTAACCTAGTCAGACATTTCGGACAGACATGCGCTAGCACTATAAAGCATGACTGTGACCTTTCACGAGAAAACGTACACTAACGCTTTTCCGTTAAACGGGCAAATTTAAACGGTTAGTAAACGCTTTTTTGGGTCGTTTAAACGTTTTTTTCAGATCGTTTAAACGCTTTTCCATATCGTTTAAACGCTTTTCCAGATCGTTAAACGGGTTGCTTCGGAAAGCAAACGGTTTACCAAAACGTTTAAATGGACTGGGTTGAAGAGCAAACGGTTTCTAAAAACGTTTAAACGATCTTGGAAAGTGATAAAACGGTTTTTAGTGATAAGCCTCAATAATTAAACTGCTTGCGGAAAGCAACGCGCGAGCGTCCTGTTCGCCCTGTAAACGTTTGCGGATAAGAGCATAAAATTATGTCACTGGATGGATTTCTATACTGGGGCAAGAAATTTCACTCAAAGGCGTGATCTTCGAGTTGAAACTGAAACAAAAAGCGCTAACTCCTTGCAGTTTGTTACTTTCAACTTTGCGAATAACTGCAAGGAAAACAATAACTTCAAATGCCCTAAACAGGTTTCAGACAACTAAAATAAAATCGTTGTACACGTACATCCAATCAGAATATGAACTACTCTCACGGTCATGATTTTGTAACATAGATTTTATGAAAGAGCGAATGCGCTAAAACAATAGTAGGTACTCTCGAAGTACTCTCTCTACTCTCAGTTTCTCAGTTTCCCTGTTCTTCGACCGATACAACGGGGAAAGTAAAAGCAAGCCGTTAAACTTACCTGAAAACTTGACTAAATTGCCATTTGCAGGCCTCTTCTTACGATGTCTGCTTTGCAATCTTGCGACTGACCGCTGTGTTCATAGTACTGTTGAACCGGCACCGAATGATTTTGAATGCGACCTTTCCTGATCCGACTTCTGATCCCGGGTGGTTTGTTTTGGAAGTGAGTTCCAGTGTTCCGACTTACTTACATTAATCAAAAATATCGTGCTACATACACTCGCACAAATGATTCGGCGCGGCGGTTCCTTGTTTTTCTGCAAGAACACTGATTATTCTAATCAGTTGAGGATATTGAGGCATTTATCTCTAACTACGCCGAGGAAAATGCGATTGTACTGTCTCCCTGGACGGATTCCTGGCTACAAGAATGACGATATCCGACTGCTCTCTTCTTGTGAAAGCAAGACAAGCGTCTGGAAGACTTACACCAACGTGTGAAGTGTCAAACAAGCGAGGCGTCGGGTACACGAAATTCTGGGAGCTGTGGCGGCAATTCCATCCAAACGTTGTTGTGGCAAAGCCAAGGACAGATCTATGCATGACTTGCCAACAAAACACCTGCAAACTACAGAGAGCGCCAAATCTGTCAGATGCTGAAAAATCGGAATGCGTGAGAGCTATCGAGATGCGTGCAGCAAAGCTGCTGAGGTACTAAGTGAGAGAGCCACAACCGATGATCGTGATGCCTGTTCTTGGAGGGCTACCATGCACTACTCTTTTGACTACGCACAGCAGGTACACATCCCGAGCAATCCTATGCAGCCAGGACCCATATACTTCAAGACACCGAGAAAGTGCGGCATTTTCGGTGTGATGTGCGAGGTCGTACCGCAACAGGTGAATTTTCTGATAGACGACTGGCAAAGGTGCGAATGCGACAATAAGTTATCTTCACTTTTACTTTGAGCATCATGGACAGGGGGAAACGGACGTGCATCTTAATGCTGACAATTGTGCGGGACAGAATAAAAACAATTATTTCATATGGTATTTAGCTTGGCGGGTTTTACTGGAACTGCACTGGAATGTTCTGTACTCATTTCTCATAACTGGACACACGAAGTTTGGCCCGGACCGTTGTTTTGGAATTGTCAAGAAGGCATACAAAGTGAATTATGTTTCGTCGTTGTATGAACTTGCTCGAATGGTTGACTCATCTAGTAGTGTGGGAGTGAACAAGGCTCAGTTGGTAGGCACGCATGATGGTAGAGTAATTGTACCGGTATATGATTGGGCAACATTTTTAGAACCGTATTTTCGCAAGATTCCGAATATTAAGCAGTTTCATCACTTTCGTTTTTCGCGTGACACTCCCGGCATGGTTTTTACTAAGGAACGTTTCTCATCAGCCGAGCAGGCATTCATGCTCCTGAAGAACCATGCAGTGCTCCCATCGCGAGCTGTCCTGCCTCAGACTGTTAGACCCGAGGGTCTAGCTAACGAAGCCAAAGGTATCTCTATCGTGAGATCCGGCAATTCTGCCGAACAGGAACAGAGGACTTTGTAGCACCAGAGCCGTGAACGAACACTTAGGTATAATTATATTATTCCAACATACCCATGTAAATTAGTATCCAACTCTGTGCCTGTTATTCAACATTAATTCAATATATTTACGCAGAGAGATAGTGCTATTACTTAACCCGTGAAATAGATTTTAGCGTAATAGCCACTATCTATTGACTGTAGAGATTGTTTCACGGGTTGCACGTTAAACCACTGTATTTATTGTGTGAATATTATGTATTTACACATAAATTATTTAATATATCACTCATTATAGAAATTGCAATGAATGTTAAGAGTTAGCCTAAACTTAGTTCTTGAAGTTGTAAATAAAACCTATACTCTATATTTAATCTTGTTGTCATCGCTGGAATTTTTGTTTTGTTTTACTAGACACTTTCAATGTTGTTGTTTTTACTAACGAAACATGTGACAACGCATGCGCTTTAACGGTTTGTAAGCCATTTTACTAAAGTCAGTCAATCTAAACAAATAGCCCCTTTGCAGCTAACAAATCACGTGGTTGTACTGGAGAGCAAAAAATATCTGATTACATTTATTTAAAAGAGCAACAGCGCTAAATTCAAAAGCTACGCAACGAATAGTAAGCCGAATAATATAGAAATTGTGCTCAAACATGATTTTACTCATTTTTTGAAAAACTACCGGTGTCGTAGGGATTTCGCCCCCCCAGGGATCTCGCCCTCCCCCTCCCCCGGGGGGGCGAGATCACTAGGGATTTCACCCCCCCGGGGGGCGAGATCACTAGGGATTTCACCCCCCCTTAGGGATCTCGCCCCCCCAGTGTAAACAGACTAAGCTGGGGATTTCGCCCCCCCCCCCCCCCCCCCCCCCAATTCTCTCGTACTAAAAGCAAGCTCGTTCGACGTTGCTTTAGCTAAAAACAGCTTTCGTGATCCAATTGATGTCATACTCGTACTCGTTCGCTGTATTCACTCGTTGGATATCAAGTCTTAGATACATTTCATAAACGTTTATCTTCGATCGTAATTCTTTTGGTGAAGACTTGATATTTTGAAATAAGACTATTGACGCATTTCAACTTTATCCGTGCATGTTGAAACAAACAACCAAATAGAAACAAGCAAACTGCTCATATAACAATTTTATTTAAACAATTAAAGTGATATATACACAGTTATTTAAATGTGGCAAGCTCTATTCTCGACGAAGCCTCTTCGATGATCGGCGTGCGCACGAACTACAGAGCCACTCAACGCTTGTATCAAATTGGCGACCAACACACTTCTGGGTTAGTTGCTCTTTTAATTCTGCAATTAGACTGTGAGCTTTGTGAAAAATAAACGAGTCAGGCCCAGGATAACAAATATATGTAGTTATGATATTGAATCATGTTTGCCGCGTAGCACCAGTAAGTGTAAAGAATGTAATATATAACGTGATAAGCTGTAGTGCTAAGTGTGCACGCCCTACGAGAGAAAGAGAAAAAATATCTGACCCGAGTCCCACTTGGGTCAGAGATTTTTTCTCTTTCCCTCGTAGGGCGTGCACACTTAGCACTACAGCTTACCAGGATAACAAATGTTTTTGTCAATCCAAAGAAATCCCGCCTCTTTGTTTTGGGCGCGCTTGGTTTTTAATACAGGCACAAGCACGACTTGTAAAATAGTGTAACAGATGAACAGCAACATTTTCGGCCTTCCTCTACAGATTTGTTCTAATAAGACGAATACCATTGCTTCTCTTTAGTATAGAAAGCGAAAAGAAGACTCCAAAGGCAAAGAATGTCAACAGCGCTAGCTTTGCTTTTAATGAAGCGGCGTGATTATTACGTTTTTCAAGCGCTGTAATATAGTCAACAATCGTATTTCAAGAGTTCACTTTAGTCTGGTTCCCAATGGTTCGCAGTGAAGAGGACCGCGATCGATCAATCGTAAGTTTGTTTTATAGACGGTTTTATTGATTAAGTAATCAAGTGTTGCAACAGTCTTAACAGTGACATATATTAAAGTTCATGTTCACTCAGCAAATCGTTAGGAGGGGGGGGGGGGGGGGGGGGCGAAATCCCTGAGGGGGACCAGTGAGGGGGGCGAGATCACTAGGGATCTCACCCCTGGGGGGGCGAAATCCCTAGTGATCTCGCCCCCCGGGGGGGTGAGATTACGGGGGGGCGAAATCCCTGGGACACCGGTATTTATTTTACAGTTTAGATTTCCACTGGCTTTTGTAGAAGAGATATCAATACACAATTTCCACCCTCAATCGACTTATTCGAGTGAGTGCAAGCTTTATCGTTAAGTTAGTTTGATATATTACTAACTCGCAGCCGTATTCTTGTAAAAATCCGACGGCTATTGCTGGTTTTCACTCAATCCCCTGAGATTCAAATGACAAAGGGCATGGCGGCCATGTTGGTGCCCCAACAAAAGAACCTAACGAGGAGTCTATTGTTTAAGGGCGCCAACATGGCGGCTATGACGTCAAGTGAAAACCAGCAATTAGTATTATCGAAATCAACATTTCTAGGACGTATGTTGAACTCAAATTCGCTTGCTAAGTTTGGATTTTGAACATTCCTGCGGGGCCTCACTGAACTTCTAAGCTCCTCCCCCATGAACAGTAGCACATACGCCACCTAATTAACCACTGAAATTACACACAAAAGGGCCTTTCAAAACGAGAACAATTGTCACATGAGCTTTGTAAGTTTAATTGGAAAAGTGACTGACCTGAAAAACTAACAGAACAACATAGAAAGCACTCTCGCATCATAAACAAACGTTCTAGCTGACGTTTTAAACCTTCAGCTTTAAAATGAGATGTTTATGTGTGCAGTAGAAGTCACAAATAAAGAACCAGCTGTTGTCTTTACTCAGAACAGGCAAAGTGAGAAAGATTAGCGGCACTGCCGATTTGATTTTAAACCAAAACGCTTTCAAGAACCCGGGTCAAGAACCGACATGAAAAACTAACAGAACAACGTAAAAAGCGCTCTCGCATCATAAAAAATGTTTAAGCAGATGTTTTAATCCTTCAGCTTTAAAATGAGATCTTTCTCGTGTTTCTGTGTGCAGTAGAAATCAACAAACAAAAATAAAGAACCGAACAGAACACGAACTCAATTCATTTGTTAATGAAGTATAATATTAGCACGCGACTGTTAGCTGCAAAGGGAACTCCAAACAGAGATACCAAATTAAGACAGAGCGCTCTTACATAAATACAGAGAGTAATGAATCTCTTATCAATGAATGGTCTATTGTCAGGTTGACTTTTTTGGAAACAATGGACTCTGATCGATTTAAGATTTGAACATGTTCGGAAAGGCATCGAACTGTCGGGTTCCACTTCATGGCCCGTTCGAGTAGCAGTCGGTAGTTGACAAAATCACTAACTTATGCATCAGAAGCAAACATTAAAACAGACTGTTAAGATCTTCAACTTTGAAAAGAGACCTTTCGCATGTTTGTGTGCGGAAAAAAAAGGTGCGAAATCAGTGCGCGATATTTCGGCCGAGTTCAAATTTCATGACGAACACTGGTTGAAATCTTGATTCTTTCGCGTGTCGAAAGTTTGCCTACTGATTGCAGTAAAACTGTTCCCTCGGCAGTTCGAATTGTTATCAACGAGCTTGGTTCATACGCGGATCAAACTGTGCATAAATGGCAATAATCAATTAGAATCAGCGCGTCCGTTGCTTTTGTCGGTAGCTGGATGTTCTATAATTAAATTTCCTTTGTTTTCCTTTGTTTCTCACCAACCAATGAAGAGTTTTTATCATTGCTTTGATCCGTAGGAGAGTATAAAAGCATAAACAAAATCATTACACATCATTCGATCCAGCGAAATCTGCGAAAGTCAATCTTGCTCATCCGTTTCAAAAGTTCTTGATTGTAATTCAGCAATGTCTATCAACGATAAAGTTCAGGTGATTTGGAAAACAGATTGTGAGTGGCGTGATCATTCGCACTGGCCAAAGAGAAAGGAGGTGAAACACCTCAATGAGAATACAGACAAGGGAAAGCGCTGGCCTACACTTAATCCTGGCGATGTAGTCAAAGTAAAATTTGGGAGGAAATGGTACGAAGCAGAGGTCGTGCAGAAATGGGAGGCAACAACATCATGGAAAGGTGAGCACTTAAAACACGAGTACTTTGCATGATATACCTCTTGAAGACTGTTGAGAACTCATTCTTATTACTTAATTATTTTCACTGACAGACACATCGCACGTGGATAGCGCAGAGACAGCGTCGCCAGTTTCACCGCAGACCCCGCCAGAACATCCATATGAGCAGTTTATCGCAGAACAATGTGAGAGAGAAGCAGTCTGGCAGTTGAACCGCACAAAGAAACGGGCATTGCAATTACCAGAGATGAGTGCGAACGACGCCTCCAAGGAGATGAGAGAGGACACAGATGGCCTTATACAACAGCTCCGGCAGAAGACGCGGGAATGCGAGGCACTGAAAGACCAAATCACGCAGTTGCAGGACGCCAAAGATCAGGCAGTTAAAAATCAGCTGGATGCAAGTGAAAAGTTTTGTAAGGTAACTAATGTTTTTCGTGTGTTGTGTGTATTGATAGCAGAGCTAGCACCTTATGCGCGCGTCATATGTCGTTTGCGGCATCACGCGCTAATCTCGTTTTCTTCTAATGTTTCAGGTTGTAGAAAAGCTCGAGGATTCCATCGCGTCCATGGAATCGAGAATGGAAGCTTCAGTTCACTGTATAATGGACAGACTGGATTCACTGGAGCGTTCCTTGTAAAGAGAAAAGCTAATGAATTAGCCAACAGTGTTGTAAATAATGCTAAATAATGTTTTCAATAAAATGTTTATTTTACTATTAATGAATAATGTACTTGCAATCTGGTGATATGGGTTTAAAAACAATGAACAAAGTTAAGCGCAACTGCCTCATGTGGACGCGTAAATATACCAGCAACACGGAACCCCGTTATTGGACCCTTGTGTCCTGAAGTGTGTCTGAACTGTTCTGTAAACCCCGGGATTTATTAAAGGACCACCCTACAGCGCAGCATGATAACTAGGCTGGACGAATAGTTTTATTATAAAGGAGAATAACATAGGTTGCGGTATTTTCGTGTCCGAAATCAGACACTTGTCTGCATCCCTGAGTCGACTATTGAATCAGAAAATTTGGAAGATGGCTTACCAAAACGTTCTAGCGGTGATCTCGACTCTCCAAAACATTTGTGCATTCTGTCACCAAATAAGACAAGGATTGCGTTACAAAACACCGTGCTGGTGTTTTCCGTTCATCTGATAAACTTTTATAGCTTCTGTGGTTTCAAACTCAGATCCGTCAGTCCTTAAGAATTTTTGTTGAAGTAATTCCGTATGTTTTCAATAGCTGTTATTACGACTGAGCCAAATACCATGAAACGGTCAGCGGTTTCACCCATCTTATCCGGTCATCGACTCGTTTGAGGCTGTTTCAGCTTTGAGCTTGTTTGAGTGAAATTTTCCATGAAATATCGTAGTTTTACTCTGCTTTATCATTCCTGTCTCTTCATTCGATGCACTAGTAGCGATTGTAAGACGCTGAGTGGCCTAAGCTTCATAAGGCTGAATGCGAAGAGGAGTTATCGTGTGAGTTGTTGACTTTAAAGCCTAAAGGACCCAAGAAGCTTCTGAAGACAAGGCTTGTAAAACAAATTCCGTCAAATCACTCCAGTGGCCAAGGACAGACACTGCTTAGCATTTATTCTTGCTTTTCTTTAGAAAATAATCGTTTGGGGCATTATCTTCTTGGTGATCTCCGTTCAACGTGACTCCATCTCATTTCGAAATGGTTGACCCGAAAGCCTCGTTTTCATGAGGACTGATGGGTGAAACCGCTTACCATTTGGCTCAGCCGTAATAACAGCTATTGATTCTCTGTTGACATGTGCTTTCAGCCGTGAAGACTGATTGTCTGGTTTTTGACAACTAAATATAATATTCTGGAGTTCTTTTTATTTAATGTGGATCTGTTTTCCAGTGGTCCGAGTCTTGAATTCCGCGACACAGAAGTGTGATATCTCCGCAAACTGATTTGAATAATCAATGACTCCGCAGTGTTTGTTTTGCTTTTGAGATCGCACCAAAAATTCTCTACAGATAAAATTTTCTTTTAGAAATCGAGATGCTTACGGAATCCAACGGTTTGAAAGTTTTCACTTCATTTACGTACATGTATAGTGATTACTTTTTTGAGAGTTATCTGAATAAAATACATGATTTTGAAACCCGTAGAGCTGTGACTAAATTGAGATTATCGGCTCATCATTTTCCAATTGAACGTGGTCGTTATTTACGCATACCAAGAGATAAAAGGATTTGTACGGTTTGTGATTCGAATGAAGTTGGCGATGAATTCCACTATCTTCTCAAATGCGGAAATCACAATATAGCACAAGCTCGGACCTTATTCTTGAACAAATTATACGACCAAAATCCTTCCTTCTCTTCATTCGATCTTTCTTCGCTATTTTACTATGTGATCTCAATGAAAGATCAGAATATTATAAAGCTAAGCAGCATCTATATAAAACAAGTTATAGATTTATACGATGAAATTGCAAATTAGCCTATTACATATTTACTTTTTATTATTACTTTATTTGATTTATTTTTCCTCCACTTATGCTTATTGGATGTACACTGATGTACTTTTGTCTCAAAGTGCCAATAAAGATATATTGTATTGTATTGTATCTGAACAGTTTCCACATGATGCGAAAAACGGATGACGAACGGTCTGGCCCTGTTGTGAAACTTAATCTTGATTGAGAAGTACTATAATCGCATTATTAACTAGAAAGCTTGTAATGCACAGTTAGATCAGAACGCACAGATTGTAATGAAGTGAGGACGTAGAAATAAACGAAGAAAACTATCGAAGTATTGTGAAGATTCAGTCTGTGAAACCAGCGACAGCGGAGACTAAGAGCGCGACAAGAGTTCCGCAAAACGTGGTCCTTCGAGCCGGATAGTACTGAGTTGGTTTGGAAATGGCCGAACAACTGAGGAAAAAGAAAAGAATGAGAACAGGCCATCGAGTGTTCGTGGCCAAGATATTCTCCCAAATGACGGCGTGCATAAGCAGCGAGTACAGTGAGAGCGTGAGACAGAAGGCGCTTCAATTGAAGTCTTCGCTAGAAGAGCAACTCGCTGCGATCAGCACGTTAGACGAAAAAATACTACCGCTGATAGAGGATGAGGATGGAACGGATGAAGAAATCGCCGAGGAGATCGAGCGAAGTTGCACCCTAAGAGCGAAAATCAAAACTGTGGTGAAGTTCATCGAAGAGCGATTGGCTCCAGCAGCGCAAGCTACACCGCCGGCGAGCCCTCAAGCGGGACAACACGAACAGCATACACACGAGAGGAGGCAAGTACGCGTGAGATTACCTAAACTGGAGGTTAAGAAATTTACGGGAAAAGTGCACGAGTGGCAGGAGTTCTGGGACTCATTCGAGAGCGCCATTGAACATAACGACGCCCTTTCAGACATCGACAAGTTCTCATATCTGAAAGGACTGGTAGAAGAACCAGCAAAGTCAGCGATTGCTGGATTTGCGCTGACGGCGGCGAACTATGGAGAGGCCGTAGAACTGTTGAAGAGGCGTTTTGGGAAGAAAGCGGCCATTCAAAGGGCGCACATCAACGAGCTGATGAAGGTGTTGCCAGTTTATAACGAGAGAGATACTTCACGGCTGAGAGCACTCTACGATACTGTAGAGACTCAGAGACTATAGAGGACTAGTGGCTTTAAACGTGGAAGAGTCCGGGTACTCGAGTATTGTTGTTCCCTCTATTTTGGAAAAGCTGCCAGAGCCTTTGAGACTGACTATAACGAGGGGAGAAAATCATTTGGAGTGGGAGATGAAGGATTTACTTGTTGCTGTGGGAAAGGAAGTCGAACTGCGGGAAGAATATCAGCTAAATCGTCAGGACAGAACTGCGAGGAATGGTGAAATGCATAATGACATGTACAGAAACGAAGGGAGAAAGAGAAGCAGTGGGCCATCAACCGCGAGTACTTTGTTGACGGGCCAAAGCAGAGAGAACTGTGCATTTTGCTGAGGCGGACACGTGCATGAGGACTGCACCGTGAACACGGACCCCAAGGAACGTAAGAGACTTGTGGGTAAATATGGTAGATGTTTTAAATGTGTAAGGAAAGGCCACAGAGCCCGGGATTGTAGGGTTAAGGTAACTTGTAAGTGGTGTAAGGGCGAGCACCATACGTCACTTTGTATGTACGAGGTACAAAACCCCGAGGGAAGTGGGGCGGTCAGTAACCAAGCGGCCGCCGCGGCTAGCGCGCCTAATAGCATGCATGTTGGGACCGGAAATCGTGTGGCTTTACAGAAGGGAAAAGGGGAGCGAAGGATTAGAGTTTTGTTTGACTCAGCGAGTCACAAATCATTTGTAACAGAGCGCGCGGTACAGACTATGTCTTTAGAACCTATAAGGAGTGAATGGTTAAGCGTAAGCACGTTTGGGCGCAAGTCCACTGAGTCTATGTTAAGAGGCGTAGTTGCGCTAGATTTGACCCCAACAGGAGGCGGCGAAGTTATGCGCATAGAAGGGTTTGTAGTTCCGGATATTTCAAACATTCAGAATGAACATCTAGAGTTAGCGCGAAAAGAGTATTCGCATTTAAGGGGTGTATGGCTTTCGGATGTTTGCAGGCATGAAGAAAGTTTAGAGATAGACGTTTTGATAGGAGCAGACTTCCTGTGGAGGTTTCAGACCGGTCGTACCATAAGAGGGAAGATAGATGACCCGGTAGCGATAGAGACAAAATTAGGATGGGTTCTTTCAGGTCCCTTGAGAGGTAGTGAATTGGGCCGAGGGCAGGAAAGTCAGTGCAATTTTGTAGCTCAGAATAACACGAAGACAGAGAAACTAGACAGAGACATTCAGATGCTGTGGGACTTAGAAACAATAGGCATCAAGGAGCGTGACGAGGTATGTGAAGAATTTGCTGATAATATATCGTTCACTGGACAGAGTTACTCGGTAAAACTACCCTGGATTTGGAAAGTAGGTCACGAGAGTTTGCCTAGTAATTACGCGAATAGCATGTCGCGATTGAAGGGTCAAGTAAAGAAGCTCAGGGAAGAACAAGAAGTGCTACTAGCGTACGACTCGGTAATAAAGAAGAACGCACAGAGCAGTTATTCAGAGAGCTTGGTTGGGTCCCCTTACTTGATCGATGGCACTTTCATAAATGTCTTACTGTCTTTAAATGTTTGAATGGACTTTGTCCACCTTATCTTAGGAATTTGTTTTCTCGTAATTCTGATGTCCATAATTACAATACTCGCAATAGGTCTAATCTCCATATGGTTAAAATATCCTCTAAATCTGGTTATAGATCCTTTGCCTATTCAGCAGCTAAGTTTTATAACAGTCTCAGTTCAACCATTAAGAGCTCTCATTCTATCAGAACCTTCAGCGCCAATTACTGGTTGGACTCGTCTGCCAGATCATTATAGTTTATCATTATAGTTTATTGTTATTATTTTATCAGTAGTTTAACATTATTATTATTATTATATATAGTTACATATTAGTTACATATTAGTAGTTAGGTTAGTTTTTTATCTTAGATATGATTGCTTGTCTGTATTTATTGTTATGTTTGTATTTGTATTATATCTTAGACGCACAGCTTCAATGTAAATAAGTGTTAGCTTTTTTGAATTCTGTGCATAATAAAGTATCTATCTATCTATTAAAGAACAACTAGAAGCAGGAATTATAGAGAAGGTCATGGAGTTAGAAAGTTATCTGCCACATTTACCGGTAATACGTAGACAAGCGAGCACCACTAAACTAAGGGTCGTATACGATGCGTCAGCAAAGGAAAGAAACGGTAAGGGGGTGTCACTCAATGACTGTCTTCATGTGGGGCCATCGATGAATCCTCTGCTATTTGACATCTTAGTTAGGTTTAGACAGAAAAGAGAAGCTCTAATTGGAGATATAGAGAAAGCGTTTCTAGACAAAGCGGACAGGGACTGCCTCAGGTTTTTGTGGTTAGAAGATGTGCTTGACCCTAGCTCAAGAACCGTTGTTTATCGTTTTAGCCGCGTCGTATTTGGGTTAAATTCATCGCCATTTCTGTTGAACGCAACGCTTAGACATCACATTTCGAAGTTCAAAGAATCGGATCCGGAATTTGCGAGCAAGCTCTTCGAGAGTTTCTATGTTGACGATCTGGTATCAGGAGAAAGCAACGCAGACGACGCGTACAGGCTTTACGAGAAGGCCAAACAGAGGTTAGCAGAAGGCGGTTTTAAGCTGCGGAAATGGAAGACTAACAATAAGAATTTGCGAGAGCGCATAGCAGACGGAGAGAAAGAAACTAGGCGCTGTCAACAAGAAAACTACAAAGGCGTGACGGGTGACTCTGAGACTTACGCAAAGTTAACATTGGGGCCGGAGCTAAGTTCTGAAAAGGTTTTAGGACTACAGTGGAATTGTGAAGAAGACACAATTAATTTTAGTTTCAGGCAGATTGTCGACAAAGCGGCTAGAGCACGGTCAACCAAGCGTAGCGTGTTAAGCTTATTAGCAGGTTTGTTTGATCCGCTGGGAATAATCGGACCGGTTTTAGTAAGTACAGTGTATGAAGATTCTATTTCAAGAGCTTTGTAAGGGTAAATTGGACTGGGACGTTGAACTTCAAGGAGACGCAAGGAGGAAATGGGACGCGTGGATTGAAGACTTGTCGAGAGTGAAAGAAATTACAGTCCACAGATGTTTGTATGAACATACAAAGGAAGAAGTTCTCGAGTGCTGCCTACACGGGTTTGGTGACGCGAGCAGCAAAGCTTATTGTGCCATGGTATATCTCGTCTACCGGACGAACGAAGGAAGTCACGTAAGACCGATAGCCAGCAAGACCAGAGTAGCACCTCTAAAGAGTCTGACGATCCCTCGCCAAGAGTTAATGTCTGCTTGGATATTAGCCCAGCTCATGGACACGGTAAGGCGGGCGTTAGAGACGCGGTTAGAGGTGAGTGGCACTAAGTATTGGTCGGATAGCAAGACCGCGCTGTGCTGGATACGGAACCGAGGGGAGTGGAAGCAATTTGTCCGCCACAGAGTCAACAAAATGTTGCAGTTGACGAGCAAAGAGGACTGGGAACATTGCCCGGGTGAAGACAACCCAGCAGACATAGGGTCCAGGGGGCACTAGCGTCGACGCTCAAGGAAGACAGGCTCTGGTGGGAAGGCCCAGAATGGTTGACACGAAAACGAGGCGAATGGCCAGTTGCGGAGGAAAATGTGCAAACCCCAGAAAGCCGTGAGGAAGAGAAGAAAACTGTGTCAGCCTTGATAGTAGAGGTACAGCAGAAGCTAGGTATCAGCAATGTGATAGATATAAACAGGTACGGTAGATTTGAAAGACTAGTGCGTGTGACTGCATGGGTAAAGCGATTTGTAAGTAACTTGAAGAGAAAAGTCGGTAAAGAAGAGAAATTTGCAGGTATGTTACAAGTGACAGAGTTGAGCGAAGCAGAAATTGAGTGGGTGAAAGCGGCACAGACAGAGTTAAAGAAACAAGGCAATTTCAAGCAATTGGAAAGTGAACTGGAGATCACCGAGGGTGCTGGAATCTTGAGATGCGGGGGAAGGCTAGTAAATTCTGACTTAGAATTTGACGCTAGGAGGCCGATCATTTTGCCTAAAGACCACAGATTAGCTAAGCTGATTATAGCAGAGTGTCATAGTAGAGTTCACCATAGCGGTGTTAGGGCCGAGCTACCGAGCACGGTAACAGTGGAGGCTCCGATAGTGAGAAGCACTCCAAGGCGCGCAGCAGCTTTAGACGCTAGCTGGAAAACTAGGAGCTGCTTGACTCGTAGACGAGTCAAGGAGGGGAGTGTGTTGTGAAACTTTCAGGTAGTTAATTTATACCGGTAGTAATTACCATAATGAACGTTAAACAATTACCTTAGAGTTAGCCTTAATTAATTGAAAACGCTCGGATGGTAAAATAGCCCAGGAAATAGCTATTGTTATGATACAGAAGCGGTAAATTGTAGAAGCTTAGGCTATTGGTTTAGTAAGTAAGTAATTAGTTGTCGTAAACTTAATCTTGATTGACAAGTACTGTAATCGCATTATTAACTTTTAAGAACAAAGGACTCGAATACAAAGAAAGCTTGTAATGCACAGTTAGATCAGAACGCACAGATTGTAATGAAGTGAGGACGTAGAAATAAACGAAGAAAACTATCGAAGTATTGTGAAGATTCAGTCTGTGAAACCAGCGACAGCGGAGACTAAGAGCGCGACAAGAGTTCCGCAAAAGGCCCGTTTAACCTGTGAGAGGTCACAGTTTATTTATATACACCAACAGATAGTACACTTTACGCAATTCCCATAAGTAAGCGAGTTTCGAACTGTTTGAATTAAGTTGAACTTCTTTTGGGTCGAACTTCTTGAAGTTCTGGCGATGCGAGCTACAGTAACTCGATGAGGGTGCACGTTTGTTTACTGGCTCGTCCATGGCAGAGGACGCTCACCAAGGCTCACCCGCGGTAAGAAATACGCACTAGATCGATCTGTCAAAACAAAAAGAAGATAAGTTCTCAAGGTGAAGTACGAAGCGCCACGTGCAAGATAGTTTGGTTGTTCAATCAAACGGTTTGCCAAGGCAATTAAACGGGCAGGCTGGAAAAGCAAACGATTTCTGAAATCGATTAAACGAAATTCTAAACCGTTTAAACGAATTTGGAAAACGTTTAAACGACCTTTTTACCCGTTGAAACGGATAACAAACGGTTTAGAGCACTAAACGGAAAAGCGTTAGTGTACGTTTTCTCGTGAAAGGTCACAAAAAATTGTGTTAAATCAACAATTTAAAAGAAAATGTCCGTTTCATAACATATCTTTTCATGTGAAGAAATCTGCAGTTCGACAGAATATCATATTTTCTCCTTTGAGAGAGATTAAAATACAACGCCGAGTGAAATATGCGGGAATGTTTTCGAACGGTAAGTGGTAACATGAGAGTGAGCCATTCCATGACATAGGTCATAACCACAAGTCCGCAACGATACGATCTCTGTTATTCTTAGTTGTATAGTTCATCAGAACACGGCCGCTACATTGCCTAAATAAAACGGCAGGATTAGCTAACGGCTAGTCCGGAAAACTCATCTAGCTAATCCAATTCTTGCTGATGCTAAAACGGAGCCCTTACGATTAGGCCTTTTCGTATTCTACCCTACCCTGGGTACCAGAGGTTCTACTGTCTCCATTCGCTAAAGTTAGTCGCCGAGGAGCGAAGCGACGAGAACCTCTGGTGGCACGGATAGCCAATCTCACTTCCATGTTCGAATTTGGTACAGAATTTGTACCAGGCTTATTATTGGTTAGTTATAATTAGGAATGATATCCGTCGATATGATTGGCTAGATAACTTAGCGAACGAAAAACCGGTTTGGGATTTACATTTAATCAAGATGACGACAGAAGACTCCATGCAAAAGTATTTCTCTGAAGCAGTTTCTGTAGAGATCGAAAATCTCAAACCTCAACAAGATGAGTCAATTTTGAAATTCATGCAGAAGATGTTTTTGCTGTGCTGCTTACTGGTTGGGGAAAGTCTTTGGTGTTCGAAATGATTCCCGCGTAGCGTTCGATTCGTGGTCTGCATTGTCCTCAGAAAGCCACTGTTATAGTTGCGTGTCCTTTAAATTCACTTGTGGAATCACACATTAGAGAGCTGGAGAGTCGAGGAATCAAGGCATGTTCGCTATAAAGCAGGTTTCAGTCCAGGTTTCAGTGGAGTCTTTTGCATTATCTGAACATGATTTCGAACACACAAGTTACTAGTCGGCACGTGTAGCGCAAATCAGTGGTGCGGAAAAGTGTAAACATGTATTTGACAGCTAACAGACGTCATGACGGCAAAACCGGTTATTCGAGAAATGTGATACTAGTTCAAACATGGAAGTGAGATTGGCTATCCGTGCCACCAGAGGTTCTCGTCGCTTCGCTCCTCGGCGCCTAACTTTCTAACTTTCGCGAATGGGACAGTAGAACCTCTGGTACCGAATGGGACAGTAGAACCTCTGGTACCCAAGAAGAGCTTGTAAAATCTAAGTTATTCGGCAGTGCTAAAACGGAGCCCTACCGATAAGGGCTTTTCACGTTCTACCCGACGTTCTACTCAGAACAGCAATGCACAAAACGGGAGGCATGTGTTTACTGGAAAACAATTATATAGTTTCTACAATTATCAGAATCATATTGTATATGAATAAGCAGCACGTCCGCGAGAATTCTGCAAACAGTACCTATTTTGTGGCCTAAAAAGGGGGCAGATTAAATGTCCGGAAGCTTTAACACTGCAGAATAACGTTGATTTCACAACTAGGGTTTGACAAGCTCATCTTGAGACACGAAAAGCCGGTTTATCGGCGTCATAGTGCTCTGTTTCAACACTCCCGAGAAACTTCGATTTCACAACTAGATTTGACAAGCTCGACAAGGGATAGAACGTAAAAAGCCGGTACATGTCTCCGAGTAACTTAGGTATGACTAACAAGCCCTGTCGTCTCGGTTTGAACGAGAAAATCCCTAATCGCAAGGGCTCCGTTTTAGCACTGCCGAATATTGTGAATAGCCCTAAACGTAAGGGCTCCGTTTTAGCACTGCTGAATATCGTGAATAGCCCTAAACGTAAGGGCTCCGTTTTAGCACTGCCGAATATCGTGAATAGCCCTAAACGTAAGGGCTCCGTTTTAGCACTGCTGAATAACTTAGATCTCGGTTCATATCGTGAAAAGTTCTAATCGTTTAGGCTCCGTTTTACAACTGCGGAATAACTTAAATTTGACAAGCTCGTCTCGGTTTATATCGTGAAAAGCCCCAATTGTAAGGGCTCCGTTTTAGCACTGCCGAATAACTTAGATTCTCAGGTATATATCGAAAAGCCGTAATCGTAAGGGCTCGTTTTACCATTTCCGAATAACTTAGATTTGACAAACTCATTCAGGTATATCGTGAAAAGCCGGCTAATCGTAAGGGCTCCGTTTTAGCACTGCCGAATATCGTGAATAGCCCTAAACGCAAGGTCTCCGTTTTAGCACTGCCGAATATCGTGAATAGCCCTAAACGTAAGGTCTCCGTTTCAGCACTGCCGAATATCGTGAATAGCCCTAAACGTAAGGCCTCCATTTTAGCACTGCTGAATAACTTAGATCTCGGGTAAATATCGTGAAAAGATCTAATCGTTAAGGCTTCGTTTTACCACTGCCGAATAACTTAAATTTGACAAGCTCATCTCGGGTGATATCGTAAAAATCCATAATCGTAAGGGCTCCGTTTTACCATTGCCGAATCACTTAGATTTGACAAGCTCTGCTCGGGTAGAATGTGAAAAGGCCTAATCGTAAGGGCTCCGTTTTAGCACTGCCGAATAACTTATATTTTACAAGGTCGTCTCGGGTATATCGTGAAAAGCCTCGTTTTAGCACGGCCGAATAACTTAGATTTGACAAGCTCATCTCGGGTATATCGTATCGTGAAAAGCCGGCTGTAAGGGCTCCGTTTTAGCACTGCTGAATAACTTAGATCTCGGGTCATGTCGTGAAAAGTCCTAATCGTTAAGGCTTCGTTTTACCACTGCCGAATAACTTAGATTTGACAAGCTCATCTCGGGTTATATCGTGAAAAGCCCCAACTGTAAGGGCTCGTTTTACCACTGCCGAATATCGTGAATAGTCCTAAACGTAAGGTTTCCGTTTTAGCACTGCCGAATATCGTGAATAGTCCTAAACGTAAGGTCTCCGTTTTACCACTGCCGAATATCGTGAATAGTCCTAAACGTAAGGTTTCCGTTTTAGCACTGCCGAATATCGTGAATAGTCCTAAACGTAAGGCCTCCGTTTTAGCACTGCCGAATATCGTGAATAGTCCTAAAGGTAAGGTTTCCGTTTTAGCACTGCCGAATATCGTGAATAGTCCTAACCGTAAGGCCTCCGTTTTAGCACTGCCGAATATCGTGAATAGTCCTAAACGTAAGGTTTCCGTTTTAGCACTGCCGAATATCGTGAATAGTCCTAAACGTTAGGGCTCCGTTTTACCACTGCCGAATAACTTAGATTTGACAACTGAGCTCATCTCAGGTTATATCGTGACTCCGTTTTAGCACTCCCGAATAACTTAGATCTCGGGTAAATATCGTGAAAAGATCTAATCGTTAAGGCTTCGTTTTACCACTGCCGAATAACTTAGATTTGACAAGCTCATCTCGGGTGATATCGTAAAAATCCCAAATCGTAAGGGCTCCGTTTTACCATTGCCGAATCACTTAGATTTGACAAGCTCTTCTCGGGTAGAATGTGAAAATGCCTAATCGTAAGGCCTCGGTTTTAGCAATGCCGAATATCGTGAAAAGCCCTACTCGTACGGGAGTTTAAGGGCTCGTTTTAGCACTGTCGAATAACTTAGATTTGACAAGCCCATCTCGAGTATATATCGTGAAAAGCCGGCTAATCGTAAGGACTCCGTTTTATCAGTGCCGAATAGAGTGAAAAAGCCTAATCGTAAGGGCCTCGATTTAGCACTGCCGAATAACTTAGATTTGACAAGAATTATCTCAGGTATTTCGTGAAAAGCCGGCTAATCGTAAGGGCTTCGTTTTAGCACTGCCGAATATTGCGAAAAGCCCTAATCGCTAGGGCTATGTATATTGATTAAGTTGTGAAATCTAAGTTACTTGGGAGAACAGAACGTCAAAAGCCCTAATCGCGAGGGCCATGTGACATATTTAGAATAGAATGCGAAAAGCCCTAATCGCTAGGGCTGTGTATATTGATTAGGTTTTGAAATTTATGTTACTTGGCGGAATATATCGCGAAAAGCCCTAATCGCAAGGGCTATGTATACTGATTAGTTTTTGAAATCAACGTTACTCGGCGGAATATACCATGTAAAGCCTTGATCGCTAGGGCTCTGTTAACAACGCCGAATACACTGTTAACTTAGATTTTACAACTATATAATGTCGGTGGAGTAGAGCATTAAAAGCCCTGCTAGCTAATCGTTATGGCTCTGTACATTCCTGTACTCTACTAGCAAAATGAACCGCCATGAGAGACGGCTGTTATCTCAAGCTATTACTCTGCTAAGTTAAAGTACATTCTGCCGTACAACTAAACATTCACTAGATCATCTCACATGGGATCTTATGGGGGTCATAACATCATTCAGTAAACATATCAACACTATAAAGCATATCAGTGTCGTATTTCTCTTGATAATGCAGCTGGTGTATCAATTCAAGAAAAGTACATGGGGAAATGGAGACTAAAATTCAGACTGCCACCGTGTTTGTTTGTACTCTGAAGATCACAAATTCATATATTTTATGTAAAACTGGCAAATATTTGAAAGTAAAGAAACGCAAAAACGGAAATCTCGTTTAGAAGGATTGCTGTAGTATCGAGTCTAATATTCAGTGAATGGTATTTAGGCGTGAGGGAATTTGATCCCAACGTACGTGTATGTTGTAGGTCCAATATTTCCGATCAGGTCGTCTGCTTTGAGTTAAATCTCATGTTACATCGCGGTCCACGTCTTGCAAAACATCGCATAGTGATATATCAGCTTCTCGTTCGGTTGTCTCGCTGTTCTTTCTGTCCTAACAAGGGCGAGATGTGAGTGGAGAACGGTAACCTTCATGAAATATGAATCCAACGGCAAACGTCCTCGGTAGCTGAGAGCTTAACGGCCCAATAAAGGAAGATGACACTTCCCGCCAATAATTTAGTGTGATCTCGCTTGGAACGTACACAAAATGCCTGATAGACTTCGCGAAGTACATGCAAGGTAAGTGACCACCACTGACAACGTGTGGATGCTTTTTTATGTGTTTTATAAATACAATATTCCTTTTTTATGGTATCAGTGTGAGTGATGGAATAGCGATTTCCTTGTCATATATTTTAGGCTAAAAGCTCTCATGTTTAGAAATATGTCAACGCTTTCAGTTCAGGTATGTGTTAAAAGGACCTTACCATTAGGGTTTTTGCATTAAAACCCCTGATGCTAAGGGATTTTACAGCCTATCCCCTAATCATTAGGGCTGGTGACCACATGTGGCTTGTCAAACACCTAATCATTAGGGCATTTCGAATATAATCCCTAATGATAAGGGCTTTTCAGAGGTCAGCCCTTATCAGAAGGGCCGTGAAACGACATGCCGGAATTAAATGTTGTGCTTGGAATTAAATACAGAAGCGTTTTAAAGTTCTTTATTGCACTTATCAAAAGTCTAGATGTAGAGAATCATCTTTTCAGTTATTTTGGCGATACGACGTTATTTTGGCCGAGAAAATCAAAGCAAAAGTTTATGTAAATCAGGACAAAATCACTAGTAGATTTAAAGATCACTTATTGCTTGGTGATTTCCTTTGTTTTCATGAATTATTAATGAGTTTGATAATAAATACTAAAAGACTTGTAAAAAACTGACAATCATCAGCTTATTTAAATATTTATAAAATGAGTGGCTGTATTATATTGCCATATACAAGTATATAAAAACATTATATAGATCTGAGCCAAAGGTGAGGATCTTTAGATCTGATATAACACAGACACACATTTCATGAAATTACCGTAAACACCAGCAGATAAGCCGCACCCCGAGTTTTGAAGCTTAAATTTTGGGAAAAAAAGTTTTGAAAGGAAAATCAAGACTAGAAATGCCCATCACCTTCCTTGCCCCATTGAACTTTCAACGAGATTACTCCGTAGTTTTACCCACAATTTTAAATCGGAAAGTGTTTAAACTTCATGTCTACTTGCCTACACATATACAATAGAACTTTCCATAGCATTTGCTTGATGTCTATTGTTAGCTAAATCAAGCTTGCATGCAGTCGCGTTCATCAAAGCTTAGTAACCACACATTTTATTGGAAGAGAGAAAACTGGACACTAGAATGCTGCCATGTACGTGTGAACAGAAATAAAAACATGGATCGCAGTGAGAAGTTTGCCTTTTCATCTGCTGTACGTGGTTTAATATTACATCTACAACGACATCTGGAAGTCATCTATCGGGGTCGAGAAACTGATTGCTCATATTAGAGAGATGGAAAATCAGATCGACAGATTTACTGTTAATTAAAAGTACTAAGCAGTGGAAAAACAGTCCAGGTGATCGTCTACCACTTGAGTACTCCGGAATAGCGTGGTATTTTCTCGCTCGCAGAGAAACTATAACTGTTGAAGTTACTGGGAAACGCCAACACTGCACAAAGCTTTGTGGTGGAATGGAGATTCTGTGTCTGGTGACATTTAGTTGTTTGAGAAAAGTGACTGATCTTTTAACGAAGAAGATTTAACGGAAGGATCAGGAACAAGTAACAAACAAGAAACTTGGTGGCTCTTTTAGGAGCCACCAAGCTTGCAAAAGTGATGATCAGTGCTTCCTTTCTTTTTGTTTTGTGTAGTTTTAATCAGTCTGACTTTATTTTTTTTTAAACGTTAATTTATGGAAATTTATTGGACCTTTTCTAGATGTTCTCGCAGATAAACCGCACCCCTGATTTTCAACGAAGATTTTGGGTAAAAAGGTGTGGTTTATCTACCGCTGTTTACTGTACTATATAATGACTTCTAAAAGTTTATAAATTAAAAAATAATAATTTTCATAAATTTTAATGAAATTACTTGTTTATACATTTTAGTAGCTATGTTGTGCAATCACAAAAAAAGGGTCCCACATTGATGGTCCAGTTGAGTTTACAGTGAGCCTTTGTGTTGGGCTCTCATGCATATTGCATCATTGCACTTAAATTTGGGAGTACAACCCAGAGTCTTGCCTTGTTGAGCTGAGGATCTCCACACATGTCTTTATACAGATTTTCACTGCAAAGCCCTTGGTTTTATAAGGAATGACTGGGAGGATCTATATGTAGACTTCACTATAAAGATTTGTATAAAGATTCAAGATTGAGGCCTTTTTCATTAGTGTGTACATGCATATGCTTCTTCAATCGTCCTGTGAACTAATCCAAACCCTACCCCTACATTTAAAAACACCCTAACTGTCCACAATGGGTGCTCACTAACTTAGGGTGTTTAGAGCTACATTTGTGTACATGTGGAGAAGGAAGAGAAAAGGTCTCAATTGTGAAGACCCTCACTCTCTGGTAAAGTGTATATACATGTATATAGACCCTAGTGTTTTTATCAGGTATAAAGCAACATGCACCTGACTGATTTGATTCATCTAATTGGACAAAATGCTCATGAATTGTGCATAAATTTTAGAAGAAATTAAAATTATTGTTCTATAAAATGTTTCCCAAAACGTTATATACTAACAGTACGCGTGAGCTGAGGAAATGTTCCATTCACCCTAAAGCCTTGGTCAAACAGACTTACAACTTAGTTAATGCAAGCTGACTTGCATAGTCTTAGACCTACGTTCAGCTTGCCAATTTAGGGTGGCCAAAGTTTCGAAATAAACTGCATTTGGATGTACATGTATATGTTTTAAGTTTTCTTATGATTATTTTCTTTTGCTTTTCCAACCAGGAATGACTTTAATTTGTACCTAAGTTTGCATAAAATTTTAGTCTTAAGAATTAGAAAAGGCATATCTTTTGCTGTATGTATGATAAATGGATATATTTAGGTACAGGGGGTACAGAAATGGATCCGGTTTTATAAGAAAAAATAGCTCCAAAATAGTGTGAAAATATTATACTTCAATTTTCACACTCATTATAAAAGTCCTTTATAACACAGAATTCTACATTAATATTCTAAATTAAATCAAAATCCAGATTCTGAAGTGCAGCACATACATTTGTATATATTAATGCATCATAAACATTAGAGTACTCTCCCTAGTGGCTTTACATTATTCTAGGTATCCAGTAATATAATGGTGAATACGCTGTGTTTAATTTAGGAAGGCAAGTGGCTTTGTGCAGCCAGAAGGTACAGCAGAGCTTTGAAGCAGCTCATATTATTACAGGATGAGTTGGCAGGAGATGGAAGCAAGCAACATGGTAAATTTGAGAAAATTATTCTACAAAATATAATATTTTGTTGTTGTCATAGATGGAGTGGATCCTTCAAACTCAATCTCAGATTGATAATTACTGATAAAATTTTGCCATCCAAAAATAAAATAAAACAGACACTAATGTCCTTGAAAAGGGGATTTATTAGTTTACGGAATCAAAAATTATGTAAAGTGTACTGTCTTAGTTAATATTAATTATATGAATTATACATTTTTAAAGCTGTATAGATACAAAATAAAAAAACAATTTGTACATACCCATGCCTTCTCAAAACGAACAAAGGAATACCCATGCATCTCTAAAAACATTTGGCAGGATAAATGCTAACTAGGGTTTGCAGGCAAATTAAAAACTAGCCTGTTTCATGCTCTCAGGTAGTAGGGAAGGGAGCAAAAGTCTCCCTCTTCTTTCTTTTTGTCCTTCTCGCTAAGTTTACTCAAGAGTGGTGAAGGTGCGATCAGCAAGTGCTGGCACTTGCTGATGTCTTGAGTAAACATGCAAGAGGGACCTCTGACACACAGGGTAAATGGCAGGGAAAAGAAATAGCCACTAATCACATTCGTTTTGCTATAGTTACAGCATTTTAATAGCAGCAATTAACATTAAATATTTTTAGTTTAAAGAAACAAACAATAAAACAAAACTACATGTAAATAATTACTGGTTATTTCATGGTTTTCTATGGGATACGGGCAAATATTTAATGAGAAATTTGTATTATTTGGTATACAACTGGCCTTTTGGCGAGTTGTATAACTGCAAATGTTCTTGCCGGAAAAACATTTTTTCGAGTGGAGGACACGTCACAAGACTAATTATGTATTCAAAATCTTGAATTCTTATTGGCTGATAAAGAAAGGGTGTGAAATTTTGTGTATTTTGATTGGCCTAGATCTAGCCATGAAATACCGCTCTGTATTTAATAGAAAAAACAATGAAATACCGCCCTGTATTTCATAGTAAAGCTGAGCTCTGATTGGCTGGAATATAAGATTTATAGGATAATGAAGGAGATTTGTTAGTTTTTGAAGGGGTATAAAATATCTACAGGGGAAAAAAAGAATACACGGGGGTAATGTGCATGGAGTGGATGTAGGGGATTTTATACGAGGGGTGGTTATAATATATCTACAGGAGGACTATACATGTACAGGTACATGGGATTCTACAGCAGAACATATACATACACTGTACCTATGATACACCAATACAAAGAATGTAGGTAGATATAATTTATTAAACTTGAAATATTTGTTAACCTTAATGTTTAGAACATCTGAAGCAGGCTTGTTACCTGAACCTTGCTGCTTGCCAGGGAAAGCTGCATGAGAATGAGTATGTGGTGACAAACTGTACTAAGGTATGTGAAGCAGTTTGATTTGCATGGTGGCATTACTACTGAACAATGAAGTTAGAATGTTGATTATTGCAATTCCTAATTGTAATTACATGTACAACAAAAATTCCGTCTTTCAGTGCGACTAGTACTGAAAGTGGGGCCACTGACATGTTTAGACATTGAGAACCAATCACATTGTAGAAGCATACAGTCATTGTATTTCCAGCTTACGGTTATTTCAGCCAGTCAGTGTTGAGTAGAAGACTAGCATTTCAACTTACTCAAGCTTCGACCAGTAATAGGCAAATTTTGTGGACTTACATGTACATGTAGTTCTAAAGTCTTTTGAATGAAGAAAATTGTATGGATATGTTGCAGGTTATAAAATACTTCAGGTTAAATTTGTCTAACCTAGTTACTTTCAATGGAATTGAATTTTCATTAGTTTCTTCAAAACAAAACTACAAATTAAAATAACACCCTGAGATAGAAGAGAAATACCATATGAATGTCCTAGCTTAGATATGCTTCTCAAACGTTTTCGATAGAGGATGCCAAAAATTAAAGTGGATTACAAAACCTTATTCAAGACACTTGATATTGGTTACATTGAACCGAATTGAAGTTGCTCTAAATTTATCTTTAAGTGCTCCTAAGCCCTTTTGCAATTTTTATACAGTCATATGAATCATTGAAAGGTTTTGAGTACTTCTGCGAAGAATGTTTGGCTTACAGAGAATACTCTATAATTGTTCTAGGCTTGTTTAAAATGGTGAAAATTTGACCTCTCCTGACCCATGACCATGTAAGAACAACATCGATATATGCAGAATATACACAGTCTGTGAGTTTTTAGTAATAAAAGAAAACAGTTATTTTAGACAAAATGTTAAATATTTATTCAAGTTATTGCAAAGTCAAATGAATTGGATGATGTACATGTAAGATCGAGAATTGACCCAGTCTTTTTCTTACATGGTCATGGGTCAGGAAAGGTCAAATTTTCACCATTTCATACATACATGTAGAGTATTCTCTGTAAGCCAATATTTTTTTCATAGATTAGTACTCAAAACCTTTCAAAGTTTCATATGTATAAAAATTGCAAAAGGGGTTAGGGGCACTTTAAAGGTAGTATTTTTCATCTACTTGAATCTTTGACATCCTTCACCAAAATTCTCATATTTTCTCCAGTATACCTGGAAAGCAGACATCTAATCTGAGTAGTTTTTTAAATTTGTCTTTTCTCGTGATCTAGTTTAACCATTTAGGGGTTGACAGTGTGCCGTTTAACTGCGAGACCCGCAAATGTTATGATGACCATTTTTAATGTATTTGCATACTTCGTGTAACATGCCATGTGTGATATTATCCAATCACATACAAAAACGGCTCATCAAATATACAAACCACAAATGATGTGCCACGTGTCATAAGAATACATTAACACATCATCCTGTAACATTTCAATTTGTACTCCAGGTCTTGGCATGTGATGAGAATAGCATAAAGGCATTGTATCGCAGAGGTCAGGTATGTTTCATTGTGGCAATTGCTGACTGTATGATGAATGAAAAATAATGAATACGTCTAATAACTAATGCTTAAGTAATGGTTCATGTAACAAGGATAGCACCAATGGCAAAGGAATGCAGCGAGGTGTTGATTGTGTATTGTTAAAACTCATGATTTCATTGGTTTAAACATAAAAATCGTCCAAAAAGAAAAACATACGTACATGTGTATCATTTTCTCTGATTTTATTAAAGTTTGATGAAATGATTTACATGGTGGTTCCATATGTCGTTTATAAAGAAAAATAAACGTATGTGAGGAACCTTATCAAATGTGCCAGTTTCGTAGCTTTTGTGTTAGACAATTCCTTTTGGTTGGAAAAGGATTTCCTCATTAAAATGGAATGAAACAAGCACTTTCAGCAACTGTATTTCATAATGTTCATCCCTATCGCCCAGTGTATCTATATTCTACAACACAGGAGAATTCTATGTGAGGGAGGCTCAATGCTGTAGAACAATGGATTCTGCTATCATCCTAACGTGAACCATTACTTAAGTTCTTACTTATTATTATTATTTAGGTAACATGTTCACTCTGTAAATTATACAGTGGTGAAAACCCAAAACGCACTTGGCTGTGTGTATATGGGTACAAATAATGATGTATTTGTTGTTTGTTTGTTTGTTTGTTTGGGGAGTATTTTTCATTAATGACATGTTTATTTCTTTTGTTAGGGATTCCTAGTTTTGAACGAATTGATCAAAGCCCAACAAGATGTTGAAAAGGTAATCCAATATGGCATATTACATTTACTAGTCCTTAAGCCTGGTTCACACTAGCAACATGAGTATTAACACAAGCAACATATGCAAACGCAGTAATCGCATTTGTGAGAAGAACAAGCATCACCAATGATTAATGCATTCGCTGCATCTGCGTATGTTGCTTGTGCTTAATATGATGCTAGTGTGAACCAGGCTTTAGAGTGTTGTATGTGTTGTGTTCCTTAGGGCGGTAGAGTACAGTACATGCAACTCAGTAACTTTATGCTCATTGGTACAGTGGTAATTCTCGAGTGACGAGATAAGACTGTTAATGCATACCTTGAAAAGAGTTAGTTATGCCTCTTTAAGTTTTTAAGATTTTTTCTTGATTGTTCTCTAATTCTTTTAATCATGGTTTGCACGAGCCTTTCAAAGTCCTTGAAACACTGCCAGGTATTTGAAAAGTACTTGTATTTTGACAGATTAGGTTTTATCCTTGAACATTTCTTGAATTTTTACCAAACTCCTTCAATTTTGTTGAAACCGCATTGGATGTTTGAGAAGACAGCAAACAGCCTCGTGTTTGCCTCCAAAACATCGTTACAGCAGCACTGAATGATTTGTCCAGCAAACAAGTCGGAGAAAGGGTGTAACATTGGGTATAAATTGCATAGAATTTTGAGTTCATTGCTGAGTGATCCTGTGGAAAACAAGTCCTTGATTTTATTAATACTATTGTAAATAGCATATTATGTGCCTTAAATCATTCATTGACTCCATCACCATTTAAAGTGACCAACTCGAAAGCATATGCTACTTTGGTCACTGTGCACACACTCTGCAGTTTTTCTTTAGTTATACATTTTGCTTTTATATTAATAATGCACTCTATTGTAGTGTAACATAAACAGTGTGAAATAAAAAAAAAACTGAAAATTGTTCACTTTGAACCATGGTAATACTTTTAATCTGTACTAGTCACTTCTGTTGACAGAATCATCGTTAGTAAGGTTAGCAATTGCCCTATATCATTATGACGTCACGGCTTGTTTATGAGGGGGACAGAATCGACATGAACAATAGAATTTTGAACTAAATCTGCTGTGCTGAGGAAAATGTAACTTCGAATTGTCTGGTTTCCAGATATCAGCTATATCAATGTTTATCCCACAATATTTACCGTATTTGGTGGCTGTTACCGCTATTCTACGTTCTACAAAATGCATTTGATAGCGATTTCCTTTGTGTTGTTGCTGTTTTGTCCCCCTTCCATGACCGTGATCCTTAGCGTTTAAACAATAGATTGTTTTGATTTGACGTCATAATGATATAGGGCAATTCATAGCTTATAATTTCCGTCAACTTCCGGCCAAGGGATTTTTATAAACTTAAGTTTCACTGTGAAAGTGTGTTATAAGTATGAACAGGTTTCAGTTGTTTGAAGAACTATGTCAAACACTCATTGTTCGTCTTTCATCAGGGGTTCCAAATATTGAGAAAACAAATGAAACCCGAGATATTTGACATGTCTTCTCGTGCGAATGCAAAACCGACAATTTACATACGTTTCTTTTCAAACTTCATTAGCAAGTATTGTTTACCGTTTGACTGTTGTATCTAATTTTCAATAGATGGCTTATTATTCTTTTTTGATGGCAGTGATTTCGGGTTCTTGAATATGATGATTAAGAAATATTGATCACTTGGGTTGGAAATCTGATCAAACACTAGTGCGTTTGGAACTGGTGTTTCATTGGATGTCAAGATGCATCCACCTGACGAAGCTTCGAACAAGGGTTTCACCCGGTATCAAGACCCATGCATGTGACCAAATACAATTACGCCATTGGATGACTATCTCATGAATTATTAATGAGTTTGAGAAATAATTGTCTGATTCACAGAGCTGAATAACTACATATAGTAAAGGCGCATACGCAAGCTGATGCATAAATGTTATCCCAGTGTTCGAAACAAAAACTACTCTCTGTTCAAAACATAGTTTTTCTTAGTTTATCCCTGCCTTAAAACTCTTATTTTTCACAGAAAACATGAAGGTACTCGCGTATAAGCTGCTGTCGTCCTTAATAGTCCCTGCACGTCGCGTTATTCAGCCCTGTCTGTCCGATTAGATTTTGAGCAGTGGCTCAAAATATCAAAACATAGGGTCCCTTAGGGCAACTCGCGGATGGTCAGTGAGCTATTTTGGCATACACTAAAAATCACGTGACTGATAATTTGTTTATTTACTTAATTACTTACTTACTCACTTACTTATTCTTCTTTCTCTTCCCCTCTTCATTAAAGTGCCCCTAATCCCTTTTGCAATTGTTTTTGAGCGGGACTCTATATGAAACTTTGAAAGGCTTTGAGTACTTCTGCGGAGAAATTTTTGGCTTACAGAGAATACTCTATGTTCTATGCTTGTTTGAAATGGTGAAAATTTGACCTTTCCTGACCCATGACCATGTAAGAAAAAGACTGGGTCGATTCCTGATCTTACGTCATCCAATTCATTCGACTTTGCAATAACTTGAATAAATATTTAGCATTTTGTCTAAAATAACTGTGTTTTTTTTACTAAAAAGTCACATACTGTGTATATTCTCTATATATCGATGCTGTTGTGATAGAAAGGCGCCATGGACAATAGTGCATTAATGAGGTGACGTAAGATAAGGAATCGACCCAGGCTTTTTCTTACACGGTAATGGGTCAGGAGAGGTCAATTTTTCACCATTTCAAACAAGCCTAGAACATAGAGTATTCTCTGTAAGCCAAAAATTTCTTCACAGAAGTACTCAAAGTTTCATATATATGAAAATTGCAAAAGAGTTTAGGGGCACTTTAAGTTATCATACCTATTTGTAATTTGTTAAGTTTAAAGACTACGGCCCGCCTAGATTAGTTAATGCTACATTGTACCTGCGGGCCAGTCTATCATGTACAGATTTTCCGAATGAACAATAATAAAGTATGAAATGTGAAAACAAATATTGGATAGAAGAGAACCTCATCCAGTGACTGAATTAGTGAACTTTGAAATGCAAATTTGCTTTGAGCTTGAACTGAATCATAGATAAAAACATTGTTTTTTAAAAGTACAAATAATTGTTCCGGATTATTATTCAGTGAAATAAACCATGAAAAATATATAGAAATGTTGCCCTTTTTAAAGTACATTTTTACTTATTTTGGTTATATTGCGTTTCAATAGTTATGTTTGAGTTTTAGAAGTAATTTACAAAATACGCGGCCATGTTGTGTTGGAGATATCCGGCTCGGATCTGTATCTACTGTATAATACGGCCGCAAATAGTACATACATGTAGGTGCAAGAGCTTTAATTTATCCTTCTGGGTTGTATCTCTTGCATCCTCCACTTTATTTTTATTTTATGAATGTACTATTGTACTTTACTATTGTGTGTGGAATAAAAGACCTATTCATAGCTTGATTACGTCGAGAACGTTTGCCTAGTACTCCAGTTTCCCATTTCCTATTCACAGCTCTGCGTATTGTTGTAGTTTCGCATTTTCCACCTTCTCACTGGTATTTATGAATGTTTAACTTCAGAATGAGGCCAAGCCTGAGTACATGCGTCTGTAGTCATTGAATTCAGCGGTAATTTTCGAATACGCAACTGGATTATTGTCACTATGATAGTGATACAGTCTAAGTAGTTCTGGAACCTTCCAATGGTCTACTAACCAGCATTGTGTAACAAAGTATCAGTTGCGGTATATTATTTAGTGTAGCTAAATCAAATTGATCGTGAAACACCTATCTTTAAATCGCAATGCCCCGCTGAACTTTGAAATTACATATCGAAGAGGTTAAAACTGGCTGGAAGGCAACACATGTTTTTTAAACGTAGCAAGGAACCTATGTGAATATATTACGTTATTTCAGTTCATTTTCTCCTTCGAGAATTTCGAATACGGAACTTCGAATTCAGGGAAACTCACCATTGACTTTGAAACACTGTACTAATATAAACTGGCCGACATTCAGCCCTTTTGTTTTATAGGAAGTGGAAATTTAGTCGACATATTCAAATAATTGAAAACGTGGCCCGACAGATATTATACAGCCCGATTGAAGATCAGACCGGGATCCTAATGAAATGCGGAACACATCCGAATATATACGTACACCATCCAATTTCTAGGTAACAATAAATGTTAAGGATTCATTAGCAACATTTGTACAATATTCGCTACTTATGTATTAGTGAGGTCAACCGACCGTAAACGTATGCAGAATATTCAAATTCAAAGGGTCATTGGTTATTCAAACTTAACTTGAAAACTAGTGTGTAGCCAACATGAACCTCAATGTTTCTCCAGCGTGGAAAAATAAATATGAGCTACCACCATACGAGTATATATATCCCGATCTAAAACACAACTTCTATAATGTCGAGTGCTTTGAATTAGAATACCAAGAAAGACAGACACAACAGAAATTTCACAGCAGTTAATTATAAGGCATTTCGGAATATTTACCTTAGAAAGCGGAATATCTACAACATGACGAAATCCTTTCGAAAGCATCGGCGCGTCTTCTCTGATAACAGTTTATTCTTCACAGTCGAACCGAATACAAACGGCCGTCAATACATCTTCTACAGCATGATCCTTTCGAAACCTTGGACGCGGATCAAACGTCATTCGGAAAAGTCAACGCCATGCTCGTTCCACAGGTTAACGCCACGCTCGGAAATGAAAACCACCTAACCCCAATAACTCGTTATAGGCAGCTCAAATTTGGACAGGCATGGCACTGGGTCCCCACGATTCACTAGTGGCGATGATGTAACGATGACGTCATCGGTCATGTGATTTTAAGTACATACCCATATCTCGCTCATTTCTAAAGCCAGCCAGCTCAAACTTGGACAGGCATGATACTGGGTCCCCACGATTCACTTAGTGGCGATGATGTAACGATGACGTCATCGGTCATGTGATTTTCTGTACGTGGACATATCTCCCTCATTTCTAATGCCAGATGGCTCAAACTTTGATATACATGGTATTGGGTCCCCATGATTCACTTAGTGGTGATGACGTAATGATTACGTCATTGGTCACATGATTTTTAGTATATGCCAGGATAGCTCACTGACCATCCGCGAGTTGACCTGAGAGGCCATATGTTTGTGACCTTTTATCGATTTGCATTGATTTCCAATTTCAGTTGACTGATCAAACCTGTATCGATTGGTACCAAATTCCTTCATGTAACAACACATTCATGCCATTTTTGTTCAATGTACAATGTACACAGATATTTGAGTGGCCAGAGCTCCAGTGGAGCAACAAGCTCAGATTGAAGGTGACCGAGCTGCCCTCAATGGTTCACAACTTTGAACATGTTTCCACATCCCCTTCTTCTTCTGGGCCGTAAAAATTTGACCAACTTTAACTTGGAACAAACAATGGTGGTTACAAAGCCCTTAACGGTACACCACATTAGTTAGACTATCAGCACGATGGACAACATGACACAGTGCTAGAGGAGGACTTGATACGATTGGTATTGGCAATTAATAACAAACGATGAACCCTTTGTTTTGTGACTACCAATTGTTCCTCGATTGACCGATGCCAATCAATATCAATTTTAAACTGATTAACATTGATTGCCATCGATTGGATTTCCAATTTCCCATTACCAGAGCGTCCATATATACTATACCAGTGAGTCAGCGTATGACTGATTTGAGCTATTTTTAGAACACGTTTCCCGGGTAACTGCCTTCTGACTCTGCTGCGATTGGGCATATGCTTGCCGTAATTATCGAGATTAAGAATGATCTATTCTTTGACGTGATTTTACTAACGCTGCATTGGCCTGACTATGGTTTGATTGGATTCCCAAAGTGTGGGCACGTGAACTCCCGTGAGATCTGTTCTAAATATAGCTCAATCCGGTCATACGCTGACTCACAGACCTAGTATGTGTAGGTGGGGATTTGGTCCCATTTGGCTGCATAATGTGCCCCAGGGGGGAGGGATGGGGGTTGGTTTTTTTCTTACATTGGGGACTTTTTCAAACCAAATCCCTAATGGACAAGTGCATTATTCCAGATAGATGGTTGTAAACATTGAAGACTGAATTTTCCATAATTAGTTCTAACAGGAGTAAAATAGATCTGGAGGCTATTCTGGTGATATAGTGGTGAATAGATGAAAAAATGTGAAAGTTAAATGCTGTGGAACCCCACATAAAACTGAAAGATAATCAGAGTTAATATTTGATATTGATACAAACTGTCTCCTATTATCCAGGTAGGAGGAAAACCAGTCTAATGCAATACCTCTTATTCCAAAATATTGTAGTTTAGTCAATAATGTGTTATGGTCAACCATGCCGAAAGCCTTACGCAGGTCTATGAAGATGCCACAGGAATAAGTTCCTTTATCAATATATTGTTTAATCTTGTCAATCAACAGAGTCAGTGCATGGAATGTTGAATGAGTGGATCTAAATCCAAATTGCTGATCATAAATATTTTTTATTTTTTTTTAATAACTTATAAGTCTGTTATTCAAAAGTCTTTCAAGAATTTTGTTGAATATTGAAAGTAACGAGGCTTGCAACGAATCAACTGGTTTTGTACGAGTCAAATCTCATGTGTCATTCGAGAGTTGTCCTAAACTAGCTTGGCAGTTTTGAGTTTAAGGTAATCAAATTCATCACTGATATATTCAACTGACTTCACGACTGGAGCCAACTTCTTGTAGATCCTTTTGCTCAAGGATCTCATTCATCGAATACTGATTTCAATGTGTCTTTTAGTTCGTTTGGATCAATTGCTATATGAGCCCCTGGCTCGGGAGATTGGGTGACCACTCCCCACGTTTATCAACGTTAACAAAATTATTGCATTATATTGTATTGTATAGTAGTAATGTAACAATTTAGATTAGTACCAAATAGGAAAAACATAAGGGTGGATTTCTATGGAGCTCAAGCCTGCCATGAAATCATAACGACCGCATAACGACTGCGATGTGATTGGTTGTCGTTGTCTAAGTGGCTCCGATTTGAGTAGTCGCACTGTGAAAGTTGTGATATTTTGTTTAAACTCGTAAAATGGCTTCAGAGTTTTGGTTGATCGCCATCTGGTGCTGGATTCATTGCAAGGTCGGCCAGCATGAAAAGCAATGTTATATTTGTGATATTTTGTACATCATCGATGTACATGTGCTTTCATTGATAAATTATAAGGTATTTACAGGAACCCATAACCAGGAGCGGCCAGACCTCATCTATAGGTTTCACGGCATTTTCACAAGTTCGGCTATTTTTAGGTTAGTTTTCCTGCCAATTAATGGTTGCACCAGTGGCAGAACAAAAGATGCCTCATTAGCTGCTTTTGTTATACCAACCAACATGACTGCACGCTTTTGTGATTTTATTCCCTTAAGAATGATGGCAACCCAAGAATAGAGAGAAACCGTTCTAAGAATAAACTAACTTGTGAAAACGCTGTGCGGGATAGACGTTTATCTACCTATCTGTTATCTACATGTACCTATCTATCCCCCCCGTTTACCTATGTATCTGTTATCTACCTATCTATTTATATGTTTCTCTACCTATCTATTTATCTGTCTTATCGCTACAGGCGTTGAGTCTTGAACCCAGGAATAAGGCTGTCCAAGACTTGCTGGCTGCAGTAAAACAGAAACAGCGCTCTCAAGATGCGTTGTTTGTCAAAGCCTTGGCACCAATGTTCGGCAGAAGTTAACGTCAGCCTTTGTACTGAAATGTCTTGTACTTGAACAATCCATGTTAATGATGGTTTTCAATTGAGTGTCGAAACTAATTCGATGATTGCTTGGGTTTTGCTTCTGCTTCACGGCTACTTTGGTCACTGCGCACTAATTACTTTTTTCTTTTCTTACTTACTATTACCTATCTATCTTCTATAACTGGTTTTGTATTGTCTCCTATCCATGTATTCCTGAATCAGTGTATAATAAAATGAAACTTGAAACTTAGCTTTTTTTCTATTGGCTGTGAAAAATGTTCGATTATTCTACCATTTGGAGCCAATCAAAATCCTGTTATTTCAACCAATCAATGCTTTGGTTAGTTTGAGGTGTTTAATTGAGTGTTGTAAAACCAAAATTAGCGTACTTACAGAACCAATCATCGGAGCAAGTAAAAACAAACCAATTACGAACTGAAGTAATTCACGATTGGTTTTACTTGAACCAATCATGAGGAAAAGTAAACGCAATCACAAGAACCAAAATTGATTGTGTCACGTACCAAAACGATGTTTGGTTTTAGTTTAGTACTTGATTGACTGATAATTACAAAACATTTTTCACAGCCAATAGAACAACTAAGCAAACGCAAAACCAAAGCATTCACTTAGGAGGGCTTTTCGATTTCTTGTCGAAAAGTAATTACTTTCGAATTTGATTCGTTAGTTATCCATGATTGCATTTACTTATCCTCGTGATTTTTTCCTCATTAGCATACATCAAACTTCTAGCGACGTACATACAAACCAACAGAGTCCATAAATCGAAACACTTGATAATCACCGAAACTTTGAGAGTGACATGATAAATATATTTTGAGGAATGAGCGTTTAAAATTCGCAAAATTTACAAAGAATCTAAGGCTGTCACAACTCTTGCCCCCAGCCCATTTTACAGTTTTGAAAAGTCAATTTCTCCGTAAATACATACGTTCATTACTATGTTTAAAAGTCTCTTTCAACTGGTGTAGTCTGTTTGTTTGTAGCTTGAATTTTAATTTATGCTAATGATGCAAAAATGTAAACAAGGACGTCCAGGATTCGCCTATCTTACTATTGATCTAAATCAGTCTGTTTCCTTCGTTTCCTTCTTGATATGCATAAAGTAATATATATTAATTCATTTTATATATGTTCCCCTTAAATTATTAGACTTAAATTTCTTTGACTTACAGTGACTTAACTTAAGGTGGTTATGACTCGATAACTCAAAATAGAGCTTCTTGTTCTTGATTGGTTCAAGTAAAACCAATCACGAATGACTTCAGTTCGTGATTAGCTCATTGTGTTTTTACTTGCTCTCGTGATTGGCTCTCTAATTACTTTTGTTTTTGGTTTTCCGACACTCAATGGCAAACAGCTCTATTTATTCGATTATCGTGTGAATGTCTTATTATCGTATTATATGCCAATAAGGTAAATGGAAACACACTCAATTCACTCTTTTCACCCCATCACCATCTCGGATCAAAGCGAGGCAGCATTTGTTTTTGCAGGGCTAAACGCATTCTGATAAGGCTAACACAGCAAAAACAAAGGATTGCCTTGCTTTCAATCCAAGATGGCCACCAGGTGAAAAGAATGAAGCAGACAGTAAGCAACACCTTCAACATTTCCTCGTTTATTAATAATTATTGATCGTTATTTTCATTCAACTTGTATTATTAGTGATAATTGTTTTTCTTTTTCTTTAGTTTAAACTCTTCAATTGACCCTTTGTATAAATGGCGTCCGATTTGAATAACCATGGTTTAAGAATCTTTAGTCTCACATTGATGCGAGAAAGCGTTTGTGTGGAAACGTGAACACTCTAAAGTCTCCAGGACCCGGTTGTTCAAAGCCCGATTAGTGCTTATCAAGGGTTAATTTCCGTGACAACCAATAGATTCTATGCAGCGTTAATCCAGGATTAACACTAATCGGACTTTGAACAACCCGGCCCTGGACAATACCTATTTAAATTAACGCCATTTATGCAATGGTCTATGTACATTTATCGATGACTGCATTAGATTAAAAAGTGTTTTACCATTCCGTAAGAATCAGTTGGATCAAACGTCTGAGCAAACATGCGCGCAGTTTAACGGAAAGTCACGAGACATATTGTCATATCATTATGCATGCAGTTTTTCTTGGCTGATTTTTCGTATAGTTTAGCTCTGGTTGAAGACACGCCATGTGTATCTGTCGGTTCAGCTCTTCTTTCGTCGCCCTTAAAATAAACCCCGACTGTTGGAACAAATTGCCGTTAAATTGTCGACTATATAGTTGAAAATGTGTTGAAAACATTGTAATATATATTTAGTTTACGAAACATTTGTGGATTAGTATCTTTAAATTTCGCTCGCGCCGCCATCTTGGATCTGTGACGTCACACGGTTGCTCCTATTGTTACAACAAAAGATTGGGACAGCCGTGTGACGTCATAAGATCCAAGATGGCGACGCCCGCGAAATTCAAAGCCCAAAATATCTCAATTTATTTGATAAATTAAAATATATTTCTTTTTCTTCTTTAACGAATTAACTTAGGCTATATTGTCAATATTTTCACGGCAACTTGTTCCAACAGTCGGTGTTTCGTTTAAGAACTCAAGACCCCTGTCTCAATGCGATTTTTTCGATTTGCTTTTCTTGATAGTTTTGTGTTCACTTTGGATTTCATCTCCAGTCATCAGGTTTTGAATACAGGCTTTGCGTCCAAAGAAACTGTCAAAAAGAGAACAAAAGAAACTATTTTACCATGAGACTATAAGTAATACATACAAAATGAACGGTCGAACTGTATAGGACTTACAGTGGTGAGCTGTAGGCGAGTTATACAGTTCGGACTCGACTTGAATGTTGAATGTTCATATAGTTTGTGTCGCGAGATCGTGAAACGGCTATCTGCTACATCTTCTTATTCTAAATAGCTTTTAACAAATTCATATCCGCATTAAAATACTTGGATGAATCAGCCGTTAGGTGTGTGTGTGTTCTTTGAAAGGTCCTTTTAAATACCTGAATGACAGTTTTTCCTTCCCTTTTCTATGCTTCAACTCGTGAAATCCCTACCCTTTTATATACCTCCAGCCTGAAAAGGTACCCCTTTCGGGCGGAGCCTCGCCGTATAGTCCATTATAGGGACTATATAGGACTACATTCCATATAGCTGCACGGCCGGTTTATATACAATTGTACCTACCCAACTGCCCTGCACACTAAGTGGCCTTTGCATCGGCTACTGATTTCTTCGTCCCTGGTGAACATGTCAAAGATTCCAGCCCTTCCACACGTGGCTCCCTCGCCCAGCTTAGGAACACACACTTTAGAGAATCGGCTGATATCTGATTGGTCAAAGCAGCCAAGCTCCTCGTCACCGCTGCTGTGGCACTCGGTATTGCCATCGCAGAATGTTCCTGGAATCAACCAATATAGTGTATTAGTATATACCACACCACTTTTCGCGCGCTCTGATTGGCTACTCAAACAGTGAATATGATTTCATATTCACCTCCGAGCAAAGCAGCGCCGATCATCTCGCGTGAGTTTTTGTCCATTTGACAGAAAATAAAATAACTATTTGGTGCTGGCTATTCACCTGGAGTGTGGTATATACTAAAACAATTATTCACCTCAGTGTTGGTGAATAGTGGTGGATATTTACCTCGCCGAAGCAGCTCGGTAAATATCCACCACTATTCACCTCCACTTCGGTGAATAATTGTTAATTAATATTCCAAGTTCGTGCGCAGTACAAAATCCAAGCAGGTGATTGGCTGATGACTGATTTAGTGGTGACCACGGTACACAGCGCTCAGTTGGAATATTAAAAGTAAGAGACTGTGCGTGTTTTATTGACAAATACAAGCATCTGCTGACTCGGTACGATGAATCGAACTCAACATTTCTTCATACTGCATTCGGCGTTCGGACTCTTGCAGTATTCATTATTCTTGACGTTCATCGCACAGTCCGCGCGTGCCTGTATTTGTCATTATAATAAATTATGGGATCCTAAGAACGTGAGATTTGATTGGATGCTCAGCGTGCTTGATTTTGTTATAAATGCACGCTCAAGAAAAAATCAAACGCTGAGAATCCAATCAAAACAAAACGTATCGGTGATTGTTTTTCGCGAGTTAAATAGCTAACGGAGATAATTTCATAGACTGGGAAGAAAACATGTCCGACTTTGAGTTGTGAAGGTGTGTCGAAAAGTCGCTTCCCAAAACTGAAAGAAAATGATCGGTGAGAGAATTTAGCATCGGCTTCGTACTCTAAAGCAACCACACAATGGGATGCTAAAACGTTTGAAGTTAAGAAAAGCAATGTCCACATTCTAATACAGTGTTACTCATTGTGAGTTTGATATAAAAAATGTTTTTTTTCTAACAGCCTGGTGTATTATTAAAACGAGCGGCATCTTGATTTAACGGAATCAACGGAATCGACGGAATCGACGGAATCACCTCTAAACTGTCTAAATATACATCTCCGAGTATTAATATAATACCTTTGAGTTCCTTCGCTGTCTACTGGATCGCATAACACATTCTGTCGTACTCGTTGTATGGTATAAGCTTACTGACTATACTGTATAATTATATAGTCATCTGCATCTGTTTGCCACTTCAAAGATCGGATTTGCGATTAATTTCCCCCCATGTTGTCGCCTATAAGTAGAATTTCCCCCGCTATTCTGGTCTGCAGTATTCTTCTATTACTGATAACTAAGTTTATCTTATCTTTCCCGTCGAAAGATCTGCTATAAAAATACTTGAAAAGAACCACATTTTACAGGCCGCCATTTTTATGTAAACAGGGGAGCCAAGCCAGGTTCAAACCACAGGACGCCCGGTTGTAAGCAGTCCCGGAAAAAAAAAAGGGGGAGGGGGGATTCTCCCATATATGGCCTATACTGGGATGTGCCGCTCAACAGGGTATGGTTTTTGCCCTCTGAGACTGGAACAGGGTATACAAATCAGTTTCTGTCTGGGACATGGGTATATTTTACGTTGAGTTTGGCTCTGGAACAGGGTCGATTTTTACTCAGAATCCTCGGTTATTCACGAACAAGTCTGCCGCTAGAAAAACCGTTGTTTGTCACGCAACGCCAAGCGAGTGTGAGCAGCACGCTTATGTCGTAGAGTGAGTAGTTGCGTGCCGCATTTCTCTGATTACCAAGCACATCTATTGTATACATTACCATTTATTGCAATAAGAGTTATATCGGCAATTTTTGGGTTGCAAAATTAGCTTTCTCTTGTCTGGAACAGGGTCAGGGTCTCAGCGACTCAGTAGCACACCCCCATACTAAATATAAGGGAGTACCCCCTGTAAAGCCTGAAACCGCCTCTGGGTTGGGAGAAATGATTCCCCTATCCTAACATGCGAGGAGCACAGACTCGTAAATATTGTTACTGGATTCAACTGACACAATCTATAAAGATCATACGTATTGAAGACACCAAAATTAATTCATCCCAATCCTTTTGATACCACCTCGATTACTAGTTCAGTATTTCAAAAGAGGCATTATTAATTTTATGTTCAGGCTTTTAATTTGTGAAAAGGGGGGGGGGGGGGGGGGGGTGAACCCACGCCCTAGATCCGCCTCTGACCGATCAAGACTCGGAACAACCGAATGATCAATGAAAGACCACGGAAGGAATAGTTTATATGTATTGTCTTTATTTGGATATAATTCCAAAGAAGTTACCGTTACAAACGGGCTTCCTGTGGCTCAAACCAGGCTATGTTCCTCTGTTAACTTCAAAATGGCGACCAATAAATTGTGGTTTGGAGAATGTTCTCTTTTCAATTGTTTTGGTAGATCTTTCGACGCGAAAGATGAGATAAACTTAGTTATCAGTAAAAGAATAGCGGGGAAAATTCTACTTATATGCCACATGGGGAGGAAATTAATCGCGATGAACAGATGCAGATCGATGAACTATATAGCTATACTATGCCGACTGTACAGACTACTGTATAGGAGTATACCTCACTACGACAAAATGTGTTGTGCGATCCAGTAAACAGTGAAGGAACGGTGGCCCATAAGTGCACTTCGAATTCAAAACCTCACTCCGAATTCAAAAACCTCACTCCGAATTCAAAAATCTCACTCCGAATTCAAAACCCAGTCACTCCGAATTCCAAAATCTCACTCCGAATTCCAAAACCTCACTCCGAATTCAAAAATCTCACTCCGAATTCAAAACCTCACTCCGAATTCCAAAACCTCACTCCGAATTCAAAAATGTCACTCCGAATTCAAAAATCTCACTCCGAATTCTAAAATGTCACTCCGAATTCAAAAATCTCACTCCGAATTCTAAAATCTCACTCCGAATTCAAAACCTCACTCACAGGCAGCCCAAGCTCAAGCTCAAGTTACGAAATTATAAGGGTTTGTATGGGAGCGTAGCGAGCTCAAGTTACGAAAATATAAGGGTTTGTATGGAGTTCACCGGTTGACCGAGTCAAATCCGAGTCACTCATTTTTCTTTGTTTTTCCCTCCTTTCGGCTACACTTCAGTTTGGTATTCTTCTCATGCATGGTCGTTTTCGTTTGCAAAGCCTTTCAAAGAGAATTCCAACAGCTGCTGCGTTCGGTGAAGAAAAGGTCTGAAATCTCGCCAAGCTCGCGCAACGTTCTAGAAATACACTACACATAATGTAGGTTACATACATACATACATACATACACTTTATTTATCCTCGAATTTACAGAGTAGCTGAAATAAGCTAATATCTTCGAGAAAATAACTAAATAAACAAATGTTATTTATATTAATATATACATGATAAAGCTAATTTGTACACGAGTAATTGAATAATAATTGGAATTAATAACAAATTACATTTAAATGGTAGCAAAGTCATATTGCCTAATCAGACGGTTAAAGTCATTATAAGTATTCAGAACTCTATAGTTGTCGGGAAGTGAGTTCCAAACTTTAGCTGCAAAATATCGAAATGAGTGAAGGCCATACGAAGTTGTAGATGGTTTAGGAAGGCTGAGAATATTACTGCCTCTCAGAGAATAAGCTACTGATCTTAAGTTGAACATATCTTTTAAATATCCAGGGTAATTTTCGAAATGCAGACATTTAAAAAGTGTGAGCAGCATATTCTGAATACGCCTATTGTATATAGAGGTAGTTCCTGCTTTCTTAAGCAGCTGATTATAATCGGAGTCCTTATCCTTAAAAATAAACCTAAGAATGCGTCTATTTAATGCCTCTAGTTTGTCGGAATTGCGACTACCACAGAAATGCCATACCATAGAACAATAATAAAAGTGAGGTAGTAAGAAGGCCTTATACAGCCGTAACATGGTACTGTTTGGAATAAGTTTACGGAACCTAATCATAACATTAAATTGGTTGTTTACTTTTTTACATATGGTTGTGATGTACTCCTTGAAGCTCAGTTCATTATCCAATGTCATGCCTAGAAGATCCAGTTTGTCTTTTACTGGAAAGGAAAAGTCAAGCTGAGAACTGCCCAACACCATTGCTTGATGCTTAGTTGGGTTAGCGATCATTCCATTTTTTTGATACCAAGAGTTTGCTATGTGGACATCATGCTGCATGCGACTGTTAATTTCAGTTAGGTCCTTATCAGAGTAGTACAGTTGTCCGTCATCCGCATAAACATTCAGTTTCACTAATTTAATGTGAAAAAATAAGTCGTTGATAAATATGTTAAAAAATGTTGGTCCTAGAACGCTTCCCTGAGGCACGCCTCTCTTCACCACATAGGTTGATTATATAAGTTGATTTCATATTTCTTTAGGCACAAAATGAACATTTTAGTAGATCGAGAAAACTCCCTGCCAGTGCCCAAGGACAGGCCGAGATTTGAACACTCGATCGAGCCGATGAACTGATTCGCACATAAAGGGAACCGTGGCCGTGCGAATCAGTTCATCGGCTCGAGTGTTTCGTATTCTCGCGCGAAACAGCGAGCGCGTGGTTAGACATCGCTCGTGCGGGATTTATACCAATCTTTCCTAATGCTTTATAGCTTTCAGCCTCGATCCCCCGTTTCTGCCTCCGTTTACCAGTTGAGGCTCGTTCCAGCTCGTCTGTGAGAACACGAAACTCGATTATTACCGATAACAGACGAGGTACATAAACTTAACCGGAAATTTTAAGAAAAACTAACCGTCTCCGAGAGTAGATTAGTGTAGTTAGTGCCAGCAAGAGTTCACAAGTAAACAACTGCCTACTGTGCATGTGACGGATTTACTCGGTTTGTATGGGAGCGTAGCGAACTCCGTTTACTAGCCAGAAATACAAAAAAACCGGCTGAAATCAGCTTAAAACTACCCAACAATGAGAGAAACACGACAGAAGCAAGGTAAGTCATTTTATTCAAATTTCTGGCTAGTAAACGGAGTTCGCTACGCTCCCATACAAACCCTTATATTTTCGTAACTTGAGCTCGCTACGCTCGCATACAAACCCTTATGTTTTCGTAACTTGAGTGAGATTTTGGAATTCGGAGTGAGATTTTGGAATTCGGAGTGAGATTTTGGAATTCGGAGTGAGATTTTGGAATTCGGAGTGAGGTTTTGGAATTCGGAGTGAGATTCACCCTCTTCCCCGATTAGCTGTCATTAGCGGCAAGGAGAGTACCCGTTATACGGTTTGTGCATTTCGTTCGTAAAATCTATTAAAGCAAGTAGAACAGGGTTTGCTGTGTTTTATACTCTGAAATAAACACTCGAGGCTGTACAACATTCAACAAGCTACATCAATCACTGGTCGCTACGTGGTTCGTGATTCCTGTACTCTTTCATGCTTTACAGCTCCAGTCGTGTTTTTGTCAGAGTACAGAACACAGCAAACCCTATTCTACTTGTTTTAAAAATAGAACATGTTCTTGTTCTGTATTGTACTGTATTGTATTAATTGTTAGTATAACCAAATTTATTTTGTCGCCGCCTAAAATTATAGCTCTTCGTTCGCTAATTGCGGGTGACAATACTTGTAAAAATTGATTCTCTATTAAAAAAATGTTGTTGTTATTGTTCTAAGGAATACAAGAATGCAAATATGTTTGTCTTGACTAAAATGAACAAGTTGCATGCACCGCTTGGTAAGGTCCCACTTACCACCAACCACTTACGCCACCAATTTACCGATCACTTTTTAAAATACCAACAACTTACCGACCACTTACCAATCACTTACCGACCCACTTCCCAACCACTTCCCGACTCTTTACCGACTACTTACCGACCACTTACCAATCACTTACCGACCCACTTCCCAACCACTTACTGACCACTTACAGACCACTTTCCAACCACTTACAGACCACTTACCGACCGGCACTTCCCAACCACTTGCTGACTATTTACTGACCACTTATCAACCACTTACAGACCGGTACAGCTTGTTCACTTTAGCTGTTTGTCTCAATACATGTACCTGCACTGCCATCCTGTGAGTTCACGACACATCTTCCCCACGTGCACTGGTAGCGTGCTTTACCGGCGGCGCACTGATCCTTCTGTGTACACGTGCCGCCTGCCGAGATCTTCCTCTTGCACACACCGAAGAACGAGTCACAGTAAAGGTTTGCTTGACAAGGCTTCTTGGCCGAACATTTCTGTGTAGAGATGTTAGAACTCCCTTTTTAGCTTGTTTAATGGTCTTACTGCTAATGATAAAAAGTTTAGACCCGTAAACTGGTAATAAGTTCATGTCCTAGATACAACAATAGGTTAATTACGTTCTATTATGTTTCGGTCATAGAACGTCAGTAACATATTGGTGTATCTAGGACATGAACTTATTACCCGTAAACTATCACCGAAAGTTAATTTATCTTAATTTAATTTAACCTAATTTAATTCAGTAACAACTGGTCACTTTCTCGTTTTCTGATTGGCTTATTATCATTGGGGGTTTGCGTGATCGCTCGCGTAAAAAGGGCTTATTACACGGAAAGTTGTGTAATACGGCTGGGTATTTTTACGAGTCAGTTTTATTTTTTCGAGCCTGAAAGGCGAGAAAAAATAAAATTGACGAGTAAAAATTCCCAGCCGTATTACACAACTCTTCGTGTAATAAATTGTTTATTATACGACAGCTAACACGAACAAAACATGTTTGTTTTCGCTTACCTTACTGCTCTGTTTGAAGAAAATCTTGAGAAGAAATCTCGAGAGAAGAAATCTCTCAGCCTCACGTCGGGGGCGAGCGCGCACTGAAAAGTTTTTTTCGCGCGCTAAAAGCTGATTGGCTGTTACTCAAACAGCCCCATTTCGATTGGCTCGCGCGCTTACAAAACCTTTTAAGTGTTGAATAAACCTGTGCAAACCGGTTTGCGACCCGTGTAATACCGTCTCATATTTGCACTCGTTTTAGCCCGTATTTGCACTCGAAAACGCCAAGTCGTATAATAATAGCAGTTACATGATCGCACGCGTGCTATAGAAACGTTTTTTCCCCCCGCAATTTCCCTCGTCTTCGATTCGTGGCTCTGCCCGCTTGATTATTTTAGTTTGTTGTTGAAAACAATGCGATAGTGTTCCGTGGAATGTCCTCTTGTTTATTATTTATGTGTCATCGTATGGTCAAAATTGTTGTGGATTCCCTTGACTATATAGGTCCTTGTGCATCTACAATTTTGTACATGTGATGACGCAAAACTATGTAAATAAACGGCAGCACATAGCGATTCGTTGATGTGAAGGCTATTCCGAAGAATGAAATATTGCTGTTTTGAATTACACATTCTAGGGAATGCCTTAGCTACATCTATCTATACCAATTAAACCTCGAGGCGGCCAAGCAAAATCAATTCAGTAACTTCTGGCCGGGTACCCCACGGTACGACAATACCAACTAACCAAGGGCACGGGCACCCAACGAGTACTTTTTGAAATTCGTTTGAAACCAGTTGTCTGCAGCTAAGGCGCCTACTATGTCTTTTGACGTATTCTATATAGAAAGCTATTAGCTGTTCTGATTTTCAAGGTGGAAATCGCGTCAACCGAAAATACTATGGCAAAATATTCCCGGCCTACGAATTTGTTAGTAGTCTAGCCGGAACAGAAACAAGAATTTTCTAGCCCAAGTAACTTCATGTTGCAAAGTTTTGTGGAGATACTATTTTTTTAGGGGTTCTTTTTTCCTTTAGGCAATTCTTTTAGGTGACCTACATTTGCGAAAGGTTTATTCTTAAGATACCAGGTAAAATATTTACTGATCAAAATTTTAGGGATGTAGCTGTGGTGGGAAGCGTGCAATCATGTTTTCAGTTTGCCAACCGTTGTCTGTAAATTTTCCCGCGGACTTTGCATCAATGCTTTTTTTTTTAGCTAAAAAGGTAGCAGTTGTTAGCTTCTGTCTAAAGTAAGGCTTTTAAAGAAAATATTTCAAACGTTTCGATAAGTGATTAGGGTTAGTCAAGGGCACCCAACGAAGTTTTCGGTTAAAAAGCTGTTCGGGAGAGTAAGTCGGCCTAAAACTTTCGGATTTGAAAAATATTTCCCTAGAAAATTGTTTTCTGAAATACTGGCTAGAAAATTTGTTTTCAATCCCTAGAAAATTATAGAAGAAAAGGGAGACTAAAAGGCTTCCCCTAAAATATTCGTACGTCCCAATTCGTCTGATCAATAGAGTCAGAACAGGAAAAAAGAATTCCTAAAAAATTCGTACCTCCACAAAACTTTGCAACATGAAGTTACTTGGGCTAGAAAATTCTTGGATTTGGCCGCGTACATTGATAATACGTTTTAATATGATATCCTGTCGTTAAAGTATATTCTCATATCACATTTCCTTAGGGGCCGACCATTTAACGTTTGAGGGGGGGGGGGGGCAACGCAAGCCAACGGTGTTGCAAAAAAATATCCTGCAAGCGGAAAAGCTTTGTTCTGGCTCCGCTTTTTTCGCAAAAAAATTCGTGCAACAACACTGCTAAAGAAAAAAAAATCGAGCACAGACAAGAACACCCATCCCCCCCCCCCCCCCCCCCCCCCCCCCCCCCCCCCCCCCTCAAAAGTCAAATGGTCGGCCCCTTATGCACATATCAACAGCAGTAACAATTCTTTCTTCCAATTTTCTGTAACTCAGTAATAGTTTTCAACACATTTATCAGTCTAAGCTAATACCCAAAAAAGTCAAAAATCTATGGTGTTCCGATATCTGAGGCGGGCTTGGCTAGTGTTCGCTCGGCCGACAGATTATCAATAAGACATCGTGCCCAGCTAGATTCGGGACTACAAATTACCCTCGGTTTTCCACTTAGAAAAGCGCAAACCACTAATCCAAATGCTCTTTCCATTTATTAGCTCAGACGAAGGGCTACTGACTCGAAAAGTCAGCTGCTACTCGCTCTACACGGCGGTTAGCATACCTTGATCGACTTTTAGTTGATTATACCAGTGTTTATCTTCCCCGCCGAGGCAGCCGACCAACCCTAGATTTTTACAGAAACAAGTCACCCATATATTACTCCGAGATGTCAGATTGCATAATAGATTTCAATCTTAATGATAAACGGTTGACTTAGAGAAAGAAGGTAATCAGAGTTGGAGAAACTGTTTAGATAGCGGATGTTTATAGCGATAAAGATTTAAGAACGATCTTAATCAGAATATATTGATTAAATACTTTAACGAGAAATAAAAGAACATATTAGATGCATACACGCTATACCATTGATAGATTTATAGCAATATTGAATACCAAAAGATAGTTTTTTTAAGCCAATATCGCTTTGTATCCCCAATTTCTCTGCTCTGTTGATCACCTGGAAGAACAATTTTGCCACCAATGCCGCTTCCTGCTTTACTGCCTTAGTCATATAGTGTGTTAATATAATTATTACATTATATAATATAGGTTACCAATTTATCAATTGTAATTTTAGCTTTAATATCTTAGTGCTTTATTTTTATTGTCTTGTAATATAATTAGTGAGGACCGTATGTTAGATAACTGTAACGGTTAATACGTTTTTCCTCTATAAATAAAGTTTATTGTATTGTATTGACTGATGTACGACAATTCGCAGCTGCCGGATTTAACATTCAAGACCCAATGTCCATCGTTTAGGGCTTTGCATATCCCAAACGAATGTCGTATGGTATGAAATTCCGAGCTTAAAAGCGTAAAATCAATTGCGATGTAATTTCAATTCGTATCCAGAAGTTAATCAACAATAGCTACGCCCTCGCAAAGCAGAACGGTCGATAATGGGGTATTTTAAGAATATCTACTATAAACACTTACCTGAGAGTCCACATCATCGTCCATATTATCTGAAAATCCAAATGGTCGAAATAGGAAGTGTGTGGTCTGAAGCCGAGGAATCTTCCAAGCTGAAGCATTCTTTCCGCCCGTGGCATTTTTATCGAGGGTGGTGACTGATTTAATCACCTTCTCAAACACCTTTGGGTTGGACTTATTCTCGGCCGATACCGTCTCGGAGATAACGGTGAATGTCTTGAACGGACCATTGGTGGAGTTGGAAGTTTTTGTTCTGGTCTTCAGTTTGGCAGACTTCCCAGTGAAATCATGAAATTGACCGATGGGCATTTTACCGAACTTCGTTTCTGTCTCAGCGTTCTTGACCAGAAATGGGAATCCTCCAAAGAAAGGAATTCTGAAGGCAATAGCTGGAACACGAAACCCGCCAACTACTTGAATTTTGGCTTTTGGTTTTACAGCTTCGTGTTTTTTTGCCGCCTTCTTCGCTTCGATGTGAAACGATCCCACAAGCAACACAGTTAAGACAACTATCGCGTATTTCATGGTTGGATTTCTAAATAAAATTCTAAGTTGCAGAGAAATGTCTTTTATAACCAACGCGGACAAATGCTGTTGTTCTTTTACTGCTAATCAAACGTGTTTTACTGTGTTTGGTTTGACTTAACAGGTGGATTCATTATAAATTCATGACTAGCTATGACATTGCATTGACCAGGTTACAGAATATTTCCCCTCAAGAGCTTTAAGTTTTCTCTTTGATAATCTACTTAATTTTATCTAGTGACATAATTGCACTACGCTTTCTGCAAATTGGATTGGTTCATTGCGAGGTCGATTTACCGCGCTGTAATGAACTCATACGTGAACCTTTACCGTTATATCTAAATAAACATTCTCAGAAATGATATCTAACGCAACTTTTTCCGATTCTCATCTCAATCTTATTCTGTTTTGCTTAGCCAGGGAAGTGGGGTAAAGAATATTGTGGCGAGTTATCTAAGGTTTTTGAGGGGGAAAAAGATTATTTGAAACGCCACACTTCGAACCCTACATAATTCAGCTAACTGATTAATTGACTACACCATTAATTCCTTTAGCACGTAACGCTCTGTCGAGCCTAAATTTCTGTTGTTTCTTGGCAACCAACATTTATTCAAGTGGCAACACAGTGAATTAACAAATAAACTATGAACTCTATTTCTTAAACTGAACAGCGTTTCTGTCGAGTGTATTGGCTGACAATTGTCTGCGAAAAACAAATAGCTTATACAGTGGAACCTCTCTGTGCGACCACCTCTCGTAGGCGACCACCTCTCTTAAGGGACCACTTATCAAAAGCCCGTTTTGTCTCAGTCAAATCACTGCATTGAATACCTCTCGTAAGCGCCCACCTCTCGTAAGCGACCGCGACCACCTTTTGGGCTTGGGAGTTGGATTATTCTTTGTTATTTTACCTCCGGTAAGCGACCATACAACTGAAATCGTTCACACAATCCTCGATTAAAAGGTTTTTCAAGCCATAACCTGTAAATATTTTTTTGACACTATCAATCCCCGTTTATCTGTTGAAGTTCATGTTCACTGAAAATTTTAAAGGTTTTGAGGTTGGAGCACTACAAACCCATAATAATAAACTGTAGTGATAAAATATGTTGTTGTATTGATATTTCCTGTCCCTAGAGACCAGATATCATATTACTAAAATTTGGCCTTCCTGTGGTGGTTACCCTCGTAAGCGACCACCTCTCGTAAGCGACCACTTTTCCAGGTCTCGAGGGTGGTCGCTTACGGGAGGTTCAATTGTATGCTAGTTCTAAGAACATCAAATTTATGCGGACAACTATTTGGTCGATAAATGTGGGAGTTATCGTGTTGATTTTTCTGGAGCGAGGAAAATCGGAGAAAACCCCTTCGAGTAAATGGGATATACAGTACCAACAAGTTCAACTCACGTTACCAGGTCTCGAATTCTGTCCTCATTAGTGAGAGGAGAAGCACTTACCACTTGCGTCGCCCATGCTCCGTCGACATTACCTGTTAATACCGGATATTACCTGTTAATACAGGATATTACCTGTTCATACACGATATTACCTGTAGTCCAAGAAGCGAACAGAGCTCGAGGAAAACTGAAAGTTTCGACGAATATTTCAAAGCCAGAAAGTAAGTTGTCTGTAACATGCTACAACTGAATTTCTACAACTGAATTTCTAACGAGACATGAAACAACCATGGGGGCTGAACAAAGCCAGGTCTCGGCTAATCCACAGATCGAATTGGAATTTAACGTGTTGGTTTTTGCGGAGGGAGAAAAACCGGAGAATCCGAAGAGAAACCCTCGGAGAAAGGGAGATACCAACAAACTCAACTCTTATATGCATGGCACCGCGTCCGGGAATCGAACCTGGGCCGGCGGTGAGAGGCGAAGCGCTCTCTCTCTGCGCCACCCCGGCTCCCGTAAAAAAAAAAATTCTACAGATATATTCTCTTGCGCGTGCTATGCCATCACACGGGTGTATTACATCCACAGAAATCCGAGACGAGTACAACTATAACTGCGACATGAAACCCTTCATGACTGCCCTGAGGGAAACAGTGGGTTTTGTTTTCCCCGAGATCCTCGATGTTCCCCGAGAGGGAGGGACCACTCATCACGTGATTTGTTATATTATAAAGTGATAGCATAACACTTCGGGAAATTAGTGATTACCGTATTGACTTGATTAGACGACCCGGCTTCTATTCAAAATTCGGCCTTGTCGGTCCGGCGTTTATTCGAAACCCGGCGTTTATTAAATGGGGTACAATTTTCGTTATTTTTCAATCTCACTTAGACTTCCATTTCTGACACTGTTAACACTCGAATTGCTATAGATTCCTCATAATCAAAGAATTTCAAGGTAAAAAAAAAAAACTATTGTAAATGGCGTAAACGCTGTCTTTTTGGTTCACGAGAATTTATAATAAAAAAGCAGAACATGCATGAGCTGTTGTCGCCGTGGTTGGTTTAAAACCTTAGTTAGAATAACTTATAGCGACTGACTTGAATAGACGCCGGTACCTTGAATAGACGCCCCCGGCTTATATTCGCACCAGTCCCTTACAAAGCGAGTATAAATAAGACCTCCACCAAGGTTCGTCGCACAGTTCGCGTCAGAACACCTACACCTCGTATCGTACTAAGAAAATGGAAGGAGAAGTACCCCAAGCCGCAAGAGTCCCGGCAGCTCAACAGAATGTCCTAGGTGGTCAAGATCTTCCACCAGCTGCTCCTCCGACATGAAGCCGTCGCTCAGCCGCCAGAGCTAGAGGCAATTTCATCCTTTTTCCCACTATGTGGTTCAGGTTGTTGTTTACCTTTTGTCCTCGTGCTCACTTACACTTGTGTATGTATTTTGTTTTGGTCTATCATGGTTTGAGTTGCATCACCGTTTCAGTCTCCTTTGATAGTTTCGCCGGTGTATTTGCCTTCGTTGTAATTCAGCTTTGGCCTATATTGCTTTATACCTTCGTTACTACCATATGTATCTGGACGCGGATTTGTGCAGTGCGGTATAAATGTTCCAGTTAATTTTATTTATTCTTCGTTTTTAGCCCTTTATTTTGCACGTTTGGCATGTTTTGCCGTTGGCACTTGTTTTGGCATAAGTTTACGTGCTGGCCCCACAAATACGGATTTGTGCAGTGCGGTATAAATGTTCCAGTTAATTTTATTTATTGTTCGTTTTTAGTCCTTTATTTTGCACGTTTGGCATGTTTTGCCGTTGGCACTTGTGTTGACATAAGTTTACGTGCTGGCCTCACAAATACGGATTTGTGCAGTGCGGTATAAATGTTCTAGTTAATTTTCTATTCTTCGTTTTTAATCTTTTATTTTGCACGTTTGGCATGTTTTGCCGTTGGCACTTATGTTGGCAGAAGTTTACGTGCTGGCCTCACAAATACGGATTTGTGCAGTGCGGTATAAATGTTCTAGTTAATTTTCTATTCTTCGTTTTTAGTCCTTTATTTTGCACGTTTGGCATGTTTTGCCGTTGGCACTTGTGTTGGCATAAGTTTACGTGCTGGCCTCACAAATACGGATTTGTGTAGTGCGGTATAAATGTTCTAGTTAATTTTATATTCTTCGTTTAGTCCTTTGTTTTTGCACGTTGCATGGCATGTACTGCCGTGATTTTGGCACGTGTTGCCGTGAGCTTCCGTGCTGGCCTCACAAAACAGATTTGTACAGTGCCGTAATGTTCTGATTTGTTTTTCTATTCTTCGCTTTACTAAAGTTTAGTATTCTATTTTTCCACGTTTTGGCATGCTCTGCCGTGAGGAGTTTGGTACTTGTGTTGCCATATCGTTTCCTTTTGGATTTTATATCTATATATTTGCTTTGACATATGGGCACCACTGTTATGCACTAACGTAATGATCGGAAGTTGATACATGGTCGTTAAACGGGTTTGCCTCACGGTCAAGGATTCCTACGATATTATGGATGTTCCTCGGTTAGTGCTTTCTCCTGGTCGTTCGACTTGTTATTTCTTTGCACACTACCTTTTTAGTATGGGTTTTTGCGAGTTTAGCATGGGTGCTTGTTTCTTGAGTACAAGTGTGTTTTTGTGGAGCATTGTTCAATTTACATAAGTTAGCTTTCTCTGTTCCATTATGACTCTATTTGCAGTGCATGTTGTATGTGTAGTACGCCGACCACCCCTTCCCATCACAATGCCCATTCTTATTGCACGAGCTGAAAGGGATGATGCGAATATGATACTGTTCGCACCAGTCCCTTACAAAGCGAGTATAAATAAGAACTCAACCAAGGTTCGTCGCACAGTTCGCGTCAGGATCACTATCGCCTCTAGTACCGGGATGACCTTCCTCCACTATTGCGTTCGATCATTCCCTTTTGCTCCCCTTCCTTTCGACCGAGTTCAGTTTTTCCGTCCCTTCCCCCTCCCTGCTGCTTCTTCTGCTCTCCTTCTACCTTAACTCGGGCGACAATGCCCATTCTTATTGCACGAGCTGAAAGGGGATGATGCGAACTGATAGGATACTATTTAAAATTCGGCCTCGTCGACCCGGCGTCTAATCGAGTAAATACGGTACATTTCCCCTCGAGCCTAGGGAAAATTTAATCACTAATTGACCTTATACATGCTATTACTTATAGCAGTTCACCGATTTTAGATTGGATAAAATTGGTCACGTGACATAACTCAGCCCTTTATCGGTTATAAAGTGTGGTGATGAGATTTATTATACCTTTGTATTAAACTTCATTCTGATATTCTTGGACAGCATAAAAACCGAAAACGATATTTTTTGATAAATATTTCTTTATTAATTGAATAAAATACTATAATAAATTACTGAGTCAGCAGTATTATTTCACATCTTGGATGCTGCGACAGAACTGAATAATAAGAGCGCATACGAGAACTGACGCGTAAATCGGCGATAATTTTGCCTGTTTGTAGTGAATTTTATCCCACTGTTCAAACACGTTTTATTCTTAGTTGATGAAGGAAATGAGCTTATTGTTGCTATAAAACTATTATTCTTCGCACAAAATATGAAGGGTTATCTCTCTTTAGTATAAACCAGCTAGTGGACTATTACAAATCCTGCATTCTGATTGACTACGCTACTATAGGTCTATTTGCGATAGCCCATGGTGGAGAAAAACCGCACGCATTTTCACGAAATAATAAAAATATTCAACTTCAATTTGTTCTTTCTATTATTTTCTACTGATCGACTAGTTAGTTTATACTGAAACAATTAAACCTCTCGCCCTCGTGGGCTACGAGTTAAATAGCCCATTCGGATGCGCCTGATAGACCCTATGCATAAGTCCTGGTAACTAGCATGTCAACGAGGCCGGTAGGTCCTCTGGAATGTTGAAATTGAAGCGCCCGGGGAAATTGTGAAATGCACTGAACGAATGTTCAGCGAAACAATGCCGTTAATTTGCTATGCGCCTGGCTGGTTGTACTATAAAGAAAAATAAAGGATAAATGAGGACAGATTAGCAACATTTTTCAACTAAACAATACACGACTTTCATAATGGCCGCCTCCTAATTTGCATAATTTGGAAGATAAATCTGTAGAGGGAAACCAATGCTACCACATGAAAGATCACATTTAAACTAGTAATAGTTTTGAGTTTTAGAGCAATGTGGAGAGTTGCTGTTGAGCTACGAGCATTTCTAATGTAGAAAAACATGAAAGCGAGGCTAGAAAGGCGTCCGTTGTTTTTCTCATACAAATCTCTCTAATTTCAACTGGCTGTAACTTCATTGCTTTTTAAGCTACAGCACTCAACTTTCACAAGTTCACTAATGTCGACATGCTCTTTCACATGGCAATGTTCATATTTTCTATAAATGTGGATAAACAACCGAAACGGAAAATCACATATGCAAATTAGGAGGCGGCCATTATGAAAGTCGTGTATCATGTTCAACACGTTCCACACCTCCTACTAGTATTTCAACCTCAACATTCCAGAGGACCTACCGGCCTCTTTTTCGTGTTGTGACCGCACGAGCTATGCATAGTGTGTATGGGCTATTGATTCGTAGCCCATTCGGGCTGCGGGTCTAATTGTTAAATATCCTCGACTCGGATGATTCAAAACTGTTAATTGTAAAGTCCCACCCTCTCTCGAATTGCGCGAGCTCACACGGATAGCTTTTGATTGTCCTGCTAACTAGATACAAGCCTCCCACTAAGCTGTCTCAACTCCAGCCTCGATGTCACCAAAGGCTTGGTTATCTTTCAAAAAGGCGGCCAAGAACTACGAATTGAACAATAGGCCATTTGCGCGATGACGTCACACTGCAATAACTCTAATAGGCCATTTTGACGATGTTGCGCACGCATTAAAAACAAAAGATGCGACCCGCCAAAAACTAGAATGTGGCCCGCCAAAACTCAATGTTGCATGACAATCTTTTGTTTTATTGATTGGATGTATATTGTTCTCAATGCGCGCGCAACATCGTCAAAATAACCTATTTAAATCAGTCTTTGAATTCTCAAAGGAGTGTAAAAGTCTGAATGAGAGAGAGAATTCTCAAAGCTTTCTCGTACTTGTATTAAAATGACGCCATAATTAAAATGTCCTATCGAAAGTGAGAAATGTGTTCTCCATTCTACCAATGTGTTCTCTTCGTTACCACCATGCAGGGCCACAGCAATTCAGAGAATTCTTTCCACTCGACCTATTGCTCTGACTTCAAGTGGGCCGAGTAGCCTCGATTTCATGTGACATGGGGGTGTTTTGCATACGGTCTATACCCCGTTCACACCAAAGCTTAAACATGTCTAAAACGTGTTCAATGAAACCAGTTTAACGCCGACTTGCTTAAAGTGCAAGTATCATATCAAAAATAATTATATTCTACTATTGGGTTTGTTTCTCCCAAAAGGTATTAATCTTGCAAATTTTGCAACATTTCTGGAATTTTGGTTACTTTTCATGGATCCTGTGACGTCATAAGATGAATCAACTCGCTCCCAAGAGGAACTAGTACAATAAAATCCCGTAGGTTTTCTGTTACTGCCAAATTTGCACTTTCCGCGTTGTTGATTTATATCCCATATTTTGAACTCATATCGCAGCATTACATCTAAGAACACCGTAACCTTGTATTATTTATCAGGTTTTATTGTCATCGGTTTAAACTTCAATCTGCTCTTCGCTGAGGGTAACAGTAGAACGGCGACATGTTGCGACGATAAGGTTTAAAACTAAAAATAAAATGAGATAGATGTTAACAAAAAGTGAATAGGAAATACGTACATGAATATAAAAGACTGAACTGAAAGGCTACTTACATTACGGTGACGAAACTAACTGGCTGGAAGAACTTCTGCTGAGAGGCGAACTAACTGCAACTATTGCGACCTCTTGTACTGACCAAAAACTGATGTCGTAATGTCATTTTATGCATGGAAGCTGCCTAAAACTAACAAACTTAAATTTGACTAACAATGAATAACAAAATTATTAGGAATGAAAGCTATGCACACGATAACGAAACAAAGCGAGAAATGTAAACATGAAGGCTACGATTACGAAACAAGGCAAGAAATGTATGCGACAAAACTAATAAATATTTAACAATAGGAGCAATAAAATAACAGTACTTCGGATCCAACATTTTCATTGCGACATCACAAGATGAATCAATCCCGCAATTCGGGTAGCGTGTATTCTAGTTTAATTTCTGCTCCTGCCTCTCAAAGAAAACTAAGTTAGAGAACTGAAGTATATCAGAAATAGAATTTGGGGCAAAAAGAGTTCATGTTGTTTGATGGCGCTACTTGCACTTTAACTAAACAACCTGTTCCAGGCAGTTCTAACCCTGTGTAACTAAACACAGTCAAGACGGCGGATGGAAATCAAAGCACAACTCAGTTTAATTAAACATATTTAGTTGGCGTGAATAGGTATTTGATTTTTGGGGACATTTGTGTTAGGAGCAATCAGAGATAACAAAATAATTTCGTTTGGAACTTTGTACGCAACACATGATTCTTCACATACGATTAGTGACAGCAACAACTATGACGGTAATCTCTGGCGACGGGTCGCTCTAGACATCACGACAAACATTAAATGGGGTACAGCGTTCAGTTACAGGGCCTGTCAACACTTTCTCACGTGAGAACAGTTGAAATGTCAGTCTTGATATTCACATTTAAAGTGCCACTACAACGAAATTCGACCCTCTTTCTTTTGCCATTTTTTTGTCTTCCAAAAAGAAAAATAGTGGCGGAAATATCCAAATTATTGATTTTTTTTGGGCCAAAGGGCCAAATTAAACTATAAAATTTGCGGAGTTTACCGTCAAAATCACGTCCGCCATTGCTGAAGTACGTTCCACATAGTTCGGTATTTTCATCCAGCGGTTTCCGGTCGTGACGTCATTTTTTCAACACGTCACTCTTTTAAAGGAATATTGCTACTCAAAACTGTGATTTTCTTTCCTTTGTGGAAAAATAGTAAACAATAACTACTTATCAACCGAGCGTGAGATCTGTACAGAGAAATATCAGACCGCGGTTTTCTGCACAGACCGAGGCTTTGCGAGGTCTGATATTTCTCTGTACAGACCGAGCAAGCGAGGTTAATAAGGTGTTTATTATATGGCATATTTTGTTTTAACTTATTAAGTTTTAATTCGACCGGTTCGTGTAAACGAACACCGCAGCGGGAAAATCCGTATTGCCCGTGAGCATTACGGGAGAATTCCGCCAGCTAAACGGCCAATCAGCGCGCGCCATTTGACCGGAAGTAGCTCCTGCCATATAATAATGTGCGACATTTGTAAGTTCGCGCAGAAACAGGTTCGCGTTATGGCGGGTAAAAATGTTGGGGTGGCGGGAAACCGCTGTCCAACATTGACAGACGACTGAACCAACATGTTTGGCGGGAAAACAAAAGAACGAAAAACAAATATGGCGCTAACACGAAAGGGAAAGAGCCTAAGTACGAAAACAAATGGCGAGTTCTGATTGGCTAACATTGTAAGCGTGTCTCGCTTCACGATACAACTTTGTTGGAATACTGGCCAAACACTACATGATTTGCTGATCAAACCGAATTGCTGGATGAAATGTTTGACCAAAAGCAAATTTCATCAAACGTTAGATCAAGCAAAAAGTTGGACAAACACGATCCAATATGGGAGGCCTTCCCCTCTCAACACCTTGCATATTACTGTACCCCATTTGGAATGCACTGACAAAGAATTCCATTGTTTTAGATTTAGGGTTTGTATTGTTTCAGGGTAGGCTATTGTTTGGATAGCAGTACTATTCCAGGTTCCGAGTGCAATGTTGGATCGTGCAATCCAACATTGTTTGTTAGCTTGGCCGACTCCACGACTGCGTCACGTTTCTCAAACGCACCATGGTAACATAACATGGCAACTGTCCTCATCAGAGTGGATTTCGTATGAGTGGAACAAACTACGGCATGTCCGTAGCCTTACTGTTATCGTGCGGTACCGTAACTCTGTAATTTGATTGGATCAGCAGGACAAAAACAATGGGAAATTATTTCAATGTCACGGCACGGCGGGCGCGGTAGTCATTGCCGTAGTTTGTCCCACTCATACGAAACTTGATCTATACAGTTGTTACGAATACTGAGCTGTCACGGTGAGATTTCCCATCGTCCGAAGGAAGTTCTACTGCGGCATTTTCTATTGGAGGAGATCGTGTCAACATCCTTGGACCAGCAATAGTCATCCCTATGGCGCCAATAGGAGACGTTATTATAATGGCCAACACCGCCACCGTCAGAATCTACAGCAAAAAGAACACACACTTGATAAAGCAATTAAATGGCCTTAGAAACATTTCCTGGATGTTGACTAAAGTGGGCTCTTACAGACATTTATCAAGCCGCGGCCATTTTGGCTCCAAACAACGCCTTTACACTCGTGTTTGGAAATAAAATACTGTGTTTTTGTGTCGAGTTATTTGTGTTTAAGTATTGGCTCGATTGGAATTTAGGTTGGTTTTTAAGGAGGGAGGAAAACTGGACAAAATTCCTTAGAGCAAGGTTGAGATACCAACAAACTCAACTCACATGTGACGCCGTGATCGGGAATCGAGCCCGGTGAGCGCTTCACCTCACCTCTGTGGCCCGCAGCGTCACACCGGCAAGAACAACTATTTGTATTCTCCTGGAACGCACCATGGCCGCTGTGTGACAAACGTCTATTTCATTTCACAAATGCGGAGTAAGTTTTACTTATTTAGAATCCCGTAAACAGGCACCCTGGGCTCATACGTTTTTGTCTTTTGGGTGAACATTCTCATATACCTAAAAACGTAAATTACAATATTTCACTAAAAATAATTACTAATAGCCCACTTTCAATACATGCTTCACTTGTCACGCACTAAGATTTCATTATGTGGCTCCGTGGTAAACTAAATGTATTATTTTCTCTTTTCACAAATCACTGAGCATTATACCCTGGAGCCTCATATTGAAGGACTTGAAGCCTTTGTGCGTGACAAGAGATGCATGTATTGAAAGTGGGATATTCAATGCAGAACAATCCTTTAAAAACTATTTCAAAAACCATGCATAATTAATGGGCATTTTGTCCAATCAGATGAAGCAAATCACTCACATGCATGCTCCTTTATACCCAATAAAACGAAAGGGTCTTTATACGATTTTCTATGAGTGTGGCCCTATATAAAACTTCACGGTTGATGCCTTTTTCCTTTGTTGTCTATATATATATATACACTTTACCAGAGAGTGAGGGTATATATATACACACTTTACCAGAGAGTGAGGGTCTATATATATATACACTTTACCAGAGAGTGAGGGTCTATATATAAAGCTTAACAATTGAGACCTTTTCTCTTCCTTCTACACATGTACAATGTAGCTCTAAACACCCTAAATTAGTGAGCACCCGTTGTGGACAGTCAGGGTGTTTTTAAATGTAGGGGTAGGGTTTGGAATAGTTCACAGAACGATTGAAGAAGCATATGCATGTAGACACTAAGAAAAAAGGTCTCAATCTTGAATCTTTATACAAATCTCATGTAATTATAGACCTTCACTCTCTCTAGTGAAGTCTATATGTAGATCCTCCCACTCATTCCTTATAAGACCAAGGGCTTAACCGTTAATCTTTATAAAGACCCTCATTCATACAGTGAAAATCCTTAAAAAAGACCCTAACGATGAGATGAGACTCAGAGTCGCTCAATCAACGGCCACTTGGCTCACAGTTATTCATACGCAACCGGCCTAGCATTATGGGAGCCAAATTTTCGCTCCGTGTTCCAACTGCGCATGTCAGTGACGCAAAACGTAGCTAAAACAAATAATTATTCGATTTTCATCTAAATTTCTGAAAATTATTATCTTTTAGATGTAACGTTTTTGAAGCAGTTCAATAAACTCGCAGCACGTGTTTTATTGGGTCTAAAACCACTCGGGCTGCACCCTCATGGTTTTAAACCCGATAAAACACTGCTGCTCGTTTATTAAACAGTACATAAAAGCCCTAACCTACAATACGATAAACAACTCATCAAATAACAACACTATATAGCATCAAAATAGAAATATTCCGCCATATAGGCCATCTGGGTTAGCTAATACGTTACGTACATGATCACTGTTATCTGGTATTCTATAAAACAATTTTCTGAAAGATGCCAATACCATTAGGGCTATTTTGTTCTTAAGATTATCTAAATCTGATTTAAATGCATTTACACTGGGTGTATGCTTTACAGAGGATGAACGGGTGTCGCAATGCATGTAAATAGCTAGAACCCTGAATTCGTCAGTCCTGAGCAATTGGCGTTTTGCAGGAAACAGTCACATGCTGATATATGATTATCACTTCGATAACCAATGAACTGCGTTCGTGATCCCCAAAAGGGAAGGGCTTTACTGGATGGCAAACAAACTTCTTAAACTCATTAATATCTCATGAGATAGTCATCCAATGGAGGGACTGTATTTGGTCACATGCATGGGTCTTGAAACCCGGTCAAACCCTTGTTCGAAGCTTCGTCAGGGGGATGCATCTTGACATCCAATGAAACACCAGTTCCAAACGCACCAGTGTTTGATCAGATTTCCAGCTCTAGTGATCAATATTTCTTAATCATCATATTCGTGAATCACTAACTACTTATATACTGATAAACTGCAAGTAAAGAGTGGAGAAGTAAAGAACGACATTGAAAGAAAAAGTGTGCCTCCACTGCAGTTCGAACCTCGACCCTTCCGACTGCTTGTATTAAGTCTTGGCCACTACACTACCGAGTACGCTAGTTGAAATCACTGCCAGCAAAAAAGAATAATAAGCTATTTATGGAATAATTATATAGAACAGTCAAACGGTATACAATACTTGCTAATGATGTTTGAAAAGAAGAGTATGTAAATTTTCGATTGAGCCATTCGCATGAAAAGTCATTTCAAACACTCATTGTTCGTGTTTCATATATTTTCTCAATATCTAGAACCCCTGATAAAACACTACAATTCGTGTTTGAAATAGTACTTCAAAACGCTGTTTTAGAAAGATCGACAATCGACTGGAGTTGGAAAATAGCATTCACAAACAGGTTTTGCTAATAGAGCGGTTTTCAGTTGAGTGTAGTGAAACCAAACGCAAATTACCCACAGCCAGCCAATCATAGGAGCGAGTAATCACAAGTAACTCATAAATGGCTTCCCTGTGAGCCAATGACAAACCAAAGCAAAACCAAAACCAATTTGCGTTTGGTTTTACTTTGGATTCTGATTGGTTGGTTTATTTAAATATTTTCTCAGCCAATAGGAGAGCTTAGTAAACGCAAAACCAAAACACTTCCGACACTCAATTGAAATCCGCTCTAACACCACCGATCTCGTACAAGTGTATTTATTAAATAAATAAAGTCAGATTGTTTGGCCATGCAGTACAACCACGTGACCGTATCCTGCATAAGGGTCAGTACAGCTGCATTCAATTGTAGAACAATCTCTCTCGGGGTCCAAAATAAATGTGTACCAGAATTTTAGTATATTTTACCTGGATTCCATATTCCTCTTGGTATTGTCCAGACAGACCAGATTGTCTGGCTGTGTCCAGGGAAACAGAGCCGATGGCAGCCTGCTGACACGTATTGTAAATCACATTAATAATTCATAAGGTACTAACCAATCCAAACGCAGCATTTGAGTCACATACCTCTGTAAACCCCCATAGCGAGTATCAGTCACAGAATACTTAGCTAGGCGTAATACGCTTTCCTCAATGTTACCCCAATACAGATGACCTCTCTAAGACCTTGAGACATTTTTTGCTTTGTGTCTCTATCCCAAGGGAATACATGCTTTTCTAGAACTCCATCACAAAGCGCAAAATTCATCACATGAACTGTATAGATGGGTTGCAGTCAATCTCCAGAGATTCAAATGACAAAGGGCATGGCCGCCATGTTGGTGTACCTAACAAAAGAAGAATCTATTGTTAAAGGTACACCAACATGGCCGCCGTGACGTCATGTGCAACCACTCTATTGGGACAACGCTGAGGAAAGCGAATTAGGTATATTCTGTAACAAATGAAAGGTCTCACAACTGTTCACTGACCTCTCATGCCTTTTGGGAAAACATCAGGGTAACATTCGGATTACACGACAAGCATTTGACACGGCACTCCCGGCCGTAAATGCCCGAAAATCTGGGGATGCTGAGGCCCTGTGAAAAGATAGTTTCGGCCCGTCTGAGTGCCGTGCCCAAGCTAGGAGTGCCGTGCCCAAACGCTTGTCGTGTTAACCGGTATTAAAACTCATTTCTTAATGCACAGAAACAGTTTCACAATTATGGGATGTTATTGTCTACACTGCGCATGTCTGTGACGTAGCTGTAGCGCTAAACTCTAATGTTATGTTCTTTATGTTTTTTATGTTCTTTGTTCGTGAAATCATTTTTGAAATAGGTGTATTCATGAGCCTCTGCGATTAAATGTAAAGTATATGCTCGAAGAAAATACGTTATCGCTTAACCATATGATGTTATGTGATCAGTCAGTGAGAAAACTGAAGGATGGGAGCGGTTTGCCTTAGCAAGCAGTGGCGGCAGCAGCCTCAGAAAAACGAGGATAAGAGTTGATGTGCCCTCTCAATGGCATTTGGTGAAAATTTAACAAGCAAAGTTAACGTTAGCTGATCGAAGTTAGCGGTATAACGGGGGAATAAAAGGAGTCACATTCATGAAATAAACTTTAGTCACGTGATGAACCTTGAACCTCTGTAAAAACTCTCCACAGTACTGTTTATTCAATGTAGGCTAATTTAGTTACCCTGAGAGACCAAATAGCTACATTTGGGTAAAGAGTCACTCTCAACCAGTGTGCATCATCATATCACATATCTTTTTTACATATCATCACTCCTTTAATAAACTTAACAAAGCTGTATACAAAGGTTGTAATCAGGTTTGTTTGAGAAGTCATTCAAAGGCCTCCAATTTGACAGGGTTTCAAATCTGTTTGAATCCTCGGCACAGTTGAGTCCCCGTTGAGTCGGCTCTTCTGTATATTTTTCTGTCACGTATTTTTCCGGATTGGGTTACCTGTGGTACGTGGTAAAAATGGGGCGAGGACAACCCAATCCGAAAAAAAGTTCACAGAATAAAATTACAGCAGTACACCGCGGCAAAACGTCACATGCATGAGCTCTTGATGAGCACAGCGCGCGCGCGTCCAATCAGTTTCCCGCCGAAACTAAAAAGAAAACAAAGGCAAGCACCCTTTTCCAATTTTAGGTACATATCTGTGAAATGCTTTACGAAAACAACAAAACTACAGTCGAACCTCCATTAAAGGAGGACTGAAGCCTAAAATCAACTTTAGCTCAATGAGTTGATCTAAACATGAAAAGACTCGTACCAAAATTTATTTTACTGTGTTTTACGTCAAAGGAAAGAAAATCTGCAAATCTTCCTCCCAACCGCCGCTAAGTACAGACGGCTCAATTCCTGTAATCTGTGACGTACGATACGGGGAATAACTTAGTTTTGTCATGTTGTTCTCGGCTTTGAATGGATGGAATAACGACTCCTAACTGCGCACTATTGTGCTTTCTTTATGCTGAAGGTGTGGTTGTTTTTCCTTGGTATGCATGACGTACGATACGGGGGAAAAGCAATGAATTGAGCCGCCACAAAAACTAGCTTTATCAGCGGAGAATCGGCTATTTTTCGCCCTTCGAAATGCATTTCCTCTTTTTAGACGTGCACCGCAAAGAAATAAAATAGCAGAACTTATTTTTCTTGAAAACAAGTATGTATAGTCGTCAAATTGATTTAGGGTTCAGTTCTCCTTTAATCGGCCACACTCGGAGAAGGAACAGTGTCCCCTTAATGGAGGTGTCCTCTAAAAAGGAGGTTCGACCATTTTCATTAATAATTAACTACATAAACAATAATGCATGTCTTCTTGTCTTGAAATTTTGCCTTTTATTTGAAAAATTAAATGGTGCATGACAAAAAATCGTACAAGTTAGATCAGTGTTAGAAACAGTAACCTCGGACTCTTAGCTTGAGTTTATACAAGTCACTTTGTACACAACAGGCCCTCTGTTGTATTAGAAACATACAAAGTATAGTAATGTATGTTCTTTTAGGTTCATTGTACAAAAAAAAAACAGTTATATCGGACTAGCGTAATGAATTCTCAGCGCTACCGTTTGAATTTGGTACTGTAGTCACGTATCAGAGGTATATGATACCTTAGTTGTCCACTAAATGGAGGTTGAAATACCACTTTGTGCCACTTAAAAAGTGTCCCGGTCCCTTAATATAGGTGTCCTTGAATAGTTACAAATATTATATGGAAGTTTTGCCGGGAAAAACAACACGTGTCCTTTTAACGGAGGTGTCCCCTTAACAGACGTGTCCCAAATTAGAGGTTCGACTGTACTTAAAAGCTAAGCCTAAGACTTTTACTGGTTGGAATTTTCTTAATTTGTAATTCACTGTGCGTTTATTAAGTTATAAAATTATTTACATTTTTTTAAAAAAACCTCGGAAACTTGTATTTGAACTCCAGAGCCGTCTCGCAACTTGATAATTTGCCTTTCCTTAATATAACTTCTTTAGCCTCAAACATTCCTCACCTTACGAATTCAGATATTGATTTGAATATGCCAGATGATCATAATTTTAACTACTATAGCACTCATGAGTTTAACAGTAATCACGATATCACTGAATGCTCATTAGACTTTAAAGCATTTTCTGCTCTAAACTGCAATATAAGAAGCTTAGCAGCTAACCATGATAACTTAAGTAGTGGTCCGGCTAAGAACGATAGCACTGAACGGCAAGGAATGTAAAAAGGTGTTAATTTTCTATTCTTCTCTCTCGTAATTTCATTGGTTGATACTCATAAATTCAATAGAAAACCATCGAAATTATACATTTTTATATTATATTTTTTTAAGTTTCAATTTATTTTTGATCAAAATGACTATGGTTTAATTTCGAAGAATATCGACCGTGGGGAAAGTTATCAAATTTGCGATTGAAAGATCTTTTGTTTTCTCCCATTCCGATTGGCTGGATGGTGGTTTCTTTGAGTTTTCACAGTAAAAATGGCCAACAGCATTAAAACTACTTTATTTTCTGGGTGTAGTTTGGACTGTAGATATCTCATACGGCACTTAAGTCATATTCACGCAAAATCGACCGTGAGGATATGCTCATTGCCACAGCTCTATTGTTTTTACTATAGTTCTTACACGGACCATTACTTAATACATATGTTATCTGAACTAAATTTTCCATTTTCCTTGATTGGACTATCAGAAATTAAATTTAGAGCTGATAAACAGGCCTTGACAAATACCAACATACCAGGATATAATTTTATTTTCGAACCCAGTCTTTCAAATGCAGGAGGTGTTGCTTTCTATGTTAAAAATAATTTAAATTTCACTATTCGATCAAAATTTACTACTTCTAATCTTGATTTTGAAACTCTCTGGATAGAAATTAATTTTAAAGACCAACCTAACCTAATATGTGGAGTAATCTATAGGCATCCAAACGGAAATTTAGATAATTTTATGGACTATATCAACTTGACCATTGATCAAATCCACCGGGAAAATAAACTTTGTTTGATTATGGGAGATTTTAATATTGACCTTTTAAAATATGATTCCCATGCTGGCTCTGAAAATTTTATTAATACTCTTGGCTCTTTTTTTTTCCAACCACAAATCTTACAGCCTACCAGAATTACTGACCACTCGTCTACGTTGATTGATAATATATTCTTTAATTCAATTGAACATTTTATTATTAGTGGCAATTTAGTATATGATTTAACAGATCATTTGCCTAATTTCATTATCTTCAATAAATTTTCCACTCTCCCACCTAGTGTAAAAATCTATAAGAGAGATTACTCTAAATTCGAGGAAACAACCTTGATTAATGAAATACAATCCATTAACTGGGAAACTGTTTTTACATCTGATTGTGAACCATCTGGTATGTTTGATTCCTTCTATGATAAAATATCAGGAATAATAGATAAACATATCCCCATAAAGCAAATATCTAGAAGAGAATTGAAATTTAAGTCTAAACCCTGGATAACACCTGCAATTAAAGTGTCTATACAAGTAAAAAATAGATTATATAAGAAATATCTAAAGACAAAATCTATTTATTACCACTCTAAATTTAAATACTATAGAAACAAAGTAAATCACCTTTTAAAGATTAGTAAAAGACAATACTATAATATATATTTTTTAGAAAATATCAATGATAGCAAAAGAGTTTGGAATGGAATTAAAGAAATAATACATTTTAAGCCGAAGGCTAGTTTGAAGGCTGTTAAAATTGTTGAAAATAATTCAGAAATAACTGACCCCAAAATGATTGCCAATGCTTTTAATGCATATTTTGCAAATGTAGGAAATAATCTCGCTAATTTAATACCAGATGTTCAGAAATCACCATTAGATTACTTAAAGCATCCATCATGTAATAGTTTTTACATGTTCCCTGTTACTACTAATGAAATTGAGATAGAGATTGCTAACTTTAAAATTGGTAAGGCTGCTGGCCCTTTTAGTACATGTATACCTGTTTCTGTTCTCAAGATTCTTAAAACCGTAATTTCAAAGCCTCTAGAAACCCTGTTTAATGTTTCTTTTTCAGTTGGGATAGTACCGACCAGTCTTAAAATAGCCAACGTAATACCTATATATAAAAAAGATTCTCAAACCTGCCTGTGCAACTATCGTCCAATTTCTCTCCTCTCTATTTTCAATAAACTCTTAGAGAAGCTTGTATGTAGCAGACTGCTAGATTTTCTTAAAAGAAAAAACGTTTTATTTGACAAGCAATTTGGCTTTCGTACTAAACATTCCACTGACCATGCAGTACTTAGTATAATTGAAAAAATACAAACAGCAATTGATGAGCGTGATTTTTCGTGTGGAATTTTTTTAGATTTTAGCAAGGCCTTTGATAGGGTTAATCATGAAATCTTAATAAAAAAACTGGAGTACTATGGAATAAGAGGTGTAGCTAAAAAGTGGTTTACCTCATATCTTAGTAACCGGCAGCAAACTGTAACAGTTAATAATGTAACTTCAACCCAATCAACTATTTCCTGCGGTATTCCCCAAGGATCTGTCCTGGGTCCAATATTATTCCTAATTTATATTAATGATTTTCATCTTTGTTCATCCCTCTTTGACTTTCACCTTTTTGCTGATGATGCTAATTTATTTTGTAAACATAAGAATCTTGATATACTACAATCTAGTATTAATAATGATTTAGCCAATATTCACATCTGGCTTTGTGCTAATAAGCTTTCATTAAATATAGAAAAATCTAATTTTGTTCTGTTTCATCCTCCTCAAAGGAAATTAATGTCCAATTTTGCATTAACATTGAATAATGAGCAATTACGACAAGAGAAATGCATTAAATATCTTGGCATATTAATTGATTCAAATCTTAGTTGGAAATTACAGGTTGAATACATTGCCAAAAAGATAAAAAGAAGTGTTGGAATATTATCTAAACTTCGTTATTATGTAGACATTAGTATCCTAACCAACCTTTATTATGCCCTCATTTACCCTTTTTTGATATATGGGATAATCGTTTGGGGTAACACATACCCGACAACTACTCAACCTCTCTTTGTTCTTCAAAAAAAGGCCTTGCGTATTATGACCTTTTCAAAATTTGATAAACACTCAAGCCCTTTATTTAAGTCACAAAATATTATTAAGCTGCGTGATCTTGTTACACTACATATTGCAGTTTTTATGTTCAAGTTCCACAATCAAATGCTACCTTCAGTCTTTAATACATTTTTTACCTCAGTTGGAAGTATTCACAATTATAACACAAGATCTGCAGCTAGACAGTCTTATTATCTTCCTAGAGCAAGAACAAATTATGGCAAATTCAATATAAGGTTTCAAGGGCCCAAAGTGTGGAATTCATTTGATTTACATGTCAAATCCACCTCCCTCAAGAAATTTAAAGAAAACCTAAAAACAGAATTCCTATGCAAATATTAGTCTCCTAGTATCATTCTGTTGTTCGATAAGTTTCATTGAAAAGCTAATAAGACTGAATTCTGCTTCTTTCATTCTCAAAATACTAAGCTGTAATTATTAACACATTTATCTTCTGTAAACTGTATTATGTAATATATTAATAAGCTTTGGTAGATTTAGTATTTGTGTGTGCGTGTGCTTGCGTGTGTGTGTGTGTATGTATTTGAGTACCTCCGACCTAGTATTGTAAATTACTGCATGTAACTGGATTCCTGGCATTTTTAGCTTTTCTGGTTATTTCGGGAACCCAGTGCCCTTTAAATATTTAAATTTATGATTGTAATAATTATATTTTTCTTATTGTGGGTACAATAAATCGTTGTTGTTGTTGTTGTTGTTGTTGTTGTTGTTGTCGTTCTTTTGGACAGTGGTCAGCGGAGCATCACGTTTTGCCGCGCTGACGTACTGTTATTGGTCAAAGAAATGAAACGTGCTCATTGGTTGCTCATCGACAATTATGTTACCTGTACGGTGGCCTTGGGTAACCACGAGATTGCGATAAATAACTTCTCCTTCACTTCAAGATTGTTTCGTGCCAGCATGGTATAGGTGATAACTGTTCGCACCGCTAGACTTACCGCAAGTATGCCTATCCCAATACCTAGAGGCAATGTTGTACACTAGTAAGCGATAGTTAACAGTCTCTTGGAGCGGTTTTCGATTGAGCGTCCAAAAGTAATTAGTGATTCCTTTCGAATTTGGTTGGTTAGTCCTCCATGATTAATTACTTTTCCTCGAGATTGGTTGAAGTAAAATCAATTACGAATTACTTCATGCTCAGTTCGTGATTGGTTCACTGGGTTTTTGCTCTACTACGATCTACTACTACGGTCGCGTGCCAATAAAGGACTGGAACGAGACACTCGTGTTGGTTTCATTGCACCGTAACGAGTCCATGATGGTGAGAAGTTGGCGTGTTTTTCGTAGTTACCACAACAGAGTACGTTAGCTATAGTCGGATTTAATGTAAGAAATTATCCACTCTTTTGGATATTTCAAAAGCCAACCTTTAAAGTACACAATAAACTACTTACAGCGTTTCTTGGTATAGCTTATGTGGGATTTTTTGGTCAGTTCAAATCGGCAACGCGATAGCTTCAACTCAGTCTCGCCAAAATGTTGAACTCTTCGTGCCATTCGTTGCATACTCAGCCCAGTACTCTAGCCAACCGCTAGGCACGTCCAACCGTAGTCGTAGTCCGTAGTCGCCGTATCTTAAATTCGCTGTTGATTGAGTGGGAGAGACTTACGGGAAAATATTTGGCTTGAGGTCACGACGTATGGACCGAACACAGACAAATTGACCGAAAGCCAAATAGTTTCGCATTCGGCCCAACCTAACTCAGTCAATAAGTCTTTGTTATCATGTGACAACTTTTAATTGGCAAAACAAAACAACAAGCAAAACATCGAGAAGAGCCGGACGGCTTTTTCCGGCCCGTCAACATACGGCCCCCATCACGTGACATTTGTAAATGGTTTTGAAAGGAAAGCGTGCGCGAGGACGTACACGGGTCATATCGCAGATTTAGTATGAGTAGGTCAAACTACAGCATGTCCGTAGCCTTACCGTAGCCGTACTGTAACCGTGTTGTACTGTAACTCTGTAATTTGATTGGATCAGAAGAACAGAAACAATGGGGAAGCCATTTCAATGTCACGGCATGCCGTACTGTAGAGCGGTTTTCAGTTGAGTGTAGTGAAACCAAACGCAAATTACCCACAGCCAGCCAATCATAGGAGCGAGTAATCACAAGTAACTCATAAATGGCTTCCCTGTGAGCCAATGACAAACCAAAGCAAAACCAAAACCAATTTGCGTTTGGTTTTACTTTGGATTCTGATTGGTTGGTTTATTTAAATATTTTCTCAGCCAATAGGAGAGCTTAGTAAACGCAAAACCAAAACACTTCCGACACTCAATTGAAATCCGCTCTAACCGTGATGTAATTCATTGTCGTAATTAACTTGCCCACTCATACGAAATGCGCTCTATCTAAACATTTCATGTTCTTGACTCACTTTAGAATAGAACCATACCTACAAGTCTCCTGTCCATGTAGTCTGTACTCACCTCTGCTCCCACTAAACCAAACAGCAGAGGTTCAAAAAACATCCACACAATTGCGGTGGCCTGGGCAATAGGGATCTGAAGAGCAATTACTTTAAAGTAAGCCACTTACAATCATCGTTTTGCGATGGAAGTACATAAAGGTTATGGATATCTACAGTTATTTCAAGTACCTTATATATTTATTGTATTAATTTAGTAGTGATTTTATTATTATTAAATAATGTTTCTTTTTTGAGGGCCGTATGTTAGATAACTTTCAAAACCTACTTAATAATTGCCAACCAGAGGTCTCAATGTGTACCACGTGCAGTACTTGGAAAAAGTACTCTTTACAGTAATTTGAAATCCATTTCCAGTCCAAGCATTCCAGTCCAAGCATTTCCAGTCCTTGGACTGGTAATATTTCAATCCTTGGACTGGAAATACTCTCTCTGATTGAAATACAACACAACACTATTGGAACAAATGATTTTCAAAAGTTTCTAAGTAATGTATAAAAAAACGAGAGCTAGTGTTTTACCAGGGGATCCAAACACCGAGATAGATGAAAGCATGAGCCCGCTTGGATTCCCTGGTGAAACACGAAGCTCGAGTTTTTATGACTTCTCAATCGAAAACAATACCTGCATTCATAAATCATTAGAAAGTATTGTTTGCCTGGAATTTTATTACATGCAATTATAGACTACAAGAGTTGTGATTGTTATTTTGTCATGGTTATTTCAGCAAACGTCCTGATAACGTAGTGGGAAAGAGAGCGAACTAGTAGTCAAGAGCAGCCATGGGGATTATTGGTTCCAGTCACACTCTGGACACCGATTTTTGTTTCCATCTTCTCCTTCACTTCTCCATGTAAAGTCATACTTATGCTGTAATCATTGTAGCTTTAGGTCCAACACATGCATGAATGATGCCCAATGAGAACACAGATGAACATCACTAGTGATTTGGATATCCAAATCAATAGTGATGTTTATAAAGTGTTTCATTGGGTATCCAGATTCATGCATGTGACCAAATGCAGCCCTCTGATTGACTAAAAAGCTCATGAATTATTAATGAGTTTGAGAAGGTAGAAGAACTACAGTAGACAGATTGACGATTGATGACAGATTTGATGGTAAATACAATATACAGTATAGAACCATTTTACAAAATAACTTCTTCATTCATCTTTTAGAGTTTAAAATATTTGTTCATGAAAACCTTGCAATGTAAAGATTAAATCGGTACCCACAATCGTATGTTTTTAGAATTTTCAATTTTTGAGAGGAAACAAAGTGAAAAAGAGGTTTCGTCTTCAAGACGTCATATAGTTTTGAACACGTCTTTTAAAAATAAATGTTTAAGTATCGCCGAAGCGGCTCGGTAAATACCCACCACTATTCACCTCCACTTCGGTGAATAATTGTTAAGTATCGTATTGTTAAGTATCGTATCGTACTGTATCGTATCGTACTGTACAGTATCGTACTGTATCGTATCATATCGTACTGTATCGTATCATATCGTACTGTATCATATCGTACTGTATCATATCGTACAGTATCGTATCGTACTGTATAGTATCGTACTGTATCGTATCATATCGTACTGTATCATATCGTACTGTATCATATCGTACAGTATCGTACTGTATAGTATCGTACTGTATTGTATCATATCGTACTGTATCGTATCGTACTGTATCATATCGTACTGTATCGTATCGTACTGTATCGTATCGTACGGTATCGTACCATACTGTACCGTATCGTACTGTAGCGTACCGTACCGTATCGTACTGTAGCGTATCGTACTGTATAGTATCGTACTGTATCGTATCATATCGTACTGTATCATATCGTACTGTATCATATCGTACAGTATCGTATCGTACTGTAAGGTATCGTACTGTATTGTATCATATCGTACTGTATCGTATCGTACTGTATCATATCGTACTGTATCGTATCGTACTGTATCGTATCGTACGGTATCGTATCGTACTGTACCGTATCGTACTGTAGCGTACCGTACCGTATCGTACTGTAGCGTATCGTACTGTACCGTATCGTACTGTACCGTATGGTACCGTACCATACTGCATCGTAGCGTATCGTGGTTACACTTCAAAAGCTGAACGAAACAGTAGTAATGTACAGGGGACACGTGACGCTTCGAAGCTCACAGGCTCGCGCTGAAGACAATTCTCATTGTTATTATGTGACAGCAAATCAACTGCATTGACTAACTATTGGCCCAGACTGTTGTTTTGTTAACAACCCCTACCCCACCCCACCCTCCTCGAACTTACTTTTTTCATTTTGCAATCGTTTATGTACATGACAATATGTACTTATTTTTGAGTGTCATTTGCGTAAACTGTATGCAACTGCGCAAAACCTAGTGCGACCTCCATTATTAACAATAAAGTTATCTAACATACGTCCCTCAAAGAAAAAAGCTATAATAATACTAACAAATTAACACTATGATTATAAGAAAATTAAATAATTAGGTACTAAAATCTACAAGCTGTACTGGCTCGGTTTCCAAAGCCTCGAGAGTGGGAAGAGGATTGCGGGTGTATCAAACCTCCACGGCTGGAAACCAAGCCTTCAAGCTGGGTAGACAAAAAGCCATACAGCATATTTCCAGTACACATACCTTTGCCTCCTTTCCCCATCCATATGCAGCAACAGTTGACATGATAAGAGCGCCCAGTGCACCAGCACCAGCGAACTGAGCTGCCTTACTACCAAACACTGACAGCATGCAACCACCAAGGAGTATAACGAATCTACACCTTGATATTCCTTCCTGAGAAAAGAATGGACAAAAATTGTAGTCCTGCAAATGATAATTTATACTTTCAAGACATGGGAGTTTATACATGTACATGTAAGTCATTATGATTATTAAAATTATCATTTTTTTGCTATCTATAATTTGGTATACAGTATAATGTTGTTTGTTTCCTTCATTATACTTTAGAGTGTGTAATTAGAGGTTATTGCATGGAAAGTTGTGTAATAAGGCCGGGTATTTTTAAGAGTCAGTTTTGTCTTAAAGTTTCCAAGCCTGAAAGGTGAGAAAATACAGGTATAAAATTGACTCATAAACATTTCCAGCCATATTACATAATTTACCATGTAATAAATTGTTTATTATACGACTTTCGACAAATAAAGAAAAACACTTTGTTTATTTTGCTTAAGGTGGCTTGTGGGTATTGTGATAGCCGAATGGGTATCGGTACATTTGGCTTTACTACAGCCACTGAAAGAATAAAGCAAGGACACACCGACAGCACCAAAACACGCTAAATACATGTAGGCTTGAATTTCATGGTTTTTCATGACGGTGACCACTGCCAAGCAAACAAGCAGCCTCGGTAGTTCTATACTTTGAAAATAAACTTCTATTTCGTCTCTTTGGTAACCGAGATTGCAACTTTATTTAGAAGAGCCAATTGATAATTCATGATTTTATTTCAACCAATCAGAGACACTAAAGGGCGAGCTAAATTTCTACGCCATCAGTATGGAATTTCCTGGCTCATTGCTCAGATGCTATTTTCGCCATGGGATTCTGAGACTGAGCATAAATTGCGGCTGTCTTCTCAGGCTATTTCTCCTATGAGCTTTCTAATTATGTGGAAAATCGAACATTTCATAAGTTTGTTTTCAAATTCCGCACGTGTATTCTGTCAGCCATTCAATAGCACTGAAGATACATGTATATATTTTGCATTTGAGTTATAGTGCGGATGAGGATGAGTTGTGCTTTAAATAACAAAAATAAACTGTTTTTTTTTAGCTTTTTATTTTAGTTTCAATGTGAAACAAAAATGCGAACAAATGCCCCCCAAAACTACCCTTCCAGTATGCTAATTTCCTCAACATGACTGAACACGCTGTGAAATTAATGTACTATTTGCTGCATAATTAGAAAGCTCGGAGGAGAAAAGGCTTGGAGGGATTTTGAAGGTTTAATTACCAGTCACATTCCAGACCTCAGTATTGATGAAACGAAATGAAATTGCACATGGTGTCACAAATTAATTTTTTGCTGTCGTACAACATACTTGTGAACAAGGCCAAAGCTTTTGTTTAGATTTTTAAATATTCGCATCAATTCAAAATTGGTGCTTTTCACCAATTAAACACTAGCTTTCCTTCCTTCGTCTAGTGGTATGCCTATCCCACTTTCTTGATTTTCTTGTAGTTAACATAGTAATTTCTTATGATGTTAAACTATGGATTACCAGATAGAATTGGAAGCGGCGATCATAGTTGCCTGAGATTTTGCATGAAATTTGCAAACATAATATTTCGCGATAACATTTATAGCTCTTTTGCTGTAGAAATTTCCATTCCATGAAATGAATTTTCTTGAAGCTCGCTACCAACAAAGCTCATGGGTTAGTTAATCTGTAACATAATTTTTATAAAAATCTATCACTATGTTTTGAAGATTTTCGCATTTTACTTTAAAAACAAGTTGTCGAAAAAAAACATATATACATGATTGTACATGTATGTTCGAAAATATTATGTATCTTGGAATTCTGTTTCGTGTTTACTATTCTTCAATATCATGAAATACATGATCCAAAAATTGCAATGATCGGCCAAAAACTTCCTGCTGAACAGTGGCTCACACGTTTCAAGTGTTAAATTTAACTTACTCTGGAGCCTCATATATATATATTGAAACCTTTATGCATGACAAGTGAGAATATTATATTGAAAGTGAGCTAATATTAATGATGTACACCACATTTACCATGGTATCACTAATTTTACCAAAGTGCATTATTTTGCAATTATAGTTGAGTTTCACATTCAAGAATAACCACTGGATGCGATGACTACAGATGCATATATTCATCAGTATAGTCTCATCTTCATGTTAAATATTAATAAAATACCAACTGCAAGATGGGCTATTCATAGCTCTGCATATTGTCTGTTGTAGTTTCCATTTCAATTTGATCATCAAAACGTAAATTCTCCTAACTTCAGAGCACACACAACGTTCAACATATATGTTTCAATCGAGTTTTAGAAAAAGGGTTTCAATCACTGACAGTGCTTGTTATATAATGGAATATAAATTAAGCTACTGTTTTGCAAACTGGTTCTGGTTTTTGGGCCAACAACACCCATACCTACATGTAAGTACATGTGTACTAAGGGTGCACTCAACTGATTATATTCTAGAATAAGAATACACAGAATGATACTACAGATCACTTACTGTATATTGGGACTTTACCTACTGGAATTACTAAATTTATCCTGAATACCACAGAGGTTTCATGAGAAACTAGTTACTGGCAGTCTACCACTAGTCACTTTGTCATCTACTGCCGGTTATATTATTACATTCAATAGAGTTCAGAGAGTTGTAATATCAAGCTGTACTCTTAAGCTTAATTAAACCCATGATACAATACTGTATGTCAGCAAGCGTTTGTAGCTTTAAGTGCAATATATATGTGCCTGACCCAGAATTTTCCAGACACTATTCCATCTATTCTTATTCTATAATGTGGCTAATCGAATGCCACATTATGCAAGTGCCCCCCATACAAGTGCATAAAACATACAATGTACATTGTATTCACCTCAGATTTGCTTGGTAACCACCAGCATAAAATTCCCATAACAACACCAAATGCAATGCCCATAACAATCTCTATAGGGCCTCTGAATATGTTGAACACAAGGTTACCTGCAACAAAAATAATACATACAAATTAAGTCATGCCAATAACAGGTCTGCATGTTTAAGGCAAAAACAGCTTACTGGTTAAGTGATTTGTGATCAAATACCAAATTTTCCTTAAAGGAAACCCTGGATGTTGGAACAAGTTGCCGTTAAATTGTTGCCAATATGATCTAAATTGAAAATATGTTGGGAAAAAAAGGAAAATGTATTCTTAAAAAACTAAAATATAATATCCACTTTTTTCAACACATTTTCAACTTACATTTTAGACCAATATATTGCCAACAATGTAATGGCAACGTGTTCCAACAACCAAGGTTTCCTTTAATGAAAACAACTTACGAATATTGTCTTCAAACCATTACCTTATTATTTATCAGACTCAACTGAAATTTTTTATCACTGTGCTATTCATATTTATTATTATAATTTTTAAATGTAGATTTTATTATTTTTTGCATTAAATTTTGAAAACACTGTGACTGTACCTATAATACGTCATGTATTCCATAAAAGTATCAACACCATTTTCATAATTATATTACATGTATTAAATTGTGATACAATGAAGTTTCAAGTCATGTTAGTGTAACCAGGTTGGGTTAATAGGTAATAGGTTGCATGTGACTACATGTATATCAATGTACTATTTAAACGTAACTAGTGGAGAAAGCTACATGTTATATTTCCAGCCTTAGACTTCACAATCGTCATATATATGTAGGTGCTATTATTTATATTATTGTGTAGAAACTCGGTGCAATTTGGCATTGCATACACGTAGTTATGCAATGGGCTATTGCTGGGCTATGTGCCAAACATTGTCACTTTGAGTTTGAAATAATACATGTGTTTGATAGTCTGAGCTGCGATTTTCAGTAACTATATAACTTACAGTATATATAACATTAGTTCAGATTTGAGTTTTACTGGTTAGTATTAAAGCTAAATATATCTTTCTGGTAAACTTTGCTTTCTGTAGTTCCATTCAGCCTCAGTGACTTTAGTTTCCAAGTATGGTGTAGTCATGCATTCGTGACATTCTATTAATGTTGCTTCACAACGAATAAATTTAGTTTTGCCCAACCTTTGCGAGTGACAGTTCTCTGTGATTTCTCCCATTAATATTTATTTGGATTTTGCTTCTCTTGGTCTATCTTTACCAGACCTCCATTTCTACATGGTCACATTCAGATAATTGTATTCAGCAGATCGTCAAACAAATGTGGAGTATAGTCTCATACAAAGCTTTCAAATGCGTATCACCTACAATTAATGTACAATCTTGTGCAAAACCCTTGACACACTCTCAATGATACGTGAGATTGCGGAGGGGGGTGGGGAGAGGGTTGGGGAAATAATCTTTGTTTTTTTATCATTAAAACATGTGTCTCAAGGTATTTTGCATGGGCTTGTAGACTTCATTAAATCAAGGTGGTACTTGTTTAATTGACAGTTGGCTGAATGCAATTTTCCAAACAGAACTTGAACTAAAGCCAGGCATTTGCCACCATTAAGCTTTGTACATTGTAGTTTGTACATGTAGCACCACTTGGCAACCTGTATGTACTGAGCTTCAAACCAGCAAGGCACCGCTTGCATAATAAATGGTAGGTACGTGTATGTGAGGTGTCGTCTTCAGAGCCCAACCCAGTTTGCAAAATAAAATGTAGTGAAGGTATTAACCAGAATTTTCAAATTAAATTATAAATGTATATCATTCAGTTGGTATCCAAATTAAGTCAACTCTGGAATGCCTATACAATAATTACCAGTATACAATGTACATGTACATGTAGTATTTGATAATTAATCTAAATTTTATACACACACAGACACAATTTAATGTCAGGGAGCATACATGAACACAGGCAGTGATATATTACAGCTGTTCATGTACATGTAACTGTTTGATATCAACTATGCCTGGCCTAGCTAGGCCATTTTATACAGGTGTACTATTAATTTTATGAGTTAGAGACTATAGTGTCCATGTTTTATTGGAAAATACACTCAAAAGACAGGCACACACTGACTCTACAATGAATGAATTATAATAATAACTACAGTTATACTGCATGAGGCCAAAGGCTGAAAGCAGTATGAAGACATTTTGTCAGTTCATTGTACTGATTGAGTCAGCAAACGCCTTATGTACATGACTGTATGACTGTACACGTATTTGTCAATAAAACACAAACTCTCTAATGCTTTTTCTATTCCAACTGAGCACACAAGTCATCAATAAAGCACTGTATTAGCCAATCACCTGCTTGGATTTTGTTACTGTGCATGAAGTTGGAATATTAAACTCAAATAAAGGAAATAATTAATATACAATAACAATTAAAGTACCTGAATGGAAGCTTAGACCAACACAAACTCCAAAAGCACTGATGCACAAGACATTATCAAATGCTGCAGCTGCCATCACCAGTGTCGGGATGCCTTTCTCTATTCCGTAACACTTTGCTTGTAATTCAAGTAGAGATGGAATAACCACTGCTAGTGATACTGCTGCCTGTACGAACCTGTGAAATAGAAAAAAAAAATTATTAAATATTGTATGGTTCAATTTTTACCATTGGTGTGTTAATAAACATTTCTGCATAATACAATGTCGATTTGGCCTATTTTTGTTTAGTGTGAAATGCCTATAAAATTATACAATGTTTTTTAGAATGTGGCAACACATTTTGTCCAAGATTGTAGGTTATGACTTGTACATTTCAGCAACCTTGAACACAATCAGGGTATACAAGCATACATTGTAACATACCTATGTTATCATGCTGCATGTATTAAAATCCTGTTAAATATACCTTTAAACACATCTACTAGTTTAATATACATGTATGTATACCTGCAAACCATTTGAGACTTTGATTTTCAGTCACTCTTGAGTTGTGCTGATTAATAATGACAAAATATAATGTATCTAGCCATTTTGAAGCATCGTGATGTTGCAATTACCCAAAATATAGCTAACAGCTTCAATAGATTTTAGTGTCAGTATAAAATGCATTAAGCTCAGATGTTGTTAAATCTCTGCAATGTAGAAAAGGTCTTTGTCAAGATTTGTGGTATTTTAGTTTTTAATGTATGTTAAACCAATATGTCCAAATTTATTAACAAAGTTACTTACCAACAAAGTGGTGCATCATTATCAGTTTGATATTTAATACATGACTTGTACATGTATGTACAATGTACGTAGATATTTTCTTTCAATGATTTGTTGAATTTTCTACAAGATGAGCATGTGTGAAAAACCACTAACAAACAAACAGGTACTATACGGGTACCCAGTGATGGATTTTCCAAACTTACTGTACAGACACAAAGTACTGCATGTACGTATGTTGCATTTGTTGATAACTGTCTATCAGGTCTCCCATGTTGTCACTTACCAGAGGTAAAAAAAGAAAAAAGATCTCAGTAGTAATTACAAGCCCCAAAGGTGGTCGGGGTTGCCTACGAGAATGGTTGCATGTCTACAAGAGATTATAAAATAAAATATACATGTACATTACATAGTGTTTGACTGAGAAATGAAACAGGATTTCAGAAAGGTGAACTTTCCTAAAGGGAGATGGTTCACTAATAAGAGTGGTTGCTCAAACAGATTAAACTGTACAAATTAAGTCACAATGTATGTCTGGTAACAGAAGAGTATTTTCTAATACTTCAACCAAATAATTATCTCAAGGACCTATAGTGTCTATGACCTAAGGGATTTGACAAAAAAGCTTAACCTGCCCAAACCCAAAACAGATTTTCTAAAATAAAGTATATCCTACATGTATAGTGGTGCCAATAAGGTCTGGAATCAGGTTCCAGATCAAGTGAGAACATAGAAACCTTGCCCAAATGTGATCATCAGGTGTGCATGCTCAATCGTGATATAACATTTTCCCTTTATTAAATATTTTAAATTACAATAATTATTTATACTACATGTATTTCTATTACCATTTTGTACACGGCTATCATCATGTAAAACAGTATAATTTTTTTAATTTTTTAATCTACTATAATTATATAAAACTGTATATTGCCTTCGTAATATTATATGGATTACTTCAGTTTGTGATAGGTTCATTGATGTTTATAGTTGCATATAGGTACATATTACATGTACCTAAGTATACATGTATGTAAATAACTGATACTACCATGTCTAAATAAAGTTGATGTATGCAGTATTCATTTATACCTGATGGCATTAAAGAGTATAAAATAAAATAAGATGAACAAGAAGATCACTTTTTGGTCAAAAATTGCCTTTTCTGCTTTCACCCTGCTCCTCGTACAGTGTAGTTCATATGATTTTAGAAATAGCAAAACTATTAGTTACATGTACATGTATACCTTAAAATAATCGTCTGATGATTATTGTAAATTTCGTCGCCAATTCACTTGTCGATTTCATGAAATCAACACTACATGTTAGCAGCACAATGTTGTGCTGGTGATGCAGATTCTAATAGTACCACAGGTATAAAAAAAACAGAACAATACATCAAAATGCAGTTACATTATTCTTTATGTCGTCAGTGGGCCCTTTTTGCATGACAAGACCCAGGTACCATTAAAATTCAGTGTATTTTAATTTATAAGGTCTACTGTATACTAATTCAACTATTCACTTGATGTAGAATCAGTATTGAGTGTTGTAAAACCAAAACCAGTGAGCTGAATCACCAAAGCAACTAAAAACATCAATGAACCTATCACAAACTGAAGTAATCCATGATTGGTTTTACTTCAACCAATCACTAGGCAAACTAAATGCAATCGTGGATAACTAACCAATCAAATTTGAAGTAATTACATGTACTAATGCACTAGTCAGTAATTGTAACTGGCTGGGAAATACACATGTACATTGTAGTGGGGGAAATCAGAAATGAGTCAAGGTAAATTTAAAGAATTCTCCCACCCTAGCTGTTACCCTGGATTCCAGAGGTTAAATGTTTTCCCTTTTGTTGCTAAATTTGGCGAGCCACACGGAAATTTAACCTCTGGGCCAGGTCTGTTTGAATCTCCTGTTCATGCAGTAATGCGTTAGCAACAAAAGTCTAGATTCTGATTAGCTAAGGGTAGTTCAAATTATATTTGAAAATTGAAAGACCAGTGAAAAACGTTGAAACACCAATTCAAATTACACTACCTTTTCACAAAGTCTCGAAACCAAAGATCCTAATGTTAAATGTAACCTAGCTTTGTAGACATGTCTTTCTTGCATGTAAGTTGATAAAGATTTAACCGCAGAGAAAGGGGAAGATTTGGGTGAAAAGTTTTCAATTTTAGTTGCACGCGCTGCTGTCGCAATAATCATCATGCCATTTCGAACATCAAGCACACGCTCAACGTGGGCGGTTTTGGACAGGTGATGGTATTATCCAATTACAGAATGTTGTGAGCGTTTTTGATCATAGCCAATGGCTATCGGTCTCCATATTTTGGATGAATAAATTAAGTTCAAACAGACCTGGCCCAGAGGTTAATTTTTTGCCATCCGTGCACTCGACGATCCTCGCACCTTTTGTGCTCGTCAATGCTATTTACCAACAAAAGGCAAAACATTTTTCCTCTGGAACCCAGGGTACCACCCTGTGAGTCAAATTTTCAATGTACATGTAAAGCTCCAGCCCCCTGGGCTACCCTGATGCATGACATAATTATGAAGGGTATAGGAAAATATTCTTCAAATACATTGGAGGAATTTGCTGCCACATTCTGAGATAAAGTTTCTGTATAAATACATGTACAACATATTTTATGACATACATGTACATGTAAACCTCCATAATGATTCTGTTATAAAGATTTCTATCTTCACTTACTGATGAACTTGTCCATGGTGTATGGCGTGTTTTCAGCCTTCAGAACAATTCACTCACCGCACATTTATGCAGCTCCAAATGCATGCTTCATTTCTTGTGTAAAATGTATGTGATGTCATGAAATAGCTTGGTAATTCCTCCACCCCTACCCCGGGCAAAGCAGACCATGCTGTAAATTTCCGGTAAATGTATGTGCATGTTTTCCCCCCACTATTGGGGGGGGGGAGGGGGGGGGGGGGGAGGGAGGTGTCAGACTCATAGTTACAACTGACTGTATTAAGTGCATAATAGTAAAACAATTTGGGCTTGTAGGCACTTTAATTAGCAATCAAGGTTGTAAAGAATACTGTGAATATATAACAAATCTATTGTATAAATCTATTATCATTAGTGTTTACCACAATGATCATACAATATATATTGGGATTAGGGACCCATTTCATGACTTACCCAAGTTGGAAAGCCCACTGCCATTTCATATCAAGCAAATAAAACGCCATTATAGCAGCGATTACAGCCTCTGTGACGCATGGAACAAACGCCAGGCGCATGACGGTAAACTTAAGTTTACGTAATACGTCAATGTTCAAACCCAAACCAGACCGAATGAGTATAACAACCAGCGCTATGCTCCTCAAAGTTGACGACCATTTCTTGTCAATGTGTGTTGCAAAATCAATCTTTGGGACATTCCGTAGTACAAAACCAGCCACTAGCATTCCCAATAAAGGTGGAAGTTTCAGATATGGGATCCATCTCACTAGTAGTCCACATATTGAAGCACAAACTATTACCATGAAAATTCCAAACATATTACCCCCAGGTAACACATCTGCGCCAATTACAGACCAAAGCACAGACCATGCGAGAACAACTAGAACAATCCAGGTACAAGTGAGAGCCATATGCCTTGATGGAGGTAATGTGCAACCAAATGTTTGCAGTTTTGACCTCATGATTCCGGCCATTATTCTCTCTTTCTGATATATCTGACTGAACTATAGTTTCGCTGTGGTCGCCCTTTCCATTTTATCACTTCAGTCTACTATTTGGGTTCCCTTTGCATAAGCTGTTACGCGCATACGTCGTATACCAAAAGGCCTTGGCGCTGGCAACAGATCGCGGGCTCTGGAAACTAGACCGACTTGGCGGGAAACTGGCGGGATGACCCTTCTTTTATCTCTAAGATCGACCCTCGTTGCAACAATCTAATAGATGGTTGTACTCAATCCCCAGAGATTCAAATGACAAAGGGCATGGCGGCCATGTTGGTGTACAGAACAAAAGAAGCTAACGAAGAATCTATTGTTAACTGTACACCAACATGGCGGCTATGACGTGACGTGCAAAAAATTAACAGACTCTATAGCTAAAATTTACAATAAAATTATTATGACAATAGGGAAACTACTATTGCTAATGATAATTGTTATGTATACATGTGATATAGTGTAAACTACCTATATTTATTGTAAATAAAATTACTAAGAGTTCAAAAAATGCTAATTAGTTTTTCTAGCAATCCGATTGGTTCATTTTCATATGTAATATTTGGACAGACGATAAAATAGTCATTGGGGATTATGTGCCGTTTTAATTCTTAGCCCAGGGGTATTCCAAAAATTGATCGGTTAGTGGGTGTGGCCGTACGGCAGCATTCTTCTTTCAAGCAAAAACCACAGGTAGCCCAATTCGGTAATTTTAGAAAATATCAGAACAAATTCTAAACGCCGTAAAAATGCACAGGACTTTGTTAATTTACTCACCTGTATCAGATATATGTTCATAATGTATAATGGTCATCAATAAATATTGTAAATAGGTAGTGCGCATCATCATAGGACAGCAGTTTCTCACTGCTGTTAGAATAACACGACAACATTCATATTCTGGGATATTTGTAGCATTTATTTGTTTGCTTTTCAAAAATCATCCAAATGCCATACCAGGACAGCTATAATGAGCGAACTCAGTAGTAATTAATTCCCAGAATCCTCTTCCCACTTTTTATTTTTCCATCATCCCGTGTTTGTTCAAGTCCGCCATCTTGGAAATGCTAAAGGTATGTTTGATACAATTTCCTATGTTTTGCTCTTTTGAAGCAGTCACTGCATAATTAGAATAGTTCAAAGCATCTCTAAATCTTGACTACAATATCAGTACATGGACGTTCATGTGTTGTAGTTTCTGTGATAAGTTCAATACCATAAAAGATTACTGAATAGTTTTGTATTGCCTCGGAAATTTTCAACTCATCACATTTATTCCAATATTTGTATTTGTATGTTGCTTTGACGAGTATAGCGATCACTACAAAATACTTTTGGTGACATGGATATGAACAAACACAAGGGTGAAAAGCCACTAAACCTTAAAACTACAAGAAGAAAGAAGCAAAGGAAGACGACCTTGGGATGCATAATTCATTTTCACCAATTCAAAACTGAGCCAAACATAACAGTAATGTCAAAGAACAGTTTAAAATTTTTTAAGGAATCTGCTCAGATCCGACAGTCCCAGATCAATTCTAAGGACAGACTTGACAGACTTAATGATATCTGCTCACACGTGCCAAGTACTTTCCAGCCAAATAAATATGGATACCACAGGTCTTGTTATCAGACATTCACACACGTATCTCGACTATTAAAACGCAAGAATGTATCTAATAATGCTGACCCAGGCCCTAGCTCTGTAAAAAGGCGTAGATTGTCAGAACAACCATCCACAGCATCACTGCTCTTGCCTGCTGCTTTTTTGCGATAAAAATCGGATAAGAAAATATGGGAAGGAGGAGCAGCTAATAAAATCTGTAACAGAAACAGCTGAACAGTCAATTAAGAGAGCTGCAGAGACAAAACAAGATGAAGTCATACTGTTGATTTAGTAGCCAAAGAAGCCCACTATCATGTGTCATGCCGCAAAAGTTATACGCGGTCTGTGGATAGATATAGTGGATCAAAGTGTTTCGCGAGAGTTTTCTTTTGTACGAGCGTCCCCTCGCAGGAACCAGGATCGTACTTTAGGCGAGTAGACGAGGCTTGAGTTGGACTTCTCTTTGCTTTTATTAACTTGTCCTGTGCGAACCTCCCGCACCAGCCAACTCTACTAAATTTTACAATGTTACTCCTTAAGTAGTAAAAGACATACACGCGTGTGAAAGCTTGCAAGTTATGCTGGGAAAACAAGTTATAAACCTGTCTTACCAGAAATAAAGTTTCATGACGTAACGTAAAGTCGTACGCCCAAACGAACCTTAAAACCATATTTAGAGTATTTTAGAATTATAAAACTAACCAAATTTAACGATGTTCGTTTTAAGACAGTAAGCCTTAACTGTCCAAGAAGAAATATCTAGGTTAAAATCGAAAACAAGCGAATTTAAGAAGGTGAAAGTTCTCTCTGGTCAATAACTAAATAAACAAAATGACCTACGTTCAAGGAGGTGCTTATCCGCTGTATCGCGTGAACTTGTATAACTTTACACGCAGAAATTCTGCTAAATCTGTACGTGTTATCAGAAGATAACAACAGGATGCAAAACTACATTAAGATTAAGATTAATTGACAAGCCAGTAATTACTAAGCTAGTATTACCTTGGTCAAAGACACATTTAGGATAAAACGAACTCAGTTGAAATGCACAAGATAAAAGTGCATTGGTTTAAAGAGGATTTTCCTCGGTAAAAGTAGTAAAAACTAACTTTAACTTAGGTTAAAGACTAAGTATAGGTTTCTGTGAGAATGCCTTATACAAATAATATATGTTGAAGCATAAGGAAAACATCCGTAGGATTTACGATTCTGACCACAATATAATCCCTTAGTTCCATTAATTTCACCTTCCAAAAAGGCCGTCAAGGACACTCTGGCGTCATAATGACAGCTTTCTTTGCAACAAGACCTGCGGTGTCACTTAGTTTCACTAATCTCGAGCGCCGATAATTAAGTATCCAATTAGGAAACATATACTTTTTGTAGTTATATTTCGCATTAATATTTAATTTGAGGAACTGATATGTTCTCGGAACATGACTAGCGAATTTCTAGCTGGATTTCTAAATCCAACCGAGAAAATTGACTTTAATTCTACCTCTCCTATTAATTATATTTTGAATATATATAATCTAGCTGTGAGCTGCTAGCTTGCCACGTTTGGCCGAACTTTAAATGAATGGGTACAGTCGTTGTCCAGTATCCGTCAAACCAACCTCAAATGTCAATAATGACATTTGTGTCAGAAGAGGAAACTCCACAGTAATTACCCTAGTGGCCAAGATATTGATTATGTGTATATATTAAGAAAACCACTACCCTTGCTTTAATAACGCCAATTTTACACTAAAAGAGAAACGACTAAAAGTGGTTTTTATTTCCTTTTTCATCGTGTAACAAAAGGATGAGGATAATGTTGACTCAAACAATCAGTTAGCCATGGAGGCAGCCCACAAAGCTGCTTTTGATCACCTTTGTGTTTACATCAATAAGTCTATTATTGTAGGCTCAAATGTTGAGAGAATGTCTATGCTTCGAGAGCGGTACCTCAAATTTATGCCTGAGAACACTCCTAAATTATATAACGCTGATTACGAAACCGACAAGTTGAAGGCTAAGCTAGTGAAACAGTTTCAGTGGAACGTCAATTCAGTTTTGGCAGCCAAATTATAAAAGTGAGCTTGTGTATGCGTCGGAGATGAAGAAAGGTCAAGCAGTAAAGGCAGCATTTGAAACCGCTGCTTCTGAGGCCAAGAGATTGGAAGAAGCAGCCTTAATTCTGCGCAGATCGATTCAAAGTATACGCAAAATCAATCTGAAGACACGCCATGGCCGCCATCTTCAGACTTTCTTATGAGTAACGCAATACAGCTGCCATCATGCTTACAAGAATTTGCCAGTTACCTGATAGCAGACAAGACAGACACATCGGAGAACAAAGAAAGAATGGTATCATCGTTTGCCCAGGACATATTCAAAGCTGTCACGAATGAACAGTGGATGATGCCAAAGCACCTGCTCCTTGGAATGGCTCTCAGACACTTGACAGGCAGTGCTGAGGTTGTATCAATGATCCACCGCTTTGGCCATAGTACGTCTTACTCTAGACTTCTGGAACTGGAAACTGCGATGTGCAAGGCCATGGATGAGCGAGATGGAGTCATCCCATGCACGATTAACCCAGATCGGTACATTGTCACTCACCTTAGCTGGGAAAATTTCGACCTAAGAGAAGAAATACCATCGGGCGCGGGCATTACGCACACTGCACACGGTATAGTAATCCAGGAAGTATCAGGAGATGGTGAGCATGACACAGTGATCTCACGTGCAGCAGCGCATCTCACTAGAACAAAGAACCGATCAACGCGATGCACCTCCGAAGAAATTGAACCATGCTTTGCAATTATCAGACGATCTGTGGTTTATCTGTCGGTCGGGTATACTGAAACATTCTGCTCAGATTGTCCCGCCATGGGCAGGTTGGGTGTCGTTGACTGGAACTAGCAAGGACTCGCCGCCAGCTCAGCAGTCCACCGTAGACTATATGGCGCCAGTCTTTGCACCTGTGACTGAAAACGCTACTGTCCAGCATATATTGAAGCGATCGCAACAGGCATCAAGGGAAGTTAACCAGCTGTATACGTTTGTGACGTTCGATCTAGCAGTGGCAAAGAAGGCTCACTCGCTCGTGTGGCAGAATCCTGAAATCTTTGATGACCTTGTCGTTAGAATGGGAAGTTTCCACCTCACCTGTTCCTATATGGGTGCACTGGGGAAGAAAATGAGGGGCAGTGGCTTTGAGGAAATTCTGGTGGAATCAGAGATCTGCGCGAGTGGGTCAATTGCACAGGTTATGGCAGGAAAGCACTACAACCGGGCAATCCGTGTACACAAGATTGTTTATGAAGCTTTGGAGCGACTTCTACTTAGCATCTTCGAGTCATGCTCTGGAAACATTCTTGATTACGAGGCAATGACCACACTAGATTGTCTTGCCAAAGAGCCATGCAAGGAAAACCTGTCTGCTGCCTTGGCAAGTGACAGCTGCCGAAACTCGCTGCGCCTCTACTCCCAGTTCAAGGAGAGTGTTCGTCAGGGGTAGCTTGGGAAGACCGCTCAATTATGGAGGAGCTACATGGACAAAGTATCGGCTCTAATTCTGTTAAACTGTTCCAACGAGCAACCAAAGAGAACAATCTAGAGCTGCACATTGCAAGTCTCCAACACATGTGCAGCTTGTTCTTCAGTTACGACCACTCGAACTATGCAAGGTACTAGTTGTAACAGCAAGTGTTGATGAGTGAACAAGGAAACATGCTGATGTAAGTGTGAGTGAATACGTGAACTCTGAAATTAAATGAACGAAAAGCGTTCATTAATACCGTGAGGTGAAAATAACCTTGTATTTGTCAGGGTATTCTTAAGTTGTTTCTTGAGAATTATATACGGCAGTACCTTGTCATTGGAAACAGTCAAACGTATTTAGAGATCGTTGTCATTAATCATTTCCTTGGCGGAGGATTAAATTTCTTAACAAAAATTGCTAGCCTGTGCATGAGAAGCAGCCGACTCTTATCGCTCCTCACTGGGATTCCGGGACCGAACGGAAATTGCCGCTTCTCAGGCTAAAAAAATAAGCTGCGGGATGTTCTTTTCTCTTAGATCCTTAACCAGTCGGAGAGGAAATGTTTTTCATCTTCTTTTTCAGAGGTACATAAAGGGCATTGTCTCTCTTTCTACCAGTATCTCATCACTAACGACAAGTTCTTTTAAAAATAAATATTTGACACTAATGCTCAATGCAAACCAGTTCTTAATTTCTGTCATTACTTGCAAAGTTATTAGCTCACATGAAAGATAACATTTATGATTATTTAAATTAATGCCATACTTCGCAATCGTAAAATTGAAAGAAAAAAACGACTACGACGAGACCCTTCATAGCTAAGCCCTGTGGTTTCACTGGGCCTCCTCCCCACCCCCATGGCGAAATATAAATATGTAAATAAGTAAGCAATCAAACAAGCAAATAAGTAAGCAAATAAGTAAATAAATAAATAAATAAATAAATGATTTATATTTTTCATTTCTATACGATAGTCTTCTAGTGACAACAACCAAAACCTTGGAACAGCTTCCGAGTATTATTATTTTTTCCAAAAATCCTGGAACGGAATATCCATGGCGGTCCAACCAAAACAATACCCGAGGGTATGGATCATTATGCGCAATGTGTTTCCTAAAACCATGTCATAATGCAATGCACTCTTCCTAAACAAGTACACTTCCTTGTATCTGGTTTTGCGGAAAGTCGGCCGAAATATAGCCAGAGTTGTCTGCTGAAATTTACCGGACACCAGCTGACACCCTGTACATCGCTCTTGAAATAAGCAAATAATAATAATAAAAAAACTGAATTACAATTAAAACATCTGAAACATTTTTGTTAACTGCGTGCTAAACTCTACTGCCGTCTTTTGGCCATACTAACACCTTTGGCCCCGACCACACGGAAACGCTGCCATTTGAAAGCGGAAATATTGTGTGGCGTTTTCTCCCGTCCACACGAAAATGGTATCGTTTAAAAATGCAAACTTTTCAAAGCGCTCTCCAAACTGGAACTGTTTGAAAACACAACGCTATTGTTTTCGTGCCGTTAAACTCACTGAAAACGCGAACTTTTGAAAACGCTCACTCCCAGACCAATAGGAATGAATAAATCCAAGATGGAGGACAGGTTTTCGAATGTTTGTTTTGAAATGGAAACGCGTATTCGTGTGGACGGGACATCGTTTTCAGATCGATTCGACCTGTCCATGCGTTAGTAACACAACCCCCCATCCCTTTAATTCATTTCTGCGCTTGTGCGCACCCGCGAGTTGAAAGGTATATAGTTTATGACGAGTGAGTTCTCGGGTTGTATATACACTCTAGAGAGTTTTTATTTCATATATTAGTTGTGTATAAAGCATTATAAACTATAGCAGGCTCAACTAGTTTCGCTAATATATTATTAGAAACAACCTTAAAAGATGTGTAACGAATCGAAAACTAGATAAATAGCTTACAAAAGCACATACAATTATTTACAACAGATTAGGTGACAAGTTTTTCTTCCAAAGACTCTCTGTCGACCGTTCTGCTTTGCGAAGGTGAAGCTGTTGTTACAGAAATACCAAAAACACGTACTAAAACACATATTACAAATACATACTAAAAACGCATACTAAAAATACAGTAAAAACATACCAAATATACTAAAAACACGTACTAAAAATACTAAAAACAATACTAGGTACGGGAAAATATTTGGTTCGAGGTTATGACGTACTAAGGGCAAAACAACAAGTAAAACATCCAGCAGGACAGGACGCCGTTTTCCCCGCCAGCTCACGTCAAACATGTACGCCCCCATCACGTGACTTTTGTAAATTGTTTGAAAGGAAAGCGCGCGGGGCCCCGTACATTACATCGCTGTTGTTTTTACGCATGCAAGCTCGGAATTTCATATCATAAAATTCGCTTGAGTCGCGCAAAGCATAACGGTCAACTTGAGTCTTCAATAAACAACAAATGTTTTTTTAACGGGACCCGAAACAGCCATAGTCAGGACCCGGCTAAACCACGGCTCGAATTAGAATTTAGCGGAAGAAAACCGGAGAACCCAGAAAAAACAAACTCAACTCACATATGGCGCCGCATCCGGGAATCGAACCTGGGCCACAGAAGTGAGAGGCGAAGTGCTTAAAGGGGCTATGTCATAGTACTGCGCATGTATCGAGTAATCGCTCGGTTGGTGGCTGTTAATTGGATACAAACATTTAAATTTCCCTCCCTCAATGCTTGATTGAAAGGATTTTCAATATTTTCCTTGGAGACTGTTTATATACACTGTTTGTTAGTCATTTTTGCATACTTGCTTTGATTTTAAGCGTCCCACATGGCCGAGAGGTTCGTTAGTTGATATCAAAATCGGTAGAATAGCTGTTTCCGGCCCGGAACGCGAATGTAAAGTCTATTACCGTGACACAGCCCCTTTACCCACTACGCCACCCCTAGCCTGCTTGCCGGCTTTCTTTATTTTTTCGGTCAAGTTTTTTTTACAGGTAACCCAATCCGGAAAACAGGCTACAACACCCCGGCTCTCCGTGACGAGTCAATGGCGTCTATATCAACACTCAGATCGTTGTTTTCTGATTTATCTTATTCACATATGACACTGTGATGCTGCGGACTTGGATGACATATGTTGTAACGTCATGATTGTTGAGCACTGAAGTGCTTACTCTCCTGCGGCTCGTCTTGTGCCGGTTCAACTCTTCTCATCAATCGAGGTCCTGATACAGATATAGCCACCGCACCAATAGGAGCCGTCAGTAATATGGAAAGAACAGCCATAGTCACGATCTACGAGACACAAGCAAATAAAATAAGGATGAAGTAGGTTTCTGACCATTTCAGACGGGGAACTTTTCACGCGTTGAACTTAACGAGTAATGCAGTACCACTTCCACACCTGCACTCTGATTGGCTCATTATACTGTAGCTATATTGTGAGCAATGCAGTACCACTTCCACACCTGCACTCTGATTGGCTCATTATACTGTAGCTCTATTGTGAGCAATGCAGTACCACTTCCACACCTGCACTCTGATTGGCTCATTATACTGTAGCTATATTGTGAGCAATGCAGTACCACTTCCACACCTGCACTCTGATTGGACCATTATACTGTAGCTATGTTGTGAGTAATACAGTACCACTTCCACACCGTCCTGTACTCTGATTGGACCCATGATACTGTAGCTATATTGCGAGTAATACAGTACCACTTCCCCACCTGTACTCTGATTGGACCCATTATACTGTAGCTATGTTGTGAGTAATACAGTACCACTTCCACACCGTCCTGTACTCTGATTGGACCCATGATACTGTAGCTATATTGCGAGTAATACAGTACCACTTCCACACCTGTATTCTGATTGGACCCATTATACTGTAGCTATATTGCGAGTAATACAGTACCACTTCCACACCTGCACTCTGATTGGACCATTATACTGTAGGTATATTGTGAGTATACAGTACCACTTCCACACCTGCACTCTGATTGGCTCATTATACTGTAGCTCTATTGTGAGTAATACAGTACCACTTCCACACCTGTACTCTGATTGGACCCATGATACTGTAGCTATATTGCGAGTAATACAGTACCACTTCCACACCTGTACTCTGATTGGACCCATGATACTGTAGCTATATTGCGAGTAATACAGTACCACTTCCACACCTGTACTCTGATTGGACCCATGATACTGTAGCTATATTGCGAGTAATACAGTACCACTTCCCCACCTGTACTCTGATTGGACCCATTATACTGTAGCTATGTTGTGAGTAATACAGTACCACTTCCACACCTGTACTCTGATTGGACCCATGATACTGTAGCTATATTGCGAGTAATACAGTACCACTTCCCCACCTGTATTCTGATTGGACCCATTATACTTTAGCTATGTTGTGAGTAATACAGTACCACTTCCACACCTGTATTCTGATTGGACCCATTATACTGTAGCTATGTTGTGAGTAATACAGTACCACTTCCACACCTGTACTCTGATTGGACCCATTATACTGTAGCTATGTTGTGAGTAATACAGTACCACTTCCACACCTGTACTCTGATTGGACCCATTATACTGTAGCTATGTTGTGAGTAATACAGTACCACTTCCACACCTGTACTCTGATTGGACCCATGATACTGTAGCTATATTGCGAGTAATACAGTACCACTTCCCACCTGTACTCTGATTGGACCCATTATACTGTAGCTATGTTGTGAGTAATACAGTACCACTTCCACACCTGTACTCTGATTGGACCCATGATACTGTAGCTATGTTGTGAGTAATACAGTACCACTTCCACACCTGTACTCTGATTGGACCCATTATACTGTAGCTATGTTGTGAGTAATACAGTACCAGTTCCACACCTGTATTCTGATTGAACCCATTATACTGTAGCTCTGATCTATTGTTGTTGTACTGCTTGTTGTTTCGATTTGATAGGGTGTTTGTATTGTTGGCATGGTGGCTCTCCCCACACCCTCCCTGGACGATTTTCGTTGCATGTCTAGCCCGACATGGATAAACATTTTGAGCTTATCCTATTATTTAGCATTTTTGTCTTTTGAAAAGCTAGTTTTTGGAGCATAAAATCACACTAGTACTTTCTCTCGCCTCTTGTTCCATGCCGATTCACACGCAGAGCAAACACGGCCACCTTCACAAGCGAATATGATTGACATTTTACAATGTATGGAGAATTTCGCGTTTGACATTTATGAAAAGATTTTTAAAATCTTTTTGCGCTCGATCTTGCATCTATTTTATAAAAGAAACGTTATGCTCCGCTAGCTCCGAGGGCTTAAACATTTTTAGTAAATCGTTTTATAACTTAGTAAACTCACAGTGACTGATTACAAATTAAGAAAACTTCAACCTGATAGAGTCTTAGGTTTAGCTTTTAAGTAGTTTTCTTGTTTTTCGCGAAGCATTTCAAGTATATACGCGAACGTACATAAAATTAGAAACAGGGGTGACTGCCTATTTTCTTTTAGTTTCAGCGGGAAACCGAGGAGACACGCGCCCTGTTTCTCGACTGATTTTCACGATATGAAAGGTTCTGTTTTACAGCCTACTACCAGGTGGTTTTGGTGTACGATTTTCCCTGGATTTGTGAAAACCCATAAACGCCTGCATGGCATGAAATAATAAAGCTTTGTGGTTGATATAAAGCCCATTCCTAACTTGGGCACTGGACTACCTTTGCACAAGGTCTCAGAAACCCTAGATTTTCGGGCACAGATACCCGGAACATTTCTATTTACACGACAAATGTGGCACGCGTACCAAACATTTAGGAGTGCCGTACCCAAAATGCCTGTCATGTAAACCGGACTAAATATGTTAACCTCCTCGTTACCTTAAACAATGGCCAAATGTTGACAATGGACGATGTCAGGAGCCCATTACCAGGAGCGTTCCTCTGTTATGGGTTGGGTCCCCAGCACAGGAGTAGATGAGCCTATTTTTAGATTCGAAATTCCCGCGAAAAGAGGTTGCCGCCATGTTGGTGCCCTTAAACAATAGATTCCTCGTTAGCTTCTTTTGTTGGGGCACCAACATTTGAATCTCTGGGTATTGAGTGAAAACCAGCAATTCGAATTCCCGCGTTGAAAGTGAGAAGAATGATAACGAGAAGTGACGTTAGCTATCTGATTGGCTAAGAATAGCCTATCTTTGTTCTTTTTCGCGGGAAACGCAATGCTAAAAATAGCCTCATCTACCTCTGTGCTGGGGTACAGACACAGTGGGGAAGATGGACGCTCCTGGTAATGGGCTCCTGACGATGTTCGACAAACATTTTTTGTTTGATCAAAAGTTCGAAAGCGTTTTCATTTTCATCCGACAAAGTTTGATTGTTCGATCCAACAATGTTCGATAAATTGACCAGTGGAAATAGCTTTCCGGCCCGGAAAAACGAATGTAAAGTCTTGCCGTGACACAGCCCCTTTAAACAATATTTGGGCTTTACGTTTGCCCCAAGAGCTCTAACCTCATTGTGGGGGCTCACGTAAAATACTGGACAAAAAGTTAAAACAGCTGAGGCTGTTGGTAGTGAATGAATTGCAGATTCATAGTGAATGAATTGCAGACCAACATTGAAGGGGGGGGGGGGAGGAGGGGTTTTATTTAAAGAATAGTCTCTAAAAGAGAGGAGTGTCCCAAGTCATTTCATCTGTTATCTGTAATTGTAGCTACATGTATGGCAGCACTGCTTACCTGAATACCAAGATCTTCCTGGAATTTCCCACTGTAGCCTCGTTCTCGTGCTACGTCTAGAGACATGGATCCAATGGCAGCCTGTAAAACGTTCAAGTTAGTTATGGCAACAGAAACATGTATACCGACAAAGGAAGCCGTGCAGTCTTGTTCTATCGATGTATACATATACATGTACATTTCTAGAGCTTCTAAATGAACCACACATGGACCAACACCCTGCTTTTTGCATCCAGTTTGGTGTTACATTATAGCAGAATTATGGACATATGGAAGCGAGGCTGCTCACAAAGTACAGTTTATAGTATCAGCAGACATCGCGTGCAGCCTAGCAGGATTCTATATGTTATTATTATTATTATTAATTGGGGGGGGGGGGGGGGGGGGGGAGGGAGAGTTTGAAGTGGGCAAAGGTTACGAAATTTCTAGGTGGTTCGGGTATGCCCCCCGGAAATCTTTTAAAATTTAGATGCTCCTTAAACGTGAAGCGCATATATATATATAAACGACTACCTTTAACATTGTTGAGACCTTCTTAGTCAGTATTATGTGATGGTGTTGCACATGTATTGAGTCAGTGTTCGACTACTGTTGGCTACAAACAGTTAACGTCCCATCCCTCAATGCTTGTTTGAAACGATATGCAATATATTGCTTGAAGACTACGTCTATACATAGTATGTTAGTCATTTTTGCAGATTCGCTTTGATTTGAACCATATAACCAGTGTGCCAAGTGGTCAGTTCATATGAAAATCGTTGAAAATAACTGTGTCCGGCGTGTGCTATTAATATAAAAGCCTTTCACTGTGACACAGCCTCTATAATGAGTAAAGCAGTTACGTTAAACTACATTGTATGTTTGACTTTACAATGAGTCACCAACACTTGGTATGCTTCGGAGGTCAGAACAATCATGATAGAACGGATTTCGTATAAGTTGTTAAGTTACAGCAATGACTTACGGCACGGTTACTGACGGCATGCCTGACGTCGAAATGGTTTCCCATTGTTTTTGTCCTTCTGATCCAATCAAATTACAGAATTATGGTACAGTAAGTTAAAGTACGGTTACGGTCCCACCATGGCAAAACGACACGCGCATGCGCTTTTGATGAGCCCAGCGCCCGCGCGTCTCCCCAGTTTCCCGCCAAAACTAAAAATAACATGATTCAATATCATAACTACATATACATATATAATCGCCGTGACCCCATATAACGCACCAATACCCACGATTGCTCTCATCTGACTTGATAGCTCAGTTGGTAGAGCGCCAGTCATGTAACCTGGAGGTCGTTGGGTTCGAGTCCCACTTGGGTCAGAGATTTTCTCTCTTTCCCTCGTAGGGCGTGCACACTTAGCACTACAGCTTACCACTTTATATATTACATTCTTTAAAAATAACAGAGACGCGCATTTACGTGAATTGTTTCGCGAAAGACAATAAACTACTTACAAGACTTTCACAGGTTCAATATTTCTTAATTTGTAATTCACTGCGAGTTTACTAATCAAGTTATCAAAGTATTTACAACAAACGTTTAACCCTCAGAAACTTGTATTTGAATTCCAGAGCTTTCAGTATTTCGGTCAGCGAAGCGTAACGTCTTGCCGCGGTAAGGCGACGAATATGCCGTATTTTCTTCCCACTCGCACGGAATCCGCTCTATAACATACTGACCTGTACAGTAGCTTTTGGCAGCCATGCAATGGCTACAAAGATCTTCTCCTTCACTGTCAGGTTGTTACCAGCCATCAGTAGAAACGTCACACACATGCGTACCGTGACAGTGATGGCTAATACTCCAATACATTTACCTACAGAAACGAAATAATACAGCGGATATTGTATGAGTGGGCAAGCTGCGACAATGTCTTACAGCACGGTTACTGTACGAGATGTCGTGACGTTGAAATGGTTTCCCATTGTTTTTGTCTTACTGATCCAATCAAATGACAGTGTTACGGAACATTAAGTTACAGTACGGTTACGGTAAGCCTATGATAATGCTATATTTTTATCCCACTCATACAAAATCCGCTTTATCAGCTTGTTGAAACATAGTCGAATAGAAATGATTACAATGTCGTGACAGTACTTAAAAAGGTAAAAAATATTACATTCGATGATAAAATAACTAAGTTATATACAATTCAAAAGTGATCAAAATTTAAAAGATGATTCTATATAAATACGAAATCTAAATTAACATTACTGAACTAGTATTATCCTAATCCACACGAACATTCCAAAGGGAACATATTCTGTAAAAGGAATCCACCCCAAAAAAACAATGTTTCAATTAGCGAACACAAACATTAATTCCCGATGGACGCACCAAAAGTAACGACTAGGATTTTGTATTTCTGATTTTGGACGAGCTGGAATAAGGTCCACAAAAAGCGCCCTTACACAATAGAATGCTGACTGAATTCAACAGAAAAAGAAAGAGGGGCGGACAAAGGCAGACAGTGCAGTTGGAAGCACCAATAAAGTCTGATTTTGACTAGCGACAGAAGCATAATCACAAGCAACATACGCAGATTATATAACTGAGTGGCTCTTGTTCTTATCTCACACCTGTGAGTAGTACCGCTAATGTATGTTGCTTGTGTATGCTTACGTAGTAAAAACCAGGCTTACTGGAGTTCTCACAAGTGCTGTTGATTTTAAAGTGCCTACGAATTGAAAATTAAGTTGTCTTTTATCTCATTTGAAAATCCTTTCAAAATGAGGAAGGGTGACGTTTTCCGTTTGTCAATTAATCTCCTCTCGTTCCAGAGATATTCAGTTTTTTTTGCAATATGAAATTAGATGAACTGTTGTGTCATTTCATGGACAATCCTCGAGACAAATAACAAAATGGAGAATATCTCTCCGAGCTTGTATACACACGTACTTAACAATCATGCGCAAGTGCAAGAAATACGCTTACGGAACAATCAGCTGTGAGTCGTGGATTAATCCATACATTCAGAGCCAAAGTCGCTAAAGAAACCGTTTATACAAGAAATTCCATCGAGCTTCCACTCACGCGAACTGGATCAATTACAGAGAGCAACGCAATATAGTAACGGCGTTAAAAAGAAAGGCAGTTAAAGATTTCTGCTCGGACACAGCCACGTGCTCATCGAGTCGTTCTCTCGGTTATTTTGGACTAAAATGAAACCTCTGCTACCGAATAGCAAATATATATATATAGTATTGACGAAACTGCCGTACACCTCACTGAAGGCGGGAAAATTGTCACTGATCCTAGCTTAATTTTCAACGACAACTTTACGAGTCCAGTCGTTAGTGAGCCTATATTGAACTTGTCTGAAGAGGACTTCGTGAATCATACAAGCGTGGTATCGATCAGAAATCGGTCTTTTAAACCTTGACTTCTCGTTCGAGCAACATAGTAGTGGGCATATTGCTGAACGTAAACGTGAAGAAATCCTGTGGTCCCGCTGGTTTCTCTAGGAAGCTACTGAAGATATCTGCCCCTGTTATCGCTGCCCATTAACACATGTACGTGCCCCCCAGCCTAGTCACAAGACCTTCTGGCTGGTATTTTTTCCTGTGCGTTTGTACTGGTTTGTGACGTCACGGCTTACCTACCAGACGGCCTAGCAGAATTCACCCAGCTGGGCCCAAAAATTCGCAAAATAGGGGCCCAAGATGGCGACAACTCTTGATGACAAGGGGGGAGATAGTTTGAAGACTTGCATGTATCAGGTGATAGGAAAATCACATTGAGTATTCTAAAAAGTTTGACGTTTGTGTAATTTCAAATGGTGAAACCTAGCAAAATTCACTGGTCGGAGTATTAAATTATCGAATATCGTGTATTTTTTTAACTCACTCGTTCGACAAAATACCAGGTTTGGATTCGCGGCCCGATGTTAGCCAAGAAGAGAGACCGACAGCAGCAAGAGCCATCTTCAGTTTTTACCAGTGCGAATGAACTCATTGGTGGTCCCTTCATGTAGGCAACACATGAATTGCTATCAAAAACAATAAAATTAACACAATACAAAACAATAGAACAAAATACACAATACAATTTGGTAGCAATTCATGTCAGCCTACATGAAGGTTCTGTGTTTCGTCAAACGGATGGAAGTTGCCGAGCCGGCATAAAAATCAACGCGATATTCACCTAGAGTGGGTTTCCTCCACGCCAAATCAGGCAAAGTGCTTTTCAAATCCAAGCAAAACTCTCTTAAAGAATCAAACCCATGCTTTGATATTTGCTCAAGCTCTTCACGAGCAAATGTATACCGAATCCGTGGTCGCCATGTTGGATCGATTTCAGTTAGGCCTTCTGACAACAATGAGCGGCGACGTCACACATCAGTACAAACCACAGGGATCCCATTAACCCACTCAGACAAAATAGAAGGTCCTGGGACTACGCTGCGTGGCCCCGTGAATGGAAGCTGGGTGAAGTCACTCCCGCGCGCCTACAAGAAAGAAGAGGTGGCCAGCAAGAAGAACTACCGGCCCATCAGCGCCTTATTCGCCATTCCAAAATGGTTTGAGAAAGTCAAATTTGATCAGTTGTACGAACGATTCTCACCTATCTTCTCGGATAACATCTTCTCGGGATTCCTTCGTGGCCATACGGACTTGACCGGGGTTCAGTTCGGATGCGACGCAGGCTATTCATGTGCCAGATACGGTCACAATCGACTTATCAAAAGCATTTGACTCTACATGTATATACCACAACTTATTACTTGCCAACTGAAGCATATGGCCTTCGCGACTCGGCCCTGCAACTGATCACATCGTACCTTCAAGATCGTAAACAGAGGGTGAAGTGCAATGGTGTATATTCTGACTGGCTATCTCTTCGCTGCGGCCTGCCTCAGTGCACGGGATGGGTGGAATTCCAAACCCTACGTGACTACGACCAACCAATCACAGCGCATTTGCGGGACGTCCCGCTGTCTCGGAACTAAGGTACCACCATCTGAGGGTTTTGAAATAGCGGTTTTTGATACCACAAATATGTGGTTTATGAGGGCTAAAATTTAAAATTTCGATATTCCACCCCGAAATAAACTTTGACATATATTCAGAACATCCTTTTGTGTAGTCTGGCGACGATTGAAGTGATTTTAGCGTGCTTTATTGCCCTTCGAGTGAACGGACTGTGCAGCCTTGTCATTTCATTATAGAGAAATCTCAAAAATAAAACAACTCTCTAAAACCGATCCAAAATAGCAGAGAATAGCCAAGGACAAAAGAAAAGGAAACCCATGGTACATTTATTGCAAAATGTAACACTAGACAATAACCTGACCTTCAAGTCGCATGTGAGAGAGATGCTTAAGAAAACTTATGCCAAGATTGCAGCCCTACCTCACCTTAAACGCATGGTAACAATGGACATTTTAATGGAACAATTAGATATTGACAAACGGAAAACGCCACCCTTCCTTAATCTGAAAGGGTTTTCAAATGAGATCAACTTAATGTTCATTTCATAGGCACTTTAAGCATTGTTGTGTTCAAGACATGCAAACATTATAAGTGTTATCCAGGCACGACATAGAGTAATTAGTACATGACAATTTTTGTACACCCCAAAACTAAAGGGAAAATGTTAATGTGTTTAGACATAACTCTTGCTTCAAAAACCCAGCCCAGAAGTAAAATCACTGGGAACGAGCTGATGAAGCGGCTGTGCGATTCCTGGGAACGGGCTTTCATTGGCTGTAATATATTTTCTCCGAAAATAATTATATAAATGAAGGGCTATTTCATGCAATGGTAAAAGTATTTATTCGAATGGCAATCCTGCTATTAACCATACAAAATGTCCAATGCAACCCCTATAATAATAGATGTGATTAATGCACAAACATGAGTTTTATCGGAATTTATAGATCTTACCAACCAGCTTAGCATCCATGTACTCTAAGGAGACCTCTGCACCAATCAAGCCAAATAACAAGGGTTGAAAGAACTCCCACACGATACTCATGGCACTGGAAACTGGTATCTGTAGAACATTACAAGATTTTAACAGCTATTTCAGAAATGGTATTAAACGGTGCTCAAATTTATCTTAATAATTAAACGGTGATCAATCTATCTTAATAATTAACTTCTTTCTTTCTTACTTGATGTTACCTCATTTGAGAGTACTGGTACTTGCTGTAAGTTTATAAAGTGCCCCTAACTCGGCCGCTTTTTTTATTTCTATAAATCCTCATAATGTTAATTAGGGTACTAGTAATCCTCTGTTGTCTAAGACATGTCAAAGTCGACTAAAAAAGGCAAAAAGGGGCATTGGTTAACAGTCGTGTTAACAACATGATTGTATCGGATCAGACTGAATATTATTCAGCTGTCATAAGGAAAAATTCATCAGACACGAAGTTACTCTTTAAGACTGTGGAGAAACTCTTAAATGCAAAGTCTGTCCGACGCTATCCATCTGTTCCTGATTACTGCACTCTCGCAGACTCATTTGCTGATTTGTTTACGAATAAAATCTTGAAGATTCGCAGTGATGAACTTCACAACATTCAAGGTAATGATAGAGACTTCTACCGTACAGTTTCGTTGGATATTGAAGGCGACGTGCCCTCAATGGATCTACTCACTGAATTAAATGCTGTTCACGAAAATGAAGTTTTTGATATGTAGATGGCCTGTGCTCGAAGTCATGCGCACTGGATCCGATTCCATCTTCTGTGTTATAACCTGTATCGTCAATCTGTATCTCCAGTCTGGCCATATACCTCAGAGGTTCAAGACAGCTATGCTGAATTCACTACTAAAAATAATTGGTGCCGACTTTCAGAAATTTTCAAATTTCCGCCGTGTCAAATCTATACCTTATCTCTAAAGTCACTGAGAAGGCTGTGACATCACAAATGATTGATTACCTAACTAATAACAAGTGCGAGTTGCTCGAAGTGTTCCAGTCTGCCTATAAACGCTATCATAGCACAGAGACTGCACTTGTGAGAGTGCAGAATGATATATATCTTGACTGCCATCGAAAATAATCGATCTGTTCTTCTAATTTTGCTTGACTTAATATCAGCAGCTTTCGATACTGTGGACCAAGGCTTTGGTTAGTTTGTTTAAGTCTAGACTCTAAACACATCTATTTCATGAAGCTTTTAACTTATAGTTATTCTTATTATTACTTTTTTTTTAAATTATTTTAGCGAACTGTAAATATATTTTTTTCATTTTTAGTCATTATATTATTAACTTGTAATATTGTAAAGCGCCACGGACAAGATATTAGTGGAGCTTGGCGCTATATAAATGCTCTATTATTATTATTACCTCATGCATTATGTATGAGGTAAGATAAGGAACCCACTGTAGAAACTAAAAGTGCTAGTGAGAAATGGCTTTTTGCCCGATCTTATGACACTCGACATGGTCATGAAGCAACTTACCCAGGACATTAAACATGATTTCAAAAACTTATTTATTAAACACTACATGTATGTAATAAATTTATTATTAAATTATTGTAAGGGTCTCTGACGTAAGAAGAAGTCTTTAAATAAGAGGTATTGTTACCTTCTCATCCTCACCCCAGCCATATGCTGCTATGGTTGCCATGGAGAGAACACCAAGTGCACCTGCTCCTGAAAACTCTGCAGCATTACATCCAAACACAGAGAGCAGAGCACAGCCAGACAGTACAACAAACCGAGTACGAGATCTGTCAGCCTGCAGTATTAATTAACACATATGGGCTTAGTCAGTAATTATTTCCTGAAGTGGAGGCGAGTAATAGTGGTGGATATTTCCCAAGCCACATAGTGGAGAGGTAAATATCCAGAGTTATTAAAAAGTCTAACACTGAGGGAAATAAAATTATTGTAATTAGTATATACCACACAAGACAGTGAAATAGACAGCCTCAAATTAGTACAAAAACACATTAACAAGTGAATTATTTGCACACAAGACCAAAAACAGTCAATACTGCAGGATATTCCGAGTTTGAGTAGCCAATCAGAGCATATGAAAAGCACTATTCACCTGTGTGGTATATACCAATAACTTATTGTCATTATCCTATATATATATATATTATGTTTCAGCCAATCAGAGCTCAGCTCTACTATGAAATACAGGGCGGCATTTCATGGTGTTTCTATGAAATACAGAGCATTATCCTATAAATATTATATTTCAGCCAATCAGAGCTCAGCTTTACTATGAAATACAGGGCGGTATTTCATGGTTTTTCTATGAAATACAGAGCGGTATTTCATGGCTAGGTCAAGGCCAATCAAAATGCAGGAAATTTCGCGCCATTTCTTTATCAGCCAATAAGAATTCACCATTTTGAATACATAATTAGTCTGCAGACGTGCGCGGCCGCCACTCGAAATTTGTGTTTTCCGGCAAGAAAATTTGCAGTCTATCGTCCGGTAAGTTACTTTGTTTTCTTGATAAATCTTTTTGTAAATTTGTTATTTATAGGATAATATGGTTATTTCATGGTTTTCTATGGAATACTGGCGAAAATTTAACTCGAAATTCATATTATTTTGGTATACACCTAAAGGCTTGTATCGTTGTATACCAAATAATACAAATTTCTCGTAAAATATTCGCCGGTATTCCATAGAAAACCATGGGAAAATGAAGGTCTAGGAAAAAATATATTTACTGGTACCCATGCACATGCAGTGTCTGATAATTGGCCGGTAACAAAACGAGCAGGGGACTGGGACCAAGTTTATCAGAATTACTCTAAAGGCTAAAATGAAGTTCATCACATGATAAAGCATGTTGAAATTAGCAAGTGTGGCAAATTTGACGTGATTCAAGTGAATCTTGTCTGAATTATAAGCAATTAAAATTTCTTTGTCCCTCCAAAATTTTACAATGAATGTATGGTTTGGAGGGACAACGTTAAAAAATAAGAGATTGTATGGGAAAATTGACATATTTGATGCCTTCTAGCATCGTCATTATTGAACCGAAGTTCACCAAACTTTCCAGACTAGCTAAGTTTGATCTGTTCTTTTGGAAAATAATGCTCACTTTGACTAGTTATTAATTGAATTAGTTTTAGTGACTCGGTTCCAGTCCCACGCTCGTTTTGTTACCGGCTAATTAACAATTAGACTGCATTACCGTAAGTTCATCAATTAGACTGCAAGCTCAACGTTTCTATTGGCAGATAGTAACATTTGTCAAGGGGCACAGCCCGAGTCAACTATCAAAGTTGATAGAAACTAACAGTGAGAAGTCTAATTGTTTTAGCATAACCATTTTTAGCTACAATTCTATCGACTAATAGTGATTGAGAAAACTGAGAAAAAAAAATGCTAAAAAGCATAAACATTTTTTTTCTAGTTGACTTTTGTCTGCAGTGCATGGATGGTCAACTATCGATTGATACTTATGGTGAGTTTGCCAATGGACCGACTTAGCTTGTACATTATTTTGCTGTCCCAATTCAGGTCAACTGACTTTTCCCTTGAGTAGTGGTTTCTTATTTTATAATGGGAAACAAAGCACTGCATCCTCTGTTACATCATCTGAATTGGGACAACAAAATAATGTACAAGCTAAATCGGTCTATAGATGGTGGCTGGGTTTATGCTAATGGTGATCTAAGACTTCGTTTTCTCAAAAATTTCTTTCATTATTTTGTTTTCTGAAAGTATTGCTAATTCTCACTTCTTGCTTCCCCTCCCTCCCTCGTTCATGCTATGAACCTATCTGGAGGTTGTTAGAAATCATTAATATTATTGTTACATCATAATTAACTCAGCTGTGGTTCTTTCCAACTTCGCTGTCCATTAATAGCAACGCCAACAGGTAGTGACTGAGTTACTTTAAGCCAATCAGATTGTGAGATTGCCAATCAAAAATATTCTGTTACTTTGTATACAATATGTACTATGCAAGCAGGGGCTTTGAAATCCAAAACTAATATGAACAATTTTTTTCTCCATAAATGTTTAAGGATTAAACAGGTCTTCCCAAATATACCAGGGATGTAAATAAAGGAAAAAGAATTGATCAGTGATTATTTAGAATAATTCAGGGTACTTTTCTGCCAGCAGTGGGATCGAGCATCTAATGGAGTCTGGCTGGCAAAGAAAAACCACCAGTCATTATTTCCATCCCTGATATAGTGCTGTACCTGGCAGGGGTGACAGTTGCATGCCCTCAAGGGGGGGAGGGGGTTCATGCTGACTGTTGTTTGACTCCCAATTCCCTCCCCTCCCCCCATCAAAAATGAAGTTAAGTACATGCAGTCCTATTAATACATAACACATGTACAATACACACACTGTAAGCTGAGCTGTCATTGTACCATGTATCACATCCACATACAAATAGCCCTCATGTATACACTTTATAGACAGAGGTTATAACTTAGTCAGATAATTAGCTATAATATATGACTGCATTTTTACGTGTTAACATGTATATGTATTTTGGCAAGCCTTTTAAGTGCACCAAAATGCAAATGATGAGTAAAAATACACACTTGGCCAATATTAGCTTGTTATAAGTTGTTTACTATTAGTATAAATCTGGGGGAAAAACTACGCTGTACATGTGGCAACCAGGAAGCCATTCTAATGTTAATACACAAATAGTCTGACACATTTCTTGCATGTTACATGCATTCAATCAATCAATAACTTTTATTTTGTTTAGAATTTAAGGTAGCAAACACATGCTAATATCTCTAAAAACAGTATAAACAATTTGAAGAACAATTAAATTCAATAAAACAACTAAATTAATATAATTAAATATATAAGCTAAATAATAACTATATATATTACATAATTATTTCCTAGTATGCCATATATTACAGACTAGATACAGTTATGAAGTGCTACGTATAAAAAAAGGAGCAACATTCATAAGAAAATTTAAGAGACCTGATAGCAGATTTAAACTGGTTTAAGGGGGAGATTATGAATATAATCAGGAAGTGAGTTCCATAACTTAGCACCAGAATATCTAAATGAATGAAGACCATATTTAGTACTGTTAACTCTAGGTATAGCCAAGGTCGACTGACCATGTAAATTATATGATGATACATGTATATCCTCTTCTGGAAAGACTACTTGTATAAGATGGAACTTGTGAATGTAAGGCTTTATAAACTAAGATAAGTATATCACATTTATTTATCTTCTACTTAAAATACTAGGTTGGTCTATTAATCTAAGTAAACTGTCATAATTATTAAATATAAAGTGTAGACAACCCTGACTGAGTTTCTCTGACAAGCTTATCAGAGTTGTGCTACAGCGGTTTGCCACTAATTTAGTTTTGGTACTTTATGTACATTGTAGGCTTTATATAGACTAGTGTAGATTTAGCAATGACTTGTAGCTGATTACCTACTTAGCGAGTAATGTTGGCAATATGATCCCTAAAATTTAAATTATGATCTATACTGTCTAATGCCTAATAGACGCTTGCTGTCACAATGTAAAATAGTGTTGTCGCATAATTTAAAACTTAAGGTAAATCACTAATATTATCTACGATGTAGATAACAAATCGCTATTCTTTGCAAGTTTACTTTAAATTGTTATATACTTTTACAATGGTGAATTAATGGTGTTTCTTGCATGCATACTGTACCTCTAGTTTATTTGGTAGGAACCAGCAAATAGCACCTACCAAACAGCCAATAGCAATACCCATTACCAGCTCTATTGGACCTCTAAAGATGTTAAAGTAAAGATTGCCTGTCAATACAATGAAGAAAATTAAAACATAATAATTAGTTTATCTCACTGTACAGTTATGGACAATACATGCATGTATGCAGACCAAAAAAACTTCAAAGTGCCTATGAGGTCACATTTTATATCATTAAAGACCCTGTGTCCAAGCCCATGGTGCTTTGCATGCTCAAATGATTTTCGTAGGCTCCAAAAATCAGAAAGATCAGTGTCATTGTGTGACTCTCAAATCTTTTTAAATCCATAGTTTGGGCCATCATGTAATTATTTCTAGATTATATGTTGTGGTTTTTTAAAACCAGTTCAATTTTTTTTGTAAAACTGGTTTAATTTAGGATTCTAAAAGGGAAGTTGTGTTAACTGATGTTAGGGTTATTCTAAATGTTAGGTTACGGTTAAGAATAGTTCACATGATTATTGAAGGAGGTTATATGGTCTTTGCTAGTGGTTTGCCCTTAAATTAGTGACTTACATGTAGCTCAGTAAACACCCTAAATTAGTGACTAGCTCTAAACAGCCTAAGTTTAGTGACTAGCTCTAAACAAATGATATCTCTTTCAATGAAAGGAAAAGAGAGATGAGTTCCTTATCCGAAAGACTATGTTGGTATCCCTGTGGATACATTCCATATATGGACAGTGTAGTTTTGGTGGGAACTGGAGTATATAAGGATATATCAGTTGTAGTTATGTATTTGGTGGTCCTGACTGCAACAGTTTTAGACATTTCTTTCCACCATTAACTTTGTATGGAACTTCAAAATTGATTGCTGATGTTTAATGTCGGGCGTGGGACATTCTTGTAATCATCGGGCTGCCAGTTGTCAGTTCCATAGCCGTTCAGTTGGCTTTACAATTGCGACTCTCATGCCAAGTCTGTGTAAGGGCCAAGGTCAAGGACTCTCAAATCAGAGGAAGCAGAACAATGGCGAACATTCATGAACAGTTCATGAACATTCATCAAGTGTTCATGAAATGTTCATCTAGTCAGTTCAAGAACTTGGTTCATGATCATGAACTGAAATCATGTTCATCAAAGTTTACCAAATGTGCATGAATTCTATCATGAACAGATGGTGAACAAATCAGATCATGAACAAATCTGAACTAATAAATCAAATTTGATGTTCACCAAAGTTCATTAAATGTGCATGAATGCTTTCATGAACAAATCATAAACTAATGATGTGACATTTATGATTTCATGACCAAAGAAAGTATGGCAATGGCTTTTTACTAAATTAGCACAGTTACTCTGACACTAGTGTAGTGGCTGCCTTCCTATTCATTTATTTCTGACATACATGTACATGTATAGTTGTAGCTATTATTTGTTGGATTGTGGCAGTTTATAGGATATTCAGTGATGTGATATGTGGATTTGTATCCCCTTGGAGTTGCTCCAAAGAAGCATTATCTAGCATTATCTAGCATTAAGGCTTGACTTTAGAAATCACATATTTGATGTCTAGAGCTTGCTTGCTCTTGCAGATACAGAGGCTGCCTTCTATGGTTTGGCTTAAGAGGAAATAACGTTTTTGTACTGTTATTAGCATCTTTCAGAAACTGCACTTTTGTGTCGTGCCTGGCTACATAGCACCTGGTCAAGTTCATGTAGTCGGATGCTCGTAACATTGGTCCATTCTCAATTCATTGGATACATGCAGTTCTTAAACTTTACCGACCAATAATGTCGATGTGTGACCTTGATGGGGGTCATCTGTTATTCTAAATGGAGTTCAAGTCCTGTAGGAGGTATTTTACCTTCACAGAGTGAGGTCCTATTGGTTCTATCGACATATGTACAGGCCAGCTTGCTACTACTACCAGACCTTGTTGAAGGTCTTGCACTGTTGATGACATGGAATGCACAACCTTGATGAGGTCCTATTGGCATACGCATTCACGCCAGTTTGCTGTTACTTTCAGACCTTGGTGGGGGTCTTGTACTATTGATGACATGGAATTCACAACCCTAAAGACCTATTCATCACCCCAAGGAGGTCTTGTTGGCAAATACGTTCGTGCCAGTTTGCAGCTACTTCCAGACCTTGGCATTGGGGTGTTGCGCTATTGACAACATGGAATTCATGACCTTGAAGGCCTTGGTGTGGGTCTTGTACTGTTGATGACATGGGATTCATGACCTTAAAAAGGTCTTATTGGCAAATGCTCGTGCCAGTTTGCTGCTACTTCCAGACCTTGGTGGGGGTCTTGCACTGTTGATTACATGGAGTTCATGACATCAAGGAGGTCCCCTTGGCAATATGTCCATGCCAGTTTGCTGCTATTTCTAGACCTTGGTAGGGTTCTTGCACTGTTGATTACATGGAGTTCATGACCTCAAGGAGGTCCCCTTGGCAATATGTCCATGCCAGTTTGCTGCTACTTCTAGACCTTGGTAGGGTTCTTGCACTGTTGATTACATGGAGTTCATGACCTCAAGGAGGTCCCCTTGGCAATATGTCCATGCCAGTTTGCTGCTATTTCTAGACCTTGGTAGGGTTCTTGCACTGTTGATTACATGGAGTTCATGACCTCAAGGAGGTCCCCTTGGCAATATGTCCATGCCAGTTTGCTGCTACTTCTAGACCTTGGTAGGGTTCTTGCACTGTTGATTACATGGAGTTCATGACCTCAAGGAGGTCCCCTTGGCAATATGTCCATGCCAGTTTGCTGCTATTTCTAGACCTTGGTAGGGTTCTTGCACTGTTGATTACATGGAGTTCATGACCTCAAGGAGGTCCCCTTGGCAATATGTCCATGCCAGTTTGCTGCTATTTCTAGACCTTGGTAGGGTTCTTGCACTGTTGATTACATGGAGTTCATGACCTCAAGGAGGTCCCCTTGGCAATATGTCCATGCCAGTTTGCTGCTACTTCTAGACCTTGGTAGGGTTATTGCACTGTTGATGACATCTCGAAAGCTTTTTCGGGTCTATATTTTTAATGATTGAATCCCCAATAATGACAATTGGCTTTCGTTCCTGCTGGTGAGAAGCGTTTTGGTTAGAGTGACGCGGCTCTGGATTTCGGCGGGTTCCATCGTAACTGGAGCTCGCCGCCATGTTGGATTCTTGGTTGTTTCTTCGTTCTGGTCGTGGTTGTTCACGCACTAAATTTGAAGAACTTAATCGGGCTTTTAGGCTTTCATTTTCCTCCCTGAGAGCTGCATTTTCTCGTTCCAACACATTTATCCGAGAGGTGAGATCTACTGCAGGCACTGAGAGGGAGTTGAGTCTTTTCCAGATCTTCGTTAGTTTGGCTTTCAGCATGGTTTCTGTGACTATTTTCTCCGCGTCTTCAGTGTCCTCGCCTTTCTTCGTCATCGTCAACGTTTTCAGAGGATTCAGATAAGACATCATAGTGGCTTGAGTTAGTTGGTATTCCAGAGCTGTTGGTTGCTTCGCTTAGTCGTTTAAAAAGAACTGATTTTGTTCCGCTCCCGTCGAGGCCACGTTTCTCAAGTTCAGATTTCAAATCTTTTTTTAGGCTTTTTAGTTCATCTAGGCTCAATTCGCTCGTCATTCTACATCGTAGAGTATATTATGATTCTAATAAACTGTTATTTGAAGTAAAACTAAGTAAAATATTAAAATATCTGCATGGTTATAAATCTCTGCGTTCAAATATGATGCCAAGTAAAGATATTTACCTTTCCCGGTCAAACTGCCGAGCAGATAACAGAGGAAATTAACAGAATAGATGCACCCCAGAAACCATCACATGTGATTATTCACGCAGGAACCAACAACCTTCCCCGAGTTGATTCTACTGAAATTTGGACAACCAAGATGAAAGCTCTTGCCAATGCAGCCAAGGCGAAATTTCCGGGCTCCAAAATCGGCATATCTGCAGAAACTCATAGAGAAGACCATGATTTCAACGCTAAATGTTCACATGTGAATAATAACCTCAAATCTTTCTGCGATAGTAATGATTTGGATTTTATAGACAATTCAATAATCGATGGCTCATGCTTAAATGGTAGTACACTTCATCTAAACGGCAAAGGATCGGCGTTGCTTGCAGTTCAGTTTATCACGTTCATTATAATCTAGCACCTCTGTACATTACTGAGATGTTCTCATTACGTGTACTAGATAACTATAATCTTAGAGGTCACTTGAAGCTTAAACTTCCTACAATAACTTCATCTTACAGGCAGCACTCCTTTACCTATACAGCTTCTAAATTATGGAATAATCTACCAGATAGTGTCAGAAGAATAGAATCTCTACCAGTCTTTAAAAGTAAACTTCAAAGTATGCCCATTTCGTCTTCACTTAACTGCAACTGTCACATATGTAAATAGCATTATCCAATATCACATATACATGTACATGCATATATATATATATATATATTAAGTCTTAATTTAGAGTATTTATTGCTATTATCATTATATTAACTAAAACCTTATCTGTAGTATGATCATTATTAGTATTATAGCATTGTAACTTATTCCACTCATGTATGTCTTTTTATGCTTTTACTGCAACCATCATTTGTATACAGTTTAATCTTGTAATATTGCACGCTCACGTTTAAAAGAGCCTCTGTGCTCAACCTGTGATACGTGGTTAAATAAATTACTACTACTACTATTAGAGGACCCGGCTTTAGGCAGCCTTCATCAAGGGGTTTTCAGGTGTCCAGCATGTATCAACTGGGCCAGATGTTAAGTTCAGATTCATAAGAGCGCCAACATGGCTGCCGGACGTAAATTAGTGGTCTTCATTTTATTCATTTTTGCTGCTCTATCTGGCTCCGAACATGGAGCTAGATACGACGACAAAGTATCTAAAGGATTGGTTCAACTGATTTCCAGAAGATGGACTATGAATCGCCAGTATGAGTTGAATTATTTGCAGTCTGTTCAATTTCAAGTACATTTTGGGAGTATGCGACTTGCCTCTCATTACAACACACGGCTGCCCCTGATGAAGCTGACGAAGCATGGCCAAGTTTGTTTGACTTTGCCTTCTAGATTATTTGTAATGGACCTTACAATATGTGTTGATATTTCGAGAAACCCTGGACCTCTTTGTAGTACTCAAGAACTGAACCTTCAAGCCAATTTCACTCATGCAGTCACGGACCGCCGCCATTAGTCTTAATTATGCAAGAATGGAACTTTTGTCTTTGAAATACTTATCTTCTAACATTGATGCTAATGTTGCTGCTGCTTTGAAAGACCTTGGAATTTTCAGATCCCGTGGCGTCCGAGCTGGTAGACAGATTCGTCTATAAACCAAGAAATGAAATCTGTTTCTGTTTTGAAACCATCAGTTTTTCGTTCTGTTTCTTCATTGCCTTCGCTATCCCAAGGGGTTAATACTTCGAACCTTATTTACATCTCTGCTACTTCTGATTGTTTACATGAGCGTTCTCAGACTCGTAATGTTCAATTTTGCCTACTTAACGCGAGATCTCTCAAGAATAAGGTAATGTCTGTGAAAGACTTTGTTGTTGATAATGATATTGACTTACTAGCAGTGACTGAAACATGGCTTCGATCGGGTAATGTTGATGAAGTTGAAATTGGAACACTATGCCCGACTGCGAACCCTCCCCTGACCTTAATACCTTGACTGGCCAATACGATGACACTTTGCAGTTATTGCTGGACTCACATGCACCTAAAAAGGAACGTTTGATCACGCTTCGTCCCTCTGCACCTTGGTACTCACAAGAGGTAAGCGTTCAGAAAAACATCAGGAGAAAATTTGAACGGCGTTGGCGTTCCTCTGGGCTGCAAAGTGATCGAGAGCTGTATATACATCAGTGCTATGTGGTGAACAATCTAATAGACTCCTTAAAATCTGGTTATTACTCTGCAGTTATTAGTGAGCAATCATCCGATCAGAGGGGTCTTTTTAAGTCAGTTAACAAGCTACTTCAAAAAGATCAAGAAAAACGCTATCCGCCCTCACCTAATCATACTGCTTTGGCTAATTCATTTTCTGACTTCTTTATTAGCAAGATTGATAAAATACACTATGCTCTCACACAAAGAACTGTTGCTGTATCTGATCGCATTCTACTCGATAGTACGGTTTGTACTACCGAACTTTCCGCTTTTCATGATGTTGATCAGGATGAAGTACGTGCCTTGGCTTGCAAACTTTCCTCCAAGTCATGTAGTCTTGATCCTTTACCAGCTTACATAATTAAGTGCAGTTTAAATGCGTTACTGCCAACATTAACCAGAATTGTTAACCTGTCTCTTGGGAATGGCACCATGCCTGATGTGCTGAAAGTTGCTGTGCTGTCACCTTCACTGAAAAGACCTGATGCCGACTTTGAACAGTTCTCTAACTTCCGTCCTATTTCAAATTTGAAGTTTGTATCTAAGCTCATTGAGAAGGCTGCTGCTGCTCAGTTGACTGATCATGTTGTGGCCTATAATCTAGACGAAATCTTTCAGTCTGCTTATAAGGTGTCTCATAGCACTGAGACAGCCTTAGTTAGAGTCCAGAACGACATTCTGTGTGCTGTAGACAAGAACAAGGCTGTTATACTCCTACTGTTAGATCGGTCGGCGGCATTCGACACGGTCGACCATGCCATCCTACTGTCCAGGTTGTCCGGTCGCTTTGGCATTAAAGGGAATGCGTTGGAGTGGTTTAAGTCATACCTCGCATCTCGTATGCAGTTTGTGCAGGTTGAGGATGGCAGGTCTTCTTATTGTCATCTAGCACGTGGAGTGCCGCAAGGGTCTGTGTTGGGGCCCCTGTTGTATCTGTTGTATACATCTCCTCTCACCGATATTATCAAGCAGCATGATGTGCAATATCACTTATATGCAGATGATACACAACTGTACTTATCTTTTAAAGCTGATTGCTCTGTCGAATTATCGCTGGCTAAGTCACGTGTCGAGGAATGTGTCAGAGACATTGATTACTGGATGACTGTCAATGGTCTTAAACTGAATCAAGATAAGACTGAACTAATACTCATTAGCTCTAGATATAGACCTAGGCCTTCACTGGAATTCATTCAAGTTTGTGATGAGAAGATCTTTCCTATGAAATCGGCTAGGAACCTTGGAGTCATTGTTGACCAGAGTGCTACTTTAGATGAACATGTTAAGAAAATATGTAAATCATGCTACTATCACTTGTGGAATATCTCCAAGATTAGGAAATACCTGTCTCAGGAAACGGCTGAAATACTTATTCATGCTTTCATTAGTTCTAAATTAGATAATTGTAATTCTTTGTTGTATGGCCTTCCCAAGTACTTGTTAGATAGACTCCAACTAGTTCAGAACTCTGCGGCGCGCATAGTAACCTTAACGAGAAAGTATGACCATATAACACCTAAGCTGATCAATCTGCACTGGCTTCCTGTACGATTTCGCATTACTTTTAAAATGCTTCTGCTAGTTTATAAAGCACTGAACGGCTTTGCGCCTTGTTATATTAGTGAATTATTTAGGTATAGGATATCACCGCGTCTTCTTAGATCCACATCGCAGAATTTGCTTGTTGAACCTACTGCAAAGCTTAAAACCTATGGAGATCGAGCCCTTTCGATCGCGGGCCCTAAACTCTGGAATTAGTTACCTCTGGATATTAGGCAGAGCATATCAGTTAATTTATTCAAATCTAAATTGAAGACTTACTTGTTCAAGGAAGCATATTAGTATCGATCATTAGTTATCTATATGTAGATATATATTTGTATTGACTTTAATTTACTTGACATTAACTATTTTATTTAATATTTTAGGTTTTTAATATAGTAGTGTAAAGTGCTATGAACAATTCGTGAATATAGCGCTATATAAATGTTTTTATTATTATTAATGTCAACAGCTTGATGACACATATCAATGAAATCCGTTACTTATTGGTTGATTCGCCTTTGGAAGTGCTAGCCATTAATGAAAGCAAACATGATGATTCTATTGCCGATGGAGAGATCCATATTTCAGGTTATAATTTAATTCGAAAAGACCGTAATAGATTTGGTGGCGGTGTTGCTATTTACATAAAAGAGACAATGTCGTATTCTAACAGGGCAGATTTAGTACCCGATTCAATTGAGCTAATTTGTGTTGAGATGAATCTCCAACATAGTAAATCAATTTTGCTTGGCTGTTCGTTACCGGCCACCAAACTCTAATATGAATATTTTCAATGATTTCGATAAATTTATTGAGAAATGTGATGCCGAAAATAAAGAATTAATTATAATGGTCATTTAAATTGCGATCGTACTAAATTGCCTCTTGAGACCCACACTAAGGAATTGCAATTTCTGTGTTCTGTTTACCAACTGGAACAATTGATAAAGGTGCCAACTAGGGACACGAAATCATCTGCCACACTAATTGATCTTATTTTGACAAACACAAAAGAAAACATTTCGAAATCCGGGGTCATTCCTATCGGAATGTCTGACCATAGTTTGATCTATGCAGTGAGAAAGTTTACTTTTCCTAAATCAAGACCAACAATAAAGGAAGTGTGCAACTTTAAGAATTTTGTTGAAGACTATTTTATAAATGATTTAAAAAGCGTCCATTGGGACACCGTCGAGAATTTTGAAAATCCGAATGACGCCTGGAAAGCATGGAAAACTGAATTCTGTGAAATTTTAGATCAACATGCACCTTTCAGACATAAAATAATAAGATCATTCTCCGTCCCTTGGCTGACGCTACAAATTAAACAAACCATGACAAATAGAGATTATCACAAAAAACGTGCTATAAAATTTAAAATTCAATACCACTGGAAGCTATACCAATCCGCAAGGAATAAGGCGAATATTGAAATGCGGAAAGCAAAATAAAATAGAAACGTGCAAACACACTGATCCCAAAAAGACATGGAAAGTGATCAACTCCCTTTTGGGTAGAAATTGTAAATCCAGTCACGTGAATGAGCTTTGCATTAATGAGAATATAGTCTCAGATGCTGGAGACATATCCGAGGCTTTTAATGACTTTTGTGTTAACATCGGACCCAAATTAGCTGCCGAATTAACGAGAACGCCACTATGTAACATTAACAGCTATCTTAATAGCAGTAAAAGGAATTTGGCCGGTTTTAATTTCTCTGATATCCCAGTAGAAAACGTGGAACTAACGCTAAAGAACCTGAAGACGTCAAAGAGTACTGAACTCGATAAAATCCCAGCAAAAATACTCAAACTTGCTGCATACATAATTGCTCCTTCTTTGACAACAATTTTTAACCTTTCCATTTCCAACGGGATTTTTATTGATGACTGGAAACATGCGTGCGTAAATCCAATTTACAAAGTGGATGACCGCCGAGAAACTGGTAATTATAGACCCATCTCAATCTTACCGATAATAAGTAAAGTGTTTGAGAAAGAAATATGTCGACAATTATATGGGTATCTTATGGAAACTCTATACTTTCAAAATTTCAATCCGGCTTCCGTCCATTACATTCAACGGTATCAACATTAATACAGATGTGCGACAAGTGGTTTGAAAGTATGGATAAGGGAATGTTCGCATGTGTGGTATTTTTAGACATACGAAAAGCCTTTGATTCGATAAACCATTCAATCTTGCTTCAGAAAATGAAATTCTACGGCGTTTCGGGTTGTGAGTTGAAATGGTTCGTTTCCTATCTTAAATGCAGGCAACAACAGTGCTTTGTTAATGGGTCTCTGTCATCTCCAAAAGAAATACTTTGTGGTGTTCCTCACTGCTCAATCCTAGGACCGCTCTTATTTCTGTTATATATAAATGACCTGCCAAAGTGCCTTACCCCTACCACTCCCTGTCTATATGCAGACGACACCCAAATCTTTACATCTTCGTTTAATGAAGCTGATCTTGCCTCTAATTTAAATTCAGATATTGATAATATATGTGATTGGCTTGCTGTAAACAAACTACAGTTTCATCCTTCAAAGACAAAGCTGATGATTATTGGCTCTGTATTTAACCTTAATAACAAAATCGAGGAAATATCAAACAATGTATTTATAGACAATGCTGGAGTCGCTCGGGTGGACTCACACAAATGTCTTGGAGTATAAATTGATGAGAGACTAACCTTTCAAAATCACATTGATAGCATTTGTAAGAAGGCAAGTGCAGGGATTGGTGCCTTGAGGCGAATTAAGCCATTCGTGCCAATCACTTCACTTGAATGCATATACAAAGCCCTAGTACAACCATATTTTGATTATTGCTCCCCTTTGTGGGATACCTGCGGCAAAGGCCTTAAAGATAGAATACAGAAATTACAATCTCGTGCGGCAAGAGTAATTACTTGTGCAGGCTATGAAACTCGCTCAGGAGATATACTTGATTGCTTAAACTGGAAAACTCTCCAAGAGAGACAAATTCAAATTAAATCGACATTAATGTATAAAACCCTGAATAATCAATCTGCACCATATTTAAGAGAATCATTTATAAGACTTTCTGAAAGTAAAATTCAATATAATCTAAGAAACCTTGATACGGACCTAGCACTTCCAAAGCGAAAAACCAACTATCTAAAGCGCAGCTTCAAATACAACGGTGCTATGCTTTGGAACAGCCTACCGGATAAGGCTAAGAAGGCAAATACATTAGCTCAGTTTAAACGCAACATTGCCTTCATGCCTGACACTGAGTTATGCTGAAAATTTCTATTCATCAGTTTAAAAAAATGTAAGCTTAATATGAGCCATCATTAATTCATACCATTCATGAATCTTGTATATATATACACCAATCTTTGTACGCCCCACTTGGAAATCAACTCGCGGGTCAATATTCAGTGTTGTAGTGGCTAGCGTATCAAAATAAAGTATATGTATGTATGGCATTCATAACCTGAAGGAGGTCCTAATGCCAGTTTGCTACTACTTCCAGACGTTGGTGGGGGTCTTGCAGTGTTGATTACATGGAGTTCATAACCTCAAGGAGGTCCTATTGGCAATGTTCATGCCAGTTTGCTGTTACTTTCAGACCTTAGTGGGGTCCTTCGCTTATGATTGGAATCCTTGAACTCAAGGTCTCACCATTGGCAATATGGAGTTCATGACCGCAAGGAGGTTTCTCACCTTTGATGATAAGGAGTTCATGATCTCAATGAGGTCATGAGGTCTCTCTCCTTTGACGATATGGAGTCCATGACCTCAAGGTCTTTCACCATTGGCAATATGGAGTTCACGACCTCATGGAGGTCTTTCACTATTGGCAACATGGAGTTTATGACCTTAAGGAGGTCTCCACCTTTGATGATATGGAGTTCATGACCTCAAGGAGGCCTTTCATCATTGGTAGTATGGAGTTCATGACCTCATTGAGGTCATGAGGTCTCTCTCCTTTGACGATATGGAGTCCATAACCTCAAGGTCTTTCACCATTGGCAGTATGGAGTTCATGACCTCATCGAGGTCTTTCACCATTGGCAACATGGAGTTCATGACCTTAAGGAAGTCTTTTTCTATTGGCAACATGGAGTTTATGACTTCAATGAGGTCTATCACCATCAGCAATATGGAGTTCATAATACCTCAAGGTCTCTCACCTTTGATGATATGGAGTTCATGACCTCAAAGAGGTATTTCACTATTGACAATATAGAGTTCATGACCTCAAGGAGGTATTTCACCATTGGCAATATGGAGTTCATGACCTCAAAGTCTTTCACCATTGGCAATATGGAGCTCATGACCTCAAGAAGGCCTTTCACAATTGGTATTATGGAGTTCATGACCTCAAGGAGGCCTGTACCAAACCCGAAATGATCCCGAACCTGAAATGATCCCCGAACCCGAAATGATCCCCGAAACTGTTCAAGCCGTACCTGAAATGATCCCCAACCCGAAATGATCCCCAATCAGTACCCGAAATGATCCCGCAGTAAAACTGGGAATGGACTTAAGGATTTTGGACAATTTTTTTGCTAAACTTCTTGCTAAAAGAAATTAAGCTCAAAAGTAAGAATGTTTACTGCAGACAACAAACAACCCTTGTCAATCAAACCACGTGGCGTCATCGATCACGTGACCGTAGCGAAAATCGCCCATATCTCATTGGGGATAAACAGCACAACAGTCAACAGTCATACCAAGTCACGATAGTCACTAGCAGACAACACTCAACCCTTGTCAATCAAACCACGTCACGTCATCGATCACGTGACCGTAGCGAAAATCGCCCCTATCTCACTGGGAATAAACAGCACACCAGCCATACCAATTCACGATAGTTGCTAGCCATTTTTGTACTGCCTTCTTTGCTTTTCTTTTGCCGAATTCCTAATCGTTCGACTGGTTTGCCTGGAACTGTAACCAGCAGCAGAAAGCGACAATCATGACTAAGAACACCACTTTCCTATCGATGGAATTGTTATCACGTAAGCACATTTGATGATCAGACCTGAAATTTCTTCCCAGCGGTCATGTAAAGTTACAAATCGCAAAATAGAGACACGAAGTTTTTTTGTGCTCAGTCTACAGGCAGTGTGAGAGAATTGTATTATGACCTTTTTCTTCTGGCCAATGAGCGTGCGTTTACCTATTCATGATTGACACGTTGCTATCCTGCCGGATATTTGTAGCTGGGAGCTTCGAATTCCATGGGAAAACTATTTCGCCATGGGTGGCAGCACGTGTTATTCGATTGCTTTCTTCTGCGTATTTTTATGCTTTTTGCCGGTGATCATAAGAGGAGATGACGATGACATACAAGATGAGGAATGCTTGGAATGCTTGGCACTGTTGACCTTTTTGTGAAAGTGATAGCACTGAAGTGCTTGTGACAATTGTCCTGTTATTATCTTTTTTAATATCGTTAAATGCTTTCACGATATTTTTGATATTCTTATTCTAGCGCTAGCTGCATGCATGCACAAAAACAGGTAGTAAAGTTTTTCAAGCACCATAATTATGTCCTTGCGAGCGGTCAAAGGTGTACACAAATGCAGAGCTCATTCTTTTACGGTGCATTCTTTTACGGTAAACGCACGCTCATTGGCCAGAAGAAAAAGGTCATAATACATTTCTCTCACACTGCCTGTAGACTGAGCACAAAAAAACTTCGTGTCTCTATTTTGCGATTTGTAACTTTACATGACCGCTGGGAAGAAATTTCAGGTCTGATCATCAAATGTGCTTACGTGATAACAATTCCATCGATAGGAAAGTGGTGTTCTTAGTCATGATTGTCGCTTTCTGCTGCTGGTTACAATTCCAGGCAAACCAGTCGAACGATTAGGAATTCGGCAAAAGAAAAGCAAAGAAGGCAGTACAAAAATGGCTAGCAACTATCGTGAATTGGTATGGCTGGTGTGCTGTTTATTCCCAGTGAGATAGGGGCGATTTTCGCTACGGTCACGTGATCGATGACGTTACGTGGTTTGATTGACAAGGGTTGTTTGTTGTCTGCTATAGTGTTGGTTTGTCCTATTAGAAAACACTAGTAAACATTCTTACTTTTGAGCTTTATTTCTTTTAGCAAGAAGTTTAGCAAATCAATTCATTAACTAATGACCCGCTTAGCGATGGCTTTATATGATAACATGTATTAGCAAATTTCACTCTAAAGACTCGGACGGTTCGACGTTGTGTGACTTGTTCTGGCTGTTTTGCTGTTTATCTCCAGTGAGATATGGGCGATTTTCGGTACGGTCACGTGATCGATGACGTGACGTGGTTTGATTGACAAGGGTTGTTTGTTGTCTGCAGTAAACATTCTTACTTTTGAGCTTAATTTCTTTTAGCAAGAAGTTTAGCAAAAAAATTGTCCAAAATCCTTAAGTCCATTCCCAGTTTTACTGCGGGATCATTTCGGGTACTGATTGGGGATCATTTCGGGTTGGGGATCATTTCAGGTACGGCTTGAACAGTTTCGGGGATCATTTCGGGTTCGGGGATCATTTCAGGTTCGGGATCATTTCGGGTTTGGTACAGGCCTTCCACCATTGGTATTATGGAGTTCATGACCTTGCAGAGGTCCTTCGCCATTGGCAATCCTCAAGGAAGCCTTTCATCATTGACAATATGACGTTCATGACCTCAAGGAGGTATTTCACCACTGGCAATATGGAGTTCATGACATTAAGGAGGTCTTCATTCCTATATACTATGTCACATGCTCGATGTGTAGAAAATAACACAACAACTTCTGGAGTGTGACTGTCGGATGTCTGGTGGACAACAGCAAATGGCAAAACTAAATAAATTTATACAAATGATGAATAATAACTTAACAAAGTAGTGAAACTAAAGTTTGGCTGACTTGTGGCTGCCCAGCAAGCGAGGAAGAACTTAAATGATTTGGTCCTTATATACCTATCACGTTATGAATATTAAAAATATACACGAGAGAAGGAACTAATGAGCTGATCATGTAAGTGATAAACAAATAGCTTGTGCCGTAATAATTATGCTTTCCCACTACGCATTGCTAGTTGGAAAGCATCTATTTTACCATTGGCAGTATGGAGTTCATGACCTCCAGGTCTTTCACTATTGATGATATGGAGTTTATGATGTCAAGGAAGTCATTCACCATTGACGATATGGATTTCATGACCTCAAGGTCTTTCAACATTGGCATTATGGAGTTCATGACCTCAAGAAGGTCCTAATTAGCCATTGACAATATATAGAGGTTATTGACCAAGTTCATTTTTTGCGTGTTTATGGACCGAGATGAAGTCGAGGTCCATAAAAAAAGGAAAAAAGGAACGAGGCCAATATTCCCCCATCTTGACCGAACAAGCTTGGTCAATAAGGTTTTTATTATAATATTATGGCAAAAATGAATAAAATCCCACTTTGATGCACGCGCCAGAAACCCATGGCATGGTAAACTGAAGAGCGAATAGAAATCGAGCTAAAATTAGACTGAGACTCGATGACTTTCAGTCGAAGTTCAACCTTCTGGCGTTCAAAACAGTTTGTTTTCCAACATCAAAAATTCATTTTTAAGGATGAAAATTGACCTGTACTTTACTTCAGATGCTCTAGGTTTCAATGACAACTTTATCAGGAGCCCGAATGCATTTAATCTAAAGACAAAAATGTGCATATTTGTGGAAGATTTGAAAGTTGAAAACCGGAAAGTTGAAATCACTCAAGTGGTGATAATAAGTGGTGATTTCTTTGTACCACGATTGTGTAGTAGCGTTGTGAGGCAGACACACTTTTTTTGTGTGTGTGTATTTCAATGACAGCTATAGTATATATATCTACACTGTGTCCAGCTTCATTCAATTCGTTCGTTTTGCTGTAGTTGTTTTCATCGAACTTGCAAGAGCCAGAAAAACTGGATTCATCACTATAAAAAGTTGAATTTTAGCTGAAAAACGAAAAAGCAGAAATCGTTTAAATTAGTATTGCCACGTAACAAATTGTTTAGTTTCTTTCAAAATGTACAGGCTTTATCGCTATTTGTTTTACGAAGAGTTGTGAGCGAATTTGGAAATTCCTGAGCGGGCCAGATGAAAAAATATTGCCCACTGAGCAACCAATCAGATTGCAGCATTCAGAGTCATCTTGCCCGCTCACTGAGCTGCCATATAATAAATGGAGGTCATGACCACAATGTCTTTCGCCATTGGCAATATGGAGTAATTGACCTTGATGGGGGTCTTTTGCCATTGAAGATAAGCATTTGCGGCCTTGATGAGGCCCTGTTGGCATAATATATATTTGTTGGCATAACGTATATTTGTGCCAATTGTTACAACTTCTATAGGCCTTACAGAGGCCTTTTCACTGTTTATGACTGCATTTTGACTGCTTGGAACTATTGATGTCGCTCCAATCTAATATTAGGGGTCCAGATTGCTAGTCATTATTCTATTGAAGTATGTGTTAATCCCTTCTATAAATATTCTCATGAGCCATGTTAAAGGAATTGAAGGACCCATAACCTTCTTGCCTGGTTGAAGACATGAAAGTCAATTAATTGTCTTTGGGATAGAGTAACCTGGGCATTTATCACTTGGTCGAGGATACAGTATGAAAGACGATTGCATCTGGGACAGAGCACCCTCGACAGTGAAAAGTGGGTCTTGGGCTTGAAGTACGTACATGTACAGCCTTCCATTTCTCCCTGCTGGTAATAGTCATTTGTCATAAGATAGGATTGTACTTTAACACATTGACTAAGACTTCTGCCAGCCCTAGACCAGTGATTGCTGCTGCTTGTGCTGTAGAATTGCCAGACATGGTGCCTAGAGCTTGCTTGCTCTTGCACATGCAGACATTGCCTTGTACGGTTTGTCTAAACAGGAGGAAATAACTTGTACTGTTTATTGATCATGGATGGGGTCTTTCAGAAGCTGCACTTCATGGATCAGACCTTGGTGAGGGTTGATTCTGACTGCATAGCACCTGGTTGAGTTCATGTATTCAGATACTCATAATATTGGGCTGTTCCCAGTTCATTGGATGCAAGCAGTTCTTGACCTTTTCTGATCAATGATGTTGATGTGTCTGACCTTGTTGGAGTTTAAGTCCTATTGCTATATACATGTATACCTATTACCAGTTTGTGTCTACTTCAGACCTTATTGTGGGTTTTTCATCATTGACAATACGGAATTCATGACCATGATAAGGTCCTTAATTGGCTTATTTATAATGCCAATTGGGATCTTGCACTCCCAGACCTGATAACCAATTGTGGCCTCCTATTGGATTGGACAACAGGGATTATGGCTTGCCCAGTCTGCCATCTGGTGGAGCTTCTATTGCATCAAACTGCCAAAATGTTGTGATGGATGTAGATTGGATATGGTAAGGGATGCATACATTGCATATCAGGACTCAATGTAATCACAGTTACCTGTTTCCAGGCTGTTGGCCTTCAAAACTTTGGACATTTATTGTATTGATAGATATATAATATATATATATATATACAGCGAAGTGCAAAAACTTTGATCCCCCACACCTCAACTATATCAATATATCGGGTGCATTATGGGTAGGAGTAAAGTCATTAAAATGCAACTACAGCCGATATCCGCGCGCCTTTGCACATCGTCATAGCGAAGACTTATGCAGTTGATTTAAAGTTCAAGATTTCATCTAGAATACAACATTTTTACTCGCGATCGGGACAGGCAGGACATTTTAAATAAACCTGAGTATTTAAATGCACTCTATATATTTACTGTTAGATCGAATATTTGCAAAACAGAACATATCCCTGGTCGGCGGAAAGAGAACGGGAAATGATCATGCCGAAGTTTCAGGTTCGAAGCGTGAATTCAGAGTTATTTGTGAAGCTGTTAGAATATCTTATGATGACCTAAAAATAAAATATTGAGAAGAGGAGACATGAAGAGGAGACATGATTACACCTGATCTGTGGGTTCAGGGCCAATATCAATTCGTTTGAAACTTTGACATTCTACATTTGTTGTCAGTAATTCTATACCAAAACTGAGAGCGATGAAACAATTCAGCTCGATATCAGCGCAGGTATTCCGTTCTCTGTCTTCTACTTCAGTGAAGACTGAACTGATCAGTGTTATTAGACTGATATAACGTTTCAAAGAGCAGAATGAAAGGATTCATATGTACTGACCGGAGCTGACCGGATGCACTGACTGCACAAGAGCCTGGCTTATAGTTGGAAAAACGTATTGACAAAGCAAAATAAACGCTTTATAGTGTAACGTAAGGAAACCTCTTACAGTTTGAACATCAAATCGTTTTCTTTAACTGATGTTGTTTGGAGCTGCAATATAATTACAAAATGAAACTTCGAGAATTAAATATTCAAAAGTTTGTCACGGCTCGTTATCTACGAAATTAGGAAACTAGGATTTAAATAGCATACAAAATACATTTTAAGAATGAAAGAAAACTGTGCAACAATATTATATTAAGAACATTCAGCGATGCGAATCCAAGAATTATCGAACGTACCTTTCATAAAAGCTTTTACTAAAAAAATATACCATAAAAACAGGATCCCTCCGAACCTTGGATAAAACTGGATAAGAGAATTTCAAGAGGAATAACTAAGTGTTTATTAGAATTTTTTACAATCGTTTAATACCATAAAATATGGCAATTATATGGGATACGTTAATTTCTATCCGTTTCTTAATCAAAATAATTAAATGTTTTATGAAATTGTTGTCAATAAATTTATGAAATTGTGTAAACCTTTAAGCTATTTTAATCTCTTCAATTTTCCACGAAACAGTTTCAAAAATAGCGTTGAATTATTGCTTAGCAGATGAAATTCGGCATTATAGTTCCGTCCGCGTTACGTTCTGCTAACGTAAACATAAATTTATAATATAAAATCAGGAAAAATATTTGTCCAAACAGAAAATAGAGAGTGCATTTACTTTACTTTAAACTTTCCCGCCTGTTCCGAGTAAAAGTGTTGTATTCTAGATAAATTCTTGAAATTTAAATCAACTACACAAGTCTTCGCTGTGATGATTTGCAAACGCGCGCGGATATTTGGCTGTAGTTGCATTTTAATGAACTTTACTCCTACCCATAATGCACCCGATATATTGATATAGTTGAGGAGCGGGGGGTCAAAGTTTTTGCACTTCGCTGTATATATATATATATATATATATATACATGTATATATAAATATTATATATATATATATACTATTGTGTGGTATACCTGATTCATGTTACCAGTTGTTATCTACATGTATGCACCTGTAACCTATGCTTTTGCTTTTGTGTGTGTGGTTAACTGTAAGGACCGCCTCCTGCATATACATGTACATTGTATGTCTCTGTTATCAGTTAACTGAGGAGAAGGAAATGATATTTCTCATTGGATGAAAGAAAAAGAGAAATGAGTTCCTTATCAAAAAGACTATGTTGGTATCCCTGTGGATACATTCCATATATGGACAGTGTAGTTTTGGTGGGAACTGACTGCAAGATGTTTCTTTCCACCATTAACTTTATTTATGTCAGTTTTTGCTGACCAATAATTATGTTACAGAGTTGTGGTAGTTTTCAAACTTTCACCTCCCAGAAGTCAGTACTCCTGCATTGGGCTGGGGAATACGTTTCCACTTACATGTAGTTTTTACCACATATACTGTGGAATTTTTTGTGGTTTTTCATATCTGGCAGAATACACTAGCACAGTGTGTATAGTTGCATCTTATGTTAAATAAAGCGTGTAGATTGATGTACATGTACATCATAAGTATATGTACAATAAATTGTGTGTGCAGTTAACTGTCAGGACTGCCTCCCGCATATAATTATGTGTCTGTTATCAGTTAATTGAGAAGGAATCTAAATTAGTGACTAGTTATACATGTAGCTTACTAAACACCCTAAATTAGTGAGCATTCATTGTTGATGGTTAGGGTGTTTTTAAATGTAGGGGTAGGGTTTGGATTTAAGTTCACAGGACTATTGAAGAATCATTATTTTTCTGTGTTGTTCAGTGATCAAAATTTAGTGACTATACATGTAGCTCTAAAATCCCTAAATTAGTGAGCACCCATTGTTGATGGTTAGGGTGTTTTCAAATGTAGGGGTATAGTTTGGATTAGTTCATTGCATGCAGGACCAATTTTGAAGAAGCATTATTTTTCTGTGTTGTTGAGTACGTGATCTAAATTATGTGCCTATACATGTAGCTCTAAAAACTCTAACTTTAGTGAGCACCTGTATTGACGGTAAGGGTATTTTTAAATATAGGGGTAGGGTTTGGATTAGTTGACAGGACCATTGAAGAAGCATTATTTTTCTGTCTAGCCCTAAATTTAGTGACTATAGCTCTAAACACCCAAAATTAGTGAGCATCCGTTGTTGACGGTTAGGGTATTTTTAAATGTAGGGGTAGGGTTTGTATTAGTTCACAGGACCATCGAAGAAGCATTATTATTCTTAGTTGTTCAGTGATCTAGTTCTAAGTGTAGTGACTATAGCTCTAAAAACCCTAAATTAGTGAGCACCCATTGTTGATGGTAAGGGTGTTTTTAAATATAGGGGTAGGGTTTGGATTAGTTCACAGGACCAGTGAAGAAGTAATTGAAGGGCTGTGTGCAAAAAGGGCATGTGTCTCCTGATCACATTCTAAATTCTCCTTCAATTTCTTTGTTTTCTTAGGGAGAATTTAGAACATGATCAAGAGTTACTTTCGCCTTGCAGGTTCGAGTCACACTACCGGTGGTGAACGAAAAAGTGAAAAATAGTAAGTATTAATAGTAGTGATCAATTTGTACATGTAATTAGTGAATGAATTACGAAGTTGGTTGTGGGAGGCTAGGGGAGGGAAAATGAGTTAGGGAGGGGGAATGGTGAGTACCGTAGAGTCAGGGAGGGGAGATTGGTCAAATATTTTTTTGCAGGAGAGGGGTGGGTGGATTTTTTTTTTTTTTAAACAAAAAACAAAAACAAAACAAAAAAAACACCTTTTTTTATGAATCCAAAAAAATGAAAAATCCTTTTTTAGAATCTTGAAAACAAAAACAGTTTTGAAAATTTGAACTGCTTTAAAAAAATTTGAACTGGTTAAAAAAATTTGAACTGCATAAAAGAAATTGAACTGGTACCAAAAAAAGTTTCCAACCACAACATAATATATATACATGTAATGTTTAACTGACTTTCTTTTATCTTAATTTTTGTATGTATACCTTTTAAAATGAAACATTCTGACATTTAATATGTCTTTGAATCCTGGTGTAGAGTGGCAAGTAGAGGAATGCTGAAGAAAGACAACAGTCAGCAAGGCGAATCAAAGCAACTCAACAATAATTAACCTTCAACAGTCCACATTTTGCCTTGTCTAGGTCTACTTGCAGTTCAAAAGGACTACTACATTAGTTTCCCAGGAATCTGCTGTACTAAGGACCAGCAGGCTTCGTTGGAAAGACAAAGCATTACCAAGGTGTTGTGAAAGGTTTTACATTACAAGTCATGTACATGTAATGCTTCTGGCATCAAGATCATACGTAATTATATTTTTGCACTGTCAGTGTTATACATTACTTATATGTGAACATCAGATTTGCATTATTTTTTTTATTAGCAGAGAAAGCAATGCCCTAACCTTTTTTTTCTCCTGTTGTCCTGCTACCAAAACTACATTACCACAGGATCAAACTCGATCTGATCCGCCAAGTTCAACTGTTTATTCACAGTGAGCGTGACTCAAGTGCAAGTATGACATTTGCACTCAAAATATATCATTTGCAAGGAACATAGAGATCTTCAAATAAAGCTTAACCTGAGTGAATGCTGGAGACATAAAAACAAGCTACATGAAGAGTATTTGTTTGCTTGTGGATTGTGAAGAGTTGCACTCATAAACCAAATTCGAATCTAAAGGCATATTATAACTGGCTTTTGTTGAGTACTGCTCAAATCATATTCGAAACATCCAGGGAAAATTCATGGGCTCGATTGGGTTTTTAAGCCGGTATACATTTTGAAATTTGTTACCCAAAGCATGTGTGTACTTCTTTTATGAAACAAATAAACAATCGAGCACATTTTAGTTTGACTGAAATCTAGCCTTTTTATGCAGCCGTTGATAAACAAACTAATCAAAACATTAGCACATTAAGCACCATGGGCTCTAACACATGGTCTTTAATATCAATTATACATCATGTCAATACGTGAATATAGTAGAATACTTGTTGATTTGAGTGCATGTTGCCATCTACAAGTTATAATCGTTTATCTTTTGAATATGCTAATGATCAATGTGATGTCAAAGGAGGCATATACTGTCTTTTCCATATATGGACAGTGTAGTTTTGGTGGGAACTTGAGTATATATAAATGTATAATCTCGAAAACAAATTCTCCCTCCCCCCATTCCAGTGTTGAGAGCGTAGGCAAACTGAAATGGACCATGATTTAACATCACTGAATAAATGTAGGTCACTGATGGGGGTCTTACTTTTTCAACTAAATTGATCAAGATTGTAGGCCATTTTAAAACCTAGGTTATTTTAAGGTTACTGGATACCTTCAAAAGTGATTTTTGCAAAAAATGTGTTTATGCGGGCGCTCTGCGAACAAAATATGGGACCTACATGTATATATCAATGGAAAGGTTGATAACTGAAGAATACTAGTAAAAGGTTATTTTATACAGAATTATTCTAGATTTAAAACTACAGTCACTTCAACCCGATGCTGAAGACGTTTATAAACGCGAATTATCAGCGCCGGGTTTTTATACTTACAAAGTAATTACACTTGTGTCAAGTTAAGCGGTCATTGATCTCCAAAAGGTAGAGTTTCAATATGTAAATATAATTACGAGCCAAATATAGTTATCCTTGTAGTCTCTTGTTTTAATATGTGGGTTCCAGAGGATATTGTAATCTAGGAATTAGAGAAATATATATATTTGCTGAGATGAATATATATTGTATGTTGATTTCCGATCAAAGGTACATGCCATATCTATAGCCGGCTTGTTTGACTTGAAAAAAAAAAAGACAAAAAGGTGAACCGTCAGACTTTACGTTTCCATCTTAGCTTTTTTGGAAACAAATATTCTCTTGGCTGGCTCCTATCGATTATTCTTTATGTTCAGATGTGGATCACTCGGCACGCAAGTGAAAATACGAACCCTTGTCGGGTTTTGCGAGGACTTCTATTTGGCTCGAAGTCGTATGCGTTGTTTGGCCTTGTTTTGCTTTTCATTTTCAGGATACCCTTAGCTTGGAAAACAAAGCAAAATGAAAAGCAAAACAAGGCCAAACAATACGCATACGACTTCGAGCCAAATAGAAGTCCTCGCAAAACCCGACAAGGGTTCGTATTTTCACTTGCGTGCCGAGTGATCCAGCTTTCCCCACACTTTCGATACAGGTGAGTGAGTACTTGTCATGTGTTAATTGATCTGCTGTCAATTAAACAGAACCTTTTACTTCTGGTGAAAAACTTCCTTTTGGTATTTCTCCATCAATATTATTTTTAGTATATTTTTTAGTATATCAAACACTGCAACTAAAACTAAATTTTGTGCGGAAAAAAAATCACCATCTTTTTCGTTTTGAAGGTATCCAGTAACCTTAAAACGACCTACTTCAATTCAGTTGGCTATTTTAAAATGCCCTACCTAGGTTGGGATATTGAAGATTCTAAAAAGGAATTCTTTATTTTTTTGGGGATTCATAACAAAAAAAGGGGGGGGGGAATTTAAAAAGAAAAAGAAAATTCCACCCACCCCTCCCCTACAAAAATAATATTTTTTGACTACCCACCCCTCCCCTCTACTTTGTCCCCCTCCCTTCCCATTCCAATCTCCCTTTTCTTCTTTGTCTCCCCTGATGTATCTTGCTATTCCATTTACCTCCACCATCATGCACCCATCCACTTTTAACTTTTTTTTTATTTTAATAATTACCTTCACCGATCGGGCTTAACTTCAGCAAATTGATGATCCAGTCGCGTAACCATAATGAGCCCCAGAAGCACTTGTTGATTTCAACACCACCATTTGTTTTATAGGTGACTAATCGTCAAACCCAGACTCTCAATTCTATTCACACATGCACACTTCTAACAAAATCGGACTTGAAAACATCTTTAGAAAATATATAAGTTCATGGACAATATTAAACCCGGACAATACTGTAACATAGATGAAGTTTGCATTGACTCTGTGTTCTTTTATGAAAACTGCAGTAACTCATGGGAAGTAAAGAAGCTAAATCCAGAAAAATACATTGTTTATAGAATGATGATCAGGTGAACTTTACAGCTCCACTCGTACTTTGAAACAAACTGTATCAACCGAACCCAACTTTTACAGTGTACAATGTAATCTCTCAGCTAAAATAAAGGCAAACGAAAAGCGAATCACCTCTTAATTAACATAATTTTGTATCTAGAAGACTTCCACGAGCTAAACAGTACAGTATCTCAGTACATGTAAATAACAAGTGCAGAGGGATCTTGGAGTAACCCTCGTAGTCATTTACAATAGACTCCATCAGATTTTCAAATGGAATAAAACTCTGACTAGAAAAAAATGGAAATGGTTCAAAGAAATGCTGTACGTATTATAATTATAATTGAAGGGCTGTGTGCAAAAAGGGCGTAAGTGATTCTTGATCACATTCTAAATCATCCCTTAGGAAACAAAGAAATTGAAGGAGAATTTAGAATGTGATCAAGAGTCACTTACGCCCTATTTGCACACAATCCTTCACTTATTCTCATTCTCCCATCAAATAATCACACACAGAGGATGTGAAAAGATGCAAAATTGATCAATTATCCAGAACTTACACAAACTCATTCCTTAAACACTATTATACATGTAAATCGATTTAATAGTCCTCTGAAGTAATCCAAACCTGACATTTAAAAACACCCTAACCGTCATTAGTGAGTACTCACTAATTTACAGTGTTTAGGGCTATTAAAGTCACTAATTTAGGTTTTTAGAGCTTAATATATAATTTAGTCACTATTTTATAACACAGACTACTGTATAATCCTCCTTCAATAAACATGTGAACTAATCATGAGTAAACCGTAACACCCTAACTGTCAACAATGGGTGCTCACTAATTTAGGGTATTGATGGCTAGTCACTAATTTAGAGTTTTTAGAGCTAATCACACTTAATCAACAGTGCAAGTTAATTCAGCTTCAGACTCCAGCCTACATGTATGTGTAGCTTTTAACCGACTAAGGGATATCCATCCACAATCTTGAGTTTTAGGAACTCGTCCTTTCATCTCATGAAAACAAGGCAAGAGTAGTTTTGGGCAATCAATGTACATGTAATATCAAAAGAATAACCCAATCAGAAGCAATTAATACTAATAATTTAAAACAATATGCAAAAGAATCTGACATTACATAACACGATTAGTGCTAGCTTTGCACAGACGTTCCCTCCCTTCCACCTTTTCGAGGGTGGGTTAATGCATGGCTACATGTACATGCATACAATTTGTACATAAACTTTAGCATCAGTGTTTCACTTTGATGTCCATATTAATGAGGTTCTATGTTACATACCCCAACAGAACTGCATGTATGTACACTGTACCTTTAGAAAATGCAATGCCTAAGAAAACACCAAATAAACTGATGGCTAAGACATCATCGCAGGAAGATGCAGCCATGACAAGTGTTGGTATTCCTTGCTGAACACCATAGCCTTTCGCTTGGAGAATGAGAAGCTGTGGCACTACTACAGCTGGTGATACAGCTCCCAGCACAAATCTTAAAGAGGAATAAAACAATGTAAATGTATGCATGTTTATAAAAAAAATCATTAATAATTCATAAGCCAGGGTGCTTTGTCAGTGTAGAAATAGCTAAAAATTAGTTTTAAAAACTTGGGGCTCAACTAGAGGTTTAAAGTCACAACACCTAAATGCAGTGCTGTCAATAAATACCTCTTATTAACCAAATGTGGGGTATGTAATGGACGACAAATTGACCAATCATAACTCACAAAATTCCTTTTTGTTTTTAACTCACTTGTAACAAGATTGAATTGGAATTGAGCATGTTGGTTTTTGTGTAGGGAAGAAAACTGGAGAACCTTGAGAAAAACTCTTGCAGCATCAGGGCATTTTTTATTCACCCTTCTCACACATCGGCCATGTTGGATGTAAACAATAGATTTTGCATGGCTAGCCTCGCACTGAGCAGATTCAGAACGAGTTTAGCCTGCAAAAACAAAGGTTTTTATTCTCCTGGGACTCAACCTGGCTGCCGCATGAGAAGGGCGAATTAAGGTATATACCAACAAACTCAACTCACATATGGTGCCATGATTGGGAATCATACCTGGGCCACAGAGGTGAGAGGCAAAGATTCTTAACCACTGTGCCACCTGGGCTCCCCCTTAGCTATATAATAAGGCTCAAGTTACCCCAATCCCAGATGGCTAATTTCTGCCACTATCTGTCACTGCTGTCAGATTAGGTAATTGCGTCATCTGTCAACGTGTAAGGTAGATTACGTACGTGGTAGGGTATTCCGCAGTCTAGCCCGGAGACCTCCCATAAACTATTAAACTTACCCAAGTTGAAGTCCCCATAACCATGGCATGTCCAGAAGAAAACGGCTAATCACAGCAACTGTGACTGCTTCTATAATACACGGCCCAAAAGCAAGTCTAATGCATGTGAACTTCAGTCTCTTTAGAGCGGAAGGGTCAAGTTCCAAACCAGATCTTGTAAGAATCACAACAAGCGCCATGCTTCTAAGAGTTGCTGACCATTTGTTATCAATGTACTGTGCTACATTTATTCCAGGGACATTTCTAAGCATGAATCCGACAATTAGCATTCCTAATAAAGACGGCAGTGCAACGTAAGGGATACGGGTGGTTAGAAATCCGCCAAAGGAGGCACTCGATAGAAGAACAAATATCCCAAACAAATTTCCACTGGGAAGCAAGTCTTTCCCGATAATCGTCCATAGCACTCCCCAGCTCAAGCAAACTATAAATGCACGAGTTAGAGTCTTGCTCAATAATCCAGAGGGCGGTCGTGTGAATCCAAAATATCGCAGTGTTCTTTTGAATCCGGAGACATTACCTATTCTCTCTGTTTCGTTGAGTTTCGGTGAGGAAATCCTGATCGAATTTGGTTCTGTAACTTTCACGCTTGTTTCGCTCATATCAATTGTTTCAGCTCCTTCATCCACATTCTCATCCATTTTTTAAATCACTGGGAATTGTCTTAAAAGCTTTCTTTGATTAGAATAAATAAAAGCAAGGCCAAGGGAATAAAATAGGTGAAAACGAAGAGCGGAAAAACGAAAGACCGGAGATCGGCGCGGCGAAAGGCCAAACAATATTTAATTGGGTTACCTGTGATAGAGGAAGACTGGAGAGCCTTATTTACCACTATTACTTCATCACAAGAAAGGCTCCGCCTCGTGAGTCCACAACAAATTTTGATCATGTGATGACGTAAATCGTGGTAAATAAGAGTCCACACCACGGAAAACCAGAGGAAATTTGTTTTTTACAACAATATTAAAAAACGTACAAGGAAGCGTGACAGCTTTGAAAGAGCCAGCATTGTCTATAACTTTCTCGCGTCAGCACCGTTGTCTGGACTCTCATTTACCACCGTACTTCAACCAATCAGATCGCGAGATTACCGGCACTGTTATTATGTCCATGGGCTATCACAAATAGACCATAGTAGGGTAGCCAATCAGAATGCAGGATTTGTCCACTAGTTGGTTTATACTAATTGTTAATTAGACATGCGCGCGTCAGCCCGCGTACCGTACGCTTATTGGAGATTCCCTCTCTTTATTGTTATACTTATTATGCTCTCTGGCCAGTGGTCTCTTGCTCGCATACGTTTTTTTTCTTGAGAAGAAAAGTTATAATAACTGAATAAACTTTTGTCAATCTGAGGTGATCACAGAATCCATGGTCTTCCTGTGGTATTGCCAGAGCCATGCACGCGAAGACGCTTTTATTAGCCGTTTTGCTAATGTAATTTTCTCAAATTTATTTTCTCATACGTTTGAAACTATTTATACTGTTAAACGGTTATGACAGTACGTTCGAAACAAAATTACGATTCTTAAACCACCCCTCCACCCACGGGTAGCTAGCTACTGCCGGGACAGACGGCAGTAGTCCCGTGGTATCCATGCAAATTATGGAGGCAGTTGCTCGGCTCATCAAAGTTCAGCTTCCTAACTACCTGAGGAGCTTACCAATCCCTTCAACCCTTGGAAGATGTGCTGAGTTATCTGGTCAAGAATGGATTGAGCTAGTGCCTTTTGTAGTGACCACATCAGTTGTGATCTATGTGGTGATCAAGGCATTCGCTCCCAAGAATGGAGGCGGAGCTCACAAGAATGGAGCCGGAGCTCACAAGAAGGAAGCCGGAGGTGTTGTGAATCTCGATAAAGAAAAGCATAAAGACAAGGTGGTGAATATTACTGATGTTGAAGATATAGGCGATAAAGCTGTCTTCTGCAGATGCTGGAGGTCCAAAAAGGTACTGTAGCCAGTGTAGGCTTAGAGACTGCGATGAGCAATAATCCCTATTACTATTAGTATAAACCAACTAGTGGACTATTACAAATCCTGCATTTTGATTGGCTATCCTAATATAGGTCTATCTGTGATAGCCCATGGTAGAGAAAAACCGCACGCATTTTCACGAAATAATAACATTTTTTCAACTTCAATGTTTCTTTCTATTATTTTCTACTGTCCAATTAGTTAGTTTATACTAAAACAATTAGACCTCTCGACCTCATGGGCTACGAGTTAAATAGCCCATTCAGCTGCGCCTCATGGGCTATTGACTCGTAGCCCATTCGGGCTGCGGGTCTAATTGTTAAATAGTACATATTAATTACTGAAACTTAACATCCCCCTTCCCCCAATAGTGGGGCAATTGATGAATGCCAAGGTGAGCCACCCCTGAGTGATACAGTCATAATGTACTGTAGCTCTATTGCTTTTGTACTGCACATTGTAAAGGTTAGGGTGTTTTGTATTGTTGGGTAATCCAATGTTGTGGCTCGTTTTGAGCGGTACAGGCTGGTTCCTGCCCCCAGGGACAGGCATTTGACAAACAATTAGGTAGGGGTGTGGCATTTGATCCAGTATAATTACATTTAGACTCAAATAGGTTTCCTCATCCATATATGCATGTACTTTACTAATGAAAGCAAACTATATTATTTTTAAAATTTAACTGAGCTGAGTAAGCTGAATTAAAGAAATATGGATGTGCATGGTATATACATGTATTATGAATCATGGGGAAAATAAACCATTGCATACAACCTGTGGGATACAGCTGAATATTATGGGATGGCTTTCCAGCCTTCTGATTGGTGTAAATATTTGTCATTACCCAACTAGATATTTATTAACAACATGCACCTCATTCAGATCTCATGCATGTGCAAAAAAGGTGGTTATGGAGCGAGTCCAGGTGTCCAAAACATTAATGCAAAACTAGCATTAGTGAGAACTGTCTTCATATGGCACTCTTGACTTGCTTTGTTACACATGGTTATCAATATTATTGTAGTTTTATGACTGGCCACATTTTAATACCTTATTTTATGAATATGAGGTCAGTATATGAGATTTGTGGTAATTTGAGCATTGTATATATGGAGGTATGCATGCGCTTGTTCATGTATGTGTCTCTTGCATAATATACAGCAAATATTTAACATGCAAACATATTTTTTAATTTAATTTTGGAAATGTGGTTGAGCCATAATTTATTTGTAAATATTCATCTGCTGAAATATAAATATCTTAATTTAACCATTCTAGCTTTTAAACTTACTTTTATACACTTCATGTCTAAATACAAGTTTTTATATTGAGTTGATAATTACTGCACTTGTAAAGTGCCTATGAACCAATTATTATCTTGTTTTATTTTAGATATCAATTCTACATCAAGTGAATAATTAGTAGAATGGTACAGTATATACTGGTTTGAATGCTGTGGCAATGACTTATAGAGGTTTTAATTTCCTAAATGCTAATTACATGACGTCAAGGGAGGCATCAATTATTATACAAATATTTTTTTTACAATTAAACAAATTTGTCAAATTATCAGTGTTATACCCATGGTTGAAATAAAAGGATGTTAGAAATTTGTTTTCCTATATCAGCAGAAATGCCCATTAATGACCACTAAGAAATGTTTGCAAATACCTCCCCTGAGGTCATGTAATTAGCATTTTGGATATTAAAACCACCTTATATCAGATATCTAAAATAAAAAAATATGGTTCATGGCACTTTAAATGCTTAACTTTATCTACATTGTATAGATAATTCAGAGTTTCAACTTCTGGTTACACCAAGACACATTTCTCACCTCGCTTCCATGCAACTGGAAGTAGGAAGTCTGAACTCAATTCAACTTTCTATGTAATAGACACTTTACATTATGTATATGGCTGCCTGCTTCCTGTTGCATGAAAGCGAGGCTAGAAATGTATCTTGATGAATCCAGAAGTATGTTTTGCTTGCACAGGTGATATAATTTTCTGAAAAATTGTCATGTCCCCAGCACATGGTGAAAATCACACATGTAGTCACTCTTGCCCAAGCAACGCAACAGCTAAACAAATCCTGGGGAGAATTGCAAGAAGTGAATGAGTTGAAAGTAAGGCCTTGTCACATGTGTAGCCACCCTAAAACGGGTTCCAGTGCCTGCGATGCGACAATAGCATATCTAGCCAATAAGGAACAAGTACCAACTCAAGACAATAAAATAACTGGTTGTCATCTGATATGTTGCACTTGGGGGGGGGGGGGGGGGAGGTGGGGGAGGGGAGAGACTCCCATATAAAAGGGGTGGGGATGCTCATCAGAAAATCGTAATTGAATCCCTAAAAGAAACCAATCTGGGCATGGCCCAGGCTTTATTTGACCCCTAAAATATACCTTTCCAAAACATACAGACCAGTAAGAGTTACAGTGAGTTTAATAGCAATAAGGACATAGTCTGAATGCTTTCTTTCTCTAGATTATAAAAGCACTGTCATATTTTTTTTATTTTCTCCGGCACATGCAACCCTAAACTATACTTTGATGGCTAACAATATTGGTGTTCCATCCTAAACACCCTAAGTGATACCAAATCCTGTAATTTTAACCCCTAAAAGATACAACCACCCCTTTTATATGGGATTCCCCCCCGGATGTTGCACAGCCTTGTCTACATTTGTCACCACAATTTGTATACTGTGTAACCACCACCGCATGCTGGAGATGCAACAGTTTGTAGACGATCATGACATTTCAGTTCACTTTTAGTCAACTGCATGATGTTTCTCTCTTTTCAGTTCCCACACTGTGATGGCTCCCATAATACCCACAACAAAGAGACTGGTGATAATGTTGGTCCTCTGATTGTAAAGAAGACACAGGCTACTTAAAACTGCAAGTGAACTTGATACTGGTAATTTGAAGATTCCAGCAGAGGACATTTCGGTTTATTTTATATCGCAAGAGACAAGGGAATTGATAGGCCCTTCTGAATGGGAACTACCTCAATAATATTACAAACTCATTTTAAATACTGGATGGATCTCAATGTTGACAATTGCTGTACGGAATTGAAAAAGTGAAATGATATATCGTTCATGAAAATAGACTGTTAAAGGCACTGTATCATGGATTTGCGCATGTCTGGAATCAATGTTCGATTGGCTTCGAACAGTTAAAGTCCCCTCCCTTAAATGCTTGATTGAAAATATATGCAATATTTTCTTTGGAGACTAGATCTACGCACAGTTTGTTAATTCTTTTTTGCACATTTACTTTGATTTCATCCATCCCACACGTGTGCTAGGATAGTCAGTTTATATGAAAACTACTGAAAATAATTTTGTTATGGCCTGGATCATAAAGGCGTGTCCTTCACCATGACACAGGTCCTTTAACATGTTTAAGCTCACCTCTTTGTTACCCATTACTGTACCCTTGAGTAATTATGGTTTTGTTGTTTTTCTGTATCCCAATTAAGACGAACTGCATAAATTTCTGCAATTCGACTGAAAAGAGCACTGAACTCCTGGAGAGCTATTCACATGGCCTGAAATGGGGCAACAAACAGGCAAGCTGAATCGTTTATTCAACAACGTTCTACCGTGAAATAAAGTTGTCGAATTAGTAGTATTTAAGTGTACATGTATTCAGCAATACACTGACGCCTCCACAACCGGCTAGAAACAGGTTTACCTTGTTATTGAACCCATTTCGGGGGATAGCGAGGTTCCGGCATTGACCGTATTTCAGAATAGGAATAAGATGGAAGAGTTTCTGGAAATCACTGGTTCAGGCACATCCCTGGTGCAAAACCTGGACAGGATTCTGGGCAGGATCCTAGAGGATCCTACATAGGATCCTGTACAAGATCTTAAATAGGATCCTACAGGATCCTGTCCAGGTTTTGCACCAGGGATTGTGCATCGTAAATTATGTAAACTAATACATTTAGCATTCCAGTGGCTATAAAGTCCCGATAGAGGCGATTTGAGGTAATCATTCTGTGTAATCTCATTCCGGCGGAATACTGTCAATCGAACCAGGTCGAACGCACCTTAAATTTCGTCATTGGAAGCTAATGGCTAAAGTGAACAAGTTGCACCGTAAATTTGTTGTCGGTAAGTGGTCGGCCGACAGCTTACCAACAGTGTCAAACTGCGTCAAACTGCGTCAAACTGCGGCAAATCTATTATTTTAGAATCCTGACTTTTTGACGCCTCTGGCACGCATGGTATTTACCAAAACCATCTTGCTGTATGTTTGTAAAACTGTTTGTCATGAATTCGAATTCGCGTTGGCATTCGAAAAGTTGCCCGAAATTTCGGCGACATTCGTAGGAACATTAAGAGCGAACTTCGTCGTAATATGTTTGCATGACTTTAGCACAATACTGTAGTTATCTGTTAATTTGCCGTACGTGAGATCGCACTGTATCGAAGGGGTTTATCGTTGTCACAACGTTGGAAACTTTGGAAACTATTAAGCGTATTTTGGTTCAAAATATTCTTGAGCCAGTATAATATAACGATGCGCTTTCAGACTGATTGTCTGGTTTTTGACACAACAGGAGAGGCCCAACAGTGAGTGCCGCGGATATTTTAATTTGTTATCTGTTATCGAAGCGGTTTTATCGTTGCCAGAACGTTGGAAACTTAAGAAGGTATAAAGCATATTTTGGTTCAAATGAGTCGACCACAGCTTACCAACAGCTTACCGACAGCTTACCGACAGCTTACCAACAGCTTACCGACAGCTTACCAACAGCTTACCGACAGCTTACCGACAGCTTACCAACAGCTTAACGACAGCTTACCGACACAATTTTACCGACCACTTACCAACCACTTACCGACAGCTTACCGACCACTTACCAACCACTTACCGACCACTTACCGACCACTTACCGACCACTTACCAACCACTTACCGACCACTTACCGACCACTTACCAACCACTTACCGACCACTTACCAACCACTTACCGACCACTTACCGACCACTTACCGACCACTTACCGACAACGTATTTACGGTGCAACTTGTTCACTTTAGCCGAAGCTAATACTTCGTTAAGGTCATCCATGTCTTTCCAAAATAGAATATTCGTGTTAATGCCATGATTTGAAAAGGCCGCTTTGTGTCTAGCCTCCTATAGCAGCCGTTGTGTAGCGCTTCCGTTTCACTCCATTCCCCCACTAAGTTAACGTAGCGTAGACGTCATGTATTTTACATATCAGTTTTCTCGAAATCTAGACCTAAAGTTTTAAAACGACCTAGTGTCCCTTGTAGTCTAAATGTAGGCCTTCGTTAAAAAATATACAGTTCGCCTTACTTTTACATTCATCCACGCAAGCTGCATTGTCGTATCATTTTGTTGATAGCTTGTGTCTTTCCGAAATTTCTCTTTTGTCTAGATTCTACATACTTGTGTGCTTTTGAACTAACAAGTTTACCATGCACGCTTGCTACGCTTCGCCTACTGCCGGTACGCTCGTGCAAATTCTGTTCTTAGTACAATGATATGCAAATTAGTTAAACCATGAAGCAAGGCAGTACGGGATGATAATGTTGAATAAGTGTGTTTTTAGTAACCAGATCGGGAAAAAGTGCCCGTGATGTCTATACCACATTTTCTAAATACTAATTAAAACCGAGATTTTGAAGTAAGTAGAGAGATTATAAAACGATTTTTGCATGTCACTGTACTAATAGTCCAGCTGTCAAGGGCAAAAATTTAGGTGAATTGTGCGTTTTGTGATACAAGCATGAAACTTGCCACGTTTGTAGACCTATAGGCCCTTAGTAATTCTGATTATAGAGGCATCGCCAAAAATTCCTGTATCCGGGAATAAGCCGGTTTTTATTAAAATTGCTGACTCAGCATTTTCCTTCTCTTATATTTTCAGTCCCCAGTCCCCTCGTCTGAACTAGGAAAAATATTGTCGCCGGGACAAAATTTTGTCCCCGAGACTTGTCCCTTCAAATCAAACTGGTTTGAATTGAGGGGACAAGTCCCGGGGACAAACTGACAAGATTTTTCCTAGTTCACACGAGGGGACTTGTCCCTGGGACTTGTTCCTTCGTGTGTACGCAACAAGGCAGTTGACAAGGGATTTGTCCCCGGGACTTGTCCCTTCGTGTGTGCCGACCTTTATGTAGGTATAAGTCGCTTTAAACGAAGGGACAATTCCCTGGGACTTGTCCCCTCGTCTGAACTAGGAAAAATATTGTCGCGGGGACAAAATTTTGTCCCCGGGACGTGTCTCTTCAAATCAAACTGGTTTGAATTGAGGGGACTAGTCCCGGCGACAAAATGACAAGATTTGTCCTAGTTCACACGAGGGGACTTGTCCCTGGGACTTGTCCCTTCGTGTGTGCCGACCTTTAGTGTTTCATGTAATCTTTTATAGATAAAAACAGTGCTCAAGAAAATAGATTACCCGAGAAAAAGGCAAAAAATGCCATAACAATCTGATAGTTCGAAAGTTTTGTGGGAAAAAAATTTGGTCAAAGTACACAAATAAAAGCCACTCAGCGTGAATTCTGTAATAACATGTTGGTGTAAATATATATACAGTCAATGCCAAAAAGGTTGTCCAGCAGAACATAATATAATACTACAATATCCATTGTTTTGGGCTATTGTCTAGACCAAGACAATAGGCCAAAACAATGGATATTAAAGTATTATATTATGTTCTGCTGGACAACCTTTTTGGCATTGACTGTATATATATATATATATATACACTGAAACAAAAAAACTCTGCAAAAGACTTATATATATCATATATATATATCCTTTATATTTCCATCAAACTTTCTTGACAGTTGTTGCTTTGGTAGACACAAAGAAACATAATAGGCTTTGTTTTCCTTTGTGTTTGACGGTAACGAAGTAGCAAGTTCAACCGTGAAACTCTGCCATTATGGCCTGCAATGTTTTGATAACACATTTTCAATAATAAAAGCGGTAGCCGGTCAGTCGCCTTTCTTTAGTTGCTCAATAATTTAAAGGCCGGTTTACATGACGCGTTTACCCGGGGCAAAATGTGTCACGAGATGAAAATGAATTAGTTTGTGTATCTTTTTATACAGAAATCAAGGGCACCCAACGACGTTTTCGGTTAAAAAGCTGTTCGGGAGAGTAAGTTAGCCTAAAACTTTCGGATTTGAAAAAATTGTCCCTAGAAAATTGTTTTCTGAAATACTGGCTAGAAAATTTGTTTTCAATCCCCTTGAATCCCTAGAAAATTATAGAAGAAAAAGGAGACTAAAAGGTTTCCCCTAAAATATTCGTACGTCCCAATTCGTCTGATCAATAGAGTCAGAACAACACATTTTCATTCCCTAAGAATTGCCTAAAGGAAAAAAGAATCCCTAAAACATTCGTACCTCCACAAAACTTTGCAACATGAAGTTACTTGGGCTAGAAAATTCTTGTTTCTGTTCTAGACTACTAACAAATTCGTAGGCCGAGAATATTTTGCCATAGTATTTTCGTTGACGCCTAGAAAATCTAGAAAATCCGAACAGCTAATAGCTTTCTAGAATACGTCAATAGATATAGTAGGCGCCTTAAAATGGCTAGATAAGCTGCAGACAACTGGTTTCAAACGAATTTCAAAAAGTACTCGTTGGGTGCCCTTGAGAAATGACTTTAAATTATATCCGAATCGTTATTGCAAGAAAATTGCGGCTTTTGAACTGATCCAAAATACCCGTGTTGAACCTAATTACTTTGTTTTGATTTTTTTATTAGTACGACCACACTAAAAGTTTTGCACCCATCTAGCCATGGGTTAATATATAATACAGAAATGAACAAAGGATATTTTGGGAGTATTTTAGTTTTTATTTCGTTTAAAAACGTTGCAGCGTTTAAGGCGTCTCGATTGAAACTCCGAAGCCAATTTGCGAATTTAAACAAAATGTCATAACTTTTAAGATGTTTGCCTGATTCTGCTCAAATGTTCACAAATAGTACAAAATGTATTGATACAACTGATAATATCAAAATCTTGACTTGGATCACTCATACAATTGACGTAATTGTGACGTAAGGCAACCCCTCTTTTTGGCCACTCTAGATGTAAACAAAGCACTATCCAAAACCTCGGCTCTGATGTGCTCCTCTTTGAAAAATTATATCTCCAATTGTAGATATTTCTCAGCGATAGGATTTGGTGTATTACTCTTATGAAAGATTGAATTTATAGCTCAGAAATGTTAAAAACGTTCTCTTGAGCGGCTTTTTTGAAAACCTGAAATTTGTAGATTTTGAGTTTTTTTTCAATTTTCCACTTTTCTACTCTATCGAACTAAATATTTACAACTTTTGTTTTGTTCAGTTTTGGTAGCACAATTGTGTTTGCTATCAAGATTTACTAAGCTTTGGGAAATACTTTTAACCAGCTTGAATTTTAATCACTTCCATTGACAGAAAGCTACGGTCCTTTCAACTTTGACAACGTTAGTAAGATGGGAAATTCAGAGCCCAAATTTTGGCCAATTCCGCCCATGCATATGGGAGTTCGATAAAATTTGCACTGTGTACGTGTGTTATAAGTTTGAACAGTTTCCAGTTGTTTGAAAAAAAAATCGTTCAACTAGATTTCGAGTAATGCCGGCTCGAAATGTCAAAAAGTGGAGTTGCCTTACGTCACAATTACGTCATTAGTATGTGTACTATTTGTGAAGATTTGAGCAGAATTTCGCAATTTTTTTTAAAAGTTATGACATTTTGTTTAAATTCAGGAAGTGGCTTCGGAGCTCGAGTTAAAGTGCCTATAAGCCGTAGCAGAAATAAGTTATTTGGACGCAGTAGTGTCTTAAACCTTGTTCAACCATTTTTTGGGCGATTTATGGTCGTTGTATTGCTATAAAAAGCATTACAAATCCTTGAAATGACTTCATTTAGGGGCGTTATGCCGTCAAATGAGTTGTCCTAAACTCGCAGAAAAGCTAGTCAGCAGTACTAATCTAAGGGCCTGTTTACATGACACGTTTAATGCCGTGGCGATATGTCTTATCAAATTTCTTTATAGTTGGATTATCATCATTCCCTGTAAAAAAATGTAATGTTATGAGGGATAAATTCATACACAAAACAACTCATTTTCATCTCGTGACAAATCTTGCCCCGGAATCAGTAAACGCGTCATGTCAACCGGCCTTTAGATTATTGAGCAATTAAAGAAAGGCGTCTGACCGGCTACCGCTTTTACTATTGAAAATGTGTGATCAAAACATTGCAGGCCAAAATGGCAGAGTTTCACGGTTGAACTTGCTACTTCGTTACCGTCAAACACAAAGGAAAACAAAGCCTATTATGTTTCTTTGTGTCTACCAAAGCAACAACTGTCAAGAACGTTTGATGGCAATATAAAGGATATATATATATGATATATGTAAGTCTTTTGCAGAGTTTTTTTGTTTCAGTGTATATATATATATATATATATATATCTATATAAAATAAAATAAAATAAAATGATGGTGAAGGTTACTTTTCACAGAACATTTATTGCTACTCGGAGTTTCATGTCCTCGTTAGAGGACAATCTTCAGGCAACTGCCGTTACGTACTAGATTCATTGAGGTTAGGCAGAGCTACTCAAATTACATAGTACTTAGGGTTATTACATGCGTAGATTTACGTAATAGGATTGCTCAACAGAAATCTCTTTGAATGTCTGCAGCTCGACATTAATTCACTTCTCTTATTTAAGGTAGCCATTTGGGGTTTGTATATTATAAAATATTTTTCCCATAAGCATAGGTTGCATTTTTTGCTAGCATTATTATAAGACTTAGCCTTCATTACTTTACGCCACTTGATGTGAAATTCGATCTTCTTGTCTTTCAGGTTCCATATGTGTTTACTTAATTCAGTGCTAAATCTATATTTCTCATTATTAAACGAGCATTTGTGGTTTGAATATCTTAATTTAAAAGTTGTATCACAAAGTCCAATATATGTTTCTGTGTTGTTTGCAGTTGATACTTCCGCTTGGTAGATTATGGACTCGTCTTGACAGTAGCCGCTCATCGGGCACACATTATTTTTGTTGCAGTTGCAGTGTTTCTTATTTGTTTCCTCTGGTTTGGCTTTTACTATTTGCGCTTTGTTATTATTACTTATGATATTCTTGATGTTGCTCATACAACTGTAGCTGAGTTTTAGTGTGTTTCTGTTGAAGATTTTGTGCAGTACGTTAGATTTTGGAAAGTGTTTATCAATCAGATTCGGGAAACATTGTCCAACATTAGTTTCCACATTACGGTTGAAAGGGGGATTATACCAAATAATGTTCCTTCTTCGATTCTTTGTGCGTTTTTGTGGAGTTTCTTCATAGTTTAGGTTAAAGTTATATCCGCTTTTGTTCAGTGCTTCTTGATAAATTGGCTTAGCTTTGTCGAATCCTTTGTCTGATGAGATTTCGGATAATCGTCTGTTAATTGATTCAGGAATGTTTTTCAGAATAGTCGGTGGGTGGTTTGATTTCTTGTGCACATACAGCGGGATATTTCCTGGTTTAGTATACGGGTAATGTTTGCCGCTCGTAAGGTCAAGCGTGACATCAAGGAAATCAACAACTGTAATGTAACTGTAACGTAAATCTACGCATGTAATAACCCTAAGTACTATGTAATTTGAGTAGCTCTGCCTAACCTCAATGAATCTAGTACGTAACGGCAGTTGCCTGAAGATTGTCCTCTAACGAGGACATGAAACTCCGAGTTGCAATAAATGTTCTGTGAAAAGTAACCTTCACCATCATTTTATTTTATTTCGCTCTAGTTCGCTATTGAGCACTTTCGGAGACTGATGAAATTATACCTATTACCTATATATATATATATATATATTTAAAAACACTAATTTTATTTTAAATATTTTTATTAAGAGGTAATAAATTTAGAAGTTTTATAGACAGCCAAGGCTTCATGGGGAGCCTTTGGGAAGTGAGGCCGTAAAATCGGGGGACTGTGGTCTAAATAAGCAACCTGTCATGGCGACGCCCATATGTGCAGACCTACTTGACGTGGAATATCGTAGTTCAAACTACTTTATGGGTAAGTTTAGCTCTTTTGTACGTGATATAACAAAATAAATTGTAATACAGTCTTAGACCACCTTTATGGAAGAACAGATCGACTGGAAGGTGTGTATCCTGTGTAAAAGAAAAACAAACGAATCTCTTGTTTGCCCTGCCAATTCTAAGCGTACGGATGCTTGAGCCGGTTACAAGACTCTAGCTTTAAATCTCACCCAATTGCAAGAGCTAGAAGAGAAACCCTTCGGCATTAATATCAATGAGCTTGATAGTTGAAATGGCATTGAGTCAACTTTAAGTAGCAATAAAGCCTGCTGGCACAAATCGTGTAGAAAAAAAAAACAGCACTGAAGTAAAAAGGGTTGCAAAACGAAAAAGGGACAGTGAAGGTAATCACAGTGAAGCAAGCCCAGTGAAAACAAGGCGCTCAATCGACGCAAATGTGTACGATGGTGATCAGAAACAAGAACATTGTTTGTTTTGTGATAAATCTGAGGGTGTTTTGCGCAAAGCATCAACGTTTCAGATCGACAACTGACAAGGTCAGAAAATATGCTTCTGAGCTCAACGACACGAGGCTATTATCTAAATTGGCTGCTGGTGATATGGTGGCAATCGATGCTACCTATCACGCCAAATGCATCGTTGCATTTTACAATCGTGCAAGAAAAAAGTACCGTGAAGGCACTGAGGATCGTGGAAACAGTCGCTTACATGCCATAGCTTTTGCCGAGCTTGTCTCTTACATAGAAGATTTTAAAGAATCCCAAGAATCCCTATACCGGTATTTACTTTAGCAGAGCTAAGCAAATTGTATTCTGCAATATTAGACGACTTAGGGGCCGATCAAGACTCTCGAATCCATACAACACGTCTGAGAGAAAAGCTGGAAGCCGAACTGCTGGACCTTATATCGTATATAAACGAGGACGAGATATCGTAATTACTTTTGACCAATTTGTGGGGGAGGTTGTAGAGAAAGCTCGTGAGGTGGATAATGATTCTGAGGCAAAGCATCTTGCCAGAGCACAGGCAAATAACATGTGGAATTCCTCAAGGGTCAATACTTGGGCCACTTCTATTTCTAATGTATGTAAACGATCTGCCAAATTGCCTGAGCTCCACAACAGCACGGCTATTTGCGGATGATACAAATTTAACAGCAGCTGGTGAAACTCTAGAGGAAGTAGAACTGGCAATAAATCGTGATTTGGGGAACGTTAAAAAATGGCTTTCGGCAAACAAACTGAGTCTTAACGTAGCAAAAACTGAATACACCCTGATTGGATCTAGATATAATATTAATCATCTTTCAAAGGCACCAGACATTGCCATTGGGAACCAACCAATCAGGAGGGTTAATAATTGTAAAGTACTTGGTGTCCAGATCGATGAGTTCCTTACGTGGGAAAGTCATATTGATTATATAGCTAAGAAAATCTCATCGGGTATTGGTGCTATAAAAAGGTTAAGACAGTTTGTAGATCACGAAACATTGATATTAGTATATAATGCATTGGTTAGGCCGCATTTCGACTACTGTAGTGTAGTGTGGGACTCGATAGGAAGTGTCCTTTCGGATCGTCTTCAAAAACTACAAAATAGAGCCGCCAGAGTTATAATGAAACGCAGTAACGAAGCCGGACAGTCTGAAGCGTCCCTAAATGCTCTTGGGTGGTTGACATTACAGGAGCATAGAGCTCAAATGAAGGCAAAACTTATGTTCAAGATACTCCATGGTTTAGCACCTTCGAGGCTGTGTCATTTATTTCAAAAATTTAATCAAACTAGCAGTTATAACTTGAGAGGATCTTCTAGTAAGCTAGTCATGCCTCGTCCAAGAACCGAATTCTTAAAGAAAAGCTGGAGTTACAATGGTGCAAAGTCATGGAATACCTTGCCAACTGAAGTAAGGGACTGCGAATCGTTTAATTCCTTCTGCAATCTCATTTCTTCCTCCATTAACCGTTAGCATGCATCATTCCTTTCCTTCCGTACTTTTAAACTTTTAAACAATTAGTAACGCTACCATTAAATCAGCAGTTGACATTATAGTATATTATAATGTCATATTATTGTAAATACGTATCATGTGTTTTTAACACATCTTAAATACCTTTATATATATTTATGCATTATATGTGTTTTTAGCACATTTAAGTAGTCATCGACTTTTGTATTATAGTTTTAATTAATTGTATTGTTCACGCCCTTCATGGAAATCAGCTACAAGTTGTAGAGGCTAGCGTGCCTAAATAAAGTTATTGATTGATTGATTGATTGATTGATTGATAGCAGCATGCATAATTAGGAGAGACATTTTTAACCATGTCAACAGGCTATTTGATGGTTCGTTTCCGAGCAACTGTCAGGCTAACACTGTCCCTGACCTTCTTTAAAGGCACTGGTAAGCATAAACCTAGACGGGCCATGTTCTAAGGTAGATTCATTTGATGGCGTTTCAACTAGCAATGTGAGCCTTTCGATTTCTCAGATAATAAGCTTCAATTGTGTGAAGAAACGAAGAACTGATACCACTGAAGAGAATTCCAAGCCTCTGGAAATCTGTCACGTGGTCTGAAATGGGGCAACAAACAGGCAAGCTGAGAGTCTATCGAAGTCTATACTGAGTCCAGTCTATACACACAGAAAAACAAGGACTCTGAAAAGGTCATATTACGTTCCATCATTGTGGCGTAATGCAGACCGTGTCATATCAGTAGCTCACGACTGCCTCGTCTCCAGGCGTCTGTTCACTGTGAAGCGAAGCGGACGTCTTTGCAACTTGGTGCTCGTCCCTTGCGCTTCGCTTCATTCCTCACTCCGCTTCGCTCCGCACAGATGCCTGGGACGAGGCCGAGATCACGATACAAACCCAAAGCTCTGACTTGTACGAGTCCATGACATAAAATGGGCCCTTTGCAGGAATGCAATCACCTGGTTCTCAAGCATGTTAAGGCCTGGTTCAGAGGGGTCAAATTTCGGGTAAAAACTGTTTTCCTTATTTCAGCACAGCCGAGTATGGTAAGTACACCAAGTTTCTCACAATACTAGATATCGCCATTCTTGACTACCTTAAATGGTTTGTGTGTAGTAAAACGTGTCACATGGTCTGTCACGCGACTTAGAACAAGAAATCAGTCAATCAAAACCGCGGCTCCGAGTTTAAAACAACTAGGATGATGAGTGGATATGTTTAGTTAAGGTTGAAACCTTTTATCTAAATCAGCTTAGAAAAGATGACTACAATGTTTCGTTAACGAGTAATTAAGGCGAAAATATGCAAAATAGGTCACGTGACTTTTGTACCCTTAATATCTCCTTATCTTTACATGATAGTCATGTTTTCTAAGCGTGATCTGAAACACTGCGGGAGGAGTAATGTTTTAGCAGGGTTGCTTTATATTCATATGTTTTCGTCGCAGCCGCATTTCACTTAAACGATTTTATATAATTATGACGTCATCGATCACGTGATACGACAACCATCCCTTTACAAATTTAAGGAAGTTGATATTAGTATTATGGTGTAATTAGATTTTGTTAAAACTGTTATTTCTGTCAGGAAATAAATCTATTTTCCGTTAAATGAACCAGGCCTAACATACTTGAGTTGTACTGCATGGCAACAAAATTAAATGTCCACTCGTGTGACATGGGATTTATCATCGCTCGTAAAGCTTAACGGCCACTCATCGCGTATATCATATTCATGAACAGCTGACTACTTACATACTGATAAACTACAAGTAAGAAGTGAAGAAGTAAAGAAACGACATAGAAAGAAAAGGCGTGCCTCTACTGCATGGGGTTCGAACCTCGAACCTTCCAACTGCTTGTACTAAATTTTCACCACTATACACTACTGGTACGCTAGTTGAAATCACTACTAGCAAAAAAAAGAATAATAAGCCATCTATTGAATAATTACATACAACAGTCGGAACGGTAAACAATACTTGCTAACTCAAGGTTCGTGTTTCATCAGGGATCCGAATATTTCGAAAACAATAAAACCCTCGACGCTACGCCTCTCGGGTTTCAATCGTTTTCTCAATATTTGGATCCCCTGATGGAATTCGAAATAGTACATAACGTTTTTGATATATATATATATGTTTTCGTAACGGTGAACTGGTCTTATATATAACGAAATAATCGATCGAGAGACAAAGAAGAATGAAATTGCCCTTCTTTATATGCACCGTATAATATTGTTCTTGCATGTGGAACACACAGGTTGCGAATCGAAAAACCACTATTTTGCCTGATTTCACTCAGCCCCCAAAACACGACTAATAGAGGTTTACAGATGGAAATTGTTGAAAATATTACGGTAGGAGTTTTGTTTTTCTTTCAGACGTGGCCAGCCTCTCTCGCTATCTCGTTTCCCCGTACATACTTTCACTTTGACTGTATTTATTCAATATATCTACCTTTAGAGCGGCCGAGAGAAACGGGTAGTGCCGAAAAATCCCTCCTCCCTAGTGCGTTTTAAACATTTCTCGAGCTCCCTAGAACATGAATTTTCTCCTTTCTTCCTGTATACTAATTTCACCTGCCTCCCTAGTTTTTCTGGCTCAATCCCGGTTTCTGTTTAACTACCCACCCACCCCTCCCCTGGATATGCATCGTTCTATTAATGATTAACCATTAATGGCTAGGGTGAAGTGTGGGGGAGGGGTGGGGGTTTCCCAGAAACCGGGATTGATCCGTTATTTTAGCCGGCTCTCCCTCCCAAGACCGTTCCTCTCCCTTTATTATTAGAGTACAAATAAAGCTATTGTTGTTGTACGCTCCAGAACTCATCCTAGTAGAAGACTAAGGTATCCAGCGTTTCTTTTTGGCTGGGGGACTTTAAGAGCGTGAGCAAAGTACCGCTGGACCCACTAACATGTGATTTGACTAAAATGGCATTCATTTTCAGCATTGCTCAAATGAATGCCATATAAACCATAGAAAACACAAACGTATTATTGGTTTGCACATGATGTCACGGCGGCCATGTTGGAGGAACATTAACAAAAGATTACTCAGTGTTCTTTGTTCCGTCCTTCAACATGGCTGCCGCGTCTTTGTCTTTTGAATCTCCAGGGATTGATTGCAAACCAAGAATACATATAGCCACATAGGCATCGCATGTTATGCACCTATCAGTGTTAAGCCTGAGAGGGGAGGGGGCAGGCAAGGGTTGGCGATTTGACAGGGAGAGCTACCCTGATCATGAGGGTGAGGATTTTCACATACCCTGCCCGCCCAGGGTGGGGTTATTTATAAGAAACATAAGGAAGATATTTGATATTTTTGACCAAATATGTTTTCCAGAGACTGGGGAATTTGTCATTTTTTGGGGAGAAAATCTCAAATCTCCAACCCCTCCCCCCTCGGGCTTAACATTGATAGTGTATTACACAAAGATAATTACAGTTTTATACCCAGATGCATCCCCTTGTATATTAACTTATAATTATAAGTAATCCTTCAGCCATTTGCGTTACCACAGCCCTTTCTCTTACAAAAAATCGAAGGCACTTTGATAATCTATGATTACTTCTAGTATAGTAGTAATAATTGATGTATTTTGTCTAGCGTATTATCCAAAACACATTGTACAGTCATTAGAAACGATTGTTGGCAGTTTCCCGGGTGCGTTGCCCAAATATTGTTGACCTTCCAATGGTTTCGCTTTTTCGAGTTTCAACATTGTTAAAAAAGCAGATCGTCATCTGACATATAATTTTATCGTGTTGTTTCCCCGCTCATTTTGGAAATGAAAATCTGCGGAAGACGACGGTAATTCCTCCTCAACTTTGAGGAATTTATTTTGTTGACATGAAGGAAACGATTGAGCGGTTCCGTCACTAGAGGCGCGTGGCGGCAAAATTCAATAGCAAGTTTAATTTCTTTCTAGTATTCTAACGCCCCAATACTGCAAAATCACTGAGTATTTTGGAAACACTATTTATTTCAGTTTTGTTTGAATATGTTTAACTTCTAAACATTATAAATCTCATTTCAAAGTGTCCGCGATCTCGTGAAATAGCAAGACAGTGTCTAGATATCGCAGATTATAGGACAGTAGATGTGGCTTCTGCTTGGATAATGCCGAAGAGTGAACAATAATTATTAAGACAAGTGTTGGTCACAACGTTTTACCGGATTGCAGTTTTTATTAATCTAATTCACCAATCGGCTGCATCATAGTTGGTTTTGCTTTATTACGATTCCTATTTTCCATTACGTTTGCCCCAATATCGCTTGGGCTTTGAAAGTTTGCCATTAATGTTCGTATTTCATGACTTCAAATTACTTTCCTTAGCTAGGGTCACAAGCGATAATTCGCTATTTGGTCGCCATTGTAACCTTTTAAAATAAACTGTTATTTATATATCCAATTATCTATTTATCTATCGATCGATCGATCTGTCTGTCTGTTTTACTGCATGTGTGACTGACTCATTGACTCTCTATCTCTCTATCGGTCTGTCTGTCTGTAAGTGGGACTGACTGGATGCCTGTCTGCCTGTCTATGTATTTATCTATGTATCTAAATAATTGTACGAGATTTCATCAAATGAATATGCCATGCGCTGTTCCAAAGAACAGGTTAAGGACGTAGCGCGCGCAGATTATGGCGTCACAATAGTTAGACATTGATAAGAAATTGAAGTTGAAAAACTTTCCGTAGATTGTCAACACTGCCGATTCTATTAGTTTGCATTCCAATACACATGAACAACGATAGCCTTGCGTATATGGAGCATCGAGCGTATTAAGGTACGTATCCTTTCATCAGATGTTTGATAGCGCATTTATAGTTTTGATTCATTGGACTGCCGAGACGCTGTAGTCTAAGTTCATTGACTGAAGAGGGCCAAATACAGCGAAACTCTCTCTTGTACCCAACCGGTAGCTTTCCTGCTTGAATTATTATCAGATATGAGGTATGAACCTGCAATTAAATATTCAATGTTAGACCAGTTAGCCTTTCATTTATAGATCTATGCGCTCTTAGCCGGAAGTGATGGAGGTTTCTTAAAAGACTTTCGGATGCGAACTGACTATCAGCGGCAGCATTTTGACGCAGCCATAGAATGAAAAATTGCCTTCTTTCTCTAGGGTCCACAGGTAGCCCAAGCTTTTAAAATGGCTCGATCTTGAATTTGTCAGTTGGTTTCTTTATTTAATCGTCGTAAAAATAAAAGGAATAAAGTATTTATGGCAGCTTGGAAATACGGTTTTACCTTCTCTTGGTGAATTTGTCGTAAGACACCCATTTGATGCGTTCACTATTTGTGTATTACAGCATTCAACACTCGAAGATAAAAACCATGTCTCCGCTCGGTCATATAACGATCTAATTATTACATCTTATACTTTTTGGCGAACGGACGGCTTTTTAAAAATATTCCTAAAGACATTTATCACAATAAGTCAGACATTTTTTACAATCCTGCTTTATATAGACACTCTTATTTTGTTGTTGTAAGTTTTACTTTGGGTATCCTGTGGTGGGCGGTCAAGGACTGGTATAGCCCATCCCAATCATCTTAAAACAGGTAGCGCAATATATACATAAAAAAGAAATACCAAGAGAGCTGCTTGCGGGTTGTGTTTTGGTGAATCAGTTGCTCTACGTATACCCTCCAAGACTTACTTTTACTCACAAAAGTTAATAAAACCTCGAAGACACAGATACCTCTCCTCACGATAGCTGCATTTATCTAACATGCATAGAGCTGCGCATGACAATCAGCTATTGAGAGCTGCGTTGAAAACAGGCTTTGTACTTCTGAATCTACGGTATAAAATTAAGAAACATCTCTTTTTAACAATTAGACTATGCGCTCTAAGTTAAAGTCGACTCCTTTTCCATTAGCAATATCTATGCTGCCATTAAAGTGCGACTACGACCCACATTTACTTTTTTTAATAACAATAGGTCAATCAGTACTAGAAATATCCAAATTAGTAAACAAATATTCTCAAATAAGCAAGTTAAGCAACAAAAATTAGGAGAGTCAGTACGTGACGCCATCAGATGAATCAACTCCCTCCCAAGAGAAAACTACTACAATAAAATCCCGTAGCTTTCAATTGTGACATCACAAGATGAATCAATCCCGCAATTCGGATAATAGAAATTATCTCCGCTACGCAGTATAGGAGATAATGGTTTTCTACGCGTTAGCCATTGGCATTCACTTGCTCATTAGTCTATTTTGGCTGACTAATGAGCCATGTCATATGCCTTAAATATTGTGAAATGTGTTCATTTCTCACTCTCGCTCCAGTACGACCTGACCAGGCTTCAATAGAACAAGAACAAGAACAAGAAGTTTATTTCACTCTAGATAATAAAATTTACATTAATTTTCACACACACACAACAAAAAGAAACTACTTTTATAAATTTATAGTACAAGAGTAGGAAAGTTCTGAAAAAAACCACAGGGCTATCAAGTCAGAACTACCTGGTCGGTCAGGTGATAAATATCATTTATAATTACAAGCAAATACGAAAAAATAAAATATAATTACAAAGTGAGAAACATGCATAGTTCTATTAGTTATAATGTCGAGAGGAGAGAGTTGCAGGCAATATAGTTAATGATGTTGACCAAGTTGCAGCAATGTTTGAATTGTTATTACAGGTATATATACAGTACATTTATACATATTTATACAAGACTAATATCTATATACATTAAGGATATAATCTAACTGTCCTCAGCAATATATCTATCAATAGTAATAAATTTTAATTTATAGCTAGTATTGCTAGATTTTATGAAATATGTTTTCCTATTTAATTGTCTGGTATTATAATTGTGAATATCTGATAAAGGAATAAACATATCAACAAAAGTATTACCTATTCTTTTATAATATATATCATGCATGAATAAAGCTGAGTTTAATTTATAAATGTCATCAATTTTTAGCAAATTTAATTGACGAAAAAGTGGTGTAGTATGACTGTGTCACTTCTTGTTTGATATTAGTCTAATGGCTTTTCTTTGAATTATTCTTAGAGGTTCAATATAGGAATTGAAAGTGTTTCCCCAAAGTAGGATTCCATAATTTAAATGAGGAAGTAACAAAGAATCATAAATTTGCTTGAGGATTTTAGGTGTGGCATAATGCTTTGCTTTATAGAGTATCCCAAGGGACTTAGAAGTTTTAATTTTAATATGGGCAATATGTTCATTCCAACTGAGGTGTTTGTCTATGATCATACCAATATATTTTGTTGATATTTTTTCTTCAATTTGTTCGTCATTAATTTTAAGCAGGAGGTGCCTTTCGGTTTTCTGTCTTCTAGGAGTGAAATTGACAAAATTCGATTTATTTGTATTTAGTGTTAGTTTATTACATGAAAGCCACTCTTGAATTTCATGCAATTCTCTATTTACTGTGGTCTCCAAGTTATTAATATTATTGCTTGAGTAGAATAGACTAGTATCATCTGCAAAGAAAATAAATTTTAAGTATTTGGATGAATTTGGAAGGTCATTAATATATAGCAGGAAAAGCAGTGGCCCTAGAACGGAGCCTTGGGGAACACCAAAGTTTACAGTACGTTTGTTGGAGAGAGTACCATTTATAGATACTAATTGTTGTCTATTGATAAGAAAAGACTTAAACCAATTTAAAGCTATACTTCTTATGCCATAAGATTCTATTTTGTCAAGTAATATATTTAAATTAATGGTGTCGAAGGCTTTAGCAAAGTCTAGGAAAATCACAGTTGAAAAATGTTTTGTTTCAAAGGATTCAATTATATCATTTATTAAGTCTAAAACTGCTAGGATTGTTGATTTGCGTTTTTGAAAACCATACTGATGTTCAAATAGAATCAGGTTCTTTTCCAAGAAATTTTGAAGCCTAATAAGCATAATCTGTTCAATTAATTTTGAAAAAATCGGTAAAAGAGAAATTGGCCTATAATTAGCGACCTTTAGTTTAGATCCACTTTTATGAAGCGGAATAATGTTTTGTATTTTTAATTTTTCAGGGAAACAACCATTTACAAAGGAATCGTTTATTATATGTTCTAGAGGAGAGGCAATTAGATGACTAACTAGTTTAATAAGTTTGACTGGAATGTCATAAATACCTGAGCTTTTACTAGGGTTTAATTTATCAATGAGACACTTTACTTCAGTGGAGGATGTAGGATTAATAAAGAATGAATCAGTAATACAGGACTGAAGATAGTCTTTGTGAGATTTCTTAGACGGCTTCATTTTTTAAACTAAATTTGTTGCTATATTATTAAAATAAGAATTAAATTTATTTGCAACTTGGAGAGAATCTTAATAAGCTCATTGTTTTCTTCAAGACAAAAATATTTATCTTTTAGCGTGGTAATGTGGATAAGGTTTTTGATACCTTGCCAAGTTTTTTTCATATTTTCTTTAAATTTATTAAAATATTCTAGATAATAATTACGTTTAGATAACCTAATTAGATGGTTTATCTTATTCCTATATCTTTGATAGACATGTAAATAAGTCACTACTTTCGAGTTAATAAATTTCTTATAATATAATATTTTTTTTTATAGACTTTCGGATGCCCTTTGATATCCAGGGTTTGCTGGCTTGTTTTAATTTTCTTTTTGAAATAGTTTTTAATGGTACATGTTTGTTTATAGTCCTTAAAAGTTCATTATGAAAAAAAATGTATTTTTCATTGGTTGATGATAGATAAGGTAAGTGGTTTTCTAAGTTTAAATCAGCTACATCATGAGCAAAGATTTCTTCATTTAGATGAGAGAAGTCTCTTTTATGAACATTGCAAGGGATTTTAATTGATGCATCTGTATTTAATAAAATTAGAAAATTTGGCAAGTGATCAGTGACATGAGGTATTAGATTCCCAGAAACGGTATTTGTAGTTACATTATTTATGAATATATGATCAATTAAAGAAGGATTTGAATATTCTGTAAATCTTGTAGGTTGGGTTATTTGAGAAATCATGAAATATGAAAGTAAGGTAGATAAATAGTCGTTAATATGAGTAATTGATTCATATTTTAATAAATCAAAGTTTATATCCCCAGTTAAAATTGTAGTTTTATTTTCCTTATTTCCTTTATTGAGAGTTTTTCTAAATAATCAAGAAAAATTGAAGGGTTTTTCGGTTTAGGGCGAAGGTAAATGACGCCGATTAAGATATTTTGCTTGCAGTTGTTAACTACTTCTATCCAGAGAGCCTGGAATTCACAATCAGTTGAAAACATGGAGAGATATAAGTCATCTCTTCTGGTATATATCAAGTTGTTAGAGACGTGAAACCCACAACCACTATTGTTTGTAGAGCCAGTTAGATTTACAAAGTCATAATAATCAGGTAGTTTAGGAGGGGTGTTCAGGTCTTTTTTAAGATGAGACATCCAAGTTTCAGTTAGGGCTATGATATCAAAATTAAAATCAAGGCTAAATAGCAGGATTGACAAGTCTTCAAAATTGTGAGTTAGACTTCTGATATTTGAATGTAGTATGGAAAAATGGTGATTTTGATTTTTGGTGTTATGTTTGATAAGTTTATGAAATTCATGGAGACTATAGTAATTAAAGTTTGGTTCAAATGAAATTTCGTTATCAGGATTATTTTTATCATTTTCTGAAGTTAAAAGATTATAATTTGAAGATACTATATCTAATTTGGGAAGTAAGTTTGTGTCAGTTTTATTTAGGTTTATAGAACTAGTGCGGCAAGAGCAATCATAGTTACTATTGAAAGTGAAATCAGATAGGGAAGAGATATAATTAAATGAAAAGCAATTTGAAACACAAGCATAACAAATCCATGGTAGGTTTAAACTTGAGAATGTAAAAAGGTTAATTTCAGTTTCATTTAAATGAGAACATTTCAAATGAATTTTTGAATGGCAAGAGTCACATGCTATGTTATTTTGATATTGTTTAACGAGTTTCTTGCAAGTTGTACATTTCTTCGTATAAACAATTTCGTCTCTGTAATTCAGATTAATTATTTTCTGGACATTGTCGGAAGTAGATTTTATACCTTTTCTAGAACAGTAAGATAAAGAAATTATTTGAGATTTTGTAAGTGTCGAAAATGGAAAAATGGATCTGATACATTTGGAACAATACCAAGGATCGGAACATTCAGAAAGTTTAAAGAGTTCACCTTTAGTTATTTTAATACATTTTGAGTGCAGCCACGTAAGGCAAAGGTCACAAGAAATCGACGACTGATCATCATAAACATGATGGCTACAGATGTGTCAATATTCTTGCAAGTTTCCATCAATATTGAGTCTTTTGGGTTCGCGAGAGATTATCACATTCAGCAAGTTTACTATCAATCAGCTGTTTTAATACCAGGCATGGAAATATCCGGGACGGGGGACTGAAGGGTAGCACTTGCAAAATTAATTAAATGTTAGAGGTGTGTGAAAAACGTAGCTGTGTTGGCTAGAAATAACTGACACCATAACTGTACGGTATACGCGTTGGTATAGAGCATGGGAGTCCGTTGTGTGGCCATGGCTGTATCCTTTTTATTGAATTATAATTAAAATAATTTAAGGGGACAACATAAGAATGAAGTTGACCACAATAGTAATCCGTGTAAGGCTCAGAAGACTGAGAATAATAGACTGAGAAGAATGTCTGTAGACCGCATCGGACGATTTAGCCTTTGCTGCTATCTATACCATTTTGGCAGAGTCTAAACATAAATAAGCGTCCCTTTTTAAAATAGCAAAGTAATGTATCTACTATTGATGAAGAATAACTATAGTCGGGTACGAACTAAGGGGTTGTCACAACTTGATTCATTCAGTCTGTTTTATGCTCAGTTTAGTGCTTTCGAATCTACATATTGTTTTAGGATATTTAGTTCTTCCCATTTTCTATTCAATAGAAATTGTCGCATTCAGATGTAGTTTACTTTTAGAGACATTTTCTATGATGCATATGGCATCGACAACGACTAGACCTTCGATCTTATAATGCATGTAATATGGTGGCTCAACTGGCCATGGTAAATTCGAAATCCGGTCACTATGCTAAATAAATCAGTCAGATATATGAACAATATATTAATCACAATACGGGTACGTACGTATGTGCCGCCATGGGGTCCGATCCAGATCCGGTTTTCAGAGAAAGTATAGTTCCAAAACCCGATTTTCCAACTGAGTTATTGTGAAAACGACCCCGGATTTATGTTTTATTATTCCGAGTCGTCTATAACCTGTCTTTTTGTGAAAAACTCGTACCCGGAAATCATAACCGCCACACAGTTCCATATCCACGCACAAATTATTGCAAGCGCAGCTTCAGCTATCGTGGAGCAACCCTATGGAACAGCCTGCCAAGTGATATACGGGAGGAAAAATCTCTAATATCTTTCAAGAATAAAATTAACTGCTACGACTTCACAAATACGCCATTGTAATTAATTTAGATCACACGGCGCTCATGTAAAACAGGAATTAGTATAATAGGGATTATAGAGTTGTAGAGTAGAATTATAATTCTTTTATATAGTAGTATTTTTAGCATACCAATATTAGTAGTTTTTTTATAAGTAATATTTTAGTATACCAATATTATTAGTTTCATAATGTTAGTAGTAGTTTATATCACTATAATTAATATAATTATTATATCTTTTACTCCAAATGTTATACCTGATGAGCCACACCGTGTCTAAATAAAGATTGATTGATTGATTGACAGTCCTCCTCCCACGGGCTCCATGGATTGTACAATCGGTAGGATAGAGCTATAGATCGGTTTCCATATGTAGATCGTTACGATCGCTATCTATGATCGCTGCGATCACTGCGATCGTAACGATCCTATGGTAAACCGGGCTTTATAAAGTATGACTCGTTATCTCTCTAGCAATTCCAAACCTGCCCACTCCCCGCCCACTCCCCCCCCCCCCCCCCATTTGTGGAGCATTTGACTTTTGGGAATCAGAGCTTTGTAAATACCTAACCGTGGGGCTTAGGAACGAGTGCAAATCTCTAATAAATATTGATGTAAAATCCGCAACCTTGACTCTCTTTCACCAATACACCACTTTCAATATATGCTCCACTCGTCACACACAAAGGTTTCAGTATAATGATGCTCCAGGGTAATTAAATTAATTTTATTCTTTGTTCAAATAATATAATATATTTAGTTTACCCCGGAGACACATGTTGAAACCTTTGTGCGTGATAAGTGAAACATATATCGAACGTGGGCTATTCACCACCCCAACTATTATTTGCTGGTAAAATGCCCCACCCTGGGACAGACTGCGCGGCCAAATGCTACACGTATACCGGGGGGGGGGGGGGGGGGGAGATTTGGAATTGATAGATACATTAACTTCTCTTGTTTGGTCAACCTACATGGCCATGGCTGCAACACCATTAATCATAAAATTACGCTTGTGATAGGCAAGCGAAAAGTAAACTCACGGAAACCGAACTATAAATAACGCGGTTGCATTCACGTTTTTTTCACTCGGTGGCCATATTGGATCCAATGCGAGGTTTTGCTTGGCTAAACTCGTTCTAATATCCCTCAGTGCGAGGTTATAGCGTTACTAAAAACAAAACTGATTTTCTCGCTTTCGATCCAAGATGGCCACTGGGTGAAAAGATTGAATATACGTAATTGCCGTTTTAGAACTCCCGAGAGATTATTATGCGGCCGGCGTCAGCTTCGGAACCTGACCAGGTGTGCGGAAAGTAGCTATAAAACACTTTTTTCCAAAATTTTGAGAAAAAAAGTGTAACGGATTGCTACATTTTTGCTTCAGAACCGTACTTGGGTTGCGAATTATAATAATCGGTCGGGCTCGCCAACTGGTCATACCAAAAGAGTCAAGAGACATAACATAAGTACCCCCGTCTCCCCCTAAGGGAGATAAGGTTACGTGAAGCTTTGATTTCAATTGGCGACCAAACTCAAAGACAAAAATTAAAAATAAATCCAGTGATACTGAGATCCTATATAAAATATAACTAGTTCCCCGGATCGGAACGTAAACCAAAAGTCCATATATAGTTATATTACGCGTTCATATTTTCTGATAAAGCGGGCTTCCTGTGTGTAACGCAATCTCAGCTGTTGAACTACGGCAGTCTTGCATTTGACAACCTCTGTTTATACAACCGATTCTCTACAAAACCACATGAAAGGTACATATTAAGCCATTACAATTACTTTTTAACATTCCTAACAGTGAATAGTTCAACTGTAGATCATTCGGATTGACTTAGAAGTCTCATAAAGGTAGTCTATCAATTGAAAGTTGTCGGCGCTCCGGCATGAGTAAAGATTCAACAATATGTCATCGCAAAAATACCGCTAAAAGCCACTGATTTTGTACATAATTGGTAGAAACCGATATATAATCTATCTGAAAGTACCCAGGCTTCTTTAGTATTAAATTTAACCTGATAGAAGTTGATATAATATTTTTTTCCTCTGTTCATCTCAGATTCTGTGCATTCGAACGCTGTGAGAAAAGAGAGTATTCTTACGTCAGTGCCACTTGCGTTTGGTTCCCTGAAAATTCGTAGTTTTAATTGCCCAAAATTTTTATTGCATTTATTTGAAGAAGAAACATTGCTCTTTCGCTAGGTTATACTCTAATATAGCCAGGTCATGTATCATTGGAGATTTTGGCTTCTCAATTTGGTCATTATTTTGCGTACCAAAAATGTCTAAAATTAACACAATAATGAAAAATTTATAAAATATTTAATTTGTAATAAACAACCCATGAAAAGAGAAATCATTATCTTTTCTTTGTATTTAGCTGCACAGTATTGCTATAAATTTCTATTTTCATTTTTAGGCGAGCAGTTATCGATGTGTGGTATCGATCTCCTAAAAACCGGTGTCACAGCGATTTCGCCCCCCCAGTGAATTCGCCCCCCCGGGGCGAAATCGCTAGTGAATTCGCCCCCCCGGGGCGAGATCGCTAGTGAATTCGCCCTCCCCGGGGCGAGATCGCTAGTGAATTCGCCCCCCTTCAGTGAATTCGCCCCCCCTAGGGGGGTGGCGAAATCGCTAGTGAATTGTACTCGTAATTCTTATTGAAATCGCCCGGCCTCAGAAAATAGTGGCAGTAGATGTCAACGCACTGAATAAAAAGTGTTTTCTTTTATAAATCTAAAGCATTTTTTAAATAAAATGAAGTGTAAGACCCCTACTACTACTGACTACAAAAATACGCGAGTGGGTAACACTCCTTTTCTTCGGAAAGTCATTTCAAATTCTTCCCGGATTTGAATTAATTGTACTGCTAGAACTGTACTGCAAACTTACCGCCGTTTTATCTTCTCATTAGTTAATAAGCTGTTTATCCAGAAAGGTTTTCCTAGTTAGAACTGATCTAATTACCGAATAAACAAGCGCCGTTAGCTCAATTGAAATAGAACAAAGCACGCAAGTCGGTAACGCTCCTTCAAAGTTCTTTCAAAATATATGGATCGACGCAAGCATTAACGGGTTATCAAAATCTTACATAGCACGATAATTACGACAACTTCATTATGGTTTTCATGCATGAAAAAATCATCAGACTATTTGGCAGTTGTTTCCAAATATGAGTCCACTCGCTACAAGCTAAAGTAAGTTTTAATTTAGATCGGCCTAATTAGTTCATTGCTGCTTGTTTATTCAGGACGTTTTCACGCGAGTCGGTAACACTTCCTTTATTCGGCAAAGTCTTTTCAAAGTAGGCGGATTTACGGGTTGTCAAAACCTTTAAGTGTCCACAATAACTACATCATCTACATGTTGGCTTCAGGCAAGAAATACTAACAACTAATCATTCGAAGATTGACGAAGATTGCAGCGAAATCATGAATTTCCGAAAACGGAAATTCAGTCGTAAATCTGGTCGAGTCAAATTTCCGTCACGTTTACGGATACGGAAATCGGTTTTTCATAAAATCTATTTTTCTTTGAATTTCCGTCTGTGTATACGTCGAATACTAACGTATACATTAAACGATACATTTCCGTTGTGATTACGTCTAAAGTAAATTACGGAAACTTAAATGTTTATCAAAGTCTACATTTTGTTTAAATAACTATAGCCTCGTTCACTTGATGTCGATCAACTATGATATATATTGGCGTGATTGTCAATGTTCGATATAGATAGGTTGCAATTTTGCTGTTTGTATTCATATGTGAATCTGTTGGAAATTGTGTATAAATGGTAAGGACGGTACATGTTCGACTGGTACATTATGGTATATGGGTGGTCTGTCATGCTCAAGACAGTCAAACATAAAGTATGTGAATAAAACCGCCAGTCAGAGAAAAATACTGACCGAAATGACATCTTTCAACTACGCGATCTAAACGATATAAGTTTGTATGAACTAATTAACAATAATACCCATGTAACTAAGAACTTCAGTTGTATGGCGCCAATATAATGTTCTCATAAAATACTTTTTTTACTGCAGACATTCCGCATAAATGTGCGCCCTTCCCCGCTGTATGGAGCAGTATACAAGCCACAATTAAATATTTTATTACCAACTTAAGTAAAAAAAAGTACAACTGATTTACAGTCTATAAATATAGAAATTTGAAATTACAATTAACTACAATATAAAAATTAAGAATTAAATTTGAATAACAATAACAGTATTTAGTTGATGTTAACAAGGACTGCTTAAGGTGCTAACAATGATCCTAGTGATATTAAAATTAGAAATAATCAAGCCTGGCTGCTCTTGGAATAAATGATCGCTTTATAAGAGATAGGTACTCTGAAATTATTACTCATAGGTTTTGCTATAGATCTAATTAAGTTTGTGATTGTTATCTATGTTGTCTATGAATTGTCTATGAATCGTCTGCAGGGGTGAGACCCGAAATTCATAATCCGTTTAAACTCGCTACTTCCTGTTGGACATAAAATAAAAAAGTAAATGTGATAACAAAATATCAACTAATGTATTATAGTATTATAGCGTAAGCCGACATATTAACGGACAGCTCTTGAGAAAATAGTTTTCCTTCTAGCGAAATCAAACAAATGAGATTGAACGTTTCGTATCGCTTCTAACCTTATCGTTTCACTTCTTTCCTTTCGAAAAATAACCTCCTGAAATAATCGACAACTTGTATCCGGCCTAAAAGCATGTCCAATCCAGATTTTGTTGTGATTTCCGGTACCCAAAGACCAAGTTTTGAGAACCTATCATCGCACCCCATAAAACCTAAGTGCATGGTATGCGAAGTAGCAGCTAAAATGAAACGCTTTTTGGAACAGTTCAGCTGCTTTTAAACGGTAGAAGTAGGGTTTAGTGACTAACAATTGCCTTTGCCAATCGTATCCAGGTAAAAAAGGTAAATCTTTTTATGGTGTCCTATTTTCATTTTAGGTGTCCGATAATAGGTTTAAAAGCCGTTACTTTTCCAGTCGGTCTTCTCGGGAGAAAATCGTTTTTATACAGCCACAAGCAGTCCAAGACAAACTGTCCTATAATAGGTTGCCTTACCTTATGTGGAACAGAAACAATCAGTGCGTTACTATACAATCCGACTCGCCAGTGATAATTGCCGCAAAACAAGATTTGTAGATGGCAGGCGCGGATCCAGGGGAAAACTGTTTTTCGACCTAAACGAAGGTACAAGCCAAACGAGCGCTGAAGGCGCGAGCTCCTCGGGGGCTCCCAAGGAAATTTTGAAACTTACAAGCTCTCAAACGCTATTTCCAGCGTTTTCGATCCAGTATTTCCTCGACAATCAACCGAAATCAAGAGCACAATTGGACAAAATCTGACCGTTTTCCGTTAAACGGTGGTAACGGGCTGGATCCGCGCCTGGATGGGTTTTGCCTTACTGAAATATATGCCTAATCAGTGGCGAGACAATGATAACATCTTCACCGCCATCTTTATGCACCCCGTAGATAAACCTTGACATTATTCTCTGAACAGGTATGAATGTTGCTGGTCCCGGTTTCTCAAATTGTTTTGCCTTCCACACGGACAATGGATTACGAAAGACAACGGTACTGCGTTCATTCTTTTTGTACCACTGCACGGCAGCAAGAGCATGCGTAAACTGTTTTCTGTTAATCTCGATAGTGTGGGAAAAGAAATATTGAACAATCCCAGGTCTTGCGCGTGAAGTGGCGTCAATCAAGCCCTCATTGTCTGTCCACGATGCCATTATATGCCCATACAGAGATAGACGTGTTTTAAACCTCGAGCCAAGCCTCTCACCAGCTACTACAACAGTACTGTATTTCCGGAAGGTTCTATTTACTTGCTGTTCTTCAATATTAATTATTGGATACAGTTTACCATACATCTGTTTGAGAAGCAGTAAGTCAACATCATCCAAGGAAGACAGCACAAAGCTATTTGGAAATATCACGTCAGATAAATCCATCCACACATTACTAAGATTTTCTATTGGTCCCCTTACTACTTTCTCAAAATTTGTAAGTCTGTCAAAGTTAACTTCCTCTTGACTATTTTCCACAGCAGCATCCCCTAGCAGATTCTTGCAGAAGGGAAATAATCGTTCACTGTACTCTTTCGGCAAACTAAATTGAAGATCCGTAGCGTAGTTCATGCAAAGAAATTTCCTCATTAACTGTGCTTCGATAAACCTGTTGTTTGTGTGAATGTTTCCCAACAAGCCATTATAACGTTCAAAGCTAAAGCACCAGAAGCCAAATACACTGCCATAACGCTCAACACATTGCTTCAAATGCATATGAAGATGAATATTAGGAGTAACAGCTTCTTTTCCATAAAGACGTTCAAACTTCACTGCAAAATCGAAAAGCTTTCGATCGGCAAGGAATAGGTCCGTCTTGGAGATGGAGGTCCTGCAAAGAAGTCTACAAGCAATCACAAATGTTTGTAAACAGTTTAAATGGGCTTCTGGAAGTATTCCTTCTAGACAATAAATAGAATAATAAAGGATCCAGTTTTGCCACTGAGAAGCAGTAAACCCTCCAAAATTTGTGGTAATACTGCTAGGCAATCTACCGAGATCAGAACTGGCATTCATGCTTTGAATGCGTTTATCAATTTCGTCAATGTCTTCTTTTGTGAATTGTTTAATCCAAACTTGAAACAACTTTTTCGCAGTGCCAAGAAAAAGATTATGCATGGGGTCTATGGTACACATTGTTACACTACCATAATACGGAAGCCTAAGAAGACTGGTATACCGTGAGCCAAGCTGACTTTCCATTTGCTTTCGTGCCGTCTTACTTTTGCATTTAGTAGTTTTCATTGCATCTCGCCTATGCTGCTCATCTGTCCGTGGTGGCCAAAGATCCCTATCTTCAAATCCGCTATAGTCTCTCTTTTCTCCAAAGCCCCCCGGGAATGTTTTATAACAATGACTACATCCCTTACGCGCTTGATGTCCAAGAAATCCGCATAACTTTCGAGCAGCAGGAATGTCAGAAGCGCAACAAAGAAGGGCTGCCCTGATTTTGATGCCTCCCGGTGCTTTGTAAGCATCAACTTTGATTCCCTTCCATAATCCAAGAAGCTCATCCACTAAAGGGCCCAAGAAGTGAGTTAGCGTCGACGTTCCTTTTTTAAAGCAGGCATTACCCCAACCAAAATTATGTTTTCTTTCTTAAAACGCTCACATCTTGGTAGATTCATCAAGGCCAAATATAGAACCCCGATCGAATAACCGGTTCGTCTTTTAAAAGGCTGAAACCAGTCGCAATTAAGCATTAAACCATAGGAATGCTGCAGGTTCAAAAAGTCTCTACCTTTATAATTAAGGAATGTTTTCCAGACATCTCCGTCCATTACGTCTGCATAAGTATCCTCGCTAGTATTTCTTGTACGCCATTCCTCACACTTTTCTTTGAAACCAGGTCTTTTCAAAAACGTTTCTAATGAATTTATAACACTTTTGAAACAATAGGTATGAATAGGATAAAATTTAACTGCTCCATTGCTCAATACCACCTTTCTTACAAGCTGGCCTCCACATTGTTTTCGTCTCGAAGAGCGTGGAAATAGCACATTGTCACAAACCTTGGCTCGAAGAACACCATCTATAACAGTAACACAATCCTGTGGTTTAAAAAGCTTTGTACATTTCCCACAAACCACAAACTTCTCGAAGTTGTCATGGTCTATTCCTAGAAATCCTCTTAGTGAATACATTGTTAATGGAATAAGTCCTGCGAGAGAAATCAGGAAATCAGACCCGGTGTTTCCTCTCACTTGTTCCCCGATAGTGAAAAAGAATGCACTAAGATATTTCAAAAGACTCTCGATGCATCTATCACTGATAAGATTAAAATACTGCCAAACAAATATGAAATATAGGAGCCAGGTTATTAGGATCCGCGTTGTTTGTTTATTGTTACTGTGTAATTGTTGCTCCGTGATAGCCTGAGCGCCCTCGATATCTTCTTCGTCAAATATTTCACGTAGCTCTTCTTCTGCTAGCCCTTCCCAATGTTCCGGTCTTTCATTATCATCGCCTGTGTTGTCTTCGTCACACTCATCGTCTTCTCCTTCATCCTAAGGAATCGATTTCAATTGTTAAAGTGATACTCTCATAGACCTCATTCATAAAGGCCGCCACTTAATTTGCATAAATTGGAAAATGAATGTGTACAGGGAAACTATTGCTACCACATGAAAGATCGTACCTAAATTGACCACAGTTTGAAAGCAATGTTTCAAATTGCTGTCGAGTTATTGGCATTTTCAATGTAGGAAATACATGAAAGCGAGGTTGTAAAGGCCTACACGTTTTTTTCTCATACAAATCTCTCTAATTTCAAATCGCTGTAACTTTACAGCCTTTTATTCTACAACACTCAAATTATACAGTATCACCAATGTTGGTATGCTCGTTCGCATGGCAAGGATGTTTTTTTCAAACATTGAACATGTGGCTAAACTGTTAAAATACAGAGATCATGCCCTTATGAATGAGGTTTATATGTGTTCATAAATTCTCGATTATACCGTAAATAAAGGGGACGTTTACATGGCGCGGAGGATTATGCAATGCAACGGTTTCAGCCTTCGATGGCCGTCGAGATGAAAGTCGCGCCATTTTTAGTACATGTTATGGTGCCTATTTTTGTATTTGTAGTTCCAATCGTTATATTCCTCTAAGAGATAATATTCATGGTTTAGAGGTACAATCGAAAATTTGCATATTAAAATTGCATACACTGTATATGGCTAGACAAGAAAGGAAAGGCTGATCCAACGGTAGAGAGTTTTTCTTCCAATATTTCGATCGGCACGGCCGATCTTCTTCGGGGAAAGAGGCTTACAATGTATCTAATAAACTAGAACCTTTACGAAATAATACATGAATTATGAATTGCACAATCTTATGATGAAACACATATAGACCAATGAAAAGAAGGTGGAGAGTGGCTGACTGATATTTTGTTATGAGCGCCTAGTTAATTATTTGCTTTATATTTTTCTCAATTCGTATTTAACGCATAAAGACTTTAGAACAAAGAAGGTAGAAACTTAAAGTCATGTATATTTATAACCTTTGGACCGTTAGCTCATGCTTTGCGCGCTATGGCCGACATTATTTTGTCACAGTTGAAAAGTCGGTTTTGCACGAGTTTTCTTCCAATCTTTTGAAAATCACGTGACCTCTAAAGGTTGAAAATATAGTCGTAGAGGGCGCGCAAAACATGCTACGTGAACGGCCTCCGTTTTCTTTTCAGTTTCTATTGACAAAATTAAGTCCTAAGGCGGAGTCCCGCGCGGACCGACCATAGATATATATCTGTAGGATGAGAATATTTGGCTGACTTCCGGTTTCCCTCGCACCCGACGACGTGCCTGAAAAAGTGCTGCACCTGCGCGTGCATTGTTGAAATCGAAAGCTTGGCCAGTAGATAGTGATAATTGTTTTCTTTATTTATTTTAATTTTCCGTTATCTCTTTTTTACTTCTAAATATTTTGCAGTGACTTCCATTGATTTTACCAGTTATTTTTGTGTTTTTATCTTTGTTTTCTTTATATAATTTATCGTGTTTTTTCTGAGCGTTAACTCAGTTCAGATAATTGGGAACGCTCCGTCTTTAGGCTTGCCTAAATATATATATATATATTATTACTTTCGATGTTCTTTTTTTAAGGTTTCGATTCATTTCTAAATAATATTAACTTTTTTTTGCAATTCGGCCACTTTTAATTTATTCAACGGCATGCATACCAGTACGTTGGAAGAGTCATACACGTGCATAACTAGCAACAACTTAAACTTACTATTGACTAGTAATTGAAAATCCGAAGAACAAAACGGTCTGAAGCATGTTAAGGCTTCAGACAAATATTCAGGAAACGGTTTTATTACCATTCCTCGTTAGTTAAGCAAGCTATGCTTGGTTTATGCAAACTAAACTTGGCAGCTATGTTGGTATCATGGTTCTTAAAATATCGAAATATTTGGTTATCACGGAGACGGAATTTAAGGTGATCCTTAACTCGGTTATAACGATTTATTTCCCGCGATATTTATATCCGTTCTTTAAGTGTGTCAAAGACTCTATCAGTATATTTCTGCCCTGTATGGTTGTCCACCTAACATATTAGCTGACGGATATAACAATGGAAGTATGTATGGTAACGTTTCCCACAGTCACGTGACACAAGGTCAAGCATCATAAAAAGTTGCTGATGGGTCTGATTACCAGAAATATGTGCTAACCATACAGCCTAGTCCCAAGGCCTTCTGGCTGGTATTTCTTCTTAGTGGGTTCCCTGTGGTTTGTACTGCAGATTTGTGATTTGGCTTACCAAATTCTAGAAGGCCTAGCAGAATTCGCCCAGCTGGGCCCAGAAAGTAGCAAAAATGGGCGGAAGATAGTTCAAAGACTTACATGCATCAGGTGATAGGAAAATCACATTGAGTTTTCATATTCTAAAATGTTTGACGTTTGTGTAATTTCAAATGGTAAAACCTGGCAAAATTTAGTCGGAGTCAGTTGAATTATCGAATCTGATATCGTGTATTTTTTAAACTCACTCGTGAAGTTTACTTTATTCACTTTTATTCAACAAAATACCTGGCACTTGGCTTCCAAGCCGTTCATCTTACAGGTTTGGATTCGCTGCCCGATAGCCGAGAGAAGAGACCGACAGCAGCAAGAGCCATCTTCCATTTTTACCTGTACAAACCACAGGGATCCCATTAACCAACTCAGACAAAATACAAGCCAGAAGGCCTTGGGACTAGGCTGCTAACCATGAATATATATCTTCAAAGGTTCTAATTGTTAAAGAACATTTTTACAGCGTCCCTTAATTTAGGTAACCATGGCAACCAAGCATGTACCACCGAGCTTGAGGTACGTATTAAAACTTTACCAAATTACTGAACAGGGAAAATGCAAAACATTTAAACGAACCTCTTCTGACTCCTCACTCGATGAATCCTCAGATGCATCCAAGTTTTCTGTTTTTCGGAATGTAAAAATACACATACGTTTAGTAGGTTACTTCGCAAGGGGCGTAATTGTGTCAATTTCTTTGTTTTTAACTCGATAAATCTTTAAAAGTTGCATTCAAAGAGTTTTGAAGTGAAACCCAATGATTTTGATGGGAAATTAAGCTTTATAAGTATTTTTGTTTTATGGCCGCCATGTTGGTGCCCCAGAGAGGGACAACAAGCCGGCGGCCGCATACAAAGTACTGTAAAATTGTCGTACTTTCATTGACCCACAGCTCCGTTGGGAAATAATCTAATGTTCCTAAATTTCGTTAATAAGTGTATTTTTGGTAGTTCTACAAGGACCAATATGTTTTATTTGATTTTATCGATGTAAACTAATTTTGCGATCGCGTGTCATGACGATGAAAACCACCAATAGAACGGTCATGGTTCCTTTGCATTATATAAAGGATAGGTCATGAAAGATTAGAATGGGGACGGGGTGGAAGAGAAACTGGAGTCTCAACTGTGAGGAACTGAAATGAATTGTGCACATGAAGGGGTTACAAAAAGGATGAAATGAGGTTTTGAAGATGGGGAAGCGATGGCAATTGTTAACGTCTATCAGTCTAGAAAATGTTCTGACAAAAATAGCTATCTTCGAACCCCCGAACCCCTCCCTTCCCCTCTTTATATCTAATGACCGGTCCCTAAAGAAACACACATTTAAGTGTTTCACTGAGTTAAAAATATAATTTCGGGACCTTTATATCTTAATCTCGACCGTCAGTTAGCAACATAATACATTTGGTAGGAAGTATTTTGTCAAATGCAGTCACGTGCATTCTTGTGGGTCGGCATAGTTATACTGTACTGTTCATTCCTGAATAGCTGCTTCGAGTTTTACATCTCATACTGTCGCTTTTCTAACCATGAACTCCCAATCTCTAATAACAGATAACCTCTGTTGATAACCTCTGTTATCAGAAAAATACACCTTAACATTCAGTATATACCGATGTTTACTCGAGTTTGATCGAGGCGTCTTCCATTGCTTAACTTACTATCTGAATGGACTACCCTCTAGACGTCAAAAACATTGTGTATATGTTTCCGTTATTCTCGAGTTAAGAGTAATTAAAAATGAAGTCTAGTAAATTGCCCTTTTCCTCTATTAAACTTAGCGGTGCGTCCCCAATCATGATAAATGTATGGAGCTACTGTACTTCATAATGACTCACCGCTGGCGGATAACTCATTTGCTGAGTGCACATCAAGGTCATGTTCTATAATAAAGATCCAATGGAATGTAGTTAATTATCTAAAGTAAAGTACGGGAGTATGCCCAGGCAATTACTGCGTAGAGTCATACATTATTTTAAATAATTCGTTAAAATGTATAAATATTAAGAAGCTTACCTTCATCCTCACTTGAACTAGCAGGCAAATCCTCCACAAACGAGGAACTCCTGTTTGGTTGTTTCTTCAACAGCCACGTTTTCGTGCTGGCATTGTAGAATTGTCGCTTATGTTCAAAATACTGCGTCCTACCGAGGTGTTTTCCACAGTGAAAACACTTAAACTGTGTGATTGTAGCAGATTCCTCTCCCTCATTAGCGACTACGTTTACGCGCGAGTCGTCATCTTCGCTGAGCCATATATCTTTGCCATAATCATAGAACTTCCTCTTGTGTTCACAAAATTGCCGTTTGCTAAGATTTTTCTTACAGTGCCCACAGTTACGTCTCATATTTTCGTCAGCTTGAAGCGCATGGCCTTTAGAAAGTTTTGGTCGTTTTATAGCCCTCGAAGACATTGCAGCAAGTCGACAAACGCGATGGTTTGAAAAAGAATGACTGACGACCACCAACGCTACTTCCGGCGAGTAGATCACGCAAAGGTTATTTTTAAAATATGAAGTGTCAACCGATCACTCCGTGGCTCGTAAGTGGCTCTCACGCACACATCAGTAATTAAATACTTTTCGTTTGTGAAATAACCTTCGCCTCCATCCCATCTATTCCCATTTGCCGCTATGTAAGGCTTGTGTGAACTGTCATTTTCGCCAAGAAAAAACACTGAAAGAAGTGGCTCGTGATGTAAAGGATCATTCTATTCAAGTTTTTAGTAACTTGAATCGTGACACCCTCATGATAGAATCATGACCTCTAATTGATACAATTAATACGATCACGCGAGTTCTGGGGCCGGTGATAAAGAACTTATAGCGGATATTGCGTATTTATTCAGAATTTTAAACTTTTACAAATCCGACACACAGTAGTGAAAAATGTGACTGATTATATCTTGTTATACTCAATGACCATTTCGTTACGTGTACACAAAAAAAATCAAACGTATCCTTGTGATAAACGCAATGCTCTCATAGAATAATTATTACTATTAAAACCTTAAAATTAATGGTTTACATAATCTTACTAGTATCAAATTCAAGGTTGAATCTGCTACTGCATACCACTATGCGATAAGTGGTAAATATCGCAACTGTTGTTTGTGGTGAAATTAGAATGGTTTTGCAATACTAATGTACGGCTTTAAACTGTTTCAAACTTTTCAAGAAAATATTTAATCGACGATCGAAGTTCAGTGTCATTAGCACAACATTGTGCTGCAAAGCCTGCGTACAGTTTGCATGACGCAAACTTGCGACATATACGTTCAGCTAGCCTTCCAAAACTGTACGCATCTGAAAGGGCAGATGCGTGGTTCTTGCCGCTTATCACCTCTGGTGCAATGTGAGGGTGGTATCTATGGCTATCGTTATTTCCATCGTTTGTCTGACATGAACCTCGTTCCAATGCTGACAGAGAAGTAATTCTCTTACACTTCCCAAAGTCTATTATGATTGGATTCCATTTATTATTCCGTCGAACTAGAACGACATTGTCTCCCTTGATATCACAATGGAGAAATCCCTTCGAATGCATGTGATCTATTGCCTGTGCCAATAAATACACGATGTCAGCCCAACAGTCATCTGTTATTACATGTGTTTTTATTGCTTCATTAAGGGTCAAAACACTATCCTTTGTGCCACAAAACTCCATTACCAGCAGTTTTGCTCCGTCCTTTTCACACAAGCCGTAAAAATAGGGAAGTCCTTGATGATCTCCTAAGGTAGAAAGCACGTGCGCTTCTTTCCCAATCAAGTTGTCGTCCTTGTCACATTTCATTTTCTTGACTGCCACTAAGCTAGATCTATAACGCATAAGTCTAACAGTCCCAAATTGACCTTCTCCTAAAAGACGATACTCGTCATCTTGACATTCAACTAATAACTCGGGGTTCAGCTCCTTCGGTGAAGTCGCAGTTATTGACTTCTTACTCTTCTTAGTGTGAGCAATTGGTTTTGGATCAATAGAACAAAGCTTCCTTTTAGAATTGCCGGCTAAGTGTCCAAGTTCTGGCCTTGCTGCTAACAGCATTTTGCCCGCATAGGAGGAACCGATTCGCTTACTGTCGGCATCGACGAAGTACTTGGCTTTATCCGTTTTGGCAATTTTCGGTATAGGTACCGCAACGGAGTCGTCTATCTTATTGGGATTTGCCGTTGGATGTATGATTGTAATTTCCTCCATTAACTCTATCCCTGCCTCAATCTGTGCACGGCGCTTCCTCTGATTTTGTCGTAAAGCTCGCCGTCGTTTTGAGCGTTGTTCCTTTGAGCGATTTATTTTTCGAGCGACCTCCATATTTGTAATAAATTCTTATTAAAATTTAAGCTTCGATAATTATGCAACTACACTGCAAAAATGAACATCTCCAGAATGTCCGCGTGGGCCAGGGCCGGAGTTATCAGTCTTGTTATCAATCTTACCCAATAGGGTACTGATATAAATACCATTTATTGGTGTTACCCTCTAACGCATTATTGAATGCGATAAAAAGAGCGGGAAATTCAGTTATCTTCGCCAAGCCGGTGTCGACTGCATGCAGTACTGAGTTAGTGTATGTTATACCGTTGTTACCCTTGTCTCTCGTTCCGCCTTTGGCCGGTTAAATATGATTGGGATCAGAGCGGAGACTGCAGAAACACCTGAGCCAGCTGAAGTGCTCCGGGACACTGAAGATGAGAGCGAGATGGAAGGTCTCAGAAAAGAGCTACAGAGCTTAAGGGATGATGTCAAAACTCTAAAAGAAGCATCGGTCGGGAGATCTGCCAACAGAAATGCTAGAGCTAGAAAACAAGAAATAGACCCTGCTTGTTCGGTAAGTCGATTAAACTAATATTATCGTTATTTGATTCCATGTTGTAGGATCTCAAGGCCGGGTAGGATACATTTTTGGCGCTCATTTAGTCCATCAGTTATCGCCTATATATACCCAGTTAGCTAGCTAGCTTGATTACTGCGAATTTGCACTACTAGTCACTTTAAAAGCTTAGTTTGTTATATAGTCTAACGAATCGCGATTTGATTCAAAAATATTATGTACGATTGCAAATATACATGCTCGAACTTTAGCTATAGTCTTCAGTTGACGGTACATTATTTATGTTGACCAGTGTAATGTGATCCAGGGTCAATTATGAATGCTGGCATTATTTTCAGAAAAAAATGTTTGATGTTTTAGTTACAGGATATTAAACGGTAGGATATTAACATCTTCCTACGGTATTTTGTAAAGGTAGGGAAAGTACTTCATCTAAACAGGACAGAAACATAATTGGTTAGAAACAGTACTAGTACTAATATATTTTTCAAGGTAGCTAGAGACCAATCATCATGCCTTGTCAAGATGATAAAATGATAACAAACAAAATAAAGCTATTGTTAAGTCACGGTATATATGAAATGCCTTTATTAGGGAATAGATGGATGGCATCAATATATATATTTCATTATTATTAATAACATAGGCACTGGCATAATTTATTTTGTATTTTTCTCCGGCTCGAAGCCCCATAGGTTGGCCTGGCGTGATTCACAACTAATATTACCTTTCACTGTGGTATTCTAATCACCGAACGGATTGATAACAAACCTTCCTTTCAATACTTTCAAATTTGATAGTTGATTTGCTTTGTTGATTTGATTTGCTTTGATAGTTGATTTGCTTTGTATCACGGTATCTATCAATTATATAATTTGTAAGGAATATTTTGTTGTGGATCAGTTCTCTGATTACAATGTCCTGACAAAACGTTTTCCAAAGCCGAACAGTAATAGAAATAGAAGCCAGAGGTTTGCTAGCACTCGATATCTATATTTATACGTTTTGTACTATAATACACAGAGGTCCGGCGATATTACACGGTAGCGTGTGAAGATATGAAGTTTACCTCGAGAGTCCAAACAGTTCACGAGTGAACACAGCCTACGAGTGAAACGTTTTGGACTTGAGAGGATAAACTTCATATCTTCAAACTACCGTGTAATGTTTTTAGGGGTTTAGTCAAAAATTGGTATTTAAAAATATTAGTTCGTAAGTAAATGAATATTCTCGTTACTTTAAAAAGGAAAAATATCAGCAAAGTAATGAAAGCGGTTGAGTTGAGTCAGTACGGAACATCAAAATAATCTACTTTTTTCTCGGAAAAGCTGCTTTTGTTTATGTCTTTTATCCAAGACTTTCCCGTGGCACCACTGTGAAACTAAAAGCAAACACTTTCTTATGTAACTTTAGTTCTAAGAAGGTCACTCAGCGTAGAACTAGGGACTGGAGTGGAGTGAAAATCTACCTCTGTAAGCGGCAATAACTGGCGACAACTATCCGTAATGGAATACGGTGCAATTCGAAAAACATTAATATTCTTCTTAGTTAAGGCCTTTGACTCCAAAACCAAACAGATAGACCGATTTAGCTTGTACATTTGTTGACCCGACTTTTCACTTGAGTAATGTTTTTCTGCATCCCGAGAGGAAATGTACAAATTTCTCTGTAGGGCTGTCACATGATCTCAATTGGGACAACAATTGTACAAGTTAAGGGACCGGTCATTATTTAAGGGGAGTACCGTCGGATATTTTTCAAAAAAAAATCAAAACCCCGTATGAATGTTGACCTGAATTTTCCATATCCCGTTACATAGTTGATAAAAAAATCCCATACCCCGTAGGTTTTCCTGAAGAAAACAATTATACCCCGTACGATTTTTATCCAACCCGGTTCTCCCCTTAAATAATGACCGGTCCCTATTAATCGTTCTATTCACCAGACTTTTAGCAACAACTCTAATCCATTGCGGTCTGGCTATGTCGCTTGTAGTTTGTCGGACAACCTTTTTTGAAACAGATCTATCCTCATATTATAATCCAAACTGATATACTCTGCGAATTGCTTGTTATTTTTACCTTAGAGTCACTCACCGGTCTGAGCAAATTCAATTTCCGCGCTAGAATTCAAGCAAAAAAACATTTTGGGGGGTATTTAGCCAGGAGTATATTACACAAGAGTGTTCCTGTGCCCTTGTGTTTGCCCCTAACACAGTAGAGATAGTCTCCCCAATTTTTTTCCAGGGAAACAGTCAATTTTTCCATTTAGAAAAATCGAAATTGTTCCCTTGTTCCCTTGTTCCCTAAAACCTCTATTCATCTTCGCTTGTTCCCCGATATATTTTTAGTTTGTTCCCTGTTCCTAACGGATTTTTTGGCAACCCTCAGTAGATGGTGTGCCTATTTATAGTCGCAAAATTCTGATATGCGATTACGTTTATTCTCTTGCGCTTTAGTATTTTTAGCAGTTTGAACCGTGTTAATTACAATTTTTCAGTGCATCCTGACTTGTTAAAAGTGACGGCATTTGTTTCTTCTCGGGAAACTCTATGCTAAAAATAACTCTACCGACTACAGTGTTGTGTAACAATATAATGTGGGAAGAGGAATACTCCTCTGTAATATACTCCTGATTTAGCTAAATAAGATATCAAATATTGCAATGGTATTTTTGTAATAAAGCGAAAGCACAAAGCCATTAATAACAAAACATTTATTGACCATGCTTGTTCGGTCCGGATGGGGAAATATTGGTCTTATACATGCATCAGGAGTTCCGGACTTCCGGTTGGATCACACTGCATCCTGGGTAGGTGGGCTCAGAAAAGTGGGCATCAACTTCTAGATCGGCCATATTGGATTTGAGTGCAGTCAATTTTTGCTCCTTTGCAAGTTCAAAAACTTACTACCTAATACACGGAATATCTTACCTTTACATATTCTTCAGTTGGGAGTTCTAAGTCGATGTTTAAGCTTTAGAACGGGATTAATAAAGTTTCCAAGTTGACTGCGCTCAAATCCAATATGGCCGCTCTGGAAGTTGATGCCCACTTTTCTGAGCCCACCTACCCAGAATGCAGTGTGATCCAACCGGAAGTCCGGAACTCCTGATGCATGTATTCTTTTTGTGTGTGTATATAGACCTCGCCCTTCGGGCTCGGTCCATACACACACACACAAAAGAACTCGACCAATATTCCCCCATCCGGACCGAACAAGCTTGGTCAATAACCACAATATCCCCACTTCTGAGCAGAATATTTCAGTGTTTTTTTTTTATGAATATAAGAGACATACTTGTTTGTATTTTTTGGAATATTGACAGTTTTCATGCGTTGTGATCACGTGACTAAGCCACCTATTTCTTTTTATTATATGCTCTTCTCTACTCGTTTTATTTCATACTATCAGTACAAACTTCGTGTTCGAAGTTCTTCTCTGAGAATTTCGTGAGGTTCTATTGTCTCTTCACTGCAGTTAATAAAATCCTTAGAGTATATACCCTATGTTTTTCTGCCCAGAATGTTAATTTTCTTGCTGATTTATATAATCATGCCGCCATCTTTGTAGTTCAAAGGCGGAAAGTATGACGCCATACATCCGTGTGTACAGCCACTGGGTGTGCAGCGGCTGTACATTGGATACACTCCAGCGAGTGAGATGTGGCTTCTACGAATCGTTTAGTTCCTGTTAAACACTTTCATCCATATAATAAGTACTAAACCATGAATATAAAACTTTATTCGCTTCTATTTTTTTTAATATTTTAAAACTCATTTTACAGAAAGCCGTACACAAGGTTTACCATGAACTGTCACAACATGATGACTTTATCAAGTGGAACTTTGACGAAGGGTAATGTAAACAACATCGGTGCAGTTTGGCCGTCTTTGAGAGAGGGTCTGAATGGGGGGGGGGGGGGGGGGGGGTCTTCATGTCAGTTGTCAGTTAAAATTTTGGCCATTTGTCAGTTGTCAGTTAGCTGTAGTTAATCATTATTAAAGAAAATTTACAAAGTTTGACCCACAAAATCCAAATTTGTCAGTTGTCAGTTATTTTTCGGTTGTCAGTTGTCAGTAAAAATATCGTCATTTTTCATTTTTCAGTTATTTTTAAGGCCGTTTGTCAGTAGTCAGTTAACCCCATTCAGACCCTCTTGAGAAGCCAATTGACTACTTTGGAAACTAATAAGGGACTGTGACCGAGTGTGGAATTCGAAATGTAGCCTGATTAAAACTTAATCCCACCAAAAAAATATCACATCAAAATTAATATGCTTTCCAAGTTTCTAAAATATATTTGCTATTACATTTAAAATGTTAAACATAAGAGAAAAATAAGAGAATGTACAGATGGTTATATGAGACGCTTGACCCCCCTCCCCCCTTCCCCCAACATACATATATTTTATATTTTAGCACGGACTTGTGACAGCTTGCCGTTCAGTTCATATTCACCCAAACATCCTAATAGTTGCCATACTTGTCCAATACTCTGACACATTTATGCATAGCATTGTTTTGTATTTTATTGTATTGCATCGTTCTACTATTCAATTGTATTGTTAAACTACTGTTATGTCGATATAATACAATACAATGATGTGCATAAATTTGTCAGACTATTGGACAACCCTCGCTTTCTTTATAACATTCAGTCACGCTTTTTTAATTTATTAGGGAAATGATTTTGTGTCTTCGACGGGCCATCCGTCTTTGAGCGGGTAGCTAGTCGGTGCGGTTTAGCCGTCTTTGAGCGGCCGAATAGCATTTAGGCAAAATGACATTTCCATCCGCTTTATTTATAACATTCAGTAACGCTTTTTAATATATCAGGGGAATGAATTTTTGTCTTCGACGGGCCATCCGTCTTTGAGCGGGTAGCTAGTCGGTGCGGTTTAGCAGTCTTTGAGCGGCCGAATAGCATTTAGGCAAAATGACATTTCCATCCGCTTTCTTTATAACATTAAGTCACGCTTTTTAATATATCAGGGGAATGAATTTTTGTCTTCGACGGGCCATCCGTCTTTGAGCGGGTAGCTAGTCGGTGCGGTTTAGCCGTCTTTGAGCGGCCGAATAGCATTTAGGCAAAATGACATTTCCATCCGCTTTATAACATTAAGTCACGCTTTTTAATATATTAGGGGAATGATTTTTTGTCTTCGACGGGCCATCCGTCTTTGAGCGGGTAGCTAGTCGGTGCGGTTTAGCCGTCTTTGAGCGGCCGAATAGCATTTAGGCAAAATGACATTTCCATCCGCTTTCTTTATAACATTAAGTCATGCTTTTTAATATATCAGGGGAATGAATTTTTGTCTTCGACGGGCCATCCGTCTTTGAGCGGGTAGCTAGTCGGTGCGGTTTAGCTGTCTTTGAGCGGCCGAATAGCATTTAGGCAAAATGACATTTCCATCCGCTTTATAACATTAAGTCACGCTTTTTAATATATTAGGGGAATGATTTTTTGTCTTCGACGGGCCATCCGTCTTTGAGCGGGTAGCTAGTCGGTGCGGTTTAGCCGTCTTTGAGCGGCCGAATAGCATTTAGGCAAAATGACATTTCCATCCGCTTTATAACATTAAGTCACGCTTTTTAATATATTAGGGGAATGATTTTTTGTCTTCGACGGGCCATCCGTCTTTGAGCGGGTAGCTAGTCGGTGCGGTTTAGCCGTCTTTGAGCGGCCGAATAGCATTTAGGCAAAATGACATTTCCATCCGCTTTCTTTATAACATTAAGTCATGTTTTTTAATATATCAGGGGAATGAATTTTTGTCTTCGACGGGCCATCCGTCTTTGAGCGGGTAGCTAGTCGGAGCGGTTTAGCCGTCTTTGAGCGGCCGAATAGCATTTAGGCAAAATGACATTTCCATCCGCTTTCTTTATAACATTAAGTCACGCTTTTTAATATATCAGGGGAATGAATTTTTGTCTTCGACGGGCCATCCGTCTTTGAGCGGGTAGCTAGTCGGTGCGGTTTAGCCGTCTTTGAGCGGCCGAATAGCATTTAGGCAAAATGACATTTCCATCCGCTTTCTTTATAACATTAAGTCACGCTTTTTAATATATCAGGGGAATGAATTTTTGTCTTCGACGGGCCATCCGTCTTTGAGCGGGTAGCTAGTCGGTGCGGTTTAGCCGTCTTTGAGCGGCCGAATAGCATTTAGGCAAAATGACATTTCCATCCGCTTTATAACATTAAGTCACGCTTTTTAATATATTAGGGGAATGAATTTTTGTCTTCCACGGGCCATCCGTCTTTGAGCGGGTAGCTAGTCGGTGCGGTTTAGCCGTCTTTGAGCGGCCGAATAGCATTTAGGCAAAATGACATTTCCATCCGCTTTCTTTATAACATTAAGTCATGTTTTTTAATATATCAGGGGAATGAATTTTTGTCTTCGACGGGCCATCCGTCTTTGAGCGGGTAGCTAGTCGGTGCGGTTTAGCCGTCTTTGAGCGGCCGAATAGCATTTAGGCAAAATGACATTTCCATCCGCTTTATAACATTCAGTCACGCTTTTTAATATATTAGGGGAATGAATTTTTGTCTTCGACGGGCCATCCGTCTTTGAGCGGGTAGCTAGTCGGTGCGGTTTAGCCGTCTTTGAGCGGCCGAATAGCATTTAGGCAAAATGACATTTCCATCCGCTTTCTTTATAACATTAAGTCATGCTTTTTAATATATCAGGGGAATTAATTTTTGTCTTCGACGGGCCATCCGTCTTTGAGCGGGTAGCTAGTCGGTGCGGTTTAGCCGTCTTTGAGCGGCCGAATAGCATTTAGGCAAAATGACATTTCCATCCGCTTTATAACATTAAGTCACGCTTTTTAATATATTAGGGGAATGAATTTTTGTCTTCGACGGGCCATCCGTCTTTGAGCGGGTAGCTAGTCGGTGCGGTTTAGCCGTCTTTGAGCGGCCGAATAGCATTTAGGCAAAATGACATTTCCATCCGCATTCTTTATAACATTAAGTCATGCTTTTTAATATATCAGGGGAATGAATTTTTGTCTTCGACGGGCCATCCGTCTTTGAGCGGGTAGCTAGTCGGTGCGGTTTAGCCGTCTTTGAGCGGCCGAATAGCATTTAGGCAAAATGACATTTCCATCCGCTTTATAACATTCAGTCACGCTTTTTAATATATTAGGGGAATGAATTTTTGTCTTCGACGGGCCATCCGTCTTTGAGCGGGTAGCTAGTCGGTGCGGTTTAGCCGTCTTTGAGCGGCCGAATAGCATTTAGGCAAAATGACATTTCCATCCGCTTTCTTTATAACATTAAGTCACGCTTTTTAATATATCAGGGGAATGAATTTTTGTCTTCGACGGGCCATCCGTCTTTGAGCGGGTAGCTAGTCGGTGCGGTTTAGCCGTCTTTGAGCGGCCGAATAGCATTTAGGCAAAATGACATTTCCATCCGCTTTATAACATTAAGTCACGCTTTTTAATATATTAGGGGAATGAATTTTTGTCTTCGACGGGCCATCCGTCTTTGAGCGGGTAGCTAGTCGGTGCGGTTTAGCCGTCTTTGAGCGGCCGAATAGCATTTAGGCAAAATGACATTTCCATCCGCTTTCTTTATAACATTAAGTCACGCTTTTTAATATATCAGGGGAATGAATTTTTGTCTTCGACGGGCCATCCGTCTTTGAGCGGGTAGCTAGTCGGTGCGGTTTAGCCGTCTTTGAGCGGCCGAATAGCATTTAGGCAAAATGACATTTCCATCCGCTTTATAACATTAAGTCACGCTTTTTAATATATTAGGGGAATGAATGTTTGTCTTCGACGGGCCATCCGTCTTTGAGCGGGTAGCTAGTCGGTGCGGTTTAGCCGTCTTTGAGCGGCCGAATAGCATTTAGGCAAAATGACATTTCCATCCGCTTTATAACATTAAGTCACGCTTTTTAATATATTAGGGGAATGAATTTTTGTCTTCGACGGGCCATCCGTCTTTGAGCGGGTAGCTAGTCGGTGCGGTTTAGCCGTCTTTGAGCGGCCGAATAGCATTTAGGCAAAATGACATTTCCATCCGCTTTATAACATTCAGTCACGCTTTTTAATATATTAGGGGAATGAATTTTTGTCTTCGACGGGCCATCCGTCTTTGAGCGGGTAGCTAGTCGGTGCGGTTTAGCCGTCTTTGAGCGGCCGAATAGCATTTAGGCAAAATGACATTTCCATCCGCTTTCTTTATAACATTCAGCCACAATTTTTAATTAATTAGGGGAATAAATTTTTGTCTTCGTCTTTGAGCGAGTAGTTAGTCACTCTCTCTCTCAGCCGCGCATTTCATACATATGTGTACTTGTCGAAACTGTTTGATATTGCCTTCTTAGTTTCTATTCAGATTCTAATAGACATACCTCTCGTAAACTAAGAAGGGAGTTACGTGGAGTTTATGGGAAGGAGACGTGGAAGAAATCGACAGCAAAAGGTTCGTTAAATTTGAATCGCTATAGCAGTTCATTCACACTTACAATACTCTCGCTCACCGTCGGCGGTCTCTACTTCATATCTCCATTTCATCGTGACGCTGCTAAACTGAGATAAGCGTTCCAATAAATTTGAGGGATCTAGCTTGAGTTGGAGTGGCATATGCCGTGGGATAACGGTGGCGTACCCCCTTCCCCAAACGGTGTTCAATTATTTTCACAGCATGTAGTATAGAACATGTTACTTATAGATCATTACCTTTTGAAAATGATAAGACAACATGGCTGTTTGGGGAAACGTTTTTGATTCTTTAAATCAATCCACCATACGACATCAGCTTCTTGACATTGTCGACTGAAGGAGTGTCCCAAACTCTTCTATAGAGAACATAAAATGGTGGAAAACATGATATTGTCTTCCTTAGTCTGATTTCCTTTTTGTTCTCCCGTTTCCTAGCAATGAGTAGTAGAAGCTGTTTCGTATCGTTTCATGTACCCGTTACTGGATTCGACGGGCGCCCTTGGCGTTTAAAATTTCGCGCGGATTCTGAAACAACTGATAGACTTTGGCAAGATTTAAACTTTTTTAAAGGGCGTCGGTCCAGTGTGTCTGCATATTGTTCGCTTGTGTGTGAAATATATTCCTTCAGCTCGTCTGGACCTTAAATTAATGTAAAAGCACTGTGATACGCCTGTAATATTTATTAATCACTTCAAAAATAAACAAATATATTGAAAAGGCAATTATGTTTGTGTTTAGATGCAATTCACCAGTACTGGAAATCCAAGAGGGATGACAACACAAGGAGAAATAACTTAAAGTTTCAGAAACACAGAAACAGCCTACGCTCCCAACAGCGCATGAAACGAGTAAGTATGAAGGAACAATCAAGCAAACAAAGAATGAAACAAATTAGCTTGAACAAAATTGCTTTTGTACTAATTTTAGAGAGGAAAACATTTCCAAAGCAGCATTACATTTAACCTCTTGATTAGGATACAACAACCGTGCGAAGTTATCTAGCACTAATATTAATTTTGGTAAAATAATGAGAAATTATAGTTACAGCATCTCTCGAATTACTGAAAAGATCACGGTTTACCGGCTTGCAAAAGTTTACAACTACCGTTATGCATGAATGTGGTTGGCTATTTTTGTGTGAATGGAGTCTTAACAACGACAATATACAATCGTTCTCCACAGAAACTTGCAAGGAGAAGAAAGGCCTTGGCATCCACACAGCTGTCAGACAATGACAGAGAAAAGGCCAAAAGGATTTTCGAATCGAAGTTCGGTATTCAGTGCATGTCTAGCGAGGAAAGCTGTGCGGACGACGATATAGAGCCTGGACCTGGTCCAAAGCCCCGAAAAATCCGCCGCTTGGCCTGGGAGAGGACGAAACTCTACAATATAAAGAAAGCCATCGATGAACAAATACGGAAAAACTTAACGCCAGTGCAAAAAAGGCTCACTGCACGTGTGGTTATATCAGAAGAAAAATCAACTCGCGCAAAGCCCCAAGATATACCCGCTTGGGCTGCTAAAGAGTAGAAGCTAAGTCGCACTAACCAATTTGCAATTGCACTGAGGATGGTGATCCTTGCGCTATTTCTAACTTAGCAAAATATGAACAAAATAAAAAAATCATCAAGTAATCATCGGTATGGCAATCTTTAGCAGTCAAAGATGGTATGATAGGTAGCTACATAGATTACTTCAGCGACGGAGGTTTTGTGTTTGAAAACTGATTTATTTTTTAACATATATTTAGTCTTGCGTGCTCCAAGAGCTAAGACTCATCTATAGGTAACTCATTCAAGAGAAAAAGGTAAAGAAAGAAGAAATAATAACAAAGAAAGATGGGTCAAATCAGTTCAGTTACCCAGAGTTTCACGCTTGGTAGCGATCATCAGACTAAATTGACATTGCTGCGATGGTGCCTTTTGGGGCCTTGCTCGCGTCACAGGTGTGGAATGTGAACTTTTGTGGTTGATCGCGTAAAATTTGTTTTCGTGGCGGTATAACAGTGTTACCATGGCAACACCATGAATTGCTTTATGATGTGTATTACCATACGTGTGGAAAGTTTCAGTTGTTCGGCATGTTTGTTAATTGTAAGAAAGATATCCTGTACAGGATATATATGTTGCTCCATCATATGTAAGAAAAACTAAGATCAAGAGAGGATTCCTTCTCTTGCTCAGATTCATAGAGGATTTGCCAGACGTGGACATTTTCTTTTATCTTCAGTATTATGCATATGCTTTCTTAATTTTCTCATTCTATATGATTGGCAAGATATCTACCCTGTTATCCACGTTTATATTGTAAATCAAGTTAATAAAAGAGGATAACAGTGGTAGATATCTTGCCAATCATATAGAATGACAAAAGAAAGCATATGCATAATACCATAGTCAATAGAGTGGAATGGTTAGGAAACCCGGCAAACTTCAAAAGGGCTAACAAAGGCGCTGCGATTGAGGTTGGAAGGGGGCAAGACAAAAGATTGTGCACTATCATAGTTCATTAGCGTTCCCTGAACGACTGAACTCACACGTTTCTATTGGCTGATTGACTAACATGTTGGAATTTCTATTGTGTTTTGTGCACGTTCAAGGTTGAAAAAAGCTAACAAAGACCTATAACAAAGAAGGTCCCTGAGTTTCCTAACCATTCCACTCTATTAACTATGATAATACTGAAGATAAAAGAAAATGTCCTGAAACTTTCTTTCTGAAACTTGGCGTGAGCATATTTCAAAACAAGAGAACATCAAATGTGATTGTTTGACTGTAGTGCTTGACAATGTGATATCACATGTAAATGTTCAAATTTCGCGCCAAACATTTACCAATAAGGAAAAGAGAGGATTTTTTTTAATCGAGAAATTTGCCTTTATTAAGACAAACCGAAAACTCGATTTGATTTGCACAAAAAGAATTAAAGTTATAATTAAGAAAAAATACGCTTTGAAACTCGCGCCAGAATTTAAGGAGTTTAATTGTCATTACCATATAAAGTCATATTTAAGGGTATTTACCTATCAAGGTAATGAAAACAAGGCAATAAGAAAGATATTGCATTTGAACAAGTATAACATTTGTATTTGATTTAGGACTATATGCTTAATACCTCATGATATCATTTAGACGTAACGTATATTTACGTCGATATGACGTCATGTGAAACATAATACATCATGTTGTAAACTGACAGATCTACAAATTGCTTTTCATTTACGATCTACTGTATCATTCAGATTTAGTTTAACGTGTTCTACTTTAAAATACCCTGAACTTTGACTATATTTGGAAAAATACTTCCAAATTGTTAAAATTATTTTGTTTTCGCGGTAAATTTGAACATCTTTACTCAGTTATAACTTAATCCCGTTTTATATATTATAGTTAAATTCGGTTTTCGCTTGACATCCTCACTTACAAGGTACACCATGCTAACAACAGTTTTAAATCGTAAATTTTGGCGCGAAATTCGAACGTTCCTAGTGACGTCACATTGGCATGTACTAAATTCTAAAAACCATATTCATTTGATGTTCTCTTGTCTTGAACTATCCGCATGCCAAGTTTCGAGTCATTTTGGTTTTACGCTCTAAAGTTATACAGTTATCGGCCGAGTGGGAGGAAAAAGGGTCATTTTTGCCATCGCGAATTGTGTAAATTTCTACTAAAAGTTATTAGATGTTAGCATTTGTTTTAAGTTGTATGGTATAATAATCGTTGATGATATAATAAACTATGAATTATTATGCTAAATCTTGTGTATTTACTGATGTTGAATGTCTAGCTATATTTCAAATATATTGGGAGGTATTCCAAAATGATTAGCAAGATGATACAAGGAGCAAAATAAATTCAGTTTAAAACATAAAAAAGACACGTGTTTACGATGACAGAAATTCAAGTTTACGACCTCAAAATTACGATGACAGAAATTCAAGTATACGACCACAAATAAAAAAACGTCATGTGTTTACGATGACGGAAATTCAAGTATACGAACACAAATTAGCCACCTATAGCTGAAAGTAAACGTCATGTATACAAATGTATACATTACCGTGAACATGTGTACACGTTTGTTCGGAAATTTGAATATATGCCAACGTAAACGCATGACGGAAACAGAGTGCGGTTTTTGTTCGTTTCCGACGTGTACGGTGTACCGGAATCTTGACTTAAACATGTGTTTAAGATCACGGATATTAATGAATACCGTAACGGAAACTTACACTTTTCCATGGAATTCCGTCACATTTCTGTTGACGGAAACATTTCATTTCGCCCTGTGAGAATCCTTGTTGCACTACTCGCGCGAATGAAAAGTGCAGCGTTTACCGTAGCTTTACGTTTACCGTAACGAATTTTGTCGAAGAAAAGTGAAGCGTGAATTTTAAAATAAAATTGAATTACATGCCTTTATACACATTACTGATAGCTTTTTGCGTACTATTCTCCACGTCCAATACATTACAGTAGTAATAATAAGGAAAACATGTATTCATAACCTTTTAAAAGGTTGAAGGGGAGGGGGGGCGAAATCGCTAGAGGGGGGCGAGGAAGGGGGGGCGAATTCACTAGCGATTTCGCCCCCCGGGGGGCGAATTCACGGGGGGGCGAAATCGCTGGTACACCGGTCTAAGAGCCGTAAAACCGATTTTGTCGCCGTTTGGCGAAAATAAAAATCAGATTCAACTAAAAGTTATATTTATATGCCTCACTCACCCAGGCCATTATTCTGAGAAAGTTTGAGGAATTTAATTTTTTCTCATCCTAAACACTTTAGGCGATATTTACAGACGGCCGCTCTTAAGGTAACGGAAACGTTCACCGATTTGCCTTATATTTGGAAATGGAACGTGTTCAAAAGGGAACCAATATTACTATTCTAATGATTAGGCAATGCACTAGAGTTTTATGCACCTAGATTCCTTCTTGCTGTTCCGCTGTTGCTTGTTCATACATAAGAAATTCAAATCTATAAAGCGGGAAACTGAGTCATTACACCGGCGATCGGATATTCGGATAGCCGTCTTAAGATCACTAATCCTCCCAAGTAACTGACCGACTCTGTGGCTCTCGCTATCGCGTCGCTATAGATTACTTTTATTATCATTATTATTATTTTATATCATTCTATCTTTTAATAATAGTAAGAATAATTGATGTATTTTGTCTAGCGTATTATCCAAAACACATTGTACAGTCATTAGAAACGATTGTTGGCAGTGTCCCGGGTGCGCTGCCCAAATATTGTTGACCTTCCAATGGTTTCGCTTTTTTGAGTTTCAACATTGTTCAAAAAGCAGATCGTCATCTGACAGTGAATTTTATCGTGTTGTTTCCCGGCTCATTTTGGATTTGAAAATCTGCGGAAGACGACGGTAATTCAGTCCTCCTCAACTTTGAGGAATTTATTTTGTTGACATGAAGGAAACCCGCATTGAGCTGTTCCATCACTAGACGCGCGTGGCGGCAAAATTCAATAGCAAGTTTCACTTCTTTCTAGAATTCTAACGCCCCAATACTGCAAAATCACTGAGTATTTTGGAAACACTATTTATTTCAGTTTTGCTTGAATATGTTTAACTTCTAAACAATATAAATCTCATTTCAAACTGTCCGCGATTTCGTGAAATAGCAAGACAGTGTGTAGATATCGCAGATTATAGGACAGTAGATGTGGCTTCTGCCTGGATAATCATACCATGTTCATTTCCTTTAACGCCCAACAGAGTGCAAAGATTTCTGCTGAACTGGATTGGGGTTTTAACCTCTAGTGTCCAACCCCTCGTCGGTAAGGTTTTCACTAATTGTACGATACCAGCATCGATTGCGGGTTTTAAATATATTCGAATGCTTACCATATCATGATGTTCTATAGCGATATTGTATGGAAACCCCACACCCTTTGTATCCCACCAGAACGAAGCCATCTTTTCTAGGTTCCACCAACTGTTCTCAAAAGTGACCTCAACTAGCGAAATGTTGTTGATATGAATAGGTTGATCGAAGTAGACCGTATGGTCAGCCGAGGTGGTGGTGACAAATAAGAGCATATTAGAGTTATAAACTGTATATATGTATTTATTCTATAAGTACTGAGATTTATTCACAGAAATGACAGTGATGAAACAGTCGTTCTGTTTTTAGGCAGAGCCAATAAGCGACGCGAACGATGAAATTTCACTAGTGAAAAATGATCGTACGGGAAACTACGTCATCCTTGGCGCGAAAGCTGGCCAGCCGCCTTTGATCAAAATTAAATATGTCGGATAGATTTGTTGACGCCGGTTCGGTTGCTGATTTTATTTCAGGACAAGAAAACAAAGCCACTGTACAAAAAACACAACGAGACATAAAGCTTCTTCAAAAGTTTTTAGAAACCAAGAATGAGCTTAGAAAAATTGAAGAAATTCCAGCTGTGGAGCTGAATGAATACATGTGTGAGTTTGTCATTTCGGTCAGGACAAAAGATGAGAAAGACTATGAGCCTTTTTCGCTCCGAAGTTTAGTAGCAAGTTTTGAGCGACACCTGAAGAAGAAAAGCTACTCCGCCAGTATCATGAATGACCTCGTATTTGAGAAGACAAGGAAAGTCCTTCTCTTCAAACAGAAAGAGCTAAAGAAAAAAGGAAAAGGTCAATGCCGCCTAAAATGTTTGCTACCGACGGATCAGAAAAAGGTCCTGTAGTGGTCTACAAGCTCTTCGCTCAGAAGAGACCTGAGAAAATGAAGGAAGACGATTCTCCTTTTTATCTAGCTGTCAATAACAATTTAAGGGCAGATTCGCTTGAAACGAAAGACTGGTTCAAGTGTAGTCCTATTGGCATAAACAAACTTAACAGTCTCATGAAAACTATGGCTCAAAAAGCAGGAATCAACAACGACCGCCTCCGAAATCACAGCAGTAGAAAGACTATGATTCAAACTCTAAGCGATAATGTATTCCACCGACTCATATCGCTCAACTATCAGGACATAAAAACTTAAAGAGCATAGAAAACTACAGCAAAGTGTCAACAAAACAGCAAATGCACATGTCCAAAGTTCTTAGCACTGCTATAGCTGGTACAGCAACAAAGACATCCTCGTACGAAACTGCTAATATTAATCCAGCCATATCTCCATCCACTTCTGACTCACAGCAATCTATGGCTTTATTCAGCGGGGCTGTCATTCAAGGTGGCCATTTTTCCATCAACATAAACACAGTTAATCAATCACCAAAGTTCACACTAGAGGAATCTAACTTAGCTACTGCTGAAGCATCGACACGATGGAAGAGAGTGAGGCCTTTGGTCGACAGTGATGATGAGTGAGCTTGACTTGACTTTAAATAACATTAATCATTATTTTGAATAGTTAAAAGTAAATTTAGCTGCTTTATGATTTCCTTTTTTTTTCATTTTGCAAAAACTTTGAAAAGAAAATGTTGAACTTTTATACTTTTGAGTGAATAAAACTCATTGACTTATTGTTTGATGGTTGGTTCGCTTGTACGATTTTTATTCACTTGTTGTGAAAGAATCACAAACTCACTCGCTCGAGGACTCGCTCGTTCGTTTGTGATTCTTTCACAACTCGTGAATAAAAATCGTACGCGCTCACCAACCATGAAGTAATCTCTATATCTTCAATATGAGGAGGCACGGAGGTATTTTCAGCTACCATCCAAGTCCGGGAGAGAGCGAGAGAGACGATGAGACCCCAAGGCCGAATGCCAATTTGCGGAAGAATCAAGCCCGTAGAGATAGAGAAGCTGAAGAAAATAAAAAGGATAAGGATCGAGCCCGGAGAGATAGAGAAGCTATGGAAAATAAAAAGGTCGCAACAATGAATGCTAATCTGTTGGCGAAGTTCAAGAAAAGATACCCACATGCAGATTTTCACCAGTTCTATGCCTCCACGAACATAGATGGAGATAGATATTCAACAAGCATCATAATTCGAGATGGGGATTCTAGCTATGTGGTCTATGGCGATGATGTCTCCAAGCTACCCGCGGCTATTCAAAAACGTATCGACAATACATTACATGGGATGATTGGTGGTTTCCCATCTACGTTGACACTAGACAAAAGTGTGTAATATCCTGTCACAGCGGTCCCAGATACCGAAAAAGCACAAGATATTGATCTTACTAATCTATGGATATACGTCACGCCTACGAAAACGTTCGAAGCAGGTGTCCCGAACATATTCAAGGAGACCGTTGTAAAGCATACGACAGCAAAGGAGTTTCATGCATGGTTATCAGGTCCATATTTCAAATATTGGCCTCAACAGTTAAATTTCGCTACGTGGTGTGCAACTTCTGGATGTGGAGTGTCGTTGTTCGACCCTATTTTCAAAACATATCCACCCATTGTTCAAGGGTTCCTACGATTTCACACATATTTTACAATACGAAGAATTCTGCGTGAACTTGGTGGTACTAATGGAGATCCTCTACCTGGTGACTCTGCTTTCAAGCAAACCGATAACCTATACAGCAAAGCAGCTCTTGAGACATTATGCATAGAGTTTGGTTTATCTCGAACACCAGACTTCAGATTGAAAGGTGGTAGGAATCATGGACTAGGAGATATATATGCATACTTAGTTAATAAAGGAACTATTCGCAATGTTGATTATTACCACAATAAAGAAAGTCGTAATTGGCCAAATGATAATGGGTATAAATTTCCAGATGAGGGGGGAAAATGGCATATCTCATACATCGAGAATTCTCATGCGGAGAAACAATACAATTTAGTCCAGTAAACTTACCGCTCAACCTGTAACAAATTGCAACAGAAGGTTTTTCTTCATAATATTGTTCCAGATACTCTTTAGAACATCTGGAGAAAAATCGGCAAAAATCGGAGCATGCGAAAACCGTGAAAATCGCATTATTTTAGAAAGCCTGAAACACGAGCTCTGGTGCGACATGAAAACGAGGCTAGAACCGGAAGTAGTTTTATTTCTCTGATATAGTGCCACATTTGTGTACTTTTTTGCCCTGTGATATAAAAATAATGTATCAGGGATTAGTTGTATGCTTTTATGTACAATCTAAGATGTGCTACGGCTATTTACATGACATTTCTTTCAGGATACAGAGGATACAAGCAAGGCGGTCAATTCCACTCGTTCCCGGAATTGTAACGTTTCTTATTTGAGCTATCATGATGATATAGATTATCTATGAAAGCTCTAGAGAGTTTCCAATAATCACAAGAAATTTCGTTTTGATACTGAACACCTTCAAAACAGACCCGACCTCTGTTCATGTACATATAGTATTGGAATACGAGTAAAGCTGATAATAGAATGCCGCAATGCCAATGGCTCGAGAAGTCAAGTGCCAAACGACCCGTGAATCTAGATTGCGTGATAAATATCACTGATTATCACAATTTCTACTAAATGGCAACAAATGCCGCTAGTTGGATGCTAAAAGAAGTAATCAGTATCTATTATCACTATTTAGATGTACGGGTATATTGTTTGCACTCTAATTCGTGCAATAATAATCATAAAACTGTACGAGCGTTCTGGTTCTTTTTTAAGTCCTCAAAAATGTCAGAATATTCCTTAAGTAAATATACAACGCTGTTAATTATTTATTTAGAGACTTTCATCTGGCTCGCTAAACATATTTCTGTGTAGCATATATGTTTAGCGAGCCAGATGAAAGTATCTAAATAAATTAATTTAACCGGACACTTCGTCATCTTCGGGCTCCTGCGGGGTGGAGTTGGTGCAGCTGTCGCCTCTGCACTGGCCGCACGCGGGAGAGCAATCAAGGCCATTCTTACGGCATGTGCATCGTAGGGTGTTGCAGTCTGAAGAACAGTTGCATCTGATGATGCGCAGCAGATACTCCGGAGCAGCAGGCTTGTCTAACATGACGGGCAGCAGTTGATCCTGGGCCGCTTTCCACCCCCATCGTTGCGCTTCATCCGTGTCGCACTCGTTGCCCTTCCATTGTCTCACCTGAACATAAACTCTCATGAAGTGAAACTTGGCTGCTGATGATGTAGGAGGGAGACTTTGGGGCTGAACATGAGCTTTCCTGCTGGCAAGTTTCTCGCAGTACTTCTTGTGCCTGAGCTGATCAAGGTTGTCTCCTCTATTGCCACTGTAAAACATCACGAGTGCGTTCTCGCCGGCTTCGGCCACGTCAGAAACTGATGCGTCATCACGATCGAAAACAGCAGCTTGCTCTCGGAAATATGCGCTCTCTGCGAATTTCTTGACCGCGGCGCCCTTTCCTAGCCCGTAGACTCGGGACGTGGTGTCGCACCCTAGCAGCGTGTGAAGGAACAGAAGATTATTGCACAATTCATCCCCGAGTTTGTTCTTCACATGCTTCATCGTCCAGATGCGGCTTCGGGTGTTGGCTTTTGGCTCAGGTCGGAAGATGAGATCGCAGTCTGTCACATCGTAATAGTAGCACAGTAGGACGATAAGGTCAGTGTCATCTCCCACCAGTTTAGTATGCTCGGTCTTAGATTTATCCACTACCGTCTTAACAATTAACACATCTGCATCTCCGTCAGCTTGGAGAGTGGTGCACCCATTCTCGGACAGCTTCTGACGTAACAACTCAATTAGCTGCTGCTTATTCTTTGAGTTAGCGAGGAATTGCTCCTTTTTCATGGTCACTTTCATGTCAGATGTAAGGGTCACCGTCGCTCCTTTCTTGTTTCCTGCCCGTCTCTGTTGTGTCATGCTCTTGGTCGTAAGTGTATTGTAGCCATCAAACACAATGGAGGGCTGGCCATATTTCCGCTTGACATATCTGCAGTAGAGCTGGCAAATCTCATCGTCCGTTGCCGTTCCTGGTTTTGGCCAAGGACATCTGTGGATGAGGGCTCCGCCGTCTAGCACATACTGCGTGCTCTCGTTCTGCAGTGGAGTCTCGTGTACTCCTCCTACCAGTGACCACAGTGCATCAGCAAGAGCTGGCTTGTTGGCCGGGTGCCGGCATTAGGTTGGGAGCTTCAAATAACGCCGTCGGGTATGTGCATAGCTCATATTGGAACACTTGCTCCATATCGCCTACGTTGTTACAAGCGAGAACAAGCCGCTGGAACAGTAATTGAGGATCGACATGGACTTGTTCGTTGTCTATACGAACAGAAGACGTGGCGCCAAGGGTGATCGCGAGTGCCTTGCGTCTAAACGTGTACTCCGTCGCTGGCTGCCCCACCATCGACGTGAGTATTTCTTTGCCAATCGCGTGCGCGTGATCCACGTTGACTTGGGCCTCAGCGTTGACATTCATTATACTCCTCAGCGACCCCGGAGTAGGCGCGAAAGGGTTCTTATCAGCCAAGACACGCAGAATCGTGATTGTGTCCTTCGTGTCACGTTCTTGTCTTCCTGTGGATACGTCTTTGTTCTGTTCACCAGAGTTATACACAACACCCGTGTACTCTTGCATGGCATTACTGGTCTCAGCGCAGGCCGGTCTGGATAATAACCATGTCAAACGTTGGCGCTCTGTCATGCCCCTCCCCTTTGTTAGTCCTCCTGTGGTCTTCATGCACCGCATTAGCACTTGTTCGATGACCAAGTCTGTAGAGGGGCCTGCCCAATAGCGGTCGCTGCGTCTAACCACATGGTAGCCTCTCATAAAATTGTTTTCGCGCAAAGTAAAGAACTTGAAATGCTCATTTTTGGTAGAGATAAAATCTAAATGACTATCTTTCACCGAGATAAAAAAATATTATCATTCGTTTTAATTTCGGAATTTGATTACAATTGCGAAACTTTATATATTTTAGTCTAGTTATTCCTTATTTCGTCCAGTTAGATAAAGCATACAATATTGACTTGTAATTGGCTTGTTTTAAAATTGTATGCTTTCTTCGAAACCTGTTATCGAATTACGTCTTCGGTTTATAGTATTTGAACTAATTTGTATTGTTTGCCTCACGCACGTAAAATTAAACAAATGAAAAGCCTTGCACTGACTACAATGCGGACCACCTTGAAGTGAAACGTACCAATAACGGCAACGAGCGATCGGGATGTAAACATCAAGTCAGTTCTCGTCGTGGGCGCAATCGTTGTCAAACAGGGGTCCCAATATATATTATTCTTCACTCTGAATATTTCGACAATTAATCACATTAGTTTCTAGTTGAAATAAGACGAAAAATACCGGGAAAATAAGACCAAATCATGGAGAGGCGAACCGGACGGAATTAGGGCTAATTTCGAGATCACTGCTTTATTTGTAATATAAGTTATAATGATTAACGCAAAAACCGGACGGAATTGGGGCAATGTACGGTATTTGTTGAATTTCTATTAACCAAAAATAATTCAAATGTTGGAATATAATAGCCTGGTCGCTCGGCTCCGGTCGCTCGGCCTTCGGCCTCGGTCGGCTACACTCTGAATATATCCCTAGGCTAGGAATATAATATCACTGTGTGTCTTTGCACATTCTGCATAATTCTGACAGCTACTTCCACATTTCGGCTCACAATCAATTTATCAAGTACTATGAACAAAGTAGATTTAACTTTACATACTTGATCAAGCTCATTGTTGTACGAATGTGGAGCTTTTTAAAGGAGTAGAAGATTAGAATCAAGAATCAGCCTTGAACATATGGAGTCGGCAATTGATTTACACTTGGCGCGTCACTAAAAACACCTTTGTTCCTCTATTGTTTATTTCATGTCTGGACTAGAATTCATCTATTTATCTACTTGAGAGTTATTTTGAAGAAAAAAAGGTATTATTTAATGTTAAAGGTCTTTAATCGAAGCGCTTTCATTATTTTTGGTTCAGCCTCGTTTTCATGCAGTGTAAAATATGTCACATCTTAACCGTCTTATTTCGGCACTTTCGCATGGACCGATTTTTGCCGATTTTGGATATGTTATAGACGATAGTTAACACTACCCGAATCCGTTGAAACATCTTCTGTTGCAATTTGTTTCAGGTTGACCTAATTTTCGACCTAAAATTACTGGACTAATTGGTTTACGCCACCAATCGGGAAGGGGTTGACGGATGCTGGATTGGGTAGGTTGACTCGATCGGCCGAGGCCTTTGCATATTGTATTCTAGGTGCTCAAAGCGACTTAGATGGATCTATCGTAGCCCAACACAACGTTAGAGAAATGTTTAAAAATTGGTTAAAGGCGCGATTCTTGAAGACGATCTTAAGAAACGCTATGATAACTATAAGCTACTCGTACTAACTACACATAAGAGGCTAGAACTAGCAATAGCTGTAGGGGTGCGGTTACTGCCAAGCAATCTTGATTACTACCTCAGCAAGAAGGATGGTTTTAAGAATCCAACCCCGAACGCTACGAAAGATATGGTGTTAGGTGTAAACGATGTTAATGGGGAGGGTCTAAAAACCAAACCCAAACCACCAGATATGGAAGGAACCACCCAAAAGAAACAATTACCACACAGCGCAAAGCCACAAGCTCCACCGTCCACACATAGCGGTACCACTATACCAAAGCACTTACCAAATCCTACTCAACAACACGAGATCAATCTAGCAGTGGTAGCTATTGCTGTAGCGGGATCTGCATGGTTGTTGTTTCGCTAGCGTCGTTTGTATTGCTCTACTACGAACACCACTACGGCTACAATCAATAGCCAAGCATTCTTTCCTACGGCTTCTACAGCTTTACCAGCCATACTAAATATGAAGCTAACAATTCCACCAATCATAGTAGGTAGTAGGTTTTTGCGATTTTAGCAAGGTCTTCGTCATCACGGAAACTATGACTCCAATCACGGTACCTGCTACAGCAAGTACACTAACCACGTTAAGACCGTACTTTTTGAAAATAGCTGTTGCTCTATCGCGTAGAGACATACTCTCATTGATGGCTTCGGTTTCTTGCTCTAGCCTTTGCACCTCTCGTTCCCTGGTTTCTATCCTATCTTGGGCCTCCTGCTTTTCCTTCGGAGATTTAGAAGTATCTTGGATGGTTTCCTCATCTGCTGCGTTGTCTGTGTTGAGCTGATCGATCTTGGTGTCGTATGGTTTCCACAGGGCTTTCTACGTATCCATCTATTGAGGCTCCTAGAGCAGTTCTAATCAACTTACTTTTCTCGAGCATTTTTGTGTCAATATTACCCTCGTGATCAACCAGAGTGTGCCACACTGCGCGTTTTTGTTTTAGTTTTACCTCTACCTCGTATCTATTACCCAATTTTACCTCGATCTTACTATTCTTACCCCATCGGTCTGCTGTTGGAAATTTCTTCTCGACATATTTCCATGCTATTTCATTACCATCGGGTCTTTCGGCGAATGACGTTTCCGCGGTTTGACTGTGACTGCTTTGTCCCTCTTCACCTAGATTGTTCAATTCGATGTAATCCAGTTGGCTGGTTCCCCATTCATCCCTATTCTTCCACCACTCATTCCACGTGCGTTTCGATCTTCGTCCTAGCCTTTTCCCTACTCTTTTTATCCAACTATCTTCGTTCTCCTTACCACGTGGTTCCAGCAAACCCCATTCTTCGTCATCGATATCCTCATTGACGTCAGCTTGACCTTCTTCGGTAAAAGGGTCAAAGTCTACCTCACCCTCAAAAGCCATGTTGAACTATATATCTTGCTATATTCAATATGATATCGTCGAAGCTTGTTCCCGAACGAGCACGAAGAGAGCCTCGAGCACTAAAAGCTCCACGAACCCTAGGAAAACTTTCACCCCATCATCTGCCAACCCAGGAGAGACACTCTATGTGGAAGTACCAACACTAGGAGAAAACATCGTACTAGTACCTGGTAGCTTAGCACTATTGGGTGACATTGCATTGTCTGGTGGACATGCCAATAATCGTGTGGTAGCCAACGTCGGACGCTGCTTGGTAGTACATCGAGTTTGCAAAATGGGTGCTGAAATAGTAGAAGACATTGCTCGGTCAGATTTCCTACAGACATATTCCGATATATACCTATCTACGCAGGGGAGAGAAGCTAGAACACAACAAGGTATCCAATCAGGGAACGCAAACAAGCTACGCTCGAAGGCTGGAGACGCAGGTACTTCGGATGCTGGAGAAAACGCGCTCCTAGTTGCATATGGTTCTAAATATAGAATTCCGTTGGATGTTGATATTATGACACAACATGGAGTTCTATATCCCCACGCCCTACAATACACTATTTTATTCGAGTTGACTCTAGCACCCGCCATCGACATAGTGGTTGGATCAGACTCCACAAAGATAGGTACGTACAAGGTTAACAACATACAGTTAGAATATGAAGCAATCAAAAATGAAACTCTAGCTAGGCATGCACTTAACGCATACGAAACAGGTACTGCTTTCCTATACAACCACGCTGTTCACTTCAAGACCGTACCTATCGCCAAGGCATCAGATACTTTGGTATCTCAGAACATCAATGTTCCACGACGATCCTTTGCTGGGCTACTTCTACTATTCGTGGATCCACATACCGCTGGTACGCGGGATAGCGAAGCATTCTCAAATCCTGGTATTTCGAAGATAGAGGTAGATGTCAACGGGGTTCCAAACAGATTCTTTCCAGGAGGTATGCTACCACCAGATTTCTGGGAGGCTGCAAAAGGATGGTTTGCCACATTCACTACTTCTATGACTCTTACCAAATTTCACAACAACAGATTCGCCATTCTAATTGATTGTAGCACAGCAAAAGATTCCGCTGTTCATGGTGATGGTATGGCGCAAACAGGTGGTGGAAAAGACATCGACATTCGTATACATAGGCCCACAAAAGGTAGTGGAAACGTAAACATGCATATCTACGTCCTTGCAGATGCTCAGCTCACGATATTGAACGGAGCACTACAGAGTATAACATACTAATGGATACCCTGGTAGAACACATCCCATTCAACGCACTCATAGTAGGTCCAACAAACTGTGGGAAAACAGCATTTCTCATAGAGCAGCTTCGTGGAGCATTTCGTAGTAAGTTCGACTATATAGTATTAGTTTGCCCCACGTACGCCAACAACAAAACCTATCGTGGATTTGCCAATCGAGATCCACACTTCTACATCGTATCTCTACCACAGGATGCTATCAATGCCTCATTGCATATTTGTGCTACCTTTTGGGCAGGTACCAATACACTATTGATTCTAGATGATTGTGCCGCCTCAAAAGACATAAAAAGAAGAACCGACAAGCTTGTGGATTTGGCATTCTCTGCTCGCCATATCGGTATTTCAGTTTGGGTGCTCTCCCAACAATTAACAAGTATATGCAAACCTTTCCGCGAAAACGTAGCTGTCGTAGTTGCCTTTCACACCGCGTCGACTATAGATGGAAAAAGGCTATTCGAGGACTATGGAGGCTCAAAAGAAGGCGGTAAGTTACGAGCAGTGCTCCGGTCTCACAAGTTTGCTCGCATATGCTTTTGTTTACGACATCCTTTTGCAGTAGTGTTAGAGCTACCCGCACCTACATCGTATCATGGATGATAAAGAAATACTTGAGCTACTAGGTGAGGATGTAACAGGCCCACCACCTAAAACAGAGGAAGCGTGTTCATCTGCAACAGACAGCCGGAAAGCACTTGCAATCTTAGCAGCTACTGGCACAACAAAGGATTATCTAGGAAAAAAATTCTCTCTAGGAGATATTGCTAAACTACCTGAAAAAGAAGTAGATAGATTATATAGAAGATATCAGGCCGTTCTAGCTCAGCAAATAACAGGAAGCTTAGTCGATGGTGTGATGCGTCTAGCTACCCGATTAGTTGCTTACCTAGTCCCTATAGATTCTCAAGAAGCACTGATCAAAGACCTACAAGAAGACCATCTAATCCGTAACGAGATCAGTTCTGCAACTGGCTTGTTATCACTTAAAGCAGGTCGCTTGGTAGCGCTAGCTAGCGTCTTGTTCCACGTATCTGGTCACATAGTTATTCCTAGTAGCTCTGCTACGACACCTATTGAACCTTCACATACACCTACTATATCGAAGCAAGATGGAGGAACAAACAGATCGGATAACTGCAGATCCTCCGAAGACTTCACCGACTGAGAAAAAAGAACAAAATCAAAAGCGTGTTGCTGCTGGAAAAGCATTGGCGATAAGCAACAAACTTGCCAGAGAGGCTCAAAAGCGGGAGTTAGAGAGTGAAAAAGAATCGTCGAAAGAAACCGATGTTGGAGGAAGCTGGCAAAAAAACGTGTCTAAAAACACTGCTCTAACAGCTGTTGGCGTAGGTACTGCATTGGTAGGGGCGTACTATCAATATAGAAGATACAGAGACGATACCTCTAAGGACGCCAGTACGATACGACCCGCGAGTCCAGTAGAGACTACGAAGGCAGCATTGCCGGATATGGAGTAGGGTGGTACGACATTTGAAGACTAGGACCATAGGTTATATGTCATAGTAGGATGGTAGAGACTAAATTGATGAAAGCGGTAACTGATGCTGCTATAGTTACTGGGCTTGCTACGGGTATTGGTTGGGTTGCAAGAAAGGTCGTTAAGGAACCTATGCTAAACGATCCTCCTGCTTCTATAGTGAATTACGTTAAGTGGACGGCCGTGTTAGCTGGTAGCATAGCTGCAAAGCAATATCTCGAGGACAAAAAATACATACCAGCTGATTTATAGTACGTATAATGGCATTGTTTGGAATCGGAATGACCGTTTTAGGAGCTGTTTGGAATGCAGCGGCATTCAGTGGTGGGAACATAATCGCTAAGATGCTTTCTGGAAAAGACGAAAGAATTGCTATAGAACGAGAGAGAGACGATAGGGCCAACGAGAAACTCGCAGCTGCTAGGATGGCCTACGAGAAGGAACTTCAAAGAGTATACGACCATGCTCAAGAACAGGAAGGCATGGAGCATGCTGCTTCCGATATGCAAAAGGAAACCAACCGTGCTTTAGTGCAATCCGACAAGTTACGTCAGAAACTGAAACTACTCGAAGCAAAAAAACCTCGCCTATCCGACTACTATCAACCTTCGAGTGCTCAGAAGATTGGTGAGTTGATCTTTGTTGGAGGTGGAATGCTAGGCGGTGGTTATGCTGCTAGTCGCTGGCTATAGCTATGCTTTTTAAAAAAACGAGCTTTTTTACGTTCGTTGAAGTTACTAGGAAATTATTGGCAATTACTTACTAGGCTACTACTAGATTACTAGGTTATTACTAGATCGCTACTAGGTTACTAGGTAATTACTAGGCTACTACTAGGTATAGCGCAAAGTTGGTTTTCTGCGTCCATTTGAAGGAACGCATACGTATGTATATATCGGAAAATGAAGAACCCCACACGAACTAAAGAAAGTATCGTATTCGCCACATCGGTTAAGGTGAAGGTTAAAGGAACTGGAAACTTCATCAATACTTATGCTTTAATAGTGCCCAAATCTCCTATTTCATATTGTACCAATTCGCTCCTAACCAAGTTGGGTTTCGAAGGTGAGGTAGAGTCAGTAGATCTTAAACACGTAAACACAGATAGTCCAATCAAGGTAGAGTCAGTAAACCTAAAATTGCAAACTCCTAAGGAAGGTGAATTCTTCAACCTTAACAGTGCGGTGATTTGCCCGACTGAACTCTTAAACGGCGTGATGGACATTAAGTGGGTTTTCAACGCTTTGCCTAATGGATCCCAAATAGATTTAGTGATAGGGTACGAACATATTGTAAACTTCGCTATGAAAAATGAGAAAAAGGTGATTGTTAAGTGGAACAAAGAGCCCCGCCAAGTCAAAGGTCTGCTCCATATTGGGTGCATTGGCCTTTGTCCCATATATGTGTGATGGTTTAGAATAAATCAATGCAAAAAAAAAAGAATAACAACTAGTTGGCTAGACTAGTCTTTATTCTTCTTTTTTGTCTTCGTATTAGGGCCTCTTCGTTATGCTATATACGATGGATGCTCTCCTTGCGAATATCTTCTATGGTCCTGAGGGATACTGGAAAGGTTACGCTGCAATTGGCAAGCTAGCAGTGGCAGCAAAGGAAGACGCAGCTAAGAGTTGGTTAGAGAAACAAGCACTATGGCAGATATACCAACAACCACCACGATATATCCCACGACCACATTGGACTGTATCGAAACCCAACGAGGTTCACCAAGCCAATTCGATCTTTCTACCTCAGATCGACCTGGCCGGGGACGAAAGCTCTATAAATATGCTTTAGTGGTAATTGACGTGGCTTCTAGATATAAAGAGGCCGAACCCTTAGCCTCAAAAGATAGTGGCGAAGTGGCTGCAGCTTTCGAACGAATCTACAAGCGTAGTCCATTAACGTGGCCAAAAACGTTGCAAGTCGATCCTGGTAGGGAATTCATGGGGCGTATGTCTGGAACCTTGGAGCAACATGGTACGAAAGTCCAACGAGGTGAGGTTGGTAACCACAGGGCACAAGGATTCGTCGAACGAGCGAATAGAACACTAGCTGAGAGATTGTTTGGATACCAATATGCACAGGAGATGGTGTTCGCTTTGGAAGGATCAGATGCGCGTAGTAGAGAATGGGTGTTGCGACTTCCAGAAGTTATCAAAGCCATGAATAACGAAGTGACTCGACTTACGGGGAAGGAGCCTTCGAACACAGTATTGGCACAGCAGGTGGATGTGAAAGTACCTACATATTCGCGGACTGTTGGATTAGAAGAAAAGCGTTTACCGTTTGATGTTCTAGTTCGATATCTCTATGCGCCTGGAGAGTTGGAAGGTGGAGCAAAGCGAGCAACTGATCCTGTGTGGAGTTTACAGACATATATAGTTTCACGTAGTGCGATATCTTTGAACCAACCAGTTCTGTACTATCTGGGAAATGACGCACCAAAGCGGGGATTCGTACGTGAAGAGCTACAAGTGGTTCCGCCAGATACTGAACTACCACCAAAGGGGATTCTCGTCGTATCCAACAGATCTAGGATAGCAGCTCGCAAATAAAATCGTCTAAGTTTAACTCCTCTGGAATGGTGTTTTTATGCCCATAGGCTAGTGTATCGATTCCGTTTGCTGAAATCCAGCGCTTAGAGTCAAATGGTGATAGAGATACTTTATTCATATGCATACCATACATCCTGTGCCCTTCGCTTCGAAGCATATCCATCCCATGGCGAAATACTTTCTTATCTAGTAAGTACTCTTTGTATTGATCATGACGAATACGATGTTTCACAACTGCCTTCTTAGTGCCTTTAGCTTTACGAATCTCGCCGCCATTTGCTTTCAAGATCGAGTAGAGCTTTGATCGTAGTCCAACATATTCCACAATGGGAATACCTCCACATTCGTCTTTCATTTTGCCAAGTACTTTCTTGTTATCTATGTTATACAGCGGATGGCCCTTGCTGTAGTTGCTCGTATCATAGAGATGTTTGTTGATAGCCATGTCTGCATAGATGTCTTCAGTTTCAATATATAGCAATAGACTGTCGGTATCTGTATATAGTAGATTACATCGTTGTCCATACTGCTTCTTGAGCTCGTTATAGTAGAAGTCGTACATCAGATGTTTGGAGAGATCTAGAATTGACATTCCAACATATACCGGGCGGTTTAGTAGTAACTTGCTTTTGTAGTTGTGCACGGCGGCTAGGTCGTCGTCAAAGATTGTGGAGCGAGCATAGCTAGGTTTATTCAAGAGACGCTGTAGTCTGATTCCTTCTGAAGAGCGCACTAGTTCGATATCTACACGCTTTCGTAGATTTTCCATTGTTTTGCCAAATACGCTATTGTTCATCAGTTTGTAGAGGTCTTGCTCGAAAGTGCTATTCGCTTGTTTTCGTAGCTCTGTATTCATTCGTATGTATAGCTCCATCCATGGGGATTGGTTGAATCGTAGTGCTCTGTGGATCTTTTTCAAACGCATACCTAGAGATAAGTATAGTTGTAGGTTGCGGTAGTGGAGCACATATCGTTCTTTGTCATATAGGTTGGGCACGGGCTTTTCTGCTTTCAAAGATCCGTTGCCTTTGTATAGTTCCTCAAATAGATCAGTTTGATACTCTGAGAACCAAGCTTTATCCACTTGCATTCTCTCGGGAGCTAGCGGATAGCTGTTGTGTGCGTTGTGAAGTTCTCTAGGATATTCAAGGTCGACTTCGAGGATGTAACCCTTATCTGAATTGCTTGCGTGCTGGATGATTTGTTCTTCTGTTGGTAGGCACCACTCAAACCCTCCTGTTGGTAGATATTGACTCATAGCCCAATACATTTCCGAATTCAAGACTGCAACTTTATATTATTTCTTTACTCTCTTGGTCCTGATATGTCGCATATTTAGTCCCAACACAGTGAGGGCAGTAGAATTCATCATCTTCAATATACACGCTCACCAAACCTGTGTCTGATTCATGGACACTTTGGTATAAATCTCCATTTCAGAATCACAGGTATCACACTTCTGCATGTAACTTCTCCCTTGCCCATACTTCTTATTTATAAGACAGTATAGCTGGCAGATGTATCTACAAAAGCTTTCTAAATACAAAATTCAGCTTTCCTTAACTTACATAAATGGCATGGCTATGTTTGGAAGCATTATCTGGATTAGAATGGGTAATGTTATCCACAGTGCTGCTTTCTGTCAGAGTCAGCCAAATATGGAGGTTGACGTTTGTGTCTGTTTGACAATGTCATGTCCATCTTATCATAATGCTTCCATATCTTTTGTTATGCACTACTGCTACTTCTCTTTGTTTTGTCCTTTTCGGCCTTGGAATTGTGCCTGAGTTGTTTACTTTGTTGATCAATTCCTTGAGACTGAATCCTTTAAACCCTTTACAATTGGGGGGGGGGGACTATTCTTTCCTCAGCCAGTGGAAAATCAAACTTATACTCACCTGATCATTGGTATCTGATCCTCTGATATGATGACATTACTGTTTAAACACAGCAACAGCAATGAACGCTCCATGTAGGATCTGCGAGCGAAGCTGAAAATAGAATAAACTGCTTACATCATATTTTCAATAAAAGTATACATTTATTTTATATTTAGAATAGAACATTAGCAATATTATCAAAATCAGTTAACAAAGTTTATACTCACACATGAAAAATCAAGGCTTAGGAATGGTGGTCTTGCATAAGAAAAAAATGTATTAATATGTGCGAGTGGAGGAGAGTGAGTTATTATACGAGCAACTTTTTTTTGACAAAGTAATAAAGGTTGTAGGTGTGACTTATAGGTTGCTGCCCAGGTTAAAATGCAGCATTGTAAGTATGGCAAAACAAGCGAGCTATATAAAACGGAGAGAGTGGCTTTTCGAAACAATTGTCGAGATTTGGATATAATCCCAATTGTTTTAGAAATTTTGGAAGTAATAGTTTGAATATGAGCAGTCCAGGATAGCTGTTGGTGAATGATAATACCTAGGAATTTAGTCTGTGGAGTCTTATTAATTTTACACCTTTTACAAATTTTACACATCAATCGAATATTAAGATCATCGAGATTAACTTTTGTTTTACTAGGATGGAAGAATATATATTTAGTTTTATCTGGGTGAAGAGAGAGGTTATTAGCATTAATCCATTTAAGAACTTTCTCAAGTTCATGGTTCATATAATAATCTAACCATGTTTCTGATAAAGCAATGACAGAAAAAGTTAAATAAATGGTGGATAAGATACTCTGTAAAGTCATTGAAGTGTTTCTTGAGACTTCTAATATTTATGTGGAGTGTAGAGAAGCAATGGGGAGCGTTAATAATAATAATAACACTTATATATATATAGCGCTTATCCAAACTGTTCTAAGCGCTTTACAATAATTAAAATAGTAACAATCTGAAGTTTAAAAAAGTTATAAAAACCTAACTAATCTAATAAAAGCACATAAAATATAATATAGAAAATGAAATAGAAAACCCTTTGCTATACTAATGACTGATAAAAAATTCTAACTTATCTAAAAAATAGACATAACATGTAATATAAAAACATTATGATAAAAAATATTCAAGTTACAGGCCCTGCATGAGTTAATTTAAGTTATAAGAAAGTTTAAATAGATAAGTTTTTAACTGAGATTTGAATTTCGAGAGACACAAAGACTTTCTTATGTTTATGGGCAGTTTGTTCCATAAATGAGGAGCTGTAACAGAAAAGGCACGACTTCCGTATGTTTTTAGATTGTATTTTACTTGTAAGTAAAAAGCATTGGATGATCTTAGGTTTCTGGTAGGCTTGTAGTGATTAATCATTTCCATTATATAATTAGGTGCAAGTCCATTTAGTGCCTTGAAGGTTAAAAGTAGAATCTTGAAGATAATCCGTTGTTCTATTGGTAGCCAGTGCAGTTGAATAAGGACAGGGGTGACATCATCATATTTACGTGTACAGGATATAAGACGTGCATCCGCATTAAGTACATATTGTAATTTATGTGTTTGATTCTTTGGTAGTCCGTACAACAGTGAATTACAAGAATCTAACTTGGATGTCACGAATGCATGCACAAGCTTCTCAGTGGTCATGAGTGATAAGTATTTCCTAATACGAGCGATGTTCCTTAGATGGTAGAAGGCAGATTTACATATGCTCTTAATATGTAAGGACATGGATATCGTTTTATCAAAAATAACTCCAATTTTTGGATTTTTTCCTAGCCCGTTTAAACGATCCACTCAATCCGTTCGAAAGTTTCATGTGGCCGTTCGAACGCTACAAACAACCGTTCGAATGCCACAAGCAATCCGTTCGAACGCCACAGTGCGATCTCATGGCAATCGACTCACCCAATGAAAGCATTTTACTCATGGAAACTATGCCATTAAGTAAAATAACCCTCCAAAACATTTCCTTTAGTGCTTATTAATTTTGAATTTCTAAAATTTCGAAGCAAACATTACTCTGGAAGCTAATTGTATGCAAATCAGTTGACGGTATAATTCGAGATACTGATCTATCTGTCTTTGGTTTGAAATGAATAAGAATAACTCCGAACATTATAATATATATTTGAGTAGTATATACAATGGGGGTTCTAATTCACGTCCTTTTATAAGCCCCCATTAGTCCCCCGCTCAGGACCACCACCCACACACATGTTCCTTATATAATCCCTCCTGATCCCCCCATTGATATCCATAGCCAACACATATTCTCCTTATATAAGCCCCTTTTATTCCCCCAGTAAGAACTACCACCAACACACATTTAATGTGACCATTAAGAAACCCTAATTAGAGATATGGCACCATCATATTATGAGGGGATATCACAGCTACTATATCGAAACATCGGAAGTTGGCTTCCCATAGAACAACGTGTTATTTTTAAAATTTTACTTTTAACCTATAAGGCACTGAACAATTTGGCTCCTATTTATATAAGTGACTTACTTCATCACTATAATCCTAGTCGTAGTTTAAGATCGTCCAATCAGTGCCTACTTACAATTCCTAAGTCTAATCTCAAGAGCTTTGGGGATAGAGCCTTCTCGGTGGCCGCCCCAAGGTTATGGAATGCTCTTCCAACTGAGATTAGGCTTAGCAGTTCTGTTAATATTTTTAAATCACGTTTGAAGACTTATCTTTTTAAAGCAACGTATTCGTAATATAGTTTTTAGTTTTTTAAATATTAGTAATCCATTTTTTAACTTTTTTTTTTAACAAGTTTTAGTATTTTATAGTCATCGTATCGATTTATATTATGATTGTAAAGCGCCATAGGACAGGTAGTGTATATGGCGCTATATAAATGTATATATTATTATTATTATTATTAAGTATACTATGGCTAATATATTGTACCTTCCTATAGAAATCTTGACTAAGATCGTAGAGTATGCCGGTCCTACATCATTTGCAAGCATCTCTTTGACTTCAAAACATCTAAATGATGCAGCATCTCTAGCACGCTACAAAAACGTAGATCGAGAGTTCCTAAGACAAGTACTCATTTTTGGTCTTAGGTCTGTTTGTAATGATAATGAGCGAGACAATTTGGCTAGGATCTTCCATATTTCCAAGAATGACGTATGCTACGACGATAACGACGTTGTTAAACGATGTGATATACATAAGGGTTCGGTCGTGCGTTTTATCAATGAGTTGATTGCTTACAATTCCCACTTTGAGCCCATCTATATGAGACACGGTCTAACTAGCGATAGTGAAATACACGAGAAGAAAAAATCCCGATAAAGAAAGAACCCAAAAGCAAAACTGGGGGTCAATAAAACAACTTCAACGTGCTATGTACACAAATAGTTTTTATTGTATGTCAAATTATGAAAACGGTCCTTGTCGGACCGCTTTTTTACATAATTTATACTGAATTACCAAACCGGTCCTTGCCGGACCGCTTTTTTACATAATTACCAAACCGGTCCTTGTCGGACCGCTTTTTCACATAATTTTACATAATTACCAAACCGGTCCGACAATGACCGCTTTTTTACATAATTACTTCCAAAACGCCTTGTATCAGCCGTTTACGATTTAAACGTCGAAATTCATCTCTAGGAAATTTTTAAACAAATTTTTAAACTATTACTCGTGTAAAAAAGACAAGGAACATAAAATGATTCACCAACTGTGAACGAAGATATTCGACTCCGCCGTACATCCTAAATTTGCGACACGTTTTTTTTTCTGGTTACCTTTGAGGGTCTTAGAAATTAGTTTGATGCTTTCGAAGCAGTCTATGATTTCACGTATTCTTCGATTCCTGTGAAGTCCATTTAACGCTCGACGTTTAGGCTTTCACCTCTTCGAGTGGCATTTTCCTCTTTGTCGGTCGGTCGATCGCGAGTTCTTGTCCAATTAGTTCCGTGTGGGTCTCGGCAAGATGGTATGAATTCTTCTCCGGTCAATTTAGCCTTTACCGTGTCTATGAACTCCCCTAACTTGATCAAGAACGCCATTTAAGTCTCTAACGAGCGCGAGAAACCTTCCGTGCTCCATAGGTAAACGACAATGCCGATAGTGATGAGTCATGATCTCTATTGCGCCATCAACATCACGAGTTGTCACCTGCGTGCCGGCCCCGTGGTCTATATGACGCCATCAATACCACGAGTATTGCGCCATCAATACCACCTGCGTACCGACAGAAATTTGCATATGAACCAAAACAACACGGTAATTTATACTATTTCGCCCTTAGTGAAGTTAAAATAAAATCCACGCCGGTTTCTTTCATAGGATATATCTATTTTTATCCCACTAGACTGCCAAGTTTTTCTCGCATTTCCTTTCGCACTTCGGTTCGAATTTGTTCCATATTTTTTTCACTCATCGAAGTCTCTCGGCGAATTTCAGACCTCATAATCTCGTATTTATCTGCTTCAGCGAGGATGAGACCGTATTCTGAGTCAGATATATTTTCATCGCGAAGGGCCTTCGATACTAGATCACGAATCGTATTAATTTTTGCTTTAGCTAACATAGCGGTTTTCTCATGTTTAGAAACTTTTTTTCCGATCTTTTTAGCCCCCACAGTTGTAGATGCTGAAATTAATCCACAGAGTCCACCGATAACACCAAGCGGTAGACCAATCACTATTCCAATCCCAGTTAGAGCAACTCCCAATCCAGAACTTGATAATAATACGGATAGACCTCCTGTTACCACAGCGACACCATGGACAATTCCTTGTGCGCGGGCGTATTTCTTACGCACACCTTCATAGTGTTTTTCTTGAGTTTCGATATCTGAAAGCGTATCTCGGACTGTTTGCAACCGAAAATTCTTTCCAGTGTCACTCCGTTCCCCTGGGCCGAGCTGTGGATAGAGCTGTGGTGCCGTTGGAAGTAGTTGATTCGAATCGCTTGCCATTATGTTATAGCTTTACTATATATTATATGATTTACTCAATCTTCAATACGAAATGTATAGGCTGCTTATTGAAGTCTATGATATTGCCTTTCTCATCGCGAACTGTGAGGCGAATGTAGCTCCGCATTGTTCCTAGGGCTCGAATGGGTAGGAGAGTTTGGGGGTAGTAAGTCGTGTTGTTAAACTTGTGGGACCCCATATTAAGAACATATAGGATTTTAGATGGCTTTTCCTCAAGAAGTGAGAAGTCGGAATCTACCACATCGCAGTAGATATATGCATAATGAATATCGTGTGGCACCAGGGTGTATTTCCCCACATCGATAGTCACATAGTCTGTCGCATCTTTATTTACTTTGATACCAAACAAATCGCAGATATTCTTAGTGAACTGGATTGGTTTCTTGACCTCAATAATCCAATATTTCCTAAATGGGTGGTCTATGAATTTCAAGAAACCAGTCTTAACTGCGGGATCGAAGTAGGTTATCAAGGTTTCTGTACTATAATGCCCCGCCATAATTTCGTATGGAAACACCACACTATTGTCATCCCACTTAAAGCTCCCTTTCTCAGCTAGGTTCCACCAATTATGACTAATAGTGACTAGCGAAATATTATTGATAAGAATAGGTCGGTCAAAGTAGACCGTATGGTCAGCCGTAGGACAGGTGACATTTAAGATTACCATATTAAACTTCGAGTTTACTTTAATATCATATGTTCAATAAGCATGGCAGATAAGGCTTGGCAGCAGTTCAAGTATCTATTTCCGGATGCTACGTTCAGATACTTTGAACCTAGTGGTGGGGATAACGTCGATTTCATTTACTGTGGGATGTCCCACCGTGTGTTCACAGAGGAAGGCCCTACTACGATAGATGGAGGAGGTAAGTTGATGGGCTGGCTTGGAGACACAGGCCGGGCGCTTAACATAGCCCTTCGTACCAAAGCAGTCTACGAGAGGGTACAAGATGAGCGGCAACACAAGGCAACTGAAAAACGCCAGACCCAACCCGATAATGCACCACATGACATACACAAACACGTTACGGTTGGGGGTTTCCCACAGTCTCTACTATTAGCAGACAAGTCCAGGAAAATGCGCCTTCCGCTGGATTGGACATCCGATTTATGGGGTAAAAAATCCTTTCAACTCCCAAGATCTAGACATTTATGTTAATGAGGATAGTTACTTCACTGTAGGTGTCCCAGACATCTTTTCAGACCTCGTTATGTTATATGGTGGTGGAGCTGGTGGAGGCCCCACAGGGGGTAAGATGGTTGACATTTATAAGTGGCTACGAGGCCCTAATTTCTGGCCACAACAGGTCAACTTTGCTATGTTTCTAGCCACAGAAGGCTGTGGGATCTACATTGAGATGCTGGAAGATCTACCAAGGCGCGTCGTATCACTGCTAAGGTTTCACATATATTTTACGGCTCGTAAAATCCTACAGGAAATAGGTGCTCCGCTTCCTGGAACCTCACTATGGACTGCTTGGAACAACCCCCACAGCAGAGCGGTTTACCGCCGAATTTGTAAAGATTTTGGTATTTCTCTAAAAACTGATTTTCGGTTCCGAGAAGGGCGTATGACAGGCCTGGGCACCACATCCACATGGATACTGGCAGCTAAGCGGTGGAATGTAAACCCTACTTTTGGCGATGAGTACGAAATGAAGGCATACCTTCGTGGAGACCCTGATAAAGAGCTCGGCGCTGGAAGGACGCGCATCATAAACGAAGAGGCAGCTGAGCAGTGGAAGCAATTTGTTCCAGCCACAGCTAACACCCATCCGGGATTGACAGTCATTGGTCGCGGCCGATTAAACCAAAGCATTGAGGCATACGTGATTTGCGTACTTGGAGCACAGAACCTAGCAATAGGATCAATACTTGGTAAGTCTGGACATGCGAAGGAGGTTCGTGATAAGTTTCTTTCTCTGCTCGAAGACGAAATCGTAGCACCAGGAGGAATCGCCGCTAGCATAAAGCGTTTTCAAAAGATCATTGGAGACGACAATATGCGCCTCAATTATGCAGTTACTCCCGGAGTATGGTTTCTTCCAGGAAACATGGACCTACGTTTCAAACCTGTGATGGGGTATAACAATAACCTCAAGATAGTCAGCAAAGATATGCAGCTCGGAATCAATGGCATCAATGAAGTGCATAAAAAACCATCAAAACATGCGGCTGCGGCCAGCAAACACATTTCGGAAGAGACGTCGAAGCAATCCACAAAGCCACCAACGCAGGTTGCAAACGTGATTACCACCCACGAAACTAACTTAGTAGTTGTGGCTATCGTGGCGGCCGCATCTACATGGATGATGTTTCGCTGATTATCGTCGTTCCAATGATTTATACTGCTCTATTACGATTACGACTACGGCCACGATTAACAGCCAAACATTCTGTGCTAATAACCCCACGGCCTTGCCAGCCATACTAAATAGAAAGCTCACAATTGGTCCAAGCATTTTAGGTAGGATTTCTCCCAGCTTCTTTCCTATTTCCTCTAGTCCCTTTCCAGCCACCTTTAACCCCTTTTTCGTTGCTTCTTTTATTTTATCAAACATCCCATCATCATCTGGGGTATTATTTGGACTATTCAACAACTTGGAAACTATGACGCCAATCACAGTGCTTGCTGCGACCACCACGCCAGTTACACCAACCCCGTACTTCTTGAAAATAGCTTTGATACGGTATCGCAGTGACATACTTTTTTGGAGGGCTTCTTTTTGACGTTCGAGGTCATCTATTTTATTTTGATCATCGATTATCTCATTCTTAGCTGCTTCTTTCTGAGCTGGAGTTGACTTAGGGTCTTGAAATATCTCTTCCTCATTCTCGATATGCTCTTTTAGCTGTCGTTCAGCCTGTTCGACTTCCTTGTCTGCCTCTTCTCGCGTAGGCCCTAGAGCCCTTTTGAGGTCCTTACCCATCTTCTTGTATATTTCTCCTTTCTTAGAGGTCAAAGGTATAGGCTTCTCTTTGCTATCCATCGCATGGAGCTCGATTCTGCCATCCGGCGTGATAGATACCTCTAACGTACCACGTATGCCTACGTCTGGGTAGAAATCCCTTATTGTCTTAACCAAATCCTCACTTGTTTCTCTTGCGATTCGATCGGTGAATACCATACCCCTCCTCACCTCGATGAATGATGTTTCAGCCTGGTTATCTTTTGGCCTAGTGCCCTGTGCAGTATAGTCGCGTAGGGTTTTCATTTCTATAGCCTCGCCATCTGGTGCGGTTGGGAACGAGGTCTCCATCTGCTCACGCATATTAGTCAGGGTTTCGCGTTCAGCGTATTCGCGGTGTTTTTTAGCGCTAGCTTCATCCTTATCTTCTACGTCCGCATCTTCCTCACGCCACTTCGATCCCATATTGAAGATATCTCCTAACATATATAAGGGTTTAATATTCAATTTGTGTGGTAGGAAACATGATATCATCAAAGCTCCATCCTGATCACGCTCCTAGAGAGGGCGAATCTCTCAAAGCCAGACGTGCTATCTATCCGATGAATTTCAACCCCGCAATGGCCAATCCAGGTGTGACTTTGAGAGTTGATGTTCCCATGCTCGGCGAAAACAGACTTCTAGTACCTGATAGTCTGGCACTCATAGCCAATATCACTCTATCTGGAGGTCATGCCAACAACTATCTGGTGGCCAACGTCGGATGCTGTTTGGTATCGCAGCGGGTCACAAAAATGAATCTCGATATCTTAGAAAATTGTCCTAGGATAGATCTACCACAGGTATATAGAGATCTCTATCTATCTAAGCCAAAACGAGAGGCAAGTATATCACAGGGTATTCAATCCAGCAACGTGAACAAACTTCGCTCCAAGGCCGGAGATGCAGTCACTTCGAATGCGACTGACAATGCGATACTGGCTGTATATGGTAGTAAGTACAGAATACCTATTGATCACGATATTATCACGACCTACGGCGTCTTTTATCCACACGCACTACACGAAGTCTTATCCTTCGCATTGACTCTAGCACCAGCCATAGACATAATAGTTGGATCTGACAGCACGAAAATAGGTACATATCAGCTCACAAACATCGAGCTCGAATATCAAACCATCGATAGTTCCGTTCTTGCAGTGCAGACCAAGCAAGTCTACGATTTTGGTAAAGACTTCATGTACAACCACATCGCATACTTCAGTACCATTTTAGTCAACACACCAACCGACACACTAGTATCTGCAAACGTAAACATCCTTCGTCGCTCATTAACTGGACTTCTTCTTCTCTTTGTGAAGCAACATACTGCAAGCATCCGAGACAGTGAGAAGTTCGTAAATCCGGGTATCACCAAGGTTGAGATGGACGTAAATGGACGCCCTAACGATCTCTTTCCTGCTGGGATGCTACCAGAAGACTTTTGGGAGTCAGCAAAGAATTGGTTTTGTACAGGTGTCGGAACGACAGCCACTACATCCATGACACCGCAAAAGTTTTACGAGAACAAGTTCGCTGTACTCATTGACTGTCGTACCTCTAAAGATAGTAATACTCATGGAGATGGTCTGGCCCAAATAGGCAGTGGTTAAAATCTACAGCTAAGGATTCATCGTAAGGGTGACTTAGGAATTGTTAATATGCATATATTTGTGCTTGCTGATGCGCAGGCAACTATTGAACGTGGGGGGCTGTTAAATATTAAATACTAACGTATAACTTTAAATGGACGCACTAGTAGAACGAATCCCATTCAATGCCCTGATTGTGGGGCCAACGAATTGTGGAAAAACGGTTTTTCTTGTGGAACAGCTTCGCGGAGCCTTTCGTGAAAAATTTGACTACATCGTATTGATATGCCCCACATATGACCACAACGAAACCTATCGCGGCTTCGCTATAGGCGACAAAAAATTTCGCGTTATATCACCCTCACAGGATGCCATCAATGCGGTATTGGGGGTGTGTACCACCTACTACGAAGGAACCAATACTCTCTTCATCCTAGATGATTGTGCCGCTTCAAAGGATGTAAAAGGAAGGACTAGCAATCTTTCGAAACTGGGCTTTCCTGCTCGCCATATTGGTATTTTGGTTTGGGTGCTCACCCAGCAACTCACAAGTATCTCCAAACCTTTTCGTGAAAATATAGCCATAGTAGTGGCCTTTCATTTGGTGTCGGCTATAGATGGTAAGAAACTTGTCGAGGACTACGGCGAAGGTATAGAGGAAAAAAAGTTGCAATCTGAGCTCAAGGCCCACAAGTTCTCTCGTCTATGCTTTTGTTTACGAAGTCCTTTTACTGTTGTGTTAGAGTTACCTGCTCCTGTGATATACCACCACATACTATAACATGTCGAATATGGATATGGATGAAGCCCTCAAAGACGTACTAGGTGGGGATGTGACAGGTCCTCCACCCATAACCCGCAGTAGAGCTGTACGTAGCGGAGCTACATGTGAAGCTTGTCGCCATACCACCGATGAAGATCGCAGCATAAAAATAGGTGACTATCGGGAAGCTCTTTCTATTCTAGCTGTGACTGGTACGACAATAGAATATCTAGGGAAGGATTTTTCTATTGGGGACATTTCTAAGTTACCTGATAAAGACATAGAACGCCTATATCGTAGATACCAAGCCGTCATAGCAAAGCAAATAAATAACTGCTTAGTGGATAGAGCACTAAGTCTAGCAACTCGTGTAGTCGCATGTGCGGTGCCTATAGATTCTCAACAAGAACTGTTGAAAGATCTACAAGAAGACCGCTTAGTCCGAAACGAGATATCTGCCCTGGCTGGATCATTGTCCTACACAGCAGGCCCATTTGTAGCACTAACTAGTGCCTTTTGTCATATTGTTAGCCATTATATGTCGGCGGAACAGGATGCCGAAGTCAGCGAATATGAAGTGGCTACCCCACAAAGCGATGAAGTACTTGGGGCATATTCAAATTTGAAGAATCTTTAGCGTAATTAGCGTAATATTTAGCGTAATTAGCGTAATCTTTAGCGTAATTAGCGTAATCTTTAGCGTAATTAACATAATGTTAACGTATTGAAGCTAACCATAACGAAGTTATAATAAGCTATGGCTGAAGTTGATCAAATTACTAATACGGACCCGAAGCCCGCGCCTAAGGAAAAAATCCAAACCGCGTTGGGGCTGGGAGAAAAATGGCAGAAAACAATCGCCTTGGTAGAGAGGCTCTTCGTGAGAAAGAGGAGGCTCAACAAAGCGGTGTACCTGGATGCGAGAACGAAGGCTGGTTCGATAACTTATCTGCCAATACTACACTCACAGCTATTGGCGTAGGCGCTACGCTAGTAGGTCTATACTACCAATACAATGCTGGGTCTCGAGTGGTATCACCGAAAAACACTGAAGACGCACGGCCTACCCATTCGGAACGAACACGCGTAAGGTCTACAATGGAGTAAGTCCATTTGAAGTCATAACATAATGAATGGTGCGTATGATGGTAGAGAATACGTTGATGAAAACATTACAGGACGCCGTCGTATTATCTGGACTAGCGGCAGGCATTGGGTTTTTAGCGAAAAAAATAACCAAAGAGTCCATGCTTAACGACCCTTCAGCTTCAGTCACAAACTACGCGAAGTGGACTGCCGTATTAGCGGGAAGCCTTGCAGCAATGAAATACCTCGAGAACAAGGGGTATTGGAAGCCTGTTGAGTAACGCGCCATGGGTGCGGCGATTGGTACCGCGGTGGCTTTTTCCGTCGCAGGTATAGCCGCGCACTACGCCCAAAAAGCGATTGATGGTAAAGATCCAGACTTGTTGGCCATAGAGGCTGAAAGACACGACAAAGCCCTCGAGAAATATCAAGCTGATTGGGCTACTTACCAGGAGAATCGACAAAAATTGTCCAACTGGATACAATCGCAGATACGTCTGAAGCGCTACTCTCGCGAAGAACTAGCCAATTTGGATCGAGCTTCCTCCTTATTCAATACGAACCAAGCTAGACCACATACGTCCGCAGGATCTGAAAAGGCCTAATTTCTCCGATTACTATCGACCACCTAGTTCACATAGAACTGCTGAATTGGTATTCGTAGGTGGTGGATCGCTCGCGATAGGATACGTTGCCAGTCGATGGCTATAATAAAGGAACAAAAAAAAATCGAGCGGTTTTTACATCGATTTGAATAAACGTATGCGTACGTTCATAGTAGGGGCAACTTAAAATGAAAATGAAAGATCCCCTCGTGAGCCCTGAAAAGTATATCATACACGTTAATGTGAAGGCTAAGGGAACTGGAAACTTCATCACCACTTATGCTTTATTTGCTCCCAACTCCCCTATTTCATATTGTACGAATTCGCTCCTAACCGAGTTAGGTTTCGAAGGCGAGGTAGAGTCGGTGGATCTTAAATCGCTAAAAGACGATAATCTAACTGAGGTGGAGTCGGTAGACTTAGTAAATCTAAAAATGAAAACTCCTATGAGGGACGTAATCTTAAACCTTCGCAGCGCAGTGGTTTGCTCAACTGAGCTTTTGAACAACACGATATGTAGCGAATCCGAAATAGGTTTACTACTAGGACACGAACACCTTTTAGACTTTCTCATCAACGAAAATACGAAGACGATAGATTTCGGGTGGAACCAAACGTCTCGCCAGATCAAAAGACTGCTCCATATAAAGGGTGGGTACTTAGACCTTATACCAATATATGGATAGAAAGGTACTCGCAAATATCTACTATAGCCCAAAAGGCTACTGGAAAGGATTCGCGGCGATTAAACATCTTGCCACTGCGGCCAACGCATCCGAAGATGTGACTCGGACGTGGTTGGAAAAACAAGCCATATGGCAGATCTATTTACCGGCTCCTCAATACGTTCCAAGACCTAAATTCAATGTCTCTACGCCAAACGAGGTGCATCAAGCCGATCTGCTCTTTCTTCCGCACGATCGTCCTGGGCGTGGACGAAAACTATACAAATATGCACTTACAGTTGTGGATGTCGCATCCAGATATAAAGAAGCCGAGCCATTAGCCACTAAAGAAGCTAAAGAAGTTGCTGCGGCATTTGAGCGAATCTACGAGCGAAGTCCACTGACATGGCCAAAACGTTTACAAGTCGATCCAGGCCGTGAGTTCATGGGTGCCGTTACTCCACGTGGACGTGTGGATATCCATAGAGATCAAGCAATTGTTGAGCGATTCAACCGAACCCTATCTGAAAGGCTATTTGGGCATCAATATGCTCAAGAAATGGTGCTTGCTTCGCAGGGAAAGGACGATAGATCTGTCGAATGGGTGGCTCGCTTACCTGCAGTCGTAAGAGCTTTGAACAACGAACCTACGCGTTTGACAGGAAAACAACCGTCCATAGCAATTGCGAGTTCCAAAGGAATCGAATCAAACCCGGCAGAACCAGCACGGGTTCGGGACGAACGGATACGCCTAGTTGGTCTCAAAGAGAAAAGGCTGCCATTCAACATAAACGTTCGATATCTATACGCTCCTGGTGAGCTAGAAGGTGGACGAAGGCGTGCTACCGACCCTATATGGAGTTTGGAAACATATAATATTTCACGTAGTATGGTTTCTTCTGGTCAGCCAGTTCTGTATTATTTGTATGATTCACAGGTTTCACGTGGATTTGTGCGTGAAGAGCTACAAGTCGTACCACCGGATACCGAACTACCTCCGAATGGGATCTTAAGCTAAGTCGGTGAAGTTCTCCTGCTCTGTAAGTATATCTTTATGCCCATGGGCTAGGGTATCGATTCCATTTTCGGAAATCCAACGTTTTGTGTCCAGGGGCGAAAGTGAGATTTTATTAACTCGCAGACCATAGATCTGGCGCCAATGCTTCGCAGCATATTCATTCCATGTCTGAAGGTCTTCCTATCGAAAAGAGACTCCTTATACTGCTCGTGTCGCATGTGCTTCTTCACAACATACTTCCGTACTCCTTTAGCCTTGCGAATCTCCTTGGTGTCTGCGCATACGATCGAATACATCTTAGGTCGAAGTCCAACGTACTCTACGATGGCAACGCCTACGCACTCATCCTTCATCTTTCCAAGAACCTTCTTATTGGTAGTGTCGTATAGTGGATGGTTTTTTGGGTAATCACTTGTATCGTATAGGTCTGCATTTGAGATCATGTCTTCGTAGACGTTTTCGGTTTGGATCTCAAGCAATAGCGAATCTGTGTCTGTGTAGAGAAGTTCACATCGATTACCATATTGGGGCTGAAGTTGATTGTAGTAGAAGTCGTACATCAGGTGTTTGGATAGGTCAAGGATGCTCATACCAACGTAAACGGGGCGGTTCAGCACGAGCCTGCTTTTATGCATGTGTAGTGCTACAAGGCCATCATCAAAGATATTCGATCTAGCAAATGTTGGACTTGATATCAGCCGCCGAAGCTTGTCCTCCTCTCTTGCACGCACCAGCTTCACATCCACGCGCTTACGCAGATTCTCCATTGTCTTACCAAACACTGAGTTGTTCATCAGTTTGTATAGGTCTTTCTCGAAATTGCTCGTAGCCAGTTTACGAAGGTCCGTATTCATACGTATATATGGCTCCATCCAAGGACTTTGGTCGAATCGTAGTGCTCGGTGCACCTTCTTCAATTTCATGCCAATAGACAGATATAGCTGTAGATTTCTATAGGGTAGGACGTAGCGTTCTTTGTCAAATAAATTGGGCACAAGCTTTTCAACTTCGATTGGAAACGCTCTTTCACCTAGTAGTCCGCATTGGTACTCTGACATCCATTGTTTCTGTACTTTCATACGCTCTGGGGCTAGTGGATACGAGTTGTGAGTGTCGTGGAGTTCTAGAGGATACTCAAGGTCTACCTCAAGGATATAACCTTTATCCGCATCTTTCGCGATATCAAGGATACTCAAGGTTAGTTGTTCGATAGGCTGTAGCTTTGCTACGTTGCACCACTTGAATCCTCCAGTTGGTAGCGCTTGGCTCATAGCCCATCCGTATAGGTTGTTCGCATCCAGATACTGTATGTACGTAGTGGGCTAGGTTTCGTCGTACTCTGCCACATACGGATTGTTGGCCTTTGCATGGCGTCGACTGACCATCGAAATGCCACCTCGCATCCCTTTCTCTATGAAAAGATGCATATCGTAGTCGGTGAGCAGCTCAATCTCTACACCAGTCTTCTTTAGCAATGCATCCCACGATAGACCAGGACTCGTATAGTAGTGAGCTGGGTCCAAGCCATAATTTTCATACATGTCGCTCGAAAGCCTTCGAACACATCTGCGAGTAAAAGTACATCAGTTCGAAGATATAGGTCGTGGTAGTCTCCCGTAGTTTGACAGCCAAATTCTTCCCAAACCTTCTGTGCATGGGTATAGTCCTCATCTGAGATTACTTCATCAGAAAGCTTGCTATAAAAAGCATCGCGTGGTGGTAGCTCATCCTGAAACCTCTCCCAACTGTCCATATATTCGTATGGGTAGACGCCTTTGCGTAGAAGAAGCCCGCGCTTATGTTTGTCTTGCTCGTATCTGGCTATGATTTGGAATCCTTCCGGGTTCTTAGCCGATACTAGCCGATCAAGAGAGGATAGCAAAAACTGAGCACTGTCGATGAATCACAGTTTCCCTAGGGAGAAGGAAATGTATTTCTCCATGTTATTGGGTATGCAATTTATCTGCCCCTCTACTTTGGAAATAGTCTGCATCAAGAGATGAGAATCGTATCCCCGCAAATTATGGAAGACTACTGGTATTATGGTGTTCTTTGGGTCTATCCGCAGGAGTAGATTACAAGCATTGTGTGCTGTTCCACGATACTTTCCAGTGATATGACAGTGATCACGAACTGAATCCCCATTAAGAGATTTCTGACAAATGTAGCAAATGGTTGCACCGCGGTGGGCTATAACGTCCTCTCGAGGCATGCATAGGACTTTACATCTTGATAGGGCTGCCTTAACTTTCTGTTCTTCTTGTTGTATTGCCTCCAGGAACATTTCCGTAGCATTGGGTCCTCTATAGACGACTGGAGTCTCCGTATGGCCATCACATCTCACAACAATGTAGCCGAATCCGCAGGCCTCGTGTAGTTGAGTTTTCTGGGTGTTGCTTTGCAGCTCTGCTGCCGGGTCAAGCTCTGGTACTTCGATCTTGGTTGTCAATGCCTCGAAATCTGCATATATGACGTAGGGAACCTTCATCTGTTTGTGCCAGTTCTGAAAGGATAGCTTGTTCTTACCCTCTTTAGGCATCTCGACTCTAACTGCTGTCTGTCCTATACCTTTACATTCTGGAATGTGTTCTTCAAGGAGATCTTCTCGGCAGTATCCGTGGAGACACCTCTCGCAGAAGTGCTTCCTTTCGCGGTGCTTGCTCTGATCGTAGAGAAGCCGATTCAAATCCTTGATCCAAGCGTAGTGATACTTTCCGGACTTCTCTATGAGCAGCAGGTTAATGCGGCGGGTGTCTACACATTGCTTGCTAATCCTGTAGACTATCACCCCTTTCTCCCAGCCGAAGACATTGATTGCAAGATTGTTTTGCTTCTCAACCCTGCAAATCTGTGATATAGGTGTTGGTATATCGATTCCCGTAAAGTCTAGGCCGTCGTCTATAGGATACTTAGATGGTCTTTGAGTATTAATCTTAGCGGGGAAGATTGCCGATCGTAGTGCCCATCGTAAGCAGTTATCATCCTTATTTTGAACATTAATCACAGCCCTCTTGTTTTGGACTTCTTTAGGTAGTGGAATGTATGAGCCTCCTCGTAATGGTTGATATCGTGCGATGTCTAGCCAAAGCAGAACTACTCGGTCTACTACCCAACCTGAGCCTCTATGCGTCCATTTCTCCAGGGTCTCTTGGATCACAGGAAAAGACTTGTCTAGCGCGGAATTGATTTCGTGGGCTTGCAATACGGCCTCCTGCTTGTGGCGAAGTATTGCATCGATGAATTCTTCACTACCATCGAGTTTGTACTTTAGTAGATGTACTCTCAACGCTAGCTGGAACTTCACCCCTTTTAGATTGACAATCTCTTCCTCTAGCTTTTCACGTATTGTGTGGCGTACACCATCTAAGAAGGCCATTGGGTCGGCACCAAATTCGTGGCCCTCTGGAACATCCATCTGCCAGCCTCGTAAGAACTTACCAATGACCCATTTAGTGCGTTTGAATACTAGTGGGGGGAATTGCGCTGCATGGGGTCAAACTCTGCAAGGATAGCGTTACGTTTTCTACGTGGTTTGGGTTTTGGCAATGCCACATATCTTTTTGGAAGTAATGGTCGTCTTAAACGTTTTTCTTCCATTTCGGGGATCGGTTCATCAAGGATGATGCGCGCCTGTTCATATACATCTAGTACGTCTCTCTGATAATTGTTGTATGCCTTAGTTACTACGATTATATTATTAGTATATCTATTCTTTAATAGGGAGATTCGTTGTAACAAGTTCAGTCAATACATCGTTGAAGCGTTTTCTAGCCCTCCTACCTTTACGCATATGTCCTCGCATTTTATGGCTTATAATATAACGGTACCATATCTCTAATAGGGATTTCTTAATGGTTGCATTAAGTGTAGTTCTTAGTGAGTGGATGATGGGTCTGGAGACGTCCAGTTTTCTTTTTTTGTTTTCTTATCGTTTTAAACTAAATTCTTAATGGGTATGTATTGACGGCTGTCATTCTAATGAATTGACCGTTTTGGTTGAAATGGGAAATGGGGGGAGCTGGAATTGCTCAATGAGCCACTAACGACAGCAAGATGGTCATTTCCAAGATATACTCTAAAGTAAACTGGAAGTGCTCATAAAGCAACTTAATAACATCAAGATGTCCATTTTCACAGGCGTAGTAAAGTGCATTGCACTCGTAGATATGCTCTGTGGTGAACTGGAAGTGTTCAATGAGCCACTTAACGACATCGAGATGACCATTTCTACAGGCGTAGCAAAGTGCATCGCACTCGTCGATATAATCTATGGTGGCCTGGAAGTACTCTATGAGCCACTTAATGACATCAAGATTACCATTTCCACAGGCGTATAAAAGTGCCTCACCATAGGAGCTATCTGTGGTAATCCGTAAATGTTTAACGAGCCACTTAGCGATATCAAGATGGCCATTTTCGCAAGCAACGACTAGCATATAATTATCGCTATAGTCGCTATCGTCGTTATCGTCGTAGCATACGTCATTCTTGGAAATATCGAAGATCCTAGCCAAATTGTCTCGCTCATTATCATTACAAACAGACCTAAGACCAAAAATGAGTACTTGTCTTAGGAACTCTCGATCTACGTTTTTGTAGCGTGCTAGAGATGCTGCATCATTTAGATGTTTTGAAGTCAAAGAGATGCTTGCAAATGATGTAGGACCGGCATACTCTACGATCTTAGTCAGGATTTCTATAGGAAGGTACAATATATTAGCCATAGTATACTTCCGATGTTTCGATATAGTAGCTGTGATATCGCCTCATAATATGATGGTACCATATCTCTAATTAGGGTTTCTTAATGGTCACATTAAATGTGTGTTGGTGGTAGTTCTTACTGGGGGAATAAAAGGGGCTTATATAAGGAGAATATGTGTTGGCTATGGATATCAATGGGGGGATCAGGAGGGATTATATAAGGAACATGTGTGTGGGTGGTGGTCCTTAGCGGGGGACTAATGGGGGCTTATAAAAGGACGTGAATTAGAACCCCCATTGTATATACTACTATTTGGTAAACATTTCACTGTTTAGAGTAAGTTGAGAATCTGTTTGGTGTATGTATAAATTCCGGGAAATCTGTCACACGTCCGTGCACCCTAGTGTGGTTGTGTCAAGAACCAGACAAGCATGGAATGCACAAGCGTGAACCTGAGTCGCGAAGCGACGAGCCTCTGGCCTCTAGCTCTATGCCAGACTATTTCCTTTTGATTGACACCCGAGAAACCTTTTAATAGCGAATTGACTAAACCGATTTTGTCCACGTACAATGTAGGCTTTATAGTTCTACCCTGGTTCCAGAGGTTTGTTTAACATCACCGACTGATCGAGCGACTGATTGAGCATATCCTACCGACTGGTCATGGCAAGTCGATAAGTTTTCAGTTACTCCCAGATACTTTTATAAGGAAAGAATTATCATTAAGAGGGTTTAGTTATACACGGAACGCAATAGTTATTGTTATCTGCCCTCTAAAATCGTTTGTGGACTCTCATGTTGATCTAAAGTCTTATCAACAACGCGTGCCAAAGCGTAAAACCACAGACGCGTGACAGTGTCACATATTTCTCCTGTAGTAATTTGTCACACTTGAGGAGTTTGACCAATAAGAGGAAAGCAGTCTCACGATCATTAGTATGGAAACGACGAGCTGAAATTGGCACTGTGAACGTGTTTTATATCAGTCAATTCCAAACCCGTGCATCCCCCCCCCCCCGGCCGGGCCACACCCGGGCATTTGATCAGATGCTTGCTTCCGAGGGTGGGGAATTTGACGAGTATCTAAGCCCTCAGGGGCGGGCATTTGATCGGTGTTCAAAAAATACATTCTTTCTGTCTACAAATTCGCATCGCTCGCGTCGAAATGGCGAACGTACGTGTCTTCGAGGAATTCCAGGATAATGATTGCGCATTTGTAGAGGCTTGATAGAGTAAACCTGCCAAATTTGAAGGCCACTTTCAGAGGTAAATTGCTTATGTTTAAACCTATAAACGTTTTGCTTTATGAACTTTGACCGACTGCGTAATATTAAGTGCGTGACAAGATTTGTGATAAGTTGAATTTGCTGCGACCCTCGACAGCGCGCGAGTTAAAAACTTAATTATTATATCGGTAAAACCAAGAACATAAGCTAACATATTCAATTTCAAACCATTAATACGTTTATTATAGAGTATATAACTGAAACCAAGAACGATCGAGCCGGTAGAAATGATTGTTCTCATCCCTGACCGGTTGCAGGTGGTTTTCACCGTCGGTGTTTCCTGTGAATTGCTTGAGTCAGAGATTGTGAATAAAACAATGATTTCATTTATTTGTCAATAGTCTTTTGCCTTGTAAAATTTTCTGATCCGGTCGCCGATGGTGGGGCATTGAACAGCCTGGATGAAAAACTGGTGGGGCATTTGAACATTTTTTCTGCCTTGGTAGTGGGGCATTTGATGGAATTTTTTTCAAAATGTTCAAATGCCCGGGGGTGGCCCGGAGGTGGCATGCACGAGTTTGGAATTGACTGATACATTTAGCAATTCATTCTTTCAGCGATCGTTTTTTGTTCATTGTCCGTTTATTTGGCAATTGGAAAGCATTTTCACACAGCCGTCGAATGCTCAATCTAAGTCTTTAGAATTAGAGATTTCACGAAGACTACCCGATTCAAAATACCGAGTATACATTGTTTACAACTGACTCAAAGCATTTTCGAATAAAGGTTGAAAATGCTCACCGATATGTAAACAAAACACCCCCAAAACAGCAAACTTTACTCAGTATGGAGCTAAAATTAATGTAATGAATCAGTTCGCTTCTTCGCACTTCAATCCTGCGCCGCCACTGAATTCAACCGTGTCGTTCATTCTCTTTTATATTTCTCTTTTATATAATATTTCTCGTTACGGTAAATGTACTCAAAGTTCGACGAAATTCAAAGCCTTTGTTAAAGTTTGGTAGAATTCATACCGTTCGGTAGTCGTGTAAATATTAATGCGAAAGCGTTTGAATGATTATGTTGAACTTTTCGAACATTAATTTAGGGCAAGTCGTTCGAACGGGTTCGAACGGTCAGGGCAATCCGTTCGAACGATCAGGACAAGTCGTTCGAGTTTTAAATCAGGCCTTTTGAACGCTTACACCAAGCCGTTCGAACGGCTGCAGGAAATCGTTCGAAAATTTAGCGTGGGTGTTCAATTTTTTTTACCGACCGTTCGATCGCTTTGAGAAACCGTTCGAACGGTTTTTAAAAGCGTTCGTTGTCGTTTATTTTGCCGTTCGAACGGATTTTCGTTAAGGTACGTTTTCCCGTGTGTGGTCACATATATGTAAGAAAAACATTTAGACATAAACATGTACATATTATTAAACTTACTTGTATGATCGAAGCTTTGATGTAGATAGTTGGTTTATGGCTGCTACTGCATCCTCTTTGGTAATAAATTCACCCTGTTTCATGGTGTCTAGGATCTCCTTGCTGTGTGTGTACACCATTTGATCATACTGTTTATACTCCTTTATCTTATCCTCGGCAAAATCGAGGTCTCCCTCTGCATTCTTTTTTCCCACTAGTAGTATAGCGGGGAGTAAAATTATACCAGCAAATTTTACTGTCCACAAATCGGTTGATGGCCCCTCCCCCACTATCTTTTTTTGGCCTTTGTTGAGATTTTGACCCCAACAGGTGTGTTTATTGTACCAAATCCCAACTTATTATCTCTGGAATACCATAGATGTTGTAATTGGGTACAATAAACACACCTTGTGGTCAAAATTTCAACAAAGACCAAAAAAGATATTGAGGTCGGGGCCATCAAACGATTTGTGGACAGTAAAATTAGCGGGTATAATTTATACTCCCCGCCATACTACTAGGGTTGCTACCCCAAGAATATCGATTCTGCGTTCCAATTAGATAAAGGCCTCATATAAGTATATTGAATGACGGAGAAAGGTACTTGTAGTTGTTGGTTGATGCTTGGGAAGGATACGGGGTGTATAAGGAGTCTAGGTCGTTCGAAGACAGAGTACTGCGCCCAGCATAATTTCCAGATACGAGGTGGTAGCACGTCACCCACCCCATGTTCGAAGTGTGGTCGTGGCTGCCTTACGAGTTACGGTCTTTGCTCGAAGTGCGGACAAACACAGCGCCATCGCCTCTGGGAGTTAAAACGCCGTACTAAGAAGGGCTTTGCAAAGGTGTTAGATGAATTGAAAATAACTATCCCGAAGGCAAATTAGAGAAACACCTGCCTGCGATACGCTTTACCCTCATAAAAGAACAGCCTCGTTAAGCACCTTCAGCTCACTTTAGCGGAGGTACATATCGCTGTGGCCTATGCGCTACACTTTTCCACCTGAGAGGATTATTTAGCCGTTACTTGAGGAAGTTCCGTTCGCTGCATTGTTTTGTCTTTGTGAAATTAAGATAAGTCCCTTTCTCGCTTTTCTCGTAGGAAATATCAATCTTTAATCCAACTTTGCTCGCAGCTCTTTTCGAAGCTCTTTCCGAATTTGTTCCACGCTTTTTTCATCCTTGCCCAAAGCTTTATGGCGAATTTCAACCCTCATAGCCTCGTATTTTTCTGCTTCGGCAAGTATGAGAGTGAACTCAGAGTCAGACACTTTCTCATCACGCAAGGCTTTTGACACGAGATCACGAAGTGTATTTGCTTTCGCTCTAGCTAACATAGTGGTTTTCTCATGCTTAGAAACTTTTATTCCAAGATTTTTAGCCCCAACAGCTGTATAGGCTGAAATTACCCCACAGATCCCGCCAATAACACCGAGGGTTAGGCCAACCACAACACCAAAGCCGGAGAGAGCGACTACTAAGCCTCCTCCCGATAAAAGCACACTAAGGCTACCTGTGGCCACAGCGATACCGTGGACAATTCCCTGCGCACGGGCATACTTTTTACGTACGCCCTCATAGTGTTTTTCTTGGGATTCAATGCACGCAAGCGTTTCACACACCTTTTGCAGGCGAAAATTCTCTCCAGATAGCGTAGGATAAATCGGTGGTGCTGTCGGAAGGGTTTGAACCGAATAATCACTTGCCATTATATCTATAGCTTTGCTATGTATATAGCTATAGCTTACTCAATCTTCAATACGTAGCGTATAGGTCGACCATGGAAGTCTATGATATTGCCTTTCTCATCGCGAACTGTCAGGCGAAGGCTGTTTCTCATTGTCCCTAGAGCTCGGACTGCTTGGGGGTTGACTAGAGTATGTGTCATTTTTGAAAACACCTCACCTTCTTTGATCTCTAAGCTAGCCAAGACTTTCGACGGCTTTTCCTCGAGAAGTGAGAAGCCAGAATCCACCACATCGCAGTGGACATACGCAGTGTGGATATTTTGGAGCAACAGCTCTTGGTTACCTACTTTGAGTGATACACTCTTCCCCTCTTCATTACCTTCTACACCCAGCAGTGTACAGAGATTCTTACTGAACTGGATTGGTTTCTTAACTGTTATGTGCCAAGTCTCCCGTTTGTAGAAATCTATGATACCATCATTGACTGCGGGTCTTAAGGATCGTTGAATGCTTGCCATATTGTGGTGCCCCGCTTGGATAAGATATGGAAACCCCAGGAAATCCCACGTGAACGAAGCCTGCTCTGCTAGGTTCCACCAACTGTTCTCAAGAGTGATCTCGACTAGCGAAATATTATGGATAAGAAGCGGTTGATCAAAGTAGACCGTGACATTTAAGATCACCATATTAAACTTCAAGTTTGATATTAAAGGTATCAACTGTATGTATATGTACATACGTACACTTCAATACGATGCCTCTCGTTGTGTCAGACAAAGATGATGGTCTATCTGCCGAGGACATGGCGGAGATTGCCAGGGGCGGCCCAAGGCTTTCAAAAGCTGAGCAGACCGCTCTACTTGCCGATGAAAATAAGAGGATCGCAACACTGAATTCCAATCTGTTGGGGAAGTTCCGGAAGCGCTACCCAGAGGCCGACCCCCACCAGTTTTATGCATCCACGGACATAGATGGAGATAAATATTCGACAAGCGTTTTATTTCGAGACGGGAATTCTAGCTATGTGGTCTATGGCGATGATGTCTCCAAGCTACCTTTCACCATTCAAAAACGTATTGATGATGCACTGCACGGTATGAAGGGAGGTTTCCCATATACCCTACTGCTAGCGGACAAAGATAGGAAAATTCGCTTTCCACTAGCTGACAACATGTGGGGAAAGCCTTTTCAGCTAACCAATGTAGACATTTACGTCGACGACCATGGGTTCTTTGTTGCAAAAGTGCCAGACGTGTTTAGAAGCTCTGTTGTGGTTTATGGCGGTCGTAAACCTAACGGTGGAAAGGCTGTTGATGTGCACAAGTGGGTTGCAGGTCCCAATAGTTATTTCTGGCCCCAGAGAATGTGGGGAAAGCCTTTTCAGCTAACCAATCTAGACATTTACGTCGACGACCATGGGTTCTTTGTTGCAAAAGTGCCAGACGTGTTTAGAAGCTCTGTTGTGGTTTATGGCGGTCGTAAACCTAACGGTGGAAAGGCTGTTGATGTGCACAAGTGGGTTGCAGGTCCCAATAGTTATTTCTGGCCCCAGAGGGTTGTGGTATTTCGGTTGGAATGCTTAGAGATTTACCTCTTCGCGTTGCTGCCTTCCTCCGATTTCACATCTACTATACTACGAGGAGTATACTGCAGGAGATGCATGCCTCACTCCCTGGAACTCCTACTTGGATGCCGTACAACAATCCGCATATCAAATCCGCGTACAACAAAATATGTAGAGAATTCGGGATCCCCACCAAGGCAGACTTTCGGTTTCGAAAGGGGCGCATGGGAGGACTTGGACCGTCGTCCACGTGGTTGATTGCCCCAGACAATCGCTGGAGCACAAACCCCGCTTGGAACGACGATGCAGAGCTTACAGCGTTCCGTAGGAGAGACCCCGATGCGGAACTAGATGCTGGTAGGTCGCGCATAGAGAACCTAGAAGCAGCTGAACAGTGGAAAATGTTTGTGCCATCCAAGGCTAACATCCACTAAGGTTTGACAGTAGCTGGTCGTGGTCGGTTGAACCAAACTGTGGAAGCCTATGTCTACTGTGTGCTTGGAGCCCAGGCTGAAGTACGTGGTACAATCCTCGGTTCCACTGGTCAAGCAAATGAGAGCAGACGAATCTTTCATATCCTGCTGGAGGCCTCCATTGTGAACACCAATATTTCGGCTAGCATCAAAAGATACGAGGATGCCATTGGGAATGCCCACGTGCGGTTGAACTACGCGCTTGCTCCTGGTGTGTGGCTCCAGGTAGGCTACAATAACAACCTCAAGAATGCCCGTGAAGATATGAAGCTGGGTGCAAACGACGATGTAAATATGGATAGCAAAAAAACACCTCCTCCACCTATGCTAGGACCTCACCCAAAGAAAAACTTACCAAATGTTGCGAAGCATACTGCAATGCACGTGTCTCAGGTACAGCAACCTACCAACAGCAAAGTAACTGCGCCACAAGTCACAGCGCATGAGACCAATCTGGCAGTGGTATCGATTGCTGCAGCCGGAGCCGCTTGGTTGTTATTTCGCTAACGCGTTCGTCGTCCCGACTTATATCGCTCTACTACGAACACAACTACAGCTACAATCAACAGCCAGGCGTTCTTTGCCAAGAATCCTACGACCTCGCCTGCAGTGCGAAACAAGAAGCTAGCAATTGCTCCAACCATCCCAGGTAGAATCTGCCCCAGCTTTTTTCCTATTGCCTTCAAACCCTTACCGACACCACTTGCTACACTAGCCAGGCTCTTCGTCAGCATGGAAACTATGATACCAATCACAGCCCCAGCTGCTAGTAAGACGGAAGTAATTGTTACCCCATACTTCTTGAAAATAGCTTTTATCCTATCCCTCATCGACATATGCTCTTTGATGGTCTCATTTTCTTTCTCGAGTGTTTGAGTTTCCTCCACCTCAGATGTGGAAGGATCTTCGATTATAGCCTTATCCACCATAGTGTCTTTTACGAGGTCTTCGATCTTTGTATCGTTTTGCGTAAGAACTTCGTCACCCACTCCCATGGCAAGTTTGAAGCCTTTTAAGCCCGCTACGTCTTTGCGGATGCTACCATCCTGGTTGAATAACTGCTTTGGTTTTCCCCAACCACCCTTCTTTATGTTGCGAACCTCGATAAGAATATTTCCTTCCTTGGATGAGGATAATATTAACAAGTTTTCGTTCAGTTCTGGATATGTTTTCCTAAGATTGTTTAGACCAAGAATTTGAGCAGCTTCATTTGGATTTGTCGTGAATGAAGTCTCTTTGTTTGCTTCTGGTTGGCTACTTTCTCCATCAGTTGTCCCCATTTGGTGCATAGGTATTTTCTCGCCACCCTCTTCGTCTGAACCGGGTTAGAGTAGGCTATGCATGTAGTCGTCATCATCATCATCATCTGGAATTAACTGAGTCTCGTCAGTTGCGTCGATGTCCCCAATCAACCTCCATATTGAAGGCTTATATAAGCTTTGTTATATACACATTGAATATGATATCGTCAAAGTTAGTTCCCGCACAAGCACTCAGAGAGCCTCTTGGGCTCAAAGCTCGACGCATCACCTATAGACTCACTTTCACACCATCATGTGCCAACCCAGGAGAGACTCTCTACGTTTCTGTCCCAATTAGTGCGGTGTTGGTAGACACGTTCTTGAACCAGCTGGATTCAGCCACCTTACTTTCGCACACCGCCTCACGATTCAATGCCTCTTCACCTTCGCGCATCAACTCGCGATTCAATGCCTCTCTAGCACGGCGGTTGCTTTCTGCCAAGGCTTTTTCAGCAGCGACACGCTTGGGATCTTTTTTCTCAGTCGTCAGGGAGTTTGCAGTGATCCGATCCATCTGTTCCGCCATCTTGTTGCAGGGATTTATAGTGATCTGATCCATATTGTTGAGATATATCAATAGGTAGTATGTCTTCAATAGGTTGATTTATAGAAATAACTACGTCACCAGCTACGTGTAACGCGGCACTAGCTAGAGCCACGAAGCGTCCTGCTTTAAGAGACAACAAGCCCGCCGCAGCACAGATCTCGTTGCGAACTAGGCGGTCTTCGTGTAGGTCCTTAAGAAGGGCTTGTTGATCATCTAGAGTAACTAGGTGAGCAACTACACGAGTAGCTAGCCGCATTGCACCATCGACTAGACACTCTGTTATTTGCTTAGCTCGAACGGCCTGGTACCTTCTATGTAACCGCTCTACATCTTCCTCAGTTAGTCTAGAAATGTCTCCTAGAGAGAAATTTTCCCCTAGATATTCTTTTGTGGTACCTGTCACAGCCAAAATAGCAAGTTCTTCCCGATGATCCTTTTCAGAGGAATCGGTTACGATGGCATCCGAATTGATTGCCTCTGACTTGGGTGGACCTGTTAAGTCCTCACCTAATATGGCAGCTATTTCGTCATCCATGATATACTTCAGGTGCAGGCAGCTCTAATACGACTGCAAAGGGATGTCTTAAACAAAAGCATATGCGAGCAAACTTGTGGGCCTGGAGCTCCGAGACCAACGTCTTTTTCTCATCCACCTCTACGCCTCCGCCGTAGTCCTCGAAGAGCCTTTTTCCATCCAGAGCTGACGCCGTATGAAAGGCCACTACCATGGCTACGTTTTCGCGGAAAGGTTTGCAGATACTCGTGAGTTGTTGGGTGAGCACCCAAACAGAAATACCAATGTGACGAGCAGAAAAGGCCAGTTCCACGAGCTTGTCAGTTCTTCTTTTTACATCCTTTGAGGCAGCACAATCGTCGAGGATGAGTAGGGTATTGGTCCCTTTCCAAAATGTGGCACAAACATGCAGTGCGGCATTGATAGCATCCTGCGGAGGTGACATAACAAAGAAACGAGGGTCTCGATGGGCAAATCCACGATAGGTTTTGCTGTGGGCATATGTGGGACAGATCAATACTATGTAGTCGAACTTGCCACGAAATGCACCACGAAGCTGCTCCACGAGAAAAGCCGTTTTTCCACAGTTTGTAGGTCCTACTACGAGGGCATTGAATGGGATATGTTCTACCAAGGCATCCATGTTAATATGTTATATTCTGTAGGGCTCCATTCAATACCGTGAGCTGAGCATCTGCCAGTACGAAGATGTGCATGTTTATAGTGCCAACGATTTTATCTGCAATCCTATGAATACGGATGTCGATGTCTTTTCCACTACCCATTTGGCCCAAGCCATCACCATGGACAACTGGATCCTTTGCTGTGCGACAGTCAACCAGGATGGCAAATTTGTTTTGGTAGAATTTCCATGGGGTCACTTGCGGAGCTTGTCCCTGTTTGTCTTCCAGATGTGCAATTGGGACAAACCATCCCTTGACAGCCTCCCAGAAGTCTGGTGGTAGCATACCTCCTGGGAAGAGACTATTTGGAATTCCATTGACATCTATCTCGACCTTAGAAATACCTGGATTGGCAAATGCCTCGCTGTCCCGGGTACCTGCGGTGTGTGGTGCCACGAAGAGGAGAAGTAGTCCAGCAAAGGATCGCCGTGTGACGTTGACATTCTGAGACACCAGAGTATCGGACACCTTGTTGATAGGTACGGTTTTGAAGTGAACAGCGTGGTTGAACAGGAAGACAGCGCCTGTTAGACTAGGCGAAAAATTCAAGAAGTCCAATATTTAGAGTGCATGAGGCATTTTTTAGTAAAAGTTGGCGACAGGTGTCTTCTTGTGTGATTTTTGACGCTGAATCCGAATTTCGTGGTCGCCAACGCTGATTTTCCGTTTTTAGCGGGAAAATGACGTCATAATGATTGACAGTTAAAGTGACATTGTCTTTCTTGTACGTTTTTATTTCCAAACCGCAAAACGTCATTATGTTGTTGTGAATTGAAAAAAAAAGCTCAAAACGGAAGAAAAGAATAAGATTTGTGTAGAGCACGAATTTACCAATTCAATAAAAAAAATATATGTAAAGACCAAACCCTTATAACCGGAAATGCAAGCATAAAGTCGGATTTCCCTCAGTGCTGTTTTTGTGTCTAGTGAAGGTGGCAATTTTAGTCTTATAAAATTCTAGTAAACTTTTAGCAACTAGCAGAGCAAAATACTTATTTACAATTTGAGTTTGAAACTATTTTAAAACGTTTTACAATATTAGGGGGCGTTACATTTCATATTTACAAAAATATGAAAGAATGTTGGCGGCGCCCTGGCTGTTTTGATTCAATGAAATGAAATTTCTAGTCGCGCTTGTCTAATTTGTAAAAGATATTTGAAAAGCTTTATTGCTATCTTGATATAATATATTACACCTTTTCAAAGGAAAATATGAAGAAGACTTGAAATAAATTTGCGATAATAAATTTCCATCGTCTGATTTAGGAAACTTTTAAGTTCATTAAATGTTAACTTTTAAGTTTTTAAAATTGAAACTTTAAAATTGAATCTCGATTGAATTTGGTTATTACGCGAGTAATACATCTGCTTCTATTTTTTAAAGTGAGGATTTTTCTGGCATCATTGTCTCGCCAGTGTTTGTTTACTTAATTAGTCGGCGTGGGAAATCTCTTCTATCAGTTTTCTTGTTTGCTTGGTCTTTCACGTTCGAGCTGCAACGATGGATCCCGTTTTAGCGTTAAAAAGACCTTCAGAAGTCGATTTAAAGGCGTGTATTTTCTGCCAGCGGCGTCATAGAGATGATAATTTGAGAGCGGCTTATGACTATAGCAGAACCGTAGTTCGCGAGGCCATGAATTTGCGGACCAAGTGTAGAGATGTCGAGAACAGGGAAACAATCAGTCGGCTGGAAGAAATCATAGGTAATACTGAGGTTTCAATTGTTTGGCATGCCAAGTGCTATTCTCTGTTTACAAGCAAGGATAAAATTCAGCGCTTACAGCAAAAGTTTGACAAAAGTGATGCGACTGCTGAACTGATCTCAAGTCCGCGTAGTAAGACGCGCAGCCAAACAGAACAGGTCGACTGGGACAAATGCGCTTTCTGTCAGGTTCACACGAAGGAGCGCTTATCGTCAGTTATGACATTTAAGATGAGTGAACAAATTATCGACATTGCTAAGTTTAACTATAAACTACGCGTTCGATTAGCGGGCGTGTCGGATCTAATAGCGGCCGAAGGCAAGTACCACCTATCATGCTTTAGTGCATTCAAGAGATCCAGGGATAAGATAAAGAGTGAAATGAAAGACAATGACTTAGCATTGGTTTGGCTGCGCGGGGAATTAGAGTATGCGGCTGACAAGGGCCATGTTATCAAACTTAATGATGTATGGGATAGATATACCACTCTGGCTGAAAAGGCGGGAATTACGATCCCCCCTTCTTTTATAAGTCGCAGGGCAACATTCAAAGATAAACTCATGCATTTGGTTGGGGACATTGTAGAGTGTGTGCAGTCACTTGATAGGGGGCCTTCTGAGCGACACACCCTGCTCATTCCCAAGAAGTGCGTCAACATGGCTCTGTCCCAGATAGTAAGTCAGAGTCCAGCTGACGAAGATGACGAATTGCACGCTCTGCCAGGTTATCACCAACAAGATGGCGATATATTTCTGTCGCTTGTTCATGTTGCGCTGAGGATACGCGCTGACCTAAGAGAAACCCCTGGTTACCAAGGGCTGAATATCAGCGCGCTCGATGCCAGTGATTGCGTTCCCGAAAGTCTGCAACTGTTTTTACATCTTTTGTTCGGCGGTGAACGACTTCTAGACGAGGAAACGATCGAGGAGAAAGAGGCTGAGGTGCGTAGCAAAGCGGTTGCTGTTGCTCAAGACATCGTCTACGGAGTAAGCAATGGAAAGAAATGGACACCCAAGCACATTGGACTAGGGAGCACCCTTCACCAAGTCACAAGGTCCAAAGATCTGGTAAAACTTTTCCACAAGGCAGGCCACATTCTGAGTTACGACCAAATTCTTCAAGTTGACACAGGTTTAGCTGAGAGTGTTCTAAAGACTTTAGATGAAGAGAGTGGTACTGTAATTCCGCCAAATCTGGTGCAAGGCAGGTTTGTGCACTTCTCTGCCGATAACATTGACATTTTAGATGAAACGATGGACGGTAAAAACACATTTCACGCAACACAAATTGCCGCATGGCAACGCGGGACGGAAAATATGTCATTACTTGACGGTGTAAGTCCGTCCAAGAAACGCAGCCTTAGTGTTCCGGAATCGTTAGATAAGATTGAAGCGATTGATGTGAGAAAAAGCAACCCTGTCTTTATCAAGGCAGTTAAAACGACGTGGTATGTGGCTCAAGACAACAAAGGAGCTAAGCAAGCTGCCAAAGCAACGGATTTGGCATTGAACATGTTACGATGCAAAGGCGTTATCAGTAGGGGATGGACGGGGTTTAACCAGTCGTTATCACGAGAAGAACAACCAGAAGTAACAAAGGTGGGGTACATGCCAATCATTCAAGCACCCGCGCACGAAATGGACACCTTGAACACAGTCGTTAAGAAATGTATGCATGTGTCCGCCGCGCTTGGACAGCGCTACACTATTATCACCGTAGATCAAGCGCTGTACTGCAAGTTAGTCGAGTTGAAATGGCAAGTTCCACAATATCAAGAGAGACTTGTCGTACAACTCGGCGGTCTCCATATATCTATGAACTTTCTTAAGACGATTGGAGATCATATGAAGGGATCGGGGCTTGTTGATTCGTGGGTGGAGAGTGATCTCCTTGGACCAAATGCAGCTGAGCATGTGATGAACGGCAAGGCATATAAAAGAGCAATGCGCGCGCATAAGATAACACTGCAAGCATTATGGCGCATGTTGATGCCGTTGTTACTAAGATCTTGTGAAAGGTCGAACGCTGATCTTGCTCGGCAGATTTCGCATCTATTGTCTTCAGCGCAAGTCAATGAGCTGATTACATCTTTGAAGTCCCCAGAATTTCAAACGGTGTTTGATGCGTTCGTGGCGCAGAAGTCTCAGGAAAATGTAAACTTTCAGTTTTGGTGGAGCTATATTGAGATGGTGTCTACCCTACTTGATTTTACCCGCGCGCAACGGGAGGGCAACTGGGAGTTGTATTTGGATAGCTTCCGCTGCATGCTTCCACACTTTTTCAGATACGACCATCTGAATTACGCCAAGTGGGGATCGGTTTTTATCGCGGATATGGAGCAGCTGCCGCATGAAGTTCTACAGGAGTTCCAGAAGGGTAACTTCGTTGTTAAGTGGAGCGAGGGCAAGTTCAACGAGGTGAGCGCTGACCACAGTCTTGAGTGGCTGAACGGAATCGGTAAACGAGGAGGTGGAATCGTCGGCATAACCAAGACATCTTCAGCCTTGAGCAGGTGAGTTGAAGAGCTTGGTTTATAATACATATTTATTTAGTTCCTGTACTGGATGGCATATTAATTTATTATGTTCTCTTTTAAAAAATTGGAATTTCCTAGGTGGGCCCTTTCATATAATTTGCGGTCGGAGATAGCCGAGAAAACTCATGACATGTTTGGACTACTACAAGAAGACACGTTTTCTCACAACGAGTCTGCACCAGGGAGGATTCTTCGCGACAATAAGGATGAGGAATCACTGGTTTCCGTCTTGGAGCAGCATAACTTGTTTTCACCGACATCTCATCCAGATTGTCTTTATAACATTGCTACCAAAGATCTTGTCACCGACAAGATTCAGGAGTCACTATTAGGCGCGAAAGATCTAGGACAGAAACAGGTCAAAGTTTTTGTGCAGCAACGGTTGATTGCACCGCTTCAACAGGCACAGCAACCTAATGACGAACAAGAGAAAACCAAGGTTCAGTTCTCGGACGCAATGCACAAGAACAATGCTCTTACTTTCGACACATTATATCAAGTCGTCAAAGGAAGTAAAGAGAAGGAAAAGAACACAATTTTACGGGCAGACAGGAGTGTTTTACAGCGTCTTATCGTTGCTTATGGAGCTGGTCGACAAGTAGATTTGCTTAATGTCCTTTCGCACGAGTTAATGCCAGTTCCGATATCACTGGCAGAGACGAATGGTAAACTTAGAACCGGCCAGAAAGCGCTATTGGCTGATGTTCTTACCAAGGGAATGGAGTGTCCGAATGCGATCGAGTTGCAAGGGAGTGCGTGCTTGCTGATAGACGGAATGGCGTTAGTGGCAGCAATAGGAAAGCCTGCCGACGCCCAAACGTTCGGAGCCTATGCAGATAGCTTCCAAGCTGCAGTATTAAGAGCAGGTTTGCATTATCAGCAGATCCACGTAGTGTTTGATAGATATGATAAGAGTTCAATCAAAGCAGGCACGAGAGAACGGCGTACCAGAAATATTCGCCCCATTCGTCGTGTTATTGAGAACAAGCACGTTCCGCTCCCGAACAACTGGTCAAACTTTTTAGCTTTACCAGAGAACAAGGCAGACTTGGCCAGATTCGTATCCGAGCATTTGATTACAAACGCACCGCAAGACAAAGTCATTGTTGTCGCTGGTGGATTCACAGATCGGAAAGAAGCGCAGTCGTCTAACCAAGTGGTTGATCCTTCAGTGTTTTGTGCAGATCACGAAGAGGCCGATACTAGACTGATTCTACACTCCATCGCCAACAATTGCGACACGGTAGTTGTGTCGGCAAGAGATACCGACGTACTTTTACTTCTAGTGGCGCATTCGCCGAATATTCCAGCTGCAAATGTGTGGATGATGGCTGGAACAGCGGCCAAGCGCAAGTTCTTTAATATCACGGCTATTAGCGACAATCTCCCGGCAGGATCACTGTCCGCGCTCCTCCCTTTCCACGCGCTGACTGGTTGCGACACAACATCGTATATCTGCAACCACACCAAAGTGTCAGCGTGGAAGATCTTTATAGAGAAACACCACCTTCTCGCGTCGCTAGGTGAAGGAGAGGTGACGGTCAACAAGATCAGGGATGCCGAGAAGTTCATCTGCGCAGTTTACAAATGTGGGAACATTGAATCTGCGAACGATGCACGGGTTCTTCTATTTTCGAAGACCGCGAAACCCGAAGCATTACCCCCGACAAAGGACGCACTGGAGCTGCACATCAAACGCGTGCACTACCAAGCACTGATATGGAAACAAGCTTCATGTCAGCAACCTTCCCTGCCAAACCCAGACGGAATGGGATGGGTGACAGATGGCGACAGTAAACTTGTTCCACTCCTTATGACAAAGGAACCTATCCCGAACGCATGCAAGGAGATCATATGCTGCTCTTGTAAAAGCGGGTGCACGACTCTGGGCTGTGGCTGCAAGAAAGCAAAATTGTTCTGTACTGGCGTTTGCAGCTGCTCTGCGAACCAAAACATTTCCTGCAAGAACAAATGCGAGAAGTAAACAGTGTAGTGCAGCGTTGCTACCATACCAGCAAAATGTACGAGTTTTCATATTATTTCGCCTCCCGGGCGCACAATATTGCTTTGTAATTAAGCAGTAGTATATTCGGCATTTTTCTCACGTTATTTAGACATTCAATGATAACCTACAGTAGGATTTATGATCGCCTATGACGTCACCATATGACGTCATGAGAACCCTTAATTTATTCATTTTTCTCGCAATCAACAAAAACATGAAAGATATTTGTGATTCAAGATTCAAATGTGATGAAATTCGATAAGAAATGTCCTCAAACGTTTTAAATCTTTTAACTTCAGATTTACTATTGCGCAAAAGTTGTGACGTCATTTTCCCGCTAAAAAACGCAAAATCAGCGTTGGCGACAATACAATTCGGATTCAGCATCAAAAATTACATAAAAACGCACCTGTCGCCAACTTTTACTAAGAAATGCCTCATGACTTACGATTTTCCGAAATCTCGCCTAGTCTATGTAGTATATGCGTCCTGTGCTTGCGTGGCGAGAGTTTCGTTCTCAATGACCACATACTCCATCTGGATATTGTCGAGCTTGTATGTGCCTATCTTGGTGGAGTCCGATCCAACCACTATGTCGACAGCAGGTGCTAGAGTCAACTCAAATGAAATAGTGTCACGTAGGGCGTGGGGATACAGAGCTCCATGTTGTGTCAGAATGTCAACTTCCAGTGGGATTCAATATTTCGATCCATATGCAGCCAGGGGCGCATTTTCTCCAGCATTCAAAGAGCTTGCGTCACCAGCCTTCGAGCGTAGCTTGTTCACGTTCTCTACCTGAATATCTTGTTGAATCCGAGATGTTCGCTCCTTGGTATGAAAATATAGATCGGAATATACCTGTAGTAGATCTGGCCGAGGAAGGTCCTCTATTATCTCAGCTCCCATTTTACAAACTCGACGCGAGACCAGACAGCGTCCAACATTTTGCACCACCCTGTTGTTGGCGTGTCCACCAGACAACACAAGGTCAGCCAAGAGTGCAAGGCTACCTGGGATCAAGACAATGTTTTCTCCTAGTGCACTGGAAAACTCAACCGATTTCCATAGTATGTAAATAATTTGGAAATAGTTTGGAAATTTATTGTAAATCTAAATTTCCAAGAAAAACGGACATTTCCAAGGTATGGACTTCACTGGAAATAAGTTGGAAATCAAGTGCAATGGGAGCGAAGGTTGTTTGGAAACAATTTGGAAATAACCTCGATTCTTTGGAAGTAGTTTGGAAATTGTATCGATATATCTTTGGAAATACATTGGAAATCATAATTTAACTTACTTGAAAATATTTTGGAAATCAATCTAGTTTTTTGTTGCCATTTTACTGGGCCTTATTTGGAAATGGTTTGGAAATACGAACAAGAGGTTTGGAAATAGTTTGTAAATTAAAACATATTAATTTGGAAATAGTTTGTAAATTCAAGCAGATTAATTTGGAAATAGTTTGTAAATACGAACGAGAAGTTTGGAAATAGTGTGTAAATTCAAACAGATTAATTTGGAAATAGTTTGTAAATACGAACAAGAAGTTTGGAAATAGCTTGTAAATTCAAACAGATTAATTTGGAAATAGTTTGTAAATTAAAACATTAATTTGTAAATAGTTTGTAAATACAAACAGATTAATTTGGAAATAGTTTGTAAATACGAAAAAGAAGATTGGAAATAGATTGTAAATTAAAACATTAATTTGGAAATAGTTTGTAAATTAAAACATTAATTTGTAAATAGTTTGTAAATACAAACAGATTACTTTGGAAATAGTTTGTAAATACCAATTATTAGATGTAGATGTACATGTAGGTGTGATTCCATTAACAGTGCCCCTGGGATATAAGCGAAATACCGTGTGACTGTTTTGGTACCCATTTGAGGAGGCATTTTAGTCCTAAATAGACCCGGCCTAAGTACTGATTTAAAAAAACAGTGGAATCAATTTGATTTTTTTGGGGGGAGGGGGGCTGAAATAGCCCCACAAATTAGCTATTTTGGTACCCATTTGAGGAGCTATTCTGGATTCAGTATATCATAAGAGGGCTGATTGGACGCAAACAAAATGTCTACATGTATATTGGACCATTTAATGCACTTTTGGGAAGATGGTCAGAATTAAGACTGAAATTCACCCACACTGAAATGTACGAATTAAGATAACAAAGTTGGTAAGCTTTGTAATTATTCATATTTAATTGTATCATGACTTTCTTTTACATTTGAAATTGTTAATATAATATTCGAATAAATAACAGAACAGTATGAAATGATAAATTATCAATAGAACAGAGTCTAACATATATAAACATTTAAATACAGTAAATAACAGACTTATATACATAATTCAATTTACCCTCAGGTGCAGCACTGCATTAACAATTTACTTTCAATTAATATCCTGATTTACTCTGTAGATATATTCAACTTGCTTTTGCCACTAGATATAATGATCATATGGTACTTTAATCATCAACAACAATTTATTTGTAGCAAGAAAATTACATCAAGAATGAAAGATTTAAACTAAAATTTAGATAAAGGCAGTAAGTTTCTCGTTCTAATTGTATAAACACTATTAAAAAGGCTGCAACAAATGTTTCTTTAACATTGTACAAATCATGTACAGCATATGTTCCCTGTTTAAAAGCAGGCTTGTGAATGAAGACAATAATGCTATACATGTAGTGAAACTACAGTAACTACAATACTGTCACTTTATGCCAAATATATCAAAGGCTCTCTTTTTTGGAGCATTTAATTTTGTTTACTGTGCTTTCCCCCTTTTGTTTCTCTCAGGCTAAAAAAAGTCATATATCATTGCATTATCAGATGAAACCCTTTTACTATTGAGTCATGTTTGACAAAAACATAAGATAAATGAACCTTCAGGTAGGACCAAAGGTTCAAATTCTTTTTTTTTTAAGCTACACATAGTTGCATCACAATTTAAGAGTTGTACGATATGTTATTCTAAAAGACTTGAAAAGAGTAAATTGAATTCATTCTTCAAGAAAAAAAAACATTCCGATTCAGATGTTTTAAATGAAAACTCATGGCTACTGTCAGTCCTTGTGGATTTCCCACAAAAAAATCAACACATCCTGTTTAGATCACAACTAAATTATCTCAAATATTGTCGGGAATTTGGATATGTTGCATGTAATTACCAACTTTATTCCTTCACAAAGTTAAAACAAACATTATGTATTTTTTTAGAAATCTGATCATAGCCTGATTTTCAGATGGTACAAGGTTATCCGTACACTTCCTTCTCCTCGCCGTCTGATGGCCTTTGGCAGAAACAGTGTTCCTGATGTCATTTTCATCAGAGTGAATGTTTCATTTTTAGAGAATTGAGGTATTGAGTTTGAAGGTGAAACCAATAAGGCGGAAGATACGGACAGACTTGATAGAACAGAGAGGAACTGGTAGTGGGATCTCCCTCCTCCCTAGTGCGTTTAAAAAAAATATTTCTAAAACATTACTGTAGATCCCATTTTCTCCCCCCCCCCCCCCTAATATTTCTGGACATTTCACCCTCTATACATATTTTAGCCGTTTCTCCCTCCTCCCTGTTCTGTTCCTCACACCTCTTGACATGGCTTTGGAGAAAGCGTGCAAAACTTTCGGCATTTACGAATTATTTCCCGAAAAGAGAAATGCATTATTATCCTTCGTTTGCCGGAAGAACCTTGGCCACCATACAATGTAGCTGCATATATAGGTGACGACCAGGTCGAAAATCTATATATAGCCTTCTACAACTTCTACAGCTCACACTTTCATGCACTGCAGAATATATTCTACAGCTTCAAACTTATTGAAACAGAAGGTGGAAAAACATATTGCCCTCAGACATGTACCAGGAAAATCAGATAGGAAACGCTATCAATACCGCGATGTTTATTAATCTACATACATGTACATACAGGTTAGGGTTTTGAAAAATCACTACCGGAGAAAAACACTCGGATGCAAGGGCGAGATACCAACACATTTGACTCATATATCATTATATGCTGATATGGCGCCGCTACCGGGGATCGAACCTAGGCCACAGACGAGAACCACTGCGCCACTGTTTTTGCATAGTAAGTTCGTCCATGAAATACTCATTTACTTTTTGTTAGTAATATCAAGGGACCTGCTGATCAACATATCTACTTGAAGGTAAATTAGGAATTACTTTAATTAAAACTGACTTACCGTCTAACATCTTCGAACTGTACTTAGTGTTTTGTTTTCCTCCAAATATACCAGCCCATAAATAGCCATTCACGGTTCAATCGACGTCTTGATGAGTTCTTAGCTTGGTTCCAAAACTCTTAAACTAGCTAACCTTGTGTAAATCCATCGAAGACCGCTCAGAACTGCGTAAATATTCATCGATCATGGACGTGGAACCGTTGAACTTCGTTCGACCGCCGAAACCTGATATACTCATGAGCGTTGCCGCTGACCGAGTTACAGTACTGTAGTTACCAGTCTCTACTTGCGCACCAGGAGACACGGTTGTACTCGTGGAACATTGATCTTCCGGGTTATTCTCATGATATTATTTCGTACTTTCGAATTATTTTCACCCATTAATACATAAGCATTTACATGCTAACTTCCTCACAAAGTAGAGACTATTTAAATAGTTATCCGCATATACCGTGTAGCGCGAACATTTTGCGGGTTATAATTTTCGCGGATTTTGCGGATTGCCTCTATCGGCAAAAATAAGTTCCCGCAGAAAAAAAACTCCCGCAAAATAATACTCCTCAAAAATTTACCCCCTTCAGTCAAATAAACAACTCTGCTTTTTCGATATAAACTTACATTACTGAGACGATATTGGACTAAATAGTAACTATTTCCGAGCTTTGCATGCGTAAATAGTTTTTATCTAATAGAAACAAAACTACCATTGCATTGCCGTTCAAATGTCTGTGGTACAATGTATGTACAGCAACGGCATCTTAAAGCAAGTGAATACATTCTTCAGTAATAGAATCCGGTATACCGTAATGCCGGTGAACCAGAATTGTCTCATATTTGTTCCAGTATACCTGGAGACAATACTCTGCTAATCTAAGTAGTTATTATTTTGTATTTCATCATGAGAAAGTTGATAATTTTGGGCTTGACAGTGTCCCTTTAATATAAAGTTATAAGCTTAGTTAGGGCGGGCTGCACAAATTCCGGATGGATAAATTAACTTCAATATACTATAGACTGACATCCCGATAAGCAGAACCGTTTCTTCTCTTCACACGCAAAATATAATAACTTATATTAAGTAGTATAGTAACTAGCGGTTCTGGCCCACGTTGTATTTTTATTTATTTTTTCATCTAATGGACATCCTCACTTCGTTCAGCCCTCACTTCGTTCGGGGTCCATTAGATGAAAAAACAAAAACAAAATGCAACGTGGTCCAAAACACGCTAGTTACGATACTACTATAGTTCATTTATTGTATTTATACATTATATTAAATGATCGGTTTCTACCGCTTTTTCCGGATTAAAGCAGTTTTGTTGTACTATTTTTTAATCATATTTTTACATTTCAACGTCATATTAGAGAAACGTGTTTATAAGGTATTATTTACTACTATAGTTCATTTATCGTATTTATGCATTACGTTAAAGGATTGTAGTTATAGGTATTATATCAGGGCTAAGCATATATTAACATTTGTTCGAACACTTGGTTTATAGTGAATTTATTGTATTCTGACACCCTATTAGAGGAGTGGTGCTATTAGGTATTATAACGTATATTGTCATAATCATTATTTACTATTATAGTCCATCCATCATATTTCTACACCATATTAGATCAAGGTATTACATTTCAAAACCCTATTAGAGGAGTGTGATTACTAGGTATTATAACATATATTATCGTAATCATTATTTACTACTATAGTCCATTCACCATACTTCTATACCATATTAGATCAAGGTATTACATTTCACCGTCCTATTAGAGGAGTGTGGCTACAAGTTTATTACATCATACCATGGCTGAGCATACACCAACATTTGTTCGAGTACGTCCTTTAAAGAACTATTTACGTGGATGGAAGATGGATATTCCTGATGATAATCCTATGGGAGCGGATCCAGCCGTTTTCCTTGCCGGTGTACGTAAACAAACTACCGAAAAGTTTAAGGAAGAACTACGAAACCACAACACCTTTAAGGCCCAATTAGCTTTAAACATAACTTTCGTACTTGATAAACCTGATGGTTACGTATACGAGACAGCTACATTTTATAGCAAACAATCTGTTTTGATCGACGACGCTGGTATCCGTGAGGTAATAGTAGAAGCACATGCTCAGATATATGACCAAATTGAGAAGTGGATCAGTCGTGGATCGAATTGGGTCGTAGATAGAGTCAATATTCTATGGTTAAACATCGCCAGATACCAACCACTACGTGGAGGTTCGTATTTACCACTACCTGAAGAAATAGCGAATAAGAAAGCTGTGATCAATGTAAACAACAAAGACGATCGCTGTGCACTTTGGTCGATATGTGCAGCAATGTTTCCAGTTAATAAGCATCCTCAAAGGACATCGAAGTATCGAATAGATATGGTGAAATCCAACGGGGTGGACTCACCAACACCAATCTCACAAATACCACTTCTAGAGAAGCAAAACGACATTTCTATTAATGTATATGGATGGGATCCAAAGGAAAAGTGCTTAATCATATATCATATCTCAAAGAAGACTTTTTCGAAGTACATCCATCTACTACTTATAGAAGACCCAAAGAGTGGTAAACAACACTATTGCTGGATAAAGGACTTCAACAAACTCCTATTCGATCAGACAAAGTACGAACATAGGAAACACTTCTGCGAACGATGTCTGCATGGATATTCCAATGAAGCTCTTCTTGAAAAGCATATTACAGAGTGTAATGGTATCAATGACAAAGCCATACGCATTGAAATGCCTACCAATAAGAACAACGAAGTCTCATTCCAGAATATACACAAGCAGCTCAAAGTAACCTATATTATCTATGCAGATTTCGAGGCATTAACCACTAAGATCGAAGGACTTGCTCAAGACTCAAAGAAGAGCAACACGCTTAAAACGGAAGAACATATTCCATGTGGATTTTGCTATATAGTTGTACGTTCTGATGGTTATAGTGAACCACCAGTACTATATAGAGGTAGGGATACTATCGAACGTTTTCTACAATGTATGCAAAAGGAAGAGGCGAAGATCAAAGCCCAAAAAGCTAAACCACTATGCATGTCATGGGAAAACTATAAGGCTTATAATAGCGCAACAATTTGTCATATCTGTCAGAAGCCATTGGTTGGTGATAAAGTACGTGATCATTGCCACATCACAGGCGAGTTTAGAGGTGCCGCACACAATACCTGTAATCTAAAATTACGTGCTTTTCCTACCATCCCAGTCGTATTCCATAATCTTCGTGGATATGATGCTCACCTAATAATGCAATCCATATCCATAACATTAGGTAAGATATCTTGTATTCCAAACAATATGGAAAAATATATTTCATTCTCACTTGGTAACCTACGATTCATTGATAGCTTTCAATTTCTACCATCATGTCTTAGTACATTGGTATCGAGTTCAGAATCAGACACATTTCAACAAATTGTAAAATATACATCTAATCAAGAGAAAGCCAATCTATTAACTCGTAAAGGAGTATATCCATATGAGTACATGGATGCGTGGGATAGATTTGCAGAGACTTCTCTACCACCTAAAGATGCGTTCTATAGTAAACTAACTCTAGAGGACGTATCCGATGAAGATTACGAACATGCAATAAGAGTTTGGAATGTATTTGATTGTAAGACATTAGGTGATTATCATGATCTTTATCTACAAACTGATGTACTTCTTCTAGCAGATGTGTTCGAGGACTTTCGTACAACATGTATGCAAAACTATGGATTAGATCCTGCACAATATTATACGAGTCCAGGACTTTCATGGGACGCTTTATTAAAGATAACTGGAGTGAAACTCGAACTATTAACTGACTATGACATGTATCTATTCATCGAGAGAGGTCTACGTGGTGGTATATCCATGGTATCACAACGTTATGCCAAAGCGAATAATAAAAACGTACAGGATTTCGATCCAGAAAAACCAAATAGCCACATATTATATCTAGACGCGAATAACTTATATGGATGGGCCATGAGCCAATATTTACCAACAGGAGGATTTGAGTGGTATACACCAACAGAAGAACAAATAAGCAATCACGCAATAGATTCAGATAAGGGTTATATCCTTGAAGTTGATCTCGAATATCCTCGAGAACTTCACGATACGCACAACGACTATCCACTAGCTCCCGAGAGAATTCAGGTGAATAAAGATTTGTTCTCAGAGTATCAGACCGATCTATTTGAGGAACTATATAAAGGTAATGGATCTTTGAAAGTAGAAAAACTTGTACCTAATCTATATAACAAAGAACGATATGTGCTCCACTACCGTAACCTACAATTGTATCTATCTCTTGGTATGCGTTTGATAAAGATCCATAAGGCACTACGGTTTGACCAATCACCATGGATGGAACCATATATACAAATGAATACTGAGTTACGAAAACAAGCGAAGAGCACCTTCAAGCAGGATCTATACAAATTGATGAACAATAGCGTATTTGGAAAAACGATGGAGAATCTACGTAAGCGTGTAGATATCCAATTAGTGCGTGCATCAGAAGGAAACAAACTACAACGTCTATTGAATAAACCTAGTTATGCTCGATCCACAATTTTTGATGATGATCTTGCCGCGGTACATAACTACAAAAGTAAGCTATTGCTGAACCGCCCCATATATGTTGGAATGTCAATTCTAGATCTATCAAAGCATCTGATGTATGACTTCTACTACAACGAGATCAAGAAGCAATATGGGCAACGCTGTAATCTACTTTATACCGATACCGACAGTCTATTACTACACTTTAAAACTGAAGATATCTATGCAGACATGGCAACTCATAAACATCTATATGATACTAGTAACTACAGCAAAGACCATCCGCTGTATAGTATCGACAACAAGAAAGTACTTGGTAAAATGAAAGACGAATGTGGAGGTATTCCTATAGTCGAATATGTTGGACTACGATCTAAGCTCTATTCTATATTGAGAGTAGATGGCGATGAGATTCGTAAAGCTAAAGGTACCAAGAAGGCGGTAGTGAAACATCGTATTCGTCATGAACAATATAAAGAGTGCTTGATGGATAAGAAAGTATTCAAACATGGAATGAATATGCTTCGAAGTGAAGGTCATAAGATGTATGGTATACATATGAACAAAGTATCTCTATCACCATTCGATAGTAAGAGATGTATTTTAGCAAACGGAATAGATACAATAGCCTACGGTCATGGAGACTTTTTTCCAGATAATGAAGAAGTAGCCGATTTTATTAGCAATATAATATCGAACGCAATCGATACACTATCCTACAATCGTAAAAACGTCATTACAGAGGATGAAGATATGGACGACTTTATTCGTGACTTGCTTCTATCTTAGAATACCTTTTGGTGGTAGTTCTGTATCTGGTGGTATCACTTGTATCTCTTCACGAACGAACCCTCGCTTTGGTGCATCTTTTCCTAAATAGTATAGAACAGGTTGATTTGATGATACCACACTTCGAGAAATATAATATGTCTGTAAACTCCATACAGGATCAGTTGCTCGTTTTACTCCACCTTCCAATTCTCCCGGTGAGTATAGATATCGAACTAAAACATCGAATGGTAGTCGCTTTTCTTTCAATCCAATAATTCGAGAATATGTAGGAGTCTTTATGTTTACTTGTTGTGCCTCTATAGAATTTGAAGGTTCCTTACCTGTTAGTCGAGTAACTTCATTGTTCATAGCCTTGATAACATCAGGAAGCCTCAATACCCATTCTCTACTACGCGCATCCGATCCTTCAGATGTAAGTACCATCTCTTTTGCATATTGATATCCAAATAATCTTTCAGCTATCGTTCTATTTGCTCGTTCGACAAAACTTTGTGCCCTATGATGACCGGCTTCACCTCGTTGAACTTTTGTACCACGTAGTTCTAATGTTTCAGACATACGTCCCATGAATTCTCTACCAGGATCAACTTGCAATGTTTTTGGCCATTCTAGTGGACTACGTTTGTAGATTCGATCAAATGCTGCAGACACTTCACCACTATCTTTCGATGCTAAAGGTTCAGCCTCTTTATATCTAGAAGCTACATCGATTACCACTAAAGCATACTTATATAGTTTCCTTCCACGTCCAGGTCGATCGTGAGGTAGAAAGATCAAATCAGCTTGATGAACTTCATTAGGTTTCGATACAGTCCAATGTGGTCGTGGAATATAGTGTGGTGGTGATAGATATATTTGCCACATGGCTTGTTTCTCTAACCAACCCTTAGCTACATCTTCCGATACCTTTGCAGCCACCGATAACTTACCAATTGCAGCATAACCTTTCCAATAGCCCATAGGACCATAGAAGATATTCGCAAGTTTAGCATCCATTATATATCTATGTATTCTAACCTTCAACAAGAAGAAAAAAGAAAGAAAAAAAAGGAATAAGAACTTATCTAACCAACTAGTTCTTATTCTTTTTTTCTTTTTTAGTATCTCATCGATCGTAAAAATTCTCGTTTTTTAAAAGGCATATCGACTAATAGCGTATCCAGCGACTAGCATTCCACCACCAACATAGATCAACTCACTAGTTTTCTGTGCGTTAGATGGTTGATAGTAGTCAGAGAAACGAGGTTCTTTCATTGCTTCGAGTCGTTTCAGTGCCTGACGTAACTTATCGGATTGTATGAAAGCTCGGTTACTATCAAGTTGATTATTATGAGAATCGCGTTCAGCAACTTCCTGTTTATGCGTCCAATCGGACAATTTTTGACGTTCTTCGATATAAGCCTCCCTATCAGCATCGAATTTTTCCATTTCCCTATCATGTCTCTCTCGTTCTATATTAGCAGTTTCATCTTTCCCACCAAACATCTTAGCAAGCACTCCACCACCAGTAAATGCCGTTGCATTCAAAACTGCTCCGAAAATAGACATTCCAATAGCTGCTAACTTCGCCATTATGGTACGATCTTTTGTTTCTCGAGATATTGTTTTGCATATATGCTACCAGCTATTACAGCAGTCCACTTCACGTAATTTATGATAGAAATAGAAGGATCACTAAGCATAGATTCCTTGGTAGCCTTTTTTACGATCCAACCAATACCAGTAGCTATTCCAGTTATCATAGCAGCATCGGTCGCTGTTTTCATCAATTCCTTATCCATCCTAATATATATCGTATATCTCTAGTCTTTAATTGTTACTCCATATCTGGTACCGTAGTCTTTATCGGACTCGCGGGTCGTATAGGACTAATGTTCTTAGAAGTGTCGTCTCTATATCTTCTGTATTGATAGTACGCGCCAAACAATGCGGCACCCGTACCAATAACTGCGATAGTAGTATTAGTGGATACGTTTCTAGTCCAACTTTCATCTACGTCGGTTTCTTTAGATAATTCACATTCACACGAAATCTCTCTCTTTTGAGCCTCTCTAGCAAGTTTATTACTTAGTGCTAGTGCTTTCCCAGCAGCAACCCTCTTTGGATCTTTTACTTTAGTTGGTGTTGTTTTCGGTGGATTCGCAGTTATCTGATCCGTCTGTTCCTCCATCTTGATTTGATATAGTAGTTACTTGCGAAGGTTCAATAGGTGTACCAGGAATGACTATGTGATCAGCTACATTGAACAAGACACTAGCTAGAGCTACAAATCGACCGTGTTTAAGTGCTAATCGACCAGCCGCCATAGATATCTGATGGCGGGCTAATTGGTTTTCTTGTAGATCCTTAAACAGTGCTTGTTGGTTGTCTAGTGTAGCTACGTATGAGACTGCGCGAGTAACTTGACGTAGTACACCAGTGTACTGTTATTTGATTTGCTACTACGGCCTGGTATCTACTATGTAAACGTTTTACGTCCTTCTCAGATAGTTTAGTTATATCTGTTAGGGAGAAATTCTGTCCTAGACATTCTTTCGTTTTACCTAATACAGCTAAGGTCTTAAGTTCTTCCCGCCATTCTTCGATATCCTCCAATTCGGTTGAAAATTCCAATTTGGTTGGTGGACCTGTTAAATCCTCACCTTCCAGTTCTTTGACGTATTCATCCATGATAATATGTTATAGGTGCGGGTATCTCTAACACTACTGCAAAAGGATGTCGCAAACAGAAACATATGCGAGCAAACTTATGAGATCGAAGTATCATTCGTAATTCATTACATTCTTGTGAGTCTCCGTAATCTTCAAATATCTTTTTACCATCTATAACCGATGCTGTATGAAATGCTACTACGATAGCTACGTTCTCACGAAAAGGTTTACATATACTCGTTAATTGTTGGGATAGTACCCAAATAGATAGTCCTATATGTCGAGCAGAGAATGCTAAATCTACTAGTTTGTCAGTTCTTCGTTTTACATCTTTTGATGCGGCGCAATCATCTAGAATCAATAATGTATTGGTACCTGACCAAAAGGTTGCACAAATATTTAATGTGGTATCGATAGCATCCTGAGATGGTGATATGACATAAAAATGCCGATCTCGATTAGCAAATCCATGATATGTTTTGTTGTGGGCATACGTAGGACAAATTAATACTATATAATCGAACTTACCACGAAATGGTCCACGAAGTTGTTCTATGAGAAATGCAGTCTTTCCACAATTCGTTGGACCTACTATAAGTGTGTTGAATGGAATGTGTTCTACGAGGGAATCCATCAGTATGTTATACTATCTAAAGATCTGTTCAATATCTTGAGCTGAGCATCAGCAAGGACATAGATATGCATGTTTACGTTTCCACTTCCTTTTAAAGTTCTATGTATACGAATATCGATATCTTTTCCACCACCAGTTTGTGCCATTCCATCACCATGAGCAGAGGAATCTTTTGCTGTACGACAATCGACTAGGATGGCAAATCTGTTATTGTAAAATTTGGTAGGAGTCATGGAAGTATTGGATGTACCAAACCATCCTTTTGTGGACTCCCAAAAATCTGGTGTTAACATACCTCCTGGAAAGAATCTATTTGGAACTCCATTTACGTCTATCTCTATCTTTGAAATATCAGGATTTACGAATGCTTCGCTATCTCGTGAACCGGCGGTGGGAGGATCTACGAATAGAAAGAGTAATCCAGCGAATGATCGTCGTGGAACATTTATATTCTGAGATATCAAAGTATCTGATGCCTTAGCGATAGGTACTAACTTGAAGTGAACCGCGTGATCGTATAGGAATGCAGTACCCCTTTCATATGTGCGAAATGTCTTCCTAGCTAGCGTTTCATTCTTGATTGCTTCGTATTCTAACTGGATGTTGGTAAGCTTGTACGTACCTATCTTTGTCGAATCTGATCCAACGATTATATCGATAGAGCGGGCTAGAGTTAATTCGAATGAAATAGTGTCTTCTAATGCATGTGGATATAGAACTCCATGTTGTGTAAGAATATCAACGTCTAACGGAATTCTATATTTTGAACCATATGCAGCTAACAATGCATTCTCACCAACATCTGAAGTACCTGCATCACCAGCCTTAGATCGTAGCTTATTTGTGTTATCTGATTGGATACCTTGTTGTACTCTCGATTCTCTCTCTTGTGTAGATAGATAGATATCGGAATATGTTTGTAATAGATCCGATCGAGCAATGTCTTCTACTATTTCAGCTCCTATCTTACAAACTCGATGTATAACTAAGCAACGTCCAACATTTGCAACGACTCGATTATTAGCATGTCCACCAGACAATACGATATCACCCAATAATGCTAAACTACCAGGTACTAATACGATATCTTTTCCCATCGTTGGAACTTCCACATAGAGCGTCTCACCTGGATTAGCAGATGATGGAGTGAAAGTTTTTCTATATAAGGTTCGTTGAGCTTTGAGTGCGAGTTGCACTCTTAGTGCTTCCTTAGGAATTAACTTCGACGATATCATGTTGAATATACCAAGATATATAGTTATGTTCAATATGGAAGATAGGGCCGACGTTGATGTGAGACCTGAGGATAGTACCGACAGATACGAAGAACAACAACGAGATGAAGAAAACCGACGACAACGAGATGAAGAAGACCGACAACGAGAAGCAAATGAAAGATACATGGCTTACTTATTGAGTGACAATCAAGAAGAAGCTGGGGGTAGTGAGACAATTACCATGGATAATTTGCATGACTACGCTATAGGAGGCGACCCACTTCGAGGATTCACATTCGAACAAACCATATCAGATTCAGCAAAAGAAATGCTAGTTAACATAGTAAAAGGGCAATATCCGGATGCTGGTGTTCGATATAATATCGAAATCTTAATAGACGGACGACTCAACGTTCGCGAACTTGGAAGCAAAGCACCATTTACACGTCTATTTGTCGGTGATGAGAAAGATATGAAATTACGTGTGCAGATGAGGAAAGCTCTCAAAGCTGCTTTAGGTCCAAATAATGAAGCGGCCGCCAATGAAGTAATATTTGCAGAACGACAACTCGCTGATCGGGAAGCAAATAACGAATCTATTCTCGAAGACTCCGAATCGACCGACGCTCAGAAAGAAAAAGCTAAGACAGAATTAGTATCCATCCATAAGACAAGAGAATTACTTGAACGTCAAGAAGAAGCCATACTAGAACGTATATCGCTACGTGAAAGGGTTAAATACATTTTCAGAAAGTATGGAATGACCGTTCTTGCGGTGGTAACTGCTATTGGTGCTATCGTTAGCGTATTAGTTTCCCAGTTATCGAAATCCGTACCGAAACCAGTAAAAGATGGTATCGACAAAGTGGGAGATACAGTAAAGAAGGGATTGAAAACGGTGGGTGAGTTGTTAAAGGAAATGGGAAAGAAACTTGGACAGATACTACCTGGAATGATTGGATCAATTGCGAATTTCATATTTACTATGGCTGGTAAAGCTCTAGGAGTATTAGCAGAGAACGTTTGGTTATTCATCGAAGCAATAGTGGTGATCATAATAGAGCAATACAAACGACGTTAACGAAATAACGCCCATGCAATTCCAGCTCCTGCAATAGATACTATCGCTAGATTGATCTCATGCTGTGGAGTAGGATTCGGTAAGATACTATGTGAAACTCGTTGTGGAACTTGTTGTGGTAATTGTTGTGGAACTTGATGTGGTAATTGTTTCTTTTGTTTCTTCCCTTTCATATCTGGTGGGTATTTGGTTTCGAGAACATCTGCATTAATATCGTTTTTCCCTAACACCATACCTTCTGTGGCGTTCGGGATTGGATTTTTATAACCATCCTTCTTGCTGAGGTAGTACTCAAGATTGCTTGGTAGTAATCGTACCCCTATGGCTATTGCTAGGTCTAATCTCTTATGTGTGTGTAGTATAGCTGTAAGATAGTTTTTATAGCTTACCACTAAACCGTTTTCGAGAATAGCGTCTTCGACTAATCTCTTAATTTTTTCTTTGACATTTAAACTATCTACGATGGATTGGTTAAGATCATTTTGAGCAGCTAGAACGCAATATCCAAAAGCTTCAACTGATCGATTCAATCTACCTAATCCAGCATTTGTTAATCCCTTACCGGTTGGTGGTGTAAACCAATTGTATTGTTTTCCTTCATGTTCATCGTTCCGAATGAATGCCACAAGATCGCCCTGATCCTCCTTACCTCCTTGGTCTGCAAATAAATTATTGTGATTTGGCCAATTATCTGCTTCTTTATCGTAACCTCTGATTACGTGGACGTTTTTGAAACCATCATCGTACAAAAGGAATACATCTCCTAATCCGTTATTCCTACCTCCGTGCCATCGGAAATCTGGTGTTCGAGATATACCAAATTCGATGCATAATTTCTCAAGAGCTGATTTGCTATAGAGGTTATCCATTTGCTTGAAAGCAGAGTCACCAGGTAGAGGAACTCCATGAGCACCACCAAGTTCATGTAGAATTCTTCGTATTGTGAAATAAACGTGAAATCGTAGTTGTCCTTGAACAATAGGAGGATACGTTTTGAAAATAGGATCAAACAATGACACTCCACATCCAGAAGTCGCACACCACGTTGAGGCCAATATTTGAAATCCGGACCATGTAACCAATGGTAGGACTCATTTGCTGTCATATGCTTTATAACGGTCTCCTTGAATATGTTGGGTACACCTGCTTTGAACTTTTTCGTAGGCGTGACGTATATCCATAGATTAATGAGATCGATATCTTGTGCTTTTTCGTGAAAAGGAACTGCTGCGATGGGATATTTCACGCTTTTATCTAGTGTTAACGTAGATGGGAAACCATCAACCATCCCCCACAACGCTTTATCGATGCGTTTTTGAATTGTAGCAGGTAGTTTGGAGATATCATCACCATATACCGCATAGCTATGATTCCCATATCGAAACCAAATACTCGTCGAATATTTACCTGAATCATGTATGCTCGTGGATGCATAGAACTGATGGAAATCCGCATGTGGGTATTGTTTATTAAACTTCACCAATAGATCGGTATTCAGTTTTGAGATCCTCTTATTTTCATCGGCAATTAGAGCAGTCTGCTCAGATTTCGATAGTCTTGGTCCACCCCTAGCAATCTCTGCTATGTCCTCTGCAGATAGACCGTCGTCTTCGTCTGGCACGACGAAAGGCATAGTAACTATTGAAGCTATACATATACATAGTTTATACCTTTAATATATAATGGTTATCTTAAATGTCACCACCACCTCGTCTGACCATACTGTCTACTTCGATAACCCCATTCTTATCAATAATATTTCGCTAGTTGAGGTCACTATTAGTCATAATTGGTGGAACCTGGCTGAGAAAGGGGGCTTTAAGTGGATTACCCCCAATAGTTTGACGTTTCCATACGAAATTAAGGCGGGACATTATAAGATAGAAAATTTGATAACCTACTTAGATCCCGCAGTTGAGGCTGGTTACTTGGAATTCATAGACTATCCATTTAGGAAATATTGGCTTATGAAGGTCAAGAAACCAATCCAATTCACTAAGAATGTCTGCGATTTGTTTGGTATCGAAGTAAATGAAGATGTGACAGATTATGTGACTATCAATAAAGGAAAATACGTCCTGGTGCCAAAAGATATTAATCACATATCTATCTACTGTGATGTGGTGGATTCAGATTTCTCACTTCTTGATGGGAAGCCATCTAAAATCCTACATACTTTTAAAACGACATCACACGTTTTTGGTGAAACAACTTACTTTCCACCAACCCTCATACCCATTCGAGCCCTAGGAACGATGCGGAACTACATTCACCTCACAGTTTGCAATGAGAAAGGCAATCTCATAGACTTCAACAAGCAGCCTCTACGTTTCGTATTGAAGCTTGAGTAAATCATACGTATATCACATATACGATGGACGGCGATTCAATTCAACCACTTTTTCCATCGGCACCAAAAATCTATCCATCGCTCACTGGCAAGAATTTTCGACTACAAACAATCCGAGATACGCTTTCGGATATCGAAATTCAAGAGAAACACTACGAAGGCGTACGTAAGAAATATGCGCGTTCTCAAGGAATAGTTCATGGTATTGCCGTGGTAACAGGAGGTCTATCTGTGATTTTATCTGGGTCTGGATTGGGAATAGCTTTAACTGGCCTCGGAATAGTGATTGGTTTACCATTAGGTGTTATTGGTGGCTTGTGTGGATTAATTTCAGCATCTACGACCATTGGAGCTAAAAAATTAGGAATAAAAGTATCTAAACATGAGAAAACAACTATGTTAGCTAAAGCGAAAATTAATACGATTCGTGATCTAGTATCGAAGGCTCTACGCGATGAAAATATATCTGACTCTGAATACGGTCTCATCCTCGCTGAAGCAGATAAATACGAGATTATGAGGTCTGAAATTCGCCGAAAGACTCCAGGACAAATAAGCGAAAAAAATATAGAACAAATTCGTTCCGAAATCAAACAAAAAATGTTAGAAGAAATGAGAGCAAAATTGGTATAAAAATCAACATCTCATATGAGAAAACATCGCATGGGCGATATTTCCACTTTGATAAGAGCAGCTGTATTTAATTAGTATGTCTGGTTCGTATTCAAATTTCGAGACACCGCGTGGGCTGTTGTCAACTTGGCGTTTAATTAGTATGTCTGGTTCGTATTCAAATTTCGAGACACTGCGTGGGCGGTTGTCAACTTAGCGAAATAAAAGTTTCTAAGTCGTACGCAAAATTCAGTCTAGAATTCGGGTCGCCAAAAAAATTTGCATGCCTTTGCGCCCCGATTCTACTCGTTCGAAGTAAATTGGGGCGCTAAGGCATTTCTGGGTCGCTCAGGAATTTTAGGGGGAACTTAGGAATTTATACATTTAGCCCCCCTTGACCGATGAAACGATAGTACGTGACAAAACAACGGGAATTTGCATATGAAACAGACCTTCGTTTTCGACTAGAATTCTTACTAGACAGTTATCGTTCAACTACTATTTAGTTCGTGTTTATCATAAATAGGTTTAAAGCGTGAATGGTAAGCAATCAACTCATTGATAAAACGCACGACCGAACCCTTATGTATACCACACCGTTTAACAACGTCAATAAGAGACATACGAGATCCCGAACGATGTAGTACCTCGTAACTCGCTCCAACGACTTTAGTTCGAAGTATAGAGCTGGTACCTATATTGTTTTCTATTGCCGTATGAACAATCTCATAGACTATTTGTTGGACATTCTTAGGTACTCCTTGAGGGTCGAGTTTAACAAAAGTCGTTGTAATGTGAGGAGCTATTCGATCAGTATTTAAATCTATATCGATCTTATCGTCATCATGTAGAGAACGTATAAAGACATTTCCACGATATATGCTTTTATTGTTTAGTTGCATAAAACGAGCGACATCACCTTTAGATCTAACGAACCCACATTGTATACATGCTTGATAAAGTATAGCGGCTAAAATAGTTCGTTTCGCATAGCTACGTTTGATACAAACTTTCTGTACTTGAATGAATGCATCGGCTACGATTACTAATACATTTGTGGGAAACGAGAGGGAATAATTTTGTTTATAAATAGTGTTTATAAATAGTATGCCTTTAATTCTCGCATTATCGTTCGTAGTTGCAATACTTTGTTATCGCTTTGCTTTGGGATTGTGCGGTCCAGATCATGTTGATACCTAAAGCTATCCGGCCCTACTATGCGTAACCTAGTAGTAAGATTGGTAGTTGTTTCTTCACATGATTCAGTCTCGGAAATAAGACCACAGGCGGTACATATGAATTCCGTTCCTTGCATTTCCATCGGGCATAGACATTCGGAACATGTTTCACCAGTGTTAATATGCGACAATGGTTTGATATGCGACAATGGTTTGATATGTAGGCTTGCACAAATTTCTGGACCAAGTAATCTGATAAGATCATCCATACTAGTTGTATACCATATGCCTGTCAATTGTCCAATTGTTCATTTGTTTAAAAAAAAAAAAAAAAAATGAAGAGAGGTCGCATAACAATTTCTCTTCATTCTTTTTCTTTTTTTTTTCCTATCGTGATTTCTACTTATCCTCCGATTCTACCACATTTAGATCTTTCTCACTGATGGAGAGGTCATCCAATGCATTATCGAGATCGTGAATGTCCACCACATTTTGATCTTTTTCCGATTCCACTACATTTAGATCTTTCTCATAGTCTACTACATTTGAACACGTGATATTCGCTGACTCGTTAGCTCGCTTCTTATCAAGGTTCTTCTTATTGCGAATGGTACGGCGTTGAGGTGCACCACATTTTGCACAAAGTTCGTGAGCAGTACGACAGCCTCGACCACACGTCAAACATGGAACGAATATAGCACATCCTCTTCCTATCTGGAAGTTATGTTGAGAGCAATACTCTGACGTCTTTGAACACTTACTTATACATTTCGTGGTCTTTCCTCGCATCAACCAATCACAAGTTCTTGTCTCAATCATCGTGCAATATACCTATATATGTTATATGTCTAATTGGTATCTTAGTTGTGACGTCTACGTTGAGGTTCTTCAATTATACGCACTTGTCTAATCTGTGTGGTATTAATACGTACTAAGATAACAGCATACGTTAATATCGTGAAGTAGAGAATGTATGTTAGTACCATGGATGGATATAACAACGTAAGCTAATATCGTGGAGTAGAGAATGTATACTAATAGCATAGGTGGCGATATACGGTATACTAATGATATCTCTAACAGTTGCTCAAGTTTGGATCTTTAGGTGCAAGAATGCCTAGGGACAATTTGGACGTTGCGAGAGATCCTATGTGGCAGCATAAGCATTTATGTAGTAATCTAGTAGAGCGTTTTCGTCCTCTATGGTGAGCTGGGAGCGCTTAATGAGCCACTCAATGATCCATTTAGCGGTATTAAGATGATCATTGCTACAGGCGCATAGTAGAGCATGATGAACGTATTCATACTCTATGGTTATCTGAAAGCGTCGAATGAGCCACTTAACGGTATTGAGATGGCCATTCCTAAAGGCATCTAGTATAGCAAACCCGACGGCTTTATCCTCTTTGGTGAACTGGAAGTGCTTAGTGAGCCACTTAGCGATATCAAGACGGCCATCCTTACAGGCAGCGCATAGAACGTAATCGGTGTGTCCATCCATTTTATAGAACCATAAGTGCTTAATGAGCCACTTAATAACGTTAAGATTACCATATTCACTGGCGTAGACAAGAGGAAAGCTATCATCGATGTAGTTTGCGGAAATACCGAAAGTCCCAGCCAAATTGTCTCGATCGTTGTCATTACGAGTAGACCTAAGACCGAAAGTGAGTACTCGTTTACGGAACTCTTGGTCTACGTTTTTGTAGCGCACGAGAGATGCGGCACCGTTTAGGTGTTTCGATGTCCTTGCGATGCTTGCGAATGATTCTGGGCCTGCATGCTCTACTATCTTGACTAAGATTTCTATGGGAAGGCACGGTATGCTATCCATAGTGGAAGAGATCGATATACTGCATAGTAATCACTTCTCTAATAGGGTGTTAAAATGTAAAAAATACAACGAAAAAAATAGTACAACAAAACTGCTCCAATCCGGAAAAAAGCGGTAGAAACCGATCATTTAATATAATGTATAAATACAATAAATGAACTATAGTAGTATCGTAACTAGCGTGTTTTGGACCACGTTGCATTTTTTTTTTCATCTAATGGACCCCGAACGAAGTGAGGGCTGAACGAAGTGAGGATGTCCATTAGATGAAAAAAACAAAACAAAAAACAACGTGGGCCAGAACCGCTAGTTACTATACTACTTATTAGGTTTGTTGATTGCTTGCAACTACCTGCAGCTGCTGAGAAATGCTGAACAAATGGCAGAACTGCACAATGGTACTCAGTCTCCACTTACCTCCTAGCACCACCCTTTTGCATTTCCAAAGTGTATTTTGGGGCTCCCTTTTTACATTTCCAAAGTATTTCGGGCTCCCTTTTTTGCATTTCCAAACAATTTCCAAATTAAAGTTGTGACTATCTATCTACATTTACAAACAATTTCCAAAGTACTGTGAGCTTCATTCTGTTGCCTTTCCAATTTATTTTCAAAGTAAGTCGAAACTATTTCCAAATAATTTCCAAAGTATTAGACGGGCCCCCTTTTTGCATTTCCAAAGTATTTCGGGCTGCCTTTTTGCTTTTCCAAGCAATTTCCAAATTAAAGTTGAGACTATCTCTATCTACATTTACAAACAATTTACAAACTAGCTCAAGACTATTTCCAAACTATTTCCAAAGTTATTCGAGATTATTTCCAAACAATTTCCAAACTACCAAGCTAATTTCCAGCTAATTTCCAAAGAACTGATTTAAAATTTCTTTTTAGTTTCCAAATTTGTTGGTGCGGCCTTGTACAAGTTTCCAAAGTATTTACAACGTTAGATACATTGGAAATTCATCGTACCTTAATTTACAAACTATGGAAATAATTTGGAAATGAATTTACATACTATGGAAATTACATTCTCCAAAGAAATTACATACTATGGAAATAGTAAAAGTTTTCCAGTGAGCTTGCAGCAATAGTGCTCGAGGCGTAGTCGTGGCATTGATAGGGGTGTACTATCAATACAAGAAGAAGAACACGAAACGCCTCGAGCACTGTTGTACACCAAGTGCTCCCGATCCAGTAAGCGGGTTGCCGAAAATGGAGTAGATGTTGCAGCACTTGAAGACTAGAACCATAGGTCATATATCCTACGATAATGGTGGAAAACGGCAACAGACGCTGCTATATTGACTGGACTTGCTGCGGGCATTGCGGGCATGGAGTCCATGCTTAGTGATCCTTCGGCTTCAGTCTTGAATTACGTGAAGTGGACAGCTGTATTGGCTGGTAGTGTTGCCGCCAAGAAATATCTCGAGGACCAAAAGCTAATCCCACAGAGTGCTTAGCTAGTCGCTACGGTATTATGCTTGCTACCGCAGTTACGATGATTGTTGGAGCCGTACTCAACGCAGGGGCCTTCACAGGGGGAAGCTACCTTGTCAAGAAATTAACCGATATAGATCCCGCTGATAGAGTACGTGATCATTGCCACATCACAGGTGAGTTTCGAGGCACAGCACACAATACTTGAAATCTAAAATTACGTGCTTTTCCTACCATCCCAGTCGTATTCCATAATCTTCGTGGATATGATGCTCACCTAATAATGCAATCCATATCCATAACATTAGGTAAGATATCTTGTATTCCAAACAATATGGAGAAATACATTTCATTCTCACTTGTTAACCTAAGATTCATTGATAGCTTTCAATTTCTACCATCATCTCTTAGTACATTGGTATCAAGTTCAGAATCAGACACATTTCAACAAATTGTAAAATATGCATCTAATCAAGAGAAAGCCAATCTATTAACTCGTAAAGGAGTATATCCATATGAGTACATGGATTCGTGGGATAGATTTGCAGAGACTTCTCTACCACCGAAAGATGCGTTCTATAGTAAACTAACTCTAGAGGACATATCCGATGAAGATTACGAACATGCAATAAAAGTTTGGAATGTATTTGATTGTAAGACATTAGGTGATTATCATGGTCTTCTTCTAGCAGATGTGTTCGAGGACTTTCGTACAACATGTATGCAAAACTATGGATTAGATCCCGCACATTATTATACGAGTCTAGGACTTTCATGGGACGCTTTATTAAAGATAACTAGAGTGAAACTCGAACTATTAACTGACTATGACATGTATCTATTCATCGAGAGAGGTCTACGTGGTGGTATATCCATGGTATCACAACGTTATGCCAAAGCGAATAATAAAAACGTACAGGATTTCGATCCAGAAAAACCAAATAGCCACATATTATATCTAGACGCGAATAACTTGTGGTGATAGATATATTTGCCACATGGCTTGTTTCTCTAACCAACCCTTAGCTACATCTTCTGATACATTTGCAGCCACCGATAGCTTACCAATTGCAGCATGACCTTTCCAATAGCCCATAGGACCATAGAAGATATTCGCAAGTTTAGCATCCATTATATATCTATGTATTCTAACCTTTAACAAGAAGAAAAAAAAGAAAAAAAAGAATAAGAACTTATCTAACCAACTAGTTCTTATTCTTTTTTTTTAGTATCTCGTTGAACGTAAAAAATTCCGTTTTTTTAAAAAGCATATCGACTAACAGCATATCCACCAACTAGCATTCCACCACCAACATAGATCAACTCACCAGTCTTCTGATTGCTTGAGGGTCGATAGTAGTCGGATAAACGAGGTTCTTTCATTGTTTCGAGTCGTTTCAGTGCCTGACGTAACTTATAGGATCGCACAAAATCTCGGTTGAGATCGTGTTGAATATTGTATGCATTGCGTTCAGCAATTTCCTGGTTATGTATCCAATCGAACAATTTTTGTCGTTCTTCGATATACGCCTCCCTAGCAGCATCAAATTTTTCCATTGCCCTATTATGTCTTTCTTGTTCTTTATCTTTCCCACCTAACATCTTAGCAAGCACTTGACTACCAGTGAATGCCGTTGCGTTCAAAATCGCTCCTAAGAACATCATTGCAATTGCTGTCGCCATACTATACTACTAATCCTTTGGTTTGGGCTTTTGTGTCTCGAGATATCGTTTTGCATTTATGCTACCAGCTATCACGGCAGTCCACTTCACGTAATTTATAATAGAAATAGAAGGATCGTTAAGCATAGATTCCTTGGTAACCTTTTTTACGATCCAACCAATACCAGTAGCGATTCCAGTTATCATGGCAGCATCGGTTGCTGCTTTTTTCAGTAATTCTTGATCCATTCGAACATATATCACATAGTTTCTAGTCTTTAACTGTTACTCCATATCTGGCACCATAGTCTTTATCGGACTTGAGGGTCGTATCGTACTTGAGGGTCGTATCGTACTAACGTTCTTAGAAGTGTCATCTCTATACCTTCTGTATTGATAGTATACACCAACTAATGCAGCACCCGTACCAATAACTGCGATAGTAGTATTGATAGACACATTTTTCATCCAACTTTCATCTACGTTGATTTCTTTAGATAATTCACTTTCACGTGTAATCTCTCTCTTTTGAGCCGCTCTAGCAAGTTTATTACTTAGTGCTAATGCTTTCCCAGCAGCAACCCTCTTTGGATCTTTTACTTTAGTTGGTGCAGTCGTTGGTGGATTCGCAGTTATCTGATCCGTCCGTTCTTCCATCTTGATTCGATATAGTAGTTACTTGCGAAGGTTCAATAGGTGTACCAGGAATGACTATGTGATCAGCTACATGGAACAAAACACTAGCTAGAGCTACAAAATCGAACTGCTTTAAGTGCTAATAGACCAGCCGCAGTATATATCTCATTGCGGACTAGTTGGTCTTCTTGTAGATCCTTAACCAGTGCTTGTTGGTCATCTAGTGGAACTACGTATGCGACTGCGCGAGTAGCTAGACGTAGTGCACCATTTACTAAGCATCCTGTTATTTGCTTTGCTACTACAGCCTGGAATCTACTATGTAAACGTTTTACGTCTTTCTCAGATAGTTTAGTTATATCTACTAGGGAGAAATTCTGTCCTAGATATTCTTTCGTTGTACCCACTACAGATAGGGTCTTGAGTGCTTCTCGACATTCTTCGATACCCTCCAATTTTGTTGGAGGACACTCATCTTCCAGTTCTTTGACGTATTCGTCCAGTTCTTTGACGTATTCATCCAGTTCTTTGGTGTATTCATCCATGATAATATGTTATAGGTGCGGGTAGCTCTAACACTACTACGAAAGGATGTCGTAAACAAAAACATATGCGAGCAAACTTATGAGATCGAAGTATCGTTCGTAACTCATTACATTCTTGTGAGCCTCCGTAATCTTCAAATATCTTTTTACCATCTATAACCGATGCCGTATGAAATGCAATTACGATAGCTACGTTCTCACGAAAAGGTTTACATATACTCGTTAATTGTTGGGATAGTACCCAAATAGATAGTCCTATATGTCGAGCAGAGAATGCTAAATCTACTAGTTTGTCAGTTCTTCGTTTTACATCTTTTGATGCGGCACAATCATCTAGAATCAATAATGTATTGGTACCTGACCAAAAGGTTGCACAAATATTTAATGTGGTATTGATAGCATCCTGAGATGGAGATATAACATAAAAATGTGGATCTCTATGGGCAAATCCATGATATGTTTTGTTGTGAGCATACATAGGACAAATTAATACTATATAATCGAACTTACCACGAAATGGTCCACGAAGTTGTTCTATGAGAAATGCAGTCTTTCCACAATTCGTTGGACCTACTATGAGTGCGTTGAATGGAATATGTGCTGTGAGAGAATCCATCAGTATGTTATACTATGTAAAGATCTGTTCGATATCTTAAGCTGAGCATCCGCAAGGACGTAGATATGCATGTTTACAGTACTAACGATTTTGCCCGCAGTTCTATGTATACGAATATCGATATCTTTTCCACCACCAGTTTGTGCCATTCCATCGCCATGAGCAGAGGAATCTTTTGCTGTGCGACAATCGACTATAATAGCGAATCTATTGTTGTAAAACTTTGTGGGAGTCATAGAGGTCTCAGATGTAGAAAACCATCCTTTTGCGGATTCCCAAAAATCTGGTGGTAACATACCTCCAGGAAAGAATCTATTTGGAACTCCATTTACATCTACCTCTATCTTCGAAATATCTGGATTTACGAATGCTTCGCTATCTCGTGAACCAGCGGTGGGTGGATCTACGAATAGAAGAAGTAATCCAGCAAATGATCGTCGTGGAACATTTATATTCTGAGATATCAAAGTATCTGATGCCTTAGCGATAGGTACTAACTTGAAGTGAACTGCGTGATCGTATAGGAATGCAGTACCTTTTTCGTATGCGTGAAATGTAGACCTAGCTAGTGTAACTGGATGTTGGTAAGCTTGTACGTACCTATCTTTGTCGAATCTGATCCAACGATTATATCAATAGCACGAGCTAAAGTCAACTCAAATGAAATAGTGTCTTCTAACGCATGTGGATATAGAACTCCATGTTGTGTAAGAATATCAACGTCTAATAAAATTCTATATTTGGAACCATATGCAGCTAACAATGCATTCTCACCAACATCTGAAACACTTGCATCGTCAGCCTTAGATCGTAGCTTATTTGTGTTATCTGATTGGATACCTTGTTGTATTCTCGATTCTCTCTCTTGTGTAGATAGATATACATCGGAATATGTTTGTAATAGATCCGATCGAGCAATGTCTTCTACTATTTCAGCTCCCATCTTACAAACTCGATGTATAACCAAGCAACGTCCAACATTGGCAACAACACGATTATTAGCATGTCCACCAGACAATACGATATCACCCAATAGTGCTAAACTACCAGGAACCAATACGATATCTTCTCCAATCGTTGGAACTTCCACATAGAGAGTCTCACCCGGATTAGCAGATGATGGAGTGAAAGTTTTCCTATATAGAGTTCGTTGAGCTTTGAGTGCAAGTGGCTCTCTTCGTGCTTGTGTGGGAATTAACTTCGACGATATCATGTTGAATATATCATGATGTATAGTTATGTTCAATATGGAAGATGTCGATGAGAGACCTGAGGGTAATACCGATAGATATGAAGAACGACAACGAGATGAAGAAAATCGACGACAACGAGAAGAAAACGAAAGATACGTGGCTTACTTATTGGGTGATAATCAAGATGAAGCTGGAGGTAGTGAGACAATTACCTTAGATGATTTGTATGGTGATGACCCACTTCGAGGATTCACATTCGAACAAACCTTTTCAGATTCGGTAAAGGAAAGGCTGGTTGATGATGTAAAGGAGCATTATCCGGATGCTGGTGTTCGGCATAATATAGAAATCTACTTAAATAATGGACAACTCAACGTTCGCGAACTTGGAAGCAACGAAGACTATACGCGTCTATTCGCCGGTAATGAGAAAAATAAGAAATTACGTGTGGAGATGAGGAAAGATCTCAAAGACGCTTTAGGTCCAAATAATGAAGAAGCTACCAATGAAGTATTATATGCAGAACGACAACTCACCGAGCGGGAAGTAAATAACGAATCTATTCTTGGAGACTCCGAATCTACCGACGCTCAGAAAGAAATAGCTAATAAAGAGTTAATGTCTATCCGTAGGGCAAGAGAATTACTTGAACGTCAAGAAGAAGCTATAGTAGAACGTATATCGCTACGTGAGAGGATCAAATACATTTTCAAAAAGTATGGAATGACTGTTCTTGCAGTGACAACTGCTATTGGTGTTATCGTTAGTGTAATAGTTTCCCAGTTATCGAAAGCCGTACCGAAACCAGTAAAAGATGGTATCGACAAAGTGGCAGATACAGTAAAGAAGGGATTAAAAACGGTGGGTGATTTGTTAAAGGAAATGGGAAAGAAACTTGGACAGATACTACCTGGAATGATTGGATCAATTGCGAATTTCATATTTACTATGGCCGGTCAAGCTCTAGGAGTATTAGCAGAGAACGTTTGGTTATTTATCGTAGCTATAGTGGTGATCACAATAGAGCAATACAAACGACGTTAGCGAAATAACGCCCATGCAATTCCAGCTCCTACAACAGATACCATCACTAGATTGGTCTCATGTCGTGGAGTAGGACGTTGTGGAGTAGGACTATGTGGAACTCGTTGTGGAGTAGGATGTTGAATCGCATTATGTGGTAATCGTTTCTTTCGTATCTGTCCTTCCATATCTGGTGGTGGGAGTTTAGTTTGCTCATCGTTGATTGAGTTTGAGCCCAATATCATATCTTTCGTAGCTATCTTGAATGCGTTATTGTAGCCACTAATCTTTTGAGCATTGAACAATAGATTGCTTGGTAATAACCATACTCCTATAGCTATTGCCATATCTAACTTCTTATTCGTACCATTTATTGCAACCTGATAGTTTTTTACGCTTTTCACTAAGTCCTTTTCAATAATCGTGGCTTCAAGCAAAACTTTTAGCTCTAGTTTGGTGTTATAACTACCAATGATTGGTGTAAGCATACTAACTTGAGCACCTAGAACGCAATACGCGAAAGCTTCGACAGATCGATTCAATCTACCTAATCCAGCATCTGTTAACCCCTTACCGATTGGTGGTACGAACCAATTGTATTGTTTATCGTTGTCATCGCTAATGTAAGATAACGAAAACTGATAATCTGTACGACTCTCATTAGGAAACTTGAAGTCACCACCTGGCCACTTTGCAGAGTATGAAGTGTTATGTGCGTACTTCTCTGTTGCATTCACCGTTTTTCCATGAACATATATGTAGACGTCTCCTAAACCATGATTATTACCTCCATCCCATCGAAAGTCTGGTGTTTGATATAAGCCAAATTCGGTGCATAAATCATCAAGAGCATTTTTGCTATAGAGGTTATCCATCTGCTTGAAAACGGAGTCACCGGGTAGAGGAATTCCATGAGCACCACCAAGTTCATGAAGAATTCTTCGTATTGTGAAATAAACGTGAAATCGTAGGAACCCTTGAACGATGGGTGGATATGTTTTGAAAATAGGATCGAATAATGACACTCCACATCCAGAAGTTGCACACCATGTTGCGAAATTTAATTGTTGAGGCCAATATTTGAAATCTGGACCTGATAACCAATGATGGGACTCATTTACTGTCATATGCTTTATAGTGGTCTCTTTGAATATGTTATAAAAGACCATATTGAACTTTTTCGTTGGTGTGACGTATATCCATAGATTAGTGAGATCGATATCTTGTGCTTTTTCGTGAAAAGGAACTGCTGCGATGGGATATTTCACACTTTTATTTAGTGTCAACGCAAATGGGAAACCACCAACCATCCTCTGCAATGCTTTATCGATTCGTTTTCGAATGGTAGCAGGGAGCTTGGATACATCATCACCATAAACCACATAGCCAGAATCACCATCTCGAAACCAAATACTCGTTGAATATTTTCCGGGACCATCTACATCCGTGGATACATAGAACTGGTGAAAATCTGCATGTGGGTATATTTTCTTGAACTTCGCTAATAGATTGGCATTCAGCGTTGCGACCTTTTCATTTTCTTCTATCCAATCATGTTTGGAAAGACCTTCGTGATTCCGTGCGAATAGTACTCTCTCATAAACTGTTTTGTCACCAAGTGCTATATCAAGAGCCTTTCCCGTATGACCAAGCCATCCCATTAACTTTCCTCCACCTGTCTTAGTAGTTGGGCCTTCCTCTGTGAACACTCGGTGAGACATCCCACGATCATTGAAATTAACATTATCAGAAGTGGATTCAAACCAACCAAGTACTGCCTCAGGAAATAGATACTTGAACTGTTGCCACGCCTCTGTCATATTAAAGCTATACGTATACAGTTTATACCTTTAATATATAAGATGGTTATATTAAATGTCACCACCACATCGGCTGACCATACTGTCTACTTCGATAACCCTATTCTTATCAATAATATTTCACTAATCGAGGTCACTTTTGAGAACAGTTGGTGGAACCTAGCAAAGAAAGCTTCATTCTGGTGGAATACCCCAGGTATGGTGAGATTCCCATACTCTATCGCTAAGGGGTATCATGATATAGCTAGCATCAAACAAGCTTTAGCACCCGCAATCGATGCTGGCATTATTAAATTAATACCTAATAAGGCTTTAACTCTAAAGGTTATTAAGCCACTAATTTTAAGTAAAGATCTTTGTACGCTGTTGGGGTTTGAAGGAGATGAACAGGGCCCAGATTATATAATGCTCGAAGCGCGCAACCACGAACTGATGTTTAATAACATCTACACAGTATATGTCCACTGTGATGTGGTGGATTCTAGTTTCTCAATTCTCGATGGAAAGCAATCACATGTGCTGAGTAGCTTTGAGATCCGAGGCGGAATATCTATGAAAAATACTTACTCTACGTTTGTCATTATACCCATACGAGCCCTAGGGACAACAAGAAATAGTCTTCGCCTGACAATTCGTGATGAGAAATGAAATATCGTAGACTTCCGTGGTCGACCTATACGTTACGTATTGAAGATTGAGTAAATCATACATATATAGCATATACATATTATGGACGGCGATTCAATTCAACCACTTTTCCCATCAGCACCAAAAATCTATCCATCGCTCACTGGAAAGAATTTTCGATTACAAACAATCCGAGATACGCTTTCGGATATCGAAATTCAAGAAAAACACTATGAAGGCGTACGTAAGAAATATGCGCGTTCTCAAGGAATAGTTCATGGTATCGCAGTGGTAACAGGAGGTCTATCTGTGATTTTATCTGGATCTGGATTGGGAGTAGCTTTAACTGGTTTTGGAATAGTGATTGGTTTACCACTTGGTGTTATTGGTGGCTTATGCGGATTAATTTCAGCATCTACGACCATTGGAGCTAAAAAAATAGGAATAAAAGTATCTAAACATGAGAGAACAACTATGTTAGCAAAATCGAAAGTTAATACGATTCGTGATCTAGTATCGAAAGCCCTACGCGATGAAAATATATCCGACTCTGAATACAGTCTAATCCTCGCTGAAGCAGATAAATATGAGATTATGAGGTCTGATATTCGTCACAAGACTTTGGGTGGTGAAAAAAACGTGGAACAGATTCGAATGGAACTCAAACAAGAAGTGCAAAAGGAAATGCGAGAAAAACTTGGCAGTCTAGTGGGATAAGAATCGAATGTGGCTCTTATTTTCACTTTACGAAATCAAACCCTATCACTAGTTAGATCGTGTTTTATATAGATGGGCTCAAAGTGGGAATGGTAAGCAATCAACTCCTTGACAAAACGTATGATCGAACCCTTATGTGTACCACATCGTTTAACAACATCGGTAAGAGATATATGAGATCCAGAACGACGTAGTACCTCATAACTTGCTCCAATAACTTTAGTTCGAAGTGTGGAACTGGTACCTATATTGCTTTCTATTGCCATACTAACAATCTCATAGACTATTTGTTGGACATTCTTAGGTACTCCTTTGGGGTTGATTTTAACAAAAGTCGTTGCAATGTAAGGAGTTATACGATCGGAATTTAAATCTATATCGATCTTATTGTCATCATGTAGAGAACGTATAAATTCATTTCCGCGACATATGCATTTGTTGTTTAGTTGCATAAAATTAGTGACCTCACCTTTAGATCGAACGAACCCACATTGTATACATGCCTGATAAAGAAGAGCGGCTAAAATAGTTCTCTTAGCATAGCTACGTTTGATACAAACTTTCTGTACTTGAATGAATGCATCGGCTACGATTACTAATACATTTGTGGGAAACGAGAGGGAATAATTTTGGTTATAAATAGTGTTGTATGCCTGTAGTTCTCGCATGATCGTACGTCGTTGCAATTCTTTGTTATCACTTCGTTTTGGGATTGAGCGGTCTAGATCATGTTGATACAGAAAGCTATCCGGACCTACTATACGCAACCGAGTAGTAACATCGATAGGTGTTTCTTCGCATGAGTCGACCTCGGAAACAAGACCACAAGTGGAACATATGAATTCCGTTCCTTGATTTTCCATCGGACATAGACATTCGGGACATGTTCCACCAGTGTTAATATGTAGGCTCGTACAAATTCCTGAACCAAGTAATGTAATAAGCTCGTCCATACTAGTTGTATACCATATGCCTGTCAATTGTTTAATTGTTTGTTGAAAAAAAAAAAAAGAAAAAAAGAATGAAGAGAGGTTGCATAACAATTTCTCTTCATTCTTTTTTTCTTTTTTCGTGTTGTGATTTCTACTTATCCTCCGATTCTACCACATGTAGATCCTCCAATATCTTATCGAGTTCGCAAATGTCCACCACATTATTTGGATCATTAGCTTGGAGTTTTGCCTCTTGTTTCTCAGATTCCATCAACGACTTAGCGCGTTTCATATCGATGCGCTTCTTCTCGTTAGCGAGACTGAGTTGGATTGTACTACATTTTGAACAAAGCCCATAATCCGTACGACATCCTCTACCACACCTCGAACATGGAACGAATATGGCACCCCCTCTTTGTATCTGAAAGTTATGTTGAGAACAATACTCCGATATCTTTGAGCACTTCCTTATACATTTACTGTTCTTTCCTCGCATCAACCAATCGCAAGTTATTATCTCAGTCATCGTGTGATATACCTATATATGTTATGTGTCTAATTGGTATCTTAGTTGTGACGTCTGCGTTGAGATTCTTCAATCACATGCACTTGTCTAATCTGTGTGGTATTAATGCGTACTAAGATGGTAACATACGTTAATATCGAGAAATAGAGAATATACGTTAGTACCATGTATCCTGATGTAATACCTATAACTACAACCCTTTAATGTGATGCATAAATACAATAAATGAACTATAGTAGTAAGTAATACCTTGTAAACACGTTTCTCTAATAGGGCGTTGAAATGTAAAAAATACGATTAAAAAAATAGTACAACAAAACTGCTTTAATCCGGAAAAAAGCGGTAGAAACCGATCATTTAATATAACGTAAAAATACGATAAATAAACTATAGTAGTATCTAAACTAGTCGTGTTCTGGCGCCCATTCCTGAAATTCCTAAAATTCCATTTAACATTGTTACATTTTGTTGCTTTTTTCATCTAATGGACCCCCGAACGAAGTGAGGGGCCGAACGAAGTGAGGATAGTCCATTAGATGAAAAAAGCAACAAAATGTAACAATGTTAAATGGAATTTTACGAATTTCAGGAATGTGCGCCAGAACCGCTAGTTTGTATACTACTCCTGACGATCGATGTACTTGTCGAGGAAGTCGTAGTAGAACTCGAGCATACGCAGCTTGGCAAGCTGGTACACGGCGATACCTACTTGGAAAGGCCGTTTGATTCGGATCTGATTTTTTCGACTTTCGAGCTCATAGGCATCACCAATCTCCTCCAGGTCTGCGGACCAGGCACTCCGCAAAGCTTTGTCCACAATCTTCTCATCTTTGGTGTAGGTAACATTAGTTTGTCGCTCCAAAGCTTCAATCAACTTTATGTAGCCGCTATTTCCAAGTAGCTTGAACACATCTGCCAGCAAGGCTTTATTTTTGTCTACATCTCCTGTACGTCGCGCTTCGGTGACTTGGTCTACAAACCATTCAAAGACTTGTTTAGGTTCGTAGTCTATTGTGCGGTAGGCAGCAGTCATCATTGCCCCGTGGTCTAGATACCAACGTAGAAGGGGAGCATAGAGCAGAAACCTCTTTCCAGAGAGACTCCCAACTAGCTTCTTTTCATTGGATCTCTTTCGACCTGTCTTCTTGAAGAAGTAGGCCAACATTTCTGGAGGGATTGCTTCTTTGGGGATTTCCCGATTGTAGAAGAAGGGAGGCATCTCCTCAAATTTCTTCCACAATGCTCTGGGTATCTCGATGTCAACCTCTGCGAAACCAAACCACGATCCGTTCCGCAGATATTGGGCAAGTCCTTCGACGGCTGGACCAGGCTCATCGTAGTGCACAACCTTTTCTTTTCCACAAGGCATTTCGTGTGCCATAGTCGAAAGATATAGGGCATTGGCATCGTAGCCAAGAACCTTGCGACAAAGTTTGGGTCCCGACTGATGGCTGCGGATCTTAGTCACTCCTGCTTCATGGCATCGGGTGAACACTATGATTGGACCTCCACGACAGTACCTTTGAGCATATGATAGGCCTCAGCTTTTGGGGCATACAACTCAGCACCCCGCTCTACACTACCTCGAAGAAGAAACTGTAGTGAGACTCCGGAGATAGACACTGCATCTTTCAATATATCTATGCCCTTCTCGTGGTAGAAGTTACGCATCTTCTCGAGGGCCTCTAGGAACGGGGCTACATCCAAGTCGTTGTAGTACTGCAGCCAGTTAGCGAAGGTCTTCATTCCTTTCTCGCTTCTTTTAACTTTGACCACCATGCAGGATAGTCGGGCAGGCCGATGTGGTCTAGCTTGTCGGGAGAATCATAAGGCATGAAACTCTTCTGCAACTCACATCCATATGCGGCAACCCAACGCTCGTAGGACGTTCCGGGCCCAAGATAATTCATCACATCAAGAAAACGAAATTCTGGGGTCAAGAGAAACATAGTGGAGTTGGCCTTCTTTGCCACCCGGACCTTCTTGCACGTGTCGGCAATAGTTTCGACGAAGTGGTTTCGGATGAGATTCATGTCATATCGACCGGAGTTGAATCCCAGTACAGGAACCTGGTAGGACCATTCGTCTATTTTGGTCTGTTGTTCCTTTGATAGGGTGTCGAAAGCAAAAGCCTTGGTCCTAGGGCAGAACTGTTCGACAACGACTTCTCGGATTGCCTTTGCCCTTTGCTGGAGTTCTTCCACGAAGGCAGATACAAGATCGTTTGGGTTGCGTTGGCAGATGTGGGTTGGTATGCGGTTGTGTGTGTCGGCTATGGATACCGATATGGGAACGTGTATGTTGTCGATGGTCAATCTGTCTGTTGGTTGGCTCCCTTTTGTCGCATCGAGATAGGCCTCAAAGTTGTATACTATTGCGTGTGGGTAGACGGTTTGTGTTGGGGTTGGTACGGGTTCATTGGTCTTCTTTGTAGAGCAGCCCCAGGCCTCCACTACTGTATAGCCGGCCTCGCGTAGCTTTGCTGTTCTTTCACAGGTTTTGCGGTACTCGACTCTACCTAGAAGGAAGCATTTTGGGCAGCCATGGTAGTAGCATCCATGGAATTGAAAGATGGTTTTGGAAAGAGGTTCGTAGCCATCGACAGGGGCTCCTTCGATCCGACGTTCTCCACCATGCCCACAAGCTGCGTGTTGGATGTGCTGCTGGCGTGCTTCCGACTCGCGCTTGAGCCAGCGTAGAGCTGCTTTGCTAGCGGTGCTCTCCGGCCAGAAGGCTTTTTCATAGGCAGACTGGGGAGCTTTGATTTCTTCTCCTTGGCAGACGATCTTCGTTTCGCCGCGACTACAACACTCCGCATGGCGTTGGAGGTGGCCAACCTGCGTAAACCGTTGCTTACAATCGTTACATACGTACATGTAGGTATTCCCGAGCTTCCTAGCGTTCTTGATATAGAAGGCATGCCCCTCGTATATCCCTATTATCATCACCTGCGAGTAGTGGGGTGCATGCCGTGTCAGATGCCAAGCATCATCCTCCGTAGGTTCATACATCCTAATGCCTATCCCAAAGTGTAACTCAATCTTCTCCAGTTCGTCTAGCGAAGTCTTGGGGACATCTGGTATAGGTACCACCAAGCGATAGAAATCCTGGGCGAGTTTTCGAGCTGCGATGCAACACCTGTCTACACGAGCTCCTTTGTATATAGCTAGGCATCGCCAAAGGCATAGGTTGTCGCCATATCGGTCGATGGCAAGCATTCCTTTTTTATGGCAGTGGACCTGTTCCTAACAAGGGCTGACGATCAAGTACGACTTTGACGTCCACGTGGATCCAACGAACGAAGGCCCACTGGGTATTGGGACGATCAATGTTGTCGGGATTCAACCTAGCTAGCTCTTTGTTGGCAACTCACTCCTCTGCATCACCGAGAATATTTATCCATGCAGACCCAGGGACTATCTTGGAGAAGAGCATCACCTGCCCGTTGTTGACATTGCGAATGCGATAGGTATAGCTGTAGCGTAGGTAAAGGCTGGTCGCTACATTCGCAGTGAACTTCTCCATGATCCTAAGTGTCAAGTCCCCTGCCACACCTTGGAAGAAGCGCCACTGAATGGTCTACCTTTCTCCTCTCCCTCGAGCACACCATCTCTCTCATTGAGAATAGTGTCTCCCTCTCGAACTATACTCCGTGCCAGTGGCTCACTACGAGGGCCTTGCTGGATTCGCCGTACGACTCTCCGATGATGAGGTAGACGGTTCCTTGGGTTAGCTTTAGTCTTGTCTGCAACGGCTTTTGCCAGTAGGCTTGCCGTTACCCCCTCACCTAACTGTTTGACTTACCGGGTGCGTTGGGCGCGTTTGTGGGGATTTTCAGGATCACCTCGAAGAGCTGGATACCTCCCTATTTTGATACCCCGCTCGATACTATCGAACCATTCGGGAGCACGAGCCTCAGCTATTGCCTGAATGATTTCAGCTTTGTTGAGCCTCCCGAAACCTCGCAGCCCAAATTGCTTTGCTTGCCTGCGTGCTTCTTTTAGGGTCACCATTTTTCTTTGGTAATACCTTTATATATCTTTTCTCTAATTGTAATGTTAAGGATGGTATTTTCAAATTCAGCAATCCTAGTCGTAGAATGCTTTCGCATATACCTATATATATATATATTCTCTCTAATTGAACGTTGCGGGATGGTATTTCAATCCTAGTAGTATAGCGGGGAGTATAAATTATACCCGCTAATTTCACTGTCCACAAATCGTTTGATGGTCCCGACCTCGATATCTTTTTTGGCCTTTGTTGAAATTTTGACCACAAGGTGTGTTTATTGTACCCAATTACAACATCTATGGTATTCCAGAGATAATAAGTTGGGATTTGGTACAATAAACACACCTGTTGGGGTCAAAATTTCAGCAAAGGCCAAAAAAAGATAGTGGGGAAGGGGCCATCAACCGGTTTGTGGACAGTAAAATTTGCTGGTATAATTTTACTCCCCGCTATACTTAATCCATGAGCCAAGTGGCTAAAAATGGCGGATTGGTACCACTCGAGGTGGCAAAGGCTATCATATATCAAATTGAAGCTTATCATGTGTAGATTCCAAAAATATATGATAGCAAGGTTGTCGTGGAGCTTAAGGCTGTCACCTGACTTTAAATGTGATGCACCGCGCATAATCAGCAATAAATACTGTATTTTTGCCCTTCAAGTTATCTTGCTTTTTCATTATCAAAAATGCTTTTAATTGAATAACTAGCATATTAACAAATATATATATATGCAGGGTTCACGTTAGACACAAATGTGCACAAGTAATTTGCATTTTTGTCACGTGACAGTTGGAATGATGTCCACAATAACGCTTTTACTTAATTCATACCTAAAACATTGTGGTCAAATGAAATAAATTTCGATAGAAAATATTTGGAAGAATACCCACGGTAAGTTTATGACTGTTTCTAGGCGACAATTAAAATTTTCGAACTAGAATTTATTTCTTTAACATGATTCTGTGTCGTTGGGTACCCTGTGGTATATAGAATATATGACTTTTTAGCGTTTTTACTTACTATTCGCAGGTTTTATGATCAAGATTACGTTTCTATATTAATCCTCCACAAGATATAAAATATATTTTCTGAAAGATTGCTAATATTGCTAAAGGGGAGTTCAGTTTCCCTGTGGTATACTCTTTGGGACTGGGCCCTAGTGAATGGCAGCCATCTTGTTTTACCTGTGTAGTGTTGACAGCTTTACTACACGTGGAATTCATTAGATTCTGAAAGTTGATACCGGTATGTCTGAGGACTACGATATTCCACAAAAACGCTTGCGAACAGAAGCATATTGCTTGATTCATTGTAGTGATGATGACGGGGCGCTGGTGAGCCCGAATTCGTTAGAATCTTGGCAAACGTTAAAAAGAGCCGCAGAAATAAGACAACACAAGGGGATTCTTGGTTTGGAGATAACTTCACCTGATGAAATACCCGATGGAGTCTTTTACCATCGTAAATGTAGAAGCATTTTTACAATGAAAAGAGATCTAGAAAAAAATACTGCCGACGTACGAGGAAGGGATAAAGATGAGGAGCTGAGAGAAGGCGGGGGTGATAGGAGAGCGTCTATAAGAGGTAATCCAAGCACCTCAAGGGTATATGAGGAGGAATGTATCTTTTGTGAAAAAAAAGACAAATACAAGAGAGGCTCAAAGTCAAGGGAAAACTTAACTCAAGCCAGGCAGCTTAGAACAGATACAACACTTAGAAATGCTGCAGAAATTAAAAAGGACTCGAAGATTCTAGCCATTCTTTCCCGTGAGTTGGTTGCCGCTGAAGCTCACTATCACCGCACCTGTTACAGGCAGTACATTAAAATAAGTAATACCAGTGTTGAATCTGAAGAAGGTGAAGAGACGGTCGATGTAGCTTATGCTAACGCCGAGAGGAATGCCTTGTCCCAACTGTTCGATTATATAAGGAATGAATTATTTGTGAATAAGAACGTTGTAGAACTTTCAAAACTCAATGAAATGCTTAATGATTTTATAAGAGATGGTGGAATGGAAGAAATAAAGATGTCCACTAGCAAGCACCTCCGAAGGAAGTTAGACAATGAGTTTAAAGACACGTTACATATGATACTAACCGAATCTAACAAAGTTCTTGTCTATCCAGACAGTCTTACCAGGGATGAACTTGCTGTGCTGTGCTTCAAGCTTCAGAGAGAAGTCACTCTCTTGAAAGCACCCCATCCTGGAGTAACAGGTGTCAAAGAGGTAGCTAGTCAAATTCTCCAATCTGTTAAAGAAAAGTGTGTTGACCAGGAATGGCCGCCAAACCCCACAAGTCTTGATAATGATTGTTCTGACGTCCCTCCTCTTGTTCATACATTCCTTCATCATCTACTTAGTGGCAGTGATTCTCCCCTCTCAGAAAGAATGACATGGCTTAAAGTGCCTATCACCCTTTTGCAATTTTGTTAGCTTATGAACCTCCGAAACGTTTTGAGTACTTCTGTGAAGAAAGTTTTGGTTTAAAGTGAATACTTCATGTTGTTTCAAATCGTGTAAATGTGACCTTTCCTGACCCATGACCGCGTAAGTAAAAGCCTAGGTCGAAACCTGGGTAGACGTCATTTTGACGTCATATAAGTAATTCGGCTTTGCAATCATTCGAAGAAATACTTAACATGTTGACTAAAATGACTTTTTTCTTTACTAACAACTAACAAACTGTGTATATTTTCTATGCATCGATGTTGTTGTGATAAAAAGGCGCCATGGAGAATAATGCATTAATGAGATGACGTCTACCCAGGTTTCGACCCAGACGCTGATCAAGTAAAGAAAGCACTAGAAGATATCGGAAGTCTTGCTGACAATCTGCAGAAAGAGAGCAATGACCAAGTTATGCACAGCCAGTCATTCAAGCTTCTGTTCGAACGGTCCGAAGAATATCAGGAGCACCTTCGCAAAACAAACGGGCCACTGTCCACATTCTGGATGTCTTACATTGACATGATAGAATTAATGTTACACATGATTCGTGCTTCACGAGAAGGGAACTGGATGTTGCACCTTGCTTGTGTTCGTCAAATGCTGCCATGGTGCTTTGCGTATGACAATATCAATTACGCCAGGTATATGTCTGTCTATTACAGTGACATGACAAGCTTACCAGACGAGCACCCGCAAGTTCATGCATTTATGGAAGTTGGCGGATTTTCCGTGCAAATGAGCTCAAAGAACCCCTTTGGCCGGATTCCAGTAGATCAGACAGTCGAAGAGCCCATCAACAAAGATACCCAGACAGCTGGAGGGACAAAAGGGTTTAGCTTGAAGCCAGCTGCGATACAGCGCTATTACATGACAGCGGAGTTTAGGACTTTGTTTCTTCGCAAGATACGAGAAATGGTGGGGTATGCTCAAGGAAACAATGATCATGCTGATCTCCAGAAGTCTAGAATTGCAAAAGACGAAAAAGATGTACAAGGAATGGTTGACCTGATACTTAACAACTGGATCAATCCATTTGCCGATGTTGACCAGCCCCTTGTAAGCATTTCAACGAGCGCTGTTCCTTCGCCTGAAATTGCACGAGATTTGGCCAGAGCATATCTAGTCGGCGACGCAGCATATAAAGATTTCAAGAAGGAACGCTTAGAGCCTGACAAGCCATCAGTGAAGTTTCACGACTCCCTCAAGAAACAGAAATTAAAGAGCTTCACCAACCTGACGAAAACAAAAAGGTTAACGAAGAGCTAGGGCGATGAAACGGTTCTTCGAGCAGATCGGAATCTATTTGCGCGAATGATAATAATCGCTGAAAGTCGCCAGCTGCACATGCAGGATGTTCTACAGCATCCCTTGGGGCCCCTACCGTCCTCCTTGGCTGCGAGCAATGGTTTGCCACGTAAGACGAATAAAGCACAGCTTGGCAGAGAGCTGGAGAAGCTTGTTCAACCAACGGCACAGATACCTAGCCCAACTGTGTACTTAATTGACGGCATGGCGCTTGTTCAGAAATTGAAGGTTGACCAACTTACCTTTGGTGAAATTGCTGAAACGGCACTAACAAGGGTTTTGCGAGAGGGAGGTAACAGCACTCGAATAGACGTCGTATTTGATGTTTACAGGAAGTTGTCAATAAAGTCTGTCGAGAGGGAGCAAAGAGGCGAAGGAGACTCGAAAGCGTATAAGAACCTTGCCGCTGGGCAAAAGATTAAGCAATTCAGAAACTTTTTACAGAATGGCCATAACAAGAACAGCCTAATCAAGTTTATCGTTGACTACTGGAGTAGACCCTCTAGTCGAGCGAAACTACAAGACAAGGAACTCTACGCCACGTGCGGCAACCTTTGCTATAAGTTAACTTCAGAAAGTGTCCAAGAAGTGGAAGAGCTACGATCTGAGCAGCCGACACCCGTCTCCTTCTGCACGCAAAACACGTGTTCCAAACCACCAGTAAAGGCCATCGTTGTCTCGTCTGAGGACACGGATGTGCGCATACTCTGTGTCGCTTTCATACAATCCATCACAGTGCCACTTTACCAGCGATGTGTATCGCAGTATCATGCAAGATATATCGACATTGGAAAGATAGCCATTGCAATTGGAGAGGATGTATGCAAGGCACTTCCAGGACTTCACGCCTTTACAGGCTGTGACTCAGTTAGCGCATTTGCAGGCATCGGAAAGGTTAAGCCACTTAAACTTCTCCGTAACATGAAAGAGTTCCAGGGTATGCTTCAAAATCTTGGGGAGGAATGGTCGATATCCGAACAGCTCTGTCTTCAATTGGAATCATTTGTATCTGCCCTGTATGGTGCAAACAAAGGTACAAAGGATATAAATCAATGTCGATATGCAGTATTCTGTGCCAAGAAGGGCGAGGCAGAATCGCACCAGAATCGCAGGGACTACTTGGATAAGCATTGCCAACGCGCTAATTATCAGGCTGCTGTGTGGAAGAACTCTCTTCTAAATAATGAAGTGTCAAGTCCAGTTGGTAAAGGCTGGGTTCTGGAAAGCGATGAAAGCGATCAATGGCTTGAAGTAGAGTGGATGAGTGGGTTACCCGCGCCAAGAGCCGTAATTGAGCTCATGACTTGCACTTGTAAGAGGTCATGCGAGAGCAATACTTGTGATTGCATCCTGAATGGGCTGAAGTGCAGCGATCTTTGTCGTCTCGCCACCTGCACAAACCAACGGGATGAAGAAGATTTCTCCTTGGAAGACGATGAAGATGATGATGACCTGGGCTAGATCTCAATATGCGTGCCTCTCTCTAAAGGAGTAAATGTCATGTGAAGACCTATAAAGAAGGATATATACCTATGTTGTGAAGGTCAGTCTCAACGATGTATCAATGTAAAATGTTCTTACTGAAGTATGTTTCTTTGCCAAAAAAGCTCAAAATTAAACTTAATATCGGCATTTTAAAACGTTCTAGTTGAAAACTCTCAGTATTGTGTATGAGCATCGAAAAGCCATCATATTGTTAGCTATATACTAAAAAAACAAAAATTATAAAATTATAATAACGTTATCGACCATTCTACCGGAGGTGACGTCATAACATAACAATAAACATTGTTTTGTTTTGAACTTTACTACTCTACCTATAGATTGCGATCTAGGCCTATTATGCATCGAACTCATGACTCTATAGCAGCAATATATACCTTCCCGAGAAATTGCAGTCTGGGTGCAGATTGCGCAATTTCAAGGTCACGTGACAGCCTTAAGCTACCACGACAACCTTGCTATCATATATTTTTGGAATTTACACACGAAGGGCTTTAATTTGATATATGATAGCCTTTGCCACCTCGAGTGGTACCGAAATCCGACTTGGCTCATGGACTAACTACTCCACATCCTTTAACAACAAGAGGGCCAATTTCTTTCTTTCAATCTCAGATTTCCATACTAGTACTTTAGAACGAGAGCTCTTTCCCAACTTTCTTTGGAACTCTACAGTCATATCTGGGGACATGCATATGCCAAGCTTATTTAAGCGTTCAATATCTTCACTTCTAGCACCACTATGGAATAGTACGGTGGAAGTGCGATAGGCTAAAGCAGACATCTTTTGATTTCTTGACCTTGCGGCTGTAGCTGTCGATAAAGCCATGAAATTTACCACCTTCTTGTTCTCTTCTCGTGAATTGCTTGCAGCCTGGAGGCAAGCCATCCAGAATGGACACCTTGATTCAGTCTCTTTCACCAAAAGCTGGTTTGAAAATCGCGATATTTCGGACGGGGTTATGCCCTGCAAAATAGAATGACTGCTGTCGGAACAATATTCATTAAATTCGTGTCCACAGTCCTTTTCAACGGGTCTAATAGTTCATTGCGCAGTAAAGGATGCTTGAATGCAAAATTCGCCACCGTACTCCATTTTCTACGAACGATGTTCAAAATCATGGCTTTCGAATCGAACTCCGTGTTCCCACACGACCATTTGGGCTAACAATAACAACCTTTAGTTGCGTTGTTGTCTTGTTTACAAGTTCTTCAATATTCAATTCGGAAAGAACTTTGTCCTGATCAGTTTCCCAAACATGGCTTTCTCTGCCGAATAACAGGGATTTCTTCGCCCCATCATTTATTCGTATATTTTTTTTATTTTGGGGACTTCGTTCTCTTCGAATTCGGGTTCTTCAATCTCTTCCTCGAACTTCGACTTTACGAGTTTATAGAATCGATGCGTGCTTCTCAAGTTTCTTCCACATGCTTTGCAAACTCGTTGAGAAAACTTTACAGAATTTGAAAGATTAAATCCCAGTTCTTTGCAAATCTCCACCAAAGTCGTTCCGTCATATTCCTTTCTGTGAGGAACCTTGAACAGATTCTCTGTGGACAAGTAGCTTGTTTTCTCGATATCTCCGTTTGTCCAAACCTCTAAGGAACAAATGCAGAATCTACAAAAATCGTTTTGGCTTTCTGGAATAGGTTTTCTTTCTTTTTTCACGGGCTTTGTAGGTGTTTCACCATTTTGCATTCTTGTTATAATACACCCACGCGAGTTTGGCGGCAAAAATGATTTTTTTTAGAATAACATTTCACTGCACAAATTGATTGACATTTTGTTAATTCTGATTTATTTATTCAAAGAGGGCGGCCCATGCCACGTGCTCGCCGCATGATCATTTGGCTGTGGGCGGCTAATCAAAAACCCCTAGTTAACGGGCAGGCGTTCTTTCCTCTCTCTTTCCTCTCTCTTCCCCCTCCCCTCCCACTCCTTTTCTTTCCTCTCTGGCTCTCCGGCTCTCCCCAGACCTCGTTAAGGCTCGGCCAAGATGGCGGTGGTTTTCATTGGCCACGGCAGTTGGCGAAAAAATCCCACGCCTGCTACACAGGCTACGAACAAGCGAGCTTGTGAGGCTCTTGTACGCAAAAAGGTGCGCGAACAGACCGAGATGGTAGAGGTGGAGGTCAATGAAAGCCCTCACTATGGTGCTAACCGCCATTGGCGTGGGGGCAACACTGGTGGGCTTGTGTTGGCAAAGTAAACGCATGGTGCAGCCTGCAAGCGCAAACCATGCTGAACATTGTGCGGCGGCCCCACCACAACCACCTCCCGATAAAGATATGTCCATGATGCGAGTGTTCACACGGTCTATTGAACGAAAGGCCACCACCCCTGTATCTTAACAAAGGAATGGACAGGTTCACTAGACTCAGACTACGCACCATTGCTTCCGTTGGTATCGGTATGGTTGCTGGTTTGATGATTCTGAAGGACATTCAAGGAAAGACTCAACGTGGAAATAGCAGCATACAAAGCAAAACGTAAAGTGAAACGCAGAGCGGAATTCGAAGCGGAACTCGAAGAAAAGTTCGAAGCGGAACTCGAAGTGGAACTAGCGAAGTGTGAAGCAAACCATAGGTTGAAACGCAGAGCGGAACTCGAAGCGGAAATAGCAGAATGTAAAGCAAGATGTGAAGTGGAACGCATAGCGGAACTGGCCTGCAAATAAAGACGGTTGTGGTGTTTAACGGCCTATTGAAAGAAAGGCCACCACCCCTGTATCTTAACAAAGGAATTGACAATAAGCTTGTGAGAGCTGTCATAGATGGGGCAACCGTAGTTGGTATTGCCACTGGTATTGGTTGGGTGGGGAAGAAAGTTGTGAAGGAGCCTATGACCAACGACCCTCAACAAGCATTGTGAACTACCTGAAGTGGACTGCAGTATTAGCTGGGGCAATCTCCGCTAAGGAGTACCTTAAGGACAGAAAAATTATCCCAACAGCTGTATAGATGACCAACATTGCCGTGATGATTGGCGGAGCACTTTTAAATGCTACAGCGTTTGTTGGTGGCTCCTACCTCCTGTAGAGCACAAAAGACACAACAAGGCCCTCGAGAAATACCAAGCCGACTGGGCTATTTTCCAAGAGAACCGCGAGAAGCTAGCGGATTGGATGCAAGAGCAGGAGAGCCTGCGACATTACACGCAAGAAGATCTTAATGACACAAACCACGCGTTCGAGCTCTACAACGAAGCACACGTTGGGTTACACCGCATACCCCATCACCAGGAGCCCCGGTTTTCTAACTATTACCGACCCTCATCTGCACAAAAAAGGGTGAGTTGGTTTATGTAGATAGTGGCATGCTTGCCCTTGGGTATACTGCAAGTCGGTGGCTGTAGATTTTTAAAAACTTTTTCTGCGTGGCTGTTTTCACTTGTTTGCTCACCTACGTATACTGCAGAAAATTGGTATACCTGAGGAGCTGTACTGTGCAATGCTGCGGCCAAACGACAAAAAATCCCCAGCCCCCTAGCACATACTACAATAGATGCGGCCCGCAAGTCACTTGAGCTGTGGCGTTGAGACAAGGCTGCGGCTGCGCGGTTTGCTGTCATGGTGCTGTCGGGCCCAACCAACCTAAACGCAACCACTAGCCAGCTGCCGGAGGCGTGTTGGGAGACTCATACGCCTGCTGGAATACATCGCCTATGGCTCGTAGTATGCATGGCCTCTACTACGGTCCGCAGGGGTACTGGAAGGGTTTTGCTGCAATAGGCAAGCTCTCCGCGGCAGCCAAGGTCTCTGAGGATGACGTCCGAGGATGGCTGGAGAAGCAGGCTCTGTGGCAGATCTACCTACCTCTACCTCGCTATGTCCCAAGGCCGCACTATGCTGTCTCAAAGCCGAACGAAATCCATCAGGCTGACGTACTCTTTCTCCCACATGATACGGCCCCCTATGGGCGGGCTCGTCGCACTTACAAGTATGCCTTGGCGGTGGTAGACGTTGCTTCTCGCTATGTTGAAAGCTATGAACAGCGAGGCAACCCGGTTAATCGGAAAAGCCCTACCAAAACGGTGGAAGAGGCTTCCGTTGATATTTCACCTCTGTCGAACCAAAGGCCTGTGGGCTTTGCGGAAGAGCGGCTGCCATTCGATGCATTGATGCGATACCTGTATGCTCCTGGCGAGCTGGAGGGCAGTGAAAGACGCCGGGCAATAGATCCTATCTGGAGCCTGAAGACGTACAGCCTCTCGCGGACTGTGATCTCGAAGGACCAGCCGGTGCTTTACTACCTTGCAGCAGCGCCCGTCAAACGCAGTAGTTCCGGCTTGTGGTACCACGTGATACGGAACTACCGCCGAAGTTCATCGATGAGGTCGTTTCAAGTGTACTTGAGGTGTCTTTGTGCCCATACGCTAGGGTGTCAACCCTGTTTTCCATGATCCAGCGCTTAGTGTCAAATGGTGAGAGAGAGATCTTGTTTATATGGATACCATACATCCTGTGCCCTTCGCTTTGAAGCATATCCATCCCATGGTGGAATACTTTTTTGTCTAGCAGGCACTCTTTGTATTGCTCATGACGGATGCGGTGTTTCACAACGGCTTTGTGCACTCCTTTCGCTTTCCAGATCTCCTTGTCATCTGCTTTCAAGATTGAGTATAGCTTCAACCGCAGCCCGACATATTCAGCAATGGGGGTTCCTCCGCACTCGTCTTTCATCTTGCCAAGGACCTACTTGTTCTCTGTGCTATGCAGTGGGTGGTTCTTGGGGTAGTTGCTGGTATCGTAGAAATGTTTGCGGGTACCGATATCTGTATAGCCATCCTCCGTCTCGATGTGCAGAGTAGGTTGCAACGCTGTCCATACTGCTGCCGGAGCTCGCCATAGTAGAAATCATACATCAAGTGCTTAGAGAAGTCTAGAATTGACATCCCAACGTATACCGGGCGGTTCAGCAGTTGTCGAAGATCGTGGAATGGGCATAGCTGGGTTTGTTCAAGAGGCGCTGCAGTCTGACCCCCTCCGAAGAGCGCACCAGCTTGACATCTACACGTTTGCGCAGGTTCTCCATTGTCTTGCCGAAGACAGAGTTGTTCATTAACTTGTAGAGGTCCTGCTCAAATGTGCTCTTTGCCTGTTTTCGTAGCTCTGTGTTCATTCGGATGTACGGTTCCATCCATGGGCTCTGATCGAAGCGAATGGCTCTGTGGATCTTTTTAAAATGCATGCCCCAGAGAGAGGTATACTGTAGCTGCAGGTTGCGGTAGTGAAGCACGTAGCGCTCTTTTTCGGGGAGGTTAGGCACAAACTTTTCCGCTTTTAAGGATCCATTGCCCTTGTAGAACTTCTCAAAGAGATTATTTTGGTATTCCGAGAACCAAGCACGGGCCACCTGCATTCTCTCGGGAGCAAGGGGATAGCTGTTGTGCACATCATGAAGTTTCGAGGTCAACCTCAAGGATGTAACCTTTATCCGCATCGCTCGCGAGGTTGGCGATCTGCTGTTCCGTTGGTGTGCACAACTCGAACCCTCATGTTGGCAGGTGTTGACTCATGGCCCAGCCATAGAGGTTGTTGGCGTCGAGGTAGAGTATGTGGCTCTTCGGTTTCTCGGGGTCAAAGTCAGGCATGCTTGGGTTGTTTGCTTTGGTGTACGGCTGGGACACCATGGATATTCCACCACGCAGGCCCTTCTCAACGAAGAGGTGCATGTCGTAGTCGGTTAGTAGTTCGAGCTCCACACCTGTCTTCTTTAACAGCGTATGAGAGCCCGGGGCTCGTATAGTAGTGAGCTGGGTCCAAGCTGTAGTTTTTCATACAGGTCGCGCGAAAGCCCTCAAACACATCAGCGAGGGGAAGCACGTTAGTTCGGAGGTATAGGTCGTGGTAGTCCCCCAACGTCTCACAACCAAATACCTTCCAAACCGTGTTTGTAGTCCTCGTCGGATATGTCTCCTTGGGATAGCTTACTATAGAATGCAATTTTTGGTGGAAGAGGAGTCTCTGCAAACTTCTCCCAAGTGTCCATGTATTCGTATGGGTAGACACCCTTGCGCAGCAGCAGCTTGTTTTTGTCTGGATTGGGCTCGTGTTTCGTCATCTGTTGGGAGGTCTCTGGGTCTTTACTTGCAACCAGCTTGTCAAGATAGGATAGAAGGAATTGGGCGCTATCGATGCTCTTGAGGTTAGCAAGTGAGATCGAAATGTATTTCTCCATGTTATTTGGGATGCAGGCAATCGTTCCCTCTGTCTTGGAGATGGACTGCATCAGTAGATGGGAGTCATATCCACGCAGGTTGTGGAATACGACTGGGATGGTAGAGAAGAACCGTAATTTGATGTTGCAAGCCCAATGTGCGGCGCCTCGAAACTCACCTGTGATATGACAGTGGTCCCGTACCTGGTCTCTACCACCTAAAGGCTTCTGGCAGATGTGACAATCAACTGCTGTGTTGAAAGCCCTCCAGTTTTCCGGTACTATGTGCAGTGGGCGGGCCTCGTGGGCTCTAATCTTCACCTCCTTCTCTTTTATACATTGTAGGAAGTGTTCGATTGTGTCCGTACCTCGGTAGAGCACAGGTGGCTCGCTGTGGCCGTCACAACGTACAACGATGTAGGAGAATCCGGAGGGAAATGTGCTCCTCTGTCTTTTGCGTGTTGCTCTTTTCAGGGTCTGGGGCGGGCCCTTCGGTCTTGGTGGTCGGCGTAAATGATGTAGGGAACTTCGAGCTGCTTGTGAAAGTTCTGGAAGGATAGTTTATTGTTCTCTTCGGTAGGTATGTCAATGCGGATGGCCCGGCCATTGACGCCATTGCACTCTGGGATGTGCCTCTCAAGGAGATCCTCGGTAGTGTATCCATGTAGACACCGCTCTCAGAAGTGTTTTCTCTCTTGGTGACTGGTCTGACTGTAGAGGCGGCGGTTGAAATCCTTGATCCAGCAGTAGTGTTGCAGGCCACTCTTTGGATGCTCTACAAGCAAGAGGTTAACACGCTTCGGAAAGTCTTCCTTCGAGATGTGGAAGACTGTTTTGCTTCTCCACTCGTGTTATTTGTGAGATTGGCGTTGGCGCGTCCACCCCATCGAAGTTCAGCCCATCATCTTCTCCCCATCATCTTCTTGGTACTTCGATGTTCTCTGGGGACCTTTTGCGACTGGGAACCTTTTCCGACTGGGAACAGTGCCGCGCGCAGCGACCAACGTAAGCAATGGTCGTCTTTGTTTTTCACATTGATCACGGCTTTCTTCCTTGCGACTTCCGTAGCTAGTGGCATGTATGAACCCCCACGGAGTGGTTGGTAGCGAGCTATATTGAGCCATGGAATGTTGACTCTATCAACAACCCAGTTCGAACCTCGAGATATCCACTTCTCAATGCCATTGTGTATCTGTATATGTGCTTCTACTAGTACCCCATGGATCTCGGGTTTGTCAAGTCGGAGCATGGTGTTCAAAGCCAGCTGAAACTTAATCCTGTTGAGGGTTTGGAGCTCTTCCTTGCGCTTGTCAACAGTCTGCTTTTGCACCTCAAGGAGGAAAGCCGTGGTCTGCCTCTAGGGGGTTGCCCTGGGGAACTTCCAACTTCCATCTTCAATCTTCCCCAATGGCCCAGGGCGTTTGGATGAAGGTAAGGCCCTTGGGCTCCTCATGGTCGAACAGCAATAATACCTCCTTCTGGTAATCCTGAACTGTTTGGACTTTCCTAGGAGGTATGTGATCAAACTCCTCCAGTATAGCTTTCCGTTGCTTACGTGGTGAGGGCTTTGGCCTTGGCTTTTTTTTTTCTTTGTCGCTTCCGGGATAGGCTCTTCCAAGATATTCCGAACAACATCTTGGAGAGCTGATGGGCTGCATTCCTATGAGCGACTGCTCAATGTACTCATCCATTGTAGCCATGCTTCACGCATGTATACCATACGACATCTATATTTCGTGGGTATGTTTTACGGCTCGCAAGTCTCTAAATGGGTGTCGGGACAGCTCTAGAAGCATAAAGGAGAATATCCTACGAGCCCGTGGGGTAGATTCACAATTGTCAATTCTTTATCTACGCGAACGTGCCGCGGGGTAGATTAATAATTGCCAATTCTTTATCTACGCGAACGCCGTGCCCCCAGGACCTTCGCTGCACCAGAACCCCCACATTATATACTACTTCTGGTGTATTGCTTTTATGACATGACTATTATAACGCATGATTTGAACAACAAAATACTGGCAATTCAAGTGTATACATTCAATATAATGACATATTCAGACTTTGATTGAAAATAGATCAAAAACTCGGGGGAATGTCCGGATTAAACTATATGAATAAATGATGGTGTGAATGAGAAATGAGAATGAAGCTCTTCTAATGCCGCTTCTCAAAACTCACAGACTGTTTTACAAAAACATTTGAGCTTATCAACACACGCGTACTCCAAATGACAGAGATGTTAAAATAAAGTGATAATTAGAAGAAAAAGTACATTAACAGACAAACTGAGAGGAATTAAAATAAAAAAGAGTTTACTTGCAGTACTTACGTAACTGAATCTTTCGTTTTGGATATTTCGGTAGTGTTGTGGACAGCATCCCACCTTCGTGCACATATACACCGAATCGGAATGAAACTCGAAGCCTTTACCTCGAACCTAAATTTCAGCTAACCTGTTTCCTTTCATTCCACAATGAATAATACACTCATGACGTAAGCCCGTAAGCTTTCAATACATTTGCCAGTTGTCTGAATGAAACAGCTAGATCTTTTCCAATTACTCTCACGAGTCAAGGCAGAAGACTTTCTCAAGCTACAAAACTCAAATTTTGATCCTCTTCACTTTAACGTGTTAAACGTCTCATATCAGCTAGCGCTGTGCGTTTCAAGTACTTTTTCCTCTCTCTTTGCCGGCTTCATGCTTCTTGTTCGTGTAGGTTCCCCACTGAGCCGTATCACGATCCATCGATTACACGTAATAAACTCAGTTGACCTGAAAAAGGCGTTCGATACGGTGAATCATGAAATTCTAATACGCAAACTTGAAATGTATGGAATTAAGGGAGGCGCTAGAAACCTCATGTGCTCCTTTCTCTCTAACCGTGTCCAGAAGTGCCAATTAAATAATGCATCATCAGGTCAAGAGAAAATAACCTGTGGAGTTCCACAAGGATCGATTCTCGGGCCGCTTCTATTTCTTCTATACGTAAATGACTTGCCAAACTGCTTAGACGCTACAACTGCTCGACTCTTTGCCGATGATACGAGCGTAACAGCTGTTGGTAAGTCAATCGAGGAGATAGAGGCGACAGGAAATCGTGATCTAATTAATCTGAACAAATGGCTGTCATCAAATAAACTAAGCCTTAACGTCGCCAAAACCGAATATATGCTGATCGGATCTAGGTATAACCTGAGTAATCTTCCAAGGCAACCCGAGGTGAACATCGGCGGCCAACCAGTCAAACGGGTTAACAATTACAAGGCACTAGGTGTTCAAATTGACCAGTTTCTTACATGGGAAGATCAAATCGACCATATAGCTAAAAAGATTTCGTCAGGAATTGGCGCCTTACGGAGGCTTAGGGAATTTGTTGATCACCAAACGCTCGTGTCAGCCTATAACGCACTAGTTAGACCCCACTTTGACTACTGCTGCGTCGTCTGGGATCCAATAGGCAGCGTTCTATCAGAACGGCTACAAAAGCTACAAAATAGAGCTGCGAGAGTTATAATGAAGCGGCCGAATGAAGCCGGACAGTCCCAAATCGCCCTTGACGCCCTTGAGTGGCATAATCTAAATGAGCAGAGGACGCAAATGAAGTCAAACCTTATGTACAATACATTCCATGGTCTAGCTCCAACACTACTTTCGAATCTCTTTCAGAGACTCGATAAAACTAGTTATTGCAGTTATAACCTCCGAGGCTCTTCTACCAAACTGGTCATGCCTCAACCAAGAACTGAGTTTCTAAAGAAAAGTTGGAGCTACGATGGAGCAAAATCATGGAATGCCTTGCCGAGTGATTTAAGAGACTGCGACTCTTTTTCCAAATTTTCTGATAAATTTCATAGTTATCTTTATTAGCCGATCATACAGAGCCTTTACCGATAGACTGTAGACAATTGGTTTATATTATATACGATTTTAAAATATTTTTATCCATTGTATTAGTTTATATCAGTAATTTATATTTAGTAATTGTAATTTCATGACACGCCCCTCATGGAAATCAGCTTTTATCGTTGTTGGGGCTAGCGTGGTTAAATAAAGATGATTGATTGAGTTCAATACCTTTGTTTCTTCAGACACTTCTTGGCCCGTAGATAATTACCACAAAAGTCAAAAGATACAAAGCCTGGCAGAGTCCGCTGCAAGTGAACAATCTTTAGAGAATTATGTGTGCCGAAAAATAAACTAAAATAAGTTACAATGGAATGTCGACTGAGTTACTTAGTTTCACAACAGGATCAAAGTATGGTAACGAGAGTCACTGGTATTACATCTCACTATAGCTATATATACACAAATATAATAATTAACTGGAACGCAATGTCGAAACAAATATTTTAAGCCGAGCCCAAAATAAACCAATTGTTATCTGTCGACTGATGACGTTTCGTGTAATTGCTTCATCCCGTTATCTGCCGTCCGCCTAGAACATCTGATCCCGGATTGTATTTCGATAGCTATGTTTTCTGTTACTGGTTGTTTTATCGATTACTCATACAGTCGTAGACTACAAGGCGCCATAGTTTCGTCTTTCGTTTGTTTGTTTCGCGAATATGAGCCTGAGTCAACAATTCTTCCTCCATATTGATAATTCAGTTAGAGGAAAGATTAAGGCAAATTGAGTACTTCATGACGTCAAGGAAGCCTTAAACACTAAAGATCTCTACCGAACATTTATCTTTCAACTAGTGCGCATGCCTCCTGATTTATCGCTCGATCACAGCGTCTCCGACCTAGCGGAAAAGGTCTGAACTGATCAACTTCTAACGTCGATAGAACACACACAAACTGCATTTTAAGACTCTGGAAGCTGCCTAGCAGCGCCGGAGTAATAAATTAACACTTCATCAGTATTTTGCAGTGAAGTATAAACTGTACATATCAGTTGCTCAAATGTGACACAATTTCAAGAAACTAATTGATACATATATATGCCTGATTGCCAAAGACATGATTATTTGATGCAAATGCTATGGTAGCATTCTACAAATGAACTATAACACTTTCTGGCCCTCATTTCCAGTTTCAAATGATTAAAGAATCTTAGTCGGCTGCCATTTTGTTGGCCAGAAAAATACAGAGTAAGAAAAGCATCCATTTCCATCGCCTAATTCTGGGAAGCAACCACAGTATTATTAAATGAGTTCTGTTTTTGTGACTGACTATGATTCTTTAAAATCACACCTACAATATCGACACTATCACCCTAAAATTGATCACTTCTGTTCGAAACAACAACATAGAACAGGATTCTATACATTTTTACCCCCTGGCCAAACAATTCACTCTGGCCGTGAGAATGCCCTAACTTTTCTTCTTATTCAGAGGACATGCACTGCGTGATGTCCTTCTGTGCTCAGTTGAGCCGCAATTGCATTTTCTGCCACTTATGATAGTAACACCCCCATCAGGTACTTCTACCTCCACTGTACTTCCATCATCGCCACTCTCCTCTTCATCACCTCCAACATACGTATGCTGCACTGCCTGCCTCTTTCCCCACTTCTTTCTCGCTGCCTGATTCTCAACACTGGCTACTTTCATGTTGATTCTATTCTGCTTTGAAGCTTCCGTCTTCTGCTTTTCCAATGCAGCCCTTCGCTCCTCAACTGCTCTCTGTAAGGCCTCCACCACAACGGGACGACAGGGAGGTTCAGTCTTTCGTACAGGTCTATCACCCAGTGATACTGTGGACCACGAACCTCATAGCACCAGGACATGTTGCCTTGGCACAAACCACAGTTGGTGGATGTCATGTAGTGTAACCTTTGAAAAATAAACATATAGAGACAGTTGTTAAAATGTCCAGACTATGACATCCCATAACGTTTTTGGTTCCAGGGACAAATGTACCATAAGAAAACACCTTCTCATTTTCAGTTTTACCCTCAGCCTTTATTGTTTATACTGGTCAATAATAATTTAGGTGTTGGGATGAAACTCGAATATTTAAAATACCTTCAGTATTAAACACATATAATTTAGTGGATTTCAAAATGTGTACTTTACTCCGCAGTATAACAAATCTCTGTCAATTTACTACATATATCAATCAATAATTCTGTCAACTGAGCAGTTTATCAGTCAAAAGAGGTGGTGCATCTACCAGCAAAATGGCAGATTTATATCTAAGGTGGAGAATTATTGACAAGGGAATATTATCTACAAAGGCTCTGATCCTTGGAACGGAACTGAGGTAGAACTGTGAAGTGAGCCTCGCACAGATTTGAATGGCCACGTCGCACTCAAGTTCATCGTCATCATTGTATTCCTTACATGTGCAAACTTTCATCCGATGGAAGTCACAATGCCCACCCTCCCACTCGTGAATGTTCCGTGTATGATATGCACCCAATGCCCTCATCCTCCTTGCATATTTAGCATGATCCTTACATTGCTGCAGGCAACAGAAGTGGTTTACTCTTCCACACTTTATAAAGGTCTCAGATAAGCATCCACAATCAGATTTATGTCTTGCACATTGACACTTCACAGTTTCTATCAGTGGAAACTTGTCCTTATACTTGTTTACGATGTCTGCGAAGAACTCCTCCTTCTTTGCTGCTTCCTTCAGGTTGTTAGTGTGCGCCCTTCCAACAGCCCACCACACTTGTACACTTTACTATCAGGATGGTGCTCAAGGACGCTCTTCGAAGAGCTTGAGTCGCCATCTTACCAAACAACTTCTACATTACAACCCTCCCCAGCGAATACCCCTTCCATTGACTTTGCTGTGCCCTCGTACAAATCTTCGTCAAAAACATCATCAGAACCCTTCATGCACTTATGACCATACCACACCAACCCTCCTGACATATAATTTTTAACAATAAATGTGCCATTCTTGCTGAAAAAACCCTTGTGTGCCAAACACCATCTGACGTAACCACAGCCCTCTTCCAGCTACCCAAATTCATCATCATCCAACTCCGTCATCCTTTCCTTCTCTTCCTCACACATCTCATCCAATATATAAGTAATATGAGGATTGACCAACTTTATCATGTCATAATACCGGTTCTTCGACAAACAACTAATGCCCAAACACTGTCTTAGAGTCCTATCAAATTTTGCAAACCCATGTCCTGTTATTAAAAATGCTACACTCAGTGTCAGACCCAACGCTGTTCTTCGGGACCCTTACACCATAGCTGATCCTTGAAACTGGACCGTTCTTAGCTTACAGTCATCACACACTAATGTGGCATTAAGCTCCCTCCTAGTCGAGTGGGCTGTACTGTCGACACAACCAGGATGCCTGAAATCATATTGTGAAAACTGTTAGGAGATGAAATATCAAGCTAGAATTCTAATAATAGATTTGAATCATTTAGTCGATTTGTGTTTTTGACCAAAGAAAGAGAAAGAAAAAACACTCTACTGTAACAGGTGATGTTACTATTTATTACTCAAAGCCACTATTCTAAAAGTAATACCGTATGTGTAGTTTCAGAACATATATCCATCTCCACTATGGAACGGATTTGTCCAAGGCCCCTATATCCTCTTGAAATTCCAAAAAAGGCCCCCAAATCAATATTAACTATTATAGGGAAAAAAATTGACCCTCAGGTCCCGTGGAAGTATGGATATCCTCTGAAGCTATATAATAAGTAGTGTGTAAACTTAAGGGGGGATGTGTGACTCATGGTTGTCTTACAAATACTGGTGAGTCTACTGTGAGACCATGTAGAATTATACAGACACAACATCTCCAAACTAAGACCAAAGAGAAGGGATTTGTATGGCTAATGAAACAGTTTTGGCCCTACTTGTTTTGTATCTTATAATTTAGTCCAATAACGCAATTGCTGTAGTAACATTATTTGACTAGTAGTAGTAGCTCAAACCAGTACCTTACCAGTTCACATACAAAATAGAGTGTACTACTGCAGAATTGCAAAGCAATACTAAACTTCCCTGACTATTTGATTAAATTGCTTCTTTATCGCAACTATGTTTACTCAAATTTTTTATTACCTTTACACCCAGGTGTAGCACACTGGGAAGTCCGGTTTATCTGTTCTATGAAATCCAGGAGTTGTGGCGTTTGGCAAACAAACATTCTACTCTCCATTTTCTCTGGCTCTGACTCCATGTTGTGGCTTTTGTTGTTGGTTTCTGTGGAGATGTCGAAATCAGGATGTTTGTCCATTTCATCAGTATCCGAGCCCGTGGAATTGTTTTCTAATGGAAGAAATCCCTAGTCTCGAATGTGGACTCGACGCCTTTCTGAGTTTTGTATAGCGTTTTTCCGGGACTAACATATTGTGTTGCACTTTTCCGTCGGTTTGCTCGACGTGCTGTGTTTCCCATCGCGCTGGTAGGACGAAATTCTTCCTTCCTCGACTCCTGAAACTCTAGCCTTATTACCTGACGATGCCAACTCCTTAAATAACTTTTTCTTTGCAGATTTCGATAGCTTTTTCCTTTCCTTCGGGGCATCTTGCTTCTTGACTGACTTGAGAGATTCTTGTACGTGACGCGACGCATGACGCTTTCTGCGCATGCGTTGCCAGATAGAAGAGGTTTTGCCCAGATCAACCCTGCCTTTCTACATATGTCTGCACCGTTACTGGGTGCTTTCGACCCCACTTTCTAACCCAGATTAATGGGGAGGCACTTTGGGCATTGAGGAAGCTTACATGAATGACCACCAAATGTTTAAGACTCTGCAAGATCATCTTCACACCATAGGTTACGGGCTGAAGTAATGTGCTGGCTCTCGTCTTGGCAACACAATAAAAGCTCAAGTGGATTTGTTAGTCAAGAACGTTCGCAAGGCTTCTAACAGCAACAGTGCTCAAAAGGTGCGATGAAGGTTTTGGATAAAGATCCAGATCAATCCTGATGAAGTTGAAGTTGCACCTGCCGCCATCATAGCCCAGCTCGAAGAGGAAAACACTCTCCAGAAGCAAGTGATTGAAGGTAAGCATTAATTTTGAGATGTGAAAATTGTACGCGAAAGTAATGTTGATTTCGGTTTCTTGGTTTCAATGGGCGTTATTCTCAAGGAGCTCTAGTTTGTCGTCTCGGTCTCTGATTGTGTTTTATTACAGATAAAGCATCTGAACTTCACGCCGCCATGAAAATAACAAGAGCGAGCCAAATTGAAACTAGAAGAGGGAAAGGTTTTGCGGAAGTTGGCCAACGACAACAACAACATTGCATAAATAATATAAGGTTTGCAAAACTTATAACCATTATCAGTAATACAACAGTCTCGAAAATTGTTAGTATTATTATGCTTATCAAGGGTTCATAAGGTTTCGTTCATAGAATTCGATTACAGCAGTATTCTAAGTGATACAACATCACTAAACGAGATGTTTGAAGCTTAATTAATTAAAAGTAATAGGTTGACACGTCGGGCTGGGAGACAAAGCAAATCGGCGTTTTAAATTTTATTGAGTCGCCTCACGGCAACGGAAAACCGCTTCAATTTATCACAATGGCGGCTGCTTTAGCCTACGGCAAAGTGTACACTGCGTTGGAGGAATTTGAGAGGAAGAGCAGTTTTGGGGAGAAACAGAAGGCAACTGAAATCAGAAAAGAACTGCTTGAGTTAACAAGAGCTGTTCTGAAAAAAAAAGACGCTTGGTGGCGACGCAAATGTCAAGTACTACTTGGCTCAACCTCATCGTATGCTCGCTCGCGAGCTATGCCAGTGGAACTCCACGGTCATCAGAAGACTGAAGCAGCAGCCAAATGGCCGAAATCCATGGAGAATACATTTCAATAGAAACCTGCCATTTGAGGTGTTCGATGTTTTGAAATGTAAATGTGTCAGTTTGGATGCGACGGTAGCTGGGACCAGGAGAGTCTGCCGGATCATGTTCACTTCTGTGGAGAAATTGACTGCCATGTTCGAACATATCAAGCCTAAAGAATCAACAGTACTCAGCAAAACATTCAAGAATCAGGACTTCGCTTCCGTCGTTGTCAAGCCTGGGAAACCATGCCAAATTAATTACTTGTTTTACAAAGAAGTGGTTTCGGTCGTTTTATATTATGGTGTTTGGAACGCATTTGGCATCCCTCAACATGCCTGATTATTTTTATTAAAATGTATTTTCCAAAATATGCATAAGCTTAAGTTATATTTTCCCAAATTTAACATGTTTTGCAATCAAATCTATATTTATAATGAAATTCCAAACTTATAACAGGGCATGTTGAAGGAAACAAATGGGTTCACACTTTTCAGGATTTTTTTTTCTGTAAAGGTAAGCTATTGCTGGGTACTGTTGATTCTTTAGGCTTGATATATTCAAACAGGGCAGTTAAATCCAAACAGAAGTGAACATAATCAGGTAGACCTGTCTCATCCATCCTGTCACATTTGCAGTACATATAGAAACCTCAAATGTCAGGTTTCTTTAAAAAATATGCTCTATGGGTTTCATCTATTTGGCTGTCTCTTCAATCTTTTAATTAATGCTGTAGTACACCACTGGCATGGCTCATAAGCAAGCATTCGAGAGGACTGAGCAAAGAAGTACTTGAAGTTACTGTCTCCACCAAACATGTTTTGGGACAATTCTTGTTAACTGCAGAAGTTCTTTTCTGATCTCAGTTGCTTTTCTTTTCTCACACAAACTAGTCTCCCTCTCAAATTCCTCCAATGCAGTGTAAACTTTGTAACAATATTTTGAAATACTACAAGAAATCATGCAAGCTAAATATTTATTAGACACCAATCTTACCATAGCTGTGTACTGGTATAGTGTATGTACAAATGTACAAATAAATATGAGCATGGTCATCATAAAAGTTTTATACAGAGTAATTTGATGTGTAAACATAGTATAAAAGGTACTATACCAGTCACTAGCTACGTACATATATCTACAAATCACAAACTGACTTACTAGTTTACAATTAACTTACTACTTATTATAAAAAGGCAAGTAACCCAGATAAACATGTACATATATTTGCAGTATATGCAATAGATCATAACTTGTTTTTTGCCTACAGTAAAAATACAACAGGACTATGTATACATGTCTGTGTATTTGTATTTACAGTGGCTAATGAGTATATTACTAACCGTACATGTCTGTGCTGTAAATATATCATCATATACCTCCAGAGTAATTTGCCTTTCATATAATAGGTAGCACTAATCTAGCTGAAAGCACTCCCCAGAGATTGGTTATCCCAGCTCGTGTTACTATTATCACTACTACTACTCCCCAGGGATTGGTTACCCCAGCTCGTGTTACTATTCTGACTACTATTACTCCCCAGGGATTGGTTACCCCAGCTTGTAGTACTACATTAAGCTATGACTAGTCGACTACTACTATGACTGCTTAGTACTGCAACTTCTACAATGATTGCAATAAACCTTTTGAAACAATATAGTAGACTACACGCAAACTCCATTGTTTTCTTTTGACTAGTATTAGATACTAATTTGTTTCACAAGTTTTTTTGCAATCACTCTACTACAACTACCAGGTTTCAAAATTAATTATTGTATCTAGTTGTCCCTGGGCCAACCACAGAACATGGTTTAGTTGCCCCAGTAATAGTTTAGGTTGCCCAGCCTCTTGCTCCTGTTTAAGGGAAAACAACTTTGTGTAGCCCAAAAATGTTGTTGTCCAAAAGGCTACCACGCAGTACAATTTGGTTGTCCAAGCATAAATGTGATTATCAGGGACAACCAGGCAACTCTTAATTTCGAACCCTGGACTACTGTACTTCTAATTTTCCTTCTAGGCTTAATACTACATGTACACTGCAAGACTAATACTAAGGGTCACAACAGAATGAGTAGTATACAGAATGCCGGTTCTGGCCCACATTGCATTTTTTTTTTCCATCTAATGGACATCCTCACTTCGTTCGGGGTCCATTAGATGAAAAAAAAAAAATGTAATGTGGGCCAGAACACGGCATTATGGATTCTACTAGAGTTTATTTATCGTATTTATACATTATATTAAGAGACCGGTTTCTGACACATTTTTCCGGATTAGAGCAGTTTTGTTGTACTATTTTGTTGTTGTATTTTTTACATTTTAACACCCTATTAGAGAAACATGTTTATAAGGTATTATTTACTACTATAGTTCATTTATTGTATTTATACACCATATTTAAGGATTGTAGTTATAAGGTATTATATCAAGGCTCGAACACTTGGTTTATAGTGCACTTATTTTATTACATTTAAACACCCTATTAGAGGAACGTAGTTATAAGGTATTATACCATATATAATCATAGCTGAGGAGAAAGAGAAGTATATAGTATATCACATCAAGCTTTATACGATATAAGCTATCTATTAGAGAAAGAGAAGTATATATAATATATCACATCAAGATGGGTAAGCATATCATCCTTGACGAACCAATCCCCAAAACGGAAAAAAGACGTTTACAACAACCAATACTCCCAGAAAAATATGTACCACAACCAATACCTAAACCACGTAGAAAACGTAAAGCTATACTTGTAGGATTCGATCCCATACATACATCTTCCAAGAAGGTCAAAACAATCAATAATGTTGAAACAATCAAAGATCTCAAAATCGAACCAATCAAGGATCCTGATATACTAATATTTATCCGAGTACGTCCTTTAAAGAATTATTTACGAGGATGGAAGATGAATGTTCCCGATGATAATCCTCTAGGAGCGGATCCAGCTGTTTTCCTTGCCAGTGTGCGTAAACAAACTACCGAAAAGTTTAAGGAAGAGCTCCAAGACCATAGTACCTGTAAGGCCCAATTAGCTTTAAACATAACTTTCGTACTTGATAAACCTGATGGTTACGTATACGAGACAGCTACCTTTTATAGCAAACAATCTGTTTTGATCAATGATGCTGGTATCCGTGGGGTAATAGTAGAAGCACATGCTCAGATATACAACCAAATTGAGAAGTGGATCAGTCGTGGATCAAATTGGGTCATAGATAGAGTCAATATTCTATGGTTAAACATCGCTCGATATCAACCACTACGTGGAGGTTCATATTTACCACTACCTGAAGAAATAGCGAACAAGAAAGCTGTGATCAACGTAAACAACAAAGATGATCACTGTGCACTTTGGTCGATATGTGCAGCAATGTTTCCAGTTAATAAGCATCCTCAAAGGACATCAAAGTATCAAATAGATATGGTGAAATCCAATGGGGTGGACTCACCAACACCAATCTCACAAATACCACTTCTAGAGAAGCAAAACAACATTTCTATTAATGTATATGGATGGGACCCAAAGGAAAAGTGCTTAATCATACATCATATCTCAAAGAAGACTTTTTCGAAGTACATCCATCTACTACTAATAGAAGACCCAAAGAGCGGTAAACAACACTATTGCTGGATAAAGGACTTCAACAAACTACTATTCGATCAAACAAAACATGATCACAAGCAGCACTTATGCGAACGATGTCTACATGGATATACCACAGAAACTCTACTTGAGAATCACATTCCAGAGTGTAATGGCGTTAATGACAAAGCCATACGCATTGAAATGCCTACCAATAAGAACAACAAAGTCTCATTCCAGAATATACACAAGCAACTCAAAGTAACCTATATTATCTATGCAGATTTCGAGGCATTAACCACTAAGATCGAAGGACCTGCTCAAGATCCAAATAAGAGCAACACACTTAAAACAGAAGAACACATTCCTTATGGATTTTGCTATATAGTTGTACGTTCCGACGGTTATAGCGAACCACCAGTACTATATAGAGGCAGGGATACTATCGAACGTTTTCTACGATGTATGCAAGAGGAAGAGGCGAAGATCAAAGCCCAAAAGGCTAAACCACTATGCATGTCATGGAAAAACTATAAGGCTTATAATAGCGCAACGATTTGTCATATCTGTCAGAAGCCATTGGTTGGTGATAGAGTACGTGATCATTGCCACATCACATGTGAGTTTCGATGTGCCGCACACAATACCTGTAATCTAAAATTACGTGCTTTTCCTACTATCCCAGTCGTATTCCATAATCTTCGTGGATATGATTCTCACCTAATAATGCAATCCATATCCATAACATCAGGTAAGATTTCTTGTATTCCAAACAATATGGAGAAATATATTTCATTCTCACTTGGTAACCTACGATTCATTGATAGCTTTCAATTTCTACCATCATCTCTTAGTACATTGGTATCAAGTTCAGAATCAGACACTTTTCAACAAATTGTAAAATATACATCTAATCAAGAGAAAGCCAATCTATTAACTCGTAAAGGAGTATATCCATATGAGTACATGGATTCGTGGGATAGATTTGCAGAGACTTCTCTACCACCGAAAGATGCGTTCTATAGTAAACTAACTCTAGAGGATATATCCGATGAAGATTACGAACATGCAATAAAAGTTTGGAATGTATTTGATTGTAAGACCTTGGGTGATTATCATGATCTTTATCTACAAACTGATGTACTTCTTCTAGCAGATGTGTTCGAGGACTTTCGTACAACATGTATGCAAAACTATGGATTAGATCCCGCACATTATTATACGAGTCCAGGACTTTCATGGGACGCTTTATTAAAGATAACTGGAGTGAAACTCGAACTATTAACTGACTATGACATGTATCTATTCATCGAGAGAGGTCTACGTGGTGGTATATCCATGGTATCACAACGTTATGCCAAAGCAAATAACCAAAGTATACCCGATTTCGATCCCAATAAGCCATATAGCTACATACTATATCTTGATGCTAATAATCTATATGGTTGGGCCATGAGTCAATATCTACCAACAGGAGGATTTGAGTGGTATACACCAACAGAAGAACAAATAACCAATCACGCAATGGATTCAGATAAAGGTTATATCCTTGAAGTTGATCTCGAATATCCTCGAGAACTTCACGATACGCACAACGACTATCCACTAGCTCCCGAGAGAATTCAGGTGAATAAAGATTTGTTCTCAGAGTATCAGACCAATCTATTTGAGGAACTATATAAAGGTAATGGATCTTTGAAAGTAGAAAAACTTGTACCTAATCTATATAACAAAGAACGATATGTGCTCCACTACCGCAACCTACAATTGTATCTATCTCTTGGTATGCGTTTGAAAAAGATCCATAAGGCACTACGATTCGACCAATCACCGTGGATGGAACCATATATACAAATGAATACAGAATTACGAAAACAAGCGAAGAGCGTCTTCAAGCAGGATCTATACAAACTTATGAACAATAGCGTATTTGGAAAAACAATGGAGAATCCACGTAAGCGTGTAGATATCCAATTAGTGCGTGCATCAGAAGGAAACAAACTACAACGTCTATTGAATAAACCTAGTTATGCTCGATCCACAATTTTTGATGATGATCTTGCCGCGGTACATAACTACAAAAGTAAGCTATTGCTGAACCGCCCCATATATGTTGGAATGTCAATTCTAGATCTATCAAAGCATCTGATGTATGACTTCTACTACAACGAGATCAAGAAGCAATATGGGCAACGCTGTAATCTACTTTATACCGATACCGACAGTCTATTACTACACTTTAAAACTGAAGATATCTATGCAGACATGGCAACTCATAAACATCTATATGATACTAGTAACTACAGCAAAGACCATCCGCTGTATAGTATCGACAACAAGAAAGTACTTGGTAAAATGAAAGACGAATGTGGAGGTATTCCAATAGTCGAATATGTTGGACTACGATCGAAGCTCTATTCTATATTGAAAGTAGATGGTGGTGAGATTCGTAAAGCCAAAGGCACCAAGAAGGCAGTAGTGAAACATCGTATTCGTCATTATCAATATAAAGAGTGCTTGATGGATAAGAAAGTATTCAAACATGGAATGAATATGCTTCGAAGTGAAGGTCACAGGATGTATGGTATGCATATGAACAAAGTATCTCTATCACCATTCGATGCTGGCATTATTAAATTAATACCTAATAAGGCTTTAACTCTAAAGGTTATTAAGCCACTAATTTTAAGTAAAAATCTTTGTACGCTGTTGGGGTTTGAAGGAGATGAACAGGGCCCAGATTATATAATGCTCGAAGCGCGCAACCACGAACTGATGTTTAATAACATCTACACAGTATATGTCCACTGTGATGTGGTGGATTCTAGTTTCTCAATTCTCGATGGAAAGCAATCACATGTGCTGAGTAGCTTTGAGATCCGAGGCGGAATATCTATGAAAAATACTTACTCTACGTTTGTCATTATACCCATACGAGCCCTAGGGACAACAAGAAATAGTCTTCGCCTGACAATTCGTGATGAGAAAGGAAATATCGTAGACTTCCGTGGTCGACCTATCCGCTACGTATTGAAGATTGAGTAAATCATACATATATAGCATATACATATGATGGACGGCGATTCAATTCAACCACTTCTTCCATCAGCCCCAAATATCTATCCATCGCTTGCTAGTGGCACTGGAAAGAATTTTCGACTGAAAACAATCCGAGATACGCTTTCGGATATCGAAATTCAAGAAAAACACTATGAAGGCGTTCGTAAGAAATATGCGCGTTCTCAAGGAATAGTTCATGGTATCGCAGTGGTAACAGGAGGTCTATCTGTGATTTTATCTGGGTCTGGATTGGGAGTAGCTTTAACTGGCCTCGGAATAGTGATTGGTTTACCACTTGGCGTTATTGGTGGCTTATGTGGATTAATTTCAGCATCTACGACCATTGGAGCTAAAAAAATAGGAATAAAAGTATCTAAGCATGAGAAAACCACTATGTTGGCTAGAGCGAAAATTAATACGATTCGTGATCTAGTATAGAAGGCCCTACGCGATGAAAATATATCTGACTCTGAATACAGTCTCATCCTCGCTGAAGCAGATAAATACGAGATTATGAGGTCTGAAATTCGCCGAGAGACTCAAGGACAAATAAGCGAAAAAAACGTAGAACAAATTCGCTCCGAAGTGCGAAAGGAAATGCGAGAAAAACTTGGCAGTCTAGTGGGGTAAGAATAGATATCTCCTTTGAAAGAAATCGGCGTGGATTTTATTTAAACTTCACTAAAAGCAAAATCGTATAAATTACCGTGTTGTTTTGGTTTATATGTAAATTTCTGTCTACCACATCACGTCATCAGCGTGGGCGAAATTCCAAAAGGTCTATAAAATTCCAATTGGACCCTAAATTCCAAAAAAATCTAAAAAATTCCGAGGAGGGTGAAAGAATACACATTTTGTTTTATCTGGATGAAGTGTGAGTTTGTTTGCATCCGGGTAAAACGATCCGTAAGTACCGACACGAATGTTACTAAAACTATTGCTATAGCAACCGCATAAATTATGCGACGCCAATAAAACACATACCGTTGGAAAGGTGTTATTGTGACGAGTATATTGGTAGTGCTCCCAAGGGAATCGAACGAACGTATCACATCACGTCATCAGCGTGGGCGAAATTCCAAAAGGTCTATAAAATTCCAATTGGACCCTAAATTCCAAAAAAATCTAAAAAATTCCTAAGAGACCTAAAAAATTAAAAAATCTTAAAAATAAAAAGAGGGTCGGATCGGAATTTTAGGGTCGGATCGGAATTTATACGTGAATTTGCATATGAAACAGCTGTCGTTTTTTCGACTAGAATTCTTACGTTCGACTACTGTTTAGTTCGTGTTTATCATAAATAGGTTTAAAGCGTGAATGGTAAGGAATCAACTCATTGATAAAACGCGTGATCGAACCCTTATGTGTACCACATCGCTTAACAACGTCAACAAGAGATATATGAGATCCCGAACGGCGTAGTACCTCGTAACTTGCTCCAACGACTTTAGTTCGAAGTATAGAGCTGGTACCTATATTGTTTTCTATTGCCGTACGAACAATCTCATAGACTATTTGTTGGATATTCTTAGGTACTCCTTTGGGGTCTAGTTTAGCAAAAGTCGTTGCGGTGTGAGGAGCTATTTGATCGGTATTTAAATCTATATCGATCTTATCGTCATCATGTAGAGAACGTATAAAGACATTTCCACGACATATGCTTTTATTGTTTAGTTGCATAAAACGAGCAACCTCACCTTTAGATCGAATGAACCCACATTGTATACATGCCTGATAAAGTATAGCAGCTAAAATAGTTCGTTTTGCATAGCTACGTTTGATACAAACCTTCTTTACTTGAATGAATGCATCTGCTACGATTACTAATACATTTGTGGGAAACGAGAGGGCGTAATTTTGTTTATAAATAGTGTTGTATGCCTGTAGTTCTCGCATGATTATTCGTAGTTGTAATTCTTTGTTATCACTTTGTTTTTGGCTTGTGCGGTCTAGATCATGTTGATACCGAAAGCTATCCGGCCCTACTATACGTAAACGAGTAGTAAGATTTATAGTTGTTTCTTCACATGATTCGACCTCGGAAACAAGACCACAAGTGGGACATATGAATTCCGTTCCTTGAATTTCCATCGGACATAGACATTCGGGACATGTTTCACCAATGTTAATATGCAACAGTGGTTTGATATATAGGCTTGCACAAATTTCTGAACCAAGTAATCTAATAAGATCATCCATACTAGTTGTATACCATATGCCTGTCAATTGTCTAATTGTTTGTAAAAAAAAAAAAAAAAAAATGAAAAAAAATCAAGAGAAGTCGCATAACAATTTCTCTTCATTCTTTTTTTTTCGTATCGTGATTTCTACTTATCCTCCGATTCTACCACATTTAGATCTTTCTCACCAATTGAGAGGTCATCCAATTCCTTATCGAGATTGTGAATGTCCGACACATTTGGATCTTTCTCGTGATTCTCTGATTCCGTCACATTTCGATCTTTCTCTGATTCCACCAACTTTAGACGTATGAGGTTCGCCAACTCATTAGCCTCCTTAGCCTCCTTAGCTATTTTCTTATCGAGGTTCTTCTTATTGCGAATGAGACGGAGTCGAGGTGCACCACATCTTGCACAAAGTTCGTGAATAGTACGACAGCCTCGACCGCACGTCAAACATGGAACGAATATGGCACATCCTCTTCCTATCTGGAAGTTATGTTGAGAGCAATACTCTGACGTCTTTGAACACTTACTTATACATTTCGTGGTCTTTCCTCGCATCAACCAATCACAAGTTCTTGTCTCAATCATCGTGCAGCTATCAATCATCGTGTAATATACCTATATATACTATATGTCTAATTGGTATCTTAGTTGTAACGTTTACGTTGAGGTTCTTCAATCATACGCACTTGTCTAATCTGTGTGGTATTAATACGTACTAAGATAACAGCATATGTTAATATCGTGAAGTAAAGAATGTATGTTAGTATCATGGATGGATATACTGTATACTAATCATTCCTTTAATAGGTGTTAAAATGTAATAAACGTAATAAATGTAATGGGACAGATATACTGTATAATATCGTTCCTCTAATAGGGTGTCGAAATGTAATAAGTGCACTATAAACCAAGTGTTCGAGCCTTGATATAATACCTTATAACTACAATCCTTAAATATGGTGTATAAATACAATAAATGAACTATAGTGGTAAATAATACCTTATAAACATGTTTCTCTAATAGGGTGTTCAAATTTAAAAAATACAACAACAAAATAGTACAACAAAACTGCTCTAATCCGGAAAAATGTGTCAGAAACCGGTCTCTTCATATAATGTATAAATACGATAAATAAACTCTAGTAGAATCCATAATGCCGTGTTCTGGCCCACATTTCATTTTTTTTTTTTTTCATCTAATGGACCCCGAACGAAGTGAGGATGTCCATTAGATGAAAAACAAAACAAAAAATGCAATGTGGGCCAGAACCGGCATTCTGTATACTACTGAATGTGCAAGGTTCCTGACTAAGGACTGGTCATTATTTGGTTTTTGAAGCTGCCCCACAACAAAACCCTCCAGAAGTTGGGATGACAATAATAATATTTATTAATGAAACTAAGGTACATGCAGTATGAAGAAATTTTGAGTTCATCGTACAGTCAGCAAGTAACTGTATTTTGCCGATAAAGCACAAATATAAAGTCTCTAACCCTTTTAATATTCAAACTGAGTGCACTGTCAGCCGTGAATTTCAATTTCAATCAGTTGTCAATAACAATTTCATAAAGAAGTCAAATATTTCGCATGAATTAAATCATTTTACGGTAAATATCTCCACAAAGAAAAGTCATTTCAATAGACAATGAATAAAAACAGAAGTAGATAACTTTGCAAAGAATAATTTACTTTGGCGTTCGGTCAGTTTAGTTGACGCCTTGCGAGTACATGTTTGTACATTTAACTCGAAAACGTTTCTCTTGGAGCCATGTATTAAAATATCGAGTATTTAGCGGGCTTAACTCCTAGATAGTCTACTTTCTTTGATAGTTTCTTTCATTCGAAAATAACTAACCTGCAGATTCCAGTGAATTGAAATCTTGAAACCGGCCTCCATGTGCTCGGCTCTGATGCAAACATTTTCCAAATAAAAATATCCTAGGTTTTTGAACCTTCCACTGAATTGTCGCTTCATTGTCTCCTCTTATTGACAGAGTAAGGTCTCGCCGGAAATAAAATCCATTTCAATCTTCAGTTTGGACTGCTAGAGTGTTGAAGAAACTTTTGTTTACTCAGACACATGTTGACTAGTTAGTTGTTGTACTTCCAGCGCTTGCAAATCAGCCATTTCTAACGAACGATTATGCAAATGTTGCCTGAAAACATAATGCGAGGCGAATAGTATGATTGTACATTTAACTCGAAAACGTTTCTCTTGGAGCCATGTATTCAAATATCAATTATTTAGCCGGCTTAACTCCTTGATAGTCTGCTTTCTTTAATAGTTTCTTTCATTCGAAAATAACTAACCTGCAGATTCCAGTGGGGCAGTGAATTGAAATCTTGACTCGAAACCGGCGCTCGGCTCCGATGCAAACATTTTCCAAATCAAATATCCTGGGTTTACGAACCATCCACTGAATTCTCGCTTAATTTTCTCCTCTTATTGACAGAGTAAGGTCTCGGAAATACAATCCATTTCTTAAGTAAGACTACTAGAGTGTTGTAGAAACCTTTGTTCACTCGGACACATGTTGACTTGTAAAGTTGTACTTCCAGCACTCGCAAATCAGCCATTTCCAACGAGAGATTATGCAAATGTTCGCCTCAAAATATATATCTTCTCTCACACAGGCAACAGAGTTCAATCCTGTTACCTTTCTAGTAATTGTCTGCATTTTCACTGTTTAATATGCGATGAGGTTTTCCAAGCCGTCCAAACACGTAACTAAGCGAAGGACTAGGTCTCCCTTTCCCTAGGTAAGAGAGGGTCTGGGTCGAGTGCTGTGGTCACCAATAATGCACGCTCATTAGCCAATCACATGCTTGGATTTTGTACAATGCACGAAATTTGAACATTAATACCTTATAACTACAATCCTTAAATATGGTGTATAAATACAATAAATGAACTATAGTGGTAAATAATACCTTATAAACATGTTTCTCTAATAGGGTGTTCAAATTTAAAAAATACAACAACAAAATAGTACAACAAAACTGCTCTAATCCGGAAAAATGTGTCAGAAACCGGTCTCTTCATATAATGTATAAATACGATAAATAAACTCTAGTAGAATCCATAATGCCGTGTTCTGGCCCACATTACATTTTTTTTTTTTTTTCATCTAATGGACCCCGAACGAAGTGAGGATGTCCATTAGATGAAAAACAAAACAAAAAATGCAATGTGGGCCAGAACCGGCATTCTGTATACTACTGAATGTGCAAGGTTCCTGACTAAGGACTGGTCATTATTTGGTTTTTGAAGCTGCCCCACAACAAAACCCTCCATAAGTTGGGATGACAATAATAATATTTATTAATGAAACTAAGGTACATGCAACTAGTATACCCCTCCCCCCCCCCCCCCCAAAAAAAAGGAACAGAAAGGAGATATATACTGTACACTTTCCAATGCAATACAATACACTTTATTTTGATAGGGTGACACCTATTTGTATAATGTTGTATTAAATAAAATAACTAAAAAACATTACAATTTTGATATAATGTGAAATCGAAAGTCAAATGGTCTACAATTAAATATGCTTCAGTAAAGTCACCTTGAAAGTATTTATCAAGGAAATAATATTTGGGGTGTAAAAAAGGGATGACCCCTCTGAACTGGTGGCTCAAAACTTGTGAGCCATCCCTTTGTCATACAAAATGTGATCACCCCCTGCTAAATAATGACCATTCCCTAGCATCCTTTTTTTCTGCCACAATTGTATTTATTCCGATGTACTAAGCAGTTGGCAAATAGAGATTACTTCATGGTTGGTGAGCGCGTACGATTTTTATTCACAAGTTGTAAAAATCACGAACGAACGAGCGAGGAACGAGCGAATGAGTTCTTGATTTTTACAATGAGTGAATAAAAATTGTACAAGCGAACCAACCATTAAGTAATTTGTTTATTATATAAGTACTGAGATATTCTAACAATTTTAACAATATCTTTTAGCGTTTAATTGAATACTTTTGTACAATTCAAAGGAAAAGATAATTCGAAAACAATTATGACTGTTCAGATGGTACTTAAATGGTACCAATTGTAGCATTGAAAAATTACAAAAGTGATTGTAGCTGAAATTCAAGTTGTGCTTAAAAAATCACTGAAGAATTTAATCCGAGTTTTGTATTTTTCAGTACAAAACAATGCAAACTTAATCTGAATCTGAATCAAGAATTCTCAATCTTTTGTACCTTTTCGCCGACGGCTTCGCTTCAGACTCTATACTTAACGTTGGAGATTGATTGAGAGTGTTTATAGAAATGTTAATGTGTCCTCCTTCAATCACTGCACCAGAAAATACAGACATTGCTTGCTGCTGTTGTTGTTCTCGTTCTTGTAGGCGACCATCTTTGCTATTAGTTGACTGTGCACTAGTGGATGCTTGATCCTCGTAATCTCCGTCACATGGATTAAAACTTTCTACATTTCCTGTAGTCAAAGCACTTAAGGTTCGGGACATCCTCATTTGCTGTTCTTGTGATACCATAGCATAATTTGTCACACTTTGTAGGTTTTTATGTCCTGATAGTTGAATTATGTCCGTTGGGGGAATGTTATTGTTCGTTAAAGCCTGCATCATTGTTTTACGGCCGCTGTGATTTTTAACATTAGTCCAGCTTAATCTGCCATCGTCTTCTTCAGAGAATTTAGTGTGTTTATTCCGACAGGAGATTTTTTAAACCAAGGTTTTGAAGAGTCTTTTTTGCAGTTATTTATGGCAAGATAAAATGGAGCGTCTTCGGTGCTCATTTCTGTCGGTCGTTTCTCTGCATAAAGTTTGTAGGCAGCAACATGATCTTTTTCACTTTCACTGACAGAAAATATTTTCGCCGTGATTTTTCTGACATCTCTCGGGTTTTCTCCAGTTCGTGTTTTAGTCTGTCTTTCAATATATTCTAGATATTCTTCTCCATTTGGCGTTTCGCGAAGTTTTACGTCTCCCCAACACATGTCCCTGTGTTCTTTGCAACCTCGAAGACCGAAGTGAACGGTATTGTTGAACCAAACGGTGTTCAGTAAAGCTTCAGCACTACATTTTTTCTCGTACAATAGTTTGACATGATCTTCGCTTAAAGCAACCGAAGCATTCGGCTTATTGCCTTTTCTTTTTGCTTGAGGTCGTTTTGTTTTGACTGTAAAGCTTTTCGAGCTCGTTCAAACTCGATGTCTTTCATGATGCTGAATCCATAATTTGTCTTTTTAAGATATCTTTCAAAGCTTGCAAACATAGAACGGAGGGAGGTTAGTTCGTATTCCTCTTTGTTTTCTTTCTTTCGGACGGCGATGGTGAACTCGCTGAGATAGTCATTGAATTCTTGTGGAGCTATTTCCTCAACTTTCCTCGTTTCCTTCGACAAAAGAAATTCTTCAAGCAAACCAACATTCTGCAGGGTTTTTCTTCTTGTATTTTCATTTTCCTGACCTTCAATAAATTCTCCCACAGACGATATCTCTACAAATCGTGAAGCCATGTTGTCCGGCAGAGAAAACAACTCATTCAGTTGACAACGGTGCAACTGAGCAGTGGAAAGGCGGGAAAAGGGATACGATTTGGTTCACTCACGAAAAATATCGTATCAGCGCTGTGATTGGTCGTACGATAATTTTTCACTACTGAAAATCATCGTATAACCATTCGAAATCAAGATAAGTTAGTAAAGACGAATTTTATTTCTTTGTTGGCAAATAAAGATATCTCAGTACTTATATGATAAACTAATATATCTAACTGGCCAGTCTCACTACTTCTTAAAATAGCAAGTCTAAGGGGGTCACAACAGAATGTGCACGTTTCCTGAGTAGCATCCTTTAGGAACCCACAATAGCAAAACTCATCACTTTGTACACGAACAGGAATATAGCTAGTGTTCTCATGCTTGTACATTTTTGCATGAGGATCAGTTTCCCGCAGGTAGAAAGTAGTGATATATTCATGCCTGAAAACAAGGCTCCATCTATTTGATGGCAAAGAATGCTCAGCATATTTTACTATTTTAACGTGCTTGGCCTCCCGCCCCTGCATAGTGTTAATGCCTAGCCCCAACTGAAACTTGTTCTTGGTCACTTCTGCATGAAAGGGAATCACATGACCTATTATCCAGACAGTGGGTGTCACTGAATTAATAAACATCTTACATGTATTGAAATAAATTGTGCACTTCTTTTTCAAGTCATTTACATAATCTGTTGTTAAAATTTGCCTGGTATAAAGTGATACAGTATCTCGTAGATTTAAGCCAAGATGAGCCAGTGCATGTATTTTGAGTTGATACGATGGACTGGCATGTGATAAGGCAACAGCTGAAATTAGATACATGAAATTGTGGCAGAACAGCTTACTTTCTTTGCCTGTGAATCTGTATTCAAAGGGCTTAGTGTAACCACCCTGAAACCATCGTTGTAGTTTAATGTACAACGAATTGCACTTAACCTTACTCTTAATGGCATTTAAATACAGCAAAAAAGGACAATCTTCTGGGAGTTCACTTACATTATGTATACTATTAGGGATATTGGAGATGTCAAGAACTAAATTCATAAGATGCTTATTGAAGTGTTGCCATGCCTTGTTGGTATTATGCAGTTGGCTCAGCCAAACCCTTGTCAACCAGTTTACCAATAATTGGTACTCTTTATTGTCTAGATTGCTCTTACTTTATTAGGTTTAAAATCTTAGTCCTCTTTGTTGGGGCTGCTAGATTTGATCGATCTAACTTTGTTGTTAATCGTTCAACCTGATCTGCAACATGTAACATATGACTATAGTCCCATGGGTGCCAGGTATCAGAAGGGCTATTCCCAAGCGATCCTCCAATTACTTCTTTGTTGTCTGCATTGACATTGCCAAATGATGAAAAATAATAAGGAGCATTATTGAGTTCTCCCCCATAACATGCTAGCCACTTCATATCTGCTGGTATCAGTTCAAATGTAAAATAAATAGTAGTGTTGTCAGTAATTTCTGTGTACTCTTTGGATTCAATAATTTCAATAGCATTGACAAGATTGGCAGCAAACCTTGTCATAGCAATGTGGTCTTCCTTGCAGTTGGCGCCACAGAGTAAAAAAAAATATTACAACAGGCAACACGAGAACCAACATTCAGAAAACTGACAAGCCAAGCAGTGGCTTCAGACTCTTTGCCAAATGGGGCACCGTCTGCACCAATTGCAACCTTAAATTTCCCCCTTTCTTCACCGAACCAATTAAGTAGTGGGCTATCCTTTCTGTAGTAGGAGTCATTAATGAACAAATATATCTTAGCCATCTTAATCAGTAAATCCTCTATGTTACGATACTTTCCATCTATCTGATTATCATCATCAACATCACCACAGAAGGCAGACATGTCATGCAACATTCCTATGTCTAAAGAATGGATGAAAACATAACTTTATCATATGGAAGTATTTTGGGAATTGGAACTCCTTTCATGAAATGCACACTACTTTTCATTTCACCAGTGGTACTAGTTTTGCTTTCTGGTGATGATGCTGATCGAATATCTTTGTATTTAGACTTACTAATTAGCTCACCATTATACAGTACTTTCAGACTACGAGCTGCATTGGATGTGCTTGACTCAAACTCCTTTACTTGTTTTTTTAAGTATTGGGGTAACAGATTTAGAAAGTACCTTTGGTGAGCTCCCTAAATCTTTATGGGAAGAATTATTTACCAGAGTTGACCACATGCCATCTAATGCTGGTTTACAATTAACTGAGGTAGCTCCATGGATAAATGATGCACATTTAAATGTTTCATCAGTACGCTCTAATGCCCTTCTTGAGACTAAACTTAATTTACCAGAATTACGAGGGTTTACAATAGATGGATTGCGCTGCCTGGCCAATTTCTTGCGCACAGTTATTGAGTGGACCTCTGATGTTTTTCTCGTGGGAAGCTCTTTTGTTTGCAGTCTCTCATGTGCATCCTGTATTCTCTTCTCTATGTTATCAATCTAGAAGTACAAAAAGAATGTGGTTAATTTTAATTTTAATTATATCCATTCATGACTGTTACATAAGCCAGTGGCCACGGTTCTACAGAGAGTGGATAGCGCTATCCACCAGATAAATCCCAATACACTGGATAAGTATTAACGAAACTTAGCCAACACTTATCCAATGGATTTGCAGCCTGCGAAAACAACCGCCCCTGGCTGAAAGGGACCCCCAGAGAATAGAGGTTAATAGAGGCAGCTGTTTTCGCAGGCTACTGGGGTTTTGGATGTGAACAACTGACACATGGTTAAATGCTGCTGGCATGCCTGTGACAAATATATCTACAGACCTGTATATACTTCCTGGAATGATACATGTACAGTGTATATTGGTATCTGACACTCTTTGTCACTGCATTAAAAAGCTGGATTTGACTAGCTGGTAATTCTAAGTTTTCTTTTAAAATCTAATATTGAGATAACATCAGCTTACAGTGAGAACTTATTTAAAATACCTCATTAATATTATGACAATTTATTAATAAGTTGAAGCTAATTAAGCTTGTTTGTTTGTTTGTTTTTATTTCTGACAATATAAAAGTTAGAATTTTGAAAGGCCGAAGCCAGAGGCTTATTTGGCAATGTATGTGGTCAGGGTCCGATATATTGAGGTTACAGTTTAGAGAGCGAATTAATAAGAATGGAGTACGAGTACATTACAGATATTTGAGAGAAAAAGAGACTAACAATGTACAGATATTTAAACACTAATACATATATATAAACTAATTATTGGCTAATTAGATAGCAATATACTATTTTAACTAATACAATCATACATGTAGGTAAACTTATTACAGGCAACTAGATTGGTATATAAGGGACAAAATATAATAATAGAGTGATAAGTTATGATAGTATAAGATAAAGTTATGAAAATCAAGAAATAGATAAATAATATTCTTTTAGGATAGATTTATAGTTATGAAATTTTAAAGACTCACGGAGAATTAGAGGGAGAGAATTCCAACACTTAGGTCCTTCAGTTCGAATGGAGAAAGAGTATTTTTGAAATATCCTATGTAGATCGTGTTTATGTCTTGTATAGTATTGGTGCACATCAGAATTAAAATTAAATAATGAAGATATGGGAAGTGGCAAGAGGTTATGTGTATGTCTAAAAATAAAACAGCTTATTTGATAATCATAGATGTGAAAAATGGTTAAAATATTTAGCTGTTTGAAAAGAGGTTGCGAGTGAGTGCATGGGGGAGAGTGTGTAATGATACGAGCAGCTTTCTTTTGGCATAAAAGTAAAGGTTGTAGATGTGTTGTATAGGAGGATGCCCAGATTAAGGTACAATATTGTAAGTAAGGTAGCACAAGTGAGTTATATACGACATGAAGAGTAGCTTTATCAAGAAATTGACGGGACTTTGAGATTATACTTATATTGTTTGAGATTTTGGAAGTTATGGTTTGTTATGTGTTATGTTATGTGTTATGTTATGTGTTATGAAGTTATGTGTGGTGTCCATAGGAGATGTTGATGAATAATTATGCCTAAGAATTTAGTTTTAGTAACTCTTTCAATCTTATGTTCATTGATTCTGATATTAAAGTTGTCAAGATTATTTTTTTTCCGAGGAGGGTGAAAGAATACACATTTTGTTTTATCTGGATGAAGTGTGAGTTTGTTTGCATCCGGGTAAAACGATCCGTAAGTACCGACACGAATGTTACTAAAACTATTGCTATAGCAACCGCATAAATTATGCGACGCCAATAAAACACATACCGTTGGAAAGGTGTTATTGTGACGAGTATATTGGTAGTGCTCCCAAGGGAATCGAACGAACGTATCACATCACGTCATCAGCGTGGGCGAAATTCCAAAAGGTCTATAAAATTCCAATTGGACCCTAAATTCCAAAAAAATCTAAAAAATTCCTAAGAGACCTAAAAAATTAAAAAATCTTAAAAATAAAAAGAGGGTCGGATCGGAATTTTAGGGTCGGATCGGAATTTATACGTGAATTTGCATATGAAACAGCTGTCGTTTTTTCGACTAGAATTCTTACGTTCGACTACTGTTTAGTTCGTGTTTATCATAAATAGGTTTAAAGCGTGAATGGTAAGGAATCAACTCATTGATAAAACGCGTGATCGAACCCTTATGTGTACCACATCGCTTAACAACGTCAACAAGAGATATATGAGATCCCGAACGGCGTAGTACCTCGTAACTTGCTCCAACGACTTTAGTTCGAAGTATAGAGCTGGTACCTATATTGTTTTCTATTGCCGTACGAACAATCTCATAGACTATTTGTTGGATATTCTTAGGTACTCCTTTGGGGTCTAGTTTAGCAAAAGTCGTTGCGGTGTGAGGAGCTATTTGATCGGTATTTAAATCTATATCGATCTTATCGTCATCATGTAGAGAACGTATAAAGACATTTCCACGACATATGCTTTTATTGTTTAGTTGCATAAAACGAGCAACCTCACCTTTAGATCGAATGAACCCACATTGTATACATGCCTGATAAAGTATAGCAGCTAAAATAGTTCGTTTTGCATAGCTACGTTTGATACAAACCTTCTTTACTTGAATGAATGCATCTGCTACGATTACTAATACATTTGTGGGAAACGAGAGGGCGTAATTTTGTTTATAAATAGTGTTGTATGCCTGTAGTTCTCGCATGATTATTCGTAGTTGTAATTCTTTGTTATCACTTTGTTTTTGGCTTGTGCGGTCTAGATCATGTTGATACCGAAAGCTATCCGGCCCTACTATACGTAAACGAGTAGTAAGATTTATAGTTGTTTCTTCACATGATTCGACCTCGGAAACAAGACCACAAGTGGGACATATGAATTCCGTTCCTTGAATTTCCATCGGACATAGACATTCGGGACATGTTTCACCAATGTTAATATGCAACAGTGGTTTGATATATAGGCTTGCACAAATTTCTGAACCAAGTAATCTAATAAGATCATCCATACTAGTTGTATACCATATGCCTGTCAATTGTCTAATTGTTTGTAAAAAAAAAAAAAAAAAAAATGAAAAAAAATCAAGAGAAGTCGCATAACAATTTCTCTTCATTCTTTTTTTTTCGTATCGTGATTTCTACTTATCCTCCGATTCTACCACATTTAGATCTTTCTCACCAATTGAGAGGTCATCCAATTCCTTATCGAGATTGTGAATGTCCGACACATTTGGATCTTTCTCGTGATTCTCTGATTCCGTCACATTTCGATCTTTCTCTGATTCCACCAACTTTAGACGTATGAGGTTCGCCAACTCATTAGCCTCCTTAGCCTCCTTAGCTATTTTCTTATCGAGGTTCTTCTTATTGCGAATGAGACGGAGTCGAGGTGCACCACATCTTGCACAAAGTTCGTGAATAGTACGACAGCCTCGACCGCACGTCAAACATGGAACGAATATGGCACATCCTCTTCCTATCTGGAAGTTATGTTGAGAGCAATACTCTGACGTCTTTGAACACTTACTTATACATTTCGTGGTCTTTCCTCGCATCAACCAATCACAAGTTCTTGTCTCAATCATCGTGCAGCTATCAATCATCGTGTAATATACCTATATATACTATATGTCTAATTGGTATCTTAGTTGTAACGTTTACGTTGAGGTTCTTCAATCATACGCACTTGTCTAATCTGTGTGGTATTAATACGTACTAAGATAACAGCATATGTTAATATCGTGAAGTAAAGAATGTATGTTAGTATCATGGATGGATATACTGTATACTAATCATTCCTTTAATAGGTGTTAAAATGTAATAAACGTAATAAATGTAATGGGACAGATATACTGTATAATATCGTTCCTCTAATAGGGTGTCGAAATGTAATAAGTGCACTATAAACCAAGTGTTCGAGCCTTGATATAATACCTTATAACTACAATCCTTAAATATGGTGTATAAATACAATAAATGAACTATAGTGGTAAATAATACCTTATAAACATGTTTCTCTAATAGGGTGTTCAAATTTAAAAAATACAACAACAAAATAGTACAACAAAACTGCTCTAATCCGGAAAAATGTGTCAGAAACCGGTCTCTTCATATAATGTATAAATACGATAAATAAACTCTAGTAGAATCCATAATGCCGTGTTCTGGCCCACATTTCATTTTTTTTTTTTTTCATCTAATGGACCCCGAACGAAGTGAGGATGTCCATTAGATGAAAAACAAAACAAAAAATGCAATGTGGGCCAGAACCGGCATTCTGTATACTACTGAATGTGCAAGGTTCCTGACTAAGGACTGGTCATTATTTGGTTTTTGAAGCTGCCCCACAACAAAACCCTCCAGAAGTTGGGATGACAATAATAATATTTATTAATGAAACTAAGGTACATGCAACTAGTATACCCCTCCCCCCCCCCCCCCAAAAAAAAAGGAACAGAAAGGAGATATATACTGTACACTTTCCAATGCAATACAATACACTTTATTTTGATAGGGTGACACCTATTTGTATAATGTTGTATTAAATAAAATAACTAAAAAACATTACAATTTTGATATAATGTGAAATCGAAAGTCAAATGGTCTACAATTAAATATGCTTCAGTAAAGTCACCTTGAAAGTATTTATCAAGGAAATAATATTTGGGGTGTAAAAAAGGGATGACCCCTCTGAACTGGTGGCTCAAAACTTGTGAGCCATCCCTTTGTCAAACAAAATGTGATCACCCCCTGCTAAATAATGACCATTCCCTAGCATCCTTTTTTTCTGCCACAATTGTATTTATTCCGATGTACTAAGCAGTTGGCAAATAGAGATTACTTCATGGTTGGTGAGCGCGTACGATTTTTATTCACAAGTTGTAAAAATCACGAACGAACGAGCGAGGAACGAGCGAATGAGTTCTTGATTTTTACAATGAGTGAATAAAAATTGTACAAGCGAACCAACCATTAAGTAATTTGTTTATTATATAAGTACTGAGATATTCTAACAATTTTAACAATATCTTTTAGCGTTTAATTGAATACTTTTGTACAATTCAAAGGAAAAGATAATTCGAAAACAATTATGACTGTTCAGATGGTACTTAAATGGTACCAATTGTAGCATTGAAAAATTACAAAAGTGATTGTAGCTGAAATTCAAGTTGTGCTTAAAAAATCACTGAAGAATTTAATCCGAGTTTTGTATTTTTCAGTACAAAACAATGCAAACTTAATCTGAATCTGAATCAAGAATTCTCAATCTTTTGTACCTTTTCGCCGACGGCTTCGCTTCAGACTCTATACTTAACGTTGGAGATTGATTGAGAGTGTTTATAGAAATGTTAATGTGTCCTCCTTCAATCACTGCACCAGAAAATACAGACATTGATTGCTGCTGTTGTTGTTCTCGTTCTTGTAGGCGACCATCTTTGCTATTAGTTGACTGTGCACTAGTGGATGCTTGATCCTCGTAATCTCCGTCACATGGATTAAAACTTTCTACATTTCCTGTAGTCAAAGCACTTAAGGTTCGGGACATCCTCATTTGCTGTTCTTGTGATACCATAGCATAATTTGTCACACTTTGTAGGTTTTTATGTCCTGATAGTTGAATTATGTCCGTTGGGGGAATGTTATTGTTCGTTAAAGCCTGCATCATTGTTTTACGGCCGCTGTGATTTTTAACATTAGTCCAGCTTAATCTGCCATCGTCTTCTTCAGAGAATTTAGTGTGTTTATTCCGACAGGAGATTTTTTAAACCAAGGTTTTGAAGAGTCTTTTTTGCAGTTATTTATGGCAAGATAAAATGGAGCGTCTTCGGTGCTCATTTCTGTCGGTCGTTTCTCTGCATAAAGTTTGTAGGCAGCAACATGATCTTTTTCACTTTCACTGACAGAAAATATTTTCGCCGTGATTTTTCTGACATCTCTCGGGTTTTCTCCAGTTCGTGTTTTAGTCTGTCTTTCAATATATTCTAGATATTCTTCTCCATTTGGCGTTTCGCGAAGTTTTACGTCTCCCCAACACATGTCCCTGTGTTCTTTGCAACCTCGAAGACCGAAGTGAACGGTATTGTTGAACCAAACGGTGTTCAGTAAAGCTTCAGCACTACATTTTTTCTCGTACAATAGTTTGACATGATCTTCGCTTAAAGCAACCGAAGCATTCGGCTTATTGCCTTTTCTTTTTGCTTGAGGTCGTTTTGTTTTGACTGTAAAGCTTTTCGAGCTCGTTCAAACTCGATGTCTTTCATGATGCTGAATCCATAATTTGTCTTTTTAAGATATCTTTCAAAGCTTGCAAACATAGAACGGAGGGAGGTTAGTTCGTATTCCTCTTTGTTTTCTTTCTTTCGGACGGCGATGGTGAACTCGCTGAGATAGTCATTGAATTCTTGTGGAGCTATTTCCTCAACTTTCCTCGTTTCCTTCGACAAAAGAAATTCTTCAAGCAAACCAACATTCTGCAGGGTTTTTCTTCTTGTATTTTCATTTTCCTGACCTTCAATAAATTCTCCCACAGACGATATCTCTACAAATCGTGAAGCCATGTTGTCCGGCAGAGAAAACAACTCATTCAGTTGACAACGGTGCAACTGAGCAGTGGAAAGGCGGGAAAAGGGATACGATTTGGTTCACTCACGAAAAATATCGTATCAGCGCTGTGATTGGTCGTACGATAATTTTTCACTACTGAAAATCATCGTATAACCATTCGAAATCAAGATAAGTTAGTAAAGACGAATTTTATTTCTTTGTTGGCAAATAAAGATATCTCAGTACTTATATGATAAACTAATATATCTAACTGGCCAGTCTCACTACTTCTTAAAATAGCAAGTCTAAGGGGGTCACAACAGAATGTGCACGTTTCCTGAGTAGCATCCTTTAGGAACCCACAATAGCAAAACTCATCACTTTGTACACGAACAGGAATATAGCTAGTGTTCTCATGCTTGTACATTTTTGCATGAGGATCAGTTTCCCGCAGGTAGAAAGTAGTGATATATTCATGCCTGAAAACAAGGCTCCATCTATTTGATGGCAAAGAATGCTCAGCATATTTTACTATTTTAACGTGCTTGGCCTCCCGCCCCTGCATAGTGTTAATGCCTAGCCCCAACTGAAACTTGTTCTTGGTCACTTCTGCATGAAAGGGAATCACATGACCTATTATCCAGACAGTGGGTGTCACTGAATTAATAAACATCTTACATGTATTGAAATAAATTGTGCACTTCTTTTTCAAGTCATTTACATAATCTGTTGTTAAAATTTGCCTGGTATAAAGTGATACAGTATCTCGTAGATTTAAGCCAAGATGAGCCAGTGCATGTATTTTGAGTTGATACGATGGACTGGCATGTGATAAGGCAACAGCTGAAATTAGATACATGAAATTGTGGCAGAACAGCTTACTTTCTTTGCCTGTGAATCTGTATTCAAAGGGCTTAGTGTAACCACCCTGAAACCATCGTTGTAGTTTAATGTACAACGAATTGCACTTAACCTTACTCTTAATGGCATTTAAATACAGCAAAAAAGGACAATCTTCTGGGAGTTCACTTACATTATGTATACTATTAGGGATATTGGAGATGTCAAGAACTAAATTCATAAGATGCTTATTGAAGTGTTGCCATGCCTTGTTGGTATTATGCAGTTGGCTCAGCCAAACCCTTGTCAACCAGTTTACCAATAATTGGTACTCTTTATTGTCTAGATTGCTCTTACTTTATTAGGTTTAAAATCTTAGTCCTCTTTGTTGGGGCTGCTAGATTTGATCGATCTAACTTTGTTGTTAATCGTTCAACCTGATCTGCAACATGTAACATATGACTATAGTCCCATGGGTGCCAGGTATCAGAAGGGCTATTCCCAAGCGATCCTCCAATTACTTCTTTGTTGTCTGCATTGACATTGCCAAATGATGAAAAATAATAAGGAGCATTATTGAGTTCTCCCCCATAACATGCTAGCCACTTCATATCTGCTGGTATCAGTTCAAATGTAAAATAAATAGTAGTGTTGTCAGTAATTTCTGTGTACTCTTTGGATTCAATAATTTCAATAGCATTGACAAGATTGGCAGCAAACCTTGTCATAGCAATGTGGTCTTCCTTGCAGTTGGCGCCACAGAGTAAAAAAAAATATTACAACAGGCAACACGAGAACCAACATTCAGAAAACTGACAAGCCAAGCAGTGGCTTCAGACTCTTTGCCAAATGGGGCACCGTCTGCACCAATTGCAACCTTAAATTTCCCCCTTTCTTCACCGAACCAATTAAGTAGTGGGCTATCCTTTCTGTAGTAGGAGTCATTAATGAACAAATATATCTTAGCCATCTTAATCAGTAAATCCTCTATGTTACGATACTTTCCATCTATCTGATTATCATCATCAACATCACCACAGAAGGCAGACATGTCATGCAACATTCCTATGTCTAAAGAATGGATGAAAACATAACTTTATCATATGGAAGTATTTTGGGAATTGGAACTCCTTTCATGAAATGCACACTACTTTTCATTTCACCAGTGGTACTAGTTTTGCTTTCTGGTGATGATGCTGATCGAATATCTTTGTATTTAGACTTACTAATTAGCTCACCATTATACAGTACTTTCAGACTACGAGCTGCATTGGATGTGCTTGACTCAAACTCCTTTACTTGTTTTTTTAAGTATTGGGGTAACAGATTTAGAAAGTACCTTTGGTGAGCTCCCTAAATCTTTATGGGAAGAAGTATTTACCAGAGTTGACCACATGCCATCTAATGCTGGTTTACAATTAACTGAGGTAGCTCCATGGATAAATGATGCACATTTAAATGTTTCATCAGTACGCTCTAATGCCCTTCTTGAGACTAAACTTAATTTACCAGAATTACGAGGGTTTACAATAGATGGATTGCGCTGCCTGGCCAATTTCTTGCGCACAGTTATTGAGTGGACCTCTGATGTTTTTCTCGTGGGAAGCTCTTTTGTTTGCAGTCTCTCATGTGCATCCTGTATTCTCTTCTCTATGTTATCAATCTAGAAGTACAAAAAGAATGTGGTTAATTTTAATTTTAATTATATCCATTCATGACTGTTACATAAGCCAGTGGCCACGGTTCTACAGAGAGTGGATAGCGCTATCCACCAGATAAATCCCAATACACTGGATAAGTATTAACGAAACTTAGCCAACACTTATCCAATGGATTTGCAGCCTGCGAAAACAACCGCCCCTGGCTGAAAGGGACCCCCAGAGAATAGAGGTTAATAGAGGCAGCTGTTTTCGCAGGCTACTGGGGTTTTGGATGTGAACAACTGACACATGGTTAAATGCTGCTGGCATGCCTGTGACAAATATATCTACAGACCTGTATATACTTCCTGGAATGATACATGTACAGTGTATATTGGTATCTGACACTCTTTGTCACTGCATTAAAAAGCTGGATTTGACTAGCTGGTAATTCTAAGTTTTCTTTTAAAATCTAATATTGAGATAACATCAGCTTACAGTGAGAACTTATTTAAAATACCTCATTAATATTATGACAATTTATTAATAAGTTGAAGCTAATTAAGCTTGTTTGTTTGTTTGTTTTTATTTCTGACAACATAAAAGTTAGAATTTTGAAAGGCCGAAGCCAGAGGCTTATTTGGCAATGTATGTGGTCAGGGTCCGATATATTGAGGTTACAGTTTAGAGAGCGAATTAATAAGAATGGAGTACGAGTACATTACAGATATTTGAGAGAAAAAGAGACTAACAATGTACAGATATTTAAACACTAATACATATATATAAACTAATTATTGGCTAATTAGATAGCAATATACTATTTTAACTAATACAATCATACATGTAGGTAAACTTATTACAGGCAACTAGATTGGTATATAAGGGACAAAATATAATAATAGAGTGATAAGTTATGATAGTATAAGATAAAGTTATGAAAATCAAGAAATAGATAAATAATATTCTTTTAGGATAGATTTATAGTTATGAAATTTTAAAGACTCACGGAGAATTAGAGGGAGAGAATTCCAACACTTAGGTCCTTCAGTTCGAATGGAGAAAGAGTATTTTTGAAATATCCTATGTAGATCGTGTTTATGTCTTGTATAGTATTGGTGCACATCAGAATTAAAATTAAATAATGAAGATATGGGAAGTGGCAAGAGGTTATGTGTATGTCTAAAAATAAAACAGCTTATTTGATAATCATAGATGTGAAAAATGGTTAAAATATTTAGCTGTTTGAAAAGAGGTTGCGAGTGAGTGCATGGGGGAGAGTGTGTAATGATACGAGCAGCTTTCTTTTGGCATAAAAGTAAAGGTTGTAGATGTGTTGTATAGGAGGATGCCCAGATTAAGGTACAATATTGTAAGTAAGGTAGCACAAGTGAGTTATATACGACATGAAGAGTAGCTTTATCAAGAAATTGACGGGACTTTGAGATTATACTTATATTGTTTGAGATTTTGGAAGTTATGGTTTGTTATGTGTTATGTTATGTGTTATGTTATGTGTTATGAAGTTATGTGTGGTGTCCATAGGAGATGTTGATGAATAATTATGCCTAAGAATTTAGTTTTAGTAACTCTTTCAATCTTATGTTCATTGATTCTGATATTAAAGTTGTCAAGATTATTTTTTTTCCGAGGAGGGTGAAAGAATACACATTTTGTTTTATCTGGATGAAGTGTGAGTTTGTTTGCATCCGGGTAAAACGATCCGTAAGTACCGACACGAATGTTACTAAAACTATTGCTATAGCAACCGCATAAATTATGCGACGCCAATAAAACACATACCGTTGGAAAGGTGTTATTGTGACGAGTATATTGGTAGTGCTCCCAAGGGAATCGAACGAACGTATAAAGAGATACAGACGAAAGAGTAGAGATATGATTTTATTATTTCTTTTTTTTTACATTTAATACTGAATTGTGTATCTAGCTGAATTTGCACCGTCATAGGGTGCTGCTGCGAAATGAGGAGCTTTTCTTGGAATGTAGTTATTACTGCTGTTCGGGTACGCTATCATACCTCCACGCATTAAATAAATTTCAACAATCATGACATATTTTATTAAAAAGTGCAAGCTATACTTGTGTCCTGTATTATCTGCAGCTTGAAATGGCACAGTTTTCATCACTACTACTGGTAGTTGTTTCATGGTGTTGAAGTTGCCTATCCAAGTTTTAACATTCATACATCCTGATCTATCACTGTGACCTTGATTCCAGTAACAGTTTGTTCCTGTGGTGGACCCGTCTATTATATCTTCTTTTGTAGTAGTTTCGATAGTACCTTCAGCTACATCTAAGACTTTATTGAGTGTTTTCGGCAGGCCACTAATTGTCGGATTATCAGAGGCTGAGTATATGTATCCGAACTGCTTTTGACCCTCATAATCTTTATCTACTACTGCAGTAGTCTTGTTTGTTGGAATCCATGGGAGAGTGTTATTATCTCTAGCCCAATAGGTGTTATGTTGATTGATTGTGAAGTGTTCGCTCCAGGGTTTTGAGATATCTCTTATGGAACTCCACCTTGATGAAGCACATCGAAGTTGATATTAGCTATGGCGGCATAGTTATCGACTCCATTCAATCTTGGTTTCCACTCCGGTAACACACAGTCCGTTCTAGATTCTGTTATACCTTTCTGTCCTTTACCATTGATTGGTGTTTCTCCACTACCTTCATATGGAAATACCCCTCTATAATCTACGTACGTCATATAGTAGGGGTCTTTTACTGCCGTTAGTGTAGGAATTGCTGCTCCTCCAGTTGACGCTTGGTCGTTAAGTGGATGAATATTTGTCACGTGAAATGAGACTTTCTTGATTTGGAATCCACAGGTAGTATTACTCATCTCTTTTTGTTCGAACGGGGTCATGTACATATCGATGCAGGGATAGGGTATTTTAAACCAACACATATGCATTTCGGATGTTGTTGCATTGTACGTGTGGGTTATCTTGTTCAAACTGTTGATATTTGGACATATATGCATGAATGTTTTACTGAAAACGATAATGCGTTTACCCCCTCTCGGAGTTATGTATAACGGTTCTGTAGTCGCATTTCCCGAACCTCCTGCACCTCCCTCTAATCCGGGATTATCAGCCATAGGCTCATCTGATGGCTGATCGTCATCCTCTTCTCTTTTGTGCGTTTCAACTTGTATTTTTTTATTTGGGGGTGCTTCTTCTCTGTCATCTCGTTCTAGATAACGTCTTACTGACCCCACTCCCCGTCGAACTATATCGGCACCTGCTCTATACGCGTGACGGCCAGATTCGTGCGCTAAACCGGCATCTGCAATTGTTCCGTACGCGAGTTCATGTATTCGCCCGTGCGCTTCGAGGGCTCCTCTATGCATTATTACAATAGTTGTGAGAGAATGATAAGTGTTTATTGTACTACTCTTATATACTATTACATGTTCTTGGAGATCAGGTGATCCTGACTATCACTGTACGGCCAATAAGCGGTTTCTACTAATCGATGAATTGTTGGAGGTGAGTGCTCTGGGGACCTCTCTGAATTAGTAATTTCTACTACAATACTCCCTTGGGAGTTAAAATAACTTAACTCATTGTCCCTGTAATAGTCCTGTTCAGACATGATTGAACTCGATTGCGACATACTCGGACGGGGATGGCTGTGGGCGTCAAGCGGAACGTCCTAATTTTCTTGATTATCAGAGTCGAAGAGTGGAGTCGTTGTACTTTCCAGCATCTTTCTTCTTTTGGATGGTTAATCCACTTCATCTGTACCAACATCTTCGACATTCACTGATAACTTATACAGATCTGGAGTGACAGGCATAGAGTACTCACAATCATCGCATTCTGCTTCATCTCGACCGATCTCCTCTTTTAATAGAATCTTATCTAATCGCTATTTCCATAAGGCTGGATTTAGCTTCTTTTGTACATTTGCAAACCATGATAGTGCTATTAAGCCGTTATGCATTAAACACATTACTATAGACTAAATCATTGCCGACGAAACACCACGGAAACGCATTACAGGAAATTAACACGGGCGTTCGTTCTACTAAAGCAGACGGTTTGTTCTTTACTTGAGCCATACAGTTCTCGCCTCCTAAGATTAACTTAAATGTTTCAGTTTGGTCAGCCCCTATCACTGCCTCTTCTATCTTAATAATGCTAACGTTATCAGCGTCCATGAAGGAGAACGTAGTTGAGCTGTTGTTTGTGATAATTGCTACTACTTGGTAGGCCTCCAACACGGAATCCCCCTGGAATAGTAATGTATTCACTTTGGGTTTTCTTTGGTCGAGCACATCATGGAAATCTTTGGTTAACTGCCACGGGTCAATACCGTTGTCTTTGCACCATCGATCTTCAATACACATGCTTTTCTTGATGGAGTAGTAGTTGTCGTTTACGTGGTTAAAATCATACCACTCGTCGATCGGGTCTATCCACGATCTGCCGACAGACTCCATCCTTCGAATTTATTTAGCTAACTTGACTTTCTGATCAAATTGCATGATCCCCTTAGCCATATGATTATCAAATAGGAATGTCCACCTTTTCTCGTCTTGTCGGCAGTATTGAATGAGTTGTGCTTTTGTGGTGCATTTTTCTTTCTCAATGAGCGCCATTATCATCCTAATATCATCTCCTTGTTTTGTGGTTTTTGGAGTTCTTACGAATTGAGGAGGTGAAGGTTGTGGCTGTTGTTCGTTTTGAGATAACTCATTCTCCGTCTCGTCATCTTCTGAGTTAATCTCCGGTATCTGTTCTACTGGTCTGTGAGCTCTATTCCAAATAGGTAGAAGTGATGGCGAACAGTAGACTAACTCTCTTGGAAATAACTTCAAGTATTCTGTGAAGTCATCTAGTCCACCGTAGCATGGTCTAGATCTGATTTCTACTTGTCTATTTCGTAAGTAGTTGTAGAGGCGACCTCGTGTAAATCTTCTTTCTACTCCTTCGGCGTCTACTTCGTGACCCTGAATTAGTAAATGGAAGTGATTCTCGTGTATTATGCAGGTCGGATCGTCAATATGGCGAACGAGAATATAAGGTAGCCGGCATAACACACGTATGATATCCGGTATGTCCAAACTCGGATGGTCGTGAATAACGATACTAGAGTAAAACGGCATATTCTCATCTTGTCTAAATGTTGTTAATTTCGCTGTAATTATTTATACGTTCGATTCCCTTGGGAGTACTACCAATACACTCGTCACAATGACACCTTTCCAACGGTATGTGTTTTATTGGCGTAGCATAATTTATGCGGTTGCTATAGCAATAGTTTTAGTAACATTCGTGTCGGTACTTACGGATCATTTTACCCGGATGCTATATGTCTGATCAGTATCGGCGCAGCGCGGCATGGCGTAGCTTGTGTAATGTATTCAGTTCCCTAGGGAATTAGTGTGAAAGGAATCTGCGTGTTTACAATCTAGCCCTCGTCTGTGCCACGAGGGTGAGGTTTTTTTGTTAATAACCTGGTTAGTTTTTGTTTTAAGTTTTTGGACTTGAGAACTTTAAGTCACTCTGTCGCTCTAATCCATGTGGGAGACTTCGTTCAAATTAGCATATTGATGGTGGTTCAAGATATTGATTGTTTAAGTATTCAATGAATCTTTTATACATCACTTTCTCAAGTATTTTTGAGAGGCAAGGAAGTAAAGAAATTGGCCTAAAATTGGTGAAATTATGGCAATCATCATTTTTAAAGACTGGAATAACTTCAGCTATTTTAAATTCATCTGGAAACATCCCCATAGAGATTGAGGCATTACAGATGATAGATAAGGGTAGAGCTAATAGGCTGATACTGGACTTGACTGGGACAATGTTTATACCATCAATGCCTTCACTTTTGCTAGCATTTAGACAATTAACTATAGATGTAATTTCTGAAGTTGAAGTAGGTGATAAAAAAATTGTATCAGTATATGAACCAGATAGATATTCTCTGTTTGTCGCCTAATGGAGGAAATGCTTTTGAAAGAGAAGGTCCAACATTAATAAAGAAATCATTAAATTTGTTAGCTATTGAGAGAGGAGTAGTGTATACTCCATCAGAGTCTGTCATTATTGATGGGATGTTAGTCTTTTGTTTATGTCCTATAACAGATTTAATGGTTGCCCATGTAGCCCTCAAGTAATTTTTTTGTGATAAGAGTTTATTTCTTCCTAGCAAGTTTGACCAGGTGATTATATTTATTACGGTATGTGGTATAATTGTGTTTGGTTCGTTCAGTGGGATTTTTGATATATGCCTTATAAAGGATATCTTTTCTAAGACATGATCCGTGCAATCCAGATGAGAACCAAGGTTTAGAATGTTTCTTGGGTTGATTACTAATATTTTTTAATGGAAAGCAGTCATTATATATTGGAAAAAATAGTTCAGAAAATGAGTTATAACAGTCATTTGGAGAAGTAGAGTGAGCAATAACATTCCAATCAGTATTTTGTAATTTTGATTGAAACCTTGCAAGATTAGATGAGGTTATTTGTCTTATTTTGTACCCAGTAGGCTGAGGATTGGTTGTAAGCTTGAGATCAGTTAACTGAAATATTGGTAAATGATCAGAGACATCAGTATAAAGAATTCCACTAATTATATTATGGTCCAAGTTATTTGTAAAGATGTTGTCAATTAGGGTAGCTGAGTGGTACGTGATTCTAGTAGGTTTGGATATAAGTGGATAAAGGCTATTTGCCAGAAGGAGGTTAACCAAATCATTTGAAGGTTTATGAGACACAATTTGTTTTCAAAGCTAATTTTACTAATTATTTTTTAAATATGTTCATTAAATACTTCAACTTCCACGTCAGGAGGCTTATAAACACAACCAAGAATAATATTTTGTCACTTGGTTGATTAATCTCAATAAATACTACTTAAAATATTTCTTGTGTAAATGATTCAAGGTCTAAGCGTGGTTTAAATTCAAAGGAGGAATCGATGAAGAGACCAACACCACCACCTTGTTTATGTTTTCTGTGTCTAGATATAAAGGTGTAGCCAGATAATTCATTTAACCAAGTTTCAGATACTCCGATGGCAGAAAAGGAATAATGTAGTGTGGACAAATATTCAGAGAAGTCAGTGAAATGTTTCTTGATGCTTCTTATATTTAGGTGAAGTGTGGAAAAACAATGTGATGTATTAGTGAATAAATTGTTCATTTTTTTAGAAGTGTGATAAGTGCAATTAGAGAGTATTTTGGAATTACAGGAACTAATATTTATATCAGGATCAAGATCTGGTCTGTTCAGTAAATAGCGTGGTCGTCAATAAAAGGATTGAAACATTTACTTGTTATCTTATCGAAGTCAAGGTCAGGTTCAAATAAGCCATGAAGTGCAAGGTAAAAGCCATTGTCATTTGAATAGTGATTAAATGGGAAAATATCAGCTAGACAGCTTGAGCAGAACCAGACGTCTTTACATGTAGAAAGAAGTTTATAATCATGAAGAGTAAGCTTTGTGCATTTCAGATGTCTCCAATGTAAGCATGCATCACAAAAGATCGCCCGTGAGTTATTTTGAACCTTAGAGTTACAAATAGAGCAATATAATGAATTTTGTATAGAAGAGTGTAAAATATGAAAACTAGAGAGAAAGAATATTGTAAAATAAACAATTAAGTCTAAAATATACAGATTAATTGATATGGGTCCAATTAAGTTAAGTACGATATCAAAATATAATAAAATACCTTTAAACTAGGTATTAATATGAGATAACTAGTATAATACTAAATAAGATAAATAAAGTTAGCAGTAATCGAAAACTAATGAGAAAGGTTATGTAATGTAACAGCAAATAATAATTGGTGCACAGCTAAATCAATACTGGATTAATGTCATCGATGTCATTTGCAATCAAAAGTGTTTTTGTTTTTTAAACACCTACTTCAGATAAATGTTAATACTTATCAACTTGTCGCTTGCAGTCATCAAGAGTCGTACATCTGACAATTATCGATGAATTTGCAATAGGCTTAAAGTGGATCACACCGTCGATTGTCCATACTTTATCGACCTTGTCACGACATTGGGTATACAAATACGTGAGAATAAGGCGTCTGGGCATGGTGAGGTCTTCTTGCATTGAGAATGGCCGGTTCTCTTTCAGAAGATAACCTTTTCCTTAAGATCATCACTTTGGTATTATGCTTCGTAAAGCGAATGATTATAGGTCGAGGTTTGGAGGATTTCTGCCCAATTCGATGAGATCTACTGATATCTGATGAAGTAATATGTAAATCAAGTTATTTTTCAAAGAACGATATGACAGCTTCGTCGGTGTGTTCACGCTGGATACTGCTTGAATCCAACGAGATGGATTGAGCTTCTGGGATGCCAAATATCCTAAGATTGGTTCTACGTGTGTATTGTTCCAGATCATCGTTTCCATTAGTCAGATCATTTACCTTGGCTTTAAGTGAGATTATTTCCGTTTTTAGGGAGCCTACATCGTCCTGAAGTTTACCAATGTCGAAGCCAATACTTTCACTAAGAGAAATTTGAAAACTCTCAGATGAAACGTACTCGTCAACCTGTTGCTTTACAATGTCCTTCACTAGGCTTGGAAGTGTATTGGTCACACAGTTATTGAGTTTTCCTTCCAGTTTAGACCATATATTTTCATATGTCTTCATCATCTTCGGCCACTTGACTCGTACTCGTGTTCTTGTTTTTTGACTTTTTTGACATTATAAATGTTTGAAATTACTCAGGTGTGTTGCTGGATAGGTTTATGATGACTTTGAGCATTTGGATATTGATGTACGAAACAGCATTGAGAGTGCTGGGCAACAGAACAGTCGAAATTTACAGAGAAGAAATTAACCCATCCGCCATTCTCTCCCACCGCTGACCAAAAGAGTTAAGATAAATATTTAGATGCAGAATTGGTAAATAAAGGATTACCTTCTGGTCAAGGCGACGTATCTTTGCTTGTTTTGCACGATAAAGGGATGACTTCGACAAAATTTCCTCATCCTTCCTCTTAGCAGGCCTGCCACGAATTAACTGCTGCATCCGGTCGACGGCAAAACGTGGGTTCCCCTTCTAGCTACCCATTATTCATCAATCCATAGGCAGTTATTGCAGTATATTTAAAATAATCCTGCAACTAGTACTCATAATGAAAGCTACATAAATTAAAGTCCGTAAATAAGCTTAAGTTTAAGCTGAGCCTTAAATAAGAAACAAACATGAAACAAAACAGGCGGGCAGAGGCAAGAGGTAAAAGAGCGAACATTTTGATACGAGCAGGCTGATAGAGTTTGTGTTTGGGCAGCTCAAATTAACTTTTCCATTGCAAGTCTCGGAGATGGAATCACACGTAAGCCTTCACTGAAAAATCAATAATTCTGAGAGATTGGAATACAAATTCACGAAATGTGTACATCAAAAACTGCGATAAAAAAGCAAGAATCTGTTCGTTTCAGAAATCAAATTCAAAGCTTAAATCAGCGAAATATGTGTACTCGGATAGCTCCAATAAGAACGGCGATTCAGAACCACGTAAAGCTAAGTAAATCATCGTCGACTGACCCGCGCACGAAAAATCTCTGTCAGAGGACGATCAATGGCGTCTTCTTCAAAGAAACGCTCTCAGATTGTCGATCGAATACTACTCGGTCAAAGGCCGGAAAGACGTCGACATCGAGCAAGCAGAAGGTACCGAACGATTTTTGTATCGTACGGCTCTCGCGTTTCCGTCGCTGCATTTCCGTACGTTCGAATTGTTACTGTCATAGCAACACATAAATAGCCGACCAGGCACTCAATTTGGTACGATTTAAAACCGCTGACTTTGAGGGCCGGCGCGCCCAGCGTGGAAAATGACCATACCCTTAGGTGACCCTAAATAAATAACTAATTAGGTACATTTGTGGCCCGATTTCACTTTGTAGGGAAAATGCAACGCAAGCATTGTGGTTTGCAGAATGATATGGTCTCCTTCCAAAGTCTATCGAACTAATTGAAGGGTATGGATCTACTCTACAAGTTAATATCAAAGACAACAGTAAGGAGTATTACACTTACATATAATTGATGGTCACTTAATTCATTGAAAGTATGAGGTTGAGTATGATTTGATGAGACCTTGAGTATGATTTTCAAAGGATTACACTTTATTAGTTGGCTCTTCTCTTTCAGATTCAGCAGACCGCACCTCAACAGGCCAGACAAGTAAATGTTTTTTCTTTTTGTTTTGTTAAGTCATTCAAACGCTTGACTATTACAATGTTACATGGCTCAGCTTGTGAAACGTTTTTGCGTTTGCGTTGCGAAGTGGAATTTTGTTCTGACATAGAAACCAGCCATTTCATCGTAATACCTCTCGTGAAGATTTCGCTGAAACCCGTTTTAAGTAATCTACAAATGCATTCCACATTATTAAGTACGTTTGCTATATAACCTTTCGAATTTCGCCAAGTAGAAGCAGTACATATTAAATCACAGCGTGGTATTATATATAGTCATAGATACGATATTTATTGAACGACAATAGGGTGAAGATGATGATCATAGACATTTCATGTTATGTGGTGTCTTCTAAAGAAGCCGTTGTTTAATGTGCAGCACAACTCATTGAGGGTTTCCAGTGAAGTATGATTTCGTCAACTTCACTTTTACCTTCTCAACTGGTCGCGAGGCGGTCTTGAGGCCACGTTTGTCTAAAAACGCGGACGACTTGCCGAGCAGCAACTTAATGCTAACTGGTGGATTAATGGTACACCCGCTTTGTGTGATTGTCATGCACTTATTTAGGGATGATCCGAGGCCTGCATTGATCAGCTCTTTTTCTTTGGCAAGGTACGGGCTGCCACTGATAGGCATTTGTGGGAAGAGAGCTCGAACGACATCATGCCTCATGACAAGGATCTCTTCGTAGTCCATCGATGCCTTGAGGCCTCTTTCGAAAAGAAGTACGAGTCGCTCCCTACACTCTTCAAGGCGTAGTGGATCTGCAGACCGGCTCTCGGAGACAATGAGCTCTTCATCGAGGGGTTCCCAGGTGTTTTGTGTTGAACAGAAATCTTGCCACTTTATGAAGAACTGTGTTTTTCGGCCACACATCCTTTTCGCAACCACACGCTTTACTTCATATATTACCATTACGGTTGGTTTCGTTTCTTAAGCTGTGGTCCGTTGAATGACAGAGAGACTTGCAGCCTTTGACATGTTGTCTCTAAACCAATCACCGATGAATGAATGGCTCAACAGCGATCCGGCCGTCTATCTATGTTTACGGTATTAAGCTGTGATTAACTACGTGAAACAATAACAGACTGATTGAAAGGGATGCTGCAAAGGCGATTAACAAATTCTAAAAGCTGTCCTCGATCTAATATATTATGCAAAGTCGTTTTTACTTCAGCTTTAGAATACAAACTGTATATGGAGTGGCGTTAAGAATGTGCGCGGTGATGATAAACATGTCATTCTTTTCAATCCTCTGGCCTCCATTGTGAGTCGGTCCTCCTCCCAATTTCCCAGTGACGCTGTGAAATCTAATACCTCATAAATACAAATGCCTGCACTGCTTTAATAGTGGTTCCTTTTCACTGCTTCACAGATCGCCGACACTGCATCCCAGCTCAAGACATTTCGTGGCTTCAACACCGGGTTTCAAACCCTCCAATTACGAACGCAAGTGAAAGCACGATTTTTGAACAGAACAGTACAAGGTACACAAAACCTTTTTACAGCTACTGAACCTCCGTAATCTCTCAATTATTTTACTAGAGGGATGGACAACATTTTGTCAGTTGTAAGCTGCGAAGAAACTCGCTTCTTTGCAAGTCACCAATGCCGCTTCAAGTCAGAAAACCCCTGCGACCAGGCTAGCTAACAATTATCTAAATCTGAAAGCAAAATACTACAAAGTTCCCAAAAAAGTTTTTTTTAGAACTAAGCACCATAACAAAATCTCTCAATCATACCAAACAACAATCATACCAAACAACGTTAGGGAGCTCAACTGTAATTTAATCACAGGCGGCGCATTTGAAGAATATCTCTATTGTTTATAATCTGATACTCAATTAGCGACAGGATATGTTTCTGGCAATGATTGTTACACGTCTTCTTCGAAGTGGGACACTTGTATTCCCATAACGATTTATGAACAGCCAATCAAGTAACGGTAAAAGGAATTGCGTATTCATTAATAATTCGGTAATCATTCCGCTCCAGTGACTTTTCTGTACTGCAAGTAAATGTCGCGAAGAACAATAGGATTGTGCACAATGGCTTTCTTGTCTTCTCTGTCTTTCAATTTTGTCTTCACCTCTGTGGAATTGGTTGCTGTTGACAGAGTTGTTTTAAGTCAGCGTCCCATAAGAAGCTGAGCCGGTGACCTCTATTGGCGTATTTCTGAAATATGGGTCCTTTGCTCCCTTCAACAGGTTCTTCACTGTCTGCACACATCTTTCTACCTGTCCATTGTACTGGGCATGGTACGGGCTTCTTGTTGTATGTGTGAAGTCGTACTCCTTAGAGAACTTGTGGAACTCTGCACTGTAGAACTGGGGCCCATTGTCACTGACTATTTCATCCGGTATGCGGTGACGAAAGACTTGACTGTTCGGGTGATGAATTACACTCTTACTGCTGAGCCCATCTTCCTAAAATAACTGGAACGTTAAAATTGCCAGGGAGCCACTTCACATGAAATTGAGATTAAATTACTAGGTCGTAGGACATGACACAAAATAATGCATACACAAACTCATACACATGTACAAACTATTCTATTTTGTCTAGTTGATTACAATACATACAGTGGCATATAGTAATATGCGATCCTCGCCTTCCTCTCGGTGTCTTTGAGTCGCTTATCGTCCATTCTACGGGTGTACTTCGTAGTAGAAGAGTTATCAGCTTAACCCATTTATTCAGTTGTTTCTACGATATATTCATAACCTTGGTTAAATTGTGCTATTCCCGATGCTGTCCGAAAATTACTACTCTCAGACCCGCCATAACGTCTTGTAATTTGTGACATAGTATACAGGGCATAAATTAGATTTGCCATGCTGTCCCCGACATTGTAGCAAGACTAATGGCTTCTAATTGCGGACCATTGCGTTTTCTTTATGCCAGAGTGTTTTCGTTTTTCCTTGTTATGTGTGACGTACGATATGGGGAAATTTGCACTAAATTGAGCCGCCACACAATATAAATCTTTCAGCGGAAAATCGAACTTGGAGACTAATTTTCTCCTTATAGATACGCAAAAAAATATAATAGCAGAACTTATTTCTTTCGAATACTTCTTTGTAAAGACGGTTGGGTTGATTTTAGGGTTCAGTTCCCCTTTAAGGCACTCGTTTTGCTGAGACGAGCCTACTGGAATGGGTGTAGTGCATCTTCGATGGAAGCAGGCAGATCATCTCCCTTGAGATCTTTGCCTCGAGGTAGATCACTGTGTCCGTAGTTATCTGGATCGCTGCTGTACTTGCACCACGCCTTGCAGTTATCGTGCTTCCCAAACCCGTGAGGGACTATAACATGTAATCAATCCAACAGAGTGGAAGGCTGCCCTTTATTTCTTTGATGCAGTACGTGAATGTAGTACGTGAAGTACTTCTCAATGTAGCCTATTACTACCGGGGTTAGACCTTTCACATTCGCTCTTGTCGTATAAAGGCGTGAACCTAAAGTCCTACATGCATTGTTTATATCCGACCACTTTTCAATGTCATAGTTTACAAGTATCTTCAATCGACTTTCGGTTATGCTGTCTTCGTCTTCGTCTCTGACATAGGTGGAGTAGGTCACACCGTGTTGGATGGTCTCAGAGAAGAGATGAACAGCAGCATTAGCTTCCATACTCGTTCACGAACCTTCATGGTTGCGACTGCAGTAGCGAGCCCTTGGTTGTCGGTTTTCTCTTTGTGTTTCTTGGCATATGCGACACAGTGTTCCTGGTTGCACAACTGACTACAAACCGGAGGACAAATCTTAGACCTGCATCTTCTACGCCACCCCATGTTGTAGGAAACGCCAAATTTTGGCTTTCAATAAGTGACTGTGACTTTGCCTCGTCTTCATACCGATATAAACTTTATTCACGACGTTCTCTACTCCTTCTCTTTCTTTGTTACTATTATGAACTTCCATTTAGAGCTGAAAGGCCTAGCGTTCCAAAATACCCTTGTGTAGTGGGTGTGGCCTATTCCCGAATGAAGTGCTCCAATGCCAGCTCGCGAATTTATGTCATGTCGGTGGACCACGTTTTTCGGTTATGTGATGCTTGGAAGTTCGGATAATGTTCACCTTAGAACAGTGAATACATGAAATGCTAATTACTGGACAGACACCCTACACCCGAAGATTCTTTGAAATATTATACAGTTCTAGTGGACCACTCTTGCAGTGCGTGCATTTGTGCATAGCATCGGTCAAAATGGACAAGTTCATAACGTAAGACTGGTCAACGTTGTTAACCTTTTTAAACATAGCACTTGACCGTAAATCCCGTTCCCCATAAGTTTCATCTTTCTCTTATGAGACCTCCCTTTCACTTTCAAGGTCTTTTTCCAGCGTCTGCTTTGCATCGACCCAGTTTGCTCCTGCCGCATGGACTTTCGCTTTCTAGATCGGATCATTCCAACTGATGAACCCGTGTTCTGCATATCAGTATTGCTAACACCTTGGCATTCAGCACATCCATTGTGCACACTCTCGGAGTTCGTATCGTGTTTGAACCGCTGTATGTTCCTAAACACAAACGTTTTGTTAAGCTAAACAGCATCGCATGACTAAACTGAAGAGAATCACGAATTCTTCTAACTAATACCGGAACGTAAATCACATTTTCAACATTACCTTGACTGTATCACTCCAAATCGTTTTCTAAAAGAATAATAGCCTTCCTTTTGCGCTTACTACTCGGCTTAACCATATTGGAGAAATACCATGTTGTAGATTCAAAAGCGATACTGGCAATATGACTTTATGATATTTGCTTGTCATTGTACTAAGAACAGAATTTGCATGAGCGTTCCGGCAGTAGCGAAGCGTCGCAAGCGTGCATGGTAAACTTGTTAGTTCAAAAGCACACAAGTACAGTACCGCCAAGAAACATATGTACATTTGATCGCGAGCAGATCGCGATCACGAAGTGCGACCTGCTCGCACCTTGCTCGCGATCCGCTCGCGATTTCCTTGCGATCACAAGCTGATCGCGAGCAAACGTCCGCTAGCAAAAGTCGCGGTAAAATATTTTTCTTTCTACCTTTACATGTGTAAGAATAAGAAGTGTATGAAACATGGTAAGTTGGACAGAAAGCGAAGCAATTCTAATTCCATGTTGCTTAACCATAACTTTGTATATGATCTTGTGAGAATACAGCTTCCTATAGTGCCTGTCATTCACCAAATAAATATTAACGTCTCCGTTAAGGTCTACATTTGTAAAAGTGAAATTTCACTTTATACAGCAATGGAATATCGCGTTTTTGGATATATAATTTCACGTCTTTACAGTGTATATTGGAAATCAAGCGCAATCTTTTCGCAAACACTCGGGCGCTTGAGTTTTGTTCTTTATTGAGTCCCACCACTGTTCGTGTATTATGTCTCTATCAATTCCAAGCCCGCCCATGCCCCCCCCCCCCCCCTGGGCATTTGTGGGGATTTTGTCATTTTGGAATCAGAACGTTGCAAATGCCCCACCGTGGGGCCAGCTAAGTTATTCAAATGCCCCACCCCGGGGCAAGTATAGCAAACGCGCCAAATTTCTTCGCCGTTTCAAAGCCACATTTCACCGCTTTTCTTTATTAAAATAATGCAGTACTCACCTTCAAACACTTTCGTAAGTGCCCCCAAATCCCACATTCACTAGCCAGTTCCCAACAAACTGCACACTTCATCCCGAAACTGGGAAATTCCTAACGTCATGTTCACGGATGACTTTTCCGCCGCCATGTTGATCGATGAAGCAAGCACGTGTTGATCAGTTGACCAAAACAAAATCAAACACAGGGGAGAGGTGGGATATTTTTTTGACAAATGCCCCGGGCCCGGGCTCACGCAAAACAAATGCCCCACCCCAGGGACAGATAGGTTGTCAAATGCCCCATCTTGCCCGGGGGGGGGGGGGGGATGGGCGGGCTTGGAATTGATAGAGACATTACAGTTGACTAAGACACAAGCGCTTCCGAAAAATAAAATTTATCGAGACAGTTGTCGAGACAGCCGTCCTAAATTCGGCAAAAGGGTATTCTCGATCATTTCACACTTCAAAGAGTTGTGTTCTTTTATTCAACACTGCAGTTTGTTTGCCGGGGAAGGCACTTCTATCCATCTTACTTCACAGCTTGCTTGTAATGCGTCCTTACATTTCTTCTGATAACGTTACTGAAAATCTATACCAAACCATACTAGAACTAGCATAAAATATGTAATCCTGAACTAGCGAAACAAAATAAACACAAAACGGTCGCTCGCTTATATTAATTAGTTCCCCGAACAGCGATGCGGGACCCGCTTAAAGCGCAAAGCAAAACACCAAATAAACTTTTGCTTCTGTAGTTTCAATCTTGTGTTGTTAGAGGTTTCGGTTAAAATCATTGCAAATGTTTGCAGTGCTAAGGCAAGTTTTCGAAATTAAAATCTCAACTTCTCGGAGTCTGAATTCCCACGTGCAATCAGTCAGGCGTGTTAGTCTTGATTTTTGACAGGCCTGTCAAAATCGCTGAAACTTTATGGGAACGTGAAGTTTTGAAGTTAGATTTGAAGTGAGATTTGAAGTGAGTTTTGAAGCCATGCACGCTTCTAAAGCCACGTTTCTAATGAAAGACGCGCAAAAACGTCTATTACTTGAATTATTTTAGCTGTCGTTACTACATTGACAACAACTGGTGCGAAATTAGCATATTCCGTTCAACATTCATAATAATAAAGGACAAGACCACCAGAATTCATCCGCACAATTATTTATTCAAAATTCAAAGTTTATAGTAAATGAGGCATTTATTACAGCCATTCTTTAAGACAGGCGGCCCGCTAACAATCTTTGACTAAACTTTCATTCGTGTTCACACTTGATGAGTTGTCTTTCTTACTCAACACCGCCGTTCGCGTTCTTATTAACAAACGAAGCCAACTGCTTCGAAGCCAGTTGATCGCGAGCATATTGCGAACACGATGCGAGCAGATCGCGAGCAGGGTGCGAGCAGATCGCGAGCAGGGTGCGAGCAGATCGTGAGCATGGTGCGAGCAGATTACGAGCAGATCAGACTTAGTGATCGCGTTCTGCTCGCGAGCAAATCGCCATAAATGTACATATGTTTCTTGGCGGTACTGTATGTAGTATCTAGACAAAAGAGAAATTTCGGAAAGACACAAGCTATCAACAAAATGATACAGCAATGAAGCTTGCGTGGATGAATGTAAAAGTTCCCTATGTTTCTGTTTTTATTCTGGGCTCTTACAGGGCCCGTGTAGTACATGTTGAACTTCAGGTGAAAAGATAAAAAAAGATTTTTGACTAGATTTCGAATTACAGCTTCGTAGCAAATACGTTACTATTTGGAGTAAAATGAGCATATTTTTAAGACATTACTTATGATTCCATCAACTGAAATCGAATAAAGCAAATAGATTTAAATGTTCATGGGAAGTAGTCCTATGCCACAGGTGTGAAATATGCTAAAACATCGTATGAATCGGTCCGGAAAACACAGTTCTCGACGACTAAACAGAAAGTAAGGTGAATTGTTTTTTTTTTTAAACGAAAATATTCAACCCAATTTTTTCCGAAAGCTCTCTGATACAATTTTGTAGACTACAAGGGACACTATGTCGTTTTGAAAGTTTAGGTATAGATTTCGAGAACATTGATTAAATGTAAAATACAAGAAGGCAACGCTGTGTTGCCATGGTAACACAAATCTACATATTTGGGAAGTTTATTATATTTCTAGTAAATGGGTGAAGTGGCTAGCCTAAACGAGCTCTTTTAAATATTAGGTCACTAAGAAAACATAGCATTGATAATTAAGAGTAATCAAAACATTTTTGATTTTGGCACTAACTATTACATAGTTCTGATTCTGACACTGGAATTAGAGATGCCCTTTGTCCCTTCAAAGTGTACAGGCAAGACAATGTAGATATGTAATCAAGTTTGGTTGTGTTACAGAAGCAATGTTGAAATTTCTGAGCAAGAATACTTTCCAGTCGTTAATGCCCTTAAGCTCATTATTCATAACACTTCCTATCAACATCATTTATCACTTCTCTTACTTTATCGAAAACACAGCTCGAATATACAGCAGTACGTTATTAATGAGATACATCCTTGACCAGCACTCAGTTGACTTGATTCTTGGTTACTTTAATATAAACTACTTTAATGACAAAGAAGTTGAACAGATTGTACAGAGACCAACATTTATATCTGCTGGAAGTTTACTATTCTGACCATGTATGTAATACTAATTAATAATTATGGTGATTGCATGTAAGTCTATTTTTTATGGCTACACATAAGTACCAAACCTGATAGGCTGAAGACAATGCAAAAACCGTTTTACATAAAATTAAGAGTTCATGGTATTTGACTGGTAAAAGTGTAATTAGAGTGAAACTCAACTCAAAAACTGCTGGTGTGGATCAAGTAAGTGATACATATTACAGGTATACTAGAAGTAATCATAGATCATCAAAGTGCGTTCGACATATTTTTTGTATGAGAACTACACCTCGGCTTTCAATTGTTTTCTCAACATTTGTAATACCACTCCAATTTGTGTTTGAAATAGTACAAAGGAGTTAGTATAGAACACAATGAACCCTATTCAGATGCGTATAAACTGCATCCCAGTTTTCATGAGCCAGGCTGTCTCCATAAATACTGACTAAGTGTCAGTGATTACACTCCAGTGTAGAACATATGTGCAAAACTATATGTGCATGTGTGTAAACTACACCTTCAGAGGATTCAAATTATTCTTCAAGTGAGACCAAGGTTGGCTGAAGAATATTGAGTACCATTGTTATTGCAGAATAATTTCTGATCATATTAGGGAACACAACAATAATAATAATAACTTTATTTATATAGCGTAAATACAGAAACGGATCTAAGCGCTTTACATGGCAATCAACAAATGTTTATACAATAATAATTAGAAAAGTTTAAGAAAGCTGCTAATAGTGATTAAAATCAATAATACTAGAATAAGTCTAACAATAAACGGATACACGAATGAATTAATTAATACTTATAAATTAAAAGCTAATTTAAAAAGATAAGACATAAGCTTAGACTTAAAAATAGAGATAGTGCCAGAAGTTTTGATATCATAGGGCAAACTGTTCCACAGGATGGGGCTAGCTACGGAAAAGGCACGACAGCCATAAGTTTCTCACTTATAGGTAGGGATAACTAAATTATTGAAGTACTTTACATTTCGCTGATCACCTTGTTGATCTATATCTACCATAATTATGCCTTCTGCACTACCTGTGTCTAGTGCTTTCTCGTTACAAGGTCCTTTACTCCAGGTAAGCACCTAACCTATATGTATTTGCATCACATGAGAACACAATATTACATAAATTATAAAAAGACAAAAGTCTACTCTATACTAAAACAAGAAGTAATTAATAATACCAAGTCGTAATCAGTCTAAACTGAGAACAGAAAAGGGACATCACCTAAAACATCAGCAGTTCAATATATCAACAATCACAAGTACCTTCAACGAGTGTATGTTAAACTAACTTCAATACCAAGCCAATAAGAAACATTGGATTACCATTACTTAATACTCAAACCTTGATGAAAATTGAGAACAGGAAAAGAGGGCGCATTGCCAAAAATAAAGATTACTATAGAAGGCTGGGCTGCATGGAGTGCCAGCATGCATGTCAAAGAGATCACGATGAATGTGTCTACATTGAAAAACCATTGTAGAAACTTATTGTTTGGAAAACTGAGAACAGAAAAGGTAGAGTACCTTGCCTAAACAACTCTACTGTACCTGTCATTTGAGTGTTCGACAATTAATGACAACCATCAAAGTACTGTATAAGCACCAAGAAGCTGAAAACAAAACACACAAAAAACAGTACACCAAAACCAATTATTATGGGAATGCATCCCTGCAGTAGTATACATGAGGGATGCATGTCTGTCATGTCTGCATATAACTACATGTCTATATCACTTATAATCACATAGGATCGAGTCTGACATTGCTGGACATGTAATAATAGTATAACCTGGTAGTAAGCCAAAATTAACATACATAGATAGAAAATAATAACAATTATAATAATTCTACATTTATATAGCGCCTTATTCCAAAACGTCCAAAGGCGCTTTACATAGCTGGAAAACAGGCAAGTTAATTTCAAGAACTATAAAATCTTACGATCTAAGCAATAAATAAACTAATAAAAACTTTCCTTAAATAAATATGCTTTTAACGTAGCTTTGAAGACTCCCACCGAGGGGCATAACTTAATAGTAAGTGGCAACAAATTCCACAGTTTTGGCGCAATAACAGAAAAAAGCCCTTTCTCCATAGCTCTTTAAATTGACTGTAGGAACCTTCAGAAGGAACTTATTGGCAGACCTAAGATTACGAGGAGGAGTATAGTACTCTACCATATTACGAATGTAGGTAGGAGCCAGATTATTTAGAGCTTTATATGTAAGAAGTAATATCTTATACATGCAAGTTATTCGTTTTTCTACGGGTAGCCAGTGGAGACGCTGAAGAACAATTGAAATATGATCATACTTTCCACCACCAACAATAAGGCGAGCGGCACAATTTTGAACTGACGGTGTTTTACATTAATAACTAGAACCTCTGTCTTATCATTATTAAGCTTTAGTTTGTTGATTAACATCCACCTGTTAATATCACTAATGCGTGCCTGGATGTTGCTTACAGCGGCGTCCTTCTGTATATCTGATGTTGACTCGAAGGACAAATAAATTTGCATATCATCAGCATAAAAATACCATGATGCCTGACAATATAGCAAATAGAGCATTGGGCCTAACACCGAACTCTTCGGTACTCCACATAAAAGATCGCGACTTGAAGACATCCCCTCGCGCACTTTAACAAACTGCTTTCTATTGGTGAGATATGAATAAAACCAGGACAGTGCCATGCCCTTTACACCAAACCGGCTAGATAACCTATGTAATAATATAGTGTGGTCTACCGTATCAAACGCTGCAGACAGATCTAATAACACTAGGATAACTGAGCTATCTGCGTCTACAGCTCTTAAGATATCATTTTGAACACAAACTAGAGCAGTCTCAGTGATGTACAACTTCTTGTACGCTGACTGAAACTGCTCGCCCAGGTTGTTAACAGCAACATGATTTTCAAACTGAACTGCGACAGCTTTTTCTGACACTTTAGAAGTAAACATAAGATTCGAAACAGGTCGAAGATTACTATAAAAAAAAAAACTATAGACATATTTTTTTGTGAGGGCCAACTGGTACACAATATTAAATGAACAATACATTATGGGTTGAAGTTTTTTTTCCAGAACTTTTCTGTTTGATATTTTCCCTGATAAAGTAAAATATATGCATTCTTCCAACAACCAAGCTTGGGTCTACATGCATGCTATATTTGTCCAAGACAATGTATGGCTTCTATTTATCACATCCACCTGAGTTCATTAAGTGTTTCGAAGGAATGTCACCTGAAAATCTGTGTGCATGTAGTAATCCATTCTCACTAGCACAACAGCCACTCACTGCCTAGGGCAAGGCTAAGTTATGGGCTATCAGAATTTATGCCCGAGGCAGGGAGTAGCAGAGTGCTCGTGAGGGATAAAAGCAAACCGGCACTGAGGGGAGGCAGGTGGAGATTGTTTCTCTTCTGTGGTTATGGCTGCCATGCCGTAAACGCTAAAAGGGCTGGCTACATGATACAGGCCGTATATACACCATTCAGAGTCTCGAGGGACTGCACAGGTGCGAAGGGGGCCCACCGGAATATGATAGTTAAGACATTAGCACTTGTGCTGAGTTATTTCGTGGCTGAATAGTTATCCATTATCACTGGCACAACAGCCACTCACTACCCCGTTAGATATGTAGCTGGATATTTCAGCGGCTTTGGCGTGATCGCCAAGGACAGTCTCCCAATTGGAAAGGTGGCTTACCAGGTTTCCCGCGATAAAGTGGTTGGGGTCCCTGAACACTGTTTAGGCGAGGCGTAAGCGAAGCCCTGGGAAGTGGTCCAGCCCAGCCGGGGGTGTCTCCATCCTAGTTGCACCACGAGATGACATGGGGTTGGTCCCTGGAGCTCGACAGGTCATGCTCGAAAGCATAAGATGGGTATGCCTGTGGGGGAAATAGACGAGCAAATAAAATGTTGACCAAGGACCCGCGGGAAAGAGAGTGGTGCCCTCTCCCCAGCTGAGCTGGACCAGAAACCCGTCCGAGTACAGACATAAGGTGTGATAAGGATACCTCCCGGACCGGCTTAAACTAAGGTATAGAAAAAACAATATAGAGACCCAGGAGAAACGAGGTTAGGCTAGACGGTTTAACACAAGGCTTTATTACATTCATAATTACTACAGGAGGTACATACGACTGGGGCAAGGGTGGCTAATAATTACCGTAGTTCATTGTTACCCGGGCCTGGATTGTTGCAGCAGTTCCTTGCTATGTGCTCGCACCTGCTGCAGGCGTAGCAGACCACCAAGGGAGGGACGTCTGGCATATGGTCTGGGGACTGCTGCGACCAGGGGATATAAAATTCAATACATCAACAAATGTTTTTTTCAGCAGACCCGAGAACCTGAAGAGTACAATGTTTATATGGAACCAGAAGACCTGAACCCTGTTATGGAGCCCAACCACTTTATTCTCATTAGCCCTCAGTGGAAAGCCCTGCACCAGGAATAATGGGGAATTACATGTATATTAACGTTAGTATTTACTAATATCCCACTTGTTCCTTTCATGTTCCTTTCATTTTCATGTATAAAACCTCACTTTTGCGCCCTTCAATACTAAATTTTGTCTAAGCCTGCATACTGTTTCACCATTCAAATCCCATTAATCCCCCAGGTAGGGGGGTGCAGCGCGTTCCACTGACTGGCTAGTGCATGACCTAGAGCCCTGAACCCTTTTGGAGCCTGATAACACAAAAGGTACAGACCATAAAAAAGCAATGAAGTACATTTTGAGGGATAACAGCGATACATATACTATTTGGAAACTAGCAAAGTTCCTCTGCCGAGTAGATTTAGTTTAAAAAATTAGGTTGCTCTTGAAACAAGCCGTGGAGTCATAAAATATGATAACAGAGAGCATACAATGCAGTCTGAATTACAATTTTCAGTTCTCACCTTCTCTCTCTGCATCGAAAGTGGCATCATCACTGTCGTTATCGTAATAATGATAATATAATATTAATAATGGATTAATCAGTGGCATTTCTACGAGGTGGCTCTTCATCCACTGATGGGCCTACGATTTAACGTCCTTATCCGAGAAGACGTAAAGGTCTAACCATTTGCAGCTCGTGAACGAAATTGTTTTACAAAGGCAGCACCTTCTACTCAGTTATTTTAAGACCCTGAGTGTTGGTCTGGCCGGATTTGAACCCGTGATCTCCCGCTCTACAGACTGGCGCTTAACCACTGAGCTAACCAGGAGGTGGTTATCATCGCTTTCGGACTCTGAGTAATGTGGCCTTGCTACGATTACTGTATTGCCGAGAACAGAATGAAGGGAAACATCAGTTATGTCAATCTTTCTCGGTGAATCATCGACTTCAGAACTGCCACTGGAGTCTTGGGACGTATGTCGAGCTGAAGCTGGCTTCATCTTTATTGGCGTAGAGGATGCTATAAGAGCTAAAGAAAATATAAAAAGCTTAGCTATGCATGTGATATACAAATGAAATCATAACTGAATATTTATATGCTAGCTAGCTAGTATGGTCGAAAACCATGTCTGTTTCTTGGCTCACCATATTTCTCAACACTGGCACTGTCACTGGCCTGTGATCACTTGCGTCCAGCTTTCACTGTTTTGCCTGCTTCATATTTACTAGCAAAGGCCATAAAATTTACAGAAATCAGTGTAGATAGAGTAGATTGAGATATAAATATTTGAAATAATGATGCAGCTTAATGCAAAAGTTTCCTGTTTCTTACCCATTTTTTTCTCTTCGCTTCATCTCGAGTGAGAGCAACCAGGCAGCGAAACTTGAATCACTAGAGAATGTCCCTGAAGCTTTGACCGACCTCAACGTCTCGAAAACGGTCTTGTGCAGATGTATTGAGGTGTGCTCCAGTCGCTAGACCTTTATGTTTTTGAAGCGGTTTAGCTTCGAGAAAGGCAAAGATGGCCGACTTCTCTGCCTCTTCACAGCTTCACAGCTTCCAAAACACTAGTCACATTTCTAGAGGAAGGTTTGATCTTTATCTACATGTACGAGGTGTGCCGCTAAACCGAAGTAGAACGCAGATGGAAAACGATTGCCTATTTTGAGAGCTTGGACATGCGAGAAGAATTTTCCAACCTGGGGTACTTTTATTCCAAGATGAAACTAGATACCAGGCCGCCCTGAGTGTCGGTATCCCTTTAACAACATCCGTAAATACGGTATAACTGCATAATTATTTTTTTACTAAATGAGAGCAGCATATATACCTTTTTTGCTTTTTACTCAGTGCCCTAATTGTATTTTGGTTAAATTTGTATCCCTAATTCCTTGTTAAACTTTCTTTTGCTTTGTTATACTAATTAATTTATGTTTGCCCTTACCTGTAAATTTGACAGCATATTGTTTCCCATCAATCTTTATACCATTATCCCGGATGTTATTTTTCTGGTCTGGCAAATATTGAAGAAGGCATTGAAGATTCTCTCTTAAATATTATAATTTAAAAAAACCTCACTGATGGTCAGGAGTATGAAGAAATTAATGGTTATTCAGTTTATATCACTATTCAGCTTATCATTGACAATATTAATGTTTCATAATAGTAGCACTAAATATTAAAATTATATTTACCAATGGGTTAAATTCATATGCTACTTGTATCACGTATAATCTCCACTGTTATAATTCTAGAAGTTAGTCTTCAGCTTTGCATGTGCATCACTTACCTTGTTTCCTTGCAGTTTGCTTTTGCAAGAGGGAAAACAGCTGTGCAACTCTGGCTAGAGAAAAATGGAGACTACATTGGAACTACTCCAACCATTACCTGATCCTTTCCTAGAGGGTTGAAATAGCAAGAACAATAATTTATTCATTGCGCATAGTTTTCTAGTAAGTATATTTGTTTTTGATTTTATTACTCGGGCTGCCTGTGGCAGCGCCGAGTCTTAAAATGCAAGTCGTTATTTTTTTTTTTATATAATTGGTGTCAGACGGCTTCTGCGCATGCGTTAAAGGTCAAATTCGAACCAATCGGATTGCACTGTGCTGGTCACGCAAACAAAGGTTAGATTTCCTCAGGCGCGCTCAGATAAGAAAGTTCCAAGCTCAGACTAGGCGAGACAAGGAGATATCAATTTCAAATAGTCATTGTCAGAAATCTATTCCATCGTGGGCAATGATGCAATACAACCTAAATTTGGGTCAGGTCCATGTTTTACGACAGAATAACCAGAGTCTTTCTACTGGATTCGGAGAGCTCGAGACATTATACAAGTCTGCTAATATGGGGAAAACTGAAACAAAAAATGAACTTTGACGGCAGAAACCCTCATATTTGAGCCAAGCGGAATATTTACATGATCCGCTAAGATTTTTACAAATCTAATTAGTTAAGCAGATGTACGCAGTGTATGCCAACTGAAATGCTGTGCTCGTTTTGTGGTTACGGCTCAGTGGGGCAACTACACGAACAAGAAGCATGAACTGCCAGCAAAGAGAGAGGAATTGATCGGAGACGTTAAATTAAGTTACTGTGAAGAGGATGAAAATTCAAGTTCTTTGAGACTGTCTTCTGCCGTGACTCGTGAGAGAAATTGGAAAAGATCTAGCTGTTTCATTCAGACACTGGCAAATTTATTGAAAGCTACGGGCTTACTTTATGAGATTATTATTCATTGTGGAATGAAAGGAAACAGGTTAGCTGAAAGTTAAGTTCGAGGTAGGCTTCGACTTTCATTCCGATTCAGTGCATATGTGCACGAAGGTGGAATGCTTTCAGCAACAGTAACAATAGAACCAAAACGAAAGATTCAGTTACGTAAGTACTGTAAGTAAACTCTTTTAGATTTGAATACATTTCCTCTCAGTTTGTCTGTTAATGTACTTTTTCTTCTAATTATCGCTTTATTTAACATCTCTGTGATTTAGGGTATGCGTACCTCAGAATAAATTATTTGAAAGGTCAACTGAACTGCCCAAATGTAAAACAGTCTGTGAATTTGAGAAGCGGACTTAGAAGAGCTTTCTAATTAGGAATTACATGTTTTTCTTGCTATGAAATTTATGTTTCATTTCACATTTATTCATACAGTTTTAGCCGGACATTTCCCCGAGTTTTTGATCTATTTTCAATCAAATTCAAATGAAAGTGTATTTCATCTTCAAATTATCTCATGTGGTCCGAGTGAAAGGCCAGATGGGCTCTTTTCTACTTTCAACACACAGTCGCTAAACTGTACGAAATCTCCAAGAATAAATCCCTAATGTCCAAACTAACGGGAAAAACTGAAAGAGGAAATCCTTGTGAGAAATCGACGTACATATGAAGCTATATAAGTTATCATCGACTATATGGGAGTCAAACATCGAGCTGCTATGAAATCGCTTGTGACAGTTTGTTTACGCACTTTCATGACAAACGAACGTTTCTACTTTCGACACAACGGTCGCTAAACTGTACGAAATCTCCAAGGATATATCCCTAATGTCCAAACTAAAGGGAAAAACTGAAAGAGGAAATCATTGTGACCAATCGACATAAATATGAAGCTCCAGAAGTAATTATTGAATACATGAGAACCCATAGAGAAAACCGATAATAATGAACACGGTATTAGTTTCACCGACATTTGTGGCGTAACTGAACTCGCACTACAGCATAGCTTGAAATACTGTACGAAAACTGCCGTTTAAAAATTTCCTGATGCCGAAAGGACCGTAGCATTTAAACAAGATATCCTTCTGACCAATCGACATACATATTAAGCTGTGAAAGTATGTTTCCATTCCATAACAGCCGATAGTGCAAACTAGTAAACTGCCACTAGTAAATTGACCTTGCGTACTTCCGCGAGTACTGAACTTTCTAGCGTCAATGCATGTGTTACGTTTCCAAACTTTAGGACAAGAAATCTTCCATAGAATGTTCTATTTTTTTTACAGCTGAGAACTGTATTATTAAACATAAGAAATAAAACAATGGTGCCATTTGAAGAATTATATCATGTCAAAAGTGCAAACGAAGAAATATATATCTACGGACGCGAGCAGCTCGATCGTTTCACTTTGGTCAAACTCGGACTGTTTACGACTGGAACCTGCAGTTTTATCGGACCTGCAGACTAAATTGTAAACGTGTGGCCGTGTTCAGGCTAGTAAATCTAGCTAGCTAACCACAGGAGGTAGCGAGCTTCTTTAGTCTGAACAGTTTTTCTGCTCTGGTGATTAGCTAGCTAGTGGTCGGTAGAATACTTTGAAGTTCCAAGCTACCTAGCGAGGTAGCTTGAATAGAATCTAGCTCGCTAAAAGCCCATCGATGACAGATTTTAAGGATTTAAGGCTTCTGCAATAGATGTTGGTTCGGTGTTTGTTTTGCCATCGGCGATGATACAAGTGGGCCTGGATACGTTCTTCTGGACTACGTCCCGCGGTTTGTTGACAGTATTTTTGAGTTTGTTGATCGTGTTTTCCTGCGTAGAACATGTGCGACTTTTTCTTCGGTAGACCTTGAACGTATTTTTCTATGAGCGTGAAATTATTTATTGAATGTGAGCGGAAAATACTAGCTTGACCTTGGATGAGTTTTGGACGTCGAATGTGATGCTATGATATCCTTGACCTTGAAAACGGTGTTGCTGAATCTGAATGGGGAAAAAACGAGCTTCAAAGATATTTCTTGAATGTGGTAAAGTTGAACACCTTGAATTTTGCAGCAAATGGCTTTCCATAGCCCTCCCCCTCTAAATAATGACTGGTCCTTTAGCAGGCATATAACCACAAACGCACACAATGCAACATTAAGTCAAACCAGTTCTTCAGCATAAGTTCCTACTGGTACAAATTAAGACTAAAATTAATTCATGCAAAATGTTAATTAACTGGAGAACTTTGAGTACTCTTCCATGCCTGCAACAGGAATCGTTAAGAGGATTTACACAAGTATTGGCATACCGCATTTCCTGTTAGGAACTATGTCGTGGGTGAACTGTAGAGTTGGTCTTGGGGTGAACCCAATGGCAGGGATATCATCCGTACCTATAGCAAATTGCAATATATGCTTCAGGGTTACAACCACCTCTTTCATTCAAACATTAAAGTAATCTTGCCCTGTTCAATATCTTCTAAATATTGAACAAAATTAAATACAATTTTTGCTCAACACTGTATATGTTACTGTCTTTAGGATTGTAATGTGGTTCAAAATATCATCCACAAGCTCAGAGGTTCGCACGTAACAACTGTCAGTCACTGCGCATGCGCTTTCCATGGGTATTCAGGACAAATTCATAAATGATATACTATCCAGGTACCTTGACATTGCCCCTTTATTAACGGTAACATCGAAACAGATATTTATACTAATCCCACTGATAAACATCAATACCTCTTACACTCGTCTTGCCACCCTCGACACACCATACATGTTATTCCTTTCAGCCTCGCTCTTAGACTACGCCGTATTTGTTCTTCTGACAAAACCTTTACATCACACACTAACGAACTCAAATCCTACCTTAATAAACGAGGATAAAATCTTTCTTTTCTTAATAATGAAATTAGTGGCGTCTAAAGTATCTCTAGGACAGAAGCACTCACACCCAAACAAGCTAACGCACAGTCTAACCGAGTGCCTCTGGTCATAACATATAACCCTGCTTTACCATCCATACCCACTACAATCCACAAACACGTTAACATTCTTTCCCCATCTAACCGGTGCATAAATGTGTTTAAAACAACATTGGTCAGATCCAAACTACGCACGTACAAACCTACTGACTCCTATGGCTCATTTCGTTGTGATAATAACTGTTTAACCTGTAAATATATTAATCATGGCCAAGCTAATTACACTTTTCACTCCACTGGCGAGACCAGATCCATCAAACATATTAATTGTAATTCTAAAAATCTCATCTATATGGTTCAATGCAAACGCTGTAACGAACAATACATAGGAGAAACTAAGCGAAACCTTAAAGATCGCTTTGATGAACACTGCCGCCCTGTTGACAAACAAGTATACTAATAAGTCTAAACCTACTGCCGTCTCGGACCAATTATTTCCTTTAGAGCTCATTCATCCTAATCGAGCTGGTGTACGCAAATCTCTTGAAGCATACCTTATCGATATAGGACAAACACTAGAGACCAAACGTATAAATATAAAAGAAGAACTGTAACATACTATTTTTTCAACCGTCCGTCATAGTTTTCATTTACATTGTATATCAGGTATCCGTCATTCTCTTGATTCTTAGTTTTCTATCACGCCCTCTCATTACATCAGCATTTTTAATATTATATCTTATATTTTTTTAGTCTGATTTTCATATATATTTGAATTTGCAACAGTTTTTATATCTTCACAACTTATAAACCCTATAAGGTTGGCCGTGCCAGCCGAAATATTGGTTGAATATAATTATTTTCAAACCGTACAAACCAACCTTGCATCGTTCTATTATCCCTCTCCTACTACTCATAAACCCTCCAAGGATAGAGCTGTGCAAAAACAAATTTCCAAATTGATCTATGAATGCGTGAAAGAAAGAAAAAAAGGACAACTACCACAACCACAACTTCATAACACTCTGTGCAATTTTTTTATTTATTGCTATATCTTGTCTTTTATGTAAATTTATTTGGGTCACTGCCAATGTACACATTAGTATAATGCTCCAAATAAAATCATCTGTCTGTCTGTATCCAAATGATCTGGCCCCTTAGCCTTCCCTGAGTATATTTTAAGAAATCACTCATGCACATATTTATATAACCCACACCTCCAACTGTTCAATTCGTACAAACATATTCCATCTACAATACTCAATCTCGACCCCAGACCCTTCTCTTATTTCTTACTGCGCATGCTCGACGAAATCGTTAGGCTCTGAGAAACTGCACATATGCAAATTAGTTTGTAGCCAAAATCTGGCTACAGTCCTCACACAGCGCATGCTCGAAACTCCAGAAACAAAATGGCGGATAAACTTTTGGATGAGGCTATTTCTTTTGCTCTTAGAAAAGCAGGGAAACGCTTAGATTTTGTTTTAAAACATGAGCAGAGAAAAATAATAAGGGCCATTGCTGTTGAGAAAAGAGATGTGTTAGGAGTTTTGCCGACTGGGTTCGGGAAATCGCTGGTCTTCCATTTGCTAAGTGACGTGTTTGATTACATGGAGCAAGGACCGCATGGCAGTAGAGGCGAAGCAATCACCATCGTAGTTGCGCCACTGAATGCACTGATGCAAGATCAAAACAGCAAGCTTAACTATTTAGGTGCAGTTATTCTGGAAGGGACTCGGGACATGGCTAAATCAGTTTTGCATCTTGCCAGTAATGGTAATCTGCAACTATTATTTTCACATCCGGAGTTACTGGAGGATAAAAAGATAAAGCAAAGTGTTTTAAAATCAGCCATCTTCCAAAAGAGAGTTAAATGCATCGTTGTGGATGAGGCGCATTTAGTGGACGATTGGTGAGTGTTTCTGTCATCTTTCTCCATAATCGCGCTTGCTTATTTTGTACATATAAAGCCGTATGCGTATTTATGTATTTTAATATTAATTTATTAATACATGTAGCAGAACCACCAGCCAGCTGAACATTCTTTTTGAATATTATGCCATGTTTTTTATTCCTATATATGCTTGATGTTAGCTTACATATTCTGATCTTTTATTTTAAAATAAATCATAAATCCCTTTGTTCTAAAGATATGGACCAGATGATTGTATATTTTTTATAATTTATATTGTGTTGTTTATGTCCCTATCAATTCAAAACCTACATGTACCCGTTGCCCCCCTCCCTCTCCCCAAAACTCTGTCTTAGGGGTTGGTCATTACCCTGTGAGCATAGCCTTCTTCAACTCCACGACAAGTGAGGAGAAAAGAAGGTTCTGCAGCATTAGTGTTTTCGTATAAAGCATGTGCCAATGGTTTTGTCACGTACCAGACTCACTCAGTCGTTTCACCTTTGTCTACCACTGTTGCAGTGGACTCTGATTTGGTCACCAGTTTAAACCCAAATTTAGCTGCATGCAGATAAACCAGTTTTAACATGCTTGACTAGCCCAGAATCTTGGTTGAAAAACAACACGAATGCTGCAGAGCGTTCTTTTCTCCTCGCTTATCGTGGAGTTGAAGAAGAAGGCCATGCTCACAGGGTAGTTGGTCATTTGCCATTAAAGAAAAGTCGGGGGTGTGGAATTTGGCAAAAAGAGTCAAAGAAAGAAAATTTTAATGTTCATAGGAGATTTGCACTCATTCCAAAGTCCCATGGTGGGGCATACACGACTTTCATGATGGCCGCCTCCGGCCACCTCCTAATTTGCATAATTTGGAAGATAAATCTGTAGGGGGAAACCAATGATACCACATGAAAGATCACATTATAACTAGTAATTGTTTTGAGTTTTGGAGCAATGTGGAAAATTGCTGTTGAGCTATAAGCATTTGTAAAGCAGAAAAATATGAAACCGAGGCTATAAAGGCCTCCGTTGTTTTTCTCATACAAATCTCTCTAATTTCAACTGGATGTAACTTCATTGCTTTATAAGCTACAGCACTCAACTTTCACAAGTTCACTAATGTCAACATGCTCTTTCACATGGCAATGTTCATATTTTCTATACATACAGATAAACTACCGAAACGGGAGATCACATATGCAAATTAGGAGGCGGCCATTATGAAAGTCGTGTATTTGAATAGCTCAGCTGACCCTACAGTGGGGCATTTACAATACATGTTCTGATTCAAAAATGTAAAATGCCTCACAAATGTCAGGGGGTGGTGGGCAGGTTTGGGATTGATACATGTATCTACACTGAAGTGGATTAATGCTTCCTGTTTAAGTTTTCATTGAAATTTACTTTAATTATAGGAGGAATTTCAGGCCTGCATATGGAAAACTCGATGCACTTTGTAGTATTTTTCCAAATGTTCCTGTAGTTGCTCTGACTGCCACAGCAACACAACATTTATTTGAATCAAGAACCCGACCAGCTACAAAGGATGAAAGAAATGAATTTTTCCAGCCATATTTGGAAGAACTAAAGTGCTATGCCACTAACCATATTCTATGGGGTTCTTGAATGCTGTGCTGAGAGTTTTGTATACTTTCGATCTCAGATGGGTGATAGTCAATATGGACCTACTTCTGCTAAAAAAGTTTCTAAGAACAGGTTATTCACTCAATTCCATGCTCAATATCCCAAGCATGAACAAGTACGCATAATGGATGAGCTAATACATAATAAATGTAAGCACAGCGTATTCTTCGTCACTGTTGCATTTGGCATTGGTATAGATTGTAGCTACATAAGGCAGGTTATTCATGTAGGTGTTCCATATACATTTGTACAATGGAGGAGTATTATCAGGAAGCTGGTCGTGCTGGTCGTGATGGACTTCCTGCTGAGGCCATCCTTTACTATAATGCTTATGATGTCAGTAAAGGAAAAAAAGGTCTTCAGAATACCATGATCGAGTTTGCAACATCTTCTGCCCGGTGCCAAAGGGAAATTATCCTTGAATATTTTCATTTTACAGTCCCTGCAAGAAGTGATGAAGATCACAACTGTTGTGATTTTCACAGCAAAATCTGCAACTGCATGCTGTGTGAGAATACTGAAGCATTGACAGAGACAATGAAATATGTTGAGATGGATGCTATGTCTACTGCACATTTAAACATTGAAAAGACTGAGCCAGCTGCTGCCATGAGTGTTTCAAGATAATACAAAAATCTACTACGCCAAGAGCTGCTTGCATATCGTGATTGTCTTGGGGAATCCTGCTCCTGTGTTGGAAGTGTTAGCTTTTCTACAGGTTTCAGTTAAGAGCTGATTGATATGGTAGTAGAAAACAGTAATGAGATGGATTCAGTTGCCACCATTCTCTCTACTCTTCCTGTTTTTAGTGAAAAAAATGCCAAGGCTATAGTTTGTATTCTTCAAGCTGTTCTTCCTACATGTAAGTTGCCTGCCTCGTCTCCATGAAGATAATACACTGACCGATTCACATTCAGCCAGGGCAAATTAATACTTTAAATTAGTGCCACTTGTAGTTCAAATTACACAGTTGGGCTATAAAACAGGATGCATATATGTACATGTATGTATGTTAACAAAGTGGCATTCCTGCACATACTGATAATAATGATACTGATAATAATTTATGCCAAATCAACTTTGAGAAATGCCAGCTGTACAGTAGATTTACATTGTATAAGGAGCCCTTTATAATTCTGAAAATATGGGAGGCCGTATTTATTATTGCTGCAGGCCTCTCTTGTTTACAGCATTGAGTACATGCAAGCTTAAACAGCTGGGACTTTTGAAAAGTGATGATGTTCTGTGTTACTAGTCTTACATCTAGTCGCTAATATCTCCACCATCAGCTTTCCTCATCTGTTCCACTCTCCTCGCCGTATCCATTGTTACCATCAGCTTCAGTCTGAACATGGTTGTTTGAGGCTAACCGGCGTTTATGCTTTGTAAGCCAACCATCCAATTTAATAATGTCTAGCTTGTCCAATGTACTTTGTGAAATTGTTGGAAAAGCATTATGCTCACGACCTGCAGTGTATCTAAAAGGCTTCAAACCTTGCACAATGTGGATGATTTGTTTCTCATCCTCTTGTTTGCTAGCAGAAGTGTGCAATGAGTACTCAGTAGCAATGTTACATTGGTTATCAAAATTATCTGTGATAGACTTTAGACCAAATGATGCCCTTGTAGCTCTTTCGACTGCCTTGAGGGTCTTATTACCAGAAAGGCTTTTCAGAATAGCTTTGTTGCATCTAACCAAATGCTCCTGCTTGAGGTCATTGGCCACATTCTTGCCTTTACCTCCCTTCCAGTTTACAAACTGCCCATGAATTATGCTATGAGACATCCTCTCTGTATAGAGAGCCTTCGTACAAGTTACAAACCTGAACAGCTCAAATGCATATTTCATCCCTCTTGATCTAGATCTGAAATAGAGCATGAGCAATTTCATGTTTCTCACATTTCGCTATCCATCTCCTTCTCTTTCTGTGTCATGTAGTTGCATGAGTAGTGTGCCAAGTTGTATCACTTGTAACCCATAGTTAAACACCCTATCATCCTCCTTTGAATTGTGCACTGGCATACTTGATACAGTAGCTGGTGGCTTTGTGATTGGCTCAGGTTTCTTTATGCTTGACTCAGGTTTTGTTGTCCTTGGTGTGTCAGGTTTAGGGGAAGGCTGTGTTTCATACTTATCTGCTGCATTCTTTGATGCCTTCTGGTTGCATAATGCCAAGAACGTTTCCTGCCATAACACAAATTGACCAACTTCAAGCTTGATAGCATACTAAGACTCTACATATGCTACATTTACCATTGCCGTTCCCATCTCAATGACAATGTTTGGAGGTGGAACAACTACTCTCCCTATTCCTATCAATACAAGATCTTTGCACTCAGATGTCTGATGAAGCAGAGCAACAACAGCAACAATGAAATAAAAACGGTATAATTTTGAACAATAAAAAAGTCATCAAATTCTAATTGGGGGGATTCATTTCAAAAGCTAATAATGCACTTGCCTATGGATATGTTTGAATTATTTAAAGTAGCAAGTGAATTAAAGGCCTGTCAGAGCAACTGATACCATGCAATGATATAATTTGTGCTTTAATATATTGTTTATTTTTTTTCAACTGGTTGTTTTCAGTTTTATGTCAGCCTGAAGCTTTAAATGTGTCTAGGTTAGATTTAGAGGATAAAACAGAGTGGCCTGGATATGTACCGGTATATATACATGTTTATACTGTATATATTAGAGGGCTCCAGAATAATTATTAAACCAGGGGAAAATCATGTAAACCAAAATATTATGCAATTTATATTAAACACTAACCTTACATATTGATTGTGGGTATCTGTATATACCAGTATATGTATATATTTGGATATCATTTTTAGTATACTAGCTGTATCTAATATATTATCACTATTATTATTATTACCTTAAACTAAAGTATATCCATATTGGTGTTTAGAACTTCTAAATCAATTCAGAAGTACCTGGCTTAATGGCAAACGAAGGAACAGCTACAGCAGCATTATTGGAAATTGATGCACTTGAAGTTGTAGCCTCAGCAGGGAGAGGATCTCTGATCTGTACTGCATCTTTCTTTGAGTTATTCTGCTGTCTTGCTTGCTCCTTCTGAATCCTAAGGGCTTTTTCAACATCAAACTCCACCATGACGTACTCATTAACAAATGCACCAATGACTGACTCCAGATACTCCTTCTTGTCTTCTTCCGATATCTTAGGATTCATGATCTTGTGGTTTTTTGGAATTCCATCTAATGTGTCCATGTCAGCCCATTCCATGAATGCATTGCACAGATATGCTTTCATTGCAGATAGCATCAGGGAGTTGGCACTTTCAAAGTTGTTCTTTACCTTTGCTGAAACATTAGTCAGGCCAAAGCTCTGTCTGAGGTGGTAGAGAGTTCCAACATCTCGAGCAGACCGAGTGTCATATAACTGCTCCCAAATGTACTAAAATTTTAAAATAAGCAAAATATTAAAGTAATAATATTACGTTATGTTATATCATTCTAATGCCTTACTCTTACTTCAGAAATTCTTATAGCTAATTGACATATAATATTCCTAAATACTCCTTGAGTCCCTGACCCACAAACACAAAATAGCACTTTGCGGTGGCAGGTCCTGACCACGACATACATCTGTAATTTATAGCTTGCTTACAATTCTGAAAATGACTAGATAGTTGAAAAACTTAATCTAAACACTTGAAAATTGAACTTGTAAACTGTTGTAACTGAGACTGTCCTATTTTGTTGAAAAACAGAACCACACTGGAGCGGACTCTGTCACTTGACAGTTATAAACAATACGCAGAAACTTATTATCATAACAAGGGCTCCAGGCCCTCTCGCCATTTAGGAAACTATTTCTCTTTAAACTACCTATTCATTGCATTCATAGTCTATTACAAGAGAAATATATTTCCTAAATACTCCTTGAGTCCCTGACCCACAACACAAAACAACACTTTGCGGTGGCAGGTCCTGGCCCACAATATCCACACAGCACAAGCATAGGCGGAATTTAATGTAAATTAAATATTGAGAGCCTTTGAAACTGAGAGAAAGATTCTGTCTTTATCACGAATATATCTGTTCCTGGAAGCGTTACTTCTCCATCCACCATTGGCTGAAATCAATCGGTCCCAGATTTGAAGCTGCCGATGCTCCCCCAGACCTTAAGCTATGTAGTCCGTAATCTCTAGCATCCAGTCCAATTGCAGTAAACATTGCAAGAGTCTGTACTCTAGCCTTAGAATAGGTCAATTTCCTCCCAGATACATGCTGACCAGAGTCCCTTCCAAGAATTTCTCTAAATAACGGCCCATGTGACAATCCAGCCCGAAGTCACCTATTTGACGTAGGCACAAGGCAATCACGCTGAATGTGACCGGCCCTACCACAACGAAAACGAGGCACCGAATATCTCTTATCCACCGGGGGAATCACGATTCGTCGATCCGCCGAGGCCTGCCTCGGACTAGGTCCAAGACGAGCAGAACTTCAGGCTGAAAATGTTCTCGCTCTAGCCGTGCGCTGAGACTTGGCTCGTTCTTTTTCCGATCTCGTTTTGTCCTTTATTCTTTCAGCTTCCTTAACAGCTTTGCGAATACGTTTGTCGTCGTCGTCGTCCTTTGCTAACGGATCACTAATATATTGGTTCACAGTATCCCAACCGTGTTTGTCAGCAATTTTAATTAACTTATTACGACATGTAATAGAGACACACCTTTCTCCGCGGCCGATCGCGCTTCCAACAACGAACGGGACACTGCGATATCCTCAAGATGCTTTTCCGCCGATCGGTTGAAAACAAACTCTTTCTTGTTTCCCTTACGTGCCCACTCAAAATCATCATCTTCTTCTCGGTTTTTTCGTTTCAGGGATTGAACTTCCGATCTGAGCTGTTGGATCTGTTCAGAACTCTGTTTGATCGCTTTCTCTTGTGGTCGGAATCGTTGGAATCTTTCGAAGGACGAGCCCGTGTTCTCGTTGTCCTGCGGTGGCAGGTCCTGGCCCACAATATCCACTGTATTATCATTATCATTGATAACCACGACATACATCTGTAATTTATAGCTTGCTTACAATTCTGAAAATGACTAGATAGTTGAAAAACGTAATCTAAACACTTGAATTTGTAAACTGTTGTAACTGAGACTGTCCTATCTTGTTGAAAACCAGAACCACACTGGAGCAGACTCTGTCACTTGACAGTTATAAACAATACGCAGAAACTTATTATCATAACAAGGGCTCCAGGCCCTCTCGCCATTTAGGAAACTATTTCTCTTTAAACTACCTATTCATTGCATTCATATGCATGCCCTACACATTTAATTTGCCTGTAATTAATGCAATTCCTTGAAAGCAACAATGTGGTACAGGTTGAGTGTCAATGTTGGATAAATTACAAAGCATTAAAGAAAGAATTTAACATTTTATTTATTGCCTGTATAATTAATTATTACTATTAAAAGAAAACTTGATAGGCATGATTACCCCTAGGAATGCTTGTTTTGTATGCCAGGGGGAAGCAGCTTCCACAACACATTCAAACTTCTCAGTTGAGTGATCACATCCAGCTCTAGTTTTTTTTTCCCTGTTACTCTCTCACGCCCAAGGAGATCTCCAAAAAGAGGAACACTTCTACCTATATTTTAATGTAAAAATATGAAATGTAACCATTTCAAGTTAAATATTATATGTCATACAATTAAATGTACATAATATAAGTGTGTGTGTGTTAATTAAAATATTAAGTTAATGTCTAATTGTTAAATTGACATTGCATTGTCAAGGTTATTAATAGCTAGTGCTGATATAATACTTCATTAACGAATGAATTGAAATTATGATCCCCCATGGGAATTAAGGCATCGAAACAAACTTCAAAATGCTGTTTTAGAAATATCAACAATCCATTGGAGGTGGAATTGAGGATCCAGAAAATAGCCTTTACAAACGGGTTTTTCTAATAACACTACCGATCTTGTACAATTGATTTTAAATCAATGAAGTCAGATTTCTTTGCCATCCACTACAACTACATGTATGTGATTTCGTTCCTGCAAAGGGCCCATTCTCATTCAATTAAACTATTTATAAGTAAGTTACAATATGACTTTCCTTCTCAGACAGCACTAAAAACATTATTATATATATTATATAACCGAACTAGCTATACTTGTTCACTTTAGCCTATAAACTGTGGCTCTTTATTGGTACAAAATATGATCAGGAAAGTGTTTGTCACCAATACCCTTGTATATTTCATGTTAGTCTTCCATGAGATGACATATTACCTTTCAAAATTGTCTCAGCTCTGTGTAGTTTTTCTTGTGATGATACCTCCTCACTTAAAGGGAACTCATCATCAGGAGCATAAATCTGAGTTATCAGATCTTGAAACAGTTCAAGATGCTGCACAACATCAACATGTTTTGTTTGGTTGTGTGGTACAATAGGTAATCCTATAATTATTGACTTCTTTGACATCTCTTCTGAGAAACGATGCTCGATGTGTCTTGGGATAATAGATTCCAGTGGCTTTAAGAAAGGAAAGAACTCCACCAGGACTCTGGTAACAATAACTGTGAAGTCTCTTTTCATAAGCTCAAGCTCATTCTTGTCAAGTAAGTAGTTGGTGTTGCTGAAGGCAGCCAGCTCATCTATAAGTGGTTTGCTGTCATCTAAGCTGCAACTTGGAACTCGGTCGAAGGTGAGATAATGTGTAATACAATGGAAATCAGAGTTCCTATGATTTTTCAAAATGATATTTGCTAACATTTTGAAATCAAAATTATCAAAGGTAGCTATGATTTCCATACCACTGTTCTCCTTGATGGTTTCCCTTACTTTCTGGACAAGCTGGTCACCTACAGCATCCATTACTTTGAGGTAGTTGGTTCTGGACTGACAAATTCCCAGAGTTCTCAGTCGGTCAAAAGTCTGCATATCAAAGTAGGTAAACAATAATTACTAAAAAAATGGTTTTATTGAGTTTCAATTATATATTATATATTTATCATATAAACATAACCTTTTCTGAATAATTAATTTATGCAAGAACTTTAATCTCAAGCAATGGAATTGTAAACATTGAGAGACTTTAGAAGGCAGGCATTTCTCAGTCTCTTGGAAGGAAAAATAAATTGCTTTTTGGATTGTTAGAGTTGGCCATCAGTGTATCAAACAGGCATTCATATCAGTAAATGTTTTTCCATATTATAATAAATTGTATTTATAATTTAATTAATAATACATTTTTACACTTAAATAGTATGTACCTTCTTATTGCTGTGTCCAACTCCTAGAATAATTGTTGCAACTTTCTGTACTAGGCTAAGTTCTTGCCACCTTTGATTCATCATAGTGCTATATATTAGACAGATAGGGGGAATCTTGTCTTCTGAATCTTTCCTTGGTGTTACCACAGTTGCAATAAAATCTAGTATGTCGGGAGTTCTTTCTTTCATTTCAATCATCACAGCACCCCAGTCCATCTGCTCTAGAGTCTGCGCTGCAGCACTTCTAAGGACAGATGGTTTTCCTCTTGTCTTCACACATAAGGATTGACATTGTTCATTTATTTCCCTCAATAACTGGAGCTTGACTGCTCCCTTAATGCTTTCCACTTTAAGGAGCTCCTTTGCAATGTCCTCGGGAATGGCATCTTGGATTAATGTCTCCTTCACCTGTGCTACTTCATGTTCAGACACTGGGTATCTTGACGATTTGAGCAACTAAAATAATAATTTACAAATATAATTAAATCCCATTTACACGCGCAAAAAAAAGACCACGGTACCCCAAATCTCGGCACGGTGAGAGGTAGTCTCACTACGAGAGGTAGTCTCGGCACCTCTAAAATTTAGGGTACCAGTGCCTTACTAAATAATTGATTGGTTTGTTTACAGGTTCGAAGTTAGGGGTGACGTGCCACAATTTTATTACTAGCGTGCCAATATTTGGAGTGCCGTGTTTTAAATAGGACTGTAGTCTCAGCACCGAAATTTGGGGTGAAGTTTTGGTTTTGTTATTGCAATAACTAGAAATAAGTATAACTTGCGAAAAAAGTTCTGGGGATGAGAGAGAAACGGCTAAAAATAACTAGAGAGGAAGGAGAAATGTCCAGAAAACTAGGGGGGAGGGATAATTTAGCATTTATGCTCTAGGGAGAAATTTTTAAAACTCACTAAAGAGGAGGGAGAAAAATTCGAGAAAAAAAACGTTCCTCTCCGCTCTATGTAGACAAGTGTATAGACCACGGTAAATAAAGTATTGCACTGTTGTATTGAAGACCCGATCTGGGGAAAGCAAAGACTTTGAAGATCAATTATTATTTACCTTTGGGTTTTTAAGACAAGCGTTCCTTAGAATTTGGACCTGTACTGATACTTGCTCTTTCTCGACCGGCTCAACCGCACCCGAGTCATCTTTCTCCTCTGTCGCAGGCGATGGGAGGATTCTTATTTCGTGATATGTACTGACATTCACCGGCACTGTGCATAAAGAATCAATAGATTGAAACAAAGAAGCCCTCACTTTTGTTCCACATCTTTCGGCGTCGTGGCTTCCATCAGTAGTTTATCTGCTAGAACTTGTTCTCTTTTCCGAGGGCTCCGATGGAGAAAAAGGTTTTCTCCCCCGCTTAATTCGCGCCTTTTCGACAGCAGAATTGTGAATTTTGCTGGAAGCTGAACATAGTTCTTTAAATTCTGCAATGATTTTCGAGAGTCCGATCACTCGTCGATTACATTTTCTGCAAATTTTAATGGGAAGAACGTCCACATCTCCTTCGGAGGCTTCGATACCGCCGAATTCCTTGAGTTTTGCAACCAAATTTTCACACCTTGCCCTGTCATTGAATAAATCTATGCCATCGTATCTACGCAGCAAATCTTTATTACAACAGCGACAAATGTTTACATTTAAATTCGAGGGTTTCTTTGGGGTGATGCTGGTACTGTTCATCGTTTCATTTTGAAGGACACGAACTTTTCGCGGGATTTTCATCTTTTGAAAATCAGCCGTCTGGAGATTGTTTTACTAGCCAATCAGGCAACGCAAATTTTGGGAGTTTCCCAGTCACATTGTTTTACTTGCTAGCCAACCAGAGCACTCTATATTTTGGAGTTTCCCAGAGCCTTACGATTTCGTCGAGCATGCGCAGTAAGAAATAAGAGAAGGGTCTGGGGTCGAGAATGCTACAATACTGCATTAAATTGTGCCAGAAAGTGCAGAAAAATGTGCATCCGAGAAGCTAGCCTACGTTGTATCCGCCTCTCTTCTGCCGGCACACTGACCCACCCGACAGAGACGTCTACGACTCGAGGCCGTTAATGCCGTACGGTGACGTCACTACCAGGATCCTGGTAGTGATTTTGATTGGTTCATATTTTTAACTTTGCATACATTAACAGACATTATCTATTGTGAAAACGAAATGGCGGTGGATAGAGAAAAACTTTCGTTGGACCGTTTTCGTCGCATTGTAGATGAAATATGTCCAAAGTTCACAATTTCAAAGCTAAAAGACGACAGTTTGATGCACTCTTAAACTTTATACGTGGAAGATATGTTTTTGTTAGTAAACCAACTGGTTTAGGTAAGTCGGTTATTTTTCAAATGGCACCACTAGTCGAACAGCGTTTGTTTCTTGATTCCAACAAGGTCAATGGCCCTTGGAAGGAGGAACCAGTTACTATAGTTGTGTCTCCGTTGCTTGCACTTATGAAAGATCAAGTTAAATATTTGGAGGAAATTGGATTGAAAGCCTCATACATAGGATACGATCAGGTACCTGGCCGTGTTAGTTTTTCTTTAAACTGTTTCAGGTATCCTAACACTCTCTTTTCAATAATCTTTGTTCGTGATTTATATTGTAAAAATGAGTGTAAATAAATTTATTTGTTGTTGTTGATCAGAACGAATACGTCGCAGGGCGAAATGAAATGTTTCCGTCGACAGAAATGTGACGGAATTCCATGGAAAAGTGTAAGTTTTCGTTACCGTATTCATTAACACATGTTTAAGTCAAGATTCCGGTACACCGTACACGTCGGAAACGAACAAAAACCGCACTCTGTTTCCGTCATGCGTTTACGTTGGGATATATAACGCTTTCCAAACAATTTTCAGTTTTTCCGCTGGAAATTAAATGTTTGTATGTCTCATCAATCAAATTACGCACAAATGCCTTATTTCTTTGTTTTGTCAATGTACGGTTCTAAAAATTCTGCAGATAACTATTGTAAAAGCCGTTTGAGGCGCTGTGATCAAATATAAATGTACATCTCTTTCCCTTCTTGTCTCCGGACAGCACATTTCAGCAAATGTTCTGTATCACAAAAGTTATGAAAACAGCGGACAGCTACGAAGTTCGGTTTAACATGGCAGACACCATTCTACATTTTCCGGACACGCTTTTTGTGTCCTCTCATTTGGGTATATTATGTTGAACGCCCCCCCTCTTCATGCATGAATAAATAATTGTAAGGTGCTGTACTTTATTTATCCGTATAAACTAGCTATATACACGTCACAATCTTCAATCCAAGGATCCGAATTTCGGACCCCTGCTTCAAGAAAATTCGTATAAACAAGCTATATACGTGTCACAATCTTTAATCCAAGGATCCGAATTTCGGAGCCCTGCTTCAAGTGAGTGAGAACCCGTCGTTTACCCGTGAACTCGTCCGATGGTTAGGGTTCGGTTTATGGTTCGGGTTAGGATTTGTCGTAGAATTACCAATAATCGGTATTTCAAGCGTGTTTGCCATTTACTGATTATTGGTAATTGTAGAGCGAGGATACGTTGTATACAGACAAAGTTTGTGTTGACTCTGCATTCTTTTATGAAAACTGCAGCAACTCAGGTGAAGTAAGAAAGCTAATTCCAGAAAAAAAATATTGTTTATAGATGATCAGTACTTTATGGCTCCAATCGTACTTCGAAACAAACTGTGTCAACCGAACCGACTTTTACAGAGTAACTGAGCTTTCCAAATGGAATAAAACACTGACTAGAAGAAAATGGTAAGTACGCAAATAAACAAACTTCTAACTCCTGACAACAAAGAAGTTTGCTAAAAAAACTTTCAATTTCTAATGGGACCTGAAACAACCATTGGGCTGATCAAAGTCAGGACCCAGCTAATCCACACATCGAATTGGAATTTTGCGTGTTGGCTTTTGTGGATGGAGGAAAACCAGAGAAGCCGGAGAAAAACCCTCCGAGCACCCTATTCTCTATTTCTCTGATTAAAGAATCGCCCACAGAGGATGTCAAACGGCGCAAAAATAGATAAATGATCGAGAACTGCAAAGAACTACAAATCAATGTAACTAAAAAAGTTATCAACATTTCTGCTTCGCTTTGCCGTTTCCATGCGGAACAAGAGCCAAATGAATAACAAGCAGATTTATTAAAGCCACAAACACTCTACTCCAAGCAAACTCATTCCTAACACAATCCAAGCCCTAACCCAACATAACAAACTAACCTTCATGCTCACTAATTTATGGTTTTTAGGGCTAGATCACTGAACAACACAGAAAAATAATGATTCTTCAATGGTCCTGTGAACTAATCCAAACCCTGCCCTACATTTAATAAAAAACCTAAATGTCAGCAACGGTGTTTAGTAACTTGGGGTTTTTAGAGCTATAGTCACTACATTTGGGTTCTTAGGGCTAGATCACTGAACAACACAGAAAAATAACGATTCTTCAATGGTCCTGTGAACTAATCCAAACCCTGCCCTACATATAAAAAAACCCTAACCGTCAACACTGGGGTGTTTAGTAACTTAGGGTTTTTAGAGCTATTATAGTCACTACATTTGGGTTCTTAGGGGTAGATCACTGAACAACACAGAAAAATAATGATTATTCGATGGTCCTGTGAACTACATTCGTAATCCAAACTCTAACCCAACATTTAAATAAACCTAACCGCAGTAAACATAAGTTCCCTTTTTACAATCTTTAAAAAAATTACTTAATTTTTTTTTACCTAGTTGAAAAAAAAATTCCTAGTTGAAAAAAAATTACCTAATTTTTTTTACCTGCAACATAACTTTAGGCAGAAGAGAACACATATGCAAATTCTCAGTGACAACAGGAGAAACCACTAATTAAGTATGGGACAATATATGACTGAATGTGAGCAAATATTACTAATAAATTTCGACAAAAAATGAAAAGCAACGAATACTTCATCGAAGGAGACAATCAGCAACAAACTGAATCACAAACAACTATAGAGACTAGCATGACGTTTTAGTGAGGCTTCTGCATTTAATGTAATAGGCCATCCCAATAAAATGTTTCGTTTGTAAACCATCGTCCTCTGGCTCGTGACGGTGGGTTGGTCGGTGAGTAAAATAAATAAAAATAGTTAGGAGATCTGGAATGAAGAGTCGCGTAAAAAGAATCATGTATGCCTCAACTACTTTTTCTTCTACTAGTTGTGGATTGACAATTTGCATGAAAAAAGCAAGAAATGAAAACGTCGAGAGCTCAGAAAAGAGGGTGTTTTTCTTTTTAACTTGGGTTGGTCTGAAATTGCTCACTCCCTACCTACACACACACGCACACACACACACACACAAATAACAATGGGTAGGTCGGGCAATGGTAAACAAAACATATTATTGCGATGGCCTCACTAGTTAAAATTCATTTATGAAAATGGTTTAATGCTTCTGCGTTTATTTTTAACACATTTCAGCTAATTTTAATAATTCTTAAGTTTTCCTGACAGGACCGACCCCTTGGGCTGGCCTTGGTACAGAAGAAATATTTTCACAGGCTTAAGTATAAAAAGTATGCCTGCATTGTACCATTCATCAAACTTGGATAGATTGTCAATACATATACTACCAACCTCTCTGAGTGGTTCAGACTCTTTTTCCCTCAGCTGAACAAGATCAGGAACTTAATTGTCAGGAACTTAATTGTCTTGGGGCCCATGTCCTGGCCTTCGAGGATTGATGAGCTTGTTGAGTGGCCAATCTTGTGGGTTCTCTTCAAGGATCATTTTTTTACAGTCTTGAAGGATATTCTCCCAGTAAACTTTCTGTTGTGTTCTCATGTGACCAAAGAATTTTGGAATGTCTCGTTTCAGCCCTTCGGGATCTTGTTTCGTTAATAGTGGCTTTACCAATGTTGGCACTCCAGTAGGATTGTTTCCCTGGTAAAACAAGTTCCAGAATATTGTTCAGTTATCCGTACATACATTGTAGTATTAACTATTTCCATAACATAAAGGGAAAAATGACTGGGTTTTGATTTATTGATGTAGAGGGTATATGTTATTAATACACAAGATTTTGAGCTCGAAAAGATAAAACAATCATTACTCGATAACCATGCAGTACAGACATACTGGGTGGCTTATAATATTATTCTACATTATGGGGAATTGTAATATAATAATCTATATTGAATGGGGAGGAGTTAAAGACCCTAATATACTGTCTAGTGATTATAAATTAGCCCTTGTATAACAGTGTAAAATAATGTACCTTCAATGCATTAATAGGACCCATCCAATCCTCTCCACTCCACTTTCGATAGTACATGGCCACTCTATTCATTTCAATTATTTTCACAAATTTAAAACAATGAGGGTGGAAATGCTCATGCAGAGTTTCTCTGCACTCTTTCATCCATGCCCCAACATCAAACACTTGTTGAATGCGGAATGCCTCAGGGTGAGGAACTTGAGTGCACTCTTTCACATCTTTCAGAAGGTCTGAGAAATGAAATTAGATTACAACTTGCTTTTAGGAATTTTAAAGTAAGTTTGTTTATTTTCATTTATTAAAAATCAGATCAAGCCGAGTTCAACTAAAATAACATAAAATAAAGTAAATATAAGCAATACAATATTTTGCCAACAAGTTCACATTCATTACTACAAGGATATCGTATAGCCTGTGTACAGGAGTAGTATAGAGGGTGAGGGTACCGGACCATTTTCCATCATATGGTTTCTGATCTCATACCCCCACCCTATTATTTATCGATCGTATTTTTTATTCTTCTCAAGGTCAAGGTCAAGGTCGAATTCTCCATAACCGGTTTCAATCTTTGGATGTCGAATTCTTGGATATCGAATTCTTCTCTTCATTCTTCTCTTACTATAGTATTCAACTTTTCATAGTTGCATTCTAGGCTATCCATTCTAATGGCTTCATTGCCTTGCCAGCTATCCGCTATTGCCATATATTGGCTTCTGCGAGTTTCTTCTATTTCATAGTGCATTCGAGGTATCTTGCATCTTCTCTATGTAATGGATGCTGGTGCATGGTACTCTATATTTAATATCTAATATAGTAGTATAGGATGAACTGCAATTCAGAAATCCATGATGAGATGAAAGACTTTGGAGAGTTGTGTCCTTTCTGCAATGAGCGATTGATAGATTACGTACGCAAGAAAGAGAGTGAGTCGTGTTGTGGCAATACAGAGATAATTAATGATAATGGTATGTATGTTTGCAAAAGCTGTGGTGTAGTTCATTCATATCGTTTGGTGAATGGATATATCGATTACTACGAAAATAGGTACCGAATGAGACGTAAGTCTATCTACCATAGGAAATACCATATTGACAATATATTCATTGCGAAATTTGATTTACGATATGGTGAGTGCATTGATATTCGTAGGATGTTCAATAAATTCGAAAGTGCTATTGATGTTATATTGAAACGGAAGAGGTATCCAATACTAGATTTCGTGTTCTATAAGTTGTTCGAAATGAAGTTTCGCGAATCTGGAATCGATAACTATCGCATCCATATGCAAAAGTGTACTAGGTACATATCGAAGATTACTGTTAAACGATATGTTAGGATATGGAAGAAGATCTGTGATATGAATGAATGGTTATACATAGAGACTCATAATGGCGTTTTTGCAAGAAGTGAAGATAATTGATATGGCAATGATCAACTAGTTGCGTACTTCTTGTTGTATCTCTCTCTGAATCTATCAACTAGTGGACATAGGTCACTAACTTGATCGTCCAACCAGTTCAACTCTAATGTAAATCTTTCGATGTCGAGTTCTTCTCCACGCAGATATGCCCTTATTTTATTCAAGATCTTCTGATATGATGTGTACGCAAATTTGCTCATTTCCGTCTTCCTATTGTAGTTTTTCATTTTTAGTAGTCCTTGAAGCAATAGTCCTGATCCCGATATTGTACCGAGAATGATTGGATTTAGTGTTATAGACCCAATGATTACGCCTGTACTTGTGAGACCAATTGACGATAAGTGTAGAATTGTATTAACCTTCTTGAATCGTTTGTATGCTTGCTTGTGGTAGAAGCATTTTTTGTGGTAGTGAGAACACAGGTTTTTTAGCATTTCGACATCTGCTTCACTCAAGTCCTTGTCTATATGATTGAAGTTGAATATGTCTACTTTCAACGTCTTTGCCATATAGCTATACGTTACATAAATTGTTGATACATCTGTTTGTATTCGTCGTCGTCAATCAAGCCATCGTTAGAAAGCTTATTGAGTATCTCGACGGCTTCGTTAGAAAGTTCGATACTATTATTTCCAGCGTTTTTCGATGCTATTATTAACTCTAGTCTTTCACATAGCTCATTCGGGTTGTTGTAGTACTTTATTCGACTTTTGTTACAACCACCTGATTTTTTCGTTCCTAAGTCGATCTTACCACTTTTAGACGTATATGGAGAGATTCCCGAGAGCTTAATCAGCTTGTTGAATATCCTTTGAGCATCATCAGTGTACAGTCTTCTAGGATTGTAGCGTTTCGTTAGCAACTCCATAAATGAATTATCGACCTTATGGTTTAGTATCTTCTTACCACTACCATTGTAAGCCTCTAATCTCATCTCTAATAATTTAGCTGGATCGATATACAAATTTCCAAACGTATAATCGGACCCTATTTTTAGACCTGTGCCAGTCGTTTTCTTAGATGACTTTGGCGTTTCTATGACGTCCTCATCTGGTACGAATACGACTTCCTTCTCTGGTGTCTTTAGTTTTCGCACTTCCTTCAAGTACTTGCTTGCTGCTAATTTTTGATTGCCTAGTATCTTTATTGTCGTGGGTGATTTAGATGATTTGATTTGCTTGTTCAGTATCGTTATGGCATTCTGTATTAAGTATTCTGAAGGTATGTCTTTTAAGCTTGGATCGAACCCTAGTTTTTCTAGTCGTTTAGATTCTTGTGCTCCAAAAATTGGTTTTGTACCATCAATGGCTCCTTTGTCGTTCTCTTCGTCTTCATCTTCGTCTTCCTCGTAATGCGATGGCAGTTTACCAATCCACGATTCTAAGCCTTTAGTAGATCCTTGTGTTGAGATGGCTTCACTAAGTGTATCGATTGCTCCAGTGATGTTCTCTTGGTTTTCTTGTAGCTGTTCAATCATCTCATCTTGTTTCTTATCAGCCGATTTCTGCGCCTTTTCGACTGAAGCTGTTACGGGTTGGTATAGCTTTTCGCCAGCTTCTCGTAATGATTGATCACCTAGCTTTTTATTGAGTAATCGTTTCTTTAAGATTTGCCTATTTTTCAAGAATTCGTTAATTAAGCTTGCTCTTTCTTCTACTGTCTTAATAGTTCTGAACGACATACGTATACATATTAGTTACATAATTCGTTACTCTAAGTTAGCGTAACCTTTTGAAATCGTATGTAAATCACACGAAAACCCTCGAATTCTCATTCTCTAACTACGTATTATGCACGTATAAACCGTCGAAGTTCTTTCGATACATCTCGGGAATATGCTTAGAAGTCTTATCCAACACCATGAAATCGAATGGTTCTATCGTAGCTTCTCGATATATGTCTTCGAATTGTTTCCGACTGATGTTTTTACAGTTATCATCAGCAATGTGTCTGATGTCCTTGTTATCTAATCCGCCAAATAGAACGAAGCACTTAGTATTGCGTCGAATGTATTTTGGCACATCGTAATAGCTTTGACACAAGTAAATGCAGTTACAGTTCTTATTTCTAGATAGCGAAAAGTATTCCTTAACGTTGTTCATATTTTTATTGTCGATCTTAATATCATCGAATACGATAACCTTATTAGCGTCATCATCTAAATCTTCAACTGGTATGATGTCTTCTGGATTGCATAATTCGACATTACACGCATCGTCGTCGTCATCTAATTCCTCGTTAATGATATCATGGAATTCTTTTATTAGACTGTACTTATCCTGATGAGGATTTAGAGTATGTATCTTACAAGAATCGTACTTCATCCATTTTAAAAGCATATTGGTAAGCAGATTCGTTTTACCTTGACCCGTACTACCAACTAGCATAAAATGGCAATCAGGAAGCAAGAAGTGATGTTTTGGTTTCTGACTTATTTTTTCAGTATCGTCAAAGTTGATTATATTCATCTACTATAATGTACGTATACAATATAGATGAGTTTTACGAAATTTGGAACGATTCGAACTGGAAGCCGCAATGAGTGCATGCATGAGCAAACACCAGTAAGAATAGTTAGTATTAATGCGAAAGAGATTTCACTCTTATGGCTTCAACGCGATACGGATTGGATGGATATACCCAATTACGAAATACAGCTAACACCAAAAGGTACGAATATGATGAGAATATCATGCCGCCTATACATCTCAAACAACACTGGAGGAGGTAATTTTTGGTTCCGATGGGTCCTATTAACGCCAACGCCAGTTCCAGGGCACCATTTACAAACGATTATTGGTGTAAGTAATTTACCAGATGCAGCAATTGGCTTGAGAACCAGATGTGCATTTGCGGCACAACCGCCAAGAGATCCAGAGACAGTCGTTTGTATTTCAGACGTCTCTTTTCATGAGAATTTCGGTAACGGCATCCTACACACGTATAAGCTGCAGTGTAAGATCACTGATACAGGAACGATGGTATTGAATAGACTGTATAATGGCGCTAATGCGGCATGGAATGGATACGTGAAATCATCAATAATGGTTGAGGAAATCACAGGGATTACTAAAAAAGTTGCTCAAAATGGAATCAACGAATACGCATCAAACTAATGTAATCATATAATATAAGAGATGAGTTACTCAATATTTGGAACGCTTTACAATGGTACGATAGAGCAAAAGGAAGGTAAGCGTGGACCAAAAGGCGATCAAGGAAGCCAAGGAAGCCAAGGGATTCGAGGAATGAAGGGCGATCAAGGAAGCCAAGGAATGAAAGGCGATCAAGGAGGCCAAGGGATTCGAGGAATGAAAGGCGATCAAGGAAGCCAAGGAATGAAAGGCGATCAAGGAGGCCAAGGGATTCGAGGAATGAAAGGCGATCAAGGAAGCCAAGGAATGAAAGGCGATCAAGGAGGCCAAGGGATTCGAGGAATGAAAGGCGATCAAGGAAGCCAAGGAATGAAAGGCGATCAAGGAGGCCAAGGGATTCGAGGAATGAAAGGCGATCAAGGAAGCCAAGGGATTCGAGGAATGAAAGGCGATCAAGGAAGCCAAGGAATGAAAGGCGATCAAGGAAGCCAAGGAATGAAAGGCGATCGAGGAAGCCAAGGGATTCGAGGGTCTGGGCCTGGGTCAAGTGTTATGCATAGTAGTCTAACATTCAATTGTGGCAATTTCCTTATGAAGTCTGGTAATTGGGCATCATCGAGCAGTGTAAGCTCATTTATGGTTGTATATGACGCATACTCTATGAATAACATCACTCCAGAACATCGAGGTTTTAGGATCCTAGAGACTTTTAAACCGAACTCAACAGAAACGTTGACTATGACTATACCAAAAAATGATAATACGACTTTAGGGTTAAAAGGCAACAGCACATACACAGTTCGGGTCGAAGCTTATGCAAACAACATTGGATCCATAATACTAAGCTCTTTATCAATTGAAGAGAATTTGACTTTCATATCAAACACGATAAAAAGTGGAAGGATAGGATCTACAAACACTGCTTTCCAAGAGCTAAGCATAACAACATCTGCCAATAGCACAGGTAAACTATCGTTTACTTTGAGTCATAATCAGTCAACCAATCAGCTAATAACTATCTATGTTGCAATCATTGCTGGAGCATTAGATGCAAATACTTTTGTGAATCCTACTGTCTTCGATGATAATGAGTACATTATTGAACAAAGAGTGCAAGAAGTGGTTCCTATTAGGACAGTCGCTTATATAGCAAAGGAAATTTCGAATTTATGGAGTCATGCAGACATGGAGTGGGGAGACATACCACATTTCTCCATCACGATATCTCCCAAGGAAGCAACGAATTTAATTCGATTATCGTGTACGATTTACCTTGGATGTGACACTGGAGGAGCTAATGTGTGGTTTCGATGGGTCGTAACTACAGGTCAAGGATTACTGGCTTATGTCAGTACGAATTCATTACCAAATAATATCCTTCAAACCCGTAACAGAGCTAGCTTTGGCTCGCAATTAGCCATCAATCCAGAAACTCTTGCCTGCGTGTCCCATACTGGGTTCCACGTCCCATTTAATAAAACCCCACATACATATAAATTACAGATAAAAGTGAAAGACACAGGAACCGTTACAATCAATAGAATATACAACAATGGAAACGCTAAGTGGAATAGTTACGTTACCTCAAGTATGATTTTAGAAGAAGTCTCAGGGATCGCGAGGAGTTTCGCTAGTAATGGGGATGTGATATGTTCATCAGAATAATCTAACCAAACTGTATAATGCAAACTACGTTATTCTTTGATAGTAAGAAAGGATCTGGTTCATCTGAAAACTTCACGACATACTTCAATCCTCCATTGGAGCTAGATATTACGAAAAACTATCAAATCTCGTTAATCAATGCATCTATGTGGTACTCTTGGTACAACATAACGAGTGCAAATAACAAGTTCAAATACTACAATGGTACAGCTTGGAAGACGATAACATTATCGCCAGGAGCATACAACGTAATTGACATAAACGACACTATGAAGCACCATATGAAGCAAAATAGCGATTGGGACGTTGCTAACAGTAAGTACTATGTCGATATTAAACCTAATTACAACACACTGAAGTCTATGATTGAGATACGAAATGGTTATAAAGTGGATTTCACTATTGACGAAAGTTTTAGGACGATACTTGGTTTCGAATCTAAGATAGTTCAAGGCAACGGCTTTCACGATAGCGATAAGATTGTGCAAATCACGGAGGTCGATACTATTCAAGTACACTGCGATCTAGTAACAGATTCTTACATAAATGGCAGTACAAGTTCGGTCATCTACTCATTCGTTCCATCGGTTCCTCCAGGTTACTTGATCAACATCCATCCTAACCAACGATTCGATATGAACATATCGAAAAGATCGATTAACAGTATATCATTCTCGCTTAGAGATCAAAGTGGTAATTCGATAAAAATGAATAATGAACGAGTGACGTATTACATCCATCTTAGTGAGATTGTGTAACCAATATGTATATGCTATTAACAAGAGAACGATATACCAAAAGAAAAGTCATTGGTGGAAACCTCATTGGGAACGTATTCGACAAAGCAAAGAGTACGCTTTCGACAGCTAGCAAGATAATAACGAGACCCATTACTGCCTTAAAAAATAGATTGCTAAAACCTGTCATTACTAAGGCTCTTCCATACGTTAAACAGAAAGCCATTGATGTTGGCACTAAAGCGATCCTTCAAAAGGTAAAGCAGGGCGTTAGAGACGTTTCATCGAATCCAGAAGTTAGGAAAGTCTTGAATGACAGGTCTAGAGCTATATTATCGAATCTTATTGCTGGAAGTGGCATGAAACGATTATATTAACTTTTGTATAACCATACAATATATATGACTGAAGTAATTAGCCAATATTTCCAATTCGACGAATCGAACATTATCGATAACTCAACTACGAAGTTCGAATATATCGAATACCTTCCAAGAGACTCTAATAACATGGATAAAGATGGCCAAAGGATCATCGAGACTCGAGATGAAGACGTATACCTGCTCCCACATAAGGCTATGTTGGAGGTGCGTGGTAAGCTGCAAACAGCTGCTAATGCTGATTATGGTGCAACAGATATTGTATCGCTTGTGAATAATGCGTGGAGTCTATTTTCAAGTGCTCAATATCAGATTAACAACCAAATAGTAGAAAGTGTGAATGACTACCTACCAGAAGCAAGCACAATTCTAAACACAGTCATGTTTTCTGATGACTATAGCCGTAGTACTGCTAGTAATATGCTTTGGTTTCGAGATACATCAACGGGTACACCAACTTTAAAGTACATAACTGCAATTGCTGCAGTCGATGATGCTGCTAATGCAGCTGCCGTTCGAACAGGAACGCAAGCCTTAGTTGTTGCATACACACAAGACCAAACAGCTAATCTAGGTTTCACTGCTCGACAGGCTATCACGACAGGAGCTAAACAAGTATCCCTGCTTCTACCACTATCGCAAGTTTTCGGATTCTGTAAGGATGTAGATACTGTGTTTCGGAGTGTCAAACATACCCTTATCCTAAACAGAGCAACAGCAAACCAGTATATCATGAAAGATAATGCTGCAGGTGTTGGTAAATTTAAGATTACTCACCTATCACTATGGATGCCTAAAGTCGTTCCTTCACTAGAAATTCAATCATACATTGATGCCAAACTAGTAAGTGGTTACATAAAGGACCTATATTTTGAGCAGGTACGTGTATACAGAACGATGTTCCAAGCTGTTGAAACTAATCCTACATGGAGGATTACAACACAACCAGGATCGGAGCTACCTAGACATGTTTTCATTGCGCTACAGTCTAGTGATCGTCATCCAGCAGCTAATGCACAGAATGTCAATAATATGATCTTTGACAATGGGAATCTAACAAGAATCAGCATCCGAATCAATAGTGTACAACACCCAGAACGCGAAGTAGAATGTAACTTCACTCCAGCGAATCGTAACTATAACAGATCGTATATGATGTTCATGGATGCAGTCAACAAATACCAAGATACCGATACTGGTAGTCAGCTTAGTGTTGAGGATTGGGCATCATTGTATCCAATACATCATTTTGACGTTAGTAAGCATTCAGAGCAGCTGAAAACAAGCATGGCTGATATTGAAGTCCGATTTACCCTAGGTGGGAACTTCAGAAACATAGCTAACAATGCTGATATACCTTATTATGTTTATGCCGTAATCCTATCCGATAGGCACTTACAACTACAAGGCTTGTCTGGTAGAATGAATGTAATCGTGTAAATTTTATCTAATTATACTACATATACGAAATGAGCTATATTAGAACAGGATTGAGTCTAAGCGAATCTCAAAAAGAATCAATTAAGAATGCTTACATCAATAAGAAAACAGTTAGCTTGAGATTGAACAACAATCAACTAACAGGAAGCGACTTTCTAGGACTGACTAAAGCGCAACGTAAGAAGGTGGTTGAAGCTAAAAGAGGAATGTCTGGAGTCCAACTAAAACTTAGTAAGACGCAAGTCTCAAAACAAGGCGGATTTTTAGGTGGATTGGGTAATTTATTGAAAATGATTGCTCCTATGTTCTTGAAGAAAATCCTACCAGCTCTTGGAATGGCTGCTGCAACTGGAGCAATATCTGGTTCTGTCTCTAAGGCTGTACAAGGAAAAGGCATTAAGAAAAAGAGAGGTAGACCAAAAAAGAAGGGCAAAGGACTCATACTTGGACCGAATTCACCTTTTAAGGGCATACCATTACTTGGAGCAATTCTCTAATCATATTCAAATTATTGTCTAACGATATCATATATAGAATGCCAACGAATTATGTAGAAACATCATTAAAGTTGTCTGAGGCACAGAAACGTAAGATAGCTTCAGCTGTTCAAAACAAGACATCGACTACCATTAGACTATCATCTAGCGACTATCATGGTAGCGATAAGATTAAATTGACTAAGCAGCAAATCGATAGAATCCATAAAGCTAAATCGAAAAACGTCGGAGTAGATATTAAACTCAGTAAGACGCAGTTAAGTAAGCAAGGCGGGTTCATTGGGGCTTTGCTTGGTGGCTTAGCGGCAAGCCTGCTTCCCAATCTCTTAGGCGGTATCTTCGGTAAAGGAATCGCTCTACCAGGTACTAATCCAAAGTCAAGTGGAAGAGGATTAAATCTTTCAGCCCTACGACCACCACCGTTTATTGGATCTTGGAATTCTGATGGTACGATTGGTTATGGAGTAAAAAAAAAGATCTCAAGAAAGAAAACAGCCAAAGGCCTCGTGCTTCCAGGGACAATCCTAAAGCGTCCATATTACGGAACGCGCTAAGACCACTGAGCAACATCGATATCGATAGCATTATGAAAAAACTAAAGATCGCCAACTACATTGGTGCTTACAGTAAAGATATGCTACCTGATAGGATCAACAATGACGGGTGTGTAGTAATCAATATTCAAGACTATTTTAAAGGCGATGGTACTCACTGGGTTGCCGTATATAACAATCATGATAATAACTACATCGAACACTTCGATTCATTCGGCCTATTGCCAGCAGAAGAGGTAATAGAGCTTATGGAAACAAGCAACAAACAAATAGAGTACAATAGCTCGCAGATTCAAGATATGGATAGCATTATGTGTGGTTATTATTGCATATTCTACATTCTAGAACGCTCAAAGGGTAGAAAACCTATCGACATCTTGTTAGACTTTCAGTTCAAACCATCTATGTTCAATGAATTGCTTATACAGCACTTCGCTTACGATATTATGTAACGATATTGTATACGAAATGACTAAGATATATTGTCTAAGACAAAAGAAACAAACTGAGACGAAAGATGAGCATATCGTAAAGACTCAAAATGGAAGGACTCGTCTGGTAGGTGCATGTGTAGAATGCGGAAGTCAAAAGTCGAAATTCGTGAAATCTACACAAGGCGGTAGTATGTTGCCAGGAGCACTAGCTATTTCAGCTGGAATACCACTTCTTGCTGGAGCCGCCGCATTATCAATGGTTCCAGGTAGTGGAAAGCTATTTTCGACACTTGCTAAGGGTGCTACACAGGCAATAGGTAAGAAGATAAGAAGCAAAGCTGCCGATTTCATCCAAAAAGAAGGTCGAACCATATTGAATCTAGCATCTAAGAAAGTTCGTGGTGGCCAGATACAACATCCAATGAGTATGTATACTGACGTAACAGATCCAGCATCCGAATTCTATGATGATCATATGAAAACTATTAAGAAAGGAGGTAAGTTAGACATTCATAAAGCAATATTAAAGGTTGCACCAAAAAAGGGATTCACGCTACCAGGTCATCATTATACAGGACCTGGGAATCCCTTAGAAAATCAATTGACTTATGATAAGACAGGTCGAATATTAGAGATTTACGATAAGCCAACTGGCAAAACTGATGCTGTGAGTATGCAACACGATGTCGATTATTCTATCTGTGATGATGACGTCAAATGCAAAAATGAAGCTGATCGAAAAATGGTCAAATCATTAGACGAAATTCCATGGAAGGATCGCCAATGGGGTCATGCCTTAGCAAGGAATGCTATCGCGACTAAAGCAAAGCTTGGAATGGGTGCTAAGAAGCCAAAAAACGAAAAAAGCCGTCGAGTGAAGAAAACTGGCAAGTAAAACTAGCAGATGAATTGCATAGACCAATAAGACGTAAATTTACTCGGCGGCGTGTTATAGCTAATCACATTGATGAAATATGGTGTTCTGATCTCGTTGAGATGCACCAGTTTAGCAAATGGAATAAGGGCTATCGATACCTTCTCATGGTTCTAGACGTCTTTAGCAAATATGGTTGGATCGTACCTTTGAAAGATAAGAAAGGCGAAACAGTTATGAAAGCTTTCCAAACTATCTTCGAGGAAGGAAGAATACCAAAATATCTATGGGTCGATAAGGGTAAGGAGTACTATAATAAGCATGTGAAAGAGCTATTGGACAAGCATAGTATACAAATGTATTCAACTGAGAATGAAGAAAAGTCTTCTGTTTGCGAGAGATGGAACCGTACGATAAAGACGAAGATGTGGAAACAATTTACTGTCCAAGGTAATACGCAGTATTTAGATATGCTGCCTAGAATATTGAAACAGTACAATAGTATGAAACATTCAAGCATCAAAATGCCTCCTATTGAAGCATCTAAGAAGAAGAACGAAGGAACTGTGTACTTTAATCTATATGGCAATATGGAGTCATTACAATCGAAACCAAAATTTAAGGTTAGCGATAAGGTTCGAATAAGCAAGTACAAGCGCAAGGTATTCGACAAAGGTTATACTCCGAATTGGACTGAAGAAGTGTTTACGATTGATAAAATCCAGTATACGAACCCTATTACTTACAAATTGAAGGACTTGAATGGTGAAGAAATACAAGGTTCTTTCTACGAACCTGAACTATCGAAAGCGGTTCAAGAAATCTTCAGAATCAACAGAGTCATCAGAAGGAACTACAAAAAGAAGCAAGCTCTAGTATCGTGGAAAGGGTACAGCGACGAATTCAATAGTTGGGTGCCATTCAAGAATCTAGATGCGATATGAAAATAATATAAGCATACAATATAGATGCATGCTAAATTAATCAAATTACTTGATAGCATAAGAAAAGTAATCGATACTTGCGAAGCACTACTGAAAAGATTTAAACGTATATTGTCTTCTATACGTATATATGGTAGAACCGAATAACGATAAAAAGAAAAGGAAGACTAGATGCGACAAAATATATGAATGTAGCAATGACCGAGTTAAGGCGTGGTTCAATACCCATAAATTCTATTGCCTATTATGTGAGAAAGAGATGCATCCAGCTTCGAAATATACACATCTGAAATCTAAGAAGCACATAAACGCACATCGAAAATAAAAAACATATAGATTCGATTAAACGTACGACGACACTTAAACGTATGACGACACTTAAACGTATGACGACATATTGTAGTATGCCTGAAAATCAGATGAAAACGAATGAAATTATTATCTCAACTAATAGTAATATGAATGCTAGCGATCTTAAGAAATTGTCTAAATCGAAACTTATCGAATTGCTATTGAAACGAAATACTATAAGACGTCCAAAAATTGAAATCGTAGATGACTACAAACCAGTTCCTACTCCACGAAGAAGCGTTAAGGACATGATCGAACGCTACGAGGAAAACATCATCCTACCACCAACCCGATTCAGAGATGACTACAAACCAATCCCAGCTCAGAGGACCATTAAGAATACAACCAAAAGACCGGTTCCTGCTCCAAGAACTAAGATCACGCAACTAGATAGAGCTATGAAGGGTTCAATCAGATCATTTGAAGTCGCCATTAAGAACAATAAAGACCCACTAGTACAACTAGCCACTACGAGAAAAGGCATTCAGAATCAATTCAAAACACTACTAATTGAGACTAACGGCTATAAATTCGTCGAAACAATAAGGGTTACATTCGAAAAGCAATTAGATGAAGACAAGACAACAATCAAAACGGCTTATTTCAATAGCACTGCATTCACAGTAATCAATGAAACCAACATCGTGGAAGGACTACAATCATCCAAACAACAAATACTAAATAAAATAGCGCAATGGATCTCAGAGGGTTCAGGATGGACTATAGAGACAATCAACAAACATTATATCAACATAGTCAAGTATGAGCCTATGAAAGGAAGCAGCTACATTGAACTACCATCAGAACTTCAAAATTCAGCTAAAGGCTTGATCAATATGAAAAACATCGACGACGAATGCTTCAGATGGTGCCACGTAAGGCACTTGAATCCACAGGAAAAATATCCTCAGAGAATCAAGAAGAGCGATAGAAAATCCGCAAAGGACCTAGACTATTCAAATATCGAATTTCCAGTGACTACCAAGCATTACAATAAAATCGAGAAGCAAAATAACATAAGCATCAACGTATTTGGATACGAAAATAAGAAGCCATATCCACTATTCGTATCGAAAGAAAAGTACGATGATCATATGGATCTGTTATTGATTACTGAAGATACGAACAAACATTACGTTCTAATAAAAGACTTCAATAAATTCATGTACAACCAAACGAAGCACAAGAATAGAAAGCACTTCTGTAGACATTGCTTACAATGCTTTGGATCTGAAAGAGTCCTAATCAACCATAAAGAAGTATGTATCGAAGTAAATGGTGAGCAAGCAATCCAAATGCCTACCAAATCAAATAATATGCTACGATTTAAGAACTACAACAAGCAACTACCAGCTATATTCGTTATCTATGCAGACTTCGAAAGCATAACACGCAAAATCGATGGATGCATGCCTAACAATAACAACTCATATACTGAAGCATATCAACAGCATATCGACTGTAGTTATGGATACAAACTAGTTTGCCGTTATGATGATCGATACAGCAAGCCATTGAAAACGTATCGAGGAGAGAACAGTGCATACAAATTCCTCGAAGAAATGCTCAATGAAGTAAAATGGTGTCAAGATACGATAAAGAGCCATTTCAATAAAGACATGGTGCTGACTAAGAAAGACAAACTAGACTTCAAAGATGCTACCAAATGCCATATATGCGATATCGAATACCTAGTAAATGACATCAGAGTTCGAGATCACTGCCATATCACTGGAAAATACAGAGGATCAGCTCATCAAATATGCAATCTCAACTTCGACATAAAAGCTGAAGAAATTAAGATCCCAGTCTTCTTTCACAATCTTCGAGGATATGACTCTCATCTAATTATGCAACAGATCGGCAAAGTCATCAAGAATCATCCATACATAGACAAGAATGGTAATACAAAATACCATAAGCTCAACGTAATCCCTAATAATATGGAGAAGTACATGGTATTCATGCTAGGCAATAACCTCACATTTCTCGACAGTTTCCAATTTATGGGTCAATCACTTAGCACATTAGCAACTAATCTTCCAGAAGACAAATTCATATACACCAAGAAAGACTTCGCAAACGACGAGCAATTCGAATTAGCAAAAAGGAAAGGAGTCTATCCATACGACTTCATGGATGACTTCGAAAAATTCGACTACGAATGCCTTCCTAAGAAAGAAGACTTCTATAGCATCATCAATGATGAGCACATATCGAATGCTGACTACGAGCATGCATTAAAAGTATACGATACCTTCGAAATGACTTCTATGGGTGATTACCATGACCTTTACCTAACAATCGACGTACTTCTCTTGACAGACGTCTTCGAAAATTTCAGATCTATGTCGATTTCGAATTACGGCCTCGACCCATGTCATTATTTTACGACTCCTGGTTTAAGTTTTGATGCGATGCTCAAAATGACTAAAGTCGAATTAGAGTTGATCACTGACATAGATATCTACCAGTTTATTGAGAAGGGCATGAGAGGTGGCACTAGTTACATAGCCCATAGATACGCTAAAGCAAATCACGAATACCTAAAAGATTACGATAAAGACGCTCCAAATAGCCATATAATCTACCTCGATGCTAATAACCTCTACGGCTACGCCATGAGCGAATACCTACCTACTGGTGGATTCCGATGGCTAACCATAAAAGAGATCGAAAATACAAATCTAGCTAAGTATGATGAGCATAGCAAAAAAGGACTCATAATTGAGGTTGATTTAGAATACCCTAAATCTATACATGACGATCATAACGACTATCCATTAGCAGTAGAAAAGATGTGCATAGATAACGACATGCTATCAGACTATTGCAAAGACATCCAAAAGAAGCACAATATGTCAATTGGTACTACGCGCAAGCTCGTTCCGAATCTAAACGACAAGACTAAATACGTGCTTCATTATAGAAATCTACGATTATACACCAGCCTAGGAATGAAAATTAAAAAAGTCCATCGAGTTTTAGAGTTTAACCAAAGTCCATGGCTAAGAGAATATATCGATTTCAACACTCAGAAGAGAACCATAGCTAAGAATCAATTCGAAAAAGACTACTATAAACTTCAAAATAACAGTATATTCGGTAAGACCATGGAAAATATTCGCAAACGATGCAACGTAAAACTAATAACCGACAAGAAGAAGCTATTGGAACTAGCTAGCAAACCAACATATGTGAGCAGTAAGATCTTCAATGAAGACCTAGTAGCTGTCCACCAAATCAAGAATACGATAACATTGGATAAACCGATATATGTTGGAATGTGCATACTAGACCTATCCAAAACGTTAATGTACGACTTCCACTACAATTACATTAAGAAGAAATACGCAAATCCTCAACTACTGTTCACAGATACAGACAGCCTAATGTATCAGATCGAAACCAAGAACGTATATAGAGATTTCCAGATCGACAAAGATAGATTCGACAACAGCGACTATCCAGTCGATTGTCCATTCTACGATAAGAACAACAAGAAAGTAATCGGTAAGTTCAAGAACGAATGTGCTAATGGCTTCAAACACATAACCGAATTCGTAGGATTGAGATCAAAGATGTACAGCTATATGAAAGACGACAATTCGAATTCGAAAACGGCAAAGGGCATTAAGAAGAATACCATCAATAAACAAATCAAACATATCAATTATAGAGATACATTGCTAAATAGGACTAAGATGTCGCATACGATGAAGACGATTCGGAGTGTGAATCATCAATTGGGAAGCTACGAAATCAATAAGACGAGTCTATCATGCTACGACGATAAAAGATACATACTGGAAGATGGAATCGAGAGTTTCGCATATGGACACTATAAAATACAATAAACTTACACTTCAACTAAAATCGATCTCCATCCTTCCTCCATTCATCGCTCTCTACTCTCACCACGCACCAGCATCCATTACATAGAGAAGATGCAGGATACCTCGAACGCACTATGAAATAGAAAGAAAGGAAAATACTATAGAAGAAACTCGCAGAAGCCAATATATGGCAATAGCGGATAGCAGGCAAGGCAATGAAGCCATTAGAATGGATAGCCTAGAATGCAACTATGAAAAGTTGAATACTATAGTATGAGAAGAACGAAGAGAAGAACCATCAATCGGCTGGTTCAAACACATTTCGAAAATATACGTACACATCACTATAGATCAAGCCTTTAGACATCCAAAGATTGAAACCAGTTATGGAGATTTCCAAGAATTTGACATCCAAAGATTGAACTGGTTAAACCGGTTATGGAGAATTCGACCTTGACCTTGACCTTGAGAAGAATAAAAAAATACGATCGATAAATAATAGGGTGGGGGTATGAGATCAGAAACCATATGATGGAAAATGGTCCGGTACCCTCACCCTCTATACTACTTACAGGCACTGCTCACCCTAAAAAAAATCGACTTTTGAGGGTGAGCATTACTTGTACACAGGCTAGGATAACTATGGTAGGGCTGTCCATGTGATGAGCTGGTATCCTCATTTATGATTCACAGCATTGAGTCTGATTCTCTACAATACAAATGTACATGAGGTCATGTCTGACTATGCTCAGTGTAGTCTCAGCCGCTGTCATAGTAACCACAGGTGGACCAAAAACTAATATTCACCATTAAAAAAAAAGAATGAGCACTACCATAATATGCCTATTTTATTATTTACTGGTAATGTATACCTTATAAAATATACCTTTAAAAAATTGGAGATTACAGACTGTGGCTGGGGTTTATATTTGCAGGGCTGCATCACACTAGAAGGCCCGGCTGATATTCAAGTTAAATAATTCATATATTGGCTTTTGTAATAACAGTGTGAAGATTTTAATGTGTTCGTGACATGAAGCACTAATATCAGATGTGAAATTTAAGTGATTTGATGCAAATAACTGCAATTTTTGGATATTGTGGAATATGGCGTATGGGGTAGAAAATTTTGGTCAAAGCAAAATTTTTGAGAAGAGGACAACCTTGGAGGAATACTGCAATTTCCAAACATATCTTTAATGCCAAAAATTTATGTTCCATATACTTTTCTGCAGTCATTCTGCTCTTCGCATCTCATGGATAATATTAGTTTAATAGCAATTGTGCTTAAAATGATCATCCGATGATAGGCATCATTTGCATACATGTCTTAAAATTGTGATAAACCCCATCTTCAATTTCAATTGTCAATTTCATGAAATCAACACTAAATATTAGCAGCACAATTTGGTGCTCCTCGTGAATATTCTATTAGTAGCATGTGTAAACAAAACAGAGAACAATTTCAAAAGATATTTACATTTTATGTCATCCATGCCTTTTTGCCTGATATGGCCCATTTATGAGCTATAGTTAATGTATGGTCTCATTTAATTAAGTTAAGCCAGATTTCCAAAGCGAGAGAGAAAACATACCCTCAATGTCATATGTATCTCTTCTTCGAATGAATTGAGACAACACTCCAAAAAAGGCATCAATATCTTCATGGGTATGTCCAACTGGAAGGAAGTCACAACGAATCTAAAAAGCACAAAATAGAAACTTAACATTAATCTACATACAACTGAAATTTAATATTTTTTTATCCGTTCAATATTATAATCCAGTCTACAACAATGTTGCATGAAAGCCTGAGTTCTGTGTTCTGTCTCTACTACTGTAAACATTGTATTTTAATAGCTAATAATAAAACTCTTACATGTGTATTTTTAAAGTCTGGCCATTGTTTTCTGTCATTTAAATGATGGCCAGACTTATTGTGTTGCCCCAGGTCTTGAAAACAGCCAGAGGCAACAGGCACGATTTCAGTGGATAAATAAATAAATTTATGTAAAAAAAATATTGGCACTGCTCAGTACACGATATTAAATAAATATTTGTTGTTATATTCTCTAAAATGTCCTGCAGCCTGGACACTAATTAATACCTTAAGAAAAAGATGTCTCTATTATGCATGGCCTCCCAACAGGCAGGTAAATGACATAATATTTTATGTACATTAGTTTAATTCATAATTGCACATGTTTGCATATTAATGAAGAACTTTACTATAATTACAGTTACTGTAGTACCTTGTTGAAGACACCTAAATCCACCAGCAATGCAAGTAAACTAAAGATGACATTATTCTTGTTTTCTCTGACACAATTATCAAGTTGGAAGTACAGGGTTGATGGTAAGCCATGATTCTGGTTCCACTTCTCCAATGTACAGAGGAGTACATTAGCTGTAAGATTTTGGATCATGGGGCCACTCAAACAAATCCAAACATGCATAAATCTCTTTGCCATGTACAGCCAAACCACTGTGAATTAACACGCCAACAAGATGACACCTTAGCCTTGTAACATTAGCGTGCTCTTTTGAAATCCATCTTTCCCTAGGGATATGGGTCTTGCTATTATCCATACCATCCAGTATTACAGTCATGTACTTTGTAGGCTGCTGCCTTGCCTAAAAGAAAAAGATGAAAAAATATTAGTATTTATACATTCATTGCTATAATTATATACTCTTCAGGGTGATCTACAAAATTATTTTATTCAAATTGTGCATATGATATAATTTTACTACAGTATTGTTTTTTAGGTACATGTATGTAATAATGTAGATTCACACCCTCGCAAAGCATAACTGCTGATATCTATGGAGGGTATTTAAGCTACTTAATAAGAAATGGCATCAATTAACATACATGTACATGAAATTACTTTTCTTACATTACTAAATCAAGGTGCTCTCCAAGTAGCTTCTGGATTTCTTTCCGTTGCATCTTGTTCATTGTTGACTGGAGCGGACGCTTGTACTCAGTACAGTCCTTGCACTTAGCAAATCTGTTTCCTATTATTCATTTAAGGTTCGATTCCGCGTAAACTTTCAAAAACACATTGGAATTTAATTCGACGTAGGTAAAGGTTTTATTTAATACATGTTATTATTCGCTCTCATGTTCACAGTCCAAGTTTTCAAGGAAAGCCCAGCTGTTGAAAAACCAGGCTACTTTATGTGTTACTCTTTAATATTAAGTGCCGATCAAGACACTCGCTGACAGAAATAAAAGCCGAATTTATACGGGGATAAAAATTAAGTTCAGATGTTATCTCGGAACTCTGAGCTAGAGTTGAGTATTCCCGCTTAGTACTTGTGTAGAGTATGTCTTGGAGACATAAATTGTACAAACTTAGTACATAGGACTTGAAGAATTGTAAAACTCATTTGATGCAGCGATTTTCAAGTGAATTGTGATTGCAGAGTTTAAACGCGTAAACATGGCCTGCGTCAGACGTGATTTCCTCTCTTCTATAAACTCTTTTAATATGGACTCGTCCGTCTTTTCTTCTCCGATAAAGGCAACACTAATTTTTCTTTGAAGTAAGAATAGGCGAACCTTGGTCTTGCATCGGTAAAGTTAATTGAGAAATGACTGAACATTACGAGCTTCGCGACCTTTGAGCTGATGGTTTCCCAAGTGACTTCCAGAGCCAGTGCGTTTTCTGACAAAGTGTCTTCACCCGAAAACGAACTCTCTTACTGCTTGTTTGTGTGAATCCTTGAATTCTTCGAAACCAAACTTTTCCAGAGCAAATTTAAACGCATTTTGGAACAGCAATCGAAAGCCTTTGGTCCGGCTTTCAAAAGTTTACAATGTAAATTATGCAAATCAATTCAAGGCTAAAACCCAACAATGTTTCAGCTCGCGCGCACAGCCGTGAGTGGGGAGAGGATTTGCGGGCTCACCGAAAACCCCCACGGCTGGAAAACCGAGCCTAGGGAACTAGGTACCTGGCAGTTATTTCGCTATTAATTATTTTTCTTATTGGTGTGAACATATATTATAGTCCAACAAAATTGTAAAACATGTACATGATCAATTTTACATGTACAGTGTATGAACACGTAAAATTTATCAGTTACTGGAACCTTTGTTGACTATCAAGTAACACTCACCCATCCAATAAAACAGCAGGAAAACTGAACTTTAACACACTATATATAATAATATATATAACAATCATTATTTCATTTATGCTAGAGGTAGTACATTTAGGGAAATAATGTAAGTGTAATCAATTTTGCAATGTATCAATTTTAAAGGCAGAACATACAAGCCATGATCATGACGTTAATGTACAAAAGGATGTCATTAAGAATAATGGGATCTCCGTGGATGGTAAAAGTACAAGGTGACTTTCAAAGGTAATGTGAACTAAAATTTTAGACCAATACATTACAGTGTATAATAGCCCCTTTAACAGTAATATTGTAACCACACGTTTACCCCCTGTTTTGGGCGGTATGCCTGAAATTCTATGGGAATAAACATACATGTGCTGTAAACTTTAAAATAATAATAGATTAGCTTGTGTACGATATCAACATGTATGTTTACCCCCTTTTTTGGGCGGCATGCCTGAAATCCTGTGGGAATAAACATACATGTGCTGTGTAGGATGTCAACATGTATGTTTACCCCCTTTTTGGGCGGCACGCCTGAAATTCTGTGGGAATAAACATACTGTAAACCTTAAAAATAATACTAGAAGCTTGTGTAGAATGACAATATAATACAATGTATATGATTTTTTTGGGTTGAGCATGCATACCTAATATTATGTGGGAATATATAAACGTAATTGTAACAAACTTTAAGAAATACAATAGAGGCTTGTGAAGGATGCCTATATGTATGTAATATTTGTTAAGCATACTGAAAACCTAAAAATATAATAGAAGCTTTGTGTAAGTTGTAAAAAATGCTTTTGGGTGACATGCCTAAAACAGATATATGAATCATGGGCTGCATTCCTTGAAATTATGTACAATAAATATAATGTACACCTTAAAAGTATGATACACTGTATGGATAAAAATGCTTTGTGTAGGATCTGGTAAAATACATGTATGTATGTTTTTTTCTTCACTTCCTTTTGAGTAGCACACCTGAAGCATAGAAAAATCATTGTGCATCACATCTTAAATTTTGTTTAGAAAAAACCTAATTCATATATACCACAAGTACAATGATATACACAGAACTTGTACAGTTATTTTTATTTTCCACAACTACACTGTAGCATAATTAGAGCATAATCAAACAAGTGCAGCAACATTAAGGTTGTATACAGTAAATATTAACATTCTGTTATCAAAATAATGTGTACTCATTCTTTCCTATTTCAATAGCTCAAACTTTACAAAATAACATTTACACATGTTTTCGTGCTCTTTATTTCTTTACTTTTTTTTATCAGTTGTTGGAGGAAAAATTGATGAACTACTACAAACCTGGTCAAGCAAACTTGATGAAATTAGGACTCAATTTAAAGTGCCACTACGACGAAAATTTACCATTTCGATTTGCCACTTTTTCAGTGTCTATAGGTCAATCAGTATTAGAAATATCCGAAATAGTAAAAAATATTCCCAAATGGGCATCTTAAACCACAAATTTTAGGAGAGCTTACCGATAAAATCCTGTCCGCCATTGCTGGAAGCCGTGCCCTTTGTTCAGCTTTAAACAAAGGTTTATTCACCGGAAGTGATGTCATACACTTAACACGACAACCTCGTGGCGCGAAATAGCGTGCATAAAAAAGTAGCCAACCTCGCAAAGACAAATATAACTTTCTTCTTATGTACGTGAAGACGTTTTTAGTAGAAATATGCCTCCCGGCGTTGTGTTCTGCAGGCGAGCGTTAAGTGTATGACATCATTTCCGGTGAATAAACCTTTGTTTAAAGCTGAACAAAGGGCACGGCTTCCAGTAATGGCGGACGTGTAGATTCAATATTCGGAGCTAAAAAAATAAGACTTCCTGTCGTTGTATCGAAAAACAATTTGAACTGGTAATAATATATGAACTCTACTTTATGAATATGCAAAAACATTGATATGTCAAAATTTGATCGTAGGGGCACTTTAAATAACGGTTTCAATCTGGCCCCTCCTCTGCTAACCCACAACCAAACACGAAAGCTAGAGGAAGGAAAACCAAAAGGCTTACATCCGTGGTGGACTGTACATCAAATGATGCATTGAGAACTTATGCTGAACTGGCTCTAGAGTTTTTCACAAAGAAGTTTACGCTATACAGTTGTCACATACAATTTTATAATGCAACCAAGTGCAAAGGGTTGACCCCTCCCTAATATCAAAATTAATAATACATCAAAAGTACATAAATAATATTATGGGGTAATCTTTATTTACATGTACATGTATATTTTTTCAGAATGCCTCAAAGATAGGCAACTACATTTTGTATCAGCAAAACCATTCCATAAGTAGTCGGTGTACAACATGAGTGGGGGTGTTATATCGGCTTATACAATCTCGAGTCTGAGGTGAAACATTGTTATAAAAGTCTTTCCTGTTCTGCATGCAATCATTATGTTCTCAGTCATTGCTCAGATATTGTCTCTAAGGCCCATCTAAAGGAGTACAACACTGTTGTCCATCAGCATCCAATGTTGGATCAAATGGAATTGTTTGGTCACCATATTAGTTGCTGTTTTCTTTTGTATTGAATGTACATGTAATTTCATCCAACAACATTGGATGATTTTGAATAACAATGTATTGTTCATTTGGACAGGCCATGAATGGTAAATTTCTTATGGTATAAACAAAACATACAATGTAACATTATAAGGGAACCTCAGCTGAATCTCAAATGTGTCTTATTGTTGCCTAAAACCATTGCTGTGTTTGTTTTCTGTAAATTGTATGCTAGACAGGTACATGGTGATTCTCCTTTAAAAAAAAAGAATTTTGCGGCACTGCAGTTACCTTGGAATACATGACGTCAAAGTGTTGCACTATTCTCTGAAAACAATAACTTTTCTGTTGTGTAACAATAGGGCAACACTGAGAGTTGGATTGTTTTTCAGCCGAGGTTCCCTTTAAGTATTTTCCTCATTTCAAAATAATAGACCGGTCATAACGAGGTATATTTTTTCTCTAGTGATCCCATATTTTAACCCAGAACTTTGATCCCTAATCCCAATTTTCCAGTAATTTGTGATCCGTGATCCAGCAATAAATAAATGAGCCCGGTCATATTCTGATATATTAATTCCGATCCCATAAAATATACGTTGATCCCAGGTCAGTGATCCCTGATTCCACATAGCTTGTTTCAAGAGACCATCACATAAGAGAACTGATCTCCATACCCTATGATAGTCTGCGCCAATCTATTTTTGGCTCAGTGGGCGTGACAATGCTATTTTAAGATTCGGTTCCAGGTCCTCGCAGATCGTACTCGCTCTATTCATGTATTCAGTCGGACACGGACGAAGCCGATGGCGATGGATGCGAAACAGAGGTTAAAAGACTTTTTAAAGAGAAAATTCACGTCTGAAAGGTCAGAACAAGAGATCGCAACCAAAAAATCGAGAGGTCAATCTACTGAAGAAGAACAAGGTAAGTTTGTAGATTTCTGCTGATTTTATACAATATTTTGAAACAATACATGCACTTTATATCATGTTTGAAAAATTTCGTAGATTAGTTTTGCTTTATTCCTTACGTTCACAAGCTTGTTTTATTTCACCAAAAGTTGTCTTTTTTCAATAGTTCCGAACCAAGAGACCATCACATGGTCTCTTGTTCCGAACTGAATGAGTGAATCCTTTTATTTTCTTGTTTAGATCAGGGAAGTCCAAGTCCAAGTCAAAGCGGTGAGACCTCAACGAGGCCATCCCCATCGCCAGATGGAAACTCCACACGGCGGAAACCAAGCGTTCTCGCAAAGACACGATGTAAACTTGCCAGCGCCATATCAGCTAGACTAACGGAAAGAAATAATCAGCAGAAAGAATTGGACATCCTTAGGAGTGTATCGAAGAAGGTGAAAGATCTTGACCTCGCTGTACATACAGAGTTGGAACTAATTGCGGATGGACGTAACGTCGGAGTGTTGGCTGTCACACCATCGGTTTACAAAAAAAGTGGAGAATATACAATACAGGCCCTTTTTCTCCCGTGAAATTGCTTGTTTATGCTCAAGGAACATACGAGCTACGGATAGATATTGTGGACCGGGTTGAGTTTGGAACTGTTGATCTGGACGATTGCCAGGCGCTAAGAAGCATTGTCTCCAAGATTTCAAAGGGTACGACATTTCGTAAATGCCCTGGCCTACTACGGAATGAGAAGTACCATGGACTGGAGTCAAAGTTGGGCTATAAGCCAAAGAATTTGTTCTGCAAGGAATGGCCATGGCCAGTTGTTAGACATGTAAACTGTTGCATTTGGCATGAACCAAATAACTCGCACGTTTCATCGGATCTGGAGGACTGCTGTGCCAACTGCAAAGTCGTTTCGCGCGAACTAGATAAAATAATTGAACGCAGGCAAAATCGCCCCTACGGGTATGTTCGTCGAAGTGCTAAGAGTAAGCATCGTATTGACATCCTCAGCCCAGAAAGCAAGAAGGGTCGAATTAAGAACGTAACAGGGGAAAGAAAGTATTACAAGAAGATTGCGAAGAAGTATTGGAAGAAGTCCAAAGTTCACTTGGGTGACAAAGAGAATACCGAACTGTCCCGTTTGGTAAAGGCGATCGAAAGCTCCGAGGAAGGTCAACTGGAGCTCAAAAAGGTGTTCAGCGAGGCAGATGCTTCTAAACCTGGAAGAGGTAAAACTCTAAAGGAACTTTGGAAAATTGACTCCAAGAATTTCTTTGAAGTTCAAAGAAAAAATGGTGAGTACTTGTCTGAATTTCAGACACTAATTTTATTGTTTGCTTTTGATTAGTTTATTAACTGCAAGATTAGATTTGAATTCTAAATCTAAAAATATATATATTGATCATGATAAGTTATAACTTATACATATAAGTCCTATCTAATAAATGGTGATAAACACTGGCAAGCTTTAACTTATAAACTGTTTTTAAAATATGAAAGCTAAGTTTTTGTGATAAATATTACAAATCTAACAGGCATGTATTGAAACTCTGCTTATAAAAAAATATTAACATGACAATCAGTAAAACTATACCAGAACAAAACAGACAAATGGCAATTAATTTGCATCTTATAAACCTGAAACCTAAGGAAAAACAATAGTTATATGTACCAATATAAGAAAAATTGTTTCTGTGCAGTAATAACATTGTGTGCATGTGTACCCTGCTAGCAGAAATTTTGCATTTCCTAATAGGCCTGTGCCCCTTTGGCTTTGCTGTCATCACACTTCGCTGATCTTTTACAATGTCTTGTTTAATTGTTTTAAGTTTATACTTTATATGACAAAGATTTTGATGGTCTCTTGCTGTAAATACATAAATAAATAATAAACTTGACTTGCATGATCTTACTCTATTTTGCTGGCATAGCCAAAGATTGTACTGATTCATTGACACATTCAATTGCAAGATTTGAGCAATAATATTATTGTTATATGTACTGGCTTAGTATTTTAAATGCATGTTTTTGTTTTCACCAGTAACTGGGAAGAAAGGGAACCGTTGGTCTTCTGCAACATTTAGAATTGGTAAGTTGATTAGATCACTTAGAAACTATGTTGTTGTTGGCCAGTATACATGGTCTAGATCATAATTATATTAAAAATAGAATGTTATGGCACTATTAACTGGATTTAGTGCTCAGGGGAGTGGTTGTACAGGGGATGATGATGTACATTAAAAAAAACTCATGAATAATTAATGAAACAAAAACAAAGGAAATCACCGAACGAGAAGCGATCTTTAAATGTGATAAAGATTTCATCCTAATCTACATAAACTTTAACTTGGATTTTCTATGCCGAAATAGGTCGTATCACCAAAATAACATGACTATAAATCTAGACATTTTTTAAGCCTTTTAAAAAACTCGCAGCATGTGTTTTATCAGGTCTAAAACTCTCGGGCTGCACCCTCGAGTTTTAAACCTGATAAAACACTGCTGCTCGTTTATTGAGCTATACGTAATTATTGTGTACTAGAGAAATATATAATGATGGTATTTTCTACTTTCAACCATGCATGCAGCAGTTGCAGTGTATGCTAGATCACCCAGCGCCTACTCAGCCCTTAAAGACTTGGCAATAGTTCAACTTCCTTGTGAGGACCAGGTTGAGAAGCTGATCAGATCCAGTGGTAGCTGTGTTCCTGGCCTAAATGAAGACCACATTGCCAGTGAATATGGAAAGTATGCAGAATTCAAGAAAATGCAAAAGAAGAAAGGGAAACCAGAGCCTCTAGGTTTTGGTGCACTCATCTTTGATGAAACTAAGGTGCAGTCAAAGATCCTTTTTAATATGAACAGTGGCAGAGTTATGGGGTTTGCTATGACTCCAGACCAACTGCCATTCCTTAGTGACATTTTTGAATCAGTTGACAGCAACAAAGAACTCAGAACCTCGTACATTTTGCAGTTCATATGGAGGGATTTAACGTCATCCTACAATGTTATTGGTCCCCATTTTGCTTGTGAACGCTCTTGGCATCATGGATTTCTTTGTGAATGTGTCATGAGAACAGTACGGTTGCTTAGTTTTTACAACTTCCGTATCAAGATTATTGTGTGTGATGGAGCTTCCACAAATCTAGCTCTGCTAAAGATTTTGGCTGGACAAAAGGGTACTGCTTCACCCAGTACTGGGCAAGGAGAAGGTATATGGAGATTTCTTCCAAACATGGAGTTCAAAAACCCATTTGATCCAGATGAGGACAACAAAGTGTTTCCTATAATTTGCCCATCACACCAGGTTCGTAAACTAATACTACCAGCTACATGGCCTTCTAGAAAAGTTTTTTTTTTACAAGAAAGGTATATTTACAAAATTATTTGTTTTATGTACAGGAATTATTTACAAAATACAGCAGGATATACCTATGTACATATTGATCTTGTATGTGTACAGTATTTGAGATCTTTTCTTCATGAAGACCATAAATTTTAACATTTTCATTGTTTGTCTGTTATCATAATCAGACCTTCCCCTTTTCCCTAACCTGTGTGTGGTTGGGGGGGGGGGGGGGGGGGGGGTGCAGCTGCCCCTCCACCAATACCAGATTTACAGAAGGAAGTCAGTCAATGAAAAAGCCTAGAATGTCCTTTGAATTTTCATTACCCCAAGTTTTCATGACCTCCCTACACCCCTGGAATACTGGTAGAAATGTTAAGAGTGCCAGTGACTTTGTCAACAGTTAAAGAGTGTTCACTAAATTATAGCATATTTATGTTTGTAGTTGAAAAACCAAATAGCTGCTCTGTATAGCAGCAGAGCAAATTCTACAAAATCGTTTGAGATTGATGATGTTCAGCTAGGATGGAAAGCCATACAGGATCAGTACAAGAGGGATGTTGCAAGTATGGAACTTGGCTGTGCCCCAAAAGTACCTGGGCTGCGGTACAACTTTGTTTATAGAGATGTTTGGACAAGACTCAATGTCCGGCCAGCTAAGATTATGCAGGTACACTTTGCACATTATGGAATAAGTATTTACCATATGCTACAATACATACTCAAGAGGAAAATAAGTATGTTCAAACCTAGAACAGTGTACAGTTGTATGGAAAACTGTCCAATGTGTATTTTTTAAGCTAGTGCTTTTTGAGGCCCTGTTAGGGTTATGACTAGTAAAGACAAATAAAAGGATTATGGATTATTTGGGTTGGTTAGTAGGATTACAGGTTATTGTTCAAATTTATATTAGGGATATTAGCATTTAAAAAAGTAAGATACAATATTTACCCATGATTATGAATTGTTCTGACCACCCCCTCCCCCTAACAGGGCCTCTTTTTTAGGACAATATTTATTGGAATACAAAGCAATAAAACATATTTCTGGAAAGCTTTTGTAAAGATGCAATTTCAACAAGTCACATGGCTTGTCACAAAATACCATGCATGTTATTTTCTGAAAATAAACACTTGGCAATTTTTTTTATTAGCAAAGATACATGATCAGTGCTTTGATGAGCCATGCAGAATCCAACCCACCACCCCCTGATGCTTCATCTGTCAAGGCAACTGCTCAGTATCTCCAGGCTTGCAATCAGATATTCGAGACTGGGATACTGAGTAAAAAGATGGTCAAAGGGCTGAATAGTCCAGTTATTCAGAATGTTGAAGATGGTTTCAAATACTTTGTGGACTGGTTTGAGAAGCATGATACCACAGGTAAACAAACAGCAGGAAACATGCCCTGGGTGCCAAAGGTTCTAATACATCTCCAATATCAGTGCTCGCTTTTCACTTTAAGATTTGGGGGAGCATGTCTCCCTCTTTTCCTAAAAATGGGGGAGATTTCCATTTTGAGGGGGAGACAATTATTGTAGCCTCCTCTTGGAATGAGAGGTGAGCCTTTTTGCATCCCTTCAAACCATCAATGTTGTGTGTTTCCACAAGGCTAATGGTCACAGGGCTGCACTATTCACCATGTGCTTCATCAAAAATTGTGATCCCCCCTCTAACCACTACTGTCCAGTCTCAAAAGTGGAGAGGAAATGCAAAATGGCGACCAGAAAAAATGCACAAGTAATTAAATTAAAATCGGCAAGTTTTCGTTTTTCTTGTGAAACAGAGAATCAATGGGCAAGAAGGTACAAATCACGATCCTAATCAAAACATGGAAGGAAGATTCCCAGGTCTGGCTACTAAATGTTATTTTAGAAGCTCTGGTTACCAGGGTACAGTAAATAGTCATCTAAAGAAAAAATATTTATATTATTTTTTATGCATACATGTATACCATATTTACTTCATATTTTTAATGATTACTGGTATTCAGTTTATAGGGACAACTCAAAGAAAGGACGACTAAGACATTTTCTAGCGTGGCAGGTAAGAAGGAAGAAGTATATATGTTCATGTGGATTAGATCCTAAGCATCATTGGGTTGTCAGATCTACAAAGTGCTAATAGGCCCTTTGCAGGACCTGGTCACGTGACCTTTTTAGCCTGTCAATAATAAAAATTCGCAAGCCATACCAGTCAGCAAAAAAAAAGCCTCACAAACTCTGTTAAATTAAGCTAACTTATAGAATTTTCAAAAAAATGCCATTCCTTCAGTTTTAAAGATATGAACCTAAAACTTGGGATTTTTACTAATTTGGCTTACTCTTTCCATTTCTGGCATTCATGTTGTTCCAGCGCCAAATTTGTTTTGATTGACAGGCTAAAAATGTCATCTGACCAGGTCCTGCAAAGACCCTATTAAGAATCTAGAGGTGGTACCACTATTTTCTTCTAGATTTAAAGGTGGTGATGCAGCACCTCCTTTCCCATACCCTAGCCTATAAAAGCCCTCTTTTCATACCACTTATTGCTATAGTTGATAAATATGTATATTTGTTTGCAGACATGGGATCTTATCCGTATTATGGTCAGTTCGTTCCTGAAGTACTGTCAGCGGTTCTTTGACTTCATACCTAGAGGATCTGAATACTTTATTTCTCCACTGAGAATCAATGGCAGTGCCATTGAGTCTCTATTCAGCTTGCTGAAGTATGGGGCTGGAGGAAACCTCACAGCTCTTAATTATGGCAGTGGCCTTGCTCGTGTTCAAGCAAGAACAGAGATAACCCGAACAACAGATTCTGGGAAGGGCTACAGAGATGATGTTGTAATGCACCCTCAAAGCGATCAGCATGTTGGAAAGCCACCACCATCACCAAATGCCATTAATGTCAATGGTCGCAACAAGCCATATGGGTATCAAGTGACAGAGTTTCTCTTTCCTCTTTCAGTGTGTCAGTCAGTATTAGGCGGTCAAAATGGAAGCAATGCCTGTACCTTGATAGCAATATTCTTTGGAAATTGCTTCATTAGATTGAATTTACAGAAAATTGATGGCCTAATGTTACCACCTCAGTGGATCTCTGCAATTGCAAATTCCATTGCTGATGGGAATATATTGCATCACAGTGCATTTGAGGGACAACCTGTCAACCTAGATGTGCAAGATGCATTTGATAATTTTGCTGATGAGCTACAGGTCATGTCATATGACGAGAACATTTGCAACTGCTCTAACAATGACATGGCCCCACTCATTGGCTTAATCTCTGAGAAAGCATCAAGGTGTGAACGAAAAGCAGGGGTCATCATTGTTGGTGGACTAACTGTAGCAATACTGTGTTTTGGTACTGGAGTAGTAGCCATTATGGACTCCCATGTGCATGGCCAAAATGGAGCAGTTCTTTGTATTTCAAATTCATCTACTGAACTCACCAACTGGTACAAGGCTAGTTTTCAGAAATACAACAACAGGGCAATGGGGCCAATGTGTTCAGTGACATGGATGAACTTCGATTTTGAGTGACCCCATTAATAACAGTAAAGTGTGTGGCCCTTCACAGAGACCATGCACAAACCTGGAACCTAATGTTCAGAAAAATGACACATTATTGACAGGTCTGAAAAATGCTGTGTTTTATGACAATGTGTTCCAAATTTACAGTGGAGACACTCACATTGTGAATGGTTATTGCTTTTTTAGACTTGTTTCACTGTGTTTTGAATAGTAAATTTTTGTTGATACTCTACTTCAAGTTGACTATAACAAGCATAGAAAAAAAATGTATGAGCCATTGTTTGAATCCTGTTTGTGATTAGCTACTTTTGAAAAATGATGAAATAAAGCAATGACTGTTCACGGTTAGAGTGTTCACACTGTAATAGCATTTTAACTTTAGCAACGACACCCAAAATGCATAAGATTTGTATGCCTTTTTAATACATACTGGTTGCATTGCATCATTGATGTGTGGGTATTGATGAATTCAGTGGTATAGCTCTGCATTTTATAGGTCATGGTGATATATTTAAGTAATGGGATTTTTATCACAATTTTTTTTGTGTGAACCCGAATTCAGTAAATAGCCAAGTAAGCTACTAGGCTAATTGTATTAGTCATGGTGTATTTGCACCTGTGAAAAAAGTTTAGTCATTAATACACAGTTCAAAGAAACTGAAAGAAAGCAGTGGAATTTGTGTCTTAGTGTGTTCTTGTTTATTCTTTTTCACATATTTAGTGAATAAGTCTATCATTGAAGATATGCACTACATGGATTATATACTATTAATAATATAATTATTCCAAGAACACAATAATGTACAAGGATGCAATAAATATGCAGGGCTTGACAGTACCAGAAAATCCTGACACCACCATTAAATAAAAATTATAACTTTGAAATAATGTTTTCAATATTTTCTCAATAGACCCATGAAGTCTGTCTACCGGTATTTGTTTTCTCAATTCAGACCACCTGACTTTTCTTATTGGTAATGTATTTTTATTTTGTCTGTATCGCAAGAGGAAATGTACAAATTTATAGAACTCGAAAACAATACAAAATGTATTATTATTGAAAGCACTGAATCCTCTGGAGAGCTGTCATGTGGCCTGAAATTGGTCAACAAATAAGCAAATAAAAGGGGTCTACTGACCTGGCTTTCAACAGTGGCAACACAGCCCTGTTATGACCATGACCATGCATTATTTTTTATTTATTTTACAAAAAAATGTACTTGGCAAGACAAGCCAAAACTCAAATGAATGATGTGTAAGATAAAAATGACAGTGTCTTTCTGTTTTGAAGTTCAGAAAACGTGAAATCTGATATCAACATTTAGAGTGATATTGTTAGTGCTGTACTAGCTAATAGAGCAGATTTCGTACAAGTGAGACAAATTATGGCAATGCCTACAGCATGGATAACATATGGCATGCTGTGACAGTGAAATAGCTTCCCAATGTTTTTGTCATTCTTATCCATCTAAATTACATGCCATAGTTTGTCCCACTCATATTAAATCTGTTCTAAAAAGCAATTAGTTATAGCTATTTAAATAAAAAAGAAAGGAATGGAGACACAATTTCTTTTTCATTCAAATGACTGTCTATAAACTATATACCATTGCTTCACATTGTTTAGGTATGAACCCAGGGTTAGGAGCACTTACACAATAAATGAATACTGTCTGGTATGTATACCAGTATATGGTTTTTGTGAAGGAAAAAAAAGTTTCCACAATAACAGATTGGTTGTTTTCAGTAGTCCAAAACCCAAAAAGTTAAAACCCTGACCTGCTACCACTGTACATAATATATTATAATATAAATTATGGGATCATCCTAAGAACGTGCGATTTGATTGGATGCTCAGCGTGCTTGATTTTGTTATAAATGCACGCTCAAGAAAATATCAAGCACGCTGAGATCCAATCAAAACAAAACGTATCGGTGATTGTTTTTCGCGAGTTTGTATAGCTATCGGAGATAATTTCATAGACTGGGAAGAAAACAGGTCCGACTTTGAGTTGTTAAGGTGTGTTGAAGAAGAGGAAAATAAAAGTCGCTTCCCAAAACTAAAAGAAAATGATCGGCGAGAGAATTTAGCATCGGCTTCGTACACTAAATCGACCACAAAATGGGATGCTAAAACGTTTGAAGTTTAGAAAAGCAATGTCCACATTCTAATACAGTGTTACTCATTGACAGTTTGATATAAAAAATGATTGAATTTATGAAAAATGTGGTTTTTCTAACAGCCTGGTGTATTATTAAAACGAGAGGAAAGTGACCAATAACTCGACGATAACTGTAATAAGCCTGCTTTATGCTGAAACCTGAACAGTGAATTGTGAAGAATACAATGGAATTTCTCTGGTTACATGTAGAATTTCGTTTGAGAGGTTCCTGAATGAATAACGGGCGATAAAACGTGCAGAGTACCCAGAACTGGCAGAATTTCAAAACAGTAGATTGGCCATGCCAACGAAGAGAGCCTCAAAAGCTACGCAACACGGCCATCAGAGCAGCAGTTACAACACTGTTCCTTGGGATAAAGAAAATATCTTTCTTCAGACCACAGAATCAGTAATCAGTGTCAACTATGCAGTTGTTGTAGAAAATAGTCGGCAAATCCTCAACTCACGTGTCCAACTCTACTGCCGCTAAGTCGCTAACGCTTTCTCTGTGAATACGTTTCCATCAAGCATTTTCAAGCATTTTCACAATGTGCAGATAAATCTCTCCTGTGCTGACCAGAAATTGTAAAAAGAAAGTACTTTGTTTCCTGCAACAGTTTTGACTAGATGACAATATTACAACCCATTTCATTTGCCGCGGCTCTTGCAATTTCTGTCTTTCACTTTTATCGATTCACACGTTCTATTCTTAGCAGATTACTTCATCCAATAAGAAACGAGCTTTCAGATCGTCAATGTCAAGCTGTCACAATTGAACCAATCAGCGACGAAAAAAGTTGTAAACAAGTCAAGTACATTAAAATGGGGTTTTCGCTGTCGTCAGTTTGCTTTTAGATTTTTACGCGGGTTCTAAACTAGATAGCTTTATTTCCTTCGTCTACATTGAAGTTTATATTATAAAACAAATAAAAGATGGTTCTCCTTGTTATATAACAAAATAATACACTTTCGAGGTCTTGAAAAGCTGCTAAATGCACTCGCGTTCCGCTCGTGCATCCGCAGTTTTTCAAGACCTCGAGCGTGCATTATTTTGTTATATAACAAGGAGAACCATCTTTTATTTGTTAAATACATCATAAACACACATTTGTAAGTGCCCCCCGGTATGAAGCTTGCCTGGCATCAGGTTGTCTCAACATAAAAATTAAGTGCCAATCCTAAACCCATCATTAATTGTGTCGCTGTGTAGATAAGGCAAACCCTTTTAGTTTATCACGAAGGTTGCTGTCTGCATCACATACCTTATTTTTCTTTTCTAAGTCTTTCTCCCTCATACTTAGCATGAACACCTTGACTCTGGTTCTACATAACTTTACAACAAGCTCCTTGAAAACACCCTTCACAACCTCTTTTTCACTGTCCACAATTCCAATGGCTGTTAGTGCAGCACAGAACGAGTCATAAAGGTCTGTGTTTCGGTACACACTATTAAAAACAGTATCCAAAAATGAATGAGGTCTCTTTCTCAGTGTTGCCTCCGAAGCAAACTGCCGAGTAGAGTTGTCCACTTGCTTTACAAATTCTAGGAGCTCATCTTTTATAAAGTACAGTCCTCCTTCGTTAAGATGAACAGTTAGTTCCCTAGGTAGAGTACTTGTCTCTTGTCTCTTGATATTCGAGAGTAAGGAAAGTTCTTTCTTTAGCCTCTCTTTTGTAGAATCCGTAACCTTCATGCTTCCCTTCTTTCCTTCTATCGTATTTTTTCTCACCTTTGTCATTCTGTAAAGGGCAGCTCCCCCAAACCTATGCAAAATGACTTTATCCTCCTCTACCATAACGCTTTCTGGATCAACTTGGCTACTGGACGACTTCTCATATCCATGTTTATGCGCGAAGTCATACACAGCTTCATGCAGACATGACAAAACGGCAAGTTGGTCGCCACGAGTTACAATGTGTCCATAATATTGACAAACCTGAAGCCACGCGGAATTTTTAAGAAAGCGTCTCACAAAAACTAAACTTATCAACAGTCGAATCTGGTGGCCGGTACCAGGTCACAATGAGAAAAGGCTTGGATCGTGGTTTTCGAATTTCGATACATAGATTTTCAAGCTGGTCAATACATAGGTCGAGGCGTGGTGAATAATTTATACTAAATCGAATATAGAAACAAACACCCCCACCAAATATACCATTAATACTTCGGTCGCGACGGACAATTTCGTATCCGGGAATATGCACTTCGCTATCGTTAATAGTAGAATCAAGCCTTGTCTCATTGATTGCTAGGACATCAATGGGGTTGTCGGCAAGCAAAACTCTAAGTTGGTCAATATCACAGGGCGAAATAAAAACTTTAACTCGTATTAAAGGGATGTTAAAGAAAACTTAATGGAACATTTACATTCCTTTACTTCAAAGTATTAAAGGTGTTAGAGGGAAGTTTAAACACCTTTACCACACCCTTATTAAAGACTAGTAGTGGAGGCTTTAACGGGATTGGGTAAAGGCAAGTTAAGGTGATTAAAGATACCTTTCCACTTGATTGGGTAAAGGCAATTTAAGGCGATTAAAGATACCTTTCCACTTGATTGGGTAAAGGTAAGTTAAGGTGATTAAAGATGCCTTTCCACTTGATTGGATAAAGGCAATTTAAGGTGATTAAAGATACCTTTCCACTTGATTGGGTAAAGGCAATTTAAGGTGATTAAAGATACCTTTCCACTCGATTGGGTAAAGGCAAGTTAAGGTGATTAAAGATACCTTTCCACTTGATTGGGTAAAGGCAAGTTAAGGTGATTAAAGATACCTTGCCACTCGATTGGGTAAAGGCAAGTTAAGGTGATTAAAGATACCTTTCCATTTGATTGGATAAAGGTAAGTTAAGGTGATTAAAGATGCCTTTCCACTTGATTGGATAAAGGCAATTTAAGGTGGTTAAAGTTACCTTTCCACTTGATTGTGTATACATACATTTACACCACTTTAGTATCTTGTTAAAGGGACCTATAAAGGTTAATCTAAAGAGTAAAGGGATATAAAAATTGATCCAGGCTTTTTTTGAGTTTCCAAATTTTTTGTCATTCATGATGGATTGTTCAAATGACATATATGATACAGACATTGATAGAATTATAGGAAAAAAAAGACATTCAAGTTAATATTGAAAAATGTATTTATTTTTACTCTCATTGTTTAAATAACAATATTTGTAAAACATTTAAAACACAAGATACCAGTAACTGATCTTTAATCATAGTAAATAACCATAACATATCTGAATCCTTTGACTGTACACTTACAAAATCCTCTTCCTCAGTAACCTTTCATATATATAGCCTATATACATTTACATTATTATAAATTAAATAGCACTTTGTATAAAAATTATCAGCCAATATTCAGTTTTAGCTGATTCATACTAGATCCTACTGCTGCATTAGCATAATGGCGACAGTAGGATTGCTCCCCCAAAGCTCCAACTAAAACTTTATATTCCTGCCACAGAGCAGCAACCAACCTGAGTGTCATTTATTTGTACAAAACCATTTAGTGCACGTTCTGGGCGATTACCTTCTACGGAATAACTTGGCTGTCATCCAATCTATTGCTGACTATCTCATTATCTACTCAACAAACGTAATATGTTGCTAACAAAGTCTCATTATTGTGTCATTTCTATTTATAGCTAACAGGTTTTGTAAAATCACTAAAAGGTCAAACAAATTGATTGCTGGTGGTATTATTTACTCTTATATGTGTATTTAAAGCTAATAAAAATATTAAGTTGTACTTGAGTAAAAACCTCAAAATAGAAAAAAAATGCATTACACCAAACAGTGAATAATGATTTAGAGAAAAACCCAAAACTTGCCAGTAGAGATAAATGACCTTTCATAAACATCAATGTTATATTTGAAGCTTATATCAGTGATTTTAACAAATTTTCAGTCATGAGGAGAATGTAATGACAGTTATAAATTCCCTGTTTAATGTCATTATACATGTATGCATTAACATATTCAAAATATAAACTATTATAACTACATGTAAGATGCAACACTCAAATTAAGAAATACTTTACTATTTACTTGATATAGAAATGATTTTAATGATAAAAAAATGGGCTCGTATGCACTTTAAGTAAATTTTCAAACAAAATGCTGAGTACACTATGCATTACAAGTCCAATCTGGGCAGCCATTAGGTTTAGGTCTAAATGATGGAGGGCCCTGTTTCCGTTTAACTATCCTCCGTCTTACTAAATGGGGCAAAGAGTTTACATGATTAGCATCAAGAGCTTTCTTTCTTTTTTTCAATTCCGAGCTCTCCCATGCTAGAGGCCTCACTACATATGCAGTAGTGCTTTCTGAGGCCTCATCCTCTGCCTCACTCTCTTCACTGGACATGAAGTCCACTGTCAGGACATCTGCCACCTTGGCTGTTCTGGAGGTTCCCCAGCCCTTGGTAGTTAAGCTTTTGAGGCGTCGTCCTAGTTTCTGCAAAGAAAAAATGGTTCCATTTATATAAGGGCCAGTATTTCACTACTTAAGCCTATATGTCACCCAATCCTTGGGTTGTATTAAAGTGTATATATAATTATAAGCCCTACAAACAGCCATTTCAAAACCAGTCGGTTGGCAGCTCATTGGGCTCCCTACTCCTAGCCTGTCATGCTGAGAAATCAAATCTTTCTACAAAAAGGTTTGGAATAACAACTACTTTGGCGTACTCCTAAGACGTATTCACCTTCTTCTCCAAAATATATTTTGAAGGTTGCACAATGTTATTGATTCGAAATCTCTGAATTGAATATATATGGAAGGGCAAATTTTCACCCCGTAATCACACCTTAATTTGCACATCCACCATGCCCTTTCAAGTTCACCAGACACTGGGAGAATGGGTCCATTCCAGGTTTTACATCACAAAGTACAGGGAATTTGCTTTTGTTTTGAGCCAAAATCTTTGGAAGATTTTAGCTCAAACCAAAGCAAAATGTTGTCAAATTCCCAATAATTTGCGACACAGAACCAGGATCAATCCATTCTCCCAGTGGCTGGGCATGGTGGATGTGCAAATTTTAAGGCGTGATTACGGGGCGAATTAGCCTGAATTTCAGACAGAGTAAACAAAAAAAGAGCGAGCTAGAAAACATACTAAAACAGGCCCAAGAGCACTAAGATTGAAATATGATACTTAAAGACACTTGCTAACACAAGACAAGTTCTTCAAGTTCAATATTTTGTTTTCATTTTTTTCTAGGAAACAATATCTCATATGGTAAAAGTGTAATCACACAGTGCAGCTTGGGGTGCCTGTGGTTTGACAGGTTTTTAAATATATTTCTTAATTTCAAATTAGGAATGACAATTTACACATAATAAAAAGTTAATCACGTGGCTGCTTGGGGATGCAAAATGTACCTTGTTTGATTTGGCACACTGACAGTAATTCCCTGGTCTTCAATGTTTATAAAACATCTGCACTCATTCCAAAGCCAGATTTGCATATAGCTTTTAACTGACCCCATAATGGGGCAATAGTCCAGTTTCGTATTCAAAAATTACCGCTGAATGGAATTATTACAGATGCTGTATGCAGGATTAGCCTCATTCTGAAGTGAAACATTCATAAATACAAGCGAGAAGATGGGCTATTCACAACACTGTGCATTGTTGTAGTTTCACATTTCGCACCTTCTCGCCGGTATTTGAGCATGTTTAACTCCAGAATGAGGCTAACCCTGCATAACATACGTCTGTAGTCATTGCATTCAGCAGTAATTTTTGAATACGAAACTAGACTATCTTTTTTTTGGGGGGGGGGGGATAGGGGTAGACAGATTCTGCTCAAAAATTGTTGAAAAGTTGCTCAAAAATATCCCCAAAAGTTGCTCAAAAGTTGCTCAAAATCGAAAAAGTTGCTCTCAAAATTTCAAAAGTTGCTCGCCCAAATTTACTCTTTTCACATATTTTCGTACTTGTTGTTTTGCGTCTATGATTTTTGAATTGTGCCACGATGTGACAATTAGCCCATACGTACTATAGGAAAATGAAATCGATGGAACAAAGGACATAGGCTGCTACTATTTGCTAGAAAAGTTAAATAATACATGCATATATAGTTCACCCTGGTTTATTTCTTCTCTTCCGTTGTTACAAAGCACAGTGTAAAAAACGTATACACTCTTGTTTCACATATAGAAATGAAGCAATCCTGCTCTCTGTTTCTATAGTTTCCACATAACAGTAACTAACCAGGGAGGGAATAACACTCTTGAACAAAAAAACGTTTCACGTCAGTTTCAGTTTCAATGAGACTACGCTCCTAGTGCCTTCTTTGAGCATTGTTGTATCTTATCATAACAGAAGCTTCCACGTAGTCTTCCAGAGCTCCATCCTGTTGTGCTGAGAGGGTGCTAAGAAGACTAAACACCTTCTCGGCCGCGGCAGAACTGGGCTGGATCAAAAGCAGCTTCTTGACAAATGAAGCCCAGTAGGGAAGCGTGTCTTGGTGTGCCGCCCACCATGAAACCTTCTGATCCTCAGTCGTGCATACAACGCCATCAGCGGCAGCAAGATAATCAGGCAGCTCTGTTGCTAAGTTAGCAATGATGACGTCATTCATGAAGGGGAAATTCTTCAATTCTTGAAGAGATGCAGCTGTTGGCTGCAGTCCTTGGACTTGGACTGGGCAGCAGAGACGCGCTGCCTTGAATGCTTGCACTACAGTGCGGAACGGAACACTGAACTTCTCTTGATAAAAGTTCAATCCCGGTTGGATGCAGGCTTTAGCTTGGGCAATCAGTCGAGCTTGGAGTTGAAGAGTACCGTTTGCAATTTCTCTTGCAATTGCCTGGGTAATAGGATAGTGCCCTACTCCAACAGCATTAGTGACAGCTGACAGGCGCTCATAACACGAGAATATGAGGGTCCGTCGCCTTCAAGATAGTAAATGGCATTAATGAAATGCACACCAACATCAACTATAGCACCAAGTTCCAAGCGAAGATCTTGAAGGTCTTGGGGATCATCAACGATATCCAACAGGTGCTGACGTATAAGAGGCGAGAGCCTGTCATTCTCACGCAGGAAGGGCAGAACATCACCAAAGTAGTCTGACACTTGTTTAAGGACCTCCCATTTACTCCACCAGCGTGTAACACTGTGTGAGCGCATTGACTGACCAGTTTTCTCCCTCCAGAGTAGCTTTGCATTAAAGCTATGGGCAAATAAATTTACCCAGTGGCGGAAGAATACATCCAGAACTCTAAACTCAAAATGAGATCCCACATTATTAATTGTATGCGAGAAACATACAACATCCATAATGCTTGGATAAAAGAACAGTAGTTGCCGTATAGCAGCCCCGTTAACTGTAGCACCATCTCGCATCCCAGCAAGCAGCATGCTTGGCCCAAAGTTGTAATTCACGGCAATGCAAGACATAAGCCTTTGAGCAAGTTCCTGCCCCTTAAGTGACTTGGCCAGGACCTCCAAGCATACAAGGCGTTGGGTGGGCTTGAAGTCTTCCTGGACAAAACGTACTACGATTGCCAGTGCCTCCAGAGTAGTCCCATCAAATATGATGGATACCTCTTTCACATTTTTTAGCTCATCCTTTATTTTCTCTTTTTCTTTTTCCAGTACAGATGGGATCAGGTCTTTCATGTGAGTGCTCGCGGTAAGCCTGTGAGCGTACTTCTCAAAAAGTGGGCGTAGGGCATCTATCTTGGAAATTGGTATTACGGCAAGCAACAGTGTCTCAACTACTTGAAAGCGAAAGAGTCGCATGTCTGCCGGCAAAGTAGAACCACTTACATTGTTGCGGTTGGCTTGTCTTTGCAAGCATTCGAGAATGGTTTGACTCTCCTTCTTGCCTTTTTCGATACTCTCGATCCCACTTTGGTGCTTTTTAGACGCCACATGTTTATGGACAGTGCTTTTCTTTACAGCAACGATTTCGTGGCACGCATTGCACCAGAGCTGGCCTTTAACACAGACGAAATGCTGGCCAGGATATTCTTTTATTCGGTCGTAAACCGAATGCTTGCTCATTGGATTTTGCGTCCGACTAGACGTGTATTTGCCCGTGTTTTCGGCTACTTTTCGCTTTCGAGAGATGGAGGCCCTGTCAGAAAGCACCGTGGCGTCCGCCATTTTGGTTTGTGTACAGGAAACTGTACCATATTTGGAATATGTAATATTACCACAGGATAACCACCCCTATTTGGATTGCACATCCATATTTGGAACCTAACACCACAGCATACCCAACATGCATTTCAAAATACTTTTGAATTTGATTAATAGACTTTAAAACAGTGAAAATATGTTGAAAATATACTAATTTTCAGAAAAGTTGATCGGAAGTTGCTCACTATAAGAAAAGTTGCTCCAAAGCGAAAATGTTGCTCGAAATCGTGAAAGTTGCCGAGCAGAATCTGTCTAGGCCTAGGGGGGGGGGGGGACATGTGCACAGGTTTGGAATCCACCATTGGGCTTTGGAACGAGTGCGAGATTGTCGAGATTGTCGAAACCATTCCGAAACGTTTGGGAACGGAAAGAATATCGGATTATTTTACGAATGGCGGGCCATAGTATACCCCTTCCAAACTGAAGACCCTTGTAGCCCACCAAGAATACATAAAGAAACAAAGAAGATTCATGCACATCAAGCTGTTGTGAATGGTAATTCTGAATATGGAATAAAATGCCACTCATGGTTTTGTTATCTTCCTTCATATGATCTGATAAAAGGTACAACTATACACTATATGCATTGTGTATTAATAGGTGTCGCAGATACTCTTCTGGGAAATGACGATTGCTACTGTGGTCCCTTTGTGTCATTTACTGACAAGCGGTTAATAAATATTCATCCACGTGTTAATATTTCAAGAACACCACGTGGTTTGAAACATAAGAATCATTCGAAGGCATCAAAATTGCGATCATGGCTATGCTTCTATTCTGTACGGTGGCCCACAAGGGCAAAACACAACTCAATTTATGATCAAAAACAAAACAAAATCTCATGAAACACAACAAGATTTCGTAGAACACAACAAAATTTCGTAGAACACAACAAAAATTAATAAGATAAAATTATTGTTTTAAGAACAAAACAATATTTCACAGAACACAACAGGCAACCAGAACACAAATAAAAATTCGGAAACACAACAAAATTTCGAGGGACTGGTATCTAGCGCAACGCCACAAACTGACTGGAGACTGAGCTCCAGAAGGGCTCACGTGGTCAACACGTGGTCTAATTATTCCTTCTCCCTGTTATCCGCCATGTTTTGTCAAGCATGCGGTGGATGGCTACGAAAAGACTTCAAATTTTGTCCTAAATGCGGCAATACCCCTTCTAGCACACCAAAAAATAACTCTTCTAGAAGTCCATCGGTAAACTTTGAGGAGTACAAAGCCAAAAAGTCAGAAGAAAGACGGCAATTCTTCAGCAAGAAACACTCGAAAAAAAGTAAGATGGACGAGTCTCAATCTGTTGTAACGATTACTATAGGTATTGGTGCTTATAGTCATGGAATTATGAAACCCGTTAGAGGAAAGTCCTTACCACTGAAAGTTCAAAAAAGTGCCTCGGCGAAAACTGTTTTGGAGGAAGCATTAAAGAAACGAGCTGCGTACGATCGGTCCTTCAGAAGTGAGCGTTCGTATAATCTGTGTTATCCAGACGGTAGCACAGTGCTAAATCTGCCTGGAAGTGAGGAGCCCTTTATCTTAGAAAAATACAGGGAAGACTTGGGCAGAACATACAATTGCCATGAAGGTTCTGATTCCCAAGGACACAAGGACAGTAACCCCGACAGTGACCCTGACTCCGACGAATGGGCAAAAGATATTGATCTAAGCAGCAGCATTCAGCATCTTGCCTCAGTATCAACTTCTGGATTCCAGGATCAAGGTAAACAATAACCCTTTTTAAGTTGCAAACAATTGTCTTAGTACAGTAAATTATAGTAAATAAAGTGTCTATTAGATGCAAAAAACTAAAAAACTAAAAACTTATCTCTTTTACACGTGCTTTTTATTATTATAGAAACAAAAGAAAACAAAAGATATTTTGGTATACAGTGTGTATTAATAATCGTAATTGAACTGAGTGGAGTGCAATTTGGTCTGAAAGGGTATTAGTTTATGGATATTCTAAGCTAGGATTACTTTCTGTCTGTCGGTATATGTACGTATGTATGTATGTACGTATGTACCATCATCATCCTCATTATTATAATATTATTATTATATTCACACTTTTTGATCTCAAAAACAAAAAGAACTGACATCCTGTAAGGCCTACAGGTGACCTAAATAAGTAGAAACACACTGTTAGGGTATCAGCCAGATGTTTTTGGTCTATTGTCTATTACAGTTCCCAATAAATTAATGGACAAATATGGAAGAGGGGTGATGTTTACAGAAACATGTCCAATGTGTGGATTTGAAGAAGAGCTTTTCTCTTCTGGAGTACACAACTCTGAAAGTGGTTGTATACGCATGTATGCAAAAGATGATGAATTCGAGTGTCCACGCTGCAAGCAGCATGACACAGAACAGCAAGCAGGTATACATTCATTAAGTTTTATATGTAGAAAAGAGATTTTGCCATTTGATAATACAATCATTGTAATACCTGACTATCTTTTTTGTTTTCTTTCAACAAGTAAGAGTATGCAGGGCCCATTGAAAAACTCCTTGGAGACATGAGCTCCCTGTTTAAATATCATAACAAATAAAAATAAATAATAGTACAGTAATAAGCAATTATTGGACGAGGTTGAGCAAAATATCTTGATTTGTTAGTGGAGAGCTATCAGTTATTTGCCGATGCCGTCCGCCGCAGAGGCAAATAACTGATAGCGAGACACTGACAAATCAAGATATTTTGTGATAACCGAGTCAATAATTGTTTTATCATTCGACTCATTTCTATCAATAAGGAATTTACTGAATAGAAACATCAAGAAAACAGCTCGGGAGTTTACACTGTGAATGATCAATAGTGCGCATGCTCAAACCATTATTTGCAGCAAACATTGAGTAATCTTTACTGCGCATGCTCAGACCGTTATTTGTAGGCAGTTATTTGCAGGTATTTCAGCCAATCACAACTGCAGATAGAAATGAGTCGAATGATAATAATAATTAACTGTAAAATAAAATAAAAACTATTTACATCTCACTAGGTAACCACTACAATCATCAACTTGCCCCTTGTACTTCTACTCACGCTACAGCTACCATCAATGGTACGTCTGGTGGACTTCAGACAAGTGATCAAGGTCAGATGTAATAATTAATATTCAGTATTGAAGGATTTGTCTTCATTGAGTAATATTGCTTCCAATATTATACATTCAAATTCAAGAGGCCTTGCACATGCTAGATGATTTGCTAACTCTCATAATATTAAAAAAGCATTGCCTTCATGCATTTATCATTGCGTACCAGGTGTTATCTCTGTTGAAAGTCAAGGACCTTCACAAATCCAAAATGAGGGTGATGCAGTTGGTAGTACAAGTCAGTTTGTCCCACCTGTCCAGACTGATTCAGATGCTGAGAATAACAATCCAAGGACTGATCAGGGTCATTGGAAGATAATTGGAAGATTCAACCATTCAGTGATATTCATGTTGAATAAATCAAATTTTGATGTGTATCCACAATGTTTAGTTTCAAGATACTTGTTTAATTTCAAAAAGATTCCAATCTTTCTGATTATTTGACCATATTTGCTTAATATTTGACTTCTTTGACACTGAATTTATACAGTTCATACTTTGTCATTTTATTACTGAATTATTTTTTATTGCAATGTTTGTACATTGTAGCTATTACAGCTGACATAATCTTACAGAGAAATTTATGTTCCCATAAAATGATAATGAAACACTTGTTGCTAAAATGATTTTGTTTGTGTTTTGCATTTATAAACTTTGCCAGAACAAGAAATGGTTGTGCACAGAACCAATGTACTTAAAGATGTGATTGAAGTATTCCAATCACCTGACATTCTTAACTGCAATTTGAATGTAGTAATGATTGATGAAAGGGGTGACCTGGAAGTTGGAAAAGGTTCAGGGGTATTGCGTGAGGTAGTTAGTTTGTTTTGGAACAATTTGTTTACTTCCTTGAGTGTAGGAGCATCTGAAAAAGTGCCATCATTGAGGCATGACTATCAAAAACCTGAGTGGGAGGCGATAGGAAGGGTATTAGTTTATGGATATTCTAAGCTAGGATACTTTCCTGTCACACTATCTGGTGTATTTATTGCATGCTGTATCTTTGGTGAGGAAACCATCACTGATGACTTTCTTTGCGAGGGATTTGACTTGTATGTAGGAGCAGACGAGGCTGACGTCCTTAAAAAATGCAGGGAGGGCGGATTTGATCCAACTGATGAAGATCTTCTTGATTTACTTAGTAGCTACAAATGTTGCAAACTTCCAAGTAAAGATAATATTCTTATTCTTATAAAGCAGCTAGCACACCAAGAATTAGTTCAAAGGCCAAAGTACATTTCCAATTGTTGGAAGACAATTATTGGTAGACTTCAGAGGTATCCAGAGTTCAGTTCAGTTGAATCCATGATTACCCTTTACGAGACCAAGAAGGCTACACCGAAGAAAGTGATTAAATTGTTAATTGCCACGCCAGTGAATGATTCTGAGCGCAATTGTTTTGAACATTTGAAGCGTTATGTAAAATCCCTAAATCACTCCAATCTAACAAAGTTCCTTCAGTTCACTACTGGAAGTGATTTAATGTCGGTGAGGTCAATACAAGTAACTTTCAATACCCTTGATGGTACAGCCCGTAGGCCTGTCGCCCGCACATGTGGACCTATGCTGGAAATATCCACAACCTACCAATCCTATAATGAGCTTGTAGAGGAGTTCACAAACGTGATCCTCAACAGAGAGGCATGGTCATTTACAATAGTTTAAAAGCAATGCTTTTGATTTACTTTGTTTTCATCCTTACATGTACAATTATGTTACTAGTTTAGTTAATTTTTTTAATACGACTCTGTAGTCATAGGCAAACGTGACAATTCTTGACAGATTAATGTTGGAAGTGACCACACAAACAATGGTTGTTAATGTTATGGTTTATATTAATTACAGCTATATTATTGGTTGCAGTTATTGTCTGTTATCTAATGATCAGCACAGTTTATTGACATTATAGATCTACAAACCTTGAGTATGCAGTGAGAGAACATAATGTTAAAGTTTGTAATGAGAAAAATTATGAATGTTCTCATAAATTTTAAATTGAAAGCACCTTGATTATTTTTACTTTATGAGAAGACATTATTTGAAATATTTTAATTAATAAAGTGATGAGACCTATCTCGTCTAGTTGTCACATAATTGTCTTTGATCTTATTTTTCTCGATATGTGCTTGCATAAAGTGGTTGTAGAATTTAAATCAATTATCTGTACCAGCAATCTCCAGCAGTGTTTCATAAAGGTCAAGTCCCTCTTCACAGGTACTTGGCATTTTCAACTGCATATTCTGTTGAACATATTCAAAGTACTCTTGCTGTATGGTTTTGTCCTCCTCATATGTTAAGTTTTCTCTTAGAGATTGTGTTTCATCAGCTGATACCATAAAAAGTAGATCTTCTTCGCCACCATGAAGCTCGGGAAGGAAGTAGAGCTCATCAGGTCTCCCACTTACTGTGCCATGCCTAGAGTGCCTTATCAGATGCGTATTCCAGTGTTCCTTGACCTCATTTAGATCATCTTGAAGTAACTGAGCAAAACAGAACCAAAGGCACTCCGTTTGTAGTTCATTACCAGGATTAAAAATGTCCTGTTGCATGAGGTTCTTGAAAAAGTCAATCCACCAACTTGACCTGAATGAATGAATGAATGAATGAATGAATGAATGAATGAATGAATGAATGAATGAATGAATGAATGGGCTTTATTTCAAGAGGATAACACTTGACAGTTAACTAAAGTTTTATTTATAATAGTTACTGATAATTTCATGGCCCTCAACAATAAATATATATATAAGATTCTAAAATATAAATAAATAAAATATAAAAAATAACCTGTTTTTCCTCAAATATGCCCACCATCCCTCAATGCGTTGATTGGCTGGCGAGAATCCATACTTATGAGCATCAACATCATCTCTTAGTGTACACTGCATTGCTGCCATGGCACCGTTTTCTGTTCCGCAGTCTGTTCTCAACTTCACTGGGCATCCCCCCACATTTGAGACGCAGTTCAAATAAAAGCTGGCAATAATGTCTGGGTGATTGTTTGATCTCGTAACAGTAAGCCACATGATTCTTCTACTCCACCCATCAATGCAGCCATGGATTGGAAACCCATAGGGTTTGAGTTTATCGTATCCGTCCACGTGCCATACATAGTTCGGCCCAGGAGAGAAATATCTTCGCCTTTGTAATCGACGTGACTTCCTCTCGTGACAGCCTTCTGGATCGAGTTCTCTCATTAGGTCTGCTACAACTTGTCTAGGTACTTGAACGTTCTGTAAACGCAGCGTATGCCACATGCTCCTATATCCACCACTGCAGCCCGGTCCATTGAGTATGTTCAGGATCCGCTCACGTACATCGTTCATATCGTATGATGGCATTCTTCTCCTTAGATTGTATTCCCGAAGTCTGTGTTTCAGGGTTCTTACACTCATCGTTATTTGATGAAACTTGGCTAAAAACCTCACAATAGCTTCGTATTCGTATCCCTTTGAAAAGTAGTGCGAAATGATACTTTCTTCATCATCCATTGCCTCCATTCTGGACGCCATGTTTTCCTCAAGATGGAGGATTCTGGAGCTCAGTCTCCAGTCAGTTTGTGGCGTTGCGCTAGATACCAGTCCCTCGAAATTTTGTTGTGTTTCCGAATTTTTATTTGTGTTCTGGTTGACTGTTCTGTTCTGGTTGACTGTTCTGTTCTGTGAAATATTGTTTTGTTCTTAAAACAATAATTTTATCATATTAATTTTTGTTGTGTTCTACGAAATCTTGTTGTGTTTCATGAGATTTTGTTTTGTTTTTGATCATAAATTGAATTGTGTTTTGCCCTTGTGGGCCACCGTAATTCTGTCCCCGTTTTGCATGGCTTTCTTGCAGAAGAGTATTTTCAGCATTACCTATTAGTTGTCGAAGAAAGTTGTTACCTTTTACTACAGGATTCATTATCAACCAATGACCTGTTCAAGAGTGAAAGACTGCTTTGAATTTTTGTTTAATGTTTGGCCGGCTATATCGTCCAAGCTATGAGGTGAGCAATGTTTATTCCCTTCTTCACTTGCAAGAGGTAGTGAAAGATCTTGGCCCACTGTACTGCTATTCCTTATTTGGTTTTGAAGGTTTAAATGGCGATTTACTAAAGTTAATACATGGTACACAGCAGGCTCAAATGCAAATTGTAAATGCAGTATCTGTCTTGCAAAAACTTCCAGAAATGGCAAATCATTACCTTAGAGAAGGAACATTACAGAAAAAGATGATAACCTCAAAAGGACCACTCTCATCTTTACGGTTCTTGTTACCGGATTGGCATACTTTGCAAAAAGTTGCTAACTAGAACACAAGACAATGCACTGCAACACACTGCAATACACTTGTTGGTAATGTTGATATATTTAGCCTTCTCCTCAAAGGCAACATGCTGGGTCAGACACCCCCTCCCTGTTATCATCGTAGGTGCGCAGAGAATTATGGGTATTGTCAATTTCCAAGATGGCGGCTGAACACAGATTTGAGGAGAAGATTAGAAGAAGCCTATTTCTTTGTAAATTTATAGATGTTTTGGGCAGGGTAGAGGATGGAGATCAGCAAAGGAGAGCCTATTTAGGGATTTAGATGGTGTCGTGGGCAATGCCTGTGCTAAGCATGGTAAACTGCATAGCGATTGCCAAGTTGTAATGGATATTTGGCCGATGGCTGAGCGTACCCTCTACAGAATTCACCAAGCTATAATTCGCCGTCTTCGCCGAACTCCGAGTTCAGTAACGCCATGGTTTTGTTCCTTCACCCGTGAAGTTGGCCTGAATGTTTTTAACGTAATTCTTAAAGGTCTTATTCAGCACAATTCATACGGTCATACCTGCACGGAAACTCCGTCCAGCAGTTGTTCGTGTTACAATAACTGAAATCAGAAAAGCACGGTATATTTTAACCGAATGAATGATTATAGTATTCACGTTCCCCGAAACGAAATACTTGTCAAGACATTCTCAGACAACTCTTGAGCGGAAGTAGTGTTATCTGTTGAGAACAGCATGGTTCTCAAGTACAGCAAGAACAGTGAGACACTCACTGTATCCCTCCATTATGGATTATGGAATTGCTATGGGATTGCTCAGCATTGAACTCTCAAAATGAACTGATGTGTCATTTTATTTCAATTTATTTTGTCGATACAACATCTTGTAGCTAGTCCTACATATTTCTGTATTCTAGTACTTGATGTGCTTTAAGTACTGGCATACATATTTGTTTTTCATTTAACCCAATAATTTAATATAGATCGATTTCACGTGACGTCACACGTTATCGCGGCGGCCATATTGGTGTACCTCTCGCGTTACATAATCACATGTAAATCTATGCAAACTAACTTGGAAACTACAATTGTAGCCAATATTTCTATGAATTTTAGCAAAACTACACCGACTTCAAGCGATCCAAATGGATCCTCGGATCCACTAGATGCAGTACCAGTGTCTGAGTGTACGCGAAAAAGCTCGATCCAGCTGTGAAAAGGCGATATTTAGAGAAGATTGCGTGCATCGGAATTGACCCGGCCTTGATACCAGAAAAGGTCTTGGACCCGGACTGTCTCCCGCCCGTTGAATCCACGGATATTTTATCCTATTTAGTGCTTGAGATCTAGCTATTATACAAAGGAACAGTTCAAGAATTTTCGAAGTCTAGAGGCGTTTAACCAGTTGGTTAGCGGCTTCGTCACAAGCGTACAAGGTCGTAAAATCTCAGACAAGTTTGTTGTGTTAGCCAAAGTTAGACACTCACAGCGAATGAACGATGCTTTGATTTCTATTTGGATAATCACTGAAGACAATGGTGTGATTATTGGCGCTCATTGTTTGGGCTGTAAAGCAGGGCTGGGTGAATCCTGTTCACATGTTGCTTGTGTGTTGTATTACTTGGAATCATGGACTAAAATCAATGGAAAACTTGCCTGTACTCAAGTGCAATGTCAATGGATTCTTCCATCATTTGTTAAAGAAGTCGAGTATGCGCGTGTACGAGATATCAATTTTAAATCGGCTAAGAAATTCAAGTCTGAATTGGACGATACTATTCTCGGTTTGCATGTGACGTCACGTCCGGAGTTCACATTTACTGTCCGCCATCTTTGTGTACAGGAAGCTCATTATCATATGTCAAATCACCCACGTGTGTTAGTATTTTGGTTTCAATAGTGCTATGTCAAGCGTTTTTATGAGTGATTCTGGCGAAAAAAAAGATGAAACAAAACCAAAAGTTCTTGATAAACCATCGATCGTCTTATCTGAGTACGGAGAACGTCTGGAAAACCACGTAAAATGCAGATATCTTGATAAAATAGCGGTGATAGGGGTTGAACCTGCATCGTTCTTCAACTCACAGTTAGATCCAGAATGTCTTCCACCAGTCGAAGCTGGAGATCTCGTTTCATATCTTGTTTTAGAAACGAGCTTTTACACTCTGCAGCAGTTCAAATGTTTTAAAAGTTTAGAGGCATACAATCAAATGGTATCGGGATATATTACAAGCGTTCAAGGCAAAGTTGTCTCGGACAAGTTCGTAGTGATCGGCAAGGTTAGACATTCTCAAAGAATGAACGAAGCTCCTCTCTCTGTTTGGCTTATTTCAAGTAAAGAAGGAACAATTATCTCTGCACATTGCCTTGGCTATAAAGCAGGGCTAGCTGAATCATGTTCCCATATCGCAAGCGTATTATTCTACATCGAAGCTTGGACACGGATAAATGGAAAATTGGCTTGTACTCAAGTTAAATGTACTTGGTTGCTACCAACCTACGTTAAAGAAGTCACCTATGCAGAGGTAAAGGACATAAACTTTAGATCTGCAAGAAGGTTGAAAGCTGAGCTTCATAAAAAAATTGATGAAGGAAAGGTAAACGTTGTAGATGACAGTGCTAGCAGCAATACTTCGAAGTATTTGCAATGTACACCCACTGACAAGGAAATGGATGATCTCTTTCTTAAGTTAAATGATTGTAAAAGAAAGCCTGCAATTCTTAGTCTGGTTCCGCCGTATGCTGATAGTTTTGTATTGAAAAGTCGCCGAATTCCTGCAATGACTGATTTATTTGATACAGAAAACCTGAAGTTAAACTATATTGATGTGTTAACGAAATGCTCAGAAATTGACATAATTTTATCTGATTCTGAGCTAAATATAACTGAGCAAGACACTCGAGACCAGGCACAAACATCTGCTTTTTTTACTCATAGGAGCTGGCCGGATTGGAGCTTCGCAAAGTCATTCTGCGGTCCACACAAATCCTGCCCAACCATCCATATCTCTAGTGAAATCTATTTGTTACCCTCAACTATTTAAAGTGACAACCAAGGCCACAGTGTATGGGTGCAAAAATGATGCTTACACCACTATAATGTATGCAAAGCACAAAGATTTCAAGGTCACCAAATGTGGAATGTTCATTGACAAGAACAGACCTTGGATGCATGCTACTCCCGACTTTTTGTCTACCTGTGCTTGTTGTGGTGATGCTTGTGGAGAAGTTAAATGTCCGTATGGCTTAAAAGATGGGGACTTTAAAAGCTATGTACAAAAGAAATCATCTTGTTTTGAAATGATTGATGGTAGCTTACAATTAAAGAGGAATCACCCATACTACTATCAAACACAGCAACAGCTCCTAATTACTGGACGACGACATTGTGATTTTATAGTGTGTGCATTCTTAGACACTGGACCCATATTCTTTATGGAGAGAATTATGCCAGATCCAGGCCATTGGGAGGTTGTTGTCCCAAAAATAACAAAGATGTGGAGAACATGCATATTACCTGAACTTACATCTAGATGGTATACAAGAAGACAACATATGCCTAATGTTCCCTCAAATGACCCAAAAGGTATTTGTTATTGCAGAAAGTTATCTGATGAACGCACACTTGACTGCAGTAATCACAACTGTGTAATCAAGAAATTTCACTACTCCTGTTTGCGGATGTCAGATCCCATACCAAAAACATGGTACTGTCCAAGCTGTCGTTTGCTACCACAATTCCAGAAGAAAAAAAAGACGACAAAGGCTTGTGATATCAGTTCACCTAATTATGAAGCAATGACACTTACAAGTGTATGTATTTGTGGCAAGAAACCAAGTACGACAGACAAGCTTCTTAAGTGTCACAACAGTGAATGTAAAAATGGACAATTCTTTCATCTACATTGCTTGGATTACAAAAGGATGCCTAACAACAGTCGAACCACATGGATGTGCAGCAACTGTAAAGTCAGTAGAACATACCGACCTGCAGTCCAGGGTCCTTCACAAACCTCTCAGCAAACAGCAAACACCCCAGCTACCACTTGTTCTTCTTTTAACTTACCGCCACTACAGTCAGGTAATAATGTGAACATTGCCTCAACAAACATTGAAAGTGATGACTCTAGTGATGATGATGTTGAGATAACCAAAGTCACTCAAGGGATCACAAACAAAAAAGCACCTCTAGGTAATCTAACTGAAAATCACTTTGATATTATAATGTGTCCAAATGGTTGGTTAGACTGTACCATTATTCAACAAGCATAGCTGTGTCTACAAAGGGTGAATCCTTTGATTGAAGGTTTTCAGAGGACAACACTTGGTCCAATCAAAAGCTTTGACATTGTCACTGGTGAATTTGTACAAATTTTAAACACAGGAAATTATCACTGGGTATGTATGTGTAAGTTCAATTGGATGCCAGAGAGGTATGGTCAATTTGTATGACAGCCTTTATCATGATGTTATTGAAATGGAAGTTACAGATCAAGTTCAGAGTTTGATGGCTGACAGCTTTATTGGTATTACCAATAAACCTGTACAGCAACAGAAAAACGGAAGTAACTGTGGCATTTTTGCTATAGCGTTTGCAACCTCCCTCGTTTATGGTTCTAATCCAGGAGACTTTACTTTTGACATTCCAAAGATGCGTTTACACCTGCTTCAGTGCTTGAAAAATGAAATGATTACAATGTTTCCAAGTTTCTTAGATGAGTTTAATAATGACATTGATATAGATTCAATAATTGATAAATCAATCAATCAATCAATAATTGTGGTAATATAGAGTGCTCACACTAAACTCATGAAACAAATAGTACTTATTAATACTAAACAGCACCAATTGAACAATAGAAAACAAAGGCTTTCATGCTATTTAGTACAAATCATTGTTCATGGGTTTAATGCAAGCACTCTACCAGGAGAAATGTAAATATATAACAAACCTAATTTTATATTCATAGCATGAGATTTAACAATAACACAACCTGCTGTAAATATTTCACCCGAGGAACACTTTAGGTGTAATAGTCAAACAGACAAAAAGAATACAAAATTATTTGTGACTATTAAGGTGTTATTACAATCTGTATATTTCTTAACTTCCTAGTTTTTTAACTTATTATGGCTGGTATCAATCAGCTTTCAGAACCTTATGAATAACATATATATGCCCTTTCAATGATCATGTTGAGTGAGAGACATGTGCTATCAACTAGCAATAATTCTAATGAAAACTTGAAAATTCCACAAAAGTTGGATATGACATGCAAAGATAGTAAACAATAGGCTCAATAATTTTTATATAGACTGATTTCACTCAACCCATGATGCACTATGTAATACAGTAAAAACCCACATATAAGAACCTTAGTATTTTATTAGGTTCTTGTATTTTTGGCAGAACAATTTCTGCCAGGAGATTCTCAAATGGCTAGGTTCTTATGTGGGTTTTTACTGTATACTAGAAGAAATGTAAATTTATAGATAATCAAATTTTTACATAATTATAATAGATTGTTACCAAATACAACCTACAGTGCTGTACACTGTTTATCAATATTAAATATATATTGAAGCTATTAAAAAGTCTAATCAAATGGTATAATTGAAGGACACAAGTTTACAAGAGCAGCAGATATTCTAAGAATTTGATCAATTAATGGCGTTGATGATTTAGGATTGGTAATCAAAAAATCTGTTGTCAGTATTCCTTCTAAAATAGTATATTTCCTGCGTAATAAGCCAATCACTCTTTCTACATGAATACGCACATTTGCAATACCCCTTGTTCTTTCAACATCAATTGGGTCCAGCTGGGCTTTGCCTTTAGTGAATGCAGGTATTACTAGCTCTGCTCTTTTAAATGCCACACTTTCTTGGATTGTAAAACCCCTATCTGCCATGATGACCATATCTCCTGGTACTAGTTTGTCCAGTAATCCACAGTTTTCAGTAAGGAATTTGTCGGATGTTCTACCACACCAAGCGTTAGACAGGAATGATATGGTACCTTAAATAAAATATATAATAGATATTAAGATTCAATAGAGAGATAGAGTTATAGAAAGAGTGGGAGAGCAAGACTGAGGGAGACTAAATAGAACAATTTAGGACGACCACATCAACAATACTGTAAAAACAATTGTGCATAAATAAATATTAAGACCATGGGGTTATTATTAGTATTCATTATTATTATATTATTATATTATTGTTATTATTATCATTATTATCATTACCTTGTGGAGTAATTCCAATGAGTACTTTGATGGTATTGTGGTGTTTATATGATGAGAATGTTTGTGCTCTTGCTAGAAGGTTGGTAGGACGCTCAATGAATACTTCAAAACAGTCGATAATGACGGTAGTTCTATTCCCAAACGAAAACTGAAAACATTTAGGCATAGTGTTCCACAATTCCTGTCGTTCTGGCCAGTATATCAGCCTTGTAAGTCGACTATCCATGACACCAATCCATGTAGAAAATGTTCTCGAGACTGTTGATACAGAAACACAAAAGCGATATGCCAAGTCTTGAAATGGGACATTAAGCCTCACTTTAATCAATACCATGACCAACTCTTGAAATTTAGTCAAAGATTGTGATTTGCGTAGAACGTAGGGAGATACGTGTTCGAACAGAATTTGAAGAGTTCTAGCTTCGGCTAGGCCAGTGTAGAACCGTACTTTCTCGTCGTTTTGCATATCTTCAGCATCAAATGGGGGTTTATTTGAGCATTTATGAAACAGATAATCAAACTCCTCTGTCTGAGTGCCTGATTCGCAGGTTTCGGACTGACCCGTGGCTTCTGTATGGGTGCTGAAGTCTTCTGTTTGGGTACTTGAGTCGATGGTTAGACTTTCTAAATGGTTTGAAACGGCGTCAACATCATGCAGTATTGTAGACTCTTCATGCTCGTTTTGTTCCTCAGGATTCTCATTAAAAATATATTTAACAAGTTCACCAGGTTCATCTAGTTTGGCTGATTTAGCAGCAGATTCTCTCAAAGCCTCCTCGTGCTTACGTTTATGTCGTAGCTTCGCTCTTTCGGCCCTTTCGATATCTCTTAGTTGGCGCTCTTCGTCGTTTGCTTTGCTCTTTGTATGTCCCAGGTTCAAACTGGGGACCCAGTCAACATTGTATTTATCCCAACTGGCTGCAGGACGTCCAGAAACAAAGTGACGACTGCAAACGCGATCGTTTCGCAAGATATCTTCGGTAAGTTTATCTCGACTAATGGCGGCAATCCATCTCGTTCTACGTTCTATCGATAGTTCTTCAACCATTTCACCTTGATATTTAGCAATAGATGGCACAGAAAAGAATTTAACATCTTTGTCTCGGCCACTTCTAGCATGGCAATTGACCATAAGACACAGTACCATTATAAAAACGCAGAAAAAGCTTTTGAATTGGCGAACGCCACTGCTTAGTTGTCTCTGTTGTCAAGGAAAGCTGTACACAAAGATGGCGGACTGTAACCGTTGTCAAGGCGTGTGTCACGTGACTGAAAACCGAGAATTGATAAACTGTCCGATGGATTAGAAGAAAATCTAAACGTGAAACCAAAAGTTAAGTGAATTTCACCTCCAACTAAAGCGGAAATGGATGCACTTTTTAGTGATCTAAGTCAATGCCAGGCAAAACCGGTAGTGATGAGCCTGCTTGAACCTTATGCTGACAGTTACATTATGTCTAGTCGCCGCATCTTAACCATCCCAGGTCTTTTTCAGTCTAAGTATTTGGACTTATCCTATCCCGATTTAATCGATGCATGCATGGCTATCAAACTTGATATCAGTGAAGAACAGATTGAACAAGTCGAGAGAGATACTTTGGCACAAGCAAAAGGTATCAATTGTTTTTAAGCACAGAGCAGGCAGGATTGGTGCGTCGCAGAGTAAGGCAGCATCTCATACAAACCCCGCTCTACCGTCACATTCCTTACTCCAAGCAATTTGCTACCCGGAATTAAGTAAATTCACGACAAAAGCAACATAACATGGTTGCAAGCACGAGGCTTTAGCAATTCGGGCCTATGAGGAGTTAATGAAGAAAACGCATAAGAACTTTCAAGTCAAACAATGTGGGCTTGTTATTAATGAGGATATGCCTTGGGTGCATGCAACGCCTGATTTCTTTTGCCAATGTGACTGCTGCGGTGAGGGTTGTGGTGAGGTAAAATGCCCTTTGTGTCTAGAGAACTGTGACTTTGAAAGTTACATAACAAAGAACAATGCCTGTCTTAAAAAAGACATTCAGGGGCATTATGTATTACCAAAAGACCACCAGTACTATTACCAGGTACAGCAACAACTGTTCACTGTCAAACGCCCTTATTGCGATTTTGTAGTCTGTGCTGTTGGCACCGATCAAGTGATGCTTCTGCGGCAACGTATTCTGCCTGACAAAGCCCACTGGGAATCTGTTATTCCTAAACTGGAGAAGTTTTGGAGGGTTTGTGTCTTACTTGAAGTTCTGGGGAGATGGTCAACAAGGAGGTGTAAACCGCACCCTGTCGACAACACTGCGGCATCCCAGTGTCCCATCAGAGAATTTCATCGATCTTGTTTGGGGATAGACAGTACACCGAAGACATGGTACTGTCCCAACTGCAGGATGTTGCCGCAGTGTAAGCCAGCTCAAAGGCAGAAAGACACTTTTAACAGAGCAATGAAGCTGAACGCAATCTGTATTTGCCAAGGCAAAGCTGCTACATCAGACAAGCTTGTGGAATGCAAGAGTGGTAGTTGTAACAATGGAGCATTTTTCCACCTCACATGCCTTAACCTGAAACGCATGCCAAACAACAGCATCTCATGGGTATGTAGTTCTTGTGCCAATGCACAGAAGCCCAGACCACAGGGTAAGGCCAGTAGATCAAAACGGTCTCCTGTAAATCAATCAACTGCTACTAGCTCTACTACTGTTCAACCAACTGTCAGTCAGCCAGCTGTCAATCAGCCAGCTGTCAGTCAGCCAAGTGTCAGCCAACCAACTGTCAGTCAGCCAACTGTCAGTCAGCCAACCAACTGTCAGTCAGCCAACTGTCAGTCAGCCAAGTGTCAGCCAACCAAATGTCAGCCAGCCAACTGTCAGTCATTCTAGTACCACCCCTCAACCTACTGTTACTCAGACTAGTGCTGCTGATGTGCAATTTGTCAAAACTGTTCATAATTTTCATACATGTGCGCCTGACAAACATGCAAGGCAGGGAACTATGGGAGAATATGAGTACGATCTTATACGAGATCCCAGTGGGTGGCTAGACTGTGTAGTCATTCATGAGGAACACATACTATTGAGGAAGATTAACCAAAACATTAAAGGGTTTCAGTACCCAACTCTTGGTGTAGTGAGACAGTTTGATGTTATGACTGGAAATTTTATTCAAATATTGCATATAAATAACAATCACTGTGTGTGCATGACTTCAATTGACTGTCCAAATGGATATGTTATAGTGCTTGACAGTTTCAAGACACCAGTATCGCGAGAGCTACGAGAGCTTGCTGAGAGCTTATTTGGTCCAAATTTTAAAGGAATACGCAAAGTCAGTGTCCAACAGCAACGAAATGGCAGTGACTGTGGTGTGTTCGCTATTGCTTTTGCAACATGCTTTGTACTTGGACAAAATCCAGTGTCAGTTACTTTTGATGTACCGAAAATGCGGCCACATTTAATTAGGTGTCTCAAATCTGGCTCTATGGAGCTCTTCCCTACCACATGAACTTCTTGTCTCAAATGTGAAATGTACTTAAAGACCCTGTGTCCGACTTGCGTGACGCCGAGTTTTCTGGACCATAAAACTCTATGCAAATGAGAAAAGCAGTGAACAAGTGAACGAAATCCTTCTAAATCCACGGGAATTTCAATCCATCCTGTGATAAAAATTGGTTCTGTGGATTATTAAGACATTGAATGATAAACCAGCAGCAGTATTTCAAACGTTTACGGCAGTATTTGATAACCAAAACAAACAAATCATAACATTGTCACACAAGACGGACACAGGGTCTTTAACATTGTACTAAAGCACAAGGGATTTTGCCATCACTTGAGATGTTATTATAATTAATAAAGGGTAAAAACAACTGAAATTCAGCTACTGACTTATAGCTTGTGCTAGCCGCCTCTCCTGTGGGTTTATTTCGAAATGTTTGTTTTCGAGATTTGTGTGGTGCTCCTCATCCCCCTCCCTCCCTGAAAACAAACATTTCAGAATAAACCCAAATGAGAGTCAGCCAGCAGGCTAACTGACTTGTTGATAGTAAACCTGCAAATAGTAAGCAATTATTTGCACTGTCATGAATAATCAAGGCCGAGGTAAATGTTATAAGCCAAAGCCATCTACGGCTGAGGCTGATAACATTTACCAAGACCTTGATTATTCACGAGACTGCTCTAGAGACTGCTAGCAGGAAATGAATTAATCAAATAATACGATGCCTTGGCACAAGTTAGTCAGAGCAGCAGTAACAGTTATAATCCTGTCAATCATTGGCTTTGCAGTATCTGCAGTCCCTTTTGGGTCACACATAAGGAATTCAATGGGAAGGATGCCAGAAAGTATGGTGTATTTCCTGCGCAGTAATCCGATCATGCGTTCTACATGAATGCGGACATTTGCAATGCCTCTTGTTTTTTCCACGTCAATGGGATCTAACTGATCCTTGCCCCTTGTAAATGCTGGGATTGCCAGTTCTGCTCTTTGCAGAACAAGACTTTCATGGATAGTAAAACCACGGTCTGCCATAACTAAGTCTCCTGGTACTAGCTTTTTCAGGAGGTTGCAGTTGTCTGTGAGATATTTGTCAGATTTTCTTCCGCCCCAAGCTTGAGAAATAAACGAGATGCTGCCTTGAGGAGTGATTCCGATTAATACTTTGACAGTGTTATGGCTATTGTAATTAGAGAACGTCTGTGCTCGGGCATAAAGGTTTGATGGGCGGTTGATAAAAACTTCAAAGCAGTCGATAATAACTGTCACTTTGTTCCCAAAAGAGAATTGAAAACACTGAGGCATAGTGCGCCAGAGATCTTCCCGTTCAGGCCAAACGATTAACGGAGCTAATCGTACCTCCATAACCAGCATCCAGGCTAGGAAAATGCGTGAAACAGTGGAACGTGACACACTGAAGCGATAAGCCAAATCTTGCATCGGTATGTTAAGCTTTAGTTTCATCAACGTCATGATAAATTCCTGGAACTTAGTCAAAGTCATAGATTTTCGAACAACATGAGGAGAAATATGCCGAAATGCAGTAATTAAAACATCAAATCCAGGCAATCCAGTGTAAAATGTCACTTTGAAACCAGCTCTCTTCGAAGGGTTTCTCAGGGTCAGAGACAAACAAATAATCGAACTCTTCTGTCTGCGTTGCAACTCCCGTCTCCTCTTCATTTCCCTGCAACTCACAGTCCTCAGAAAAGGAAATATCTTGTATTTTAAGCCCTGGCTCGTCGATTTTCCGCTTCTTTGCTGCCCTTTCCAGCTCGAGTTGCTCCTCTTTCTGAAGTCGTTCAAGCTGGACTCGTTTGAGCTCGCGAGTTATCCGTCTCTCCTCTCGATTCGCGGCCGATTCAAGATCACTTTCCAGCACTTCCACAGCTTTCTTCTTGTTGTGTCCCAAATTAAGTGATGGAATCCAGTCAAGATTGAATCGATCCCAGCTTTTGGCAGCCCGGCCTGAAACGAAATGCTTCGAGCAAACTCGACTACTGTTCAAGACTGACTCCGTGATGTCGTCCCTGCTTATCGCTTTAATCCACTAATTTCGCCTAAACTCCGACAATTTTATCGCTTCTTCGCCTTTATTGATTACTACTTAAGGAACTCTAGAACAAAATTCACCTTTATCTCGGCCGCTTTTCATTCCACATCCAAAAACTAAGCACAACACCATTTTGCTTCACCCAGCGCCATGCATTTCTCACACTTTGTTTACACTCTCAGGTACACCAATATGGCGGCCAATAGAAAAGTGGTCACGTGACTGAAATCGATCTATAGCTATGATGGGTTTAAATCTATTAATGAAATCCGGCACTTTTGCAAGTTGGGATAAGTTACATGTAACTCAGCTAAAACAGTCTGCAGTAGTTCATTTTGACCGTAACATATTTGGGGCCACGACAGAACCAGTACGTAATTCAAATTAGCCCTGATGGTTAGGTTTAACACAGTCCTTCCATGGGTCAAAGCGACCCAATTTCAGTGCCATTTCATGCCCTTTCAAACCCAATTCAAACCTCTCAAAACCCAATTCACACCCTCCCAAACCCAATTCAGACATTATAATTTCCAAAACAGTACCTTTTTAGAGTTAATTTTGGCTCCAATGTTTGGGTCAATTCAGACTTTAAAAAGGTTCCAAATTAGCGCTCAAATCAGATCCGAAACAGCCCCATTTTTGGGGCTGAAACAGCTCGGTCAAAATTACAATGTACTCAACTTAGCAGCATGAGCGAATGATTTCAGAAAATATTCCCATTATATATGATTATGAGCCAATTTATGTTAATGATGTGGCTGATCGCAAAAAAGATCGGATTATTTACCACGTTAATTACATTACAATTTAAGCAAGTAAGCTTTCTAGGAAGTCTCTCGATTAGGTAAGTGAACCAACATTTCTAGAACCTGCATTACAGATGGAAGAGCAACTGAATTGACCTAAAAGGTTTATATCATTTTGTCTGCTCATCAGCATTAAAGTGTATATGCCAGGAATTTGTCTTCTTCTGATTTTGCTAGTTCGATATGTATAAAGAACGATTTTAAAATTAAACTCTGATTAAAATCTTTTGGAAGCATTTTTTTTTTCGTTCAAAACACGCGCCCTTCGGCTTCAAAAGTGTCTCAAGGAGCGCACGGTCAAAATGTCATGTGTGATGTCATGTTGTTTGCAGTATTGCCAATATGGCGGACAACAACAGAAAAGCAGTACAAAGAGAAGGTATAGATATTATCATTCGACATACTCGTTTCTGAATCACTGGACATTTTTGGGTTCTTTATTCCTGGATTCAACCAAACGAAAGGAATCTACGAGCGAGTTCGAAACATCGTGACGTCACAATGCGAATTCTCAACCCAGTCTCCCGACCAATTCTAAGGCTGCAGTGCGGTGTACTTCGGGCGCTAAAAGACATACGTAATTTGTTTTTTCTTTATTTTTAATTAGGTAATTGTCAGTTTCAGTTTATTTCGCACTATTGTCCGTTATCTATAGAATTCCTTCATGATCCTGAAAATGACGACAAGTTATCCAACTTTCCAAAAACAAATACATGCGCTTCAGTTTTGAATCACAATTCATATGATTCATTCAGAAGGGCAATGAAATTTGCAATTGCCAATAGCAAAGGCTTTGCCTATGTTTAAACAGGTTCATGATATTTTTGCGGTTTGTGAACAAATGATGGATTTAACGTATTAAGTGATTTCTTTGCATATCGTGATTTCTTTGCATATCATGAGTTCTTGTGCACTGGCTCTCTGTGGACGTTGTCAATAAGACCTAATGCATAATTTATTTGAATACGATCGCCAAATGCAATTTTCTTCACAATCAACCCATTGGTAGTTCAATCAAAATAAAATAAAATTGTAATTGCAGTCCGTTTTGTTTTCGTTGTTTTATTACGTCTTATGACGTAACCTATGTTCACATACCTTCGCTCCGGCCTTGTGTATGTAATTATTTTAAACAAGTTATTTGCTTTGTTCATTGTTTATTTTACCTTTCGTCTCAAATATTATGTAAATTCCGCTTCATGACAAAACGTGGTCAGTCTAAAATGGGAAGTAAACATGTGACACCCGAGTTTTCTCGGGTCGATGAATATTTATCGCATGTTAAACAAATAAATGATTAGACAGGTCAGACAAAGGACTACCTGGAGTTACTCAAGCAAAAGGCTGCAAGTGACAGATGATTGACGTCTAAGCTCTCGATGCTCGTGGATTCTTAGCTGACATGAATGGAGGTTTAATCAAAAAGACAACTGGCGATTCTCCAGGAACTTCATTTTGTAGTTCGTCCATTCATAGAATCCTGTTCACACACAAATGGCAGAGTTCAAGAAAACATTCAACTCATGAAAGTGTGAAGCTAGCAGAACCTTTCTCCGTGAAGCGGGCTCGAGTAAGTTTCTTTTCTAGTTAGTCTGGCCAAACCGAGGATCACAGTGTTAAGCGAACTATAATAAATTTAGCGTTTGAATCACACGTTATAAATGGGAGGTGCTGTCAACAGGAGACTCAAGGAGGCGGGACGCAAAAACAATAGCACTAGAAGTTTAAAAAGTTAGCAGGAAATGCAGTCCAATTAATTCCAAATTTAGAACGAACACAAATCAATGAGCATATCTTCACGAGAGAACTGATGTACAACGAATGAATAAGTCAACTAGAGGACTTACGTACAATTGAGAGTTATTGGCTATTAGGCAGGAAATTGTAAGCGTCTTTCCGTTTAGTACCGTTTCCTTTTGGAATTCGCAACCGTTATAATATGTAATTTCTTTTATTTAGTTTCACGTTGAGTCAATATAAATACAGTGGACGTGTGTCAGGTCATCAGTAGTTCAATTCCTGGAACCAGCCTACAACTCCAAAACGTCCAGGAGTTAAAGTGAAACTATATCAGTGAATCAATCTATAGATATAACGGTAGATTACTCCGCCGCAAAAAGAATCGCTGAAGATATTTAGGATTCTATGCGCTGATGAATTATGACCGATAAGGGAAAGAGGTATTTCGACGATCGCCTCCATGAAAACTACCGTTCCGCGAAGCGTCAATTGAACAATCTTCAAAGCCAGCTAGTTACGGAAACTGACATCATAACTTTAAAGATTGAAGGTGACAAGTTGGAAACAAACAGGCAAGCTGAAAGGGTATATTTAAGTGTCAAATAACTGAATCAGGACCAATCCTCTCCTATTTCATTATCTTTGTATGCTTTGTTTCCTAAAACAGAGGAGAATGATCCTCCACGTTAAAAATTGAAAACAAAATTTATTAATGTAGTGAGGTGAGAGAAATAGAAATATCCGTCATTCTTCCCCCCATAGATACACCAAAGTTCCTTAATAATTATAGTTACCAGAACAAAACAAGCTTCATCATGTACGAGGGAGTCATTCGTTCAACAAATACAGCTCTCTTGTCATTTCTGATGACCTAGTGTCCATTTTGTGAGTCATGGTGAGAGATTCTAGATTTAAGGCATTGATTTTTTTGCACTTCTTCATAGTAATAATCTTTAGTAGGATCTGTATGTACGAGGGGTTGTTTATTTGAAAACAAAGAGGTATTTCACCATTTTACTAATCTTTATTCTAGTTTTTGAGACTAGATGCATGTTACCGGTATGTATCAGGTGTCATCAATATTACTATTATCAATACTTCTATATTTATTATTAATATTTATGATTTAGATTTCATACTTAAATGTAAATTAGTTCTTCTTTGTTTTGTACTGTGTAATACTTTTATTGCCTACCTGCCTTTGACTAATATAACTTGTAGCCACTCAGCTCGATTAGCTTTTTAGTTATTTCTGGGTGACTTTTACCTGTACCTGTTTCTTTCGTCTTATGAATTGTAAATACCCAGTACGTTTTTTCATGGTAATAAAGTTCTTGTTGTTGTTGTATAAACTGACAGCAAAGATACTTAAGGCTGTAAATCAGGTAAGAGATCTGAAGCTTCTCCTTCACTAACTGGATAGCACCATCCACTGCACTCCACTGTACTCAAAGTACTCTTGATAAACATCCACTTGTGTATCTGCATCACAGTGTTGTTCTAGTTGATCTATTTGCACTTGTGACACAGGTATAACACAATTAACACACCCCGAATCTTCTGGTAAGTAATATCAAGTTCCTGTTGAGTGTGGAAAAGCAAAACCACAACCATTTCATGTGAAAGGTGTTTCCAAGTTCCAGTTGTCCTGACTGGTACATATCCTTGAAAAAATCAATCCACTAGTTTGAGCGGCTTCGTCGAAAGAAAGAACGCCAAGCCTCAATTATCTGGTTGGAAGGAGAGGAACCAAACTGATGGGCTTTTACTCCATCATATTCATCATGCCCATTTTTTATCAAGTGGCACTGCATCCCTGCTATTATACACACTCAACGAGTGGGCATCCCTTCAAGTTCTGAATGGCATCCAAGTATAATCTTCCTGTTACTTTATGATTATTTTATTGGATTTGACAAGCTCTAACCAAATAATTATTCTGCTAGAACCACAAATACCTCCATGGGTGGTAAAACCATATGACGTTAGCTTATCACATCCTAAAAAAAAACATTACAAATTAAAGGATGTTTAGTCAGATGATTGTAATGTATTCATACCTCATTAGTCATGACGTCATTAGCATTATAAATATGTTAATGTATACATACTGTGTCAGCGAAGCCGTACGAAGACGAAGGTCCAAATGGCGCGTCCTGCCAGTATCAATGGCAATTTGTTCTCAATATTACACTCGATGTACTGTAATGATTACTCGGCGGTCAAAAAAGATAACGTTATTACGGAAACCTTCAGATGCTATGCTGGAGTTAAACAAGGCTCTATGCTCAGTCCTACCCTATTCAACTTATTTTTAAGTGACTTACCTCAAACGTTAGACCATGCGGGCATGGATGACTCGATATATATATATTTCTAATGTCAATCTGAGCAATATACTTTACGCAGAGGATTTAGTTTTAATATCCAAGAATGCGAATGACCTACAAAGACTCCTCGATTGTCTCAAAGACTACTGTAGTTCCAACAAACTAACCGTCGACAAAGACAATACAAAAGTCATTGTTTTCAACAATAACGGCAAACGAATGAACAAGTAATTTTTATTTTAATGACGATCAACTAGAACACGTAATTTATGTGTTCTAAAAACGGCCGATTTCCCATTCATGCAAAGTGTGTTGCAAACTATACATGTATGTCCTTCACTGAAAATTACTAAACATAAAATAGATGTCTTTTTTTAGTGCACCTCTTTTCAATTATATTCATGGACTGCTTTATGTTTTTGGATAGAAATGAATGAAGTTGAAACATTCCAAAAAACAACAAATGTCTAATGATTAAGAGGTAACATGTCTTGATTGAATGCTTCCATCTTAAAGTGTATATAAGCCTAAATTTTGTACCATTAAAATCGATTCTAAGTAAATAGGTGAATAGTAAAATATTTCCTGATTTGAGTGTCTACAAGTGACATAGAATCATTAGCGTTTTGGAAATAGAAACCTCAATAACTCAGATGCCACACTAAAATCAATAAATATTTTAACAGTGTTAGTGTGCTTGTGCAAGCAAGCACCACCAATTCACCCTTTTTTTTAATGGTTATTTCTTTATATGTTATGATTTTTTATGGCATTAATTTGTGGTGATATTAGTGGTGATATGCGATGATTATGATAGTGTTGAGTTATGATACTGATAGTGTTGTGGTATGACGTTAATATTATTATAGTGTTATATTATGTGATATTATATGTTATACGGGAAAAAGGATAGTGAGATTTAATGATGACAGTGAGATAATTATTAGTGAAAAAATTAAGGATGATAGCGAGGGATATTGATAATTATAATTGAATTAATTTATGGGTGCATGTTGGGATTAAAGTGACTAGTGAAATTTTGGAATTGTGATTGGTAAAATCAGTAAAATTTTGGATGTATGATTAAGTAAACATTAAAAAAAAAACATGAATAACAATGGCAATCTTAAGGCGCATTACCTTGTCCTGATTCAAGCGCTCACAGAGTTTCCAGTAAACAGTCACAGCCTCTAAAACTAAACTGGATGTATTTATCTGTACGAATGGAAGTCTCTACAGAAGCCAGAACGGCAGAAGCCAGAAGGGTTAACTTAAAGGAACCAAACGCACTCAGTTCAGGTGTCACACCGAGTATCGATCCAAAGGAGTGTTTGTAACTGTAAGCAAAGTACCTCAAGGAACACAAGACAAACAAAATAATACAAAATAAAAACTTGCAATCCATACTTCTCGTTCAAACAACCGACAATACCTGGACCTCTCGCTAACGCGTAACGCAACCAAAAGCTCGAACATGTGCTTGTCTTTTGATATTTGTATCTTCGTTACTATAGAAACAGAAAACAACAGGAAGACAAAAAGAAGAGAGGGCTCTGGGGTCGAGAATGGCATGCGCAGTTACAAACAAATAGGGTCTGGGTACGAGATTGTCGAAACCATTCCGAAAGAATATCGGATTATTTTACGAATGCCGAGCCTTCCAAACTGAAGACCCTTGTAGCCCACCAAGAATACATAAAGAAACAAAGACGATTCATATGGCGTTATATCCCCGCCAAAATTCAAGTTTGCTTTTCGATGTTCAAGTATACAATTCAACTTTGTTATTCACGTTGTGACATTAGATATTCGCAATTCAACATTGCTGTTTGCTATTACGACAATCAAGTTTCACGATGCGACATTAGATGTTCGCAATTCAACATTGCTGTTTGCTATTACGACAATCAAGTTTCACGATGCGACATTAGATGTTCGCAATTCAACATTGATATTCACTATACGATATGCAACTTTCACAATTTTCCATCGGTGCAAATTTCCACACTTTGTTTTTCCGTAAGCAACCAAGTTTCGCCATGCAACATTCAAGTTTCGCGATTGAACTTCACACATGAATGGTTCACCTTTCAATGAAGATTCCGCTGTACCAAGATAGCGCGGGCGCAAAAGAAGGCAACACGTGGGAATCGCCGTGTTTCTTGTTTCGTGTCATGATGAACAACAACAAAAACGCTAGAACGACCCTTCGTCTAGTTGGCACAACAGCTGCTATCTCTTGCGAATGAAGGTGAGTATTTTAACTATCAAATAATTCACTCTTAGTCTAAGTTGTGTACGTGTATTGTTGGGCATGACGGACGTGCACGGCCCGGGATATGATCGGGACAATCATGCTTATCTACCATGACCAATATGTAGATGTATAATAATCTAGTCTAAATACTGCCATATGTAGCTAGGCACGCTGGGTCAGATACCCCCTCTCTAGTTATCATCCTAGCCTCGCTAGGAATTCTGGGTATTCTGAGTTTCCAAGATGGCGGACGAGCGAAACTTGGAGGGGAGGATTCAAAGAAATCTATTTTTGTGCAAATTGGATGTGTTACGTGAAGTCGAGGAAGGCGAGGGGCAAAGGAGGGAGAAAATTCAAAATGTTTTCAGAGAAATTGATGGGATCGTAGGTCTTGTTTGCGCCAAACACAGCCAACCACACAGTGATTGCCATGCTTTGGTGGATATTTGGCCGATGGCTGAGCGCACGCTCTATCGCATTCATAAGAGTGTTATTCGCCGTCTACGCCAGACACCCAGCACAGTAATGCCATGGTTCGCTAGTTTTACCCGAGAGGTACCTGACGAGGTGTTCTCGGTCATACTTAACGGCGTGGTTAAGCATAATTCTTTTGGACATACATTGTCAGAAACTCCAGCAGTCACTCGGATAGCTATAACCGACAGGAGAAAGGCCAAATACATTTTCAACCGCATGAATGATGTTAATTTTCATGTTCCTCGAGCTGAGCTTTTAGTCAAAAACTTTCCGGACGGTTCTCGAGCAGAAGTTATTATTTCTTCAGAGCAAAGCATGCAGATGAAATATAATAAGAACAGTGAATCTCTTCAAGTTTCATTTCACTTCGGATTGTGGAATGCTTTTGGGATAGCCCAGCACTGAACAGCACTATAAGCTAGATCTACTCGTTGCAGTAAGGTAAATTATATGGGTTTGTACCGTGAATTATATATTGATAATTTTTTACAGAGTTTATTAAGTTCTTCTTATTACATCAGTTACCAATCATTTTTAGGTCTTTATATTTACATGATGTGTTGATATGAAAATTTGATATCAAGGTATTATCCTTGCTGTAAAGAGTCTTGCACATATTTTTATTAGTGCAATATTCCTTGTAATCTCATGTTAGTAGTAGGTAGGCCAAATTCAAAACTAGCCTGTATTTTGTTGTATTTTTCACCCACATTAAATAAAGATTCCTATTTTTATTATAAAGGTTATAGTGTAATATTTATCAGATTAATTTTTATCTGGCTCCAAAAAGTACCCATAATTCCTGCCACCTCTCTTGTGGAGGTACATTCATTAATTTCCAGTTGTCTGTAATTGATTATTTAAGGCTGGTTCTCAGTAGTGATACAAGCATAAGCATAAGAACATAAGCAAGCACAGATTGTACTAAATGGTTAGTTAACCCTTTATACTTGGTAGAACAAAGAATTCATCAAACCTTAAAATTACAATCTGCATTTGTGTATGTTGTTATGCTAATGCTTGTGTCGCTAGTGGGAACCAACCTTCAAGAACCTGTCCTCCAGGGAGGGGTTATGGGTATTTTCTGAAACCACATAGTACACAATATATATGTAATTTAATAATAATAAACTTTTATTAAAGTGTCAATTAAAATCTAGCTGACAGAGGTCAAACTAATTGGGGACACTATTTACAAAAAATAATTATAAATGATAAATTATCTAATCTAATCTAATATGTGTTAAAATATTAAAATATATAATATATATTAATAAATATGTAAAAATAGAATAAGGATATAGAAACCTATATACTCTATGTTCTCATTGATGAAATTGTAAAAAATATATAATGTCTGAAGAAAGACTAATCTAATTAGTGCATAGGAAACAGTCCTTGCACTTGTCTGTTAACTGGTCAGCAACATCTAGCTTTCTTACACACTATACCAGTTTTCTCTTTTACAAAAAAGGCTAGAAATTTCTAAAATCCAGTCATATTTATTTTCAGTGATATCCTCATGTGTGACAATATCATTTATAATTTCACGTGTGATGATATCATTTATATCTTCACGTGTGAAGATATCACTTTTTAGAAAGAAATATACACTGGTATTTCATCGATAATTATATACCGGTATTTAATATTAATAATAGCATGATCACTGAAATGGCATGCAATCCATATGGACCACTATTTTATCATGGACATTGCATATGCTCTTTTAAAACTGATAGCAGGTTTTATTTTTTTGACTAGCAGTTTTAAGAGCTGCTACCATTATTGCACAAGCAAAGGATGTATCTTACCAGATGAACAGCTTTCCATTATGAGAGCCATTGTGTTGCTTGAGCATATTTCACACTCACCTTTGTTAAGGTCTTTCTCGAGATCTAGACCGCAGAAGCAAAAGCCATCTTCATAGGAGTGAGGTGGAATGTACTGATCTTTATTACATGTAGGTCCCTTGGGTTTAGACTTGCCCTTCTTTTGGTGTTGTTCTCTCAACCAGATGTTTGCAATGAAGTCATGCCTCATTACCTGTTCCCATCTTTTTGGTTTGATTGTGTTTTCAGCAAACTTAGCCAGCTTTGTGTGCTTAGCCTCTCTCCCCTGTGTGGTGTTTAGGCCAAGTCCATATCCAACATCTTTGAAAAGCACTCCTGCATTGAATGGGATGGAATATCCTATGGTCCAGGTAGTTGGACTAGGTTGGATATCAAACATTGCACACACATTGAAATACAGATGACAGTTTTCTTTCAGCATTTTAATATCCTCAGCTGAAACTGATACCCTACTGTAGAGAGATGCACAGTTTCTGAGCTTGAGACCATGAAATGCCAGGGAGTACAACTTTATGGTGCGTCTTCTATCAATCCCTGAACATCCAAGGAGGGTTGAGATTATTTGCATAAAATTCCAGCAGAACAACTTGCTTTCTTTTCCTGTGAATCTGTAGGAAAATTCCTCTCCCCTGCTATTTCCTCCTTTTTCATTGAACCACCTTTTGATATTTTTTAGAAGTCTACTGCACTTAACTTGCGACTCAAGGCAGTTTAAGTATGCGATGAATGCACAATCATGTGGGAGCTTAGTGGTATCATTGCCTGCTTTTGCTAAAACAGCAGTTGTTGTCAAAAGTTTGGCAATGACTAGGACCTGTGTATGCCACTTTTGCCAGGCATTATTTGTATTATGCAATGGGTCAGGCATTGCCTTGTTGATATATTTACCTAAAAATGGCTTAAATTCCTGGCGAGAACACTTACTTGCAATAAACTTGGTCACCTTTGTTCTCTCGGTTGTTGTGCACTTGTCTTTAATTTTGATTTCAGCTTTGAAACTACTTACCTGCTGAGCAACTACCAACCTTCGTTCATAGCTCCAAGGCTGCCAAGTGCAAGTGTTATCACCAATACTCCCACCCATGGTCCTGTAATTTGATGATGAGACATTTGCATAAGTGGAAAAATAAGTGGCTGCATTGCTGAGTTCACCCCCCATACAGGCATGCCATTTTTGATCTGCTGGAATTAAACTGCATTTAAATTTTACTGTTCTACCACACACAGTGTACTGTTTCGCTTCTATAGCTTCCATTTCAGCTACAACATGCTGCACATAAGAGTACATTAATGGGTGTGTTTCAGAGCAATTAGAACCCATTAACAGAAAGTTATTACTACAGCTAGCTACCCCATCAAGGATATTTAATATGCTGACAAGGAAGGCAGTTGCTGTATCATCCTTACCAAAAGGTGCACCGTCTGCCCCAATGGCAACATGAAAACAGCCATCCTGCCCGTTAAACCATGTGATGGCATCTGGTTCTTGTAAATACATCTCGCTTATTCTTAACAAAAGCTCCTCTAGGTTTTTGTAAACCCCATTTACCTTTGGTTTACTAAGGGATACTGCAAAATCATCTAACTTATAAACATTACCAAGGTCTAAACCATTGATGTAATTAATGAGCGTGTTATAGGGTACAATACGTGGGACTGAAACATTAGTCATGAAATTGAAGCTTTCTAAAGAATCATTGTTTCTCAGTTCTTGATATTTTCTCTTGCTAATCAAACCACCTTGGTATAGAACACCAGCACTGCGAAGAACATTTTCTGGGCTGGATTCAAAGGCCTTTACTTTTTCACGTACGATTGAAGGTAAACACCTCTCCATGCAAATTTTAGAAGTTGAAATATAGCTTTTCAACTGTTTTAGACTGACATCAGTAACAACAGTTGTCCAAAGGCCATCCATAACTGCAGTTTTATCATTATGGTTAGAATTTGGACTGGTATGGATCTTATTAAGGGCTTCCAAGGTTTTAGCTTTACGCCTTGCCTGTTGAGCAGTCCCAAGTTGAAGGCGATGGCTGTTACTTGGCTGCACCTTGCTTTCAATATTTATAGATGGAGGTCTCCTTGCTACAACTGCAGGACCATTGTTCTCCAGGTCATCAGCAAGTGCTTGCTCCTGTGAAAAAAAATAACCAGTTCAACAAGAAGTTTAAATTCAACTTATGAAGCAACTACTGTGATAAGCATGGCACTCTTTTGTATAATATTGAATAAACTTTGTAAAGAACAAATCAGTAAGGAGGGATTTACAGAAACTCAACATTAAGGGGGCATATACTGTAAATCATGAATATCCTGATCCAACAGGGCTGATTTATTTGCACTCAATGCATATGAGCTTGTGGCAAACACCATGGACCCTTGAATTCAGTTGCTAGTTTTATGATACCCCTCCAGAAATAATGACCGGTCCCCAGTAGTGTAGTAAGAATTGATTTCTGTTTTAAAACTCAAAATGCTATCAAACAACCTCAGAAAATAGATTTTAAAACCATTAACTGCTTGCAGGTAAAAACACAGACGAAATTAAACAGCCAAGAATGGTTCCTGATTAGCTAAAATCATTGGTGAGCCTGAGGGAAAGACAAAACAGTAATAAAAATACATTTTATGAATCCTGAAATTATTATTGTTGATATTCTCCAAACAATTTTAACACATACTCTATATGAAACTAGGGAGAATTCCGTAACTAATCAGACAAACGGCGAATGTAATTGTCGACACTTATTATGAAATAAAGGCACAATATCGGTCCCAAAAGTAATAAAAAAATATAGGCTTACCTTTCTCTTCCTATAAGCTGTCTTTGCATGCAAACGCTTGTTGTTTACATCAGCTTTTATTTTCTCTTCGATAATAGCTTGCCCCGCCAACTTCTTCTGACGGACGTACTCGCCAAGCGGGAATCTTCTCCGTTTGCGTGTAGTGGTCTCCAAAACGCTTGGTTGAAAAGAGCCATATTTTATCAGAATGATACACGAATAAATTATATTTAACGTGGAAAGACTGTTTTATAATCGTATGGTTTTCGAATTTTGATTTGCACGGCAGAAAAGGCAAAACACGGCAATCCAAAAGTAGGTAAAATCATCAGTTTTCGAAACTGTTAGCCGTAATACCAAGCTTAGTGTAAATTCAATATCTCTGGTTTGACTGGTCCAATTTCTACGCAGAAAAAAGCGATATAAAGCTGAGCTTACCTCTTGTCCAAAAGTGCCGCCATTTTTTCAAAATAGTGCTTCGTTCTGAAAGAACACCACCCCCCCCCCCCCCTCCCCCCCCCCCCCCCAAAGGATAGATGTATTCCTTCTCTAGACTTCCGGTCATTGTGTTACTGGTTCCCAGTCTATTTTTCTTGGGCCGCGTGACTAAAACTGACAGAATTTTCATGATAGGTCAAGGGGTGGTCTGTGACCCAGCGTGTTTCCTTCCATCCAGCTTCCACTGATTTGTAACTTGCCATTGATTTCATCAAAAGGTTACTCTGTATTTTTAGGTTTTGAGAGATCTTGACATCAAGGGATACTTTGGAACCGAAGCCTTCCACTTCAACAGCTTCCACTTCAAGTGAACCGGATTTGAAGTGGAAGAGGGATGGAAGAGGGGAAATCTCAGTTTCAGACAAAGGAACAACACTTAGTCTTTCTCCTACTCACTAGTAAATTAATTATTTGGTATTCTTTTGTAGACTATGTTGAACAAATTTACCAGACTTTCCTTGGGGCTCGAAAAGATCAACTTTCTGGTGCTATCCAAGAACTGGAGCAAATGACCCCAGCACCAATGCACAGTATGCTGACTAAGGGACGGACCATTAGATATTTGAGGTGGGGGTTGGGCAAATATCACAAAAAAAAATCAGTAAGAATTCACACCACGGGGCATTGTTTTGTCCTCATTAAGACTTATCTTTTTAGGAAAGCATTTAACTGTAATTTATTTTAACATAATTTTTTTAATATTAGAATGTATAGTTTTTACTCATTTTTAGTATTTTATTCTTAAACATTTAGTATTAATCTATTAGTATAGGTTTAGCTTCCGTAAAATTAGTATTAACATTAGTATGGATTTTTAACATTATATTATTTAGGCTAAGCTATACATAAGTTATTTACATATCATGTAATGCGCAAGTGATCATATACACATGAAACTTGCTCAATATAAGTCCATAAATTATTATTATTATTATTATTATTATCAAGACAATATTTAAATTTGTGAACTCTGGTATTGCTATGACAGCTTGAACTATTAAAGCAATTTCTTACACTTGACAAAATTTCATTACTAATTAGTTGTAAAACTGTGTTTTTAATATTATTGTGGAAATTATGGCACTATGCATCTGTTATGATGAATTGAAGTAGTTTGTAGCAGAGTGGTTTCAATAAGGGCCTGTTTACAAAGTGGTTGGGTTAACCCAATGCCCAGGTCAACAATCCAATGCAAAAATTACTTGGATATAGCAAACCAAGTGGTGGCAAGAGAAGAGATTTGGTGGTTTAATTCTTCTTTCTGTGACACCAGTGATTACTGCTTTTCAGTGTCATGGACTGCTGTTAATGTTACCTACATGTGTACTAATTTGTAGATGCCAGCAAGTTGTCCCAGGTAGGAGAGTTATCCCAAGCAAACCCTTTACAATGGCAAACCCTAACCCTAGCATAACGCAGGTAGCCAAGTTAAGTCATCCATCTGATTGTAAACACATTGCCAAAAAAGAAATGTGGCAGCATTAGGGTAACCAGGCCCTGTCTACCACAATAGACCCAGTCAGCTGCCTCTTTGTTGCCTCAGTTCAGATCACCTGACTGTACCCTTGATAATTTTTGTTCCTCTGTATCTCAAGAAGAATGTCATAAATTGATAGAAATTGAAAACAATGAACTGAATCCTCTTGAGAGCTGTCACATGATCTGAAATGGGGCAACAAAGAGGCAAGCTACTAGTATTTATGCAAATAAACAAGGAAAACACAAGGTGTAGTGGTTACATGTACCTGTATGTATGACTTTATTTTTTTATATTGACACCAGTGTTGGGCAAAGTAACATGATTGTACGTTACTGTGCAACTTAACTATAACTGGCACTTTGACAAAAAGAAAAAAATCTCAAAACAAACCGTCCAAACTTAGTCAAGTTGCAAATCCTAACATATCCATGCGATTTTCTTCATTCGAAAGAGTGAGTAGAAAGTTAGTCCATTAAATTTGCCTTTTACCAGATCAAACCATGGGCAAGTTGAAATGGTATTGTCTTGTGCTCAACATTGATTGCCTCAAATAACCATAACTTGGCATGCTTTGTTTTCATCCTGCAATGTGATTGGTCCTCATTGTCTAAGTGACCCCTGTTATAGTTATAACCTGATTAGTTGGGAAATAAAATGGTATGTCTTAAAATGAAAATTGTCACATTGACAGTTATCCATAAACTACTATCTAGAACTCGATGAAGATCATAACATGAAACATGAGTTTAACTATTTCGACTAAGTTCGATATGCCACCTAAAAGTTCCCGTTGGCATCACATGAATTCCACTACGTCACAAGTAACACAAAGAATGCCCAAATATGGTAAACAACAGCCTGATAATAAGCTAACCAAACACGTTACAATAAAAAATGATGCAAGAATGTGCAAGAAAGAATGCAAACTACATGTAATCCATTAAATTTACTTATTTTTTTCTAGATTTATGGTATTTGCCATTATAAGTATTTTCCATGATACATTATAAGTAGAAATATATATATATACATGTATATACCGGTACATGGATTGTATTCTTCTGGTAATCTCTACCTCACATCCTTCCTGGATGGGAACTTGAAATTGTATTGTTAATTTGTGCATCATATGCATTGTTCCCTAGTCTCATAAATGAAAAAGAGCTTAGCATTGACATAACTAATCTCCTCGACACCAATACATTATCTGTCCTTTGGGGATGTGCCTTTGATCATGAGCTTACTGCTCTCTAAACCACTGGTTTCTTGTGTTCTGGAGACTAAACATTGGCTTGGCATTACAACAACAATTTCATTACATTTTACATGGCAGATATGTCAAATCATTGATGATCCCCCTACAAAAGCACTTAAAACTTGGAATCATATGCACATGATGGTAGTGGGATATTCGTACTCCATCTGAGTAACCATATAGGTGAGCTGCGAAAATTCTCTGTATGAAACACCTCTGAGAAATCTATAAGAAAATGGAAAGTAATTTTGATATACATGTATTAATACATACAACTAGGTACAGTGTACATGTATTCAACATATTCAGGCCACAGATATAAACCAGGAAAATAGGATTTAGTTCGAGTTCCATCGACTTCACTTACGTTTCTTCTGAACCAGTTTGGCGGTATTTACGCCGATCTTGGGTTTTATACTTTTAGGGACCACCTCTCCAAACAGACTGGACGAAAGCCAGGATGAAGTGTGATACATTTCTCCATTTCCTTGCAACACTGCGCCTCGAAAACATTTTGGAGCAGGTCAACCCTGCAGTTCCCACACATACACCTTAGGAGAGAAAATTGAAAAGAAATAGTTGAAGAATTATTGAGTCCGGAGTTAAATAGAGCGAATAGTTGAAGTTACAGTTTGACTTGTTCATAACAAGCAGCAGTGTAAACTCCCGGGTAAACTGCATACATGTATAAACTACAACAAGACATTACTTACCAATTACTAACAGCAGTTACTCCATCTAGTCTATTTTGTAACTGTTGGCGTCGAATTTCTTCTTGTTCTCTCTCTTGTTCATAGGCTATAACCTATTCAGTATTCTTCATCAGCAAGGCGTTCATCGGCGTACGGTCCGGCGACATGAAGCAGTAGTACTAGTAGCTTCCTCTTTGCCAGCAATTCCCTTCTCCACTTCGATCTCATATCTCGATATAAAGTTATATTCTGAGTAATCAGACATATAGCTGTCTTCTCATTCGTAACCTGAAGTCGTCATTCTTGAATTTTAGGGCAATAACGTATCGAAGATTCTGTACGGCGACTTATAAGATACAGTGTGGAATACAGTGTACTTTCACAGGAAAACAGAGAGACACTACTAAACCGGAAGTGAACTGTTTAACTCTGATGTCGTCACACTCGTTTGTAGGACCCAGGCCCTCAAAACTACGGACATGATATCTTGACACGGGACTTTGAAAGCGTGTAAAAAATCGCGGTTTTGCACAAAAAATTTTTTTTCTGTTTCATTGTTTCCGAAATAGCATAAAGATTTCATTAAAATAACATTTTTTTGGGCTCATATGCACTTTAACTGTAGGGAATATATTCACAGACACTCACAATTGCAATTACTTTTATTTGCGTTTGTTGCTGCCGCAGCGAGCGAGCCAGGAGCGAGCGAGCAAGGCAGTAAATCTAATATGTACGGGGATAAGAATCTAAATTTTCAGTTTAAAAACAATGCTGGGCAACAATGGTTTTCAAAGTATAACAATGCTTTGTCAATTAACCATCCTTTGCGAAGTTTATAAACAAGCTTGCAGCTGATGTTTTACTCTTTTGACCGGCAGATATTTATGAGTCCTGTTTGGTGTAGTTTCTTTATATTTCAGAATCTTTGAGCGAATCTTGTATTTATATTTCCGTCAGGTATAAAGTAAGCTGACGTTTTTTTCAGGTTTCTGTGACTCGCTAGGAGTTGAGCTAGGATCCGGTTTCTATAGGATTCCGTGCTTATTCTTCTCTGTGGTCTTACTGCTAAGGTCTAAGAATTTAAAAGTGCTTTGAGGAATTCGTTATTACAAATATCTATGCTACTCCGGTATTTAAGGCTTATGCTTAACTACGAGTGTCTGCGTGTTTAGAAGTTTTAACTGAACTAATTGAATACTTTCAAGTCGACCTATCTAGGATTGAGAGTGCTCAAGTCTTTTCTGTGGTCTTAAGGTGGCTCACCTGGATTTTCCAGGTACCCACCATACCCACTTTGAACGGCTGATACTCCACTATCAGAGCTCGGTCGAGCTAGCCACTTCACCTACTTACTAGCAATAGAATAAACTTTTAAAACGACTTACATGTAGTGTCCCTTGTAGTCCAAATGTAGCCTTCAAGACTGCAAAGTTTAAACAAATTGTATGAGAGCGTTTTCGAAAAAAATTGGGTTGAATATTTTCGTTTAAAAAAGAGACAAATCGCATTACTTTCTGTTTAGTCGTCGAGAACTGTATTTTGCCGACCGATTCAAGCGATGTTTTTAGCATATTTCATACATGTGGCATAGGACTACTTCCCATGAAAATTTCATTCCATTTGCTTTGTTCGATTTCGGTTTATGGAATCATAAGTAATGTCATAAATATGCTCATTTTACTCTAAATAGCTGTATCATTTTGTTGATAGCTTGTGTCTATCCGAAATTTCTCTTTTGTCTATATTCAACATCAGGCGCGGATCCAGACCGGTTTACACTGGTTTACGGAAACCGGTCAAAATTTCCAGTTTTTTTTAGTAACCTTAACATTCGATTAAAACTCTCTTTGAGAGAGGGGGAAGGGGGGGGGTTCAGTAAAATTTCCAATTTTGGAGTTTTAGTTGGGAAGTCGGAAACCGGTCAGATTTTTTTCTGGATCCGCGCCTGAACATACTTGTGTGCTTTTGAACTAACAAGTTTACCATATACGCTTCGCTACTGCCGGAACGCTCGTGCAACTGAGTCTGTTCTTTAAGTACAATGAAATGCAAATTAGTTAAACCATGAAGCTTGGCAGTGCGAGATGATAATGTTGAATAAGTGTATTTTTAGTAACCAGATCGGGTAAAAGTGCCCGTAACGTCTAGACCACACAGTCAGAAGAATACCCGAAAACGTTTTCTAAATACGAGATTTTGTATTAGTGATATTTTAAAACGTTTTGTAAATAACGTTACAACTGGCAGCGTGACTATGATAATTGCATGTCATTTTATTAAGAACAGAATTTGCACGAGCGTTCCGGCAGTAGCGAAGCGTAGCAAGCGTGCATGGTAAACTTGTTAGTTCAAAAGTACACAAGTATTTAGAATCTTGACAAAAGAGAAATCTGGGAAAGACACAAGCTATAAACAAAATGATACAGCTATTTTGAGTATAATGAGCATATTCATGACACTTACATATGATTCCATAAACCGAAATCGAATAAAGCAAATGGAATGAAATTTTCATGGGAAGTAGTCCTATGCCACAGGCATGAAATATGCTAAAAACATCGCTTGAATCGGTCCGGAAAACACAGTTCTCGACGATTAAACAGAAAGTAAGGCGATTTGTTATTTTTTTAAACGAAAATATTCAACCCATTTTTTTTTCGAAAACGCTCTCAATTTTTTTAAACTTTGCAGTCTACATGTAGACTACAAGGAACACTAGGTCGTTTTAAAAGTCTAGGTCTAGATTTCGAGAAAATTGATGATATGTAAAATACATGATGTCAACGCTGTGTTGTTATGGTAATACCGATGTCAAACAAACCTACAGTTTTGGAAAGTTTTTTCTATTTCTAGTAAATGGGTGAAGTGGCTAGCTCGACCGAGCTCTGCCAGTGGAGTATCAAAATGAGTATGGTGCGTTCCTGGAAAATCCAGGCGAGCCACCTTAATGCTATGGTCTAAGAATATATAAGTGCTTTCGAGGAATTCTTAATTACAAATAACTATGGAAATTCCTAAAAGCCGTGACAGAGAACAGAGCCTTGTGGCTTTCTAGATACGGCGCGATATGCTAGGTTGTGTAATTTTCGTGTGTTTCTTTGGACGGCCGGGACTTGTTCCTATCTGAGTAAAATTGGCTCTGTTCGCGTAGTTTCTCAGTTCCCGGTAATTTTCCTCCAGTTTTTAAAGTCCGACTGTTCCCAGCTAGTTTCGTTGTAAATGTAAAAAAAGAAGCAATTCTTTAACGCAAAGTCTTCGTGGTCGGATTCCCGATTCTTAGTTGTCGAGTTCAAGTCACTCGCTGGGTAGAGAAATAGAAGAACTTGATGTAATTATTTTATTTTAAGAGATGTTCACTGGTATTTAGAGTACGAAAATGTTCATTCTAATGAAGAAACTTTTTCTTTTAATAAGATGTTAAATTAAGAAATCTAAACTCTGAACTCAGGACTTAAATTAATAGTTTTTTTAAGCTTTCAACTAAAGTCGAATAGACCCATTCGGCTTGCCTATTTGTTGCCCATTTCAGACAATAATATTCTTTATTTAAAGAGGGTAACACCCAAAAGCAACGCTTACAAACTTGTGGCCCTCAACTACTAATTTAAGTATAAAATATAACTTTACATATAGGTAGCAAATATGATAAAAACTGCGGATAAAACTAAGATGTACATTATATACAATTGAAATCAGAACCACAATTACTAACTAATAACATATAGCTAAATCGATCTAATCTAATCTAATCTAGCAATTGAGCGAGTACATATATATTGACTAGAGACTGAGAGATTATGATAAGTGAATTACAAAATGCTAAACTTTAAAATGGTCAATTAACTTCCGTTGCAATAAAATATTACAAAAGTATTTGGACTTGAAAATATTCAAAGAGGATACATCTTTAACATCAACTGGTAATGAATTCCACAATGATGAGGCTCTAAAAGCAAATGATCTGCCGCCTGTTGTTGTTAGGGATATATTTGGAATCTGTACATTAAACCATGAGATAGTTATCTAGACGATTCAGTATTTTGTTTTCCAATTATAGAAATTGGTACATTCCTCTTGGGATAGAGAAAAGCAGAAAAAGCATTACTCAAGGGAAAGTCACGTGGTTTGAAATGGGTAAACAAACATGCAAGCTGAAAGGGTCTATCAAGGAGAATGCGTTGTGCTTTGATTTACCTGTGATTTTTAGGTCTAAGAATATAACTGTTTTAATAAAATTCTGTCATTAAACTATTAAAAGAAATAATGGAAAACATGCATATTTTAAGTTATGCTGTCTCGTAAGACTGAGCATCATAATAGTTGAATGTTGTCTAACATAGCTCAATAAAGGCCAAATCACATGTCACCAATCTGTTCTACTAATAAGAAGCAAAGTGCAGAAAACAGAAACTTACGTATACTAACCTATTGACTCGATTTTATCTAACACAATCTCGCATTTAAACTTAGTAAATAGTCTGTGTAGTAGTTTCTTCTAACAATCGGGCCCTGTGCTATAGTACACAACTGAAACCAAAATTGTAAATTAGTGTTAGCTTTTATTAACTTTAACTGAATAAGTTATATTTAGCATTTAATAATCTTGATTGGTTTTCACTAGCGACATAAGAATAAGCATGAATAACATACGCAGACGCAGTGCCGTTTTTATCATTAGCGGTAATTGTTCTGCTCACAGATGAGAGGCAAACAAGAACAAGCGCTGCTAATGATCAATGCATAACTGAGTTTTGCAGAAGCCATAACCAGGAGCGTCTTAATAAGAAATTCGATCTAAGCCAGACTGAATGTTATCATGACGGGCGTAAACGGAGAGGCGTTACTGCTAGAAAGGTTAATAATTACTGACCCTCGTCAAAACCCATTGTTCTCTCTCTGCACTATCTCACCGAATGCAGCCTGAGATAGCCAGCACACTGCAATATTAATAACATTGCAGCCCTACAGGCTGCAATATTACTACAATTAATAATATTGCAGTCTGCAATATTCAACAACCCTGCTCACTTGTCTTAATTAAGACAAGATTCAGGGCACCCTCAAACTGCCAGTCATAAGTGCAGCTGAAATACAAAGCTTTCACTCACTCACTCACTTTTTGCCTACACAGACGTCTAACAATTATGGGTCCAAATTGTTCTGCACTGTACACTACCTGCGCATGTTACTGATGCAACTACATTTTAAATTTCAAGTTCTAAAGGCGTGAAAAGGAAAATAACAATTTGAATGGCCACTGATTAACCTTTACATACAACAAAGTAAGAGGAATACGAGTGGATGCAAACATACAATACCGCAAATTTCGTTGGTTCATACATTTCAACACAATAGAAATCGTGGCTTAAATCCTCAATATTGTAAAAAAAAGAGAACACGGAGTTTTGATGAGGGTCAGTAATTATAATAGATAATTACTACGGCACCTAGCATTATTGGGTTGCAATCAATCCCTGGAGATTCAACAGACAAAGAAGTGGCAGCCATGTTTGAGGACGTAACAAAAGACACTAATGAGGTCGCGGCTAGATCCATACGCCAGAAGGTCGAATTGCAATGTTCTCGATGTTATATTTCTGAGGTACAAACTAAATTTAGGCGAACAAGTACGCTTTCATCAACTATACAAAAACAATTCGGCTCCACGAAGACTCGAACCGAAACCCTAACCGTCACTATCCATTACTCCACGAGGGTTTGCTGTCAACAACCGCTTTTTTAGAACTTTTATACTGCATGCTGTTTGATTAGCAGGCGTTACTTCATTAGACACGAGTTCCTGCTCTCAATGAAGTATTTTAGTGCAGTGCATTTTGGGATTGCGTCCTTCTGGCGGATGGAATCTAGCCCTAACCCACTAATGAGGAATCTTTTGTAAATGTTCCTCCAACATGGCAGCCATGACGTCATGTGCAACACAAGAATAATGCTATGTGCCTCAGTAATTATCTATTAAATATCAACTGGGGATATGACGAAGTCTAAATACATTGTACAAATATGGGCTGATGAAGAAATTCAAACGCAGCTATCTGCGATGGGAAGGAAACAAAATAGCTGGGAGAACATTACTATCAAACTGCAAGAGAATGGCTTTCAGCACACCAGACCGCAGTGAAAAACGGTATTTCCTCGGTGTAAGAAACCCCAATTTGTAGGGTTCCCTGAAATTACAAACTAAAGCGCCACTTTTATAAACGATTTTTAGAACGAAAATACTCACAAGTACGCCACCCTCAACTATATAAAGAAAATTAGCGTCTGGGAAGAATCGAAACAAACCCTAACCCTGATTTAAAACCAAACCCTAACCGTCACCAATCCCTCATCACTACGCCACGAGGTATTTCGCTGCCGATGACCGCTTTTTTAGAACTTTTATCTTGCTTTTCTCATTAGCACACACTAAACATTACTATGTATTGTATTGTATGTATTGTGTTCTTAAATACGGCTGAAAATGATTTGCAATTCAAATATTCGGGTTTCTTACACCGAGAAAGAACCGAAAATCTCGAGCAGAAACACACAAAAAGCGAAAAACCTAAACAACACCTCTGGGCAGGGGAAAACTACGTGACTTTTCTATGACGACGAGCTAGATCAGGTTATGGGGAGCAAGCCGAGTATTGCGTCGCGTTTGATATTAGAGTCAAGCCAAATTGCAAGTGGCGAAAAAGAATGTTTGTACGACACCAAGGAGTTGAATGGCAGCGGCGCCACTTCAGTCCAGACTGCGTCCGTTGCCGCGGCGGCTGCCTGCCGAGAGGAATAAGCGTCGGACAGCGAGGATGAGGGTGGCAGTCCATAGACGTCAAGACCTGCGATAACAACTGCGGTCCCTGGTTCTCAGAGCGGCAAAGGCAAAAAACGTAAAGCATCTACAAAACCTAAAAGAGCTGCCGACAAGATGGAAAGCTTTTTTGATATTTTTTTTACGCTACAACAGGAGTCAGAGAAGGAGATTTTAGAGGACGAGGAACGTAGGACAAGACTCGAGGCAGAGCAAGACGAAAAAAGAATGAAACACGAGGTAGAGCAGGATGCCAAACGGGAAAATGTTTTTGCTGGCAGTCATGGCAAAGCAAAGCAATAAATGAACTTTAGCAATGGCTGTTTTTGTTCCCATAAATATTGACTTTTACTAGAAGCTGATATATCCTAAAGTTTGGCTATTATTTATTTTTGTTAGTAGATGCTCTTGTCAAGGAATTGTTTGCGAGAAAAATCATATACGATATTATTTATTTGCACATGAAGCCAACTCGTTGGAATGTAAACTGCGGCACAACATTTATTTAGTTATTTGCATGCAATCAACAACAAAATAAAATTCGAGATTATTTAAAAGTTAAAAAAATGTTTGGAAACTGCAAAATAACAATATTTGAGCTTATTCTCAGTCAATGGTATTTTGATATACAAACAGTTACAGAGGTAACGATGTCTAATGGTGCACGTGCGGCACACTTTGATTCATTACATGCAATGAATAATTCAAACTTTAAAATTATAAAATGTGACCTTTGCGAAAAACAGAGGGTGAAAAACAGAGGGTATGTTTTTAATATGCAAACAGCGGATATGCAGTTTTCCTATATTTATTTATCAGTTAACAATAGACGATAGAAAGGCTTAATGACACGTTTGACTCTATTTGACAAGGCATGGATGAAACCGGCCAAGCAAAACGGCGCTAAATTTCAATTAAGTTTCTCGTCGTGTGGGTTTTCGTAACACAGTGGCGCTTTTAAGATGTCCGACTCGGCAGAAGAACTATTCCAGCATTTCTTTGCAGGTAAGCACTATTTTCTTCACTTAAATATATAGCATTCCTTTCATTACTTACTGTGCGAATCCGCGAGTCTTTGCGCTCATCCTAAATCACCGCATGTTATGGTGTTTTTCTCTTTATTTCAGATAAACCCAAGCGCCGAAAGGTAAAACAGACTAAGCGAAAGGATATGTTAACGGGTCTGAAGTTTTGCTGTACAGAACAACTGGAAAGAAATGCTTTATTTCTTTGTTCGCCATGCATAAAGAGCTTTTAAGCCAGAATGTTTCCCTGAAGTATGAAAAAGCTTGGCTGGATGTCGAAAACAAAGAATCGGTAAAACCTATCCGGAGCAGACTTGCAAATATTGGAAGAAGAGCAAAAGACTCACCTGAGATCAGGCAGAGAGAGCAGAGAAATGTGCATGAAGGTACAAATATGACGGCGGAGGAGCTGGTCCTAAAAATGAAGGATATTAGCCAAGAGTAAATCAAAGACCCGTTAACATACATTTACACCTGATTCTTAAAGACCCAGTGTCGACCATTATGCTTTGCGCGCAACTGTTTTTGTTTTGATCGGCACCAAGACGAGGCTGCTGTTGTTTCGAGCGAACGTAACTGCGCTTGTTCGTCGTCGTGTGGCACGAAGCTTTTAAATAACAAATGGTTCCACGAGGGATTCCAATTCATCTATTGGTTCAGTGTAGCAAGAAGGGAGAAGAAATGCCTATGGCTATTCAAATCGACGAAGAACTAAAGGAAGTTTGTGATCTTCGTGTCGTATCTGTGAAACTGCTATTATAGATAGGATAACAACATTACTCGATTTATTAATCTCAGTCAGGTCATCCCGGAAGCCGATTTAAACCGAGTAAAATGCACATGCAAAGGTCAGTGCACAAGGAGAAGAGGCAAGGGTTCCTGAAAATGCCGCGAAATACGAAAGCCGACGTGAAGTGTCACGACCTAGGTGGTTGCGATAAAACAAGGTAAGCTGTAAGTTGACTTGCATTAGCTGACAGTAATGTTGTTTGAGATTGTCTCAATGATACAAATGATATATGTTATTTATATTTCGGTTTAACAGAACGAAGAAAGAGCCGATAACATTCAACCTGCAGCGGTGCAAGATGGGGGCCATACGATTACGAGTTGAAATTTCTCAGGGTGAAATAAAAGTATTAAAAATACGTATAATTTTCAGGAATCGTATTTAATACCTGTTTCAACCCAACTTGGAACCCTTCGTAGCACAATCACATGGAAATCTATAAAGTTTGATTGCTCATTTTCAACGGAAAAGCATGCACAATTTTGCAATTAACACCTTCCAAAAACAATGAAAATAACTATAAATAAAAATACATGTATAGGTAAATAAGTCGTATTTTTAGTACTTTTTTTCAAGCCTGGACGTGGAGAAAAAAAAGACAAGCTATTGATCAACCTTTTAGGCATGAGTAGAGGCAGCCTAATTGACTTCACAAAACAGCTAGTTGGAATACCTGGAGAAGACTGCATGGGGACCACCTGCAGGAAATCGTCCAGACTGGTGTAAATTCAAGGTGTCTGCCCATGCCAGACGAACAGGAGAATGTGTGTTGCAGGAGAGGAACCTGTTACTGCATATACAGCTTGTAGAAACATGTGTTTAGACAGATATATCCTAGAGGTCTGTATCAAAGTAAGGCCAGTGCGACACGCGTAGAAGAGTTTGATTTCACAATGGAAAGTCTTAGGAAAGCTGCACATAAATAACTTGCCCTGTGGAGGTTGGAAAGATTGGCAGAGGATAGACACCTCATATCTTCATGTTCAGTTATAGCCTCTTACCCACCCTCAGTTGGGAGTTCCCTCCAGACTTTACGGAAGGTGGGTAAATGGCTACACGTAAGCTACTTCAATTCAGTCAGGATGACTGAATCCAGTATCCTGTACCAGACAACGGTGCATGGGTTTTCAGGCTAGTTTGCATCTTACAACTATACATCATGGCCTGGGATCAATTCAGTAAAACTTTTACACATGTATTTTTATATAGCTGGCAATGGACAGATTGTAAAATACTGTGTAAAAGTTTTACCAAATTGGCCACTGGATCAGTATCACTCGCAATAATTTATAAGCATAAGTACAACCATTTTACTCAGCTGCAATCATAGGTGCCTACTACTTGTACCTACACCAATTTATTTTTGCTCGTCATGCAGTCCTCGGCTCCCAAGAACGTCTGCTGAAATGAGCAAAAAATTCCTTTCCCAGAGACTGACCAATCAAAGTAAGGCTTCCAAAATCATTGGGAGGAATGTGTGATGAACAAAAAGAGCATCTGCATAGGAGGCTTGTGTAGGTTTATCTAGAGCCCAAACTAGGTCATGTCTAGTTGGTATGCAAAGTGGAAATAGTTAGTGGTTGGCTTACAGCCAAGTACTTCTATGCCAAGTATTATTTCTGCCAAAAAGGTATGCATATTTCTTTGCCATCTTGTTTTTACTTGTTTTAAAATTACCCAAGTATTCTATTAGTCCTCTATTAGCCAACATGTATTGAAGTAACCGTATTTCTAATTTCAAGAAAAAGCTTTATTTTTCTTCATCTTGGATTTTTACAAAGTGGTTGTTCCAATATTGATAGACCTATTGTTCACTAAAATAACAGGCATTTCCCTTGTTTATAATCGAGTTTTCCAACAAACATTTTGACTTCAAATCAGTCACCGAGGTACTCAAAGTTAGGGATACAACTTATAAGAAACTAAGTCCCCCAGGTAAACAACATACATGTACATCTTTGATTCAAGGGGCTCCATCAACCCCCTAATAATAAACTTTCTCATGATGAAAGACAACATAACTAGTAGTACGCCAGTTATACTTGGCAAATTAAAGTTCGAGTGAATGAAAAATACTACTTTTAAGTTCCTAAAATAAGCTTTTGTAATCCACTTTAGTCTTTACCATCCTCTGTTGAAAAAGTTTGAAAAAAGCATATCAGAACATTCACATGGTACTTCTCTTCTAAGAATATAAGGCTGACCATCAGCTGGGTAATCAAAATGTCAGTCACCCAGACCACTTCCAATCGATCGATTTAGCGAGTACATTTAATTTGTTGTCCCAATTCAGGTTACCAGCTGAATATTGTCCCTTCGGTAATGTTTTCTTGTTTTTTCTGTATCCAAATTGGAAATGTATAAATTTCTCTGATTGGAAGACAAAGCACTGAATCCCTGGCGAGCTGTTGCATGATCTGAATTGGGACAACAAATGTACAAGCTACATGTAATGTACTGATCAAATTGAAACATCAACATATCTTTCCCTCCCCCCTGGCATTTGAATTGTTGGGTTGTTCAAATTATCATCCCCCAGTCCAAACATGTTGTTCAAATGCCTGATACCACTGTCATTTTAGGCAATGTTTCGATTTGATCAGTACATAAATCAGTCTATTGTTGGAGCAATGTCCTTTGGGTTGAAGTTATCTTCATCAGACTGCCGAGAGAAATTGCCCTCAAACTGTTTCCATTCTTACAGCATTTGAGCAGTCATGTAGGAGACGTTGGCATACATGTATTTATATATTTTCTCCTCCTTCACTTCTGCATGGTACTTCTGGGTTCTTTTTGAAAACTTCCCGTGTCCAGACTTGGTCTCCACAGGCTTGCAGAAGAGATATATGTTGTGATCAACAGCAGCAAGGATAATTTTCATGAAATACAATGTAGGGGTACCTGTAGCCATGAAATATAAAGTTTAGTTTTAGACAAAGTTCTGCAGAACAAATCATTAATAGAGGGGGCATGGAATGCTGAGGAAACTAGTTTACAATTATTGCAAGGGGGAAGAATAAGTATAAGCCTGGAAAGCTTACAGTAGAAATGGGATGATTATAAAGATAACTGCAATTGCAGGTTGTGGTGGTAGCAAATTGGGTTCCCTTGAATTCAATATAGCATGTTGTCCAATAAAGATATTGTACTTTAATATTCTTGGTAGGTTATCAAATTCACAACACATTTGCCATTCTTTTCGGTGCACATTTCAACATCATGCTATTGAAATGAATTGTTACGACCATTCTTTACCTTCAAATTCCTGTGCATCTTCGACTTTATAGTCGAAATGGTGACTCGATTTATTGTCCTCGCCTTGCTCTTCGTCTATACCTGAAATAAAAGACGAGCAAAAAGGACCTTTTCACTGTAAATAACCCAATGTAAACTGATTTCACCCAACTATGGATATGGATTATTTTACGCAAAAAAATTGACTCCAAGTCATTTCTCACCTTGTCCTTGGGCTTGGACCTGGTTTGATTTGAATAATTCTTCTTTGAGGAGCTTGAAGATGTAACAGATACTCTGCGAATACGCTAGTTCCCAAGATTGTCCTTCCTTATGTTCCAGAGTTAAAATACAGACGACCTAAGTCTTATGCATCGAGCATTAATTGCCTGGTAAACGCGGACTTCCCATTTTTGACTGAAATGTCGGGTCTTATCTCGCACCAGAACGCGAGACGGTTCACTCAAAATAAATCTGATCTAAAGATTTTTTTGGTAAAAATAGCTGTCAAAATGTTAAGTTATAAATAAAGAAAGTAAAAATGAACGTCATTCGAAAGTTAGAGGAAGGAAAACAGGCGATGGAAACGGATTTCTCACTTCGCTCTAAATATTGGACTTTTCGACTCTCACAAAATGGCGGCTCGGAAGTGTGGGGCGCGCTATGCGTGATGGTTGACCCTGGGTCTTTAAACTGAGGATGCAGAGGTGAGGCCCGTACAAAGACCTTAACCCAGTTCTCCCAACACTGCAGGGAAGTCAGACACAGCAGAGCCAATAGGGTTATTTGACATAGAGAGATCTAGTGATGACAGCCACAACGAGAATAGTCGACCCTCTCAGGCTTCAGGCAAGAAAAAGAAGTCCAAAATGTCAAAGAAGAAAAGGGAAAAGCGCCCCTGAAAAGACTAAAGATGTTAACAAGCCGTGCGGAAAACCTCATGACTGTCGGCTTGCAAACAGCAAAACTGCACATGAAGTACTTGAAGGGAAGCGCCATAAAGCAAGGGCTAAATTTAGCAGCGTCTTCTGGTAGTGAGGATTCATCAGAATAAATGGAGTAGTACTTTATTGTTGAAAACAGATGTTAGAACCAGAACAGACCAGCAACTTGTTACTGTTAGCCTAGAGCGGATTTCGTGCACGATTACTGTACAGCATGCCGTGACAATCACATTTCATAGTTACGATACGGCACGGTTAAATCGGGTTACGGTAAGGTACGAAAATGCCGTATTGTTGTCCCACTCGTATGAATTCTGCTCTGCTGTTGTACTATCATTTATTTCGCGCTAAATTTGTTTTTAATGTTACAGCATATTGTCATAATATACTGAGCGTACGAACCAGTATGCTAATTATAACGAGACAATTGTCATTTTACCGAATTCTATATCTGTATGTTTGAATGGATAAACTGAGATTCCTGTTTGTTACTATGCCTTGGCAATTGTCAACGGAATAAATATTGGAAGAAAACATCGCAGGTTGGCGAAGATCAAATTCTGTTGATGATAGTGAAGAAATATGTTTTGTAAATACCTGTATTTGGAAAAATCAGTGCCGTTGTATATATTTTTATTTTGTTTAGAAAGGCACCGCCTTGGTAGGGCCCACTGAACTATTGGAATTTGGTGAATAAATCTCACTATTAATACATGCATTATGGAACTCATAATTTAAGTGATGATTTTGATACTCGCTGCACTGTTTTACACGACAAGCGTGATACAAATTTACTTTTTAGGGACCGGTCATTATTTATCGCCTGGGGGAGGGGGCGGGTCGGAGGATTTAGTGATGGAACAAGATGATTCAAAGTGATCCCCCCCCCCACAAGTATCTGAAGTATTTTCATGCCCCCCCCCCCCCCCCCCAACGAACACCAATAACTCATGTACACCCCCCTCCCACCCAATCATTAGGGACTTTAAGATACTACGACGGCGACGGCTGCGACGACGTGATGTGAAAAATGGTGTTATCGATAATTTGTTTATTATCGTTTCTTTTCTTCGACTTTTGTTGCATTTCTCATCCACGTTTTCGAAAAATAGAATGTGCACAGAGTTCCGTTTAGGCCGAACGAATAGCAGTGCCATTTACGTTTTCAGGTTCTCGTTCTTTACGGAACGTAAAACTCAGTGTTTTCACGTCGTGTTTTTGCAGACAACGGCTAAAATGAATGCAGCTACATGCATTTTCACGTACAGTTATTGTGTTTTGTAATTAAGTCCATTGTTTTACCGCGTTGCCGTCGTCGTTGCCGTCGTGGTATCTTAAAGTCCCTATTAGGGACCATTAGAAAAGTGATGGCTACAAAGTTGGACATTTTTTCCCTTGCAGGATATCTTTTTGCCATATGTAGTGCAGGAAATTTTTTACAATTTTTTGCAGTTTTCAAATTTACCAAGGAAAGATTTCTCACAAGACAGCACTAAGTAGTTCTCAAGGGTTCTCAGTCTCGGTTATTTCAACAAGCTACTAAGAACTCGAAGGAGCTACATCCGACGCCCTGCTGAGGACCGAGTTTCTATGGGGGTCGGGGAAATGTTCCCCCGGAAATGTTTGAATTTCAGGCCTCGGGTGCGCATTTTCCTGCACTTTCTGGCACAATTTAATGCATTGTAGATACGATAATATGTGTGTACGATTTGAACATTTTGGGGTGTGGCAGTTATATAATTATGTGCATGAGTTTTTCCTTAAAATACACTCGGGGGACGGTAGGGAGTCGGAACATTTGGATATGTAACCAAGGTATACCAAGGTATAATATATGACCCTCCCCCTCCACCTACCAAACATAATACAGGGGACGGTACTGTGGTGAAACCTTGACGTCCACAATACCAGCTCGGAGAGTCCGGGGACATGCTTATCGAAAAAAGTTTTTTTGTAGAAGCCTCAGAAATGCTAATTCTAGGAGTTGAGGGCATAACGGTGCGAAATTCCTTTAGGGACTATGTGTACATGATTTTTGTTTCCCATCAATTGTACATTGCGCGATTTTGTTTTGCTTTTGACACAGCCCCTTACCCCATCACTTTTCTAATGGTCAGTCCCTAAATTTCGTATGTTCCTTCTCTTTCTGACTAACCCTGAATTTAGTATGATTCCTCCTTCTGTGTGACTAAAAGTGAGTGCTCCCCCCTTTTCCTTCTCCCAAAACCATGTAACCCCCCCCCCCCAATCCACCCCCCAGGCGATAAATAATGACCGGTCCCTTAAATTCAGTTCGGAAGAATAAACATATTTAGCTGTGACGTAATTTTCGTTTCTATTTCAAGTTTTTGGGAATTCATTCTTTAACTTGCCGTAATACCGATTCGATTGAACTTGTCATACATCTATTTCAAAAAGGTAGTCCCGGTCAAGCCACAAACGGCCAGCGACATTCACAGACCGAAATGGATTGTGGTTGTAGCTGAAAGTCTGGTGAATAGGCCTTTCCAGATTGCGCTCCCAAAAAGCTAAAAAGTTGCTCCCAAAAATGCCCAAAAGTTGCTAAAAAGTTGCTCCAAATCCAAAATGTTGCTCAAAAATAAAAAAAGTGCTACCATATTTTAAAAGTTGCTCAAATGTTTTTTATAGACTGGTCTTTATTTTAATAACAGTTGCTTCCCAATTAACATTTGCAACTAAATGACTATAGTTTTAACTGGTTTAAGGCAACTTTCTGTTGAATAAAAGTCACTAATTGGACAAATAATTAATAAACAAACGTACTTTTATTAATGTGTTAAACCAATGTTCATTCCTATAATACCCGTTTCTCTATAATATCTGCTTCTCTGGCTAACATTACTAGAATTCATTCTCGAAATTAAGTAAAGCCTAAGACAGATTTTATAAATATAAAATTAATTAATCAATTAATTAATTAATTTATTTATTTATATAATCTGTCTTAGGCTTTACTCAACTTCTAGAATAAATTCTAGTAATGAATTCTAGTAATGTTAATTAATTGATTAATTAATTAAATTCATTACAAAATTTCGTCGACGTCGACGAAGCGTCAGCCATTTTTATCTGGTCAGACAGAACTTCTATATTAGGCATCAGATTAGTCATTAACTAATTCCACAGGCTACCCAATCACAGTCCACAGGCTACCCAGTCAAAGATGAAATCACCAGTTTTAGTGTAGATGGGAAAGAATTTGTTGCCAAGAGAACTTGAAATTGCTAATATAAAACAACAAATCCAGTAATTTGCTTCAAAAAGGCTAAAAAATGGCGTGTTTCCAAAAAAGTTGCCAGAAGTTGCTCTGCGGCCAAAAAGTTGCTGTCTGCCAAAAAAGTTGCTCATAAAGCCAAAGTGCGCTAAAAAGTTGCCGAGCGCAATCTGGAAAGGCCTACTGGTGAATGCGTTCGTGTTAATATCTATGGTCTCCTGCGAGTCTGTCTGTGAATTTATTACCGTACATCACGAGCCAGAGATCACCGGATGTTCAAAAATACGCGAGGTCCGGTTGCCATGGAGTGACGTCATAGGCCTGCTAAATTTCTGTCGTTGTATTTGATTTGCGGTTTTATTATAACAGCGTCTGGTAATTACTTTATCGGTTTGCGTACACGATCGCCTGTGGTGCGAGGTGCATATGCGTGACGGCCTGTTTAGTTTTGGAGACTGGACTTGAACCAAATTTTGACATCATCCCGTTGCCGGCTCCAGTTGGAAGATTTAGTCTGTAGTTCTAAGAACTGATATGTTCTCAACTCGAAGATCTGCGGTATTCCTGTTGAAAAATTAATGTCAAGGAGCCCTGTAGTGGCTAATTGTCCCGAGGAGTTAGCCAAAGTCCAGTTATCTGATCTTGAAAATGGCGGGCTTTCTGATCGACGAGTGTTCAAAGAGCATTGCCTCTATACTGTCTCAGTATAACGTTTGGTGTTGTTGCCGCTATATTGCTACAGAAACTGGAATCAAACCCAAGATAGTACAGCTAGTTGGTGGATGACATATCAATCCATTAAAACTTTGTGGCGATCGACTCGAAACAACAACTGCATCGGCAACGTCAACGACTGTCCCAGGAATGCCATTATAAATATCAGATCGACTCGAAGAAGAAAATAGCGAGCTCAAAGTTGCTCTCGAAGCTGCGATGTACCAAGTATCATGCCTTCGAGATGAAATTGAGAACGTTCACAAGCGATCTCGTGAGGACAGCAATAATAAGGGGTAAGCGAAATTTTACTTCAATCCTTTTATTGAGATGCCATTAAATTGGTTCTCAGATACATACTCAGTTACATACCTATTACCACGGCATACTAAACTGCAGTGGGGGAGGGGGAGGGGAGGGGATGGGTAGACAGTGGGATTTGAATTCAGATTTATTTTTATCATCCCGACCACAGGGTTTTTTTCATGACCAAATGTATTTTTTAAATACCATTTGGTCTTTAAAGAAATACATTCAACCTGTCAAATCCGGGGCCCCTTATTTGTTCCTGCCTTCCCCCATTCTTGCCTATCAGTCCCTGGGATAGGGCTCCGAAAGCAACCTCAATCTTTCTTCAGTGTTCTTTCTTGTTTGCTCCACTGACCTAGGTTGTGGACACTTACAACTTACATGATTGAAGGTGTTTTTGAATTTCATGCGACTGATTATGATTGTTTTTTCTTTGTTTCTTTATTTAGAGAAATATACTGACACCCTCAATCCTTCTCAACAAGAATCAAGTTAAGGCTGTTAGAAAAGTGTGTTTTTTTTGTAATGAGAAAGGCAATAGGCATCAAGCCCTTGCCAGACAGTGGTCCTCAAGGTTATCAAGTCAACCTTTCTGCTGCAGTTGCTTGGACATGCAGCGAGGGAGACCAAGCTGCATCAGCCTGATAGACAAACTCTAGAAGTCAATCTAAAACTTGATTTGTTGACAAACTTGATGAAATGTGGGATGAAAAACTAGGACTGTGTTCTATATCCTTTCTGGTTCACCCAGGTTGAAGTCCTGGCATCACCGTATGCCTGAGCGCTTCTGGGATATGGAATACAATTTTATAGTATTTTTGAAATGTGCGATGAACAACTAGGACTGTGTTCTATATCCTTTCTGGTTCACCCAGGTTGAAGTCCTGGCATCACCGTATGTCTGAGCGCTTCTGGGATATGGAATACAATTTTATAGTACTTTTGAAATGTGCGATGAAAAACTAGGACTGTGTTCTATATCCTTTCTGGTTCACCCAGGTTGAAGTCCTGGCATCTCCGTATGCCTGAGCGCTTCTGGGATATGGAATACAATTTTATAGTATTTTTGAAATGTGCGATGAAAAACTAGGACTGTGTTCTATATCCTTTCTGGTTCACCCAGGTTGAAGTCCTGGCATCACCGTATGCCTGAGCGCTTCTGGGATATGGAACAGAATTTTATAGTATTTTTGAAATGTGCGATGAAAAACTAAGACTGTGTTCTATATCCTTTCTGGTTCACCCAGGTTGAAGTCCTGGCATCACCGTATGCCTGAGCGCTTCTGGGATATGGAACAGAATTTTATAGTATTTTTGAAATGTGCGATGAAAAACTAAGACTGTGTTCTATATCCTTTCTGGTTCACCCAGGTTGAAGTCCTGGCATCACCGTATGCCTGAGCGCTTCTGGGATATGGAACAGAATTTTATAGTATTTTTGAAATGTGCGATGAAAAACTAAGACTGTGTTCTATATCCTTTCTGGTTCACCCAGGTTGAAGTCCTGGCATCACCGTATGCCTGAGCGCTTCTGGGATATGGAACAGAATTTTATAGTATTTTTGAAATGTGCGATGAAAAACTAAGACTGTGTTCTATATCCTTTCTGGTTCAACCAGGTTGAAGTCCTGGCATCACCGTATGCCTGAGCGCTTCTGGGATATGGAACAGAATTTTATAGTATTTTTGAAATGTGCGATGAAAAACAAAGACTGTGTTCTATATCCTTTCTGGTTCACCCAGGTTGAAGTCCTGGCATCAGCCTGAGCGCTTCTGGGATATGGAACACAACTTCACAGTATTTTTTAAATGTGTGATGAAAAACTAGGTCTGTGTTTTATATCCTTTCTCATTTACCCAGATCGTCACGGGACTCGGTTCCCAGGTTTTCTAAGTGATCGGACCCACGACTTTCAGCGCCAAAAACAAAAGAATGAGAAACTCGAATCGGATATTATTTCTTTTGAAAATACTATTTTGAACCTTAGAACTTTAATTTATAGAGCGCTTTTCGCGGAGATCGTGCAAGTCCACTATTCGTCCTTGTGGTTGTGGCGAGTGTTTTGCTTTGAATCTCGTTAGCATTACCCATATAGCTAAAGACAGCTTTCGAAGTGTGTGTTTGGCTACTAAGCCGAGAGGTTTTGGAGCTTTTTTCTACTTTTGGATCGATGTTTTCGACAGCAACTGCTCAACTGCGGCACGTGTGGGTTTCAATGTGCGAGCGATTTGCCTTAGAGAGCCTTGTTATTGCGCCTCAAACTTATTTCTGATCGGACACGACACGACCGGCTCGATCGCGATAATGATTGCTATAATTAAACCAGGCTGCCCGAGTGATGATAGAATGTATCAATAATTCAGGTTCGAATGTACTTTCACACTTGGGGATTACGACACTTGAGGCCAAACTGGAAACTTCAGCCTAGTAGAAACCCCGTGAAGTTGCAACAGAAATCCTGTTGCATCTCTGTGGAATATCGTTGCTAAGAACGTCTGGCTCGTTATGTTTACGGGAGAGTTGGAAGCAATCCATATCGGTCTGAAATGTCGCGTGACGTTTCTTCGGGACAACGATTTTGGAAACTGTTGTATAAATAACAGCTGTAGTTTGCTCTGTTATACAGTGTTAGTTTGTTTGTGCAAGCAAGCACCACCAATTCATACTTATTTTGAAAATGTTGAGTGATAATTTGAAGAGTGGGTTAATATGAAATATATAAATAGTGGTATGAAATTGATTAATGTGATTATGCCATGGATATGATTTGATAAAATATGATATGTGAATAAATTATGTAATTTTGCCATGGATATGATTTGATAAAATATGATATGTCAATAAATTATGTAGGGGAACAATATATTATGGAAATGATTTTTTTAAATATTGAGTATTAAAATATGTCTTAAGCTAGTATATAACTATAATCATTATTGGTTAAATGATGTTCACCCTACCCCTCCCCTCCCCCCCTTAGCATCAATTTATTTACAACAATTTATTTCACCTAAAATATGTGTAATTTATTTATCTAAAATATTTAGAGTAAAAATATGTGAAACATACTTTTACATTAAGGCTGCATTAGAATCAAATTGCCTAGCGTGTATTTCTGATTAACAGACCCCTTCTTCAGGGATTGGAAGTCTGTTAGGACCTAAATCCCAGAGGTGCTCTGAGACGGTCGCGTGTTTCTGCCTCGGGCCCAGGCCTAACCCAACACGCAAATACACACGGCCAATTCTATGTGTCAGCCATTTTGTTTATAAACTTAACTAGTGTAAGTTAGGTCGCCGAATTTTATTGAATGAACCGGTAGGATTATTTGGCTTGGTTATATTAAGTTGACAAGGGAGATAAAGTTGACAAGGGAGAAAAAGTTAAGTATGCTAAAATATGTTTACTTACTCTTTCATGTTTTTCGCTCGTAGTCTGGTTATGTTTACTCGGCGACTTTGCTCTTGACTCCCTTGGCTCTTGAGCATTGGGCTCTACTCTTGGACGTAAATTAGTGTAATATGGGTCTAAAAGTTTTATATAAAGTTAGTTATGTGACCTAATAAGATATAACAATGAGAGCAATATGTTAAGAGTCAGAAAATTAGGAATTTTAGCTTACCGTAAACATGAGCTGTTGATCAAAACAAAACGGCTGATTACGATGACGATTATAAATGCGAGGATAATACGTTATTTTTGTAATGAAAAAGCTGATGTCATAGGAATATGGCCGTTACAAATAGAGCGAACAAGATTATTTGTATTTAAAGTAGAGCGGGCAAGATGATTTAAAAGTTGTACAGGTTGATAGGTTAATTAAATAAAACTGTTTTAATACAAGGAGATGTTGGCAATTTTGTTATTTTAGTTTAGCTGGGGTTCTAAACTGACAAAAGTATAAAATGATGTTTAATATTGAATGGTATGTGTGGAAGACATTATTAATTAGTTGATGTGGAAATTATGTGAAAATTATGTGAAGGTTAAAACATGATGTGGGGGTTATGTGAAAGTTAGTGGGGGTTTAGATGATGTTGGGTTGATGCATAGTTAGTAGAGGAGACAGGTTAGGAAACTCGGCGAACTTCAAAGGGGCCAAACAATAGGGCCTTTCTGAGGTTGAACAGACCCATCACGTGACCCTCAACGTGCACAGTCAAAACAAGATGGCGGACGGTATGGTCGAACTTTTCGATTTCGGAGAAGATTTTGAGGCAATTTTAGATGTTTTAGAGGGCGATGAAGTATTCGAAGAAGAGTTTGGAGCAGCAGTTAGCAATGTAAGTATTATATATCTCTGAAAATGGTTGTTGTTTTGCTTTAGCGAACTCAAATCGAGCGAATAACCAACGTTTGGTTACAAGTGACACGCAGCGAACTAGCCTTTCACAAACAACGAAATTCACGCTAAAACTAGAGCAATTTATCGCAGTCGAATCTTAGATAGACATTCTCTTATAAGAAATAACAATATTCTACTTAGTTGGCTTGAGACAGTTGAAATGTTTTAATCCTTTATAACACAGATAGAATTAGACTTGAAAAGCGGTTGTTGATGCTCTTGAATATACGAGCCTCTCGCCCTGGTTTTATTTACTCATTCTAATATTTATTTTAAGGTTCCATTGCAATTGATAGCATGCAGTGAATGTGGAAAAAAGTACAAGACCAGAGGGGGATATGAAAGGCACACAGCAGCAAAGCACAGTCAGTAACTAAATGACGAAACTAGAGAGGCGTTCACGCCGATTATCCTTGAACAGATTGTCATGAATGTACTAAGCACTTTGCAAGCCAACAAGATTTTCTCAGCAAGCATGAGAAAAGAGTTTTGCAGCTACACATTTGAACAAGCCATGGCCATCCTCAAGGCTGGGAAATGTGAAACAGAAACAGAATCTCAAAAACTGGTTTCAAGCCTAAACCGTGGAGGACAGAATATTTTCCTAAAGACTGAACATTATTTTAGGCAGTCAACATCAACATCTGGATTGCGAAAAGTTGACATTGTTTACATTGCAGAAAAGTCAATGCACGATTGTGATATCATCTCAAACTTTAACTTATTATTATCAGATGCTAAATTGAACACAGAAAGTCATGTTCACAAGGATGTTCTGCATAGCATTGTGGCCTTATATGTTAGGGTGCGCTCTTTCTCATTTGCTAGGGATATTGTTCAACGCCACAAAGTCCAAGAAAAGCAGGTCAAATCCAAAGCTCTTCGAAAAGAAATCAGCAGAAGTTGTGATACAAAGGAACAACAACGCCTTCAGTGAAAATATTATTTTAATGTTAAACAACAGTATTGCTCTAGTTTTCTTGTTTCAATCCAACTTTGCTCAATCTTGAGTATGTTGGGTATACATAGTTATGTAGTTGATATTGTAAACTCAGAGTGCAAAACACAAACCTAATTGGCCTTATTGAACTGCAATGCTGTATCACTGAAATAAGAATTGACACAACCCTTTTCAGGCTGGATATCTCACAGGTTTGCAGTTTTGCACTCTTGTGTGAAATTCTACTAGTGTATTACATGCAACCGAGATGATTGACAATAATTGCAACCCCCCTTGCAAGCTGAACAATAACATTTGTATTATACTTTTGTAGATAATGCTGAATGGAATCAAATTTGACTCTCATTTGTAATGATAATTATATATCAAACATAAATGCTAATTCTTGTTTATATATTGAATGAGAAATATATTTTGTCAATAGTGAACTTTTTGAAAACCTTAAATTGCTTGTGTGCTTGTATTATAAACTTTAAACACCTGCTAGATTCTAAAAGGAGATGGCTGCTACCTTACTGAAAAGCATGTGGCTTTCTGATCTCTTTACCAATTATTTGTCATTATGGTCCTGATATTAGATCTTGTATGAGTGTGAAAAAGTAGCCAGAATCAAATTGTATGTTGTCCTTGCTCATTGGCACAGTACAGTCACTACAGGGTGAGGTCTGTGCTATATTTTCAAACTCATACAGTACCTATTTTTACTCATTTGGATATGTGCAATGAAAGCCTAATTGATTAACACACTCCAGTCTCCCCCCCTCCCCCATCCTTATCCTCCAAGAATCTGACATAATTTATCTAGTCTAGCTTATACATATCTGATCTAGTTAAGCTTGAGTTTCTTTCGGCATGATACTTTGTCATCTGTAACCTGCTCCCATGCTCTCTGTCTGTCCTTTCTACCTTTTGTGTTACCACTCTGACATGAAATAGATCTCTGAATTCTGATATTGTTGCTGTTGTACCCGAATTTGTGGATATCAGGGTTGTCGCTTCGTCTCCCTAGCTGACGCTGTTTTCCAAAGAACTCTTCCACTGGGTCTTGGCAGAAACGTTCAGTCAATACAAAGTCCATGCCCTCTTGTAGTAGAAACTTGGTGGCCTCAATGACTGAGAGTGCAGAGATCTTGAAACCCTCATACATCTGCCATGACAGAAACATGCGGGCCCTGGCGTTCTTAGTGAAGTTGTCAGGTCTGTTGTCAGCACCCTCCTTCCATAGTCTCAGATACTCGAGAAATTCCAACAGGAACTGGAACCTGTAATAAAATAACATTAAGAATCAAATTGTTATTTTTCTATAAGATATGCAGCTCAAAGTTTTAATGTGTGGACATCCTTAGCTACAGTTGAATAGTGGGATACACTGTACTTTGTGTAGTCAGTGCTTCATGTATCCTTTACATTGATGCATGAGAGATGAATAGATTGGGTATACAAAAATGGATTCATGGATAATGAACTTGAACTTTTCTACGCTGAAAAGTGAAAGCAGACGTACCTTAAATCATGTAGAGATGTGTAGGGAGCAACAAAGGACTTGCGCTTTCTAACATGCTCTGTAGTACTTCGAACATTTAAACAGTCAAAGAAACTATCCACCATTTCACAGAGTTTTCAGTAGCTTCAACCTCTGGGGAACCAAATGCCTTCAACACTGATGCTACGGATGCGCTGAGGACTTGGGCAGCAAGATTGATGCGCATAACCGAATATGCAGCTAGTGAGGTTAACATGCTCGTATGTCAGTCTTGGTAGTAGCTTTAGGCCTCTATCAAGATCCTGATAGAACATCTCTGTAATATGCTGCCACAGCACATACTTCCCTCCATTCCACATGTACCTTGTACAGCTGCCAGAATCAGAGCTTCTCAGACAGTTCCTTGTAGTCTTGACAAGGTGTGGTGCATCCGAAAAGAAATATATGAATCGATGAGGTGCATATAGGTTGACTGTACGATAGCATAAATCACCATCCGCATCACCATCAAGCTCCTTGTGCAGACGATAAAACCTCCTGTTTGGAGAAGCACCCTCTGACGTTGCTGCAATAACCCATAGGTTGCATGTGGTTTCCAGAATACACACTGCCTCCCAGAACAGCGGCATCAGTTGGGCAGCCGTAACGCCAGTAGTCGCAAAGTGGGCCAACGCAAACTTTAGTTCAGTGCACACTCCACGTACAAGGAATGAAAGTGCATGACTGGCAATAGTGTCATCTTTCTCAAAAACACCATAGTTCAAGTCTGGATCTCCAAGATCAGTGAAACCAATCAGTTCTCCTGTTTGTTTGTCCATAACAAGGTTAGCCATCACTTTCATCTCGTCAAACAACAGAATCACATATCGCTGGACATCGAAGTAGCTATCAGTCTCTGCCTTGAGGACCTCTAGCACTTCTGCCTGAAAGTCGGCCATTGGCTTAATGGCATTGCGGTAATCTCTCAGCCTCCTTTGGCTAGGAAGTACCAACACTCCACTGTTTCTCAATTCCTCGTAGCACGAAGCTAAGGAGACTTGGACGCCAGAGATAAAGAAAATCTTATTATCATGGGGTGATAGCGCACTCCTGTGTTGCTTTTTGAAAACAATGTTTTCTGCTCCTGCCAGAATAGGTTCATAAATGGAGTCATTTTAGCTCCAGCTGAACCAAGAATACTTGCAAAGTCATCACTAAGTTCATGATCAATTTCAATGTTTGACTTCAGTAACTCTTCACGCATCTCACTCAATCGTTGTTCCAGCTGGGCACACTTAAGCCTTTGCCCCTGCAAGATCAACTTTAAACGTTCAGGATCTGTCTTTGAGACCGGCGCGTTCACATGTGCAGGCTTTACGGATCTGCTTTCCCTTCCTTTTCTTGCATTTTCTGCAGAGACAATATAATTCTTGCACATAGTACATACACAATCTTCTTGGCTGATCAGAAAGCAACCCCTTGCCCGCCAGTAGCCCTTGTGTGGGAACTGCTGCTGCTCTGCTTCATTCTCGGCCATAGAGTCATTACTAATGGGAACCACATGATGAAACAATTTATTTGTAAGTTCCATGGTCTGCACACCATCACACAGTTTACAGCCTTCTATTTCCTTGACCAAATTAGCAAGAGTAACATTTAGCATTGAGCGGTGGTACTGAAGATAGAGGGGGTGATCATCCACGAGATAAGAGCCAAATACTTTCACTGTGAAGCCAAGACTGTCATCAATAATAATTTCTAGCTCAGGAAGAAGATAAGGCTCCAACATTTTCTGGAAAATCACACGGTCAGTCATAAACTTTGAGCTCCATAAACTTTGAGCTCCAGAGTCTTGAGGATTTTCACCCGCTCGCACAATTCGGCAAATGTTCTGTAGCAGCTGCTGGTGGACGAGTTCTTGACCTCTCTGACCACGGATCGTTCTGGTCGTGGTGTTTTCACGTTGCTAGGATCATGGCTTCTCTTCGGCATGTTGATAGTCGGTAAAGCTCCGAATCTCGGTTTTGTCTTTGTCATTTTCGCAGAGTGAACTGAAATATAAAGATAGGTATTATATTCTGTTATATAAACAACAAAAATGAACGACAGGGCGATCAGAACAGTCTACTTTCATAACGGAGACTCGAAGCGTGTGTTCTGTTTAGAAGCTATAATGTGAGAATTTCGTTTGAATACATATCCCTACATTTTGAAAGCACATAAACCTTTACTTACATATTTCAATATCCTCAGGTTTGAAATGTTTCTGACAGGTAAATATCTTGTTCTTTATCTGCCTTCTGAAATCCGGAGTCATGTCTCTTGTTTTCGTGATCTCTCCAAGCCATTCGTTTCGCCATTTCGCTTGTGCTTCGTTCTTCGCTGGAGGCAACTTCCAAATGCCGATTCCCTTGGTTCTCCAACAAGAACCACATCCAAATACGGCGCAGTTGTTGCCTGGCATCGTCTTTCACAAATTTGTTTATACATAAATCGCTAGTGTCGCTTAGATTTGCTGTATATAGAGAAGAATGGTCGCACAGCTCGTAGAAACTACTCGCTGGACGCCATCTTGGATTTTGTGTGTGCACCTTGAGCGTCACGTGACTAGCCAAAAACATAACAAAGAGTTCGCTCTTTGAAGTTCGCCGAGTTTCCTAACCAGTCTCCTCTACTAACTATGGTTGATGTGGAGGTTAATTAAGATGAGGTTATAAGTGAGTGATAAAAATAAGTATTTGAATATGGTATGGTGGCCTTAAGGGCTACCTGGTTCCTTCCTCTCAAGCATGTTAAGGCCTGGTTCATTTAACGGAAAATAGATGTACGTTAAAAAAAGATTCTGACAGAAATAACACTTTAAACACAAACTAATTACACCGTAATACTAATATCAACTTCCTTAAATTTGTTAAGTGGGTGGTTGTCGTATCACGTGATCGATGACGTCATAATTATATAAAATCGTTTAAGTGAAATGCGGCTGCGACGATAACATATGAATATAAAGTAACCCTGCTAAAACATTACTCCTCCCGCAGTGTTTCAGATCACGCTTAGAAAACATGACTATCATGTAAAGATAAGGAGATATTAAGGGTACAAAAGGTCACGTGACCAATTTTGCATATGTTCGCCTTAATTACTCGTTAACGAAACATTGTAGTCATCTTTTCTAAGTTGATTTAGGTAAAAGGCTTCAACCTTAACTAAACATATCCACTCATCATCCAAGCTGTTTTAAACTCGGAGCCGCGTTTTTGATTTACTGATTTCGTGTTCTAAGTCACGTGACAGACCACGTGACACGTTTTACTACACACAAACCACTTAAGGTAGTCAAGAATAGCGATACCTAGTATCGTGAGAAACTTGACTTACTTACCTTACTCGGCTGTGCTGAAATAAGGAAAACAGTTTTTACCCGAAATTTGACCCCTGAACCAGGCCTTAACATGCTTGAGCTGTATGGAACAGTTGTAGGTTATGCAATGTCCTCCTCGTAGGAGGGTAACCGAGCCATCTGAACGGCCCAGATTAGGTGGTACCGAACCCCATCATACAAGATGATGTCAACAGTGTTAGTGTGCTTGTGCAAGCAAGCACCACCAATTCATACTTATTTTGAAAATGTTGAGTGATAATTTGAAGAGTGGGTTATTATGAAATATATAAATATATATATAAATAATTGATTAATGTGATTATGCCATGGATATGATTTGATAAAATATGATATGTGAATAAATTATGTAATTATCCCATGGATATGATTTGATAAAATATGATATGTGAATAAATTATGTAGGGGAACAATATATTATGGAAATGGTTTCTTTGAATATTGAGTATAAAAATATGTCTAAAGCTAGTATATAACTATAATCATTATTGGTTAAATGATGTTCACCCTACCCCTACCCCTCCAAACTGGAACAGGTCTGGGGGAGGTGATATTGACGTTACTAGGCTTCTCTCCTTGTGTGTAGTTCCTCATGTCTTAAAAGGATGATCAAGCTACAAAGTCTTCAAATGAGAAAATATTGAGGATATTATGACGAAGTACTGGAAGATCGCAGATAATTTGCTATTTGCTAAAAATAATGGTCACTTATCAAAAATCTTGTCGTTTGAACAAATTTTGTTGTTATGTGATTTCCAAAAAAATGTACCGGTCACATTGCATTTTACAGTAACGATTTCTTGTTTATCTAATTAATTCCACTTCTGGTTGTTTCTAAAGCTCCATTTGGAATATTCGACCCTGATCAGGTTACGTGACATGTTCTTGTAACCAATTTTTTCTATTTTTCTCATTTCCAATAAATATCAACCATTCAAAACGGAGCTTTATAAAATAACACAGAAAATACGCGCTCTGGTTGGTTGAAAGCCGTGTTTCTATTTAACAATTAGACCACAAGCCCAAGTTTTCTACGAGCTGGTAGTGAACGAGGCGGAGCCCAAATTCGTCGGCCTTGAGCGCGTGCTTCTCGTGATCGTGGACTATCGGCGAATAGTCAACGATCGGAGAGCCAATCAGATTCGCGGAATTGCAATAGTCCATGGAAAGTTTCTACTAAAACTCTTTAGAAATACGGGCACGGCGGAACAGTGGGTTGGGAGGAGTTAACCCTATCACAGACGTGATATCTATCATAAATTTAAAAGGGTTGAGGAGCGATTTTTTCAGGCTAAATAAAGCAGGAAATGGTGTTTTGGAAAGTCAAACCTCAAAACATTTTCGGGCATGCCCCCTCGTTGGTCAGCTCCCCCTTCCCCAATACTGATTTAAACCGCCTCCCAGTTAGCTCAGTGGTCTGTTGTACCGGAGGTCGACGGTTCAAGGGAGGAAGCATCAAAATGGTTTAATTCGTCTGAGGACCTTGTATAGGAATACGTTTTGTTCATACATCCAAAAACCGTGCTCTGATGTTTGCCATTAGCCTTCGTCTTCGATTTACAAGCGCTACTACAACAGTGACAACAACAGGCAAAAGATACCTGCGACCTCGAAATCTACCAGATCTACCAGGTACACCACGGTACACCCTTACATCGCCAATTCTATGTTCAACCCTGACTCTTGCTCTGACTATCTCTCTATTCTCTTGTCTCTGAATGCGTCCGAGGCCACCTCCTCTCCGTCTTCGGAATGGTGTAATGAGAGGATAAACTGCGGGGTATCCCCCATCCGCTAAGAGGTATGAGTTGCGAGGAAGGTGAAGTTGCTGTCCAAATCCTATGTGTGGCAAGCGTGCGTAAGATCCGGCATCAGTCGGATGTCCGAAATATCCACCTTAAACAAATTGAAAATAACCATCATTGTCAACTACAGCATGGAAGTTTAGGAAATGAAATCCCCGATCTCGTCTGTAGTACAAACATTGGGCCGCACCTTGTGGCCTGTTTATCTGAACGGCAAACGCATCAACGCATCAATACAGCATTTTGCAGCTCCTCGAACTCATTTCTTTACTCATCCCACTCATTCTCGTTGTGCCATGATATATACCGATGAACGTAGTGTTCGTACAAGATTGGTATGATTGTGTAAAGATTATCACAAACATTGCTTGCCGATACACCAAACTCCTGACCAACGTCGGTTAACGTATGGTATTGTCGTAACCAAATAAACGTCATGAGAACTCTGTCATAAATACAGAGCGCGTTAGGTCGGGTTCGCCTCACTCTCCTTCGAGGACGCCGAGGGTCTCGTAGTCGCGCTTCTATTTCGGCTCTTGTTCGTTATACGACACTCACGACACTCGCTGAGACTGCCAGGCGTCTCACCTGTGAACAACCAGAAGTACTCGGGGTTAACAGACAGCGTATTCCACACACTTGGGTTGATAGCGATCAGCCCGTGGTTGGCCACATAATGGTTTCGAATGATCACATTCATCGGGAAAAACCATCGCGAAATAACATCAAGAAAACACTCTATGCCCGCCAGCAAGGCATCGAATGAAATAGGTGGTGGAAAAGGGAATTCAAAAGATCTTGTCTCACACAGAATCTGTTGATACCCGATTATAAACGCTAGAATTCCGAAGATAAAACTTGGAAAAGGTGGAATCATGTTTGCAAAAATATTGAATTAAACTGTGGTGAAAGGCACGTCGCAATCTGGTGACGTCTATTCAGAATATGATAATTAACGGTAATCTAAAAAAACAGTGGTCTATGAAAAACAAAGGATATAGAAAAATAAAACTCTAATATGTTTTTCATTTGTATTTATTGTTATATTATTTTCACAATTACAATTGGCAATGTGGTTGCAATAATTATTGTGTATGTTTTCAGTATTTGTGTTCCATTTGTTTTCAATGTTATTCAACAAAATAACTTCAAAAAGCCTCTTCGTTATTTCATTCACACTTGAAAAGCTGTTGGTAATTCCTAACTGCAGCTCCTCTGTTGCCGACTCCCCTCAGTGCTCGTACAGCAGCAGCAACATAGGACATTTTCACGTTGTGCAGCTAGAACAATGGCTATCTGTTTAAGTAACAAAAGGCTGGCGAACCAGAACGAGTCTTTGCAGCTCCCGCCTACTGATGCGTGCGCAACTTCGTCTATTATAAGTACATACACTTTCTCACCATTGATAATCTCTTCCTTGTCTTCTAGGCGCTCGTATTTAGAGAAGAGTTATCAAAAACTGTAGCATCGTGCACTGTCCCCGGCCAATCTAAGCACACATCTGTGAAACGGTACTTATGATCCACAACTGCTTGCAGTATAATTGAATAAAAGCCCTTTCTGTTGTGGTAGTCCGCCGGATACGCCTCTGGTGTAACTATAGGTACGTGACAACCATCTATTGCTCCCCCAATCTGTGGAAATCGTTTTTTTCCTCTGAAAACTTTCAATAACCTATTCTAAATATTGACCATCCGGTATTTTAATATAACTCGGGAGCAGACTATAGACAATTTTACTGGAAACGTCGCGCACAATTTGGCACGCTGTGGATCTTCCAATGCCGAATAAATAGCTAATGGTCCGGTACTCGACATTAGTAGCTAGTCTCCACAGAGTCACTGCGAAGCGTTTGCAGAGGGGTATGGTCGTCGAAACCTTGTGTCCTACCAACCGCCGGTCCCGACTCCTCACAAAGATGGTTGAATGTATCCGGACAGATTCTAAAGTTCTCCCGCAAGTCAATGTTAGTCCACGTTCCATTAACAATCCTATCCCAGTCGTTGCTGCGCTCTGTTGCCCGAATAGAGCGCTGCCGCAAAACCCCACAAGCTCGTGGAAAAGAGCAAAACCTCAATCCAACAAGCGATAGAAGCTGTTGTGCTTGTCGAAAACGATTTATGTTGAGTCGAAGATATCTCAAACGCTGTTTTCTGGCTAAACGTTGCAAGGGTCTTCGCCTACGAAGAGCCTGAATAGTCAGATTGAACAAGAGGATAAAAGGAACCACAAGTTCGAGCTCCATTTAAACTCTAAAACAAAGTTTGCTGTAGAAACTGCACCCTGCATAAATTACGGAAACGTGTTTGAAACAGACCGTTAATGTAAACAATGCAGTTTCAAGCAAGTTTTAATGTGATTATATCTGGGATAATCACATTACTTACTCTAGGAGTACACTTAATGTAATGTGAAAGTTCTTTATTACTCTTGCAATTAATTAGAGTGTTCCATAGACCAGCACGGGAATCCATATTCTGCTGTTTTGCAGTTCTGCTTGGTGTTGAGTGAATACTTCTGCCAAGTTGCAATGTCTTTCTCCTAAATAAAATAAATGAAGTGGCAGGTGAATGTCAAATTTGTTTCATTTAATATTGTATACATGCAGGTGTTTCAATAAGTTTTGAAGTAGGAGTCTGTCTCTTAAATGTAGGCAGCTGTTTCTAAAAGTAACCGGCTGTAATTACTAATCCATCTGCGAAGTACCTGGTGGTAGGTAGTGAAATAACCGGCGATTGATCGCCTGTAGCTGCCTTCTATTGAAACCTCTGTACATGTTCATGTATGCCAACTTGGTCAGACATTGCATGGTAGTAGTAGCTGATTATACTGTACATATTTGTATATTTTATAAATTCACTCAAAGACGATGTTTTCATTTGACCCATGAAACAATCTCAATCAAAGAGTAAAAAGTAAAAAACACATTCAAACGAAAGATATGGACAAAAGTTAATTACACTGAATTATTCAATCTACAGTACCTATATGTATGGTCTTAAAATCGTGAATAATTAAATTAATACATACTTTCGCTGTCTTGCAAGCCAGCTTGATAGTTGAGCCACTTCAGAGTTTCAGTAAGCAATGTTGGCTTGGAAACCTTTTTTGGTAGATGCACCATCTCATTGATTAAGCGCCTCCTCTGAAACATATTCGAATGTTATGGATAAAGATTAATTTAATTTTACTTACAGCTTTAATAGGTTGACTGTGTAATGGGATCACATAAATTTACCTGAATAAATGCAGGTGTTTTTCTGATTGCCAATTATAAGTTCATTTTAAACACTATTTACAAATACAGGTGATAAAGCTGTTATTACAACACTGCCAGAAGAGTAATCAAGATTAGTAAACAGTATTACACATCCAACATTGTAGCTGCAACCAGGATTTACCTAATAGTAAATACAGTATACTTATTTCATTGTTACACAACCCCATCTGATGGTGCCTATGGTACACGAGGCACTGACCAATCTACACCAGTGTCCTCCTCAGAACATCAAGGCCAAATAGTTGTGGAACATTCCTAATTCAAAAAGTCTGCTTTCATGACTAATGTTTCATAACTCGAAAGGGATTCTGGTCCTTGTGTTTCACACAGAACTGTGTACGTATTTTACATCATTCATGAATAAATGTATTTAGTGTGTACCTGAAGTAGAAACATTTACTTTAGTGGTGTGCAAGACCCAAAAACATTGATTTATATAGCACAACCATAGTCCTTCGTCCCTGCAATTGAGGACTGTTGAAGCTCAACCGTTGAAATTATGTGATGTAAACTAAAAATTAAATTAGTCTATTAATGACACTACACTACTGAGACTAATTTTTCAGCCGATGCTTGAATCACTCTACGCATAAATATTATTTTAAGATTTACCTCCTTTTTAAGACTTTCTAGTTGTGCCTGCAGTCTCCCCAGTTCTTGTTTTGCTTTAATAACTGAAGCAAGTTTGTCCACAGACTGTTGCCTCATATCCTTTCTTGTTCTGGACAACAAGGCAATATCAAATCTTGGTTTACCCATCTTGGGCTGGTTTTCTCAGCTGAAGTTTAGACTGCTAATCCAATGTGCAATTGATAGTTACACTGTACAATGTCTTTGCAGTTCCTCTCTTCGATAACATCAAACTTCAGCTTTTTCAGATGTGTGATGTAAACTTTGGTACCATGTTTGTTTATTGTTAAAGGAGTTTTGGCCCCCTCTACTGCACTGAGGCTGAGCTTTTCATGTGCAATATATGGTACTGGCTTCTCTACCTTTTTACAGGGAACAAACTTTGCACTGTCAATGTCTAGCGAGCCCAATAAACGTCTGTCCTCGGCGAACTAAATCAAGGTTTCTTTGATAAAGTTTGTCAACTCTCCTAAGAGCTCGAAGCAAGTATTGATAATATCACATCGAAAACCTCTTGATCTTGATCCACATCCCTACAGAACTGCCAATATGACCAAGGGCTTCTTCTAACACTCTTTCTTCGTAAGCAGGTCAGCCGTGAATTATCTAAATGAAGGACCCTACAGAGAAATAACCAAGCCCTTTAAAACACCGCTGGTATAAATCTGCGAAATAATAACAGGGCTCTCTAAAATATTACACAAACTTCTATCCAACATCAAATGGCTATCGTACGGTTTCTGAATTCCAAAAATGCGACAATTGGTGGATGTTTTTATCGATATTGTGACGATTTCTACCTGAAAATATACAGATCGCAGCACTGAATATAGGCAAAGTTACCTGTTGCAGATTTTCCATGTTTTCTGGCCGTTTTTCTTCGGAAATGTCCCGATTTCAAGGTTGAACAGCATTTAAGAAAATGGCCGACTGTGGAAGTGTTAACACGCAAACTAGTGTCCAGTTTTCTTCTGTAAACAAAGGCCAAAAGCGACTCGGGAGAATACCCAGAATTCCTTGCGAGTAAAGCGCGCGGACATTTATTTTTTTGCTAGGTCACTGCTCAGCGGTAATTCGCCAGTGTGAAGAGTCGAAATATTGGTTTTAACATACTTACATGATCATAGCCTGAAGCCTTTTCAGCTTTGAAACTGTTTGCAATATCTACTAGTTCGACCTCAGTTACTGGTTTGAGAAAGCATGAATGTATAATTGATTCTTTAAGGTATAACTTGTGTTTATAACCAGTTTCTGGGGCTTTTTTGCAAGGTTCGGACCCACAGTAAAATATTCACAGAATTTATTGGCAATTGAAGCAGGTTCCTTAAACTCTTGGTCATTGTGCACAAATATACTGTCGCGATAATAAAGTTTTTTGACTGGATCTTTCTACTTCAACAAAGAGTGCAGATTCTAATATTTTAATATCAAAAAATTAAATCTAACCTTTGTTTATATTTAAAGACCCAGTGTCGACCATTATGCTTTGCGCGCCTCTGTTTTTGTTTTGATCGGCACCAAGACGAGGATTCTGTTGTTTCGAGTGAACTGAACTGCGCTTGTTCTTCGTCGTGTGTTTAGTTCAGTCGTTGGCACGAAGCTTTTAAAGAACAAATGGTTCCAGAAGGGATTCCAATTCATCAATTGGTTCAGTGTAGCAAGAAGGGAGAAGAAATGCGTATGGCTCGTTAATTGTGGATATTCAAATCAACGAAGAACTAAAGGAAGTTTGTGATCTTCGACTTCGATACGCGTACTTATCTGTGAAACTGCTATTATAAACAGGATAACAACATTACTCGATTTATTAATCTCAGTCAGGTCATCCCGGAAGCCGATTTAAACCGAGTAAAATGCACATGCAAAGGAGAAGAGGCAAGGGTTCCTGAAAATGCCGCGAAATGCGAAAGCCGACGTGAAGTCACACGACCTAGGTGGTTGCGATAAAACAAGGTAAGCTGTAAGCTAAGTTGACTTGGATTAGCTGACTGTAATGTTGTTTGAGATTGTCTCAATGATACAATTGATATATGTTATTTATATTTCGGTTTAACAGAACGAAGAAATAGCTGATAACATTCAACCTGCAGCGGTGCAAGATGGGGCCCATACGATTACGAGTTCAAATTTCTCAGGGTGAAATAAATGTATTAAAAATACGTCTAATTTTCAGGAATCGTATTTAACACCAGTTTCAAGCCACCTTGGATCCCTTCGTAGCACAATCACATGAAAATCTATAAGTTTTGATTGCTCATTTTCAATGGAAAAGCATGCACAATTTTGCCATGAACACCTTCCAAAAACTATGAAAAGTACTTTGTTTCAAGCCTGGACATGGAGAAAAAAGACAAGCTATTGATCAACCTTTTAGGCACGAGTAGAGGCAGCCTAATTGACTTCACAAAACAGCTAGTTGGAATACCTGGAAAAGACTGGGGACCACCTGCAGGAAATCGTCTATACTGGTATACATTTAAGGTGTTGGCCCATGCCAGATGAACAGGAGGCAAGAGGGTAACCTGTGTTACTGCATATACAGCTTATAGAAACATGTGTTTAGACAGATATATCCTAGAGGTCTGTATCAAAGCAAGGTGCGACATGTGTAGATGAGTTTAATTTCACAATGGAAAGTTTTAGGAAAGCTGCATATAAATAATTTGCCCTGTGGAGGTATGGAAAGATTGGCAGAGGATAGACACGTCATATCTGCATGTTCAGTTATAGCCTCTTACCCACCATAAGTTGGGAGTTCCCTCCAGACTTTATCGAGGGTGGGTAAATGGCTACATGTAGGCTACTTCAGTCAGGGTGACTGAATCCAATGTCCTTTACCAGACGACGGTGCATGGGTTTTCAGGCTAGTTTGAGTCTTACGACTATACAATATGGCTTGGGATCAATTCAGTAAAGCTTTTACACACGTATTTGTACATAGCTGGCAATGGACAGACTTGTAAAATACTGTGTAAAAGTTTTACCAAATTGGCCACTGGTTCAGTATCACTCACAATAATTTATAAGCATAAATTACAAGCATTTTACTCAGCTGCAATCATAGGTGCCTACTGCTTGTACCTACCTACATTGTACATGTAATATACACCCAGAAGTCCCCCAATATTCCTTACTGGAAATGGTATATTAAAGTAATATTTAAAATAAACTATTTAGGTAGCCACATCAATGTATTACAATCTCAGTTGGAACAGTGATAACTTATGGCTTTTGCATAGCTGGCCATCGAAAAAGCTGGAAAACCATTATGTAATATGCCTTTTGGTAGAAGGCATAAAGCTAGAGAACACTCAAATGTTGTTATAGAGTACATGTAGTTTGTGGTAAAATAAAATTACACAAATCAAGGAACATTGTTTGTGCACCTGTTTCTTCTAGAAAATAATGGTTCACCTTGGGCACTTTGAATAAATAGCAAGAATGTGGAATTATTTGTAGTTCTGTTGACAATGTGTAGTCAAATGCACTTAGACCACTACCAAACATATTTTTTTAAGACAATGGTGTTTCTGTCTTTCCTGCATTCTCACCCCACAAATGCCTGCTCGTCTGACATTCCTTTCTCGATTGTCATTGTGTTATGTAGTTTCCTTCAAAGCTAGTGTTATGGGCCAATCACTTGGTTGTACTGACAGGGTGGCAAAATATATTCATATATTTTAAAGGCACTTGTACGAGATTGGTAGTACTGGTTTTATTAGCAAAACCACTGAGTTTGTAAATGCTATTTTCCACCTCCAACCATAATATTGTTGGGTTTTAAAAACAGCATTTTCAAGTTTGTTTGCCATCCAGTAAAGCCTTTCGCATTGAATCATGAGTGCAATTCATTCACTATTGAAGCGATACATCAGCATGTTATGTTTCCAACAAAACTGATACTATTTCCGTTTCAAAAAGTATTAATTGTATTTTGCATAGGAATCAGGGGCATAGCAAGGGGATGCCCTTGGTCCCCCTTTGTTAAATTATTGAATAATAATAATTATTATTAATTACATGCCCTTAGAGGTAAGCACCTCAGTCCAACATTTGTGTTGGGACCCCCCTGGCAAAATTCTGCCTACACCCCTGGGAATAAGAATACTTTATTTTAACTTGTGATCTTGAATGAAGTACATGCTGCCATTCCTAAATGCTTCAAGGGTAGCCATTTTCTTTTTGTTGTACAATCTTGTGGCCAAGGTGAAGGTCAACTGACTTTGTGGAAAGCTAATTCTGATTGGTCAAACATTGAGAAAGTAATGTCCATCGCAGACAAGCAGGCGTTGTGGGGTGAGAATGTGCGATGCCCTAAAAATGAATTGGGGGAGAGGCTAATGTGCTTCATCCTCTGAAGTATTATAGAATTTAGCAAATCATGACATATTGGTCTGTATAATAATTATTATTCATTAGCTCTTATTACTGTTTTCAATGAAGTGATACCTTGGAAGTTAGAAAAATTGTATTTAGCTGACCATCAATCAAAAGATAATTAAGCCTGGTTAAAGCTTTGTATGAGACAAGACTCGTTTGATCGACAAATGGGTAAATGCAATTTTGCAACTTGAAGCACCTAGGGTCTCACTTCAACGAATACAGTAATAATCAAAGAAAACTTAAATCTAGAGCCCAAACTAGGTCATGTCTAGTTGGTATGCAAAGTGGAAATAGTCAGTGGTCGGCTTACAGCCAAGTACTTCTATGCCAAGTATTATTTCTGCCAAAAAAGTATGAAAAAATTTCTTTGCCATCTTGTTTTTACTTATTTTTACTTATTTTAAAATTACCCAAGTATTCTATTAGTCCTCTATTAGCCAACATGTATTGAAGGAACCTTGTTACTTGTAATTTCAAGAAAAAAGCTCTATTTTTCTTCATCTTGGATTTTTACAAAGTGGTTGTTGCAACATTGATATACCTATTGTTCACTAAAAGAACAGGCATTTCCCTTGTTTATAATCGAGTTTTCCAACAAACATTTTGACTTCAAATCAGTCACTGAGGTAGTCAAAGTTAGGGATACAACTTATAAGAAACTAGGTACCCCAGGTAAACAACATACATCTTTGATTCAAGGGGTTCCATCAACCCCCTAATAATAAACTTTCTCATGATGAAAGACAACATAACTAGTAGTACGCCAGTTACATTTGGCAAAGTTCGAGTGAGTGAAAAATACTACTTTTAAGTTCCTAAAATAAGCTTTTGTAATCCACTTTAATCTTTACCGTCCTCTGTTGAAAAAGTTTGAAAAAAGCATATCAGAACATTCACATGGTACTTCTCTTCTAATAATATAAGGCTGACCATCAGCTGGGTAATCAAAATGACCCAGACAACTTCCAATCGACCGATTTAGCAAGTACATTTAATTTGTTGTCCCAATTCAGATTACCTGAATATTGTCCCTTCAGTAATGTTTTCTTGTTTTTCTGTATCCAAATTGGAAATGTATAAATTTCTCTGATTGGAAGACAAAGCACTGAATCCCTAGCGAGCTGTCGCATGATTTGAATTGGGACAACAAATGTACAAGCTACATGTAATGTACTGATCAAATTGAAACATCAACATATCTTTCCCTCCCCCCTGGCATTTAAATTGTTGGGTTGTTCAAATTATCATCCCCCAGTCCAAAAATGTTGTTCAAATGCCTGATACCACTGTCATTTTAGGCAATGTTTCGATTTGATCAGTACATAAATCAGTCTATTGTTGGAGCAATGTCCTTTGAGTTGAAGTTATCTTCATCAGACTGCCGAGAGAAATTGCCCTCAAACTGTTTCCATTCTTACAGCATTTGAGCAGTCCTGTAGGAGAAGTAGGCATACATGTATGTATATAATTTCTCCTCCTTCACTTCTGCATGGTACTTCTGGGTTCTTTTTGAAAACTTCCCGTGTCCAGACTTGGTCTCAACAGGCTTGCAGAAGAGATGTATGTTGTGATCAACAGCAGCAAGGATAATTTTCATGAAATACAATGTAGGGGTACCTGTAGCCATGAAATATAAAGTTTAGTTTTAGACAAAGTTCTGCAGAACAAATCATTAAGTAGAGGGGGCATGGAATGTTGAGGAAACTAGTTTACAAGGGGGAAGAATAAGTATAAGCCTGGAAAGCTTACAGTAGAAGTGGGATGCTTATAAAGATAACTGCAATTGCAGGTTGTGGTAGCAAAATGGTTTCCCTTGAATTCAATATACATGTAGCATGTTGTCCAATAAAAATATTGTACTTTAATATTCTTGGTAGGTCATCAAATTCATAACACATTTTTACTTGCTCAAATGTCATTCTTTTCGGTGCACATTTCAACATCATACTATTGAAATTAATTGTTACGACCATTCTTTACCTTCAAATTCCTATTCATCTGCGACTTCATAGTCGAAATGGTGTATCGATTTATTGTCCTCACCTTGCTCTTCGTCTATGCCTGAAATAAAACGAGCAAATAGGACCTTTTCACTGTAAATAACCCAAGGCAAGCTTATTTCACCCAACTATGGATATGGATTATTTTACGCAAAACAAATTGACTCCAAGTCATTTCTCACCTTGTCCTTGGGCTTGGACCTGGTTTGATTTGAATAATTCTTCTTTGAGGAGCTTGAAGATGTAACATATACTCTGCGAATACGCTAGTTGCCAAGATTGTCCTTCCTTATGTTCCAGAGTTAAAATACAGACGACCGAAGTATTATGCATCGAGCATTGCCTGGTAAACGCGGACTTCCCATTCTAATTTCATGACTGAAATGCCGGGTCTTATCTCGCACCAGAACGCAAGACGGTTCACTCAAAATAAAGAAAGTAAAAATGAACGTTATTCGAAAGTTAGAGGAAGGAAAACAGGCGATGGAAACGGATTTCTCACTTCGCTCTAAATATTGGACTTTTCGACTCTCACAAAATGGCGGCTCGGAAGTGTGAGGCGCGCTATGCGTGATGGTCGACCCTGGGTCTTTAAGTTCACTATCTATAAAAATACCAACACCTCCCCCTTGCTTGTCTTCCCTGCATTTTTGTAAAAAAATCATATCCTTCTATGTTTATGTTAGAGTCTAAATCCTGATAGCTGTAGTGTTCGGCCTTATCAATGGCGGTTGAAATATTGTCTACCTTTTCGGCCAATTTTCCCATTTCTGTATTCTGTATTTTTTCTTCATTTACGTTTTGATCGCGTAGGTACCACATGTTTGTTTGTGTTTGTTTGTGTTTGTTTGTTTGCCTTTACCCCATGATGAAGGTGCAAATAATTGGAAACGTATTTGAAAACACTTGGCGATAAACGTAGGAGATACTTTTGAGCCACGCAAAAAAGGTATATTGCAAAAGTAACAGTTGCTTTGTTGGTTTAATCATCAGAAATACGTCTCACTCATGGAGTAACACCAAATCAAGGTCAAGTAGAGGTCAATGTCGGAGGACGCTGGGGATATGTGCTCATCGCGTCCTGGGAAGACAGAAATGTAGCGAGAGTGGCATGCAGAATGCTGGGCATGCGCGGTAAAGGCTATCTTTTAAGGTACCCTGTGGTCCAGCCTTCCTCTGGCATGTCTATTGTAATGGTGATTGAAGATTGTTCTGGTAACGAAATGTCACTGTTTCATTGCAAAAGACGTCGGATTACCACCGGTAAAAAGATACTTGGAGCAGCATGTGGATATCCATCAGGTGAGTTACGAGAAAACAGCAAATATACTTACTGACAGACAGACAGAAATACATATACAATTTACAGTGGCTGTTCTGATAGTATTTATTTCAAACAATATAATTAGATCATGCGTAGCTGAGAGTTACATTCTAAGTTGATCTCGACTTTGATATGTTTGATCTTAAATGTTACAAGAGGGGTAAGCTCTACCAGAGAGCATGAATCAACTTTACTTTCCGTGCAATGAGATCGGAAAAGTTCAACGTTTTGTTCTTTTACAAGATAAATACAGCGAACGTGAAAATGAAACTAGTATCTCTAATTAATGGGGGATTGAGTTAACTTTTACCACGACATAAACTACTATATAGGTGTTATGGTCTTATTCATTATTCATGACGTGTAGTGATATTTGGCATAAATACCGCTAGTTTTATTTCAAAATTGTTCGTAATATCACTCGAGCCGCATCATGGTACACTTGCCGGAGATACCGGAGGACCAGCCAGAAGAGACAGTGCTTCTCATGGAATTAGCAACTCCACCCTTGTCCACAGATCCGATTAAAGGCTGGACCCAAACAGATACAGTATTAGCTCGAGTCTATGGATATATTGCACAAGGGTGGCCAGAGACCGAGATGGAAGAGGCCTATGTTAACCCTGGTAGATGGAATAGTACTTTGGGGGGCTAGAGTGGTAGTTCCCAATCAAGGACGAGAGAAGGTACTGACGGAATTGCACGAGGCTCACCCAGGAGTAAGCCGCGTGAACGCTCTGGCCCGATCATATGTTTGGTGGCCCCAAATAGATCAGGACATTGACAATGTTGTTAAGGCTTGCAGCAACTGTCAGACCAACTGTCATACACCACCCGGAGTTCCCCTACATCCCTGGAAATGGCCACCTCGACCATGGGTACGACTACATGTGGACCATGCTGGACCAATCATGGGTAACATGTTTCTCATAGTGGTGGATACACACAGCAAATGGCTAGAGGTAAAAAGGGTGAGTGCAGCCACATCAACAGTTACCATTGCTCACCTTAGACAGATATTTGCCACACACGGGCTTCCCGAGCAGCTAGTCAGTGATAATGGGTCAGCCTTCACAAGTACAGAACTTAGAGAATTCATGTCCAAGAATGGAATTAATCACAAAACGTCGGCCCCCTTTCACCCAGCCACAAATGGATCGACGGAGAGGGCAGTCCAGACCTTCAAAATGGGAATCAAGAAAATGCCTGAAGGGACCATAGTTGAAAAGACAGAACGGTTCCTTTTTGCCTACCGGAGGACTCCACATACCACCACTGGTAGAGCTCCAGCAGAGCTTTTAATGGGTAGACAGCTCCGTTCCAGATTGGACTTACTGAAACCCAATTTAGAAGCCAGAGTACAAGAACGTCAAGAAGTGATGAAGCAGAACCACGATAGGGGAGCAAAATAGAGGTCATTCAAGGATGGTGAGAAGGTTTATGCGCGAAACTGTGCACATGGCCAGAATTGGCTGCCTGGGGAAATCCTTCAGCACACGGGGCCTATATCCTGCACTGTACAGCTTCAGAATAGCTTAATCTGGCGGAGGCGCTATGACCAGTTACGCACCAGGGCAGTGACCTCAACCACTTTGAATTCTCCTGAGGTGGCTGGACACTCATCTGATTCAATGACACCATCCCTTACTAGCTTAAATGGAGAGAACGAGCCACTACCGGAACAGCAACAGTTAGCAGAGCCGGATGTTGCAACCCTGGTTTCTGGTGTGCCTTCTGAATTACCCCACCTCTTCGGAGGGCAAGCCGTGTGGTCAAGCCTCCTGATCGCCTCGATTTGTAACGTGGAACTGTCATGCTGACTAGAACATTACCTTTACACTGTCTATTTATGAACCGTTATTGTGTACCGGTTACAGTTATGATTTAATGGCTCTATATATCGTAGAGTAGATTTAGGGGGGAAGTGTAGTAGTTGGCCGCGTTAGCTTGGGCCGAGTCAGCCTCGATCTGGGCACGAGCACATGTTGGGTCAGTTCGCCATCTTGAAGAGCCAATGCTCGTATTTACGAAGGCAAAGCAGTCTGAATCTTGGATTACTACACATGCCAACGCCTTTTCCATGGGGATTACGACCTCCATTCATTCGTTAACGAAGTATTATATCAGCACGTGACCGTTACCTGTAAAGGCCTATTCTCAGAGATTCAAAGTCATGGCGGCCATGTTGGTGGAACTAACATAAGAGAAGCTAACGAGGAATATTTTGTTAACGTCCACCAACATGGCGGCAATGACGTAACGTGCAAGTCAATAATTGTGTACTTGCTCCAATAGGTAAACAGGACAGTAACTGTATCTAACAAAATAAAACTTCACAACCAAAGTGGCTGGTGGATATATAGAGAAACAGATACTGACACTTCCAATCGAACTCAGGCCGATAGAGCCTGAGCTGCCTGCAGTACGATCGGGCAGGTTACTTGTTAGATGGCTGACCAAATGTGGCTACGCTATAAACCTGAAATAGACTTACCGCACTTTCATGTGCAAACATATCTGAAACATCGACAGTGGTTATCAAATTGCATGTGGTTAATGTTTTAGAGAGTTATTATTGCTTTAGCTTTTCGAAATTTGCAGATAAATTGTTTTCTTGACAACTGACATGACTGTACGATAAATGAAAAGTAATGAATACCAAAGACTGAAGTAAACTAGAACTAACAATTGCGTATATAAATAATCACCGTTAAATGAGTTACTACCGGATACGAAGCACCACACAAACCCACGAAAGAAAACACATTAGATTGTAGTGTGGAAAAATGAGTGGAAACGTTATTCCTCTATATGTGGATATATATGAAATAAATGAAAAGTGAAACTACAAAGCATTATATGGTTATATGCTACTTGATTACCCATAGTGCAATATGTCGTACCAAAACTACGTTACTGCGGCAGAATATCAATTTCTGACTAATCGCTCCTCTGTCGCTCTGACGTCAGAAATTTCATATCTAACTAAGTAGTGTTGGTCTGCGTCGGCGGGGAAGATAAACACTGGTATTGAGGTATGAGGTATGCTAACCGCCGTGGAAAGCGAGTAGCAGCTGACCTTTCTAGCACTAGCCCTTCATCAGAGCAAAAGAGGTTGCAGTTGCTCCAATTCCAATAAGGCTTTTTTTACTTTTTTACTTTATCGTACTTAAGACTTAAATATGAAAAAGAAGGCTCGTGCAGGTAAATAATCGTGTAGTCAGGTGTACAGTTCACTGATGTTTTGTTCACGTAATTATAGAGAAAAAAATTAATTGCGAAAATCCGTAAGATCCACAAGTTTTTATCAATGTTAGGGACAATGGTGCTTGTCGGTGAACTGATTTTACTATGCTTTTAATCGGATATTGTTGGGCATGAGAACGGTACAAATTATGTAACAAAACTAACACTGACAGATGATACGTTTTTGAGTTTTATACATGTAATACCTGCCTGAGAATGATTTTATTCACGGCCATTTTTGGCAGTTTTTCTTGTCCTCCCTGTGCTTTATAATTCCATAGATCTAAAGCAATCCTTCCTACACAACTTCTCTGATGTCAGGTTATTTATAGAAGCTGATTTCTAAATTTACTTCCATAATTTTCTTGTCAAGTCAGAGATTCTCTTTCATCGCTTTTGACAGATATCGCTTCACTCTTCCATAGAAATGTCCTTCTAAATATAAAGTGAGAGGTGAAATCCTATTATCTGGTTTTCTTTTAGTTCGGTTTTAACTCTATTTTTTCTTCTTTTTAAATTCCCTCTCCCCCCCCCCCCCCCCCCCCCAAAAAAAAAAATCCTTTTTTTTATGAATCCCCAAAAGTTGAAAAAATCCCTTTTTAGAATCTTGGAAAAAAAAAAAGTTTTGAAATTTTGAACTGGTTTGAAAATTTTGAACCCAAAAAACCCTCATGTTTTTTTATGGCAATAATTATTTATCAAAAAATATTACTGGAATTTAATCATTTTTAACTCGTGCATATGCGAAGCATAGTAACGAGTTATTGTAATGGCGTGTTTTGTCCTATTTAGCATGGCCAAGTTTCTGGGAACGAAGTTGGCGTCGATCATCGATCAGTCGATATTCAAGTCGCGTTTGGCACGCGGTTGCCAAAATGTTTCATATATTCACAGCAATCTATTTCCCTTGTAATTCAGTTCGTTTATTTCATTACTCTGCTTATTTTATGGTGTGGAACATGTATTTAAGTAGTATACTTTTAAGCGATATATAAATTCTGACGGCCGATGGCGCTCGTGTCATTTGTTACACGTTTCGGCCTCTCACCTTTTCGGCGACGTCCAGTCTAGTGAAAGCGCTGCATGCCAGCGATAAAGCCAATACATACTGACAAACATTAGCCTGCGTAGCGCCGCAAGGAGGAGGGAAGGAAGGGAAGAAGAAAGGAGCGCATGCAGTCACGCCATTGTCTTTTTCCTATTTCCGTCCGCCAGACGGACGAAACATTCCCATTGGCTAACGAGCTGTCAGAGCTTGTCACCTATACATGGATGCGTTGATTTTTGCAATCAAATTTCTCTGCAAACAGAGGTCTCTCGAGGTAAAAATAAAAGCTTTAATTCTTACCTGGATAGATGGGGAGAGACCTCCGTTAGCTGGGAACGGTTGATCGAAATTTCATTCTACAACAACGCTGACGATGTTATAAAGGGCATTTAAAGTGTTCAGATCGTTGACTGATTCAGCCTCGATAATTTAGCGTAACCTGTCCACCGTTCTCGATTCCGTTTCATGTTGTTGGCTGGCCGATGGTTCATTGAAACTGGGAGAACGAACTCTCCGAGTCTTTCGACTAGCCCGTCAGCCTCTTCCAGATTCTTTCTTTTCTCGCAAAAACTTTTGTTTTTGGCGCCTTAAGCAAGTCTCGCTCGCATAAAAATCCGTTTGGAAAAATTAAGGTACATGACTTGCACAACTCTTTTTTATTTTTATTTTATAACGTTTAAAATCCTGTGATACTCCGTATATGCCACTCTCACATTCGAATTGCACAGACGGCACACTTTTCTTTTGCCGATATTTACCACTTCGGGAAGAGAAAGGCTGCATAAATTTACTCGACATGTATACGTGAAGCCAGCGCACGTGCGAAGATTTGAGCCAGTTCAACGGAACGTAAACAAACAAGCTCCGCTAGAGATTGGACAATATTGACAGTTTGACATTTCACAGATATATGTGGCGTGCATATTTAATTAGGGGATGAAAGAAGGAGAAAGACAATGGCATGACAGCAGGCGCTCCTTTCACCTTGAAGTTCTCTCCTCTCCCTACCCCTCCCCTCCCCCTTCTCTCCCCTCCCCCTTTCCTCTGCCTCCCTCTTGCGCCGCTGTGCAGGCTAACAAAAATGAGCATATAAGACGACATTTGATCATATATCCTGATAACTTAACTCCCTTCAACTATTGATAAACATACATTGACCCTTGTATATGTTTCCACGAATTCTCCATTGGAAGGCTATATTTGATCTCTTATCTGCATTCCTTTCTTTACCCTATTGTTTAAACTGAACGTAGATTTCTAGTGCTCTCTTTCATAAGCTGAAGCTTCAGTGACCACGTATTATGTTTTTATTAATTAGAGATAGCTATGTATTTCTATTAAATGGTTCGTTACAATTTTTATTTCAGTGCACGTTCAATATTCTAACAGGACGCGGCAATCAAGTGTGGCTAATCATTCCTCTCCACTGTCTGCATTAACTGAAGACCTGAAAATCTGTTTTTCTTCCACAAAGGTACAATATTTCTTTTATTTACTTAACTATTATCATTTATGGTAATAAAATCAGAAAGCAGTGTTACGTTTTCTATTTTTACTGTTATCGTAGCAAAGATTTGAATTGAGTCTCTACTCATGTTCTTTTGTAGGAAATAAATCCCTGGTTTGAAGCCCATATAAAAAGAGCTCGTTTCATCCATACTGTGTCAGTTTACCTCCGAGAAAACAAAACAAGTAACACTATCAGCCATCTGATGCCAAGTATAGAGGTATCCAATGGTGCTACTGGCTCGTCGATTACTTGCAATGTAACGCAAGCTACAGGTGGCTGGATAAGGGAATATACGGCACAGTGTGAGGTACGATTCCACACAGACACGGTGATGGTGCGTTTACCAGGTGTTAACAAGGCCATTATCATATGCAAGATGGATGTGTTTGCTTTTGGTAAGTTAATACTTTCCCAAAACAATTTTTTTTAAATTTTACTAAGTCCACTACCTGCTCAAGGCTGTTCTACGCGGTACGATGTTAGCTTACATGTCGTATGCAACACGCTCACGACACATATCCCTACTTTCTTACATCTGTTGCGTGCGACATGAAAGAATATATTTGATTTTGGCAAACGACAGCGACCATTATACATTATTTATTCGAAGAAGAAAAAAATTGGCCAATTAGCAGTCTACGCGGGACTACTTTTCCCACAATTCCTCCCATGGTATTTAAATAAATTTTACTATTTTCCCACAAATAAAATAAAATAACGAAGGCATAGATAGAAATATGCCGTCAAAAGAGCGACGTGTTGTGTCACTGAAACCGCTGAGCAGTTCTCACATGAACAATTTTATGTGAAAGAAATCCCATCCCACCCAATGTGCGGGTAATTTTGTTATTGCTCTCTTAGGGACCACTGTGACAAACTCCGCACGGCCTTAATTATGTAAAGAAGGTATACAATGAATACCAGTGATGTAGATAAAATAGTTGAAGGATTGAATTCCGCACGCTGATCCAGCTAAGTCGTTATTTGCGATCGCTGCTCCGATGAAGTTTCGCTGACATCGCCACGTTGAAAGTGTTCGCGTTGAAAACTTTTATTTATTTATTTACAATGCTTTCATCATGAATCAAAGAAAACAAACCGCCTCCCGGTTAGCTCAGTGGTTAAGCTCCGGTCTGTCGAGCGGGAGGTCGCGGGTTCAAACCCCGGCCGGACCAACACTCAGGGTCTTAAAATAACTGAGTAGAAGGTGCTGCCTTTGTGAACCAACTGCAAATGGTTAGACCTTCACGTCTTCTCGGATAAGGACGTAAAATCGTAGGTCCACTGACATGGCGGAGACAAGCCTCGTAGGGGACCTTGAGTCCTATTGTTTGTTTCCTGTGGCGTTACGCCCAAATGTTGTAAATAAAATAAATGTCACAAAGTACATGATGAGGGTCGACACAACAGAGCGTGGCTCCAAATTAAGTGCGCCCTTATTTTAACTAATGAAAAATACGAACAAATATTTAGTTATATAAGTTACGTACACACTTAAAATAACCTTCAACAACTCATGAATAATTAATGAGCAGTTTGTCCAATCAGATGAAGAAAATCAGTCACGTGCATGCTCCGTTATACCTGATAACATCTCATCATTCTAAAAAGCCCGCGGAGGGATTTGAATTCTGTCCCAGGGGGGAACGGGGTTAATGATTGAGACAATGGATAAGTACCTTGCAACTCTTGGACTTTCTATTGATGTTTCAGGTTTCTCATTGAATTGCTAATTAGGATGAACGTTTTATATAAAGAATACTAATGAACATGAAATTTTATATAAAGATTCATCCTTATTAAGAATTCACTGATAAAGACCCAAAGATAGCAAAAAGTACACGGAACATAAGGTACCTAGATAATAAATTTTGCGCTAAATTTACTAATATCAGCAGACTACCGAGATACACAGATAATATTTTTAAAATGAAGTTATCCAACTACCATTACTTGTTTACTGAGCCACTGTTTAGTTCCAATTATTATTTTTATTATTAATAATAATAATAATAATAATAAAGGTTTATTAGACAGCATTTCCATGAATGGCTCTTCATCCGTCTAGAGTTAAATATATTTACCATATATATTTGTTAAGAGTTAAAATAATATACAGTACTTGTGTGATTATGTTATATAGAAATGCTGATATAATTTAAAATTTACATTAATATAGGTTGTTTTTGGAGCTAAACTAGTTATATAAATATACATGTATCTACAAATTTAAAGTTGAAGTCTAAGTATATATACATATATATCATTAATAAAATAATAAATTAATAAAATTACAGACTTCCATATCATGAATTATAATAGTCTGTCTTTAGCCTGTGTCAGCAACTGTGATCTAACCTCCTTAAGGAAACGCCTATATGGCTTAATGGATCGTGCTTCAGGACTTAGTGAGTTAAAGAGTTTTGCAGCCGAATCCTGAAATGTGCCATGTTCTAGAGGGACAAGTAACCTAGGTGCAGAGTTAGATCTTAAGATTCTAGTATGGCTATGTTTCTCTAATCTAAGATAGCTTGGCCAATTTGAACAATTAATTGCCTTGTGCGTTAGTTGAAGTACATTGTAAATTGACTGTTCGTGGGAACCAGCCTAATTTCAAGGCATCTGCTTCTGTCGAGTACTTGTTTGTGATAAAACCAATGGCAGCATTCTGAACCTTTTGAAGCTTTGATTCCAAATAGGATGGTAGTGGATACAGGACTGCACTGTAAAAACATAAGAGTAGTTTTGACCCCTTCAAAGGGGTCGTTTTTTTGACCCCAGGACGAGTCGTTTTGACCCCTTTTACCGCTACTCTTTGAAGAGTCGTTACTACTCTTCAAAGGAGTTGTTTAGACTCTTTCTGGGGTAGTCGTCAAACCAGTAACCTACTCTTCAAATGAGTTGTTTTGACTCTTTCCGGGGTAATCTTAAAATGGCTCTTTGAAGGGTCAAATCTGTAATCTACTCTCAAAGGAGTTGTTTCGACTCTTTCTGGAGTAATCTTAAAATAGCCCTTTGAAGGGTCGAATCACTATTCTACTCTTCAAAGGAGTTCTTTCTCAAGTCGTTTTAAAATGGCTCTTTAAAAGGTTGAATGACTAATCTACTCTTCAGAGGTCATTTTTATATCTGCACTGACCTCAAAAACATTGCCCAACCCTCTTAAAACCTACTTGATGTAGGTGGCTTTGTACCTTCATGAAATGATCTAATTTAACATACGATATTGTGAAAGTAATACAACAACATACCATTAAAAAATATATTTTCATTTAATACTTTAAGCAATTTAGTCTATATAACATTGATAATGTCAAAATAAACATACTGGGAAAATGAATTTGGAAATTACACAAAAAACGACTGATTTAATGTTGAACTATTGCAATATTATTGATGATAACAGATTTCCAAATAAATATAAACTTTCTCCTGCCAGAAGACAAAATTAACTACTCAGATTAGCTTATTATGCTTCCCAGAAAGTTCAATGACAATTTGGATGAAGGATGGCAAAGATTCGAGTGAAAAATGAAAGTGATTCGAATGAAAAATATTGCTTTTATGATAAATTTAGAGGTCACTGTAACCAAAATCTAGTTTCTATAATATAGTTTGGTAACCCAGTTTTAATCTTTGCCATCCTCTATAAAAAATATATCAGGATATTCACATTGTATTTCTCTTCTAACTAAGGTGTTACTATTGTAATTTACGTTAAAATAACTTTCAAGGTTCATGATTGACAATGTCCCTAATGATATTGTAAGTTAAACTTAAACTTTAGAACTAACTACAAAAAATTATAATGGTAATTAACAGAACTGAGTGGAGTGCAATTAATTTGGTCTGAATCGTATGGGGAGTGCAATTTGTAATCGAGTATGACTGCAGACCATAAATACATGGCATTACCGTAAACACCCGTGTATAAGCCGCACCCCAAGTTTTGAAGCTTGAATTTAGGAAAAAACTTTTTTTGAAAAATACAAAAAATAATTGGAAAATCTTTTGTCCGAGTTCATAAACGCTTGTACTTGATGCCACATTTCTTCAAAAAAATAATAATAATATTTTGTTGGAGTTCATAAATGCTCATACTTAAAGCAAAACTTCATCAGATTGTCATAAATACATAATCGTAACTTTAATTCGATCGAATATGGTTCAACTTGCCTTTTCATTTCTTGTGTATCTTTTAACCTGTAGTCTTTAAATCACTCCAGAATTCTTCCGCTTTTACTACCCCATTAACTAACAACAATTCCAAGGAACCGCTTTCCTTTAATCGCTAGAACAAGAAAGGTTTTCTGGCGAAACTATACTTGCACGAGTAGGTCCACCATCTTGGATTTTCATTAACTAGTGCCAATCTTCCACGTGTAAAATTGGGAAGAATTCCTGGTTGTTTAGATGCATGCTTTGACAAGCGCTGCGAATCAGCATGTTTTGGAAGGTAAATAAGTTTAATCACGTTTAAATATTCACGAAAATTCTATTATATTAGGTCTAAGGTAGGTCTTAGAAGAGTTTTTGCTTTAATTCTTTCAAATTGCGTGTTTTTCCAATGATTATGCTTAAATTGCTATATTACACGATTGGATGCGATTTGAACCTAATTGTAATATATGCACCGTCGCATGATAAAAGCTTCATACAGGTTCATGATATGTAAATATATGTTAATGTTGGGCCTCCTTTCTAGGTGTTCCCGTAGATAAGCTGCACCCCCGATTTTGAACAAATTTTGGGTAAAAAGGTGCGGCTTATCTACGGGTGTTTTCGGTAAGTTGTATTAACACTTGATAGACCATTGTAGCTTGCCACTTTGTTGCCCCATTTCAAACGACCTGACATCTCCCTTGAGTAAAGTTGTTTTGTTTTACTGTATCTCAAGAGAAAAATATCAATTGAAGGGCTGTGTGCAAAAAGGGCATAAGTGACTCTTGATCACATTCTAAATTCTCCTTCGATTTCTGTGTTTTCTAAGGGAGAATTTAGAACATGATCAAGAATAACTAACACCCTTTTTGCACAGAGCCCTTCGATTTCTATAACAGTTCTGTTTCGTATTCGAAAATGACTGCTGAATGTGATGACTGTAGACGCATGTGCTCAGTGTTAGCCTCATTTGAAGGTTAAATATTCATACATGTAAATACCAGCGAGAGGGTGTAAAACTCAAAACTACAACAATACGCAGAGTTGTGAATAGTTCACTTTCTTGCTGTCCAAATGTTTAACACCAAGATGAGGCTAACACTGAGCACATGCATCTACAGTCAACATGTACAGCAGTAAATTAGACTACGAAACTGGACTATTGGAAAACAAAGATCCACCGTAAATCCTCTGGAGAACTGGTCACATGGCCTGAAATAGGGCAACAAACAGGCAAGTGAAAGGGTCTATTACATTCATTTTGAAATCTAAGCAAACAGCGCACTTATATTTTTTGTACAACAACACACTAAGGGAGCAGGTCAAAACACATGCCCTCTCAACGGACCCATTTTGGGGTAGGGGGGCGGGGGCTGCTGCCAGCCATCTCCACTGGAGAGAAAACTCAATATTAAAAATAATTTGTTCTTAAATATGTAAAAGGCATAATCTAGAAACAAATACACTGCATGTTTTGTTTTACATTATCATTTAATTTTCTGTGTTAAAATTACCACTATGGGAAGGCCCCCCAGAATGGAAAATAGATGGTCAAAAATGGGGGTGGTACCATGCGCTGAACGCTGTGTCTGTTGAAAGAAATGGGTCCCTATCTGGGGCATGTGTTTTGACCTGTTCCCTAACATAATCAAGCAGGCAGAGCCTTTGTAATCGAGTAAGATCAAAACCTAGGAACATGCACAAATGCACAGCTGTAAATAGTTGCTTAGCTGACTAATAAACTAAGGGAGTGTTCATTATTTTTGGCTTGGGGGGTCGTTGGCGTTTCATCTGCTTCTCTTGTTAAAACTTTTTTGCCCCCCCCCCATGATTTAACCGACCCCCCAAGCCATTAATAATGAACACTCCCTAAGTATTTATTATTCCAGAAAGATGAATACATATTCTTTCAATTTATGACATCTGAATACTTTAGATAAACTGCACTGAATGCATATTTAGTAACTCACAAAGTTCCAATCAATATTACGACTGTATTCCAAAATTATTGTTGTATGGCATATCAATGACAGAAAATCATCCCTTTCGCAGCCAATAACAAACTTTGTACATTGTCCATTGATCCAGTTCATATCAGTCTTGGGGTAGTTATTCTTCCAGCTTCTTGTTCCACATCAGATTCACCCTTTTTACAAAATAAAACACAGTGCACGAGTTCAAATTTAGAAAGGGATGATATATATATATATATATATATATTACGATAGGCAACTACATGTAGTTCCTGTAAAAACTAGTGTTGGTCTGCATTGGCGGCGAAGATAAACACTGGTATGTAATCAACTAAAGTCGATTGAGGTATGCTAACGGCCATGGAAAGCGAGTAGCAGCTGACGTTTTGAGCGCTAGCCCTTCGTCAGAGCAACAACAAAAAAAAGGGCTAGCGCTCGAAACGTCAGCTGCTACTCGCTTTCCATGGCCGTTAGCATACCTCAATCGACTTTAGTTGATTACATACCAGTGTTTATATATATGTTAACCAAGCCAACATTCTATCAACTTAGCGATCAAGAAAACTGTGAAAAAATCAAGTTATTTTTGTCTGCAGGGCATGCACGGTTGACTATCGATTGGAAGATGGCACCTGGCTACCCCATCAGATGGGGAGATTGTCAATAGACAGTAGCTGGGTTATGCTAATATACACTGTATTACATAAATTCTGCCAAGAAATGGAGTGTTCTTTCCTTAATAACAAAATTAGGCATGTATTGCATGATTAAAATGAACAAAAAATAAAATAAATATTTTATTTGTTATAGCAGGCTGAGTATTAAAGCATAATGCTGGTGGGCCGCCAGGCTTTTCAATAACATTTGAAGTAAGTGGCAAAACTTGAAGAGTAGGCGGTGAGCATCGAGTGCCATTGGTGCGAATATCTAATTTTTGGGGATTTTTTTAATCAAAGTAGACGGCGATTTCATGTAAAATACCTGGCGAGATTTGCCGGCTGCCGGCTTCTATTGAAAACCCTGCGGTGGGGGCCTGCTTTTATTTCTCACACACTCCCCACTACTTTTACTGTTTTGGACATATTACACTCGACTCCCGGTTGATTTTTATGGAGGGAGGAAAACTGGAGAATCCAGAGAAAAATCCTCAAATGCAGATAAGGAATCAACAACAAACATAACTCACATATCGAACCAGAGACCACAATGGTGAGAGGCGAGTGTTTTACCACTGTGCCAACCTGCATCCCCCCAAAGCCATTTCACTGCCATCCCTCCTAAACCATTTCACTGTTAATCCTGTGCATATTTCTTGTGTCCTTGCATACAGAGTGTCCTTGCATACAGAGTAGCCTGCATATGTAGCTGGCAGTGTTGGTAGTTTTTGCAAGAAGATCGGCCAGGGGTATTATTTGAATGGCTGTCATCGTGGCCAAGCTGTGTGATGCGATCTGCGTGGAAGCATACAGCTTGGTGAAGATGGTGGCCATTCAGAAAATACACCTACCTCAGAAAATACCCAGACCATACCTTAAAGGGTAACTGTCAATCCTCAAATGACACATTTTCCGATGAAGAAATACAGAAATAACTACTCAGATTAGCAGAATATGTTTAAGATGTACTGGAGAAAATTTGAGACAATTTTGATAGAGGGTGGCAAAGATTCGAGTGGATGAAAAATACTGATGAGAAATTTAGAGCAACTTCAAATCAGTTCACTGTAACCTAAATCAAGTCTCTACAGTAAGCTTTTGCCATCCTCTGTCGAAAACGTTTGAAATGCAGATCAGAACATTCACATGGTATTTCTCGGGTATTTCTCGGGGTGTTATTTTTGTAGTTTTGTTATAAATAAATTTGAAGGTTCATTTCGATTGACAGTGCCCCTTTAAACTTACATGTGACTCCATTACTGAATGTGGAGTTCAACAAATCAATACATGTAGATGGCAAGTTTACTTTTGGAAAACTTACAATATACATAAAATACCTAAGCTATAAACAGAGAACAATTATTTCTGAAAAAACTAGTCCGAAACTAGAATTAGCTACATACTTTTACAGTAATCTCTCGGAGAAGTAAAGTCTGAACCGAACATCTGTTAAACACGCACACATTTTGTAGAGCGTTGTGCCCCATTTTATGGTTAAGAAATAGTTCCTAGCAAATGTACTCGGCAATGTCGTCGATAAAATTGGAGCAGAATTAGAAAATTACAAGAATTACTTAGGTTGAGTGTGTTTTTAGCGTAGTGAATTGCATGAACTTAGCTTTACATCACACATTTCAGTTGAATTCGAATGCTTACCTTCGCGGCCTTCTTCGCCGATTTCTCGGGAATTAGCTCATCTCATCCAGAACTGATGTCCCTCACAACTGAAGCAGTTAGTCGAGCCTTTCTTTCAAGAGAATCTTGTGCCATTAGTGACGATGAAAGGACAGAACTTCGGACATTTTTCTCAGCGAAAACTACTCCACCACGTTCGAAACTGGGCGCCAAGACTAGGGCACCAGGCCTGATTTGATTCCAAATATGGGTAAACTCGGTTTAGTCTCACTCGGCCGACTGAGTGAGTGGCGAGAAACAAAAACAATTTTAGCTGATCGGGAGTTTTTTAGCAATTTTTTTTTTACAAATTCCTACACAATTGATATGTATCAGATACTTCCTTTCAATCCAGTATTGACTCCAAATATGCGAGACGTATAGGGCTCGCGTTATAGTTCGCGCGCAACCGACTGTGGGCAAACCGTGAGGCATCTGTTTTTTTAGCTTTTTTGACTGAGTAACAAAATATTTTAAATTTGAAGGATTCCACAATTTTTTCTCGAAGTATCAGGGGACTCTACAGAAGGGTTGTTTTAGTCTACAAACGAGTCGAATGACTCCGACAAAGAGTCATGGGACTCTCTGTCAACTCCACTATGTGTTCACTGACCCTTTCGAAGAGTCACAGGGCTCTCTGTTAACTCCTCTAGGGGTCTACTGACCCTTCTAAAGAGTCAACAAACTCTGCCAAAAAGGTCATTTTGATCCTTCGGAGGGGTCAAAACAACCCTCGGGGTCAAAATAACTCTTACAGAGGGTCAAAAACGACCCTTCGGTAAAAGAATTGAAACAACTCCTTGGGGTCAAATCAACTCTTTAGTTTTTACAGTGTGTGTTGTTATAGTTGAGCTTAGATAAAATAAGGCTTTGTACCAGGTTCTTTTTGATTGTGTATGGAGTGAAGTGTTTAATTTTCCTGACTGATAGTGTTGCGTAGCAGGAAGACACATGTTTAACAGCCTCGTCCCATTTTAGGTTCTCTTGAAAGCGGGTGCCAAGGAGTTTATAACTCTATTTGCGCTCAAGAGGAGTATTGTCAATCTTTAGAGGTAGATTTACACTTTTCAGGTCATGGTGACAAGCTAGCTGATGGATGGAGAAGAGCATAGACTTGGTCTTTTTCAGGTTCAGTGCTAGATTTGTTGACTTCGCCCAGGGTGAGATGTTATCAAGGGTGGCATTCAGGTTGTTGACACACTTATCAAGATTTGATAAAGTGCTGTGTTGGTATAATGTTGTGTCGTCAGCATATTGGGCAGACTGTACATCCATATGGCCAGTGGCGCTCAGATCAGAAACATAAAGGTTGAACAGCACGGGTCCTAAAATACTTCCTTAAGGAACTCCAAAACTAAGGCTTGTGATATCAGATTTAGAGTCCTTTAAAAGTACATATTGTTTATGGTTTGATAAGTAACTAGCAATCCATCTTAGGGCATCAGGAGAGAATCCAAAAGTATGGAACTTGTTAAAATCAGTTGTAAAGTCAAGAGTGTCAAACGCTTTGGAGAAGTCTCCCATTACCATAATGGTTACTTCACTCTTTTTCATTGCTGACAGAATATCATCCCGTATTTTCACTAGGAGTGTTGTAGTCGAGTGTCCTTTTCTGAACCCTGACATGCATTCACCCAATAAGCTGGCATTATCAATGAAGACGAGTAGTTGCCGTAAGATGACTCGTTCCAGTACCTTAGATAACACAGGAAGAATGCTTATGGGTCGTACGTCGTCTAAAGTAATAGGTAGCTCAACTTTAGAAATAGGAGCGACTCTTCCTACTTTCCAGGGAGAGGGGAAAGTAGCCTGCTATATACTGGTGTTGACTATATGTGCGATGGGTGTATTCAGCACGTTAGGTACCAATTTGATATACCAAGCTGGAATATTTTCATAACCAGTAGAGCAGTCTGACTTGAGATATTTTATTTCTTCGGAGATTTCATCTGGTGTCACTGATCGTAGAACAAACTCAGATCTCCTGCTAGTGGAATTGTCTAGGGATGAGATAAATTGCTCCAAGTTCACCGTGTGATATGTGCCAACATTCAGAGTTCGTTGTGCAGTAGTAGAGAAGTGTTTGTTAAGTTCATTTGGGTCCATATTTAGCTTCTTTGGACATGGGTGAATAATCTGGTTGATTACTCGCCAGACGTCTTTAGGCTTTTTGGAGGAGAGTGCCTTCTGATAAAATTCTCTTTTGGCCTTCTTAATCTCACTCTTTATTTCGTTTCTGGTCACGCGGTATTTCTCCCAAACCAACGGCGACTTGGAGTTATGGGCTAGGTAGCGAAGGTCATTACGCAGAAGTTTGAGATTTTTGATGGCATCCGTGTGCATCCAGGGTGCAGGAAGACGAGTTATCTTGACTCTACGAAGAGGGATGTGCTTGTCAAGGCATTCACATATCAGCGTCTTAAGTATATTGACTTGGGTGTCAGGATGGCTACTTTCATATATTGATTTAAAGTCCAAGTCTGATAGATCTTTTATGAGTGCTTCCTCATCCAGGTGACGTACGCACCTTATCCACTTGTGACGTGGCTCAAAGCGTTTGACTCTCACATTCACGCACACATATGGACCATCGTGATCGCTGACCAGAGGGCATGCTAGAACATCACTGTGGGTAATTCTGCTAGGTGAATTCGAGATCACATGATCGATAATTGTTGAACTATGAGGGGTAGTTCTAGTTGGTTTTGATACATGTTGAGTAAGCCCTATTGAGTTTAATAAGTTCGTATATTGTCTAGCCAGAGGCTTGAGTGGGTGGGAAACATCAATGTTAAAGTCGCCGGTTATTAGAAGGAGACCATCCCAGTGAACTGTGAGATAGCCAAGAAAAGAATCCAGTTATTAGTTGATAAGATTCGTGTTGACCGATAAACAGTTCCCAGTAACAACTTGCTTTTTTTGTTGCGACCTTCAACTTCAATCCAAAGATGTTTAAACTCGGGACAAATGTTTTCAATATCCTTTCTTCGTTTGTATTTTAATGAGTCCTTCATGTAGAAACCAACACCAGCACCTTTGATGCTTTCACGATGACGAAATATGTGAGAATATCCATTCATGGATACGTATTTCAGGAGATGTTCATTTTCCTTCAGCCAAGTTTCACTGATTGATATTATATCAAAAGAGTATTCCTTGATAGTCATTAAAAATTCATCAAATGACGAAAGCACGCTTTGGGTGTTTAAGTGTAGTACATGTAATTGTTCTTTCCTTATAAGTAAGGCTTCCTGGTGTCAATCGAGTGTGCTTCCCTCACAGCCATTAGAATCTTGATGGGAGGATGAAGGTCCTAAGTGTTCTAAACTTTCGTTCAAGTTCATAACTTTGTGGAAGGGTAATGTGGATAATAAACAAGCACTGCATGTCCATTTTTTAATCCTATCAGCTCGAACGTATTTGAGCTGATTTAAGCTCATATCAGTACACAAAGCATGGTAGAAGTCTTTACATCCTTCACATAGACATCGGCGATGATTACGTTGGACAGGTTTAGTACATGTAGGGCACACGGTAGCTCGTGTCGGACCGGGCTGGGGGTGAACATCGCCACTTCGCTGAATGACAAGTATTGTAGGATTAAATGAAGCCGTACCGTTGTAATGGTAGGATAATCCTTTTGCTAAGTACCTTAACTTGTTTAAGGCAGTTGTGGGGCGGTATCTTCTACGATTTGAGAATACGTAGTGAAGTTGGAGCTCCAGCGATAAGCGAGGATTTTGAAATCCAAGATGGTGGCTCGATTGTACAATCAGTTTTGGTAATGTAAGCCAGATACGTCGATAGATAATCCGTTCTCCAATCCTGAACAACTTCAGAAGCACTATTAACATGATCAAGTACCTTGGTGAGGTTTTCAGAGGGTTTACTTATCAATAAACTTCGTAAACTGCCCAAAATTAGGAGGACTGAAATAACACGACTCGCCATGACCACAAACGCAAAGCCGTAAAATAATAGAAACGTACATTAAACGTACAAACATCCTCCTCATATTTTGTGCCGGAGTCAAAACTTTAGAGTCTGCCGTCATGTCAGTCACATCGTTTTCCAAGTCTTCAAGTGCAGCTTCTTGTCCTAGCTTGTTCTTTGCCACACAATACATGCTTTCAGCATTGCGAAACGCCGCTTCAAACAACATAGTATGGTAATTTATTCATTTTATTCCCTTGAGATGTTCGTAATCGCAGGCGGTGATTACTCGGTTCAATGGTTCATTAAGTAACCATTATAAGTTTTTGAAGTCGTTTAATAAACTCGCAGCACGTGTTTTATCAGGTCTAAAACTCTCGGCCTGAGCCCTCTAGTTTTAAACCTGATAAAATTCTGCTGCTCGTTTATTAAACAGTACTTAATATATGTTCATTAATATTTGAAGGTCAATCGAAATCGAAATTAAAGTGAAGAAATACGATTAAAATAACTAAGAACAAATTACGAGTTGTTGGTCTTACAAGATCTAATAGCAACATACTTTATTTAACAAATAGAACAGGGTTTGTTGTGCTCTGTACTCTGACAAAAACACAACTGCAGCTGTGGATTAGCCGGGACCTGGCTTTGATTAGCCCCCATGGTTGTTTCAGGTCTCGTTAGAAATTCAGAGTTCAGAGTGTAGAACATAAAAAAAGAGTACAGGAATCACGAGCCGCGTAGCTTTTTAATGTTCTACAGCTTCAGGAGTGTTTTTGTCAGAGTACAGAGCACAACAAACCTGTTCTACTTGCTCTATTTAATAGATTTTACGAACGAAATAATGCACACACAGTCCTAGCAAGACAGTTTTGAATTCTGAAAAATGAAGTCATGCAATAATTAAGCCCGTTGTTAGCATTCAATTCGGTTTTAGCTTTCTCATTTATTACATGAAAAATAATATGCTCAATTTGCAAGCAAATGCCAAATTTATGGCGATTTTTCACACAAAAATAGAAACCAAAAGGCAAAAGAAAATGTCGAAAGCGAGCTTTCCTCTCTTACCTTGGACTCAAAACCTCATTTCACAGGAAGGAAGGTCCCAATAACTAGATCTTTCCAATCAGTTTGGTGAAAATAAGAGTTCCTTTACGGAAAGCTAACATGATCTGTTACGATATGTGTACGTTATTTTAGGCCGACGGTATACCTGTCTTACGTTATTGTTACGCCCGCGATAGGCCAGCGGAGAGCCTAGGAGCGAACACGAAGGCTGGTCGGATCTGGACCTTTATAAGCTACTACTAAAGGAACTTAATAGTTACAAAGACATAAAATGGTGCCAGAAGTGGATGACTTTTACCTGTAGCCGTGTGGATCGCAGGAGAGATTGCAACACGAACGATGAAAGTTTATGATTTGGACCAGTTGAGTTTACATCGAGCGCCGCCATCTTGGATTTGTAAAAGCAAACATGGCAACGTATCAGATTACAGCGCCAGATCAGATGAACTGTAATGTAGACGTGTCGAACAACTGGAAAATATTCCGTGAGTCTCACGAAGACTATCTTGTAGCTCCAGGGCTAGACAAAAAAGACAAAACCATCCAAGTAGCCACACTAAACAGCCTAATGTGTACAGAGTGCAAGAAGATTCTTAAGCGACTTCAACTATCAAACGACGACATGAAAGATTCCAAAATAATCATGGATAGGCTAGAAGAGCATTTCCTTCCAACAAGGAATATACTATATGAGCGATATCTCTTTCACAACACCGAACAACAAGCCCATGAAACAGTAGACCAGTACCTCATTAAGCTTAGGCAACTGGCAGAGCCTTGTAAATTTTGAACACTAGAAGATGAAATGGTAAGAGACCGACTTGTCCTGGGCTGCGAGAAGCAGACTGTTCAGAGAAACAGAATGCGATCTAAAGAAATTCGTAGAGTCATTGAGGATAAGTGAAACAACCAGTGAACAGCTCAAGAGAATTGTTCGAGAGCCAGGAACACAAGATCCTGTAAATTTTGCCAAGAAAGAAATCAAAAAGCAAGAAACAATCACAGAAGCAACGTGAAGCCACAAGGAAGAGAAACACAACGGAAAAGGAGACTAAAGAGCAACGCGAGCGTAAGTACTGCGGTGGCCAACACGAGCGGGATAAGACCAGATGCCCAGAGTATGGCAGAACCTGCCGAAATGCGGGAAGTTTAACCATTTCCAGTCAGTATGTCAGCAAAAACAGAACATTCACCATGTCCAAGAAGAAACCGACTCTGATGATTCATTATACAGCCTAGAAACGGTCGGAGCTATAGACGACCAACACAAAAAGCGGTTCTTTGTTCCCCTACATTTCCTTGATGAAACGGGAGAAAGCGTGGTTCACTGCCAGCTAGACACAGGCGCAACATGTAATATTAGCGAAGACAACATGAAGTTCTACAGGATCTACAGGGCATCCACGTCATAGCAGATGACATCTTCATAACGGGACAAGGGGAGATCGAAGAAGAGGCAGTGCGTGATCATGATCAAAACCTGATTGCACTTCTAGATAGAGCCAGAGAAGTTAACTTGAAGTTAACTTGAAGTTAAATCATAAGAAGCTGAAGTTCAGGCTGTCGGAAGTCCCCTACATAGGTCACCTCTTAACACAAAGTGGAGTCAAGCCAGATCCGAAGAAGATACGTGCGGTGCAAGAGATGCCGTTCCCTGATGGGCGCACGAGAGCCGAGAATGTCAAGGCTGTACAACGTTTTCTGGGATTTGTGAACTATTGGGCTAAGTTCCTCCCTCATCTCGCAGACGAGTGTGAACTGTTGAGACGCCTCACTGACAAGGATGCAGCCTGGGCATGGGAAAAGCATCACCAGGACGCTTTTGACCGTGTTAAGCTACTGGTTGCAGATTATCCTGTATTGTGCTACTAAGATGTGAGCCTGCAGGTCACCATCCAATGTGACAGTAGCGAGACTGGAATGGGAGCCGCCCTACTAAAGGAAGGACAGCCCGTAGTTTTTGCATCAAGAACATTGACGTCTACGGAGCGAGGATACGCCCAGATTGAAAAAGAATGTTTGGCAATAGTCTTCGCCTGTGAAAGGTTTAACCAATACCTCTATAGTAGGGAGACCATCAGTGTACAGAGCGACCACAAACCGCTAGAATCCATCTTCACCAAGCCACTGACAGCAGCACCCAAGCGACTTCAAGGCATGTTACTTCGGTTGCAGAAGTTTAATTTCAAGGTCGGTACAAGAAAGGGGCATAAATGTTTCTTGCCGATACTCTGTCTAGAGCACCGCTGCCTAATGTCAGTCCACCTAACAGCTGCCTAAGACCGGAACATGAAGATGTCTGTCTGTCTAGACCTAGAGGACGTCAACACTGCAGAATTATTGAGGATCTCACACGATGGTCTGCAAAACATCCAACGCCTAACTGACGCAGACGAGCAGTTACAATGCCTCAAGACGAGTCTTACAAGGATGGCCAGAGACGAAACAAGAAGTTTGTCAGCTGATCACTGAGGGCCTACCGTGATGAGATAGGAGTGTATAACGGGGTGTTATACAAAGGAGATCGAGTCATCATCCCTAGTGCACTTCGCAGAGAAATGATGAAGCGCGTTCATGCTAGCCACCAAGGAGAGAAAGCATGTCTCCGACGAGTTAGAGATGTCTTGTTTTCGCCTGGAATGAACCAACAGATTAAAGACGCTGCGAATAGCTGCAGCCTCTGTGCAGAGTATGCGCCAGCCCAGCCGAAAGAGCCACTGATGACTATAGAACTACCGACGCGCCCTTGGAGTATCGTGGCCCAAGATCTATACACCATCGATGGTCACCATAATATGATAACAGCTGATGCCTTTAGTGGATACTGGGAAGTCGATGAGATGCCACAGACCACGGCCCAAGCAGTCATCCAGAAGACCAAGCAGCATTTTGCTCGGTACGGCATCCCGGACAGGGTGTACACTGACAACGGCCCACAGTTTGACTGCGCGGAATACACAAAATGTGCAGACAACTGGCAGTTTGAGTACCACACTTCAACGGGGTGATCGAAGCTGCAGTGAAGACTGCCAAAACACTTCAGAAGAAGGCTGCAAAAGCAAATCGATATAAATGGATGAGTTTTCTGGAGTATAGAAATACACCTACAGAAGGAATGGACAGCAGCCCAGTTCAACGACTGTTGTCTAAGAGAACCAAGACAACCAGTAGCCCAGCACCTTCTAGAGCCAGAAATACAATCAGATGTGGAGAGAAAGCTAACAAGAAAGCGACGAAGAGCCAAGAAATACTTCGACAAGGGCTCTAAAGAACTTCCTGAACTGCAAATTGTTCAACCTTTAGAATGAAGCCTACCCTAACTGACACCAGCAGGAAATGGAGAAGAGGGATCTGCATCAACAACGTGGCTCCACGTTCCCACATAGTCGAGGTCGACGGTACAATATTTCGCAGGAACAGAAAGTTCTTGCGCAATGCAAAGGACAGTGTAACTGCAGCAAAGCCCGCGACTATGGAGGCACCTAAATCAGATATCCCCACAGCAGCTTCACCTACCACTAAACTGGAGGTACCAATGAATCCACCAACCAAGCAGCCCCGTAGCAGTGAGGAAGCATCTAAACAAGTGGAGCAACCCGCAGAGATTAGTCCACCCAGTCCTTCACCACAACCACCAGTCAAGATGACTCGCAGTGGAACGATCATCAATCCACCATTTAAACTGAACATTTAAGCAGCGCTACATAACGCATTTAGTAGTTCAGTAGACACCGTTTTGAACTGATATACGTTTATTGTTTACCATTTAGGATACTGTTTCATTTAGGAAAGGGAAGATGTTACGATATGTGTACGTTATGTTAGACCGACGGTATACCTGTGTTACGTTATTGTTACGCCCGCGATAGCCCAGCGGAGAGCATAGGAGAGAACAGGAAGGCTGGTCGGATCTGGACCTATATAAGCTACTACTAAAGGAACTTACCAGTTACAAAGACATAACAATCTTCATCCTGGGGTCGCCAAATCATGTGTGCCTTGTAACCCACGAAGGAAGAAGGAAGGACAGAAAACATCCACTTATATCCACTGTTTCTTGAATGCTTTATCCTTTGGCTTGAATTTGGTGCAAAAAAAATGTCTTTACCTCTAGGTTAACCTTTTGGAAAATGTTGTTTTAATTCTCTTTCAATTTCAGCTTCAAAATAAACCGCCAAATCCAGTTGCAAATATGTCAGTCCGCCATTTTGATTTTAAATTTTGTATAGTCACATGGAAATCCGGATGAAATGACGTCTCTGATTGGTTTGTTCATAATTTCTGTGTGCCTATACTCTCACAAACACATGGTCTTTGACCAATCAGAGAGCGCGTTAGTAAATATATATTATATAATAGAAAATATATCACGCTATGCGGAGCATTTCGCGCATATTGCCTTCCAGGTAATTGGTGCATCGATATCAAAAGAAGAAGCGACTTAAACTGATTGGCCGAGTAAGAATTACGAATAGAATTAGGCATATTATTCCATAGCTTGGTAATACGGTTAGTGAGCTGTTGCATATAACTCTGTTTACTGGTCTAAGGTTAATGTAGTCATTGATACGAATGGACTAGTGGCTTTTCCAATACTTAAAGTAAACATTCAGGTCGTTTATCTCATGCCAATAGGGAATGCGGCAAAATATTTAGATTCAAAAGGCGCTCACGATAGCTAAGTGCATGCTTCCCATAATTTAAAATGTATTTCGTGGAGCGTCGTTGAAGACTCCTGACATTTAAAAGATTACACGTACATGCCTTTGGTGCCCACACTTCACTAGCGTAATCGACATTAGATCTGACTAATGTAAGATAGAGAAGTTGTTTTGTTTCACAGCCAAAGTACTTATTGGTATGTTTACGAAGAAAGCCCTGCATGTTATAGCTTTTGCTTAAGATGTTTAGAATGTGGGCGTTCCATTTCAGATTCTTTGTAACAGTTACTCCCAGATCTTTTTGACTGTTGCTCTGTGAGAGGACGTTAGGTCCAATCTTGTAGTTGTACACAACAGCATTTTTCTTACGTGCAACCGTCAGGACTTCGCATCTGGAAGCGTTGAATCTCAGGCACCAAGCCTGACTCCACCTATGGAGATTGTATAGATCATCCTAAAGGGCGACGCAGTCGTTTACATTTTCGATGACATTAGAATACATGCAGTCATCATCAAACAACGCAAAGAGCTATCAACGATACTAGGCAGATCGTTTATGTAGACTAGAAACAGCAAAGGTCCAAGGATGCTTCGCTGTGGTACGCCTGATATGACAGGAAGGTTGTTAGAAGCAATACCTTAGATGACACAGCGCTGGTTTAGATCACTTAGGTGACTCTCAAACCAGCGTAAGAGTTTGCCCCTGATACCATAACAGCTCAGCTTAATGATTAGCCGTTCATGGGTTACACTGTCAAACGCTTTCGCTAAGTCCAAGTAGATGACGTCGTTCTTGTAGCCTCTGTCCAGGAACTGTCCGATTTCGTGAAGAAAGCATAATAACTGTGTGACAGTAGAAGGACCCTTTAGGAACCCATGTTGACATTCAACAAATAATGTACTTAGGTGGTCGATCATGTGAATATGAATACAGCGCTCAAGAGCTTTGGAGATGAAACAAAGCAGTGAAATGGGGCGATAATTTTCAACGCGACCCTTTTATTGCTTCTTATGCACATGGATGACAAGGGAGGTTTTCTATTCCTGTGGTAGCCGGCCAGATGATAACGACAAATTGAAGAGACGACAAACAGAAGGCGCCAGTTCTCTAGCACATTCTTTTAGCAGAAATGTTGGTAGTCCATCAGGACCACGAACTTTGTACGGGTTACGTTTGGACAACACTTGGAAGACTTCATTCTCAGTGAGCTCTAGAAGATCAAACTGTGATGCGCCATCCTGAGAGTGGTCTTTGTTCTCGAAATGTTGAATCATTGTACGTTGAAACCGTTGAACATGCATGCTTTCAACATCCTTCGACAAACTTTGAACCAATGTTGAAGATATGTTGAAAACGTTTGACCGAAGCTTTAGACTCATCTTGTTGTTAAACATTCGTAAATACCAACGAGGGAGTGGATTATTTATAACTCTGCGTATTGGTGTAGTTTCGTGTTTTACAACTTCTCGCTAGTTTTTATAAATATTTAACTTTATAAAAGTAACACTGAGTAAGTGCGTCTGTAGTCATCGCATTTGGCGGTAATGATTTTCGAATACAAAACGGCACTATTATGGGTCCTTTTTTCCTGCCGCGCCCTCGGCAATTGAAATTGAATCACGCGGATTTTGGAGCCCCGTCGAATCTCGAAGTTAGGAATGCATGAAATCTATGTGTGGTTATTGTTTTATTTAATGGAACAATATTTAAAACAACCTGTGTCTGTGTGCAGTGCACACTATGGGTGTCGCTGCAACATGTCCCTGTGACAAGACTCAAATGTAATACTTGACATTGACGATCTGAAAGCTCGTTTCTTATTGGATGAAGTAATCTGCTAAGAATAGAACATGTCAATCGATAAAAATGAAAGACAGAGCTGTAAAATGGTCATCTGTTCAATTTTTTTGCAGGAAACAAAGTGTTTTCTTTTTACAATTTCTGGTCAGCAGATAGTCTGAATAAGGCCTATTTTGTTTTAATTCCTATCAAGAATACCGGTCTCCATCCTTTGTAATATTTAATTATATTCGGTAATATTGGATTTATGGCGTAGCTACAGTACAGACCAAAATTATTTAGTCTAATACTGCAAAGCGTTGAAAATGCCTGATGGAAAAGCATTCACAGAGAAAGCGTTAGCGAATTTATACTGGCAGTTGAGTTCGACACGTGAGTTGAAGATTGCTGACTGTTTTCTACAACAACTGCATAGTTGACACTGATTACTGATTCTGTGGGCTGAAGAAGGATATTTTCTTTATCCCAAGGAACAGCGTTGTAAACTGCTGCTCTGATGGCCGTGTTGGATAGCTCAGTTTTTAGGATCTATTCGGTAGCATGGCCGCTATACATCTGAATGATGATCTACTCTTCTGAAATTCTGCCTTCTGGGTTATTTGAAAGTTTTATCGCCCGTTTTTCATTCATGAACATTCAGGAACCTCTCAAACGAATTTTTACATGAAACCAGAGAAACCCTTTGTATTATTCGCTGTTCAGGTTTCAGCAGAAAACAGGCGTATTAAAGTTATCGTCGAGTTCTTTGTGAGTCATGTCTTGTTGTTGTAAAACTTGTATGTGTTGTCCGTTTTTGTGTTGTTATTTTCTACTCGCTTAACACACCAGGTTGTTAGAAAAATCACAGTTTCCTTGAATTCAATCAATTTCTATATCAAACTGTCAATGAGTAACTCTGTATTAGAATGTGGACATGCATTGCTTTACTCAATTTCAAACGTTTTAGCATCCCATTTTGTGGTCGCTTTAGTCTAGCTCAGAGAACGAGACCGATGCTAAATTATGTCGCCTTTTTTTTAGTTTTGGGAAGCGACTTTTATTTTCTTCTTCTAAAACACACTTTAACACCTCAAAGTCGGACATGTTGTCTTCCCAGTCTATGAAATTATCTCCGTTATCCATATTAAACTCGCGTAAAACAATCATCTGATTGGCTAAGCTACTCACTATCTATTCTGTGATAGAGAGTGAGTAGCGAAGCGATAGATAGTGAGTAGCGAAAACAAAAACGGTTTTCAAAAGCAAAACAATGGCTGCGAAGTCGTCAAAATGTTAAAAAAATTATGCTTCAGTTTAAGATTGAACTACTAGTTGGTTTCTACTAAAACAATTTTAATATCCGCTCTCAGTTTCTACGCTTCTCGTCAACTATCATCCGATAGAAACTTCGAGCTCATAGTCTAATTAACAATTAGACCCACAGCCCTAATGGACTACGTGTCAATAGCCCATGAGGCGCAGCCGAATGGGCTATTTAACGCGTAGCCCATGAAGGCGAGAGGTCTAATTGTTTTAGTATAAACTAACTAGTTGGACAGTAGAAAATAATAGAAACAAAATAAATTGAACTTGAAAATATGTTATTATTTCGTGAAAATGCCTAATAGTAGAATAGACCTATAGTAGGGTAGCCAATCAGAATGCAGGATTTGTAATAGTCCACTGGTTGGTTTATACTAATTGTTAAATAGAACAAGGAAGAACCATCTTTTATCAACCTCGTGACCAGGATCTTCTCGGCCAGATCCAAGATGGCGGCTACTCCGAGAGAAGACCTTGCTAAAGGTCGAACTATGACGTATTATGATTGGCTCTTCGGTTATGACGCAAAGGTTGTTCTAACAATGCCTTTTATTGGCCAAACGGGCTGACCCACGGAGATGATTCGTATACAGTGTAATTTTCTCAAATTTTATCAATAAAATGATTTTAAATAACCTTAAAATACGTTGTGTAGGTAGAGCAATAGATGAAGTGTATTACTGGGTAGTTTTCTGGTAAGTTTCATAAGTAGGAAAGCCATGAGAAGCCGTTTAACCTGAGCATGTGCTATCGATCGCTTCGCTTCAACGCTAACGGAAAATGAACGGCTTTTTAGGATTCTCTTCAAGCTTAGTTACATACTTGTAGCATTGTGATACCCTTCCACTGTGTCTTTATCCAAGTAAACTCCATTTCGAGCCGTTTAGTATGCATCGTATGCCGCGTGGAAATACCGTTAATCGCATCTCGCTCACTCCGGATTGGATACCTATGGTTTGTTGGCACGTGTTAAACATTTTCATATTTAGCTTGGCCGCCATGTTGGATGCCAATATCACGTGATTAAAATCTCGTGATCACGAGGTTGATCTTTTATTCGTCAACTCATGTGGTTTCGTAGGGAATCAGCAGCTTTATAAACACACGTAGGGGTCACCAACACTGCAATACAGATTGTACTGGTGGTACTGCTGGTACAATCAGGCCATTGTCTCCTCTCCACGATTCATGCTGTGGCAGGATTCTGAAACCGCGAGAAGAATCGATACATATTTGCGTTATATAATGACGCAAAACAGTCTACGGTATGTAGGCTCCATAATTTGTATAGATCCCGAAATTATTGCGTTATTGAAAAATGTCGTTATTTCGTTTTATCTATATTCTCACAAACACATGGCTTTTGATCAATGAGAGCGCTAGTCTTCATATTTCAACTTATGCTTATATAGACACTTGTTAACAGTTCGAAGGTCTAACATAAGCCTTTTCTCACTGAAGATTGAATGGAGACTGAAAATGGAGCAACGGTATACATATTATCGTTACATCTGATTTCCGACACCCTAGTACAGTACCGCCGGGAATTATAGGGACATCCGACCGCGGAAAAACCTCGTGCACCAGACGCAGAGCCGCAGTACGGCGCCGCGGTCACCGCACAAATGACCGCGGTCACCGCACAAATGACCGCGGTCACCGCACAAATGACCGCGATAGTTTTTGAGGACGCCGCGGTTGCAAACTGAGGTGATAAACCGAGGTGCTTGCCGCGGTGCCGCAATGGACATACATGTACGTTGTTACCAGTCTTCGTACTTGAAAGCTTTGAATGTGATGGATGACAAACAGCTTATGCATTGAGCCTAATCACCCAAAGAACGATCACCGGCATTAAACTTCTCGTAAACAATCTTCTGTTAACTTTCGTAAGTTGTCTTTCTTACTTGAGACCGCCGTTCGCGTTCTTATTAACTAACGAAACCAACTGCTTCAAAATAAGCATTTCTTGAGAGACGACCTGCTAACAATCTTCTGTTAACTTTCGTAAGTTGTTTTTCTTACTCGAGACCGCCGTTCGCGTTCTTATTAACTAACGAAGCAACTGCTTCAAAATAAGCATTTCTTGAGAGACCGGGCCCGCTAACAATCTTCTGTTAACTTTCGTAAGTTGTCTTTCTTACTCGAGACCGCCGTTGGCGTTCTTATTAACTAACGAAGCATAACACCAAATAAACTTTTGCTTCAGTGTAGTTTCACATTTACGGCAGATCCTTGACTTGTTACTAGTATCAAAAGGTTTCGGCAGAAATAATTGTAAATGTTTGCGTATTAAATTCTCAACTCTTCTTGGAGTCTGAATTTCCACGTGCAATCAGTCAGGCGTGAACGTGTCAGTCTGATGTTTTTCCAGAACATCGACATATTTTTGAAGCAACGTTTGTCATAATGAAAGACGTACAAAAACTTCTAAACTCTTACCAGAAAACTTCTACTCGGAAAGTGCAATTCCTTTTGAATTAAGAGCTTTAATGCATCGAATCAGATCAGTCAATTCGCGTAAATGGAAATTACTTTCCCCGCGGTATTTGTGTCAGAAATGAGACACGCGTCTGGCTGACAGTTCACGATTGACAGGAACTTTTATTATACTGCGCAGTAAGAATCTTGACTTTTTGACGCCTCTGGCACGCAGGGTATTTACCAAAACCATCTTACCGTACGTTTGTAAAACTGTTTGTTATGAATTCGAATTTGTCATGCGTTAATCGTAGTGAAAGAAAGGTTAAAATACGTAATTGTGCAATCAACAGACACGTTTCGGATCACGATACTTCGATAACTCGGTCCGAATTTTCGTTTGACAAATCGTCGAAATGTCGCTGAACAAAGAGCGAAATTCGTCGAAATATGTTTGCATGACTTTTGCACAATACTGTAACGAAGCCAACCGCTTCTTTTTAAGCATTTCTTAAGCCACGGCACGCTAACAATCTTCTGTTAATTTTCGTAAGTTGTCTTTCTTACTCGAGACCGCCGTTCGCGTTCTGATTAACTAACGAAGCCAACTGCTTCAAAATAAGCATTTTTTAACACACGGCGCGCTAACAATCTTTTGTTAACTTTCGTAAGTTGTCTTTCTTACTCGAGACCGCCGTTCACGCTCACGCTCTAACGAAGCCAACTGCTTCAAAGTAAAATGTATGAGATGTACATGTAGATGTTACATGCGGTCGCGGTTAGCGCCGCGGCATGACCACCGCGGTAATCGCGACCTCAAAAGTGACCGCGGCTATCTCAAAAGTGACCGCGGCGATCTCAAAAGTGACCGCGGCGATCTCAAAAGTGACCGCGGCGACCTCAGGAGTGACTGCGGTCACCGCAAAAATGACCGCGGTTTTTCGCGGTAAAATCGCGGGCATTGCATGCGGCACAGCCGCGGTAAATGTCCCTATAATTCCCGGCGGTACTGCTACAATTAACTCCTCTACTGCCAGTTACACGTCCTACACGCGCATCGAATTTTCGATCTGTCTCTTTCTGGCGGACCACACTCGATACCAACATATTGTTTAATATGGCGACATTATGGAAACTGTATTAAGCTAATTGAATGATCTGGTATGATAGGGCTATCCATGGCCTGAAATATAAGAAGGGATCCTTAAAAACCTTACTAAGAAGTCAATGCCTCGTTCCCAGGCATCTGAAAATCGCGGAGCGAAGTGTGGCGCCTGGAACGAGCACGGAACGCGAGGAATTATGGGAGGAAGAATAGAGGAAGAGAGACGCATAATAATAATAATAATTCCTAACGATAATCATAGATATAATACAATCATTAAATCACTAAATAAATAATTAATTAATTAAATAATTAAGCTTTGCTATGTAGTGAATAGTTAACTAAATAAAAACCAGCCTATCTTATGTAAGTTCGTCCAACTAGATGAAATATTTGCGTAATTACTCGCGCAAATGAAGTTCAGGGGGTTAAGCCGTTTTGAAATTTTGATTTTGTTATCCTTTCTCCCCCTGAATATTAACGGCAACCAAATTAAGAGGAACCCCTGCAGTTTTCTATGGTGAAAACATCATGTCTCTACGACGTTGCTTTCTACAATCCATCGCCCTTTTCGTTTTGGCCGCAAAGCATGCTGGGACAGTTTCATTTTCTATTTCCCAGTCCAGAACTGGATTAAATAACGTTGCAGCGTTAAAATCATAGTTTTGGAACTTAACACGATGAACAGAACATATTGATTGCAAATTTGGGGTAAGGGGGAGGGGTGGAAAATGATATGCATTTCCTGTTGATAACGGTGCCTCCCCATTAGAAATGGCTTGAATGAAGTTGCAGCTTTAAAATCATAGCTTTGGTAGTGGACACGACGAACAACATATTGTTTGCAAATGAGGGGTAATATATGCGAACCTTGCAAAACTGCGGGTGAGGGGATAGACAATCTTATGCATTTCCTGTTGATAACGACCCTCCCCCATTCAAAGGGGCTTGAATGAAGTTGCAGCTTCAAATCATAATGGATTAAGTGATGTGACATAATCAAAACCATGGTTTCTGTACTCGACGCGACGACTGCGATGCGGCATGAACTGCGGAAGGCCGTCGGTACGCGAGGTTGTGATGAAATTCAATACACTTCGATGGAAAATAACAATCATTTCAAGGAGAAACATTTTCAAGAGAACAGTTCCCGAGAGCGAAGCTCGAGGTAAACTGTGACCTTTGAGGATCAGGTAATGTCAAGGACAAATTCCAGGGCATATTTCGACGCCACAATATAGGTTATTGTTGTTATCATCCTTCAAATCTTTCCTTTGACGCGCGCTTATACGCTCACAGGGGGTGTATTCGCTGATATTTTCCGCCTGCTGAGAGAAAATATCGGGTCATGCGACGCACTCATTGAATATCGAACAAAAGTCCAAAATGGCGACCGATGTGATTACTACACAGATTTTGGTTACGTCCTAAAATATGGTTTCTTTGACAAATATAAGCTTAAAATATCAACCAGTACACTTGAAAAACCAACCGGTTTCAATTGTATGGACAATTCATGTCAAAACTCGGATTTCCATGGTATTTCCAAACTATCGAAATATACAATATGATGTTTCCAGTCTGGCACCGCTGAAATCGGGCTCTCTGGTTGGCTGGTGACCCGGTTCGGGTTTTTCTCATCCGTACTGGCTAGTCCCAAAAGTGTTTCAAAATCAAACTGTTGACGAGATTCTTATGTAAACGTAACCTAGAATTAAACACCTTGCATTGAAAGCCTTGGAATAAGAGAAACTTGCTGCAGAAAATTGCCACTAATTTGAGTGAAACAAAGAACAGACGCTGTAATTTTCAAGACTTGTGGCAATGTTTTCCCCTATACCTACCTTCCGGCCAGTAAATAACATGGAAATTCCAATTTACAGCATTTTTCATACTTTTTCATGATGTTTCCATACTTTCCAAAATTTAAAAGTAGGAAATACCGTATCATGGAAACCACGGGAACATGCGGTACATTGGAATTTGCAAGATTATTGTATATTTCTATAGAATCGAAATTTCAGGGAAATTCGAAGTTTCCTGGTTTTCCCATTATTTTTGCATGGTTTTCTATCCAAATTCAGGGGCTCGAAGATCACAGGTGAGTTTATCCCACAAACGCAACTCTTGTAGCGGCATATTACAGCCCAAAATCTTAATTATGAAAAGATCATCAGACCTCTTAGTAAGGTTTGTAAGGATCCCTCATACTTTTCAGGCCATGGATAGCCCTATTCCACCAGAGGATTCACACAGATCAACACATTTTCCATACTGTCACCCATGTTGGTATCGAGTGTGGCCCACCAGTAAAATTTGCCTCGTTTCCATGCGAGAAAGAGCGGAAATTCGATGTGTGCGCAGGTCCGTGAAAGTGGCCTATTCGTTGTGCAAAATTGCGGACTTATTTATTACTGGGTTGAGAAACGAGAAAGGATATTTTGTATCCGTCGGTTATTGTAATTAATCGATACGCTAACACAAGTATGTGTTATTTCAATGTAACACGAACAGTTTTCCTATCCTCGTTGACTTTGTCCTTGTAGAGTTGAAACAGCTTCTCCTTTTCAATCAGAAAACTCTTGTACCTCATAAATTAGTGTCTCATCCTCGGAGAGCGCGTCCCCCTCATTTAGAGTGCATTGTCAGCTTCTGATGTTTCTCTCTGACTGGATCCACGTCTTCCTGGATTATACTCCTCCTAGAGCTCCTGTCTGCCTGTAGGTATATCATGTTCGATATTCTGTGCTCCAGTACCTTCTGTATCCGCAGGACAAACATATATCGTTTTGATGAGACTGTAGATTGCACTGATCGAAGTTAATAATAAAAAGAAAAGAAGAGAGAAGAAAAAAACAAAGTAGTCGATCTTCCATAAAACTGAACTAAACTACGATAAAAGTTTGGCGTTAGTGTTGAGTACGTAGTAGTTAATAGCCAACTAATCTATTTGCGGTTTTTTATACTTCTTAAACGCTAGGAACAATAGTTCCTGTTTTCTGTTTGTAAAACTGACAAAAAGTTACGTATCCTCGCATAACAATGCGACATGGCATATAACAACTGGAACTGAAATACATTTTCATTCTCCCTCATGGCATTCATCCGAATGAAAATATTTTCCTTCTAGTTCTGACATGTGCATAGGGAGTTCTAACCAGAAACATATAAGAGAGTTGAAACGTGTAACGACGGCCTCGTCCTCTGGATTATTCAGCGAATAAAAAGTACCATATTTGGAAATACAATCTAGTCCAGCGTGACGGTCTAGTCACAGAACGCAGCTGCCAGTTTATTCCATATATGGTAATTTTATTCGCGGATTAATACAGATCTTGGCACTAAATCGAAGTATGGGCGTTACACGTTTCATTCCCTTATGTGTTTCTGTTCTAACTTAATAGACATGCCGTACAATTTTTTTCCTTGACAGAAGCTCTCAGAATCCCGTATATTTAGTCATTGGTTATCTAGGATCGTTCGTTCTAACGCTGTGTAACCACCCTAACCATATTTTCGATTTTCTGTTAATTTACTTCCGTTCCATGTATCGTGCGGTAATCATCAAACCATCACGTGACCTCGCTTTCCTCTCTTTAATTTAGCTTTTCTTAATTCCCGCGCCTGGTCCCTCGAGAGTCCTGAGTAAGCCCAAGTCCCGCGGGTTTTTTTAGTGAAAAAAGTAAAGCGTCCCGTCGGTCCGCGCGTCTTCTCGCGAAAAACAGAATATAAGTTACAACTCCCTGTGCATGTACTTGAAAACCCAATGAACAAAGAAACAACATATTTTATAGGCTTGGCTTGTTTCAGGTAAACAAGCAATGGAAAACGTACAAAGGAATGATGTTACCTCGAAAAAAGCTGCCTGTTTTCTGCACCTGGGCTAGTATTAGTATCAACAACAGGATAGTGTAGCCGAGCTCTTTCAGCAGATTGTACTTACGATTGCTTATTTTTCCTGCACTCTTAAACTTGGGACTTTTAGATCCTCTTCTTGTCATCAGAATCATTGGCGAGTTCGTCGCTCTCATCCTCTTGTACTGCTAGCCAGCCGGCTTCACTCTTATTAGCAAGTTTTATTAGTTCCCGAAACTAATAAAACTTCTGTCATTTGCGGATTATTGCCAAAGAGTTGGTTGCTCTCTTTAAGGGCTGCCTTACCATTGTTCTGTTTCATATCGTCAACGATTTATAAAATGTGGTATTCTACCTCGGAGTTAAATAGGAACGTTTTTTTTAGCCTTGCATTTAAGTTCTGGGTTTCTGTCTCTCAGTGTAATTTTCTTGTAGACGAGTCCGGATTTGCAATATCTGAAGTGCGTGGTGTGGCTTTGACGACCGACGAAAAGGATTCGAATCTCTCGTCTATGTAATCCTTCCATTTACTTTCGACTTCTGTAGTTGACTTTCCTTTGTCTGCATCTTGTCTTTCGTCTAGTTTAGGTCCTTCATGGTTAACCTCTGTAGACCCTAAAGCGGATTGCCGCCTGCTCATTTCTGGCAAAAGTTTGGCGTTAGTGTAGAGTAGTAAACTAATCTATTCGCGGTTTTATATACTTCTAAAACACCAGCATGCAACAATAGTTCTGATTTCACTTTGTTTCAAACATTGTACACCCATGCCACTTTTTCACCGACTCCGGGTTCAATTCTCTATTATTATTACAGACATACAAAATACGCATCCATAGACAATTTCGCAGATATCTACGTATACTGGCGTATTATTCACTGAGATACAATGTATTTTCTTGAAAATTATTGCAATCAAATATCACAAGGCATGTCATGAGTGATTATTTCAAATGCTTATTCGACACTTATTATATTTAATACCATGGCACCGAGGGAAATTAGTGATTAAATTCCATCGCGAGTCGAGGAGGGACTTTTACAAATCCTCCCGAGGCTCGCGGGGAAATTTATTCACCAATTTATCGGTGCCATAGTATAACTTTGTAATACTATGATCGCCGAGAAAATGGACTGTAATTGCGAGTGCTACTATTTAATTATGTTTGCTGAGTCATGGCACAGGAAGCACTACTGCAGTCTCCCTTGAGACGCATTTTCTCAAAACAATACGTTATAAAAACAGTGAATTGTCTTGTTCGCTCTGACCAACTTTAGTGTTGAACATGTGTCTGATACAATACAATACAATACAATCGACTTTATTTAGTGAGGGTTACACATGACAGTAAAATTAAACTGATAAACTAGTGGCCCTCTCTAAGCTATGTATAATATTAGACTATGATAATATATAATTTTATACAATACTATGATAACATACTAATACTAATAATCATACATAACTAACAGAAATGGAACATACAAAAAACTAAAATATAAATTTCTAAAATTCTTAAATTACACTAAAATGTTGTTAAAAATAGTAACAGACGTTCCTAGAGACTTAAAATTATTAATTAACTACAGAAGTACCGACCCACTCCTCTTCCCCGTGTTAAAAACTATAAAGACTATTGGAATCTTAGTGTTTTTTTCTGACTTGCTAGAACTGACTTAAAGAGATTTCTTTTAAAGCATTTAACGTTTCCGCTCTTTTTTAACGTGGGAGATAGATTGTTCCAGTCCTTGATTGTTCTTACACTAAATATGCGGCCACCTTCGGTGGTCTTTTTAAAGAGAGGGCAACATAGGTTCAAGTTAGAAAACCGAGTGTTTCTTTCATGAATATCTGAGTTTCTGACTAAAAGTGCATTAATATAATCTGGTGTATTACCATTTATCCTCTTATACACCCCATTCCAATATGGCGGATACACGGCCGGAGCGTTGGGACGGGACACGAAAACGAGGGTAGTTAGGCGGAAGTCGATGTCAAGAAGGTCATGAGCGGGAATTTCGCGCAAGTTTTGAAGCGAGTTCGTTTTTTCGAAAGGGTTAGAATAAGTAGATTTTATCCCCAGAGAGTTAGAAAATATGGTGGATATTCAGGCTATCGTTTTCACTGAAGAATATATCCCTAAGTGTAAATGATAGTAAATGATATCCGCCATATTTTCTAACTCTCTAGGGATAAAATCTACTTATTCCAACCCTCTCGGAAAAACAAACTCGCTTCAAAACTTGCGCGAAATTCCCGCCTCATGACCTTCTTGACATCGACTTCCGCCTAACTACCCTCGTTTTCGTGTCCCGTCCCAACGCTCCGGCCGTGTATCCGCCATATTGGAATGGGGTGTATAGGCTAGAGCACATCGATTTATATAAGCTTCTGTGTAGAAAGGTACCCAGCCTAGTTGGTTAAACATTGTCACTGACGGGGTAGTGCGTTCCACGTCTAGTATGATCCGTGCAGCCCGTTTTTGCATCCTTAGGACTCTTTCCAGACTCTCTTTACTACATGATGACCATATCGAGTAAGAATTAATAAAGAACTGAAATGTTAGATAATGTGTGACAAATAATGAGTATGTGAAGAAGATAGTATGGAAACAAAAAAACTACAATAAACTGGCAACAACAAACTAGGAAAGGAGACTGTGACGCAATTTATGTGCTTCATGTTGCGCATGCGCAAACTGCAAAAGCGTCCCACATGGATAAAACCGTGGGTTTATGACTAGTACTCAAGATATTGAGCTGTAATTATATCCAGTGTGTAGGGAGTCATTGCACTCCGACGAACCCAGTGCTGCAGGGGGAATAAAGTACCGCTATCCAGAAGTCGTTGTCTTCTAATTTTCCTTCATGAATGTAATATGAGGGAAAATTTAAAAAAATAATGCTAGATGTCCCTCCTGTAATTATACATAAGGGAAATGTAGTCCCTCATGGATTGAAACATGAGGGAAATTAGAAGCATTCATCCCCTTATGAGGGAATTTTGAGGTTAAACTTCCCTAGGAAAACAAAGGAATCCGAGGCGATCATGGTATTAGTTTGTACATGTAATCACATGGAGCCGAGTAAAATGAAGGATTTAGATATTTCACGCGTATCTTCAAAGTTTTCCCAAAATTGCCTCAGGTACGACAACAACAACAACACCATCAACGTTTTACTATTTAAATACTATATCTACAATATCTGTAGGCACCTACAGGTAGCACATGCTATTTGAGGCAGGGGATAGATGTCGCGATGAGGGAAGTTTGTTTGAAAACACAAGTGAAATGAATCCTTAATTCCACGAGGTCCCAGTGCGATTATTTGTTATAATACAGCGGGCAATTTGTTCGACAAAAAGGCGTTAACTGAAATATATGTGTGCTCAATGGAAAACATGCTAAACACGATCGCGACACATTCAAACTCGCCTCGCTGTATGCCATTACAAATCACTCTCCGCATTATGATAATGACAAGAGCCTCCTATGAGGCTATACACAGGCCTATGATAAGACAGGTTGAGTTTTAAAGGGGAACTGAACCCTAAAATCAACCCAACGTCTATAGAAACAAACGGGGAATAAAGTATTTAGGGCATGCTGTCCCCGACATTGAAAAGCGAGACTAATATCTTCTAATTGCGGACCATTGTGTTTTGTTTGTGCTTGAGGTGTGACTGTTTTTCGCTGGTATGTGTGACGTACGATATGGGGAAATTTGCACTGAATTGAGCAGCCACACAATATAGATTTTTCTGCGGAAAATCTAACTTAAAGACTAATGTTCTCTTCATAGACGCGCAGCACAGAAAAATAAAATATCAGAACTTATTTCTTTCGAATACCACTTTGTATAGACGTTGGGTTGATTTTAGGGTTCTGTTCCCCTTCACTATTCTCACCACAGGTAACCCGTATCATGCTATGAGGCTTAAATACAATAGTCTAACATATTAGATCTAACAAGAGCCTTCTATGAAGCTATACACGGGCCTGTTATAAGACGGCTGAGTTTTAAACCTCTACTCAATATTCGCTCTTCTCACCACACGAAACCCCGTTTTTGTCTTTTATAAGAAGGAGGCTGTATTGTATATACGTTTTAATGCCTGTGTGACGTGACCTTATTGCGTTATCATTTAGTTTAGTTAGAGAATATAATAACACGTGATTCTATCCATCCCATCATTTCTTACCTCAAACTAGCGTTTGAGTTGTGTAATAGGTCAGAGTTAATGAGATGCAAATATTATCGGTAAACATGTTCCAATGAAAGAAAAGGAAAGATTCAAGATTATTATACATTGTACTCACTATCTCAATTCTGATTGGCTGAGAACACACAGCTGGCTATAGCATTGACTGCGCATGCGTACAATATTATACGTAGGTATTATCTGTAGGGTGTGACGTCACACTGCTATTATATGTAGGTATTATCTGTAAGTAGCGCTCGATGGTAAGCAAGTACGAGTTTACGCTAGAAAAGTATAGACAAATTCGTTCGCTTTTTTGTGCCATTTTGCTATTTTAAGCTCTAAGCTATGTTTCCGGACTTTCTTTTTCACTAAAATTGTAAATACAAGCAATTTGTAGCTCGAATAAGAAACAAAACATCTTGAAATTCAATCGTAAACAAGCCAATTGACGGCGTTTCATTTTGCTTCGTTTTCTCTAGCTTTCTCTTTGCCTAACCGTACAAGAAAATGGATCACTAATGTGTAAGTTTTCTATTCTTTCAGATCTGCTTTATTGGTATGCCTTTTTTTATCTGTCTACCTAATTTGAAAATCGCTTTATTGGTTTTTGACAGAGCACGATCAAGCAATGATGGTTTAACCAAATAATATTTCTTAGCTCGTATTATAAACATCTAATAGCATGGCTTGTATGAATACCACTCATGAGATTTCAAATTCCTTGTAATTTCACTCACCGCTACGCCGCTCGTGAAATTATATAGTAGTGACCGCGGGTATTATACCGACTGGTATATAGTAGTGGTCGCAGGTATTATACCGACTGGTAGTAGTGGCCGCGGGTATTATACCGACTAGTATATAGTAGTGGTCGCGGGCATTATACCGACTAGTAGTAGTGGCCGCGGATATTATACCGACTGGTATATAGTAGTGGCCGCGGGTATTATACCGATTGGTAGTAGTTGCCACGGTTATTATACCGTCTGGTATATATATAGTAGTGGCCGCGGGTATTATACCGACTGGTGACAGTGGCCGCGGGTATTTTACCGAGTGGTATATAATAGTGGTCGCGGGTATTATACCGACCGGTAGTAGTGGCCACGGTTATTATACCGTCTGGTATATATATAGTAGTGGCCGCGGGTATTATACCGACTGGTATATAGTAGTGGTCGCGGGTGTTATACCGACTGGTAGTAGTGGCCGCGGATATTATACCGACTGATATATAGTAGTGGCCGCGGGTATTATACCGACTGGTAGTGGTGGCCGCTGGTATTATACCGACTGGTAGTAGTTGCTTGGAAGAAAAGCGTTTAATCAATGTCCACAAAACCAGCTCGGGACTTGAAAAAACAGTTTAATATCCCGGGTTCACCTTCTGGGCTCAATGGAGAGTAAGGACCACCTGATTATCCTTTGTTTGTAGCTCATGTCCTTGGGATAATTACGAATGCAGTTGGTGCCCTGTATTGAACATTGTCTAATTGTAGTTTCAATTGTCTTTAATGGTATAAGGCAAAATATACGCACTAGGTCGAGGCTACGATTACTCACTGCTGATATATGGTCAATGTGTTTTGAGGGCTTTTGAGCCGCTTTTAAACTACATCTCCTTTGTTTAGCCATGTTTTCCATATTTATAGAAAAAAAGCTTAAGAGATTGTAAAAGTATTGCGGGTTTCCAACCATCTAAGATGCGACATTTCCATAAAGCAATGACATAAAGTTAACTTGTACTTTTCAAGAAAGTACCTAATGATTATATTTATCTATTGGGAAGCAATGAGCTCTGAAATGGGCTTCTTTCCTGGTGGTTATTTCTGTGCGTTTTTATCTTTTGTTTTTATTTGTCTGTCGTTACTCCGTGCTGTACGATTAACTCCAAAGAACGATTATTTATTGCTGACATATCGTAGCGTTCGATTTTGTATTCGAATTTGAGGAACACGTAAAGAAGATTTATCAGAAACTATATGCTTGCCAATAAGTTTTTTTTTAAAGTGACCAACGGTACTGAACGCATAGGCAGGTTTGGGGTAAAGATTTCAACAAATACTATGGGTAAATATTTCAACAAATACTAGGGTAAATATTTCAACAAATATTAGGGGTAAAGATTTCAGCAAATTATAGAGGTAAGGATTTCCAAAAAGGGAAAACACTTCACCTAATATTTGCACCCTTTAAGTTTTTTTGGGTGCAAAATTCGGTTGTTTCAAAGGAAACTGACTCTATTGATTTTTGGGGAAAAACTAAACAAATTGAGTCGTCTTAAGGGGTGGACCATTAATGTATTGAGGAGTGTGCGTGTGAGGAGTAAAACAGGCCCACATCCGCTTTAAACTGCCATAATATTCAGCTTGCTATACACTTGTATTATTATTAGAATTTAAAATGACGAGATTGTAATTTTTTTAGATTAATGCACCTGTAGTGCATCTACTATATAGCATCTTAGTTACGGACAAGCGGCAGGTCGCTGAGATCTGTATCGATTACTTCTCCCTTGTGCAGAATGCGTCTGATGTCCATCTTCACGATTGTATTGCAATCGTCCCATTATCAGTGCTATAAGGAACAAGTGTCCCGTGCATTCCAACTTCAGTTTAAACATGTCACAACAGCTGAACTTGAGATCATTTTGATATCTCTACATCCAAATAAAGCTACTGGTCATGGTCACATCCCTGCCAACACTCTGCGTAATTGTGTTTCGGTTCTAGGTGGTATATATGATCAATAAAAATATCGACGCTGCTTGTGTCCCTGCTGAATGGAAGCTGGCTGTTACCTCTCATCGAAGACTGGAGGAGGGCACTTGACAACAAGCGTGTAGTTGGGGCTGTTGTTATGGACCTTAGCAAAGCATTTGATGTGATACCACATGACTTACTACTAGCTAATCTTGTTGCCTATGAGGTATCCCCTCACAGTTTGAAATTGTTAGAAAGCTACCTAGTACCTACAAAACAGCGTGTTCAAGTTGAGGATGTCACTTCAAAAGTCTCATAGATTGCCAGAGGTGTCCAACAATGGTCAGAACTAGGATCCCTGCTGTTTAACATTTTCCTCAACGATTTATTCTTTTTCGTTAATCGTGTCAACCTCTCGAACGATGCAGATGAAAATGAGCTATACTTTTATGATGTCAACCCTGATTTTCTCGAAAGTGTTCCTAATGAGGAACTCACTGTGGCTTGCGATTGGTTTCGCAATAACAAACTGGTTCTCAATCCTGACAAGTGTAAGGCTCTGGTTCTCTCGAGTAACCACAGCATTGAGTTGTCCCTATATGCTGACGGAGATCTGATACCTTGAGTTAACCAAATACAACGGCTAGGCCGTGTTATCATTGATAATTCCTTGCATTTTAGTCAGCACATAGCCAAGCTTAGTAAGAAAGTAGGAAAGCAACTTCATGTGTTAAGTAGACTAAATAATATACTTTTTTGTCATCTAAAATGTGCCTGTCCAATTCGTTTGTTATTTCATACTTCAATTATTGTTCATCTATTTGGCGTCACTCTCTCAAGACAGACAGCACGAAACTTGATCAACTCCACGAAAGAGCATTACGTTATGTCTACAATGAAATGTCCTCTGACATTAGCTCTTTAATTGATCGTGTTGGCTACACTGTAAAAAAATAAGAGTCGTTTTGACCCCAAGGAGTTGTTTCAATTATTTGACTGAAGAGTCGTTTTTGACCCTCTGCAAGAGTCGTTTTGACCCCAAGGGTTATTTTGACCCCTTTGTAGGATCAAAATAACCTATAGCAGAGTCCGTTAATTCTTTTTAAGGGTCAGTAGACCCATCGAGGAGTTAACAAAGAGTCCAGTGACTCTTCCAAAGGGTCAGTGGACCCATAGTGGAGTTGACAAAGAGTCCCTCGACTCTTTGGCAGAGTCATTCGACTCTTTTGTAGACTGAAACTACGCTTCTGTTGGACCCTCGAATTATTTACTTCAAGAGAGATTCATGATCAGGTTGCCGTATCGCAACTTCGGCGGATATGGTTACAACTTTCCTTGTTATTCGTTATATATATTTTTTAACATGCTGTCTAAAAATCACTCCAGGATTAGTCGTCTTTTATTCCCCATGCATGCATTAACAGACAACAGTCAAGGAACCTCAAGCCTCAGAAAGCGAGATTTTCATCGCATACGCGTCCGAGGTGCGCTATCTTGGAATTTCAAGGGGGCCTGGGACGAGGGTTCGTGCTATACCCGCGTATAAGCCACATCCCCACTTAGTGTAGTCAATCAATAAGAAAATACACACCAATTTTGCTATCAAGGGTTATAACAATGCAAACCAATACCTTGATTTTAGGGCGATTTATTAACTGTTATGTAGTTTTTTTGTCATGAATAAATAAATTATAAACAAAACATATTTTAGGGGTCAATATTTTAATGTTATTTTAATTTCCGAATACCCTTTTAGGCTCATTAGTACATTTTTCAAAATCCCTGCCAAGCAAAACCATCACTCTAATACAGGAGCCCCCCACAATCACTGTTTAGGTCACATACACTTTTCAAGAAGAATCAATGCAATGGGGAACTGAACCCTAAAATCAACCCAATGACTATACTGCATACCAGAGATGGATGATGATGAAACTACAGAGTCACTTCAAGAAAAAGGTTGCCAGCTTCGAAAGATATGTAGGATGCCAAGGACTGACCAGGCTATGGTGAAATCGCTAATGTTGGCAACTTTCCCATTGAGAAGAAAGACTATTATAGAGGGGATGGAGAGTTTGGATAGTCTCCTAAAAAGCTATCCACCCCTGCTACAGCCAGTGCATGTAAGTGGTTAAATATGTACAATATAGGTTTGGTCATTTTCAGAACTTACATTGTAAGGCCTTTTTGCACCAAAATACAAACAAATATTTTATTACTAACTATAAAAATTAATGTGGACATTGATTGTAAATGCTGACTAGAATTCTCATTCCTTTGTTCAAGCACTTGTTTGTTTCATAGAGTAGTTTTCATGCGAGTGGTACAAAGTACAGCATGTCCGTAGCCTTACCATAATTAGATAGGATCAGCTGGACAACACGATTGGAAACTATTTCAAAGTCTTGGCATGCCAGTGCTTACTGTAATAATCTTGGTAATTTTTTCTTCGGCTACAATATGAACCTATTGTGCCTTGATTTTTTTTTGTAGTTTGAAATGCAGGTTTACTCAAACTCTCACAAATACAGCAGGTTTTCCTATAAAAGCTTGTGTACATGAAGAGAACAGAGAGAAATCGTTATTTTGAGACTGTCAACAGTTCTGTGATTTCGGTAATAAAAGTAAGATCTGGTAGGTTAAAGAAAGACGATTGGGTCTGAAAACCTATCCTTTTTTGAGCAAAGGAATAAACCTGTACTGTTTATTCACTACAAACTTAAGAGGACTATGGGTACTGCAGGCTGACAGTATGATAGATGTGCTTGCAGTTGCTTAAATACCCATCATCTACTTTTTTTAAGCTGAAGTTGGAGATGTGCAAAGTAATGACTGATGACAGCGCAACAAGGATCATGAAAGATCGCATGACAGATACATGGCTGCCAAAGATCCTTGCATACTCGAGGGCTTGTGGACGACCATCAATTAACAACATCCTGGATGAAATGGATGCAGCAGTTACACTGGGCCACATTAGTGAAAAAGGTAATACCATTATAATGTTTGCACCTTGAAATCACCATAAACAAAAGCACCTATAATTGTAAGCTGAGAATATCACAGAAATATATTCCCTTACACTTATCCCCACAGTCTAACAGTCTGACCAACAGATAACAACCTTACCTTTGTTAGGAAAGTGACAGTGTTATCCTCTTTTGCTTCTCAGAATGCAATGAAAGAGCTGCAATTTGGGTTGTAGCAAACGAACTGCTAAAAAAAACTGGAGGACGAAAAAGCACTGGAGAGGAAAGGCTAATCAAGCTGTTGAAGGTACATATGATTTAGAATGATGAATACCATGTATGTGACAAGTCTGGTGACATCTGCATTTGGTCTTGAACAGTAGCTAATGTACACAATCATATTATACATAGCTGACTGTGGATTTGGCTATGATTAAGTGTTTGGAGTCTCAGAAGGAGGGAGATCATAGCCAAAATCATGAGATGTGTGTACACAATATGTACAGAGCAGTGTGAGAACAAATATCTTTGTGTCTCATAACATTCTTCACCAGACTTGTTGTGATGTACATCTAAACATATGTCGTATGAGAACTACACTACTGATGTCATAAGCATTCATTCACGTCAATCTGTTTATTTATTCAAATCAGTACTGAATTGGCTCTCTTGCAACAGCAAAACCAACAAGAAATTGGCACTGACAATTTTGCCTCACAAACCCAAATAGACATTTACAAGTGGTATAAAAGTTACGTGGATATAAAAGTTACATTGAGCCCTGTAGTGGTTGCTCATTGTGAGCAATTGCACAATTTGTTATTGGTTTTCTCGTGATCAGTTAGTAATGAGTTTTAAAATAATATTTTCCTTCCTTCTTTTTTTAAGGAAGATGATGACATGGACAAAGCAATTCTGGAAGCCATTTCTCCAGTATTAATACTTAGTGGACCAGATTTGTTTGATCTGGAAATTTTGTATGTAGTTGCAGAGAAGAAAATTGTATGCGATGCATCAAGAGATGGCAAACTTTTAGATTCATTAATTTTATTACTTTCAACCTATTTTGTATATAATTTTGATTACACTTTGCAGCGGAATCTGTTGTTTTCCTTCAGACCACAATGTTGTCTCTGAGCCCTGGAAAGATACCCGTAAGTGTCACACAATTATTTAGTGCCCTGCAGACAGTAAATTAGAAATGGTAATATATTTATTAGGCAATTACCAAGTTTTTGCATGTGTTTGCAGTGACGAATAACTTTATTATTGTTTGAGCTCAAATTTTCATGCAAGTTATAACAATCACTCTCTGTTTGGTAATGATGCAAGGTGATCACATAATAAGGCGATATAAAAACATCACTGACAAACTGGTATGCTAACCTTGTACTGTCTTGCATCCAAATTCACAAATCCATTCAGCCAGTCCTTTACTCAGAATGCAGGTTTTCATTGCCAAACTTGGATTGACTTCTGTTGACTTGCATGTTCATTTTCCCAGGACTGTAGAGTTTGCCAATCTTTTTAAGTTATATTTGAACCTTATCAAAGTTATTTTACCCAAAACAATTCTAAATTAGAAAATAGCTTAATTCACAAGCACGAAATAATTCAGCAAATGTTGGTGATGACATCTCGTCATTAGCATATTGAAAATATAAACCTTTATCTCAGACACAACACCCAAATCAAGACAATTCTACCATTGGATATATCAAATAACTTATTTGGGCTTATATGCACTTTAACAGTTCAACAAGTATTGACATTTTTAAATTCGAAAAATGTTACTATTCAGCAATTATTTGCTGTTGTTTTCTTATCAAAATGAGACAGTTTAACAAAAGTTATAAATATTTTATATTAGTAAAGTATCATGTAACAACAATATATTACTGCATGAGGAAATCATCAAATGTTACAGTTAACAATTTATCATTCGCTTGTATATATATTTTATGGAATTATCAAAATGTTACAGTTCAACAATTAACTTTTTTTTATATATATATTTACTAGAAGGTTAACACTTTTTAGAGCGAAGACAACCACACTCCTGTTGTAAAACCTGTTTTTGAATTATTAAATGGACAGCTCTTTAAACGTAATGTTGTATTCCTTAATTAAAATATAGTATGTTAAGTTTTTCAAGTAACCCAGTGACACCCAGTGGCTAAATTTAAGGTACCCCTAACCCCAATTGCTGGCTTTCAGATTTAATCGTTAGCTTCTTTTGTTGGGGAAACAAGATGGCCGCCATGCCCTTTGTCATTTGAATCTCTGGGGATTGAGTGAAAGCCAGCAATTTACTAAATTTAAATCCTCATCATCTTTAGAGTAATTCTATGAAAAAAGGTTTTGTTTTTGTGTGAATCATTGATTGTCTACAACCTGTTGAAGTTGGTTAAAAAAGGTGAAAAGCAACCTGGCTCTCTTCCCAAACAAGCAGCAGTATACAAATTAGAAACACTGTTATTTGGTTTAGTACATCATGGCATTTAGTGTGACATAAGATCAGGAGTCCATAATAATAGAAACTACAACAAGTGCTGGTAAACAATGGCTTAGTTTCTGCCTCATCTTTAACGTCACTCAACCTGGACCCCAAACTCCACAGCCACGAAACAATTTCCCAGGACTTTAATCACTGCCAATTTAACAATCAGGGTTTCACTGATTTCATTGTCTGTCTTTCTCACTTGTCCACAGTTTTTATATAGCCTCAAGGAGCTGATGCATGCATGCATGGAGTTTAATCATGTCATGTTTGTGGTTTTAAGTATAATTATCTCGTATGGAAGAATCGTGTTTGACAAATGAAGAGAAGATCTTTCTTGAGCCATAAAATAGGTAGGGTTGACAGGCATTGCACCCTGCTAGGGACTATTTTTTACAATGACCTGCCATAACCCTCATCAGCATGCATGCCCATCTAATTTTCATTATTGCATGTCAACGAGGGAAAAGTAGAACAAGTACGCATGCTGATGAGGGAATTTAGAGTTTAAATGTCCCTGAACAAACAATTAAGAACAACTGAGGTGATCATGGTATTACTAAGAAAATCACACATGAAAATCCCAGATTAACTGGAAAGACTCTTAGCAACAAATAGCAGGAAGTTCCTGTTTCTATGTATAAGTTCCTAAAAAAAACTAATAAATATAAACCTTCATTTCATACCAGAAATTTTACAGTGATAAATATCATTTCATAACACCCATAACCATTCTAATAAAACCTCCCAAAATATTTCCCTTTGATTCAGTACAAATACATGATATATATTTTACAAAAAAATAAATTTATTCACACATTAAATTAGTGCCAATTTATTATTAGTGGTGTGCAAAGTACACAAGTCTTATTCGTAAAATGAAAAATAACGATCAACGTCGCATCTAAATGAAAATAGTGCCATGTACACGTGCATTATTGAAGAATTATCAAAATATAATAAGTGGTGGCTCACAGGGACACGTGTATAATTATAGGTTATACCATGGCATGAGGGGTATTAGTGATTTAAATTGCCCCGAGAGCCGAGGGAAGATTTGTAAAAGTCCCGAGGCCGCTTCGGCCGAAACTAAAGACGTCGCAGTCGAGTTGCTTTCGAAAACGTTTTGTTTAATGCTTGACTGAGCGCCATTGATTAAACGACCCTGGCTTCCCCTGGGGAAAAGCGTGTTGTTTTTGAGAAGAATAACACTAAAATACAATGTAATTATGCGGTTGACTAAATATTCAAAGAGCATGAATGGATTTTAATTACGTCACGTTTATGATTTTAAGTATCCCACATGGAAGAAGCGGGTTTGAGAAATTAAGAGAAGAATATGCAGATTGAAATACGTGATCCCACATGGATTACGTTGAAGGTTATGATGAAGACAGGTCAGTTTGGATTCAATATTTTTCATCCGGTATCGCAGGGCTAGTTGTGCCAGAGGGGAGCAGGAGTTGATGCTTTTGACCTTCTCACTTCCAGCCTGCATTATCTTCTAATTTTCCCTCATTACGCATGCAGGGGAAATTTAGAAATATGCATTGTCTCGAAATTTCCCGGCGGGAAATTTCGAAACAATGCATATTTCTAAATATCCCTGCCATCAGGGAAAATTAGTGGTTTAAATGTGCCTCGGAGAACAAAAGAATCCGAGGCTACCATGGTATAACAATAACTTAACATGTTCCTGATTCGCCCTGCTAGGTGAGGTTTCTCTCTTCTTATTTTACCTGTAGAGACCGCTGCTAGGTGTGAGTCTGAGGGAACCTGTCGCACTTTAAACGAATAAGTATTAATTATTTTTTTTTACTCACTCTGCCTCTGGATAGTTTATCGAAGCCTGAACTGAAGTCTGAAGTGTGGGTCGACATCTCCGCGTATTTTCAAATTCCATCGCTTTCTGAGCTGTTTATTGGAATCAAATATGTGAAAAGAATCCCTAGATCTTGTTTTCAGGCTATTATTTGTACAATTGGAATTACAGAAGTGGAGATGAAGTAGCTTTTTCATCCAAACTCGCGACCAACAACAGAGCAAATAGTAACCTCTACGTAACCGACAACCCGGAAGCCTCGCTTTCAATCCAAGATGGCCGAAGTGCGATAATAGCGAATTCGGTTTCTGCTCGGATTTTTTTCCCGATCGAAGCTATCACGTGTCAGTTTCGGACTCGCGCCGCGCACGCGCAGATTGAGTTAGCCTCCGGAACGTTACGTGCGTTACGCCTTGAGATCTCTCTCTCTCTTATGAGTGCTGCCTATATTACCTCGAATTCTATACCTGACACTCTTCGAACATTAACTACTTTACAGTCTTTCCGTAACGCAGTTCGTAAATCATGATTTAACATGTAGTCTTATATCAACACATTATCTTCTTGTAGTTCTTTATAATATAATGTAATTAGTATAATTAATAAGTAGTAATATAAGTATATATTATATATAAGTATAAAACGTAATTAGTATAATTAGTAATTAATAAGTATTTTTAGTCCGTATCTACAGTGTATTGTAAATATTTTATTAATCTGTATTTATTTCTCGGCAGATTAGCATTTGTTGGTATCCGAGTATCCGGTATCCGAGTATAAATAAAGTTATCTTTCTATATACTACGACTTATGTGTTACATTCAGCTTACAATACAAAAACGTACTGGCATGTGAAAAGGCTTTTCCTTAAAGTGTATATAACACGAAAATCAAGTTGATCGCATTTGGTAATGCTTTCGAAATTATCAATAATGGCGTTTTCCGTTTCTCAACATCTTGTCTCGTTCCAGAGATATTCAGGTTTTCGTAATATGCAAATGAGATTAACTATGACGTCATGTTGTTTGCACAACATGGAGACAAATCACAAAATTAAGAATATCTCTGCAAATATTAGAGCAACTGCAGAATACCCTGCCACTTCAGGAATGTACGTATTAATAATTCACTTTCCACTGTTTTCATACATAGCTTATCTACTGACCATTTTGTGACATGGTATTCTGCAGTTAATCTCAAATATTACATTAAAACTACTGAAACTATGCACACGTATGACACTATGGAAAATACACATCACTGTACAAATTATGGTGTTGCCATGGAAACACTCTTGGCCTCATGCACCTTTCACCTTAAACATAAAATTCCAATTTCTGTCTTCATTATACAAAATATTTTCCTTAGACCACTCACATACAATGTCTACAGTATCACAAATCTTCGTATGGACCCACAGCAAAATATGGTGTTTGACAAAGGAGAATTTAGGGAATTTTGCTTTATTCGTAGAGGACGTCTAGGGCCAGAGTGCTTCTATGGCAACAGCATAATTTGTACAATGATGTGTATTTTCCATAGTGTCATACGTGTGAAAAGCTTCATTAGTTTTTACACAATATTTGCAGAGACATTCTTCATTTTGTGATTTCTCTTCAGACTGTGCAACCAACATGACGTCATGGGTAATCTGATTTGCATATTACAAAAACCTGAATATATCTGGAACGAGATGAGATGTTGCCAAACGGAAAACGCCATTATCAATAATTTCGAAAGCACTTTCAAATGAGATTAACTTAATTTTCGTGTCATATACGCTTTCAATAATTCACAATAAAAGTCAGAAAAGGGCACTTAAAATACACTAAATTACAAACATTAACCAGTACCACTCATCCAGACACGGTACTCACATACTCGAATCACTGCCCGATAAGTAGATTATTAATTGTTACAATGTAATTCAAACAATTTACACTAACCTGTGTCGGAGACCATCATATATGATGGTTGGATAAACTATTAAACCCCAATCAACAAAATTAACTATTCGTTAAATTTTGTTATAACCAGATCACTATTACTATTACTATTACTATATTGCTGGTCTCAGAGCTTGAATTATGCTATATATAATATACAGAGCAGATGCAGGTCACGTAACTGAATTACTATATTATTATTATATTATTGAACTTGAGTTATGCTATACAGGGTAGATCCAGTAAATTACACTAAAAAAGATCGTGCAAAGCAAAAGAATTACAGCATAAAAATATTCCAGAAGAGTGAAAAGGGCAAACAAAAATCGTGCACAAAAACATTTCACCCCTTCCCCTGATTTCTAATGGTCCATCCCTAAAGTATTTCTTTATCTTCAAACTCCACCTTACAACGTAAATGCTATCTTTTGTTATCAAGCAGCTGAGTCCGATAAAAATTGTTGGCAATATGGTCTAAGTTGAAAATATGTTGACAAAATTGTAATATATATATTAGTTTTAGAAGAAATTGGACATGAGTATGAGCCATTTTGGGCACGGGCGCCGCCATCTTGGATTCGATGACGTTTTTTGGCGGTCCCTATTGTTACAAGACAAAAGCTATTTTTTGTTTACAATAGGGACCGCCAAAAAACGCCATCAGATCCAATATGGCGGCGCCCGTGCCCAAAATGGCTCATACTCATGTCCAATTTCTTCAAAAACTAAAATACATTTTCCAATTTTGTCAACATATTTTCAACTTAGACCATATTGCGAATAATTTAAGGGCAACTTGTTCCAACAGCCAGTGATTCCTTTAAGTAATGGTTCGACTAAGAACAGGAGCAAAAGACAATAGGGTGCGGTAATGAGCAATTGCCAATATCGATTTTGTTTGAATATGCCTTAAGTGCTGTGAGAGATGTTATAAACTAAAAATAAAGGGAACTGTGCGCTGTTGGTCATTTTTGCTTTGAAAACTGAAAAAAGTCACCTTTTCAGCCAATCAGAAAGGGGGAAGACAAAAGATATTTGAATCAGAAACTTGAAAACTTTCCCAATAACGATTTACTCTGAAATCAGACCACAAGTAGTTTGAACAAAACTAAATCGAAACATTAAAAAAATTCGAACGATAATGTTTTATTTCGATGGGTTTCTATTGAATGTACGAGTATCAACCAATGAAATTACTAGAAAGAATAATACAAAAGTAACACCTTTTTACATTCCTTGAGTTCAGTGCTCCTGTTCTTAGGCGGAGTATTACTTAAACCTTAAAGTCCCGCATGTGTGCAAAGGTTGTGTGCAATGGAGTAATAAGGTACCATCTCCGAAGAAATGATGAAACACTGTTACTTGCCGTGATCATGATTCGTTTTTTACTTCCATTTTGGTAATTACGCCCACAACATTTTCTAAAAATGTTACAATGCGATCTAGATATAAGAAAGACTTAAGAGAGATACATGTAATGTGATAGATATAAAACAAACATCCAACTAATAAACTTGTGATACATTTTACTCCACTTCGCTCCGACAACTTTTGTGATTTTAATGTGCAATAGGCCTGTTGCAACAACTGGTCACGTGACCTTGTCAATCAAACATATTGATGCTAGTTCAGAATGGATGTCAGAAATGGAAATAACATGCCAAAATTAGTTACTGACGTAAGTATTAGGTTCATAATTTTCAAACCGAAAGCATAATAATTTTCTGAAAACTCGAAATTTAACAGAGTTTGTGAGGCTGGAGGGCCTATGATGGTATATAGCAAGTCACACGTTTTAAACCAGACTGACCAGCCCAGAAGTTTGGGCTGCGACTCGCGAATGCTCAATATAAACTTGATAGGATTTCAATCGAGCCTACAGTTGAAAAAGATTATCACTTCTGATTGGGTAACGGAAATACAGTTTATCAAAATAGCAACAATGCAAAATCTGAAATTAATTTTTTTCTTTTTGATTTGCTAACAAAACAATATAATTATTGCTATGCCAAGTCGTTTATATGGCAATATATTGCCTGCAGTCATTTTTTTGCGGCAAATTCAAAATGGCAGGTGTTTTGTAACGAAGGATTGGAAATGAGATGCGCCTAGCGTCTAAAAATAAAAACAAAAAGACAGCGACACGTACTACTCATTGGTGTGATGTTTGAAGTCCTGGAGAGAGAAAAACTGAAATAAATTGAGTAGTTTGAACCTGAAGACCTCGACGTACTTTTACGCAGAAGTAGATAGTCTCGGAGCAATCAGGCAAGTGGAAGCGGAGACTATAATCATCGACATATACAGTTATTTAATACAATTGATACACCTCGCCACCTGAATTTCACCCTAGCAGCAACTTGTGTTATCTTTCTGAATGATGTTTCTCTGTATCCTGATCACGTTGCTGCAGGTGCAACTCTAGGTTAATTCGAACGACTCTTGTCAGCGGTCTCAGGCAGCGCGTATATAAGAGAGCCTGAAACCATAGCACTCTTCGCACCAGACAAGCGTGTTGTTGTGCAATGCCATATTGTGCATCATCTTTTTTGCGCTTCCCCGCGCTCGCCGTTCAGTTAAAACTTTCGATTTGGCCCTTACCACCCTATCCCATCGCCCTAATTTCGAATAAACTGAACGCGACAGCTGACTCCCATGTCATCTCTTCTGTTATATTCAAGTTAATGTTTTTCGATTTCAGTCGCAACGAGGCGTCATGCGAGTTCCTTGTTTTCATTAAATAACTACAGCTTTGAAATGGCAAGCATAAGAGCGAGCGATCTTCGTTTTCGAGTTGAAATAAAGTCTTAAAGTGCAAGAATCATGTTTCAAAAATAAACATATATATTGTACTGTCTGTTGTGTTTGTTTCTCACAAAAAGGTATTAATCTTGCAAATTTTGTAACATTTCTTGCATTTAATCCCTAATTTTGATCACTTTTCGGGAATTCGGGACGTCATAAGATGAATCAACTCCCTCCCAAGAGAAAACTACTACAATAAAATCCCGTAGGTTTCCATTGTGACATCACAAGATGAAACAGTCCCGCAATTCGGGTAGCGTTTATTCTAGTTTAATTGCTGCTCCTGCCTCTCGAAGAAACTAATTTAGACGTCTGAAATATATCAGAAATTATATAATAGAATTTGGGACAAAAAGAGTTAATGTTGTGTTATGGCGCTATTTGCACTTTAACATGTATTGTAAAGTCCAAATATGTGAAGGTTCCAATTCGCTGAGTCGCGCGGACAGCATTCAGGCACTTTGGAAAATCAAGGATCGGACCTGACCGGACTACAGATGACTTTTAATTTCCTTTCTCGAGCCTGAAGGGATATGTTGCAGGTCAAAAAAACTTCAGGTTAAATTTGTCCAAACTAGTTTATTTTTTTCAACCTAGTTTATTTTTTTTCAACCTAGGTTATTTTTGTTAGATATCGATCATTCTAAAAAGGGATCTTTTCTTTTTGGGGAGTCATAAAAAAATGGGGTTTAGTTTTTTAGGGGGAACATTCTAAAAAGAATTGAGCAGGTTTTCGTATTCTACCTCCCCTCCCTTCCCTTTTCTTTGTCCCACTATCTTCCTTCTACCCCACCCTGATTCCCCTTACCACCATGACATTAATTAGTATTACACATCATTATTACTTACTTTGTTTCGTCCCAGATGAGACTCGAACCATCGGCTTGGAAGACCAGAGCTTTACCACTTTACCACAGAAACATTCGATGACGTGTTAGTCATTTAAATCACTAATATAACTACGACGTCAGGTCTTATGCAAATTATGTATTCACGCATGTGCACTGCTAACGAAATCGGACTTTGAAAAATATAACACGGACGATAACACATACGAAAATACAGACGAAGTTTGTGTTGACTCTGCGTTCTTTTATGAAAACTCAAGGGAAGTAAGAAAGCTAAATTCAGAAACATATATTGTTAATAGATGATCAGGTTTACTTTACGGCTCCGCTCGTACTTCGAAACAAACTGTGAACCAAACCGACTTTTACAGAGGAATCACTGAGATAAATGATATAAAAGCGAATCAACGCTAACATTGACTGGAAGAAGACTTCTACGAAATAGCTAAACAGTATCTTAAAGTAATGAGTTCAAAGGACCTTGGACTAAACCTCGTACTCGTTAGACTCAGCTTTCCAAATAGAATAACACGCTGACTAGAACAAAACGGAAGTACGCATTCCAAATAACGAACTTCTAACTCCTGACAATAAAGAAACAGTTTGTAAATTATATGTAGCTATAGCGCTAATTTGTGACTTTAGACATCACAGGTAAACGATAATTAATAAGGGAAGAGAAATGCTACTGTGATTGAATCCATAAAAAGAAATAAACTAGGTTGAATAAAAATAAACGAGGTTAAAAAATAACCTAGGTTGAACCAAAATATACCTAGTTTATTTTTTAAACCTAGTTTATTTTGGTAATTGAACCTAATTTTTTTTTCAATGAGTGCTCACTAATTTAGGGTGTTTAGAGCTATACAGTCACAATTTTTTTTACGGCTAATTCACTAAACAACAGATAAATAATACTTATTTAAAGACCCTGTGTCCGAGCCCATGGTGCTTTGCGCGCGCAAATAATTTCCGTAGGCTACGAAAATCAGAAAGATCGTTGTTGTTGTTATGTGACTCTCGAATCTTTCGAAATCCATCCCTAGTTTGGGCCATCGTGTAATTATTCATAGGTAGATATGCTTAACTGACTTTCTTTTATCATAACTTTTGAATATATTATTTTTTAAATGAAACTTTAGTTCGAATATTTCTTCGAATCACGGTCTAGAGTGGCGAGTAGAGGAATCGAGACAGCGAGGCGAAGCGACTCCACAAATAATCCTTCAGCAGTCCACATGTTACTTTCTCTAGGTCTACAAGAGAACACTTGTGGTTCAAAAGGACTACTACGTGAGTTTCCCGGGGATTTGCTGCACTAATGGACCGGCGGGCTTCGTTGGAAATACAAAGCACAAAGCATGCAACCACTTCTGGCATCAAGATCATTCGTAATTATAATTTCGCATGGCTAAGCTCCACTGAGGTGTTACGACTTATCTGTATCTGTTTTGCATTTTTATTAGCAGAGAAAGCAATGTCCTTAACCTTTTTTTTCATCCTCCAGTAGGTCCAGAAAGTCTTGTTACCAAAACTACGATCGCGGGTCAAACTCCAATCTGCCGAGTTCAGCTGTTACAGCGAGTACGAGTCGACATTTCATTTTACACTCAAAATATATCATTCGCAAGGAAAGTAGAGATCTTCACATACAGCTAAGCAATACGGGAAACATGAAAACAAGGTAGCAAGAGTATGTGTTTGCTTGTAGAGTTGTGAAAAGTAAACCTAATTAGAATCTAAAGACAGAACAACTGGCTTCCTGCCGAGTACTGTTAAAATCATATTCGAAGCATCCGGAGAAAATTCGTGGGCTCGATTGGGTTTCTAATCCGCTAGAAATTATGAAATTCGTTATCCAAAGTATATGTGTACTTCTTTTATGAAACTTATAAACAATCGAGAGCATTTTAGTTCGCCTAAAAGCTGGCCTTTAATTTATGCGGCCGTTGATAAACAAACTAATCATAACATTGGCGCAAAGCACCATGGGCTCGGACACAGGGTCTTTAATGGTCCTGTGAACTAATACAAACCCTACCCCTACATTAAAAAAACACCCTAACCGTTAACAACTGATGCTCACTTATTTAGGGTGTTAATTTTGTTTTTCTTTACGGCGAAGTCACTATTAAACAACAGATAAATATAATACTTCTTTAATGGTCCTCTGAACCACTACAAACCCTACCCCTAGATTTAAAAACACCCTAACCGTCCACAACGGGTGCTCACTTATTTAAGATGTTTAGAGCTAGTCCCTAATTTTGTTTTGTTTTTACGGCTAAGTCACTAAACAACAAATAAATATAATGCTACCCTACATTTAAAAAACCCTAAAAATTACTGTTTGGGAAAAAATTACCTAGGTTGGACACAAAATAACCTAGGTTGAAAAAATAACCTAGTTTGGACAAAAATAAACTAGTTTGGACAAATTTAACCTGAAGTATTTTTTAAAGTACAACAGATACATAATGCTTCTTATGTTCGCAAACGCGGGCCTATATTTTTAGGGTTTTAAACAACTTATAAACAGAACTACAATTATATATGTACTTTTCGTTACAATATTAAAATAGTTCGAGAGTAAACTACAAAACAAGCTTATTCTTTCGCATATCGTGAAATTCGTAAGGGAAAATAATTAAGCCACGTCTTCTAGTTCTCTTTCGATTCTTAATCGATTTTTCGATAACAAAGTAGCTATCAGTTGTAGTGTTGTTCGTAACCCAGAAAACTGATAAGTGCTCCGATGACTTTATCCCGTACAGCAAATCTGGTCTTTCTGACTAGTGTTTGTTTGTTATGTGGTTTAAGTATTGTACGTCTATTTAACAATTAGACTGCGAGCCCGAGGTATCTATCGGCATATTGTACTGGAGGAGCGCAGCAACAACCGAGAACGCGAGAAGTTAAATTGTTTTAGCATAACCAGGCCACCGTTCTATCAACCTAGCGATCGAGAAAACTTGAAAAAAACTGACTTACAAAGAAGCATTTATCAAAATGATTCTTGTCTGCCGCGCGCGCACAGTCGACTATCGATCGATAGACGGCGCCTGGCTAGCCAATAGAATGTCCAGTTTGCCAATAGAGGGCGGCTGCGTTATGCTAAGTATTTATAAATATGTACGTAGCTTTTTCATTTACTATTTTCTTGTGAAATGTAAAATTGAGTCACCTCTCTTGATGGTCTTCCGTTCCGATTCCTGGTGAAACGCACAGAATATATGATGAGTCATCAACAAATTAAGTCAAACTGAAACTCGAAGAAGTTAAAGGCTGGCGTGATATTTTGGGTAGTTGATGGCTGCTTTTATTGTACTCAGTTATTTGATATTTGACATTGATTTCAGATTCCTGGAATGATTCTCACGGGACCCTTTACAGACGATGGAATAGCTTCAGTCCAGCTAAAGACACTTCTATACTAAAGTTTAGCCAGACATTACAGACTACACCTGTGGAGACCCACGTGTATCCATGGTTTGTTATACGACAGAGCTATACTGTGTACACTGTGAGATTTGAAGGCTATATTATCGTAAGTATACATATGCTAATATATATGTTTAATGCGAAGTACTGAATTAGACAATGACTTAATTATTTCAGACACAGTAATTTGTACGAGCCGGACTTGGTTATAATTACAGGCAAGTCTGGATTGGGTATTATTTCTCGATTATCTTCAGTCAATACACATGACCAAAACATAAAAAACGACGGTGAAACCTTAATTTTTAGGTTTTCGCTCGACCACCACAAATAACGACTGCATACTTCAGTGGGAAATGTTGTTACAGAGCCAATATTAGCGGATACATTTTAGTTATAATTCCTCTCAGACTCGGAATAACCTTTTAGAATCTGAGGCTGAACCCAAGGGGAAACTACGAAAGATGCGGAATTTATTGTAAAGACATTTCTTGTTAATGCGGAGATGACAACGCATCACGAAGAGGAACCATAAAGTACGAAAGAGTCCATCGCTTCGGTCAGAAGAAAAATCGTATTTGTATTCACAACTGTACTTGTCAGTTCCCAAGATAAACGAAGAGTCCAACCGAAAACGCAATAAATTTTGCCGGGAGCAGATTTGGAGTTGCTGACGAAGTAAGAAATAAATTGTACCCGCTTCATAAAGCACAGAAAAAATCCTACTTGTTGCAGATCAACTATTTATCGATCGAGGTGAAGCTATACAGAGGTCCAGAAGCCTTCGAGACATATATTTGACTATCCCTCTATTGTAAAATGTTTTCCAGTTGAATTCTGGGATATCAAACCACATAACTGTAGTATTTCAAAACATCACATGCCCTATTGGTTAGTACGCCAACAGTCAGCTTCCATTAGCTACGTTTTGGTCATATTGGACCTTGCGTTATCACTGATCAGTGCTGTATTTCCCACGTCTATAAACCAAGTCTGATGTACATGACGACCTTTTATATTTTACATTTTTTGTAGCTGCGTTAGATTTGAAAACTGTCCGATGTTGTGTCTGTTTCATCCCAGTAATTTTGATTAATATAATTTGCTCGAACAAAGACACCGTTTAACAAAGCCGGCGTGTATATTTAATTAATTTGTAATCTTTAGGTATATAAAGTTGTTGTTCTTCACTACTACTACACGCGTTGATATAACTGTAGGCATGCGTGCATGCTCGGAGGCAGCGGCTCACCGTCTTAAGGTTACCGTATACCTTCGCGGCATGTTTTCTTTAAAAAAACATTTGTGTAATTCTTTTGAAATTGATGGATTGATCTTCATCTTTCGTCAAAAAAATTTTTTAACATGCAAAAGCTTGCGAGATATTAGAAAAAAATGTAATTTGAGGGAAAGTAAATAAATCGCTTTGGCGTGATAAATCCCTCTGATCCCATTACGTGCCACAGGCACCCCGCTGAATTTTTGCGGGAAACTACATCCGGAGCTACAGACTCACAGTGAGGCGTGACTCGTGGGTTATCGTGGATATGTCCAGAAGAGAAAAGAATAATCCTTGGATAAAAGGTAAAAAAAGAAGACAGGCCCCAAGAAGATCCAAGAGAATGAGCTCGAGAAGGAGCAAAGGTTCAATACGGAGAAGAAAGTGATGCTCGCGGAAAGCGACAAAGGCTCGTGGTTCGAACAGCCTTCATGTTCGACGACTCCCACTTCGAGTTCTATTAGTACTGCTACAACTCCGACCGAAAGCTGCTCAGCTAGTAGGCTTAAACTTTTGCCAGGTACAAGAAAAGAGACGGAAGATTCAGAGAGTAGCAGCGAGTCCGCATCCGACTCCGATTCTAATGTCTTGGGTGACTCGCAGTTTCCAACCTGGGCCGTGGTCAATCCAGGAGTTCTAAATCGTGAACTTGAGCGAAGTTCAGCCTTTCGATTTTGCGGAACTGAAGGAATCATCGCAGCTAACATAGCAGGTGTAGGATCAACATCAACGTTCGGAGCACGAGGTTGCCTGCCACTCGCTTTTCCCTTCGCTCTTGTTTGCGGCGTTGCCTTTCGACGCGATTTAGTTTTCGATATCCGGCCCTCTCCCTTGGTACAACCCGTTGATTTACCTTTCTTTTTCCCCTTTTGCGCATTATCTCTAGTTTTGGCCATAACACAACGCTCTTTTGAATATTTGTGACACGACACTACTATGTATGTTTCTTATGCAATTTGAGCCACGTACTAATTTCCCGCGAATTTCTGGACTTGATTCATAAGCTCCGGGGATCCTTTAATACATATAATTGTCTGGTTGGTTTAAGTGTCGACGTTTGCTTTGATGAGGTGTGATGTGTTTCCTAACCTTCAGAAGCCAAAAACGCCGATAGATTTTTATGTGTTATTCACTGTCTTTGGGTGAATTTATAGGGTATGAAGACTTGTCAGATCTTGATGAAACTTGGCCTAGTGTTAGAGGAGCTACATATGAACCAAAAGGTGTGAGCGTTTAGCGATATTTTAACTATTTTTCTTATTAGAGTACTTGCCGTGATGAAATACAGAAACTATTTCGAATGAAACTTTGAAGATGAATTGCATTTGAACAAAGTAAAATATAAAAAAACGCTCACACGCTTTGACAGGCCATCATGTACTGATTGACATTATGCAGAGGAATCGTCCGTAGGCGCGAACGCGGAGGTATACATAAATTCACTTCTGTGAGACTCGTCTTTTTTGCGTTCGTTGCCTTAGCATTTACTGAAAATGTAATATTTGTGCAAAAAAAAACATTTCAGCGCATTCTACATTATATAACCTTTCCAGTGATATATAGGTTTCTATACTTTCCTTTAAAATGATGCGCGTGCGATTTTATTTGCGAGAGACACCCGCGAAGGTATACGGTAACCTTTATAATTACCACTATTATAGAACTGATATGCGATATTCAACTGTGTCTATGACAACAGCCATAATACATTGACGTTAAGCTAAAGGTGGAAAAAACACAGGGTGAAAAACCTCCTACGTCCACCGTATCTATTGAGGAGGAAAATCCCGGCCCTGTGGTATTTAAATTGTTCAGTTGGGTCAGCCGCGCGAGACCAGTTTAATATACCACGTAGTTTATATATGTATACGTGATTTCACACATTAAGCGCTCTGGTTACTATACAAGTTACTTTTCTAAGGTAGCCTTCGCGTAACCTTCTCTTGCGGTCAATCTCTGGGACGTTTGCTTCAGCTGCATCGGTAGCCCCCGATATACGTAAGCTATGTAAGCCAATGTTATCAATGTTTGTGAACTGTTTTAAAATATTCCGTACGTGGGTTCTTACAGTAGAATAACTGAGTGGTTTGGGATTCACTCTTAATTTATAACCGTATTTAGTTGTTGTGACACCCATGAAAACATATACTCAGACGAACTTCTATTGACATTTGCGATGTCTAAATACCTTTCCATTAATTTTACTGGGAATGTAATGCGAGAAGATCTGGCGACGTAAATTTCCGTGGCATTTCTCTGATCAACTAATAAAATCATGTGATCTTGACAAAAAGTAATTACTTCGTCGAATCTGAGAAAAGCTGCATACATGACTATTATCATTGCGTTAACGCGTAAATCAGGTAGTATAGCTTGGTTGCCAGCATGTTTCTTAACCAACTCTAAGAACACGTGTTTAGAATCCTCGATCGGTTCGCGCTTACGAACACGTTTTGCTGTCATTCTTCTCGCTAATTTTACAATAATATGATCGGTAGGACTTGTAATGCCTGCCATACTATGTGCCCAATTGATGCTATAAATGCATGATCTAGAGAACTAAAACTGTTGCTGCCTGATAAATGTCGTAGATAACATTCTACAGCGAGGAGTTGCGCCGGGAAAACATCCACTCCGTTCTTGGACTCAGCCATTCCTTCCACCTTTTGAATCCCAGTCTGTAGTTGTGGACGGTAGTTGGCCTCAAATATTTCACGATAAAACACTGCAAATCAGCTATTTGATCCTGTATGCCTGTACCAGAGTAGGTTGTACAATCATCCCGCCATATTCCACTCTGGAACACTTCTACATAAAAACAAAATAGGAAAATCGACTCCGTGTGAGCTGTACTGCGAGCGACACTAAGATGCTTGCATCAGCCTCACACTAGCTTTTATACCTGCCAGGTGCGCTATTCCATTGAGGAATTCAACGCACCTGCACCCGCTTGTATGCGTAATCGCGAAGAAGTGATTTCTTCGCTAAAGAACCCGTTCACCTCAAAGAAACGTAATAGGCCCTTTGCAGCTAACAAATCACGTGGTTGTACTGGAGAGCAAAAAATATCTGACTTCATTTATTTACAGGCCTTGTACGAGATCGGTGTTGTTATTAGCAAAACCGCTATTTCCCACCTCCAATCGATTGTCGATCTTTCTAAAACTGCGTTTTTGAAGATAGCTTGCTCTCCAGTATTCATGGTAACGCCTTTCCCATGGCGATCACGAGCTCAATTCATTCGTTAATGAAGTATATTATATCAGCACGTGACTGTTAGCTGCAAAGGGCCTATTGTTCATTACTACTACACGCGTTGATATAACTGTAGGCATGCGCACTCGGAGGCATGCCTCACTAAGAAGAATACAAAGAACGGGAAAGGTGAAAGAGTATAATAAAACATAGAATATACTGGACACGACCTTGGAATAAAATATCCTCCCAACGTGGGAAACATTGAAATTGATCTCACTGCTGAATAATCCTGAAAAATCTGTCAACATGACGTAAAGCATGAATAACTATTGAGAGCACTCCCTCACACGAAAAAACTTAGAACATGTGATAAAATCACTTATCAAACTGTTGCTGCAAACAACTTCAACCACTGTGGTGAAGGATTGGCAGGGACCCCTCTATACATTCGCACTGCAGAGCAAATAATATACGTGCCACAACGTATAAAATTACGTAAAATTATAAGTATAATATAAATATAATATAAATATTTATATGCAGAGAACAGTACAATGGACTGGGTCGAGGCAAGGCAATTGGCGCTATTATCTGAGCTCCGCCGATTTAGTCAAATTTTTATGTTTTTTTCTTGCTTTGCTTTACCTGTTTTCTGTATTTTACTTTATTAACTATGGGCCAAGATTCTCCTGTAACTGAAGGTACTCTTAGAGCGATTTTGAACGAAAAACTCGAAGAGAAACTTGAAGAGAAACTCAAGCCTGTTCGGGACTCAATGAAGCAGCTGAAGTCGTGTGTTAGTTTCCTCAGCGAGCAATTCGATCTTGTCACAAAAATAGTAAGCCAGCTTGAATATAATCTTCAAACAACCCAACAAGAAAACAATTTCCTGAAAAGTGAGGTTGGAAGGCTATCAAAAGCTGCTATTGACTTGGCTAGCGAGATGAATGATATCGAATGATACTCTCGCCGTGAAACCGTCGAGATAACAGGACTCCCAGAAGAGCCCGGCGAAGATACAACGGAACTAGTAATAAACGTTGGCACTCTTATGGGGCTGGAGTTAAACGTGACTGACATTTCCGTAAGCCACCGGCTACCGAGAAGTAATTTCGATGCAAGTTATACATGTAGCTCAAGGCTGAGAGATGTAGCCGCTCGAGAAATCGAGTGAAATTCGTCAGGAGAGAAACTAAAGATGAGTACTATCAAGCTCGCAAGTATCTCTATGGGAAGACCACAAGTGATATTGGGCTGTCAAGGGTGTCTGAGAATAAGTTGTATATCTCTGAAAGCCTAAGTCCGAGGAACAGGGAACTTTTCAAGGAGTGCCGTAAGTTCAAGCGGGACCAGAACTTTAAGTTCATTTGGACCCATAATGGCAGAGTATACATCAGAAAGAATAAAGACAGCCCAGCTCGTCTTATCTCCTATAAAGAAGATCTATCGAAAATTCCTAGATAAGTACTTTATTTCCCTAGCTAGATAGATTCTAGTGATAATGTATCTCAATTCGAACAGTGGTTGCCTCTGTTCGAACGAACTCTCTGAAAATTGTCTTGAGCCTTTGCCCAGACTAGAGATAATTTCTAGCCTAATTAATATACCCACTTTCAATGGGTCTGATATAGAAAATTATTTAAGCTTACTTCCCCAGATTGATTTTGATTATTATTCAATCCACAAGTTCCATAGCTGTGAAACTATTAGACTTCTTTTTCTGTCTTTCACTGCAATATTAGGAGTTTGGCTGCCAATTTTGATGACTTCACATTGCTGTTATCTGATCTTAAACATAATTTTAATATTATTGGTCTCTCTGAGACTAAAATTATGATCGATAAGCCTACTTTAGCTAACATGTCCATGCCTGGTTATCAATTTGCCTCTCAGCCAAGTAAGCATTGTGCTGGTGGAGTTGGGTTTTATATCAAAGACAATATAGAATTTCACTTTCGAGATGATTTGAGTTCTACAACTGACGACTATGAGTGCTTGTGGATTGAAATACACAGCAAATCCCGAAATTTATTATGCTCAGTAATCTATAGACATCCCCATGGTAATTTTGATAGCTTCTGTGACTATTTGTCTGGAGCAATTGACAAAGTTTCCAATGAAAATAAATATTGCATTTTAATGGTGACTTAAATATAAATTTATTGAACTTTGAATCTCATACTGCAACTGAAGACTTTATTAACTCTTTGGGAGCTTCCTGTTTTCAGCCACACATACTTAAACCTACCAGAATAATTGATCATTCGGCCACTCTAATTGATAACATCTTTAAATCTCTATTGAGCATCATACAATTAGTGGGAATTTGCTGTGTGATCTGACAGATCATCTCCCCATTTTTTTGATTATCAATAAGTTCTCATGCGCCTCTACTAAGATTGATATATACCGTCGTGACTACTCAAAATTTAGTGAGAGTGAGCTAATCACAGAAGTTCAATCTATAAATTGGAAAGATGTCTAATTGCCTTCAGATGCCAATGTTAATGGCATTTTTATACCTTTCACTCCACTATATCAGAAGTCATTGACCGTCATGTCCCTCTTAAAGAAGCTCTCTGGAAGGGAAATACGTTTGCATGCTAAACCATGGATCACAAAAGGCCTTAGAACATCAATTACCATCAATAATAAGCTTTATAAATCATATTTGAATTCCAAGAGTAATTACTACCTTTTAAAATTCAAATATTACAGGAATAAGTTAAAACACCTACTATTAATAAGTACGAAATATTACTACAATAACTTCTTTACATACAATCAAGCTAATAATAAAGAGACTTGGAGGGGTATTAAGCAGTTAATAACTCTCAAACAAACCAATTCATTTGTCCCTACAACAGTAACTATTAGAAACTCCAAACTAACAAACCCACAGTGCATTGCCAATCTTTCAACAATTATTTTGCAATTATTGGTTCCAATCTGGCTAATGCCATTCCGCAGTTAATACCTCGGTTGATTCATATCTGCGTAGACCCCTTTGCAACAGCTTCGTTGTTTTTCCTACGAAAACTATTGAAATTGAGGATGAAATCCGTTGGTCCTTTTAGTGTCCCAACTAAACTGTTACTTAAAACTCTTTTATATGAAGCCCTGGCCTACCTGTTCAACTGCTCCTTTGCTACAGGGATAGTACCAGATAATCTTAAACTAGCTTGTGTTATTCCTGTCTATAAAAAAGGACCTAGAGATCTAATCCCAAACTATCGCCCTATTTCTCTGCTCTCTGTATTCAATAAGATCCTTGAAAAATTTATGTACAACAGGATTATAAAATTTCTTGAGTTAAATAAAATATTTTTCAATGGTCAATTTGGCTTTCGATCTAACCATTCCACAGCACATGCAATTTTGCTCATCACTGACAAAATTCAAAAGGCTATTGAAAATAAACTTTTCTTTTGTGGCATTTTCTTAGACTTATCAAAGCTTTTGAAACTGTCGACCACACAATTATAATTAAGAAACTCGAATATTTTGGAATTATAGGGGTAGCAAAAGATTGGTTCTGTTCATATCTTGCAAATAGAAAACAATTCGTTTCCATCGGCAATGCAAAGTCTGAAGAAAAGCCCCATCACTTGTGGTGTCCCTCACTCAACTCAGCCTGGGCCCTCTCTTATTTCTTATTTACATCAATGATTTTCATAACTCTGCAACTGATATTGACTTTCACCTGTTTGCAGATGACTCAAATTTATTGAGTTCTCACAGAAGCCTACAAACTCTAGAAACTAATCTGAATAATAAACTGTGTGGTGTGAATGAATGGTTATGTGCAAACAAGCTCTCGCTAAATATTGATAAATCTAATTTTGCCATTTTTCATCCTTCTCAGAAAAAAGTTAATTATACAGTAAAGCTTAGGATTAATGACAAAGTGATAGAAGAAAAGAAAAGTATTAAATATCTTGAAGTTATTATCTATGCCAATTTAAACTGGAAGGATCATATTCATGAGCTCTCAATTTTTTTTCTAGAGGTATCGGTCTACTTTCAAAGCTTCGGCACTTTGTCTCCACTTACACACTCACTCAAGTTTACTATTCTATTATCTTCCCCTATTTAACTTATGGTGCTTTAATATGGGGTAATACTTACAAAACCAATCTTAGCCCACTGATAGTCCTTCAAAAGAAAGCTATCCGCATAATTACCCTCTCTGACTTCCGTGCACATACTTCTTCTCTTTTCAAAGAACTCAATCTGCTTAAATTTTATGACATTGTTCATTTATATACTGCTGTATTTATGCATCAGTACACTCATGACAAACTTCCTCATAGTTTCTGTAACTTTTTTACTTCTGTGATGAGTCAACATCATCATAACACACGCCTTGCATCCAAATCTACATTTACTCTGCCTTCAGCCCGCACTCATTATGGTATGTTCAACATTAGATTCGCTGGACCTAAAATATGGAATGTTGTCGACGAGTCCCTTAAATCATTAAATATCTTTTCTTTCAAGCGAAAACTAGAGGTTCACCTAATCAACACCTGTTAAAGACTGATCTCTGGCTCTGTTTATTTCCTTTTGTGTTGGTATTTAGCTTCTGCTTTTTTTTGTAAACATATAACGGTACTCAATACTTAATTTCAACTTTTCTTTTCCTTTTTTATATTTTTTTGTATCTTATATTACATTTACTAGTATTATTAGTCATTATAATAGAGTTTAGTTAGTAGTCTAGTTTTTGTTTTCCTGCTTGCTTACTTGCTTGCTTTGGCACCATAGACTTTTCCTGCCCACAAATGTATCTTCCTATTTTAATAGCCACCTGCCTCGTCTAGCCCCTTATGGTTATTGCAGGTGGCCTGCACCTTATATTCTGTAATTGACATAATTATCATAATTATCATAATTATCATTGTATATGTAATTCTTAGAGTGCTAAATAAAGTGTTGTCGTTGTTAAACCAGATATTATGAAACGACACTCTGATTGCCATTATATATATATATATATATAGACTTAAATAATAGTTTTAAGGTGAAGACAGAGAACTTCTTAGTAATCCTTTAATTAAAAAACGTTTCGGCCGTTCGGCCTTCTTCAGTTAAAATTTGTTTTAAAAAGTTAAAAAGTTAAAATTTACAAAAGTGTAGGTAGTTTTATATACTAACTGAATTACAAGAATCTACATAATATAAATAAAGTTCGACACGTAGAGAACTCTTGGGATTAAACATAACAATTTAAGATATTTCTAATCTCTAAGGAGAAGTAAACTATTCTGATAACGTGATTATGCATAGTAATAGTTAGACATGTAAACAGCTCTTGGGATTAAGAATAATAGACTAATAAAATACTAGTAGTACTCCAAGTTATGGCTAATGAAAGAAGGATTAATTAACGGCTCCAATAAAAAGTGAACTATTTAAAGACTGTGATTATGTAATAGACCAACAAAATATATTCTGCTGTACAAACGGAAAGATTTCAAGTGTCGCAGTGATATGTCTAAGCATAATGAATCATTTTCTTGGATTTGAACTCCTGTCTTTTGTTCAACCCGTCCGGTTGCAGAGTACGTAACTGTGCCGCCCAATACCCTTCTCTGGTCAATAATTTTCTATCAATCATGTTTTTGTCCTTAATTTTTTCTATGCAAATAAAGCTGAAATCCGATAGAGAATGTGGGCTTTGATTGTAGTGGATAGCTACTTCGCATGTTTTCTTGTTGGTGCTCATAGAAGACTTATGATTTCGAAATCTAATTTTGAATTGCGTTGAAGTGGAACCCACATATTGTAGCTTACATTTATTGCAGGAAACTACATAAATAACTCCGGCTGATGTACAAGTAACTGTTTCCTTAATTTTATACCTGCAACCTGTAGAAAAACTGGTAATATAATCTGCTTGCATAAAAAAGTTGTTACATAGATCGCATTTCTTTGTGCAATTGAAACATCCTAATTCTATTGATTCCGAAGTTTGTGAATGCTCTTTAAATTTAGAGGGCGCTAAAATTTATTTGAGATTCTTTGTTCTCCTATATGCTGGCAGCAGAGACTTAGGAGGAAGTATCTCTTTAAGCACTGGCGTTGCTAAAAGATTAAGATGTTTCCCTAAAATTCGAGGAATATTAGGGAGTTTCGGATTGTAATCTACAACTAATGGAATAATCTTCCTCTTAGCTTTCAACTTGGGTTTAAGTAAAACCGATCTTTGCACTTTGGAAGCTCTCAGAAATTGCTCATCAACTAACCCCGCATCATAGCCTTGATATTTCAGGTATTGTTTATACTCGTGACACCTACGCTCTAAGGTTTCGCTTGATGAACAATTTCTATGGATCTTAAGTGCCACTCCATAGGGAATAGACTTCTTGCACTGTCTAGGGTGAGAGCTATCAAATGATAAGTAAATATGACTGTCAGTAGGCTTTGCATACACATCAGTAGAAATAAATCCATCCTTCAAGTGCAAAGTCAAGTCCAGAACATCTAAATTAAGTGAGTTCACTGAGTACATCAATTCTCTATAATTGTAAAAAAATTGTCAGTCTTATGTGGTCTAAAAAACGGTACTTTTTATTTTCCAGGACGTTGCTTTTAAATAGGATGGAAACAAATCTGGCCAAGTTGTTCGCTTTGTTGTAGGCATTAAACATAGCAAATGAGAGCGCTTTAAGTCGAAACGTGACTAACTTAGAGCCGACCGACTGTTTTTTTAAATTATATATTTGTAAGAAAACCACCAAATTTTTTCTTCAATTATTTTTTACTGAAATATATATATTTTTAGATGATAAACCCGCTTGTAAAAAAAACCGGTTTTATTGTGTAAGAAAACGGTAAATTTATATAATAAACCCGTTTTCTTACTTAAAAAAAACGGTTTTATTATGTAAGAAAACGGTATATTTACGTAAGAAAGCCGTTTTTTTATGTAAAAAAACCCGGTATTTTTATGTAAGAATCCCCTTTCTGTTACACTGTACCGTTTTTTTACACCACATATATATATATATATATGTATATGAGGCACGTTTACACAAAAACGGTCTTAGACAAGAAGGCTCCATTTGTGTTAACATGCCTCATGTTGTGTGCTTTTTCACTTTAAGAGGCAATAACGCGCTTTCCAGTGTTTTATTTTAAGAGCAAATGACAGTATCTGACTTTTCTGGCTTTTCGATCCCATAATGCCTTTGTCTCAGATCTATCCCATAATTTCTTTATTTGAGAGCTATAGGTTAGAAAAAACGCCATTTTCTGGTATTTCTACTCCAAACACGGCAAATCTGGCACGCCAGGATTAAAGTACTGGAAGAGACCGTCGTTTTGACGTGTAGTACGTCGAAATCCATTAAAAGCTCGAGCAATGGCGCCACTTTGAAGAGTTTAGGGTACACAACATGAGGCACGTTTACACAAAAACGGTCTTAGACAAGAAGGCTCCATTTGTGTTAACATGCCTCATGTTGTGTGCTTTTTCACTTTAAGAGGCAATAACGCGCTTTCCAGTGTTTTATTTTAAGAGCAAATGACAGTATCTGACTTTTCTGGCTTTTCGATCCCATAATGCCTTTGTCTCAGATCTATCCCATAATTTCTTTATTTGAGAGCTATAGGTTAGAAAAAACGCCATTTTCTGGTATTTCTACTCCAAATACGGCAAATCTGGCACGCCAGGATTAAACTACTGGAAGAGACCGTCGTTTTGACGTGTAGTACGTCGAAATCCATTAAAAGCTCGAGCAATGGCGCCACTTTGAGGAGTTTAGGGTACACAAGTAACTTTGAGAGATTAAGGTTAGGTTACAAAAACCACATTTTCTGGTACTTCAACTCCAAATACGGCAAAACTGGCACGCTAGGATTAAAGTACTGGAAGAGACCGTCGTTTTGAAGTGTAGTACGTCGAAATCCATTAAAAGCTCGAGCAATGGCGCCACTTTGAGGAATTTAGGGTACACAAGTAACTTTGAGAGATTAAGGTTAGGTTACAAAAACCACATTTTCTGGTACTTCAACTCCAAATACGGCAAAACTGGCACGCTAGGATTAAAGTACTGGAAGAGACCGTCGTTTTGACGTGTAGTACGTCGAAATCCATTAAAAGCTCGAGCAATGGCGCCACTTTGAAGAGTTTAGGGTACACAACATGAGGCACGTTTACACAAAAACGGTCTTAGACAAGAAGGCTCCATTTGTGTTAACATGCCTCATGTTGTGTGCTTTTTCACTTTAAGAGGCAATAACGCGCTTTCCAGTGTTTTATTTTAAGAGCAAATGACAGTATCTGACTTTTCTGGCTTTTCGATCCCATAATGCCTTTGTCTCAGATCTATCCCATAATTTCTTTATTTGAGAGCTATAGGTTAGAAAAAACGCCATTTTCTGGTATTTCTACTCCAAATACGGCAAATCTGGCACGCCAGGATTAAAGTACTGGAAGAGACCGTCGTTTTAACGTGTAGTACGTCGAAATCCATTAAAAGCTCGAGCAATGGCGCCACTTTGAAGAGTTTAGGGTACACAACATGAGGCACGTTTACACAAAAACGGTCTTAGACAAGAAGGCTCCATTTGTGTTAACATGCCTCATGTTGTGTGCTTTTTCACTTTAAGAGGCAATAACGCGCTTTCCAGTGTTTTATTTTAAGAGCAAATGACAGTATCTGACTTTTCTGGCTTTTCGATCCCATAATGCCTTTGTCTCAGATCTATCCCATAATTTCTTTATTTGAGAGCTATAGGTTAGAAAAAACGCCATTTTCTGGTATTTCTACTCCAAATACGGCAAATCTGGCACGCCAGGATTAAAGTACTGGAAGAGACCGTCGTTTTGACGTGTAGTACGTCGAAATCCATTAAAAGCTCGAGCAATGGCGCCACTTTGAGGAGTTTAGGGTACACAAGTAACTTTGAGAGATTAAGGTTAGGTTACAAAAACCACATTTTCTGGTACTTCAACTCCAAATACGGCAAAACTGGCACGCTAGGATTAAAGTACTGGAAGAGACCGTCGTTTTGACGTGTAGTACGTCGAAATCCATTAAAAGCTCGAGCAATGGCGCCACTTTGAAGAGTTTAGGGTACACAACATGAGGCACGTTTACACAAAAACGGTCTTAGACAAGAAGGCTCCATTTGTGTTAACATGCCTCATATATATATATATATATATACAGTCGATGCCAAAAAGGTTGTCCAGCAGAACATAATATAATACTATAATATCCCTTGTTTTGGGCTATTGTCTAGGCTTATTTCGAAGGTTTGCCATACCAATCATATTGTCGTAGCTCTTAACAATGCTCCGATTTGTGGAGATTGGCGTAACATAAAACACGATCACTTTAGCGCGCGCAACTATTTAACGGTTTATTGACGTGATCATATTATTGTTGTAGCTCTTAGCAATGCTTCAGTGTATAGAGATTAACTGAAGAGTGGATCGACTTCACGTCGGTCTACGAAACAGATTTGTATTAAATCTATGTACTCAAAAATTGAGTAGTCTACACATTGGCTTAATCCGCTCCTTTATTGTAGAGCACTATCTTGGTTTCACCGGTGAACTTCACCTGAATTACGCTCCTGTAAAGTAGAGCACTGTTTTACTGAAGAACCAAATATGGAACGCATGTCGTTCAACTACTCAACGAAGAACATCCCTGTTGCATCACCAAAGGACTACACCAAACATATGATCGACAAGACAGAACAATTTTTACGTAGGATGAGAGGGAAAGCTTTCCACTTCTTAAACCCCGGACTAACCGCGACTAAAGAAACTTTCGGTTTCAAGACAAGAAATTGTCCACCCGCCATTGAAGAGATGAAGAAATTTGAGGATGGTATGATAAGCATAATACAAAACACTAATTTCCAAGATGTCAAATGCCAATTCCAACACGACCTGAAAGAAGATATCAACTTAATCAAGAACGACAAACATCTGTTCGTTAAAGCAGATAAATCAACCAATTTTTATAAATTGGACACTTCAAAGTATAATCAACTATTAAACGACAACGTAACTAAGACATACAAGAAAACAGATAAGAAACAACTGAGCAAGATTGATGCTGAAGCGAAAAAAATTGCCATGAAACTGGACATAGATGACCGCGTTGAGATTACGGCCACGAAGGAAGCGTTTATCACACTTAAAGACCACAAGGAAAACTTTGACAACAAACCTACTTGCCGACTGATAAACCCATCGAAGCCAGAAATAGGTAAAGTAAGCAAACAAATTCTCGAAAAAATCAACCGACAACTCGTAGACACCACAAAAGTTAACCAGTGGAAGAATGCATCCTCCATGCTTCAATGGTACAAACAAATAACAAACAAACGTGATTCAGCATTTATATGCTTCGACGTGGTTGAATTTTATCCTTCAATATCAGAAGCGCTCTTAAACCGGGCCCTCGATTTTGCATCCAAATACGTGACCATCTCAGCTGACGATCGCCAGATAATTCTCCATGCAAAGCGTTCTCTTCTATTTAACAATGGCGACCCGTGGGGTAAGAAGACCTCGACCATGCTATTTGACGTCACCATGGGGAGTTACGACGGAGCAGAAACATGTGAACTAGTCGGTTGCTATCTCCTCTCAAAACTAAAACAGATATCCGGTAATGACATCGGCCTATATCGAGACGACGGAGTTGCCATACTCAGTAAAACCCCGAGAGAAATCGAGAAGATTAAGAAAGAAATTTGCAAAGTCTTTGCCGATAATGGACTGAGAGTAACCATCGAAGCAAATAAGAAAGTCGTCAACTTCCTAGACGTGACGCTTGACTTGAATACCGAAAAATACAAACCATACGCCAAGCCAACAAACATCCCCCTTTACGTGCATAGCAAATCAAACCACCCGCCTAACATAATCAGTAATATCCCTGAATCAGTTAACAGAAGACTCTCAGAAATTTCATCGGACGAAGATGTATTCAACGAAGCGGCACCCGTGTACCAAGAAGCGTTACGCAAGAGCGGTTATACACACAAACTCGAATACAAACCTAAGCCGCAAAACACACCAACACCGAAACGTAATCGTCACAGAAACATAATTTGGTTCAACCCGCCGTTTAGCAAGAACGTTAAGAGTAATATCGGAAGAGAGTTCATAAACTTGATAGACAGATGTTTCCCGGCTGGTCACAAACTAAAGAAGATATTTAATAGAAACACACTCAAACTAAGCTACAGTTGTATGCCCAACGTGAAGCAGATAATAGACGGACATAACAAAGCCACCCTGAAGAAAGACGTACAGCCACAACACGACGAAACTACAAACACGTGCAACTGCAGAAAAAAAGACGAGTGCCCATTAGAGGGAGAATGCTTGACGAAAGAAATTATCTACCAAGCCACAGTTACTACCAAAGACGCAACAGAGACATACGTAGGACTGACAGCGACAGAATTTAAGACCAGATGGAGAAATCATCAGATGTCGTTCAAGCACGAAAAACGGAAGAACGATACTGAACTCAGTAAATATTTGTGGCACTTAAAGGGAAAGCAGGAAAACTACAAAATCAAGTGGAGAATCCTCGCCAAGGCAAAGTCCTATTCAAATCTCACGAAGAGATGCAACCTATGTACTACAGAAAAACACCTGATAATAACTGAGCCACATAAGGCAACCTTAAATAAACGTAACGAACTCGTATCAACATGCAGACATCAGCGGAAATATATTCTCAAGTATAATTAAACGTAATATACCATGCGCGCAATCACTTTAATGTGCGCACTCATTTTACGGCTTATTTCGAAGGTTTGCCATACCAATCATATTGTCGTAGCTCTTAACAATGCTCCGATTTGTGGAGATTGGCGTAACATAAAACACGATCACTTTAGCGCGCGCAACTATTTAACGGTTTATTGACGTGATCATATTATTGTTGTAGCTCTTAGCAATGCTTCAGTGTATAGAGATTAACTGAAGAGTGGATCGACTTCACGTCGGTCTACGAAACAGATTTGTATTAAATCTATGTACTCAAAAATTGAGTAGTCTACACCTTGGCTTAATCCGCTCCTTTATTGTAGAGCACTATCTTGGTTTCACCGGTGAACTTCACCTGAATTACGCTCCTGTAAAGTAGAGCACTGTTTTACTGAAGAACCAAATATGGAACGCATGTCGTTCAACTACTCAACGAAGAACATCCCTGTTGCATCACCAAAGGACTACACCAAACATATGATCGACAAGACAGAACAATTTTTACGTAGGATGAGAGGGAAAGCTTTCCACTTCTTAAACCCCGGACTAACCGCGACTAAAGAAACTTTCGGTTTCAAGACAAGAAATTGTCCACCCGCCATTGAAGAGATGAAGAAATTTGAGGATGGTATGATAAGCATAATACAAAACACTAATTTCCAAGATGTCAAATGCCAATTCCAACACGACCTGAAAGAAGATATCAACTTAATCAAGAACGACAAACATCTGTTCGTTAAAGCAGATAAATCAACCAATTTTTATAAATTGGACACTTCAAAGTATAATCAACTATTAAACGACAACGTAACTAAGACATACAAGAAAACAGATAAGAAACAACTGAGCAAGATTGATGCTGAAGCGAAAAAAATTGCCATGAAACTGGACATAGATGACCGCGTTGAGATTACGGCCACGAAGGAAGCGTTTATCACACTTAAAGACCACAAGGAAAACTTTGACAACAAACCTACTTGCCGACTGATAAACCCATCGAAGCCAGAAATAGGTAAAGTAAGCAAACAAATTCTCGAAAAAATCAACCGACAACTCGTAGACACCACAAAAGTTAACCAGTGGAAGAATACATCCTCCATGCTTCAATGGTACAAACAAATAACAAACAAACGTGATTCAGCATTTATATGCTTCGACGTGGTTGAATTTTATCCTTCAATATCAGAAGCGCTCTTAAACCGGGCCCTCGATTTTGCATCCAAATACGTGACCATCTCAGCTGACGATCGCCAGATAATTCTCCATGCAAAGCGTTCTCTTCTATTTAACAATGGCGACCCGTGGGGTAAGAAGACCTCGACCATGCTATTTGACGTCACCATGGGGAGTTACGACGGAGCAGAAACATGTGAACTAGTCGGTTGCTATCTCCTCTCAAAACTAAAACAGATATCCGGTAATGACATCGGCCTATATCGAGACGACGGAGTTGCCATACTCAGTAAAACCCCGAGAGAAATCGAGAAGATTAAGAAAGAAATTTGCAAAGTCTTTGCCGATAATGGACTGAGAGTAACCATCGAAGCAAATAAGAAAGTCGTCAACTTCCTAGACGTGACGCTTGACTTGAATACCGAAAAATACAAACCATACGCCAAGCCAACAAACATCCCCCTTTACGTGCATAGCAAATCAAACCACCCGCCTAACATAATCAGTAATATCCCTGAATCAGTTAACAGAAGACTCTCAGAAATTTCATCGGACGAAGATGTATTCAACGAAGCGGCACCCGTGTACCAAGAAGCGTTACGCAAGAGCGGTTATACACACAAACTCGAATACAAACCTAAGCCGCAAAACACACCAACACCGAAACGTAATCGTCACAGAAACATAATTTGGTTCAACCCGCCGTTTAGCAAGAACGTTAAGAGTAATATCGGAAGAGAGTTCATAAACTTGATAGACAGATGTTTCCCGGCTGGTCACAAACTAAAGAAGATATTTAATAGAAACACACTCAAACTAAGCTACAGTTGTATGCCCAACGTGAAGCAGATAATAGACGGACATAACAAAGCCACCCTGAAGAAAGACGTACAGCCACAACACGACGAAACTACAAACACGTGCAACTGCAGAAAAAAAGACGAGTGCCCATTAGAGGGAGAATGCTTGACGAAAGAAATTATCTACCAAGCCACAGTTACTACCAAAGACGCAACAGAGACATACGTAGGACTGACAGCGACAGAATTTAAGACCAGATGGAGAAATCATCAGATGTCGTTCAAGCACGAAAAACGGAAGAACGATACTGAACTCAGTAAATATTTGTGGCACTTAAAGGGAAAGCAGGAAAACTACAAAATCAAGTGGAGAATCCTCGCCAAGGCAAAGTCCTATTCAAATCTCACGAAGAGATGCAACCTATGTACTACAGAAAAACACCTGATAATAACTGAGCCACATAAGGCAACCTTAAATAAACGTAACGAACTCGTATCAACATGCAGACATCAGCGGAAATATATTCTCAAGTATAATTAAACGTAATATACCATGCGCGCAATCACTTTAATGTGCGCACTCATTTTACGGCTTATTTCGAAGGTTTGCCATACCAATCATATTGTCGTAGCTCTTAACAATGCTCCGATTTGTGGAGATTGGCGTAACATAAAACACGATCACTTTAGCGCGCGCAACTATTTAACGGTTTATTGACGTGATCATATTATTGTTGTAGCTCTTAGCAATGCTTCAGTGTATAGAGATTAACTGAAGAGTGGATCGACTTCACGTCGGTCTACGAAACAGATTTGTATTAAATCTATGTACTCAAAAATTGAGTAGTCTACACATTGGCTTAATCCGCTCCTTTATTGTAGAGCACTATCTTGGTTTCACCGGTGAACTTCACCTATATATATATATATATATATATATATATATGTAGAATATAGAAAGAAAGACAACACACAACTCCTCACAGGTCCTTATAAAAAATATATTAAAAACGTTTCGGCACTTCGGCCTTCATCAGTTAAAAAGTTTAAAAAGTGAGCTAATTTACAAGCTATTTATATTAAAAAAAGAAACAATAAGGCTTAACTAAGTTGTAAGTACATATCTTATTTTAAATAACAATAGTTGAAAATAAACAAGTAATTGAATTTGCAGTTATAAACAATGCAGCAGCTACGCACAACTATGTGTGATCAAGAACTATACCGCATACTGTAATCTATGAGAAAGCGTGAAACCTAACTTTTGCGTATATTAAATCAGCATACCGCACTGAGAAATCTATGAAGAGGCAGAAAACCTAGGTGCTATTGTATTGTATCCTATTTTTTATCTATATTCTCGCCTTTTATTAAGGCCAAACGGTTGCAATGTTCGAAGTTGCGACATCCAGTAGGCTTCCCTTGTCAGCAGCTTTCTATCCACATTATCTGGATCTCTAATTCTCTCGATGCAGGTAAATCGAAAATCACTAAGCGCATGCGCGCTATTATTAAAATACACTGCAACTTCACACGTCTTTTTGTTTGTTCGCATGGCTGATTTGTGATTGCGAAATCGAATTTTGAAATGATTAGTAGTTGAACCTACATACTGGATAGTACACTTAGTGCATGACGCTAAATAAACTACATTCTGATAGACTCAGCTTGTAAATTAGCTCACTTTTTAAACTTTTTAACTGATGAAGGCCGAAGTGCCGAAACGTTTTTAATATATTTTTTATAAGGACCTGTGAGGAGTTGTGTGTTGTCTTTCTTTCTATATTCTACATATTTATTCAAGACAACCACTAGGAATCCTTGGATCCTCCTACTGGAAGTTCATCGTTTGGTAATACCACAATCTTTATACTTCTCTCTCTCTCTCTCTCTCTCTATATATATATATAGGAATGAATAAAGTAAACTTGGCTTTCCAACGATGATGTCGCTAGCTAGGAGGATCCAACTGGATACAAGACGCTTGTACACTTGAAGAGTAGATGAAATAGTAAAATGAAGTGACTCGACGAACTCCTCACTGGTCCATAAATTTAATCAGACGTTTCGGCCTTCGGCCTTTTTCAATGCTAAGTACAAATTTAAAAATACTTGGAACTAAACTAAAACTAAAATCCAAGATATTTATAGGTAAAATACAATACAAACAATGGTCAACAGACTTTGTACATGTGATAAAAATATGGCGAAAGAAACCTAATTAAGAACAAAGATAAAAATATAAAAATATGCCGTGACTTATGTTAAACAAAATCTTACAATAGTAATCTAATTTAGTCTCCATATGCACAGTGGCATGTATAAGAATAGGCTATCAAAAGCTAGTGGTGTGCAGAAAAATGCACTCTCAAAACACGGGCAACATGCCACTGTGCATATGGAGACTAAATTAGATTACTATTGTAAGATTTTGTTTAGCATAAGTCACGGCATATTTTTATATTTTTATCTTTGTTCTTAATTAGGTTTCTTTCGCCATATTTTTATCACATGTACAGAGTCTGTTGTATCCATTGTTTGTATTGTATTTTACACTATAAATATCTTGGATTTTAGTTTTAGTTTAGTTCCAAGTATTTTTAAATTTGTACTTAGCATTGAAAAAGGCCGAAGGCCGAAACGTCTGATTAAATTTATGGACCAGTGAGGAGTTCGTCGAGTCACTTAATTTTACTATTATATATATATATATATATATGATAGAGTGGGCAACCACGAAACAGGCTTGTAAGGATGAACTTGTAGTTTATTTGTCTTTTTTCTTCACCATATACTTCGCTCTACTCCCATGTATTGAGCACTGTTTTACGGAAATCAATCCTACACTTTATATATATATATACATACAGTCAATGCCAAAAAGGTTGTCCAGCAGAACATAATATAATACTTTAATATCCATTGTTTTGGCCTATTGTCTTGGTCTAGACAATAGCCCAAAACAATGGATATTATAGTATTATATTATGTTCTGCTGGACAACCTTTTTGGCATTGACTGTATATATATATATATATTCTTATAAAATGGTTCTAGACTTCAGGAGTGATTCATCGCTTTATTGCTACAGCTCTGTTTCGTATGTTCAAAGAATGACCACACTCTTCAGGCAATTACAACGAATGACCAGTAAATTTACATGCTAGCGGTATAAAATGAAATGAATGGTTGCTAGGTAACAGCTGAATTACGTAGTTCTAAAGTTCTAAAGTTTCTTAGCACGTACTTATTTCTGTGGCGACATGAACTTGCTAATTCGTTACGTTTGTTTAGGCTGCATATTAGATCTTTCTTGCAGATTATTATAAACTTTTCGTAAAGGCATAGGTTACATTTCTTGTTAATATTATTGTAGGGTTGGCATTTTCTAAGTACTTTCCACTTTATGCTGTAGGATTTGTTGTCGTCTTTTAGGGTCCATATGTGTTTTGATAGTTCTGTGTCATTTCTTTTGTTATCATGCCGGAAGGATGTCGTGTGGTTTCTATATCTTTCCTTGAAATTAGTTGCTAATCCTACGTAAGATTATGTTGTTGATTCGGGTGTCACTGTTGCTTGGTAGACCACGTTAGATTGGAGACATTTTCCTTCGAGAGGGCATTCAGGTTTTTTTCTACAGTTACACTCTTTTTCTGGTTGTTGTTTTTGTGTCGTTGTGTTATCGGAGAGTACTTTCTTGTTGTGTGACGCGATGGTAGCTTTCATGTTTGGCATGCACGAGTAGCTAAGTTTGAGTGTATGTCTGTTAAAGATCTTATGTAAAGGGTGGTTCTTGGTAAAGCATTTGTCGACGGTGCTTAAAAACTTTTCCCCAAGATTGGTTTTGACGTTGCAGTCCCATGGAGGGTTGTACCATGTGATGTTTCTTTTTCTGTTCTTTCTTCTCGTTGTTCGATCTGGTTGTGGGTTGTATGTAAGCTTATAATCGTATCCGCTTTCTTTGATTGCTTTCTGGTAAGGAGTAATGGCTTCGTTGAAGACTTCTTTACTAGATGAGATGTTTGTTAGTCTCTTGCTGATGTTTTCTGGGATGTTTTTTAGTACTGTTGGGGGGTGGTTACTCTGCTGGTGGACATACGATAATTTATTGTTGGGTTTCATGTAAGGTTTGTAATGCCCGTTTGTGAGGTCGAAGGTTACGTCTTAAAAGTTTACGATCTTCTTGTTCGCGTCAATTGTAATATTAATGCCGTTTGATTTGAATACGTTGCTGACTTCTTGCTTTGTTTTTTCAATTTCTTTCGGGGTGGCTTTACATACTGCAATACCGTCGTCGCGGTAGAGGCCTATTTCATCTTTAAATTTGGATGCAATAAGTGACAGCATGTATGTACCTATCAGCTCACAGGTTTCCGCTCCGTCATATGAGCCCATTGTCACGTCGAACATGTTGTTTGTGTCTTTTTTTATCCATGGTGAGTTTTTGTGGTACAGGAGTGATCTTTTCGTGTGGATGATGATTTCTCGGTCTTGTTGAGTGATATTGGAAAATTTTGATGCGTAGTCCAGTGCTTTTATTAGGAGTTCCTCTGATATGGATGGATAGAAGTTGCACACGTCAAAAGTGATGAATGCATGTTTATCTTTTTCTGGGATCTTTTTGAACCAATCTATGGCGCTGTCTGTGTTTCTCCATAGGTTTACTTTGGTTACTTGGATAGTTTTTTTGTTTATCTTGTCTAAAATATGCTTGCTGATAATGCCAATTTCTGATTTGCTTGGGTTAATTAGTCTGCATGTTGGGTCGTTATCGAAATACGGTTTGTGGTCTTTTAGCGTTATGAATAAAAAATTGTTTGCTGATACATCGATTCGGTCGTCAAGTTCGAGTGTCTCCGCAATATCATTGTCTGTAGAGGTTATCTCATTTGGGACATTAAGGTTGGTTTTCTTGTAGGATTTTGTTACGTTTTTGTCTACGAGCTCAATGTAGTCGCTGGCAAACAAAAGCACGTTCCTCCAACGACTAATTGAGAAGACTGAATCACTAATACAGCATATGCGTTGGAAGGCTTTTTTCTTCCTAAACCCGAACACTGACAAGACAACGAAAGAAACACGGTTTCAAATCGGAACGATCGCCGCCACATAAAAAGAACTGAGTGAGTTTGAAGACTGTATGCTTGATATGATACATCGCATTGAATTCAAAACCAACCATCACTCCAACAACCTCCAGAGTAAACTCAGCAAGGATCTCAAAGATATAAAAGAAGACAAGCATCTGTTTGTTAAAGCAGACAAAACAAGCAACTACTACAAAACCGAACCAAACGACGTGACAATGGGTTCATATGCCGGAGCGGAAACCTGTGAGCTGATAGGTACATACATGCTGTCACTTATTGCATCCAAATTTAAAGATGAAATAGGCCTCTAAAATTGAACTTGAACTTGAACTTGAACTTACCGCGACCACGGTATTGCAATATGTAAAGCCACCCCGACGGAAATTTTAAAAACAAAGCAAGAAGTCAGCAACGTATTCAAATCAAACGGCCTTAATATTACAATTGACGCGAACAAGAAGATCGTAAACTTTTTAGACGTAACCGTCGACCTCACAAACGGGCATTACAAACCTTACATGAAACCCAACAATAAATTATCGTATGTCCACCAGCAGAGTAACCACCCCACAACAGTACTAAAAAACATCCCAGAAAACATCAACAAGAGACTAACAAACATCTCATCTAGTAAAGAAGTCTTCAACGAAGCCATTACTCCTTACCAGAAAGCAATCAAAGAAAGCGGATACGATTATAAGCTTACATACAACCCACAACCAGATCGAACAACGAGAAGAAAGAACAGAAAAAGAAACATCACATGGTACAACCCTCCATGGGACTGCAACGTCAAAACCAATCTTGGGAAAACGTTTTTAAGCACCGTCGACAAATGCTTTACCAAGAACCACCCTTTACATAAGATCTTCAACAGACATACACTCAAACTTAGCTACTCATGCATGCCAAACATGAAAGCTACCATCGCGTCACACAACAAGAAAGTACTCTCCGATAACACAACGACACAAAAACAACAACCACAAAAAGAGTGTAACTGTAGAAAAAAACCTGAATGCCCTCTCGAAGGAAAATGTCTCCAATCTAACGTGGTCTACCAAGCAACAGTGACACCCGAATCAACAACATAATCTTACGTAGGATTAGCAACTAATTTCAAGGAAAGATATAGAAACCACACGACATCCTTCCGGCATGATAACAAAAGAAATGACACAGAACTATCAAAACACATATGGACCCTAAAAGACGACAACAAATCCTACAGCATAAAGTGGAAAGTACTTAGAAAATGCCAACCCTACAATAATATTAACAAGAAATGTAACCTATGCCTTTACGAAAAGTTTATAATAATCTGCAAGAAAGATCTATGCAGCCTAAACAAACGTAACGAATTAGCAAGTTCATGTCGCCACAGAAATAAGTACGTGCTAAGAAACTTTAGAACTTTAGAACTACGTAATTCAGCTGTTACCTAGCAACCATTCATTTCATTTTATACCGCTAGCATGTAAATTTACTGGTCATTCGTTGTAATTGCCTGAAGAGTGTGGTCATTCTTTGAACATACGAAACAGAGCTGTAGCAATAAAGCGATGAATCACTCCTGAAGTCTAGAACCATTTTATAATAATAATTACTGCTCCTGACAAGTTGAGCGCTCTTCGAAAACCGTTCTCACAAGTTGAATTATTATATACCTTATTGGTACTAATTTTCGCGGGCACTTAATTTCGCGAAAAAAAGGTCGGCATAATTCGCGGGTCTTTATTTTCGCGATTTGGGTGCAAAATTATTTTCTTAGGGAATTAATTTTCGCGAAAATGAAAAAAAAAGTTACAGCTCAGATGGATCTTACCGAAAGGAACAAGGCAATACTTGAAAAGTATAAACAGATTGTCGTTTCAAATTACAAAGAACCCGGGATAGATGGCCATTTCAATGACTGTACAAAAGAGGTGCTGAAAGAACTTGAAGATGACGATAGCGATACAGATGAAGAGGTTCAAAGCAACACAGATAGTGAAATTTGATTGTTAAACTGTTGTTTATCATCTGTAGGTATGCCATAGAGCTTTTACACATTATACACAATACGTAGACATGTGTTTCTTCATTAAATTGAGAAAACAAGAAATATAGGAGGGTATTAAATTTCGCGACATTAAACTTCGCGGGAATTTTTTTTCGCGTCGCTTTAAGTTCGCGATTTATTTTAAATCGCGAAAATCGCGAAATTAAAGCGACGCGAAAATTAGTATACAGTCGATGCCAAAAAGGTTGTCCAGCAGAATATAATATAATACTTTAATATCCATTGTTTTGGCCTATTGTTTTGGCCTAGACAATAGCCCCAAACAATGGATATTATAGTAGTATATTATATTCTGCTGGACAACCTTTTTGGCATTGACTGTATATATACACTGAAACAAAAAAACTGTGCAAAAGACTTACATATATCATATATATATATCCTTTATATTTCCATCAAACTTTCTTGACAGTTGTTGCTTTGGTAGGCACAAAGAAACATAATAGGCTTTGTTTTCCTTTGTGTTTGACGGTAACGAGTACCAAGTTCAACCGTGAAACTCTGCCATGTTGGCCTGCAATGTTTTGATCACACATTTTCAATAGCAAAAGCGGTAGCCGGTCAGTCGCCTTTCTTTAGTTGCTCAATAATCTAAAGGCCGGTTTACATGACGCGTTTACTGATCCCGGGCCAAGGTGTGTCACGAGTTGAAAATGAGTTATGTTGTGTATCTTTTCATACATAAATGACTTTAAATTATATCCGAATCGTTATTGCAAGAAAATTGCGGCTTTTGAACTGATCCCAAATACCCGTGTTGAACCTAAATAATTTGTTTTGATTTTTTTTAATAGTACGACCACACTAATTTTTGCACCCATCTACCCATGGGTTAATAATATAGAAATGAACGAAGGATATTTTTGAGAGTGTTTTAGTTTTTATTTCGTTAAAAAACGGTGCAGCGTTTAAGGCGTCTCAATTGAAACTACGAAGCCACTTTGCGAATTTAAACAAAATGTCATATCTTTTAAAATTTTTGCCTGATTCTGCTCGAATGTTCACAAATAGTACACAATTTATTGATATAACTGATAATGTCAAAATCTTGACCTGGTCACACATACAATTGACGTAATTGTGACGTAAGTTAACCCCACTTTTTAATATTTTGAGCCATTACTCGAAATCTAGTCTAATGATTTCTTTCTTGAAAACAACACAAAATTGGTCTGAATTTCTCACCTTACTAACGTTATCAAAGTTGAAATGACCGTAGCTTTCTGTCAATATAAGTGATTAGAATCAAAACTGCTTAACAGTATTCCTCAAAGCTTACAAAATCTTGATGCCAAATAAAATTGTATTAGCGAAAACAAAAAAAGGTTGTGAATATTTCTAGTTTCGAGAGAGTAAAAAAGTCGAAAATTGGCAAAACCTCGAAATCTACAAATTTCAGCTTTTCTAAAAAAAAACTCCAGAAATTGTTAAAAAGCTTGTGAGCATTAAATTCAATCATTCATAAGAATAATACACAAAATCCGATCGCTGAAAATTACTACAATTGGAGATATGATTTTTCAAAGTGGAGAAATCAGAGCAAAGGTTTTGGAGAGTGTTTTGTTTACATCTAGAGCGGCCACGGCTGACTGACAGAATATGCACGTGCATTCAAAAGTTTACAAATTATCGTAATGACTAGGAGGTACAATGCACAACCAGTTTCTAATAATCTATACATATTTTTACATAAATTAGTTATCCCTTGTACCCTCTGGCCATTATGATAATTTCTCGACATTTGAATGCACATGCCTATTAGTCAGCCGTGGCCGCTCTAGATGTAAACAAAGCACTATGTAAAACCTCGGCTCTGATGTGCTCCTCTTTGAAAAATTATATCTCCAATTGTAGATATTTCTCAGCGATAGGATTTGGTGTATTACTCTTATGAAAGATTGAATTTATAGCTCAGAAACGTTAACAAAATTATCTTGAGCGGCTTTTTTGAAAACCTGAAATTTGTAGATTTTGAGTTTTTGCAATTTTTCCACTTTTCTACTCTATCGAAAGAAATATTCACAACTTTTGTTTTGTTTTTGGTAGCACAATTTTATTTTCTATCAAGATTTACTAAGCTTTGGGAAATACTTTTAACCAGTTTGGATTCTAATCACTTCCGTTGACAGAAAGCTACGGTCCTTTCAATTTTGACAACGTTAGGAAGGTGAGAAATTCAGAGCCCAAATTTTGGCCAATTCCGCAAAAGGGATTTCGATGAAATTTGCACTGTGTATGTGTGTTAAAAGTTTGAACAGTTTCCAGTTGTTTGAAAAAAAATCGTTCGACTAGATTTCGAGTAATGCCGGCTCAAAATGTAAAAAAAAGTGGGGTTGACTTACGTCACAATACGTCGGCATTAGTATGTGTGATCGGGTCAAATTTTGACAGTATCAGTTGTATCTATAAATTGTGTACTGTTTGTGAAGATTTGAGCAGAATCTTAAAAGTTATGACATTTTGCTTAAATTCACGAAGTGGCTTCGGAGCTCGAGTTAAAGTGCCTATAAGCCCTAGCCAGACATCATTTATTTGGGCGCAGTAAAGTGTCTTAAATCTTGTTCAACCATTTTTGGGCGATTTATGGTCGTAGTATTGCTATAAAAAGCATTACAAATCCTTGAAATGACGTCATTTAAGGGCGTTATGCAAATTCGCAGAAATGCTAGTCACCACTAGTACTCATCTAAGGGCCTGTTTACCACACAGTGGTCAAATGTCTGCGCATGCGTCAAAAGTCTTGCTACAACAACATTCAAAACGAGCCGGCGGCCGTCACTGTTCACACAACCGTTTTCAAATCTTGAGAACTTTTTTAATAAATTACGAAAAACTTTGATAAACTCACAGTTTGAAGTTTGTTCAATTTCCCGTCGACTGTGAAAATAAAAAGCTTAACTTTCACGTATTTTTCTTAACCTCTGGGGGTAGAAGTTCACTGTAATATGTTTTAAGGTAAATAGTGGCCCACCAGACTGACCGTAATACGCACGCGCAGACGTTTGACCGCTGTGTGCCTGTTTACATGACACGTTTAATCCCGCGGCGATATTTCTTATCAAATTTCTTTATAGTTGAATTATGATCATTTCCTGTAAAACAATGTAACGTTATGAGGGATAAAGTCATACACAAAATAACTCATTTTCAACTCGTGACACATCTTGCCCCGGGATCAGTAAACGCGTCATGTAAACCGGCCTTTAGATTATTGAGCAACTAAAGAAAGGCGACTGACCGGCTACCGCTTTTTCTATTGAAAATGTGTGATCAAAACATTGCAGGCCAAAATGGCAGAATTTCACGGTTGAACTTGGTACTTCGTTACCGTCAAATACAAAGGAAACCAAAGCCTATTATGTTTCTTTGTGCCTACCAAAGCAACAACTGTCAAGAAAGTATAGGATATATATATATGATATATGTAAGTCTTTTGCACAGTTTTTTTGTTTCAGTGTATATATACAGTCAATGCCAAAAAGGTTGTCCAGCAGAACATAATATAATACTTTAATATCCATTGTTTTGGCCTATTGTCTTGGTCTAGACAATAACCCAAAACAATGGATATTATAGTATTATATTATGTTCTGCTGGACAACCTTTTTGGCATTGACTGTATATATATATATATTTAGGCAAGCCTAAAAGCAATATGAGAACTGCAGTAACGACCCGAAAATAACGATAAACTATATAAAGAAAACAAACATAGCAAACATAAATAGGTAGCCTGGTGAAGAAAAATCAGCGCAAAAGGATCAGAAGAAAAGAGAGAAAACGGAAAATTGAAAACGAAATATCGAAACTTTGTGCGCGAATGCTGTCGTTGTTGGAAAATGAGGTGCTCAAATCACGAGTAATGGTCTGCATTTTCTCATTTTTCTAAGGCTTTCATTATAAAATATTAGTCAGAAATACAGGGAGGTCAAAGCTACCGTAAATTTACGTCAAAATCCCTGGAAACACTTTGGTTTTGAAGTACTTTCTGAAATGTTTGTGCTGCCGAGGTCCGATCTCCAAGGCATTCAACGTAAAATCAGGCTGACGCAGAATGATCTGGTCAAGTGACAGTTTAGAAAGGCCTTCAAATCCTCCTTGAGTTTCAATCCCGGCCGACAGGTTTTAGCGGTACGCGCGCCGCGCGTCGGGGTTCGAACGCGAGGGAAATCGGAAGTCGTTCAATTTTTGCTCTCAGCCTATATGTAAGGTGTCCGCTCGCGTGGGCCTGACAAAATATCAGTGAGTGAATCGAAACACCTCAACGGACGAAGCAAGATTCGAAGCCTTGAGCACAGATACAGTGAAAGTTTGTAAGAGGCTGACGCCGATCGCACTTGAAGTTAAACGAAAGGTCAAAGACAAAGACAGAACATGAAACTGAGCTGAAACTTCTTAATCTCTGCATTTATATTAACCCTGCTAGACAGAGATTATTCCCCCCTCTGTCAGCAGCCAGCAGTTATTATAATGGCAAACAGAACTCGCTGTAAATTAAGATAGGTGATACTTTTATAGGGGAAGAGAGAGTCGAAATAACTATAATCATCAGCCAAAATTAAAGCATTGCAGGTCTTGCTACATGTACGTCACATGTACGTGAAATTGATCGCGAATAATATAAATAATGGAGCCAGATGTGCAATAGACCTGGTGAGCCCAGCCGAATTCCTTTTAAAGAACTTGCTCGTGTTTTCCGAAAGAGCAGAATATTGAGACGATATTTAGCTCGCAAGCATACACTAAATATAGTCCTGACCTGGCCTCTCTCTCGATCGCTCTGTAGACTGGAATATCGCGGGAAAGAGAGTCCAGTAGATATTGCATGCACATGTCAGAAATGAAACCCAGCCACACCATAAACATGTGGTTTGGCCTGGCTACATAGCTCATAATCATGGCGGCGAACCCGGAGTGGGAGTGTGGTGTTTACCGAATTGTGTCTGACGTGGATTTTGCCTTAAAGTGCACCTAACCCCTTTTGCATTTTTTATACATATGAATCTTTGAAAGGTTTTGAGTACTTCTGTGAAGAAATATTTGGCTTACATAGAATACTCTATGTTCTATGCTTGTTTGAAATGGTGAAAATTTGACCGCGTAAGAAAAAGACTGGGTCGATTCTTGATCTTACGTTATCTAATTTATTCCACTTTGCAATAATTTGAATAAATATTTAGCAGCTTGTCTAAAATAACTGTTTTCTTTACTAACAACTCACAGACTGTGTATATTATCTATATATCGATGTTGTTGTGATAGAAAGGCGGCATGGAGAATAATGCATTAATGAGGTGACGTAAGATCAAAAATCAACCCAGTCTTTTTCTTACGCGGTCATGGGTCAGGAAAGGTCAAATTTTCACCATTTCAAACAAGCGTATAACATAGAGTATCCTATGTAAGCCAAACATTTCTTCGCAGAAGTACCCAAAACCTTTCAAAGATTCATATGTATAAAAATTACAAAAGGGGTTAGTTGCACTTTAAAAGTGTGTGCAATTATAAATGTGTACCAAAGTTTCAAATTTAATCTATGCAAAGGGAAGATGTCTTCGTTACCTTTAGCACTGAGTTTGGTAAGTCGCTGGTTTGTACTTTATTTCCTTTCGTATGTGATTCTTTAAGATCTTCACCACAACAGACTTGTAATTCGTGGATCATAATTTTGATTTCTCCAATCGTATCTCTGATGGATGATCAAATGTCTAAACTAAAGGAGTACGGGGTAACAGACGTCAAGCTGACTGATCTCAGTGAAAACGAAATGCGTGGACCTGAACCTTCGATATAATTGTAAATACAAATTGTTAATGCTCTCACCTGAAGGATTTATTCCTTGTGGTCCATACTAGAAGCAATAAAGACTCTAAGCAAGAAATTGTTTGTGTTTGTGTTGCGGGAAGAGATATGGTTAGAGAAATTCTGCACTAAGATTATCGGCCATTATAAACCTTCAAATAAAAAATTATTCGATAAACCCCGCGAATATTCCCGCGAATTTGACCTTATTCCTGATTGGACAGCTTTGAGCATGCGCATGGAATATCTACTTGAATCTCTTACCCGACACCTTCCAGTCTACAGAGCGATCAAAAGATAGGCCAGGTCAGGACTAGCACTAACTATTACCAGGAGCCCATAACTAGGAGCGTCCATCCCGCATACTAGGCCTATGTCACAGCGTTTTCACAAGTTACTGTAGGTTATTTTTAGAACGGTTTCCCTCTATTGTTGAGTTGCAATTATTCCTTAGGGAATAAAATCACAAAAGCGTAGCAGCGATATTGCTTGGTATAACAAAAGTAGCTAATGAGGCATCATTTGTACAGCCACTGGTGCAACCCACTAATTGGCTGCAAAAATGATCTAAAATAGCACAAACCGTGCAAACGCTGTGACAGCTATATAGGAGATATGGATGCTCCTGGTTATAGGCTCCTGCTATTACCCAATGTCAATTTGTAGCAATGTATTTATCAGCTCTGATATTTAACCATAGAAATTTGATCATTTCACGAGCTGACTTGATTGAAAGCACAAATAAAAGATTGTGCTTGAGTTAAAAGAGTTCTGAATTATAAATCAATGAATCCTAGCAAAAAGGACAAAATATTTTCATATTATGCAGAAGAGTGCAGATTAATGGTTTTAAGAGAAAAGAGAAACTGCTTTCTAATTATACAGAACAGTACAAGTCAATAGTCCTAACAAAATGGAGAAATTGCTGTCTAATTAATATTATGCAGGTTTCATGTGAATATGATCGCATTACATTATAGATAGAATATAAAAAAACTAGAACATCCTAAATTCTACTAAAATAATTATTATGTACAGTACCCAACAAGCAGACATTATGCTCTCCTAGAAAATATCCACTTTATAAAAGACTAAATACAAAGGACTAAAATTTTTTTATTTAAAAACTAATAACAAATATTACTACTAGCAATTTGAGAGCAGATGAAATTAAAACAAGTTATAATAATAACACAAGTCTAGTATCAAAATGTTCTCTTAAGTAGATTTCTTAATGGAGTACTTAAAGGATTCAAGACATTGCTCATTACGAATACAGCTTGAAAGATCGTTCCACTGTTTAGAAACCATGTACACTGATATAAACGCTCCGTACATATAAAATGAGTAGAATAGTACATTGGCATTCAGAGGATTAATTATGATTTTGAAACTGTAATTGCATATGCTCCACCTCGCAAACAGCAAATTCTTAAACATGAATACTGCCAGCATCATATTTATACAGTTATCATAATCACCCTAAAATATTTACTCAACCTGTGTAGTGTATTCCATTACACTACTTGTGTGTAGTGTATTCCATTGGACTACTTGTTTGTAGTATATTCCATTGTAAAGTGACAACCTTTTCGATGAGCTAAACTTTATTCAGTCAACGATGACGAAACCATTCTGCAAAAGAATGGAGGAGACGATATTACATTAAAACTAAACGAAAGTGCCTATGGCAAGGAAATGTAATATAACTAATGAAACGGTAACGCATAGTTAGCGAGATAACTAATTAATAACTCTGCATCCCCTCCAGTCCGGGAATCTACGGAACGACGTGGATGGACGAACTCAATGCTCTATCCATCTGCCCGTCTCAGGCTCGAAGTGTTTCGGTGGCCGACGTGCATGGCGTGAGCGTTGGGATGGCGACGGTTGCGACGGCGCCCGCGGTGCTGACTCCTGCGGCTCTGAAGACGACGGAGTTCACGCGGCGTCGGTGAGTGGAACGCTCACGAGTCCAGAGTCGGGCGAGGTTTCGCGACCGCTGTCGGGCGACGGCGCCGGTCATGGGCTCTCTGGAGGAGAGGGTTGAGGGTCGTCCTTGAACGCGCCGCTTGGCGAGGCCGGCAGTGATGAGGGTAATGGCGTCTGCTAGGTACGTGGCTGGGGCGTCGAGAGACGCAGTCGCGGGTCGGCAATACAAGGGTGTGATTGCTGCTGCTGCCCGACGGGACGAGTGGAGACAGGCCACTGTTCGATCGATGGCATTGCTGGTGTGTAGGCGCGAAGGAAGCAGCGATTACGCAGGGTCAGGCGTCCAGACCCATCCACCTTCACCCAATACTGATCATGACCGGGCGATTCCACCACCGTCCCGGACCTGTCCCACTCCGTCAGGCTGATGCCATTCTGGTTCTGGAGGAATACTCGTTCGCCAATGGCTAGTGGCCGGAATGGGCGCGAATGTGCTTTCAGGGCTTCTGTTATGCGAGTTATCCGTACGCGGAGAGCGTTCTCCTTTGCGGCCCACGCTTGGCGCCAGAGTGGACGGGCGTTCGAGTTCGATTTTTTTTCCAGTCGGTTCACGAAGGAAAATGCGTCTCGCAAGGGGCGACCAAAGAGAATCTGCGCCGGCGAGATATTACAGTCCGGATCAGCGGTGTTGCGCAATTGCAGCATGGCACACAGGAAGTGGTCGTGGTCAAGGCTGCCCGTCGGGCCGGTGTTCGACATCAGTAGGCGCTTCACGGTCTTCACTGCCACCTCCGTCCTGCCATTCGATTGGGGGAAATGGGCAGAGGACACGCGATGCCGAACGCCCCATAGGCGGAGGAAGTCCTTCGTGCGACCCGCTGTAAACTCTGGACCGCCATCGCTTGAGAGCTCCTCCGGGACGCCAAACGATGCGAAGAATGTGCGGAGGTGGCGGACCAGGCCGGCGGCGCCTGCGAGGTCGAGGTCAAGGCCGCATACCCGAATACCTCCACCCAGCCTGAGAGGCGGTCCCCGACCACAAGATAGTGACGGCCACCGTAGTCGAAAAAGTCGGCAAAGACGGCCTCAAAAGGGGTTGAAGGTGGTGGCGAAGGAAGAGGGGGTGCGACGGCCTGCGATGGCGCGTTCCTGTTACAGTCGGCACATCCTTCTCTGGTGTCATGAATGTCCATCGACATTCCGGGCCAATAAACGATGGCGCGGGCGCACTGCTCCATCAAAGACGTTCCTTGGTGAGCCGCGTGTAGGTGCTGAAGGACACGATGGCGGAGCGACGAGGGAATCACGACGCGGTCCTGGTATAGAAGGACGCCCTCCTGCGCATAAATGGAGTCGCGGATGGGCCAGAAGGGCGCAATGGTAGCATCGCTGCTGTCAAAATATTGGACCCCCTGCTCGATCAGCTGCAGGAGGCGTCCGAGCGACGTGTCTGCGGCAGTCTCCTGCGCGATGAGGGACCATGAGAAGGCCCCAAGTTCCCGAGCGTCATGGCGGATCGCCGCCATCAATGCAGACTCCACGAAGTCAGGAACGCTTGTGAATCCAGCTGAGGCGCTATTCACCGAACCTGAAGGCGACGGGTGCCTCGACGTAGCATCGGCGGCGTGGTTAGACTTGCCAGGCAAGTGTGTGGTGATTTCGAAGCGCCACGGTATCGTGCGCTGCTTAAGCCGGAACAGCCGCGAGTTGGTGATCTTGTCCAATGTCCGGTCGCCAAAGATTCTCATACATACATAAACACTTTATTTGAACACGGTAAAATCATCAGTAAGTACAAGTTAAGACAAACTAAAATGCATTTAAAACTGGTTTACATGATTGCCGTGTGGGAATCCGTTGCCGCCTAAGAACGTTTGATTTCCCTTTTGAATTGCCCTAGTGACTCGATTTTTCGAATGTTTTGGGGTAGGTTGTTCCACAAAACAGCCCCATTATAACTGAGGCTTCGTTTTAAATAATCTGTACGGGGCTTGGGTACATTTAATTTGTTGTTACTGTTTCGTAGGTCAAAATTTGTGCTGCGGGAAGTAAACATTTTTTGCAAGTACACTGGAGAGAGGCCATGTATTATTTTAAACATTAAGATAGCTTTGTGCTTTTTTCGGCGTAAGGATAGACTATCCCAGTGTAGCTTATCGAAAAGTAAAGTTGCGCTAGTGTCGTAATTAGATTGAAGGATAACCCTAGCAGCTCGATTTTGAAGCTTTTGCAGCTTTTCACTTAATTGTAGGTTTAATCCATCCCAAACAGAGCTGCAGTAGTCAAAATGATATGGGGCTGGATTAGTGCCTGATAAATTCTAAGAGCAACGGTCGTAGGAATAAAATATATTATGCGCTTAAGGCCTCCTATAGCAGAGGAGATTTTCTTTGATTTTTCTTCGACATGCTTTGACCACGAGAGTCGAGCATCAATTATCACACCGAGTGATTTTGCATGACTTACTTTTTTAACAGCACTTCCTTCGATTTCGATATTAATTTTATCATCCCCTTGCGCTAGTAATCTTTGACGAGAGCCTACAACCATAAACTCCGTCTTAGCAATGTTAAGACTTAATTTGTTGGCTAGAAGCCAGCGATTGAGATTATTTAGCTCTGAATTTATTACAGTTTCTAAGTCGCTCAGATTGTTGACTGCATAGCTAATATTTGTATCGTCAGCAAACATTTTCGGAGAACTTACACTGAGACAGTATGGAAGGTCGTTAATGTAGATAAGGAAGAGTAGAGGACCGATGATACTGCCCTAAGGGACACCACAGGTAATTTCTGAAGCGCCTGAAAGATGACCATTAAGAGTGCATTTTTGACTTCGATTACTGAGGTATGACTCAAACCATTTCAGGCTGTTTTGGTCAACACCATAGTTTGAGAGCTTTTGTAGTACAATTCTGTGATTGATCGTATCAAACGCTTTCTTAAGATCTATGAAAATAAATCCATTTAGGAGGCCATTATCGATATTAACAGACCAATTGTTTGTGGCTTCAATCAGGGCAGTAAGAGTGCTATAAAGGGAACGGAAACCAGACTGGCAATTTGATAACAACTTATTGTCATTAAGGTATTGATAAAACTGATTGTAAATAATTTTCTCAAAAATCTTAGCAACAATCGGAATAACCGATATTGGCCTGTAGTTACCAAGATCAGATTTTATACCTTTTTTGAAAATTCGTGCTACCCTAGCCAGCTTCCATTCGGTTGGAAAAGTAGCACTGCCTATGGATTCATTAAAAATACTAGTGAGTGAGGGCCCAACGATGTCAGCCGCCATTGTCAAGAGTTTACAAGGAATATTGTCTAAGCCAGTAGCTTTTCTGGCATAAATTTCGCTTAATAACTTGCGAACACATCCTACTGTAGGGGGTTGCAGAGTAAATATTTTATCAGTTGGCATAAAGTATGATTCCGGCTCTACATCGATATGTGGTATTTCTGACGCTAGTTTTTCACCTATGCCAGTAAAATGAGAGTCGAAAGGCGAGTTAATGGCCTGGCCTCCAACTTTAATTTCTAATATATTTCGAGATTTACTGGAATTACGCGAACTCAGCTCGTTAATCAGATTCCAAGTTTTACGTGAATCTGTTTTGTTATTTTCAAGATTATTCGTAAAGTATTGTTGTTTGGCTATTTTAATTGCGTTATTTGTGTTATTTCGAGCTTCTTTGTACTGTTGCCACACCAATGGTCCCCAGCGAGCGTGGCTTTCTTTTTTAAGAAGTCTCTTTAGTGCATCTGACTTAACAGCTCACTGGTAATCCATGGGGACCTTTTGTTACCAATCTTTTTCTTTTTAAGGGGCGCGTGCTTATCTATACATTCCATAAGGTATTGTTTCCAAATATACCACATTTCGTTAGGGTCGTTTTGTAGGCTGACATTGTCCCACGGCTTTTGTTCAAGATCATTTTTGAAATGTTTAAATTGCCGAGTTTCAACGATGCAAGCACCTGTGCGTTCATAATGAGCCTTTTGAGTTATGTAAACAAGTGAATGATCGCTAATACCTAAATGTATGACGCCAGAGGATACGAGTTTAGCAGGGCAATTTGTGATACAAAGGTCAATCAAAGTACGAGAATTTGGAGTAATTCGCGTTGGCTCCGTAATCAGTTGATTAATTCCGTAAATGTCAAAAATGTTAATTAATTTTAAAGAGTTGGTACTCGCTGTATTACTCGGCATTAGGTCACAAGTAATGTCACCTAATAAATAAAGTTCCAAGTTTTCTGCATCGATTTTCCCGATCATGTCTTCAAAATCAATCGTCAAAGAGACTCGGCGAGGACCCGGGGGGTCTATACCAACTACTAACCAGAAACGATTTAGATCGTGGTTTAGTTATTTCGACAGTTAAACATTCAAGTTGATCACAACCTAGATCGTCTCGAATTTTATAATTTAGGTTACTTCGCAAATACATGCATACTCCACCACCATTTCTGCCATTCGATTTGCGATCACGTCTGACTATCTCAAAACCAGGAATATACACTTCATTATCATGAATAGTGGAGTCGATTTTTGATTCGTTAATTGCAAGTATATCTATTTTGGAGGTACTCACAAACACTCGGAGCTCATCAATATGCGCCAACAGGCTATTAATATTAAGAGAAGCCATAACCAAACCACGACCTACGTTTATCAAAGGCTTACCGCAGTTAGTAGACTCACTAGTATTTTCTCGCAGCACAGCTGGCGCATCGGATTCCCAGGCGGCAATATCCTAGTGATTAAGATAGTTTATGAAGTTGCGTGCAAGTACGGACGATCCTAGATGATTTAGATGGAGACCACTACGATTTAGATGGGCGTCAGCCTTAATGGTGGATGAATGATCAATAACTTCACCAGGGGCTTATGGTCTGTTACGACGACGAGATTGTCACACCCCTGTGTAAAATATCGGGTCTGCTCGAAGCCCCAGGCGACGACCAAGGCCTCACCCTCAATGGCAGCATATCGTTGCTCCGGGGATGACAGAAATCGCGAACCCGCCAGGGTGATCCGCCATCCTCCGGGGCAGCAGTCAGAGACGCCAAAAGGACAGCTGCAATGTTGCTGGAGGAGGAAGTAGCCTATACCACGGCTCGACCAGTCAGGGCACAAGCAGGTGCGTCTTGTCATGTCAAAGATATCCACACCTTGACGGATGGCTTCAATAATGGCCTGTTTCGATACTTGGAAAGCCTCCTCCAATTCGGCAGACCACGAGAACTTGCAACATGGACTAAGGACGGACTTGAACGGCGCCATGGTATCGCGCAGCTGGGCGTAGTTCGCCACCTGGTTCACAAGGCCAAACCAGCTGCGATGTCAGTAGTGGATGCTGGCGAGAGGAAGTCTTTGATGGCATCGAGGTATTTGGGCAGCGGCTCTATGGTAAAGTCGGAGACCCTGAACCCTGCAAAGTCGACCGTCCTCTCGGCAAAGTGGAATTTGTCGTGGTTTAATACAATTCCCGCCTGGCCCACGCGCGTGAGGAAGTCGACGGTCCGCCATCAGTGCTGCTCAAGGTATGAATCAAAATGGACGGTGTCGTCGACGCAGCGCTCGATCTTGCGCTCAAAGTTCGAGAGAGTGGCGTCGAAGCGGCGATTGTAACCGTGCCCCGATGAGAGGCGTCCTCGTGTAGCGCCAGCGGCCAAACGGTGTGATAAAAGTGGTTAGGTGGCGATCAGAATGGCGCAGGGGGACGCTATGATAGCTGTTCCAGGCGTCCCTGACTGTTTTCCACGTGTTCTTCGTGATACGGCGCGCGAGGTGGAAGGGCAACTCCATGGCGAACGTCTCCCGCTTGCAGAACTTGTTCAGTGGCGAAAGATCGACCGTCCGACGTGGTGAGCCGTCGCGCTTCCTCGTGATCACCATGCGATGACACCACGTCACTGGTTCGCCATACGGCATGCGTTTGATGACACACAGAGCTTCATTACGGAGAAGGTCTTCATATACCTGCTGCTGCCAATGCAGCGGCACATTGGCCGGCGTGTGGCATGCCTTGGGTGTGGCAGACGGGTTGACATGCATCTCGACCGGAGGCCCTTCTATGCAAGGCAGCGCGGGGTGTGGGCACGTGTTAAACGTGGAAGAGGCGTATCTGTCGAGCAGCCAAGCCTTCATCCGCCCGTTATTCTCCGGTGTGCAAGGGAATGGCAGCACAAGTGGGCGTCGCGGCACTGCGACACGCTGAGGTCATGAACACATCGCGTCGCTTGAGGCGCCCGGCGCGTCGCTTGAGGCGCCCGGCGCGTCGCTTGAGGCGCCCGGCGCGTCGCTTGAGGCGCCCGGCGCGTCGCAGCCGTCGTTGATTGCCCGCGTGACGTTGATGGCAGGCAGGTAGCGGGGGTGTCATAGTCTTTATATTCGCCGTCTCGGCACCCATCACCACGCTCGCCCGCATTGTTGAGGGAAGGGAAGTCGTCTGCCAGAATGCCAAGGTTGAGCATCGACTCGTATGACAGGTACATGGCTTGAACGGAGCTGCTGACGTAGACCATTGAGCGGCACGACGTCACGTCGCCGCGACGGGATTTTGTTGTAATCTTGGCGAAAAATGTTCCTTCGATTGAGATTGGCGAACGGTTGGCGGCTGACAAGCCGAGAGTGACGGGAAATAGATCGTCGCATGAAAACCCGCATGCTAGTAAGTCATTGCCCAGAATGCCGCGACACATCCGGGACATTTCTAAGAACAACAGCGCTAAATTCAAAAGCTACGCAATGATACGTGAAGCAAATAACAGAGAAAATGGGCCAAAACGCTTCAGTGATGTTACGATTTCACTCACTTACGCAGAAAATAACCTTAATAAGAGTTAGGTACCCATGGGCTTTTGTAGAAGAGATATCAATTAAGTATTTGCACCCAAGATTAAATTATTTGCGTGAATATAAGCATTATCGGTTTTGCCTTCAAATTTGGGATTTTTCGAAGCTGCTTGACTGGAAAATGACGAATGGTTGAATTTGAGGTCGATTTTCTCTTCAATTAATTACTTAATTTCTTAGGTACCCACGGCAAAAGTTAGTTCGATATCTTAGTAACTCGTTGCCTCTTTTTCGTCTTATTCTGACGGATATTAGTATTATCGAAATCAAACTTTCTAGAACACATATTGGAAACTCAAATTCGCTTGCCAAATTTGGATTTTCAGAATTCCCGCGAGGCATCTCTTGACTTCTAAGCTCCTCCCATATAGCATATAGACAATTGGAGCGCACGCCGGCTAATGAAGCATTGAAATTCACGAGTCACACGAGCCTTTGTGATTGTAATTTTAGTTGGCTAAGTGTCTTTTTGAGCTGGAAAAATGACTGCGCTGCAAAACTAACAGAACATCGTAAAACTCGATATCGCATCATAAACAAATTTTCAACCAGATTTTGTAAACCTTCAGCTTTAAAATGAGACCTTTTTCGTGTTTCTGTGTGCACTAGAAGTCAACAGCCAAAATAAAGAATCTAGCTGTGGTCTTCCGACTCGGAGAGCGGCACTGTAAGCCGCTTTGATTTCCAACCGAAACATTTGAACACCGACTGGCCTTAAAAAACTAACAGAACAGTATAAAAGTCGATAGCGCATCATAAACAAATGTTCAAGCGGATTTTGTAAACCTTCATCTTTAAAATGAGACCTTTTTCGTGTTTCTGCGTGCACTAGAAGTCAACAACCAAAATAAATAATCTAGTTGTTGTCTTCACTGACTCAGAACCGGCGTTTGAAAAGTGAAAATGAAAACTAACAGAACAGCGTCATAAACTGATGTTAAAACGGATTTTGAATATCTTCAGCTTTAAAATGAGATGTTTCTCATGTTTCCGTTGGCTGTAGAAGTAAAACTAGCAAAGGACGAAACGAATTGCCTTGTCGTCTTTACTCAGATCTAAGCAGCCGTGTGAAGCCGTCGCCTGTTGAATTCAAAGCAAATCCTATTGGAAAGTGAAAGTGGAACTTTAAAAAAAAAAACATAAAGAGCACTGGTAATCTAAAACAAAATATTTCTGAATGAAACTGGGCAAAAGGATTGTTCTGTCAAATTAATGCCCAGTTATGACTCTCGTAAGCAGTAAAACAATTGACTACGCGCCAAATCTTTTCGAAAACCGTTCAGTGACAGAAAACTCAAGATCAGGCGTAATGAACAGTCGGTTCAATTGAAGAGGACATCTATTGTTAATAATTAGCGCCATCACGTTATTTCTGGCATTGATTGACGGGTGCCTTATCAGCCTTGGGACATTTGTATTCCCATAACGATTAATGAACAACCAATCAGGTATCGTTAAAGCGAACTGCTCATGCGTTAGATTATAATTATTCCGCTTTGGATTAATTCTTCAACAGTAAGTACATGTCGCGAAGAACAATAGGATTCTGCCCGATGTTCTACAATGACCATAAATGCGATTGTGCGCCGGTGTTATCAATGGCTGCGACCTCCGCGCGGGCGTTAGAAGCGGGGGCCGAGCTGCTGTGTTTAGCCTCAGCTGAGGTGTCAATAGAGATGGTGACCGGGACTCTTGGGTGGTCGCGGAGTCGCACCCGCTTCCCACTCCCCCTTAGTGAAGACATGATGGTAAAGTATTATCGGTGAAAGTTTGTTGATAGTGCCAAGTGTGGCCGGCGCGCGTCGAGGGGTGCGTGCTCCGTCGAGCTGAAGGGCCGCGACTTGAGATATCGGGTCTGATTCCACGGCATGAACGGCGGGAGATGGTGCCTCGGGTGCGCGTCGCGGGCACTTTCTGCGGCGGCGGTCTGTGTAACAATCGATGCAGACTTATGGGGTTTTGCGTTCCAACCACGATGTCCTTCCGTAAAGAGGTTGAAGGGTTACTTGCAGTCGGGGCATGGTGCTTGTTTGGTCTGGTCCGCGTGTGACGGGGTCGCGGTGGGAGCCTCCGCTGGTGGTTTCTGTTGGCGCCGGAACGAGGAGACGGCAGATAGGGTCGACGACGGGAGGGCGTTGCGTGCCATCTCCTTGTTTTCAACATGAGCGATAATGTCGTTTACTGATATTTTGAGGATATCGAGGGTCCCCAGTACTTCGCGGCGGATTTCTGCGTCGGATATCCCACTAAGGAGGACGTCTCGTATGACGTGATTAGTGTAGTCAACACCCTTCCCGCACTCGCACTCGGCGGCAAAGGCGCAAGTCTTGGCCTTCTCACGCACCCTCGCCGCGAATGCCCGGAAGGATTCCTCGCGCTCCTGACGTAGCTGCAGCAGTTCGGTGCGTAGAACGCCGGTGGCGACTGGGATTACCGCGAGAGAGCGCATGTCAGCGAGCAGTTTTGGCAGAGAGTCCGAGGTGGCGTTGGGGTTGGCTTTCAAGAGGCTGTCGCCGAGTTTAGTTGCTGCGCATTGAAACAGCTGTGAAGGTGCCGACGCATAGTCGATTCCTGATCCGACGCGGAAGACTTCCCAGCGGCGGATGAACACATTCCATTCTTCAGTAGATACGCCGACGTACACTTTGGGCCGCTCCAGCTTTGGGCCGCGAGGGACAGGCACAGGTCCGGCTTCGGCTTCGGCGGGCGGCGCGGCTTGATGGGCGAGTTCATGTTTAGCAAGAAGGGCAATGGCGAGCTGCTCCGAGACGTCCGGCGACTTGAAGTCGCAGCGGGGGACTGAGCATTCGACGACAACCATGGTGATGACAGTCTGCGAGCCAGGATAATGGTTTCGTCATAAAGAGACAACCTTTTCGACGAGCTAAACTTTATTCAGTCAACGATGACGAAACCATTCTGCAAAAGAATGGAGGAGACCATATTACATTAAAACTAAACGAAAGTGCCTATGGCAAGGAAATGTAATATAACTAATGAAACGGAAACGCATATTTAGCGAGATAACTAATTAATAACTCTGCACATTGCACTACTTCTGTGTAGTATATTCCATTGCACTACTTGTGTTTAGTGTATTCCATTGCACTACTTGTGTGTAGTGTATTATATTGCACTACTTGTGTGTAGTGTATTCTATTGCACTACTTGTGTGTTGTAGTGTATTCCGTTGCACTACTTGTGTGGTGTATTCCATTGCACTACCTGTGTTTAGTGTTTTCCATTGCACTACTTGTGTTTAGTGTATTCCATTGCACTACTTGTGTGTAGTGTATTCTATTGCACTACTTGTGTGTAGTGTATTCTATTGCACTACTTATGTGTTGTAGTGTATTCCATTGCACTACTTGTGTGTAGTGTATTCCATTGCACTACTTGTCTGTAGTGTATTCCATTGCACAGCTTGTGTGTAGTGTATTCATTACACTACTTGTGTAGTGATGATGCTTCCTCTGTGATTGCATGTCCACAGATATCAGGTAAGTTATTATGTAGTTAGGGGGTGCATTTTTTCCCCTCCCCAGTTTGTATCAACATTTATGTAGCCCCCTGCTCTTCCATAATTATAGTCCTTAGTCCCTGTAAAAAATACTTAATACACAGGCTATGGATATTGATATTTTAACTGCTCTCCTTCTAGCCTGTTAATCTAGTAATCATTGCTGACAGGGGATGTAACCGGATGCTTTTGCATTTTAAGCCGGGCCCCACACTACTCATTACGAAATTACATACTTTTTCATGAGAACCCACCGTTACACATGCATGCTTCAATCTTACTTGACCATGAATTTTATAGTACCTATAACCCTTCTGGCAATTTTTATATCTGTGAAGCTTCGAAATATTTTGAATACTTCTGTGACGAAAGTTTTGGTATACAGAGAATATTAAATATTCTATGCTTGTTTTAAATCGTGAAAATTTGACCTTTCCTGACCCATGACCGCGTAAGTAAAAGCCTGGGACGATACCTGTATAGACGTCATCTCATTATTGCATTATTCTCCCTGGCGCCTTTCTGTCACAACACCATCGATGCATAGAACATATACATAGTTTGTGAGTTGTTAGTAAAGACAAATATCAGTTTAGTCACCATTTTAAGCATTTATTCAAATGATTGCAAAGCCGAATTAATTATATGACATATATACAGGAATCGACCCAGGCTTTTACTTACACGGTCATGGGTCATGAAAGGGCAAATTTATACGATTTCAAACAAGAGTAGAACATAAAGTATTCACTGTAAACCAAAACTTTCTTTACAGAAGTACTCAAAACGTTTCGGAGGTGCATACTTTAAGTTACTCTTGTGGTGCTCTTACTAAACTGTATTAAAGTAAATAAACTAAAAATATAATCGTCTTTTTACTTTCATAATAGATGCCAGTGGATCTGTCTGACTTATGTATGTTAATACAAAGTCACTACAGTGACAATTACCACAATCCTAAACTATAAGTCCTACAAAGCTGTTCCTTGTATATATTCTAGACATCGACAATAGAAGTCTACACAGAAAATTTCACATCGATGGGGTGTATTGTTCCGGAGTAAATAAATGTTGAATTTTATGACAGAACAACCCAGCGTGTTTTCCGGAAGGCATAAAAATCCATGCAATTGAGTCAATTTTTTAAATTTGATAAATCTTTAAAAGTTGCATTAACTCTTTCGTGTCCGGCTAGGTAAATATCCGACTTCCAGTGTCCCCCGTGCTCGTGGTGGCCCCCGTGTTCGTGGTGGCGCCCGTGCTCGTGGTGGCGCTCGTGCTCGTGGTGGTGCTCGTGGTGGCCCCCGTGTTCGTGGTGGCGCTCGTGTTCGTGGTGGCGCTCGTGCTCGTGGTGGCCCCCGTGCTCGTGGTGGTGGTCGTGGTGTTGGCCATGGCCATCCAGTTGCAGCCCACACAAAAAGCTATGCTGACCCTGATGTTGGAAATGTGCTACCAGCGTTTAGACCTACCCGCCCAACTGGAGTGCACTTTGGTCATCCTCTCCTGAGAAACACCATGACCATGGCTATAGAGTTTTTTCATCTTTTTTTTTCTGTAGAGTTCATAAATAGTATCTGTACACATACTAACAGTTATGCTTATGAAAATGTTTCAACAGGTACACACAAGTCCTACACAAAACCTGATGGTAGCTGGGAAGAAACCACCCCCCATGAGATGAACAGGCTGATTGCATTACTTATTTATTTTGGTCTTGTTCAAATTGGAACACGTTACGATAGGTATTGGTCCACAAAATCCCTCTACCATGGCCTCTGGGCAAGGAAAATCCTACCTAGAATCAGATTTAGAGCACTGATGGCACTGTTACATGTTGTGGATCCAGGAACCGAGGATCCAGGTAATAAGTTGCGCAAAGTTGAATCTTTTTTGGACGATTTCAAATGTAAGTGCAAAAGCTTGTACCAACCATCACAGAATATTGCTATTGATGAGCGTATGGTAAAATCTAGGCACAGGTCTGGCATTCGACAGTTCATAAAAGACAAGCCTACCAGATGGGGCATCAAGCTTTGGGTGTTGGCCGACAGTGCAAATGGCTATACTTACGACTTCAATGTGTATATTGGGAGAGCTGCCGGAAGAGATGTTGGTGTACATGGTCTTGGTTATGATGTTGTAATGAAACTAATGATGCCTTTGCTTCGTCAGGGTTACAATTTATTTTTTGATAATTTTTACACGTCAGTACAACTTGTCAAAGATTTGTACCTGCTAGGTGTTCCTGCAACGGGCACAGTATCAGAGAACCGCAGGGGATTCCCAGAGAACCTGAAGAACGGCAAACAATGGGCAAAGCGGTTGGAAAGGGGCAGTATGCGCTGGGAAAGGATTCCACCCTGCCTTGCAATACAATGGAAAGACAACAAGGTAGTATCATTACTAACAACCATTGATAATGCTAATGATAAGGCGCAGGTGACGAGAAAAGTAAAGACCGACAATGTATGGCGAGCAATACTGGTACCGCAGCCCCACACCATCAAGAGGTATAATATGTATATGAATGCTGTCGACCGCTCTGATCAGATGTTATCCTACAATAATGTTATGAGAAAGTGTTTGAGATGGTGGAAGACTTTGTTTTTTCACCTCATTGATATTGCTGTTGTCAATAGCTTTATACTTTTCAGAGAACACCGTGCCAACAATCCAGAGAATGCAGAACTTCGAAGGCCACCAGGGTATTCTATTGTTGAATACAGGGAAGAGCTGGTGAGGCAACTTTGTGGTTTTCCTGAATATGATGTACCTCCTACAGCATCTACAGTAATCCAGCCTCCAGGACAGTTTGATGTGGTGCACATGCCAGTTTACTCTCAAGACGTAAGGAGAAATTGTGTGGTGTGCTACCAGCAGGGTAGAGGTGAAAAGAGGATTGCCTCGTATTGCAGTGCACCTCAGTGTGGGAAGTACCTTCACATCACCAAGGACATGAATTGCTTCCAAGAATGGCATAGCAGGGAGTACCATAGGCAATAATTTATATTGTACTGCATTTTGTACAATATAACATGTTGACTATTCATAAGTAGATTTAATTACCACTTGAAGGCGGGGAGGGGAGGCAGATTCAGATTCTCTGACGTTGCCTGGTGTCATGGTTGGCCCTTCCTTGGCAAAGTAATGGATGTTGTTACTACATCCATCCAGCTGAAAACAAAATAGTGCTAAGACAGTGTTAGTAACACATGTATGTATTTGTTTATTTCATTTGAAGTGGTGCAGACACAATCTACCTATACTGTTATTTTTCCGAATTTTCCTCTATTATGACGTTTTGGGGTAGTGTGACTGTAAATATTCTTATGTCCATTCCTTTCATTCTATTTCAGCCATATTTGATGGGCATGCTTACCACTACATCAAGGTAACTTTTTGCTTTCAACTATTTACCAAACTACACATTATGTGGACTCCAGTTCAGTTTTTCTCTAGATGTCGTAGCTATTGGTCACCAATTTATGCTAATTTATACTAATTTATGTTAATTACATTGTGCCAGATGCGAAAAGTGAAGCCCAATTTTGAAAGTATATTTATCAGGCTTCATAAAGACATGCATCTTTCCATACTGTTATGAATATTGTTAATTTTTTATTATGTTTTATATGATTTTCCTCTATTATGACGTTTTGGGGTAGTGTGACTGTAAATATTCTTATGTCCATTCCTTTCATTCTATTTCAGCCATATTTGATGGGCATGCTTACCACTACATCAAGGTAACTTTTTGCTTTCAACTATTTACCAAACTACACACTATGTGGACTCCAGTTCAGTTTTTCTCTAGATGTCGTAGCTATTGGTCACCAATTTATGCTAATTAATGCTAATTTATGTTAATTACATTGTGCCAGATGCGAAAAGTTGAAGCCTAATTTTGAAAGTCTATTTATCAGGCTTCATAAAGACATATAGCTGTCCATATTTTTGTTAATATGTGCTACATAACAAAATTAAATCCAAAACAACTCATTTTTTCCAATTTTGGTCAAAGACACTAAAGAGTTAAAGGAGTTTTGAAGTGAAACCAATGATTTTGATGGGAAATTAAGTTTTATTTGTATTTTCGTTTTATGGCCGCCATGCTTGTGTCCCAGAGAGTGACACAAAGATGGCGGCCGCATACAAAGTATTGTACAATGTTCGTACACTCATTGGCCCACAGCTCCGTTAGGAAATAATCTAATGTTCCAAATTTTGGGTTATAAGTTTATTTTTGGTAGTTCTACAAGGACCAAGATGTTTTATTGATTTTATCAATGTAAACCAATTTTGCGATTTCGTGTCATGACGATGAAAACTACCAATTTCATCACCAGAAGATCAGACATAAGTTATGACAACATTTTACATAGAGAGGTGTGTGGATGCTGGCTGAAAAATGTATACCCACTGTACCTATGTTTTTAACGTTAAGATGTTAAACTTAAAATAAATGTTTTTATTCAAAGATGTCAGGTTTCCGTTACTGTACATGTAACCCATACCACTATGTACCGGCACGTGTATATCGAAAGAAAACACCTTTTCTTGTTAAAAGGTTATGGAATTATTATAAGTTTTAGATCCAAAAGGGTTAGGGGATCCTGGGAGAGACTGGAAAGAAAGAGTAGCATGTTATCCACCCAAAAAGGTTTGTTGGGAGCTTCGACGCCATGTTTACAACGGAACAGTAGTGTCTAGAATATTAACTAAATGGTGGGGATAAAAATGTCAAACCTAGCTACTGAGAGGGAGTAAATGTTTAAGCAGTAAGATGGTCATGTTTATTTCCAATACGTTTTACTAACCCCCCCCCCCCCCCCCCCCCGCGCAACGTAATGAACAGTCCCTAAGGCATTGTTCACACGATAGCGTTTTCGAATCGTTTCCCCGTCCACACGTAAACGATAAAACGATTCGAAAACGCTAATATACGTGACAGAGCATGCGCAGATAGCTTGAGCCAGCAATACCTATTGATACCTATCTTCGAGGTCTCTTACCAGTCGTTTCAGGCTTGTTTTCATGACGAAATTGACAGTAGCCTGGTACTGTTAAGCCTTCCCCTCGTGTAGTCAGCCTGGATATTTAATAATGCAATATTAAGTTGAAAACACGCGACTAAGCTTGAAATCAAACCTATTAATAGAGAAGCCAATGCAGTGACTCCGTTGTCTGCCATGTTGGAAATTTCTCTCTGTAAAGTAGCATGGGAACGAAGGTGTGACGTCAGCGTTTTCGAAAAGTTCCGTTTTCGGACTTTTTGCCGTCCACACGAGAACAGGAAAACGGCGTTTTCGGAAAGTTCCACTTTGGAGAGCGTCTTCGAAAAGTTCCTTTTTTGGTGACCGTTTTCATCGTTTAGGTATAGACGGAAGGCCAAAACGAAGAAAACAAGTTGCGTTTAAAAAAGAAACGGATACGCATGGACTGCGTCTAAGTGAAGGACAGTTAACAAGGTAGATCTATGCCACTCCGATTTGTGTACTGATCGACAGCAGTGATACGCCACTCTTGAAACTCGTCTTGAAATATATTATGACAACTACTCTAAATATTGGCTGATCCGAAGAAAATAATATTCTACCCAAGTGCAATACTTAAAATTCCGTGACACTAAAACGGACACAGCACACTTTAATACATCCCGAGTACAGGCTGCGCGCAGCCTCTAGGTTATTATAATACGGCCTTCACCCATCGACAATTTTCGGCTGAATATCTGTTCGGCTGGAAGGCCGTTTAAAATCGTAAAATTGGTTAAAGTTGTCAAATTGATTTGCAATGAAGGATTTTCTTTTAGTGATGTCGGCTGCTACCTTCTGCTTGACTGAATTGATATTATTGGTTGCTTCAATTTTTTATTTATTTATTTATTTAGTAGCTTAACTCAGGCTAAGAAACAGACTCTAGGTCCAAACAAGCTCAGCCTGAGACAAATACAAATACACTGACAATACATTACGGATAGAACTATGAATAATGTATTAAGCATGAAATGTAAAATACATGATGCAAAAATATATATATATATATATATATAATAATAGTGTACATTTGTACATTTGGTCGGCCGGCCAAGTACAAGTAAATAAGCGCAGAAAAAAGTTAGCGGCAACAAATAGTAGATATGTTAGTAGATCGGCATTTAGAACAGATAGTTTTATAGGTTCTAATGCGATCAGGGTCAAAAGTGGAAAGCAAAAGCGCAAGATAGTGAGCTCGTAGCAATGTTTTGAAAGACGAAATTGAACTACAGGACTTAATATTTAAAGGCAGCGAGTTCCATAGAATAACTATGCGATTAAAGAAAGAATCCCTATAAGTAGATGTTTTGCATGGGTTAAGCTTGTAGTCTGAACCAGTAGTGCTTCTTGTAGATCTTGATGAAAGCGAGCATGGAGTTACATAACTAGATAGATCAGTATTGTTAAGTTTAAGGCGACACTTAAACAAATATATGAGGTCTAGATATTCTAGCCAGTATGAAAGTGGCAGTAGATTAAGTTTAAGTAGCCTATCTTTATAGGGTAAGTCTACTTTTAACATGAATTTGGTTGCGCGGCGCTGAATACGTTCGAGAAGTTGGATATCTCTAGTTTGTCAGTAATCTCTGCTTCGAATGCCTTGAACGTTTCCTTGAAATTTTGTTTTATATCCTCCAAGATCTTCTCAATATTGCTCAACTATTCTAAGGATCGTTCGCTAGAGATAGTACTTTTGTTGGAAGTCATTTTCAGCTTGACTATCTGAAACTTTTCACACAAAACAGCAACAGTTATTGCTTGGTTTTCTCTTAATAAAGAGCGCGTTGAACAAAATTCGTTCACCATCTTGGAAAGCGTAACACACGCGTACACTGTACAGTTATGTATTAACTGACTCATGTTTACGTCATCAGTATGGAATGTATGGGCTCGAATCTCAAACGTCTCTTGAGGGGAGATAAGTAATACCGCGATGAGAGTCGGTTGTTTTGTCAGGCTATAATATAGAAAATAGTATATCTGATTAATTAAGCATCGGTCTCTGTAATAGTCAGACACTGAGGTTTTATTAATGAGTTCAGTATTTATAAAACAAAATATGCTAGGGTCTGCATGATGGAGTTTACACAACCGATCACTGACCTTCCCTATCCCGTAGAAAAATGTTTAAGTTATACCATGACACTTCGGGAAATTAGTGATTAAATTCCCTGCAAGCCGAGGGAAAGTTTCTGGACGTGGCAGTTGAGTTGCTTTCGAAAAGTTTTTGTTTAATGCTTGATTGGCTTCCCTGGAGACAAGCGTGTTGTTTTTGAGAAGACTAATACTAAAATACAATGTAATTATGTGGTTGACTAAATATTCAAAGAGCATGCATGGATTTTAATGGCGTCACGTTTATGGTTTTAAGTATCCCACATGGAGGAAGCGGGTTTGAGAAATAAAGAGAAGAACGTATAGATTGAAATAAGTGATCCCACATGGACTACTGATGTAAACATGTCAGTTTGGATTCAATATTTTCACCTAGGAGCGCAGGGCTAGTCTTGCCAGAAGGGAGCAAGAGCTGATGCTTTTGACCCCAATTTCCAGCCTGTATTGCATTCTAAATCTCCCGCCGGGAAATGAATAAGACAATGGCCGTGGCTGGCAGGGAAATTTAGTGGTTTAAATGTTCCTCGGACAACATAAGAATCCGATGCGATCATGGTATTATTTTATATCGTTTATGAACTATGGAATTTAGAGGTTATTTACAGAATGAATTCGCGTCAGTGTTATATCGTATCTACGTGTTGTATATTACCCATGAGTTTTATATCGTATCTACGTGTTGTATGTTAGCCATGAGTGTTATATCGTATCCACGTGTTGTATGTTACCCATGAGTGTTATATCGTATCCACGTGTTGTATGTTACGCATGAGTGTCATACGTATCTACGTGTTGTATGTTACCCATGAGTGTTATATCGTATCCACGTGTTGTATATTACCCATGAGTGTTATATCGTATCTACGTGTTGTATGTTAGCCATGAGTGTTATATCGTATCCACGTGTTGTATGTTACCCATGAGTGTTATATCGTATCTACGTGTTGTATGTTACCCATGAGTGTTATATCGTATCCACGTGTTGTATGTTAGCCATGAGTGTTATATCGTATCCACGTGTTGTATATTACCCATGAGTTTTATATCGTATCTACGTGTTGTATGTTACCCATGAGTGTTATATCGTATCTACGTGTTGTATGTTACCCATGAGTGTTATATCGTATCTACGTGTTGTATGTTACCCATGAGTGTTATATCGTATCCACGTGTTGTATGTTAGCCATGAGTGTTATATCGTATCCACGTGTTGTATATTACCCATGAGTGTTATATCGTATCTACGTGTTGTATGTTAGCCATGAGTGTTATATCGTATCCACGTGTTGTATGTTACCCATGAGTGTTATATCGTATCTACGTGTTGTATGTTACCCATGAGTGTTATATCGTATCCACGTGTTGTATGTTAGCCATGAGTGTTATATCGTATCCACGTGTTGTATATTACCCATGAGTTTTATATCGTATCTACGTGTTGTATGTTACCCATGAGTGTTATATCGTATCTACGTGTTGTATGTTACCCATGAGTGTTATATCGTATCTACGTGTTGTATGTTACCCATGAGTGTTATATCGTATCCACGTGTTGTATGTTAGCCATGAGTGTTATATCGTATCCACGTGTTGTATATTACCCATGAGTTTTATATCGTATCTACGTGTTGTATGTTAGCCATGAGTGTTATATCGTATCCACGTGTTGTATGTTACACATGAGTGTTATATAGTAACCACGTGTTGTATGTTACCCATGAGTGTTATATCGTATCCACGTGTTGTATGTTACCCATGAGTGTTATACGTATCTACGTGTTGTATGTTACCCATGAGTGTTATATCGTATCCACGTGTAGTATGTTACCCATGAGGTATGAGGGACCTGATTGGTTTGCCATCGTTCTCTGTTTTCTGCTGAAGCGTTATCTATACCATTTTTATTATGCAAGGTGTTAGCTAACCTAATATACATTTCCCGCATTCCGCTCCAATGCCCACGAGCAATGGCACCAAGTGGAGATTGGAGTAGACATTTTCTTACATTTTCTGTATTTTTGTCTTCCCCAATCTCGACTTGGTGCCATTGTTCGATCGAATGCGGGAGAGGTCTATTTCGAAATAAAATAAGAATTTTTGGAGGAGAACAATGGACATACGGTTACAACTGATCTACTCACGACTTGAGCTAAAATAGAACTGGTTTTGAATGAGTTTAGAAGAAAATACCCGGCCGCTGTTTGTTAAAATGATCCAAAAAGAGCAACACATTACTCTAGCAAAGCAGGCAAAGTGACTGACAAGTCCACAAAGAAATCCAGCCAATCTTCTTGGGACATAATAAAGTTATAATTCACGGCCATCACTCCTGTTGTTGTGGTCTCGAAGTGATGTTTCCTATACTCGTCACAGGATACTTTGGGAATTCAAAATCCACATGAAATTTCAAATGCCGAGGCTGCAGGTCCGGCAAGGCATTTGAAATGATCTTGAGGATTTTGACAGCCCCGTACAATCCCGTGATGTCTACCGTCTTCTACTACTCATTAAGTATTACATGCTTGTTTGTATGTTTCTTATAACGCATTCTCAAACATTTTGTCATATTCTCAAACTTGCTATTTCTGCAAAATCCGCATATTTCGGGTACCGTTTTAGGGTAGTTGGGACTTATTTATGGTAATATCGACCTAAATTGAAACATTCTTCATAATCAGAGGAACATCCATATATTTTCTCTTTAACATCTCAAATTTAGACTTTTCAAATGAATGATAAGCTAGGCTGCAGAGCTCCTCTAAAACCTCTATAGGAAAGAGAAAAAAATCTCTTGATTTACAGAAGGTTGCTTCTGTGCAAAATCTAAATATCCCACAGGAGATAAAAGTTATCAACATAGCTGCTATTAAAAGGTGAGATTAAAGGAGTTACTGCAGCAAATTTGTTAATTGTTGAATGTTAATCCAACTTGGCTGCTCTGAAGTTCACAGTACCCAACTCGCCTGCTCTGATTTTCAAAGCACCCAATTTGCAAATTGCCTGCTCTGAAGTTCAGAGTATCCAAGTTCAATACTCTGAAGTTCAGAGTACCCAACTTCCCTGTTCTGAAGTTCAGAGCACGAAACTTCCCAATTGCCTGTTCTGAAGTTCAGAGTATCCAACTTCCCTGCCGCAAGTTCAGAGCACCCAACTTGCCTGCATGCTCTGAAGTCCACTGAGAATATTCAAAACACAATGCGTTTGAAAGTAACGAGGAATATTCTCATAAGGTTTTTCTGAAATTATAAGGAAACTGATAATTTACCAAATCCTTAACCAAACTAGTGAACACGTCAAGGTTAAGACGATTAATTCCAGAAAATGTACGAGAGGAAAATTTGTGGCGAAGCGTAAGCAAAATGCTACTGAAATTAGACTGCATAATACACACTATGCATAACTCGCGCAGTCACAACACGAAAAAGAGTCCGGTAGGTCTGAAGTTGAAATGCTAGCAGGAGGTGTGAAACGTGTACAATCAGCCAGGCGCATAGCAAATTAACGGCATTGTTTCACTGAACATTCATTCAGTACATTTCACAATCTCCCCGGGCGCTTCAATTTCAACATTCCAGAGGACCTACTAGCCTGATTTTCAGACGGTACGAGGTCGTCCGCTCGAGTCTGGAATTCAAGGAATGTGTCCGCATATTTTTCTAAATGGCGTTGAGGAAGAACTTGTAGCCGTGTGTCGACCGAAGTTGTAAAGTTTCCAGTATTTCGAAGCTATATCCAGAGCAGAAAAAAGCATTGGAATCGTTCATTCATTGAAACGATGTGTTTGTGAATCTACGTATGGGATTTGGTAAATCACTAATCTTCCTCTGCTTATATAAATCTCATGCATTAGATCTGTAACGTCCTCCTAGATTTTTGGCTTTTAGAAGACCAAATCTTTCATGGAATATTATGATTTTTCTGCAGGAGTGAACACACATACTGAGTATGTTATGGAAAAAGTTTCATGGCACTTGGGTGAATATTTTTGTTTTCAGAATTATGAACATACTTCCGCAAGTTCATGTACGGCAATGGCATCTAAACCTTGCACAAAAAGTCCGGTTAAAACAATCTCTGGTGCCAAAAAACTACAATAGGACAACTTCAGGGTCTTGTGTGACTAATCGACATACATATCAAGCCTCAAAGCGTTTTAAAAATAAAAGTAAAGGCGTAAAAGTTCTAAGATCGCAGTAATAAACTTTACGGCGTGGAATCGAGTCTGATATTTCTTGTATGCATTCTCAAACACTGTCGTGCAAATACTGCACGCAAACTTCCGTTTAAAAAGTTCCTGCTCTCCAAAGAACCACAGCAGCTGAAACAGGATAACATTCTGAGAAATCGACAGAAGTTTGAAGCTGTAGAATGTTTTTTTCCAGTGCATGAAAGCTGATAGATACATTGTAGATCCAACTAGTAAAAGCCGCTACTGCACGACTGTTCTACACTTCACGCTTCAATTCTTATGCGTGTTGGTATTGGCTCATTGTAAAAACAAAGGTTGATGACGTCAGGAACATGAAAGTCTATGAAGTCCAAAAGAAAGGGAGGGGGAGGAAGTGAGCGGACGACCTCGTAGCGTCTGAAAATCAGGCTAAGGACCTACCGGCCTCGTTATAACATGCTAGTTACCAGGACTTATGCATAGGGTCTATGCATGTATTAAATTTTGTTACAAATTGATCGTCGGCACACGTGAAACTGAAATCGTGACTTATATTTTCTTATGGACTTTTGGCTTCTCCCTTTTCTATAGATGTGCTCTACACTCAGACTACAGTAACACTTTTCTGAAAAAGGAAACATATCAGGTAGTTAAGAGTGACGGGATGAAAATGTTAGTGGCACTACGCCGGGATAGTTTCTGAAACTGCAGTGCTTGGCAACTACATAGGCTCTAAATACATAGGCACAAGAGACCGGTTCAAGTTTCTAAATTCTAGTGCTCAGTGAAGTGGAGCTTTGGTTTTACGCAGCCATAAACTGGTAAACTGCGCTAAGGGAATTATAATTATAAGCTAACATTTCAATTTATATTCAGAGTGAAGGCTTTGGCTTTAACACGTCCGAAGCCGTCGCGACGGGGGAGGTTCAAGGTTTTAAAAAAAACATCTTCCTCATCATTTAATACTGATATTAAAGGGCATCAAAACACCAGTTTGAACACGCTTGACCTGCATTTTACGTATACAGAGGCGACTACGCGGCCCGGCTCTATATAAACGGCTGATAACTGGTCAATAAATTGTCGTTTGTACAGGCAGGCAATTTCGGCATTGAGAATCGTTGAATAAATTTTGAACTAAAAAACCTGAGTTCCAATTAAGTTCATGAATTGACTTATTTCGTTTGACTTATATGCAATCTTGAAAGAATTTCTGGCGCGGTTTCTCAGTCCCCATACAAACCTTTCTGATTCGGACACGCTTTGTCAAAGAGCTCTGAAGAAAATTGTAATTACGGCAAGCTGACCTAATAATTTTACAAGAACCGACAACAGAATTAAAGGTAAGCTAATAACGAAGATCATTTGTGAATTTAAACCCAGTAGGATGACTTTTGCCAGATGATTTTTGATCGAACTCTGCAAAGAACCGGGAAAGAAGAGAACTTACGGATCACAAATGTATTGAAATAGCGAACTGAATATTAAAATAGCGGTTAAAGTAAACATTATATGTAGGAATAAAACTTTATGTGGTTTAAGTTAATTTCGAGAGAAAGAAAAACAAATATTGCTCTCACACCACTTGTTTATGACGACGACGCCATGTTTTTGAATTTACACCGTATTCGGAGTGCCGAACAGAAGTCCGATCAAAAATAATCTGGCAAAAGTCATCCTACTGGGTTTAAATTCACAAATGATATTTATTCTTAACTTACCTTTGATTCTGTTGTCGGTTCTTGTAGAATTATTAGGTCAGCTTGCAGTAATTACAATTTTCTTCAGAGACTTATATACATCGCATATATAGCTAGCAATTTATTTCCCTAGCTTGGTTACTAGACACTCTAGTATTAGTGCTAGCGCGGGTTATCAGTTTATGCTTGGATGCGTGGAAGTTAGTGTTTATAAAACTTATACCGAAGCAAAACTTCAACACTAGAATTAGAACCTTCGGCCTCTTGTGCTAATATGTAGTTGTCAAATACTGTAGTTTCTGCCATTCCGGTGTCACTGAAGTTTGAGTTTTAATCCTAACTAGTACCAGTTAACATGGACATATATTATGTTCTCTTTCCAGAGAATTGTTGCTGTAGCCAGAGCAGATCTACCGCAGAAGAAGACAAAATATATGTTAAGAAAAACGTTTAAAATATTTTACATCTCAGTCCATTTCAGACATTGATGTAAACCATGCAGAAAAGATAAGTCGATCAATCTATTTTCAGGTTCACGGGTGGAGCGAAACCCGACTCGATCAATTTGTAAAAATCAAGAATTTTAGTCATAATAAAAAAAATCTGGAAGTACTCGCCATCTTTGATTTGTGCATTATGTGCACCGATTAATTACGGTTTATAGTTCTTTGAATGATAGTCCGAAAAAAGTGCCAGAAATTCTGAAGCACTTTAATAATATATATATAGCTCCTTAACTTTGGTTTTGTTGAGCACTCTTTTTCAGATTGTACCATTGCTGTTTGCATTAATGCTGGCCCACTACTCTGTAGTTTGAGCACTTTGGCATGGTACAGTGAACCTTTTAAACTGCCTTGTGCAAGCTTGCTTGCTTCATAGCTAAGGTTCAGTCTGAAATCTCTGTTCTGCACTGATCAGCTCACAAAGAGCGAAACAGTACTGTCTGCAGATTGAGTATATATATAGGTGAAGTTCACCGGTGAAACCAAGATAGTGCTCTACAATAAAGGAGCGGATTAAGCCAATGTGTAGACTACTCAATTTTTGAGTACATAGATTTAATACAAATCTGTTTCGTAGACCGACGTGAAGTCAATCCACTCTTCAGTTAATCTCTATACACTGAAGCATTGCTAAGAGCTACAACAATAATATGATCACGTCAATAAACCGTTAAATAGTTGCGCGCGCTAAAGTGATCGTGTTTTATGTTACGCCAATCTCCACAAATCGGAGCATTGTTAAGAGCTACGACAATATGATTGGTATGGCAAACCTTCGAAATAAGCCGTAAAATGAGTGCGCACATTAAAGTGATTGCGCGCATGGTATATTACGTTTAATTATACTTGAGAATATATTTCCGTTGATGTCTGCATGTTGATACGAGTTCGTTACGTTTATTTAAGGTTGCCTTATGTGGCTCAGTTATTATCAGGTGTTTTTCTGTAGTACATAGGTTGCATCTCTTCGTGAGATTTGAATAGGACTTTGCCTTGGCGAGGATTCTCCACTTGATTTTGTAGTTTTCCTGCTTTCCCTTTAAGTGCCACAAATATTTACTGAGTTCAGTATCGTTCTTCCGTTTTTCGTGCTTGAACGACATCTGATGATTTCTCCATCTGGTCTTAAATTCTGTCGCTGTCAGTCCTACGTATGTCTCTGTTGCGTCTTTGGTAGTAACTGTGGCTTGGTAGATAATTTCTTTCGTCAAGCATTCTCCCTCTAATGGGCACTCGTCTTTTTTTCTGCAGTTGCACTTTTTTGTAGTTTCGTCGTGTTGTGGCTGTACGTCTTTCTTCAGTATGGCTTTGTTATGTCCGTCTATTATCTGCTTCACGTTGGGCATACAACTGTAGCTTAGTTTGAGTGTGTTTCTATTAAATATCTTCTTTAGTTTGTGACCAGCCGGGAAACATCTGTCTATCAAGTTGATGAACTCTCTTCCGATGTTACTCTTAACGTTCTTGCTAAACGGCGGGTTGAACCAAATTATGTTTCTTTGACGATTACGTTTCGGTGTTGGTGTGTTTTGCGGCTTAGGTTTGTATTCGAGTTTGTGTGTATAACCGCTCTTGCGTAACGCTTCTTGGTACACGGGTGCCGCTTCGTTGAATACATCTTCGTCTGATGAAATTTCTGAGAGTCTTCTGTTAACTGATTCAGGGATATTACTGATTATGTTAGGCGGGTGGTTTGATTTGCTATGCACGTAAAGGGGGATGTTTGTTGGCTTGGCGTATGGTTTGTATTTTTCGGTATTCAAGTCAAGCGTCACGTCGAGGAAGTTGACGACTTTCTTATTTGCTTCGATGGTTACTCTCAGTCCATTATCGGCAAAGACTTTGCAAATTTTTTTCTTAATCTTCTCGATTTCTCTCGGGGTTTTACTGAGTATGGCAAGTCCGTCGTCTCGATATAGGCCAATGTCATTACCGGATATCTGTTTTAGTTTTGAGAGGAGATAGCAACCGACTAGTTCACATGTTTCTGCTCCGTCGTAACTCCCCATGGTGACGTCAAATAGCATGGTCGAGGTCTTCTTACCCCACGGGTCGCCATTGTTAAATAGAAGAGAACGCTTTGCATGGAGAATTATCTGGCGATCGTCAGCTGAGATGGTCACGTATTTGGATGCAAAATCGAGGGCCCGGTTTAAGAGCGCTTCTGATATTGAAGGATAAAATTCAACCACGTCGAAGCATATAAATGCTGAATCACGTTTGTTTGTTATTTGTTTGTACCATTGAAGCATGGAGGATGTATTCTTCCACTGGTTAACTTTTGTGGTGTCTACGAGTTGTCGGTTGATTTTTTCGAGAATTTGTTTGCTTACTTTACCTATTTCTGGCTTCGATGGGTTTATCAGTCGGCAAGTAGGTTTGTTGTCAAAGTTTTCCTTGTGGTCTTTAAGTGTGATAAACGCTTCCTTCGTGGCCGTAATCTCAACGCGGTCATCTATGTCCAGTTTCAGACCGCAAGGAAAACTTTGACAACAAACCTACTTGCCGACTGATAAACCCATCGAAGCCAGAAATAGGTAAAGTAAGCAAACAAATTCTCGAAAAAATCAACCGACAACTCGTAGACACCACAAAAGTTAACCAGTGGAAGAATACATCCTCCATGCTTCAATGGTACAAACAAATAACAAACAAACGTGATTCAGCATTTATATGCTTCGACGTGGTTGAATTTTATCCTTCAATATCAGAAGCGCTCTTAAACCGGGCCCTCGATTTTGCATCCAAATACGTGACCATCTCAGCTGACGATCGCCAGATAATTCTCCATGCAAAGCGTTCTCTTCTATTTAACAATGGCGACCCGTGGGGTAAGAAGACCTCGACCATGCTATTTGACGTCACCATGGGGAGTTACGACGGAGCAGAAACATGTGAACTAGTCGGTTGCTATCTCCTCTCAAAACTAAAACAGATATCCGGTAATGACATTGGCCTATATCGAGACGACGGACTTGCCATACTCAGTAAAACCCCGAGAGAAATCGAGAAGATTAAGAAAGAAATTTGCAAAGTCTTTGCCGATAATGGACTGAGAGTAACCATCGAAGCAAATAAGAAAGTCGTCAACTTCCTCGACGTGACGCTTGACTTGAATACCGAAAAATACAAACCATACGCCAAGCCAACAAACATCCCCCTTTACGTGCATAGCAAATCAAACCACCCGCCTAACATAATCAGTAATATCCCTGAATCAGTTAACAGAAGACTCTCAGAAATTTCATCAGACGAAGATGTATTCAACGAAGCGGCACCCGTGTACCAAGAAGCGTTACGCAAGAGCGGTTATACACACAAACTCGAATACAAACCTAAGCCGCAAAACACACCAACACCGAAACGTAATCGTCAAAGAAACATAATTTGGTTCAACCCGCCGTTTAGCAAGAACGTTAAGAGTAACATCGGAAGAGAGTTCATCAACTTGATAGACAGATGTTTCCCGGCTGGTCACAAACTAAAGAAGATATTTAATAGAAACACACTCAAACTAAGCTACAGTTGTATGCCCAACGTGAAGCAGATAATAGACGGACATAACAAAGCCATACTGAAGAAAGACGTACAGCCACAACACGACGAAACTACAAAAAAGTGCAACTGCAGAAAAAAAGACGAGTGCCCATTAGAGGGAGAATGCTTGACGAAAGAAATTATCTACCAAGCCACAGTTACTACCAAAGACGCAACAGAGACATACGTAGGACTGACAGCGACAGAATTTAAGACCAGATGGAGAAATCATCAGATGTCGTTCAAGCACGAAAAACGGAAGAACGATACTGAACTCAGTAAATATTTGTGGCACTTAAAGGGAAAGCAGGAAAACTACAAAATCAAGTGGAGAATCCTCGCCAAGGCAAAGTCCTATTCAAATCTCACGAAGAGATGCAACCTATGTACTACAGAAAAACACCTGATAATAACTGAGCCACATAAGGCAACCTTAAATAAACGTAACGAACTCGTATCAACATGCAGACATCAACGGAAATATATTCTCAAGTATAATTAAACGTAATATACCATGCGCGCAATCACTTTAATGTGCGCACTCATTTTACGGCTTATTTCGAAGGTTTGCCATACCAATCATATTGTCGTAGCTCTTAACAATGCTCCGATTTGTGGAGATTGGCGTAACATAAAACACGATCACTTTAGCGCGCGCAACTATTTAATGGTTTATTGACGTGATCATATTATTGTTGTAGCTCTTAGCAATGCTTCAGTGTATAGAGATTAACTGAAGAGTGGATCGACTTCACGTCGGTCTACGAAACAGATTTGTATTAAATCTATGTACTCAAAAATTGAGTAGTCTACACATTGGCTTATATATATATATATACAGTCGTTGCCGTTAATGTTGTCCTAGACATATCCACATATTGATTTATAGCCTTTGTTCAGTTCGCACCTTTTACATAAAGAACGGTAATCAGCCGTGAACGCGCCCTTTGTATTTGGTCACAAAGAGCCACGGTGGTCTAATGGTTAACGCTCTTGTTTACCAGTTCAAAGTCCCGAGTTCAAGTCTCAGTATCGGCATCGTATTTTTTTTTCTTGTTTTTCCCCCCTTGTATTTTTGTTTTATTTACATATGTTTCTTTTTGCAGTTCTTTTCTGATATTGGATAAGAACGGACAATGTAGCTAAAATAATACTGTCAACATGAAACGGTCTCAAATTTTCCCAGACTTTCGAAGTAGATAATTATACCAGCACTGACTGAGTACGCCCAAATTACGCTATTTTCGTTTAGAACGGTATAGTGATTCTGTTGATGGTTGTGGGTTTGAATAAGCGTAATTTGTTTTTCTTACACTGTGCCGGGTTGACATGTATATACCAGAAACAGTTTTGAAAATACTAGATACCTACTGATTCAAAGTATTATATCTTTGTTTAGAAGTAGGAAGCGATTTTAGCAAGTGTTATGAATTTCATTCGTACTGATTTTCTGAACTTAGGCAGACTGAGCGCGCGACCTCATTCCTTTTTCCGAGATTTCGAAAACATCGGCCGCGAGACACGGAGAGGACAGTTTTGAAAATATCCGGCAGTCTAGAAATTAGCCAGAATTCTCTTTGAAACCCACAGTAATGCTTGCATAAGTTGACGAAGCTTTTTTTCTTTGTGAGGGAAAAGAACTCACATGGAATTATAGCCGTGTACTCGGCGTAAGGTTTACGAATGTTTGACAAACGATAACAAACTTTTGAAGCTACGTCATGGACGATGTCGATGATCAAAATACTACATTCCCTGCGGCAGTCGAAGCTTTTGCAAAAGAAATGTTCGAACATCCCTTAATAAAATAGATGTGGATGATAGGTGTCCTAGGCATTTCAAAGGATAAAAAGAACTCCGTTCTTGTTGTCACGTTTGAAATAAAAGCTTTTAAGGGAATGCAGTCAGAAAAAAAGGGGAAAAAGAAATGAACAAAATCTTCGCAGTAACAAATGTCGATTCTGAGACTTGAATTCGGGGCTTCGAACTGGTAAGCAAGAGTGTTAACCATTAGACCACCGTGGCTCTTTGTGACCAAATACAAAGGGCGCGTTCACGGCTGATTACCGTTCTTTATGTAAAAGGTGCGAACTGAACAAAGGCTATAAATCAATATGTGGATATGTCTAGGACAACATTAACGGCAACGACTGCCTCATTGAGAAAACCGAATGCTTCCTTCGGAGAATGCGTTGGAAAACATACTTCTTCCTTAACCCTAACGCGACTTCATCTACCAAGCAAACATACGGCTTCAATTCCACAAAGAACCCTCCACCTATGGACGAACTCAAAGAATTTGAGGACGGAATGCTAAATATCATCCAAGGCATAAAGTTTAAACAAGCAAACGATAACTTTTTAAATGGCATCAAGAAAGATGTCAAGTACATTAAAAGCGACAGTAAACTACTTGTCTCTGCAGACAAAACTACGAACTTCTACAAGATGGAGCCCGCTAAATACAACGAGTTAATTGACAAAAACATTACTAAATCATACAAGAAGTCCTCTGGTACAACAGCATGTAAAATCCAGCAGGAGGACAAAAACATCGCAGCTAAACTAGACATTGACGATAGAATCGACATCACCGCTAGGAAAGAGGCATTCATAACGCTGAAAGACCACAAACCAAACTTTACAAACAAACCCACCTGCAGATTAATAAACCCCACCAAATCTGAGATTGGTAAAATCAGTAAACAAATACTGGATAGAATAAATGGAAAGATCGTAACAGCAACTAAGATAAACCAGTGGAAGAACACCTCTTCGGTCATCAAATGGTTCAACCTCATCGATAACAAGGAAAAGCATAACTTCATCTGTTTCGACATCGTAGAATTCTACCCGTCCATTAAAGAGGAGCTCCTGACGAAAGCGCTGAATTTCGCTTCAAACTACGACAACATAACAGAAGACGAAAGAAACATCATTATACAAGCGAAGAACTCACTCCTCATCAACAAACAACAAGAATGGCAAAAGAAGAGCACTAGCCCTTTTGACGTAGCAATGGGGAGCTTCGACGGAGCGGAAACATGCGAACTAGTGGGTTGTTTTATACTATCACAGCTCCATTTAAAGCATGGGAACAAAATAGGACTATACCGAGACGATGGTTTGGCTGTTACAGACGCCACGCCAAAAGAAACAGAGAGAACAAAGAAAGAGATCAGCTCCATATTCAAAGAACACGGACTACGGATCACCATAGAAGTAAACAAAAAAGTTGTAAACTTCCTGGATGTTACCTTTAATCTCACCGAGAACACATACAGCCCATATGCAAAACCCAACAGCACCCCGCTTTATGTACACCGGCAGAGCAACCACCCGCCTTCTATCATCAAAAATATACCTGCAGGCATCAACAGACGTCTCTCGTCCATATCATCGGACAAGAAGTCATTCGATCTTGCCGCACCACTCTATCAGAAGGCACTGAATGAGAGCGGATACAACCACAGACTTGAGTTTGAACCGAAAACTACGAACAAACGAAGAAACAGACCAAGAAATAACATCCTGTGGTATAATCCCCCGTTCAGCAAGAATGTCTACACTAATGTAGGTAAGAAATTCCTTAGCCTTGTTGATAAATGTTTCCCAATAGGCAATAACCTCAGGAAAATCTTCAACAGAAATACCATTAAAATTAGTTACAGCTGCATGAGCAACATTAAACAAATTATCGACGCCCACAATAAGAGACAACTAAAGGACTTTAACAACGATAGCAAACCTGAGGATGAAGAAAGTAAGAAGACCTGTAACTGCCGTAACAAGAACGAATGCCCCCTTAGCGGAAACTGCCTGCAGTCTGCTGTAGTGTACCAAGCGTGTGTAAAACGTAAAGATAACAACACATGTGAATCATACGTGGGCCTCACTGACAACGAGTTCAAGACTAGATACAGAAACCATACTGCATCATTCCGGCACTCATCCAAGAGAAACTCAACAGAACTTAGCAAACATATTTGGACTCTTAAGGACATTAATGTAGATTACGAAATTTCATGGCTAATTATTTCGCAAGCAAAACCTTACAGTAGTGCAAGCAAACGATGTAATTTATGCCTTAGGGAGAAGTATGTTATTATTTGTCAACCATTCCGATGCACGCTTAACAAGAGGAACGAACTTATATCATCATGTAGGCATAGGAACAAATCATTGTTACGATACAATTAGTCCCAGTTGAGCGCGCACATGAGATGCACGTCAGCGGAATGCCATTTGAACCTACACCCGCTTGCGTGGAAAGCTCAGTGCACGCTCAACTGTAAAAAAATATTCATTCACGAAGTAACTCCTGACGAGTGAGGACTTTGGTCCCCACGAAACAGTATTATAGAGCGAAATATGAATCAACCAAAAATTTAAATACTCCGAATCCTTAGTATATATATATATATATATATATATAACTTGTAATGAAGATCCAATGTCTTATGCCAACGGATAGTCCAGCTACAAGGATCCAAGGATTCATAGACGGTGCTTTGCAAGGAGTTCAATAATATTAATAAAAAAGGCAAAGACCGTCAACTTATAACTGTAAAAAATATATTGAGAACGTTTCGGCCATTCAGCCTTCTTCAGCTAAAAAAATGGAAAATGCGTGGTACCACGCATTTTCCATTTTTTTAGCTGAAGAAGGCTGAATGGCCGAAACGTTCTCAATATATTTTTTACAGTTATAAGTTGACGGTCTTTGCCTTTTTTATTAATATTATATATATATATATATATATATATATTATCAAAATATTTACCTCAATCTTTCGAACATACGTGTATTATGACAACTTAATTGTCTTAATCCTTGATGTGTTCACCAGTTTAGTTTAACTTAAGATTTTGGCAAATCATTATCAGTTTTCCTTGTAATTTTGGAATAATCTTCAGTTCAGAATATCCCTCGTTTACTTCTAAAGTATTGTGTTTTGAATATTCTACACTTCAGATCAGGCAATTTGAGTGCTCTGAGCCTCAGAGCAGGGAAGTTGGATACTCTGAACTTCAGAGCAGGGAAGTTGGGTCCTCTGAAGTTCAGAGTAGGGAACTTGGACACTCTGAACTTTAGAGCAGTCAATTTGGAAGTTGCTGAAGTTGGGTGCTCTGAACTTCAGAGTAAGGAACTTGGATACTCTGAACTTCAGAGCAGTCAAATGAATTTGGAAGTTGATGAAGTTGGGTGCTCTGAAGTTGGGTGCTATGAACTTCAGAGCAGGAAAGTTGGGTGCTCTGAACTTCAGAGCAGGAAAATTGGGTACTCTGAACTTCAGAGTAGGGAACTTGGATAATCTGAACTTCACAGGCAATTTGGAAGTTGGGTGCTCTGAACTTCAGATTAAGGAAGTTGGACACTCTGAACTGCAGAGAAGGCAATTTGGCTTTCTGGACATTATTTCAGCTTAAGTTAAAGTTTTTTTGCAGAGATTAATAAAGTTCCCTAAAATGGAGTGTATTTTAATGCGATTTTGCAGGACAAAAATAGATGAAAATATGACAAAATGTTCGAGAATGCGTTTTATGCTTGTATTGTGCAAACTGTAAAGTGCCGGTGCCGTTTGTTTTTTAATACAGTCTTTCGTTTCACTCAGGAAACATAGCTATTACATAATCATGACAAAAACTATTGTATAATGTATATTGTGTGTTAATTAAACATTTAATACAATAACTATTGTATAATGTGTACTGTATGTTAATTAAACATTTAAAACAATAACTATAATTGTATAATGTATATTGTGTGTTAATTAAACATTTAATACAATAACTATTGTATAATAAGGCTAAGAGTGCAAAGTAAGAGGGAAAAGCTCATTTTGTTCTGTGAAAAATTAACAAGTTCTGACTGTCGCATGTAACTCAGTTGTAAGTTTGCAAAATTCATGTAGCTTTTCATAAAATGGAAAGGAGAAAGCTAAAAACCTTATCTGAATTATCTAAGACCAAGCAGGGTGAATGATAACAATTGGCCTTATATAAAGGCTTAATTATTATTTCGTGACTTCATTGCCGACAAAATGTCGGACCTGAAGATTAAGCGTACTTTGACTTTGAGATAAAATTGAGTGTTGCTTGTCTCTCTCTTCTACTCTAGTCTCTAGTTCGATTCCTCACTCTATTCGTCTATCAGAAGGATTGTTTAAAAACTAGACTTGTTAGCCGTTTATGTGTTTTAGTTTTACCGTACAAAATAAGTTAAAAGAGAAGTGGTTTTGTTTATTGAATATCTCGGCCGGGTGGTTAGCAAATTTGAAAACTTCATGTCGGTCGGTTGTATTTTTGTTAAATATATCTGTCTGTTTTGCTTATTAAAATCACACTGAAAGGCAACGTTTGGTGAAGACATTATTCCCTGTCATTTTCCTTTTTGATTTCATTCACAATCTATATCATGTTCCATCACCACAACGAGATGCCAGAAAGTGTCCATGTTTATAGAGTTTCCTCTGGATTATTTTATAATTGATGCAAAGCGTAAAATTAGAGTTCGGCGCTATTATAGGTGTGCGTCACGGACATGCGCATTGTTCAAAATAAGAACTGATCATGACGAACGGACCGCGTGCAGCGAGATCCATACAAATTGACAGACAGCCAAGTATTCTCCCGTTCGGCCCGACCTAACTCAGTCAATAAGTGTTGTTTTATATGACCGCTTTCAAATGGCAAAACAACAAGCAGGACGGCTGACGTAACACCTAACATTTAACATTTGTAAATATAATGGTTTTGCAAAGAAAGCGCGCGGGGGATCGTTCAGGTCATATGATAAGAATTCTTACATGTATGTTGGATTTGATGCAAATACATTCATTATCTTATTCTTACATGGATAAACCGATAGTAAACATCCATTTCAATTTACAATTAGACCATTATAGTTAATATGCGGTTTTATTTAATATTTGAATATTAACATTTCAGTATTTGTTTAATCGTTAGCTTATTGTTTTGATGTTCAAAATTGTTATTAGAGCTAGAGGATGTGTCGTATTGTCACTGTTTTGCCACTCGCAACCTCTCCTGGGTAAATCGAGTTAACCATATTATGCGGCTCTAATTGTAGCAATACTGTAGTATCGTATATATGGTAACATGTACTGCGCAATGGTTACAGAGTTCTCAGATATATTATTAGTAAAGTTAGTCGTGACCGAGTGAGGTATGAGTGATGAGGCCAGTTACTTTAGTTACTTAATCGTAATATTTTCACAAATGCATATACATTTTATTTTAAAGCTTTATGAGTTGCTAATGACTTTGTACAGGTTGATAATAATATGAAGATTCATTGTGAAGGTCGGTATTTATTTTAATTTATTTGCAGACATCTAAACAAGGAGATCATTTTATTGGAGCCTCGTGTGCTGACGAATGTGAAGTTTGGTTGGGAAGAACAAGTGAGCCTGGTATAGATGATGAGGGGACTGGAGACGAGATTATTATTAAGGTTGAGTCACCAACACCATTTATGGACTCTGAATCGTAAGTGAAAATCAGCAGTAACATTACTATGCCGTTGTAACAGGATTTTGATTCCTACCTTATTTCGTTCCTGCCGGAACGGGGCGGCCTTCACCTCCTCGGAACGTAGAATAGTACTGGCTATCCAAACAATGCCTAACCCTGAAACAATACAATTCTTTGTCGGTGCAGTCCAAATGGGGTCCAATAAAATGCAAGGTTTTGAGAGGTGAAGGGCTACTGGCCGGAACAAGAATGCTAAAAGTGATCTTAGTAATATGGTTCAGCCTCAGTAACGTTTTGGTTCCGCTTAGGAATATGATATGAAGCCTGCCCTTAGGCAATCTATATATTATACTATCACAGCTCCATTTAAAGCATGGGAACAAAATAGGACTATACCGAGACGATGGTTTGGCTGTTACAGACGCCACGCCAAAAGAAACAGAGAGAACAAAGAAAGAGATCAGCTCCATATTCAAAGAACACGGACTACGGATCACCATAGAAGTAAACAAAAAAGTTGTAAACTTCCTGGATGTTACCTTTAATCTCACCGAGAACACATACAGCCCATATGCAAAACCCAACAGCACCCCGCTTTATGTACACCGGCAGAGCAACCACCCGCCTTCTATCATCAAAAATATACCTGCAGGCATCAACAGACGTCTCTCGTCCATATCATCGGACAAGAAGTCATTCGATCTTGCCGCACCACTCTATCAGAAGGCACTGAATGAGAGCGGATACAACCACAGACTTGAGTTTGAACCGAAAACTACGAACAAACGAAGAAACAGACCAAGAAATAACATCCTGTGGTATAATCCCCCGTTCAGCAAGAATGTCTACACTAATGTAGGTAAGAAATTCCTTAGCCTTGTTGATAAATGTTTCCCAATAGGCAATAACCTCAGGAAAATCTTCAACAGAAATACCATTAAAATTAGTTACAGCTGCATGAGCAACATTAAACAAATTATCGACGCCCACAATAAGAGACAACTAAAGGACTTTAACAACGATAGCAAACCTGAGGATGAAGAAAGTAAGAAGACCTGTAACTGCCGTAACAAGAACGAATGCCCCCTTAGCGGAAACTGCCTGCAGTCTGCTGTAGTGTACCAAGCGTGTGTAAAACGTAAAGATAACAACACATGTGAATCATACGTGGGCCTCACTGACAACGAGTTCAAGACTAGATACAGAAACCATACTGCATCATTCCGGCACTCATCCAAGAGAAACTCAACAGAACTTAGCAAACATATTTGGACTCTTAAGGACATTAATGTAGATTACGAAATTTCATGGCTAATTATTTCGCAAGCAAAACCTTACAGTAGTGCAAGCAAACGATGTAATTTATGCCTTAGGGAGAAGTATGTTATTATTTGTCAACCATTCCGATGCACGCTTAACAAGAGGAACGAACTTATATCATCATGTAGGCATAGGAACAAATCATTGTTACGATACAATTAGTCCCAGTTGAGCGCGCACATGAGATGCACGTCAGCGGAATGCCATTTGAACCTACACCCGCTTGCGTGGAAAGCTCAGTGCACGCTCAACTGTAAAAAAATATTCATTCACGAAGTAACTCCTGACGAGTGAGGACTTTGGTCCCCACGAAACAGTATTATAGAGCGAAATATGAATCAACCAAAAATTTAAATACTCCGAATCCTTAGTATATATATATATATATATATATATAACTTGTAATGAAGATCCAATGTCTTATGCCAACGGATAGTCCAGCTACAAGGATCCAAGGATTCATAGACGGTGCTTTGCAAGGAGTTCAATAATATTAATAAAAAAGGCAAAGACCGTCAACTTATAACTGTAAAAAATATATTGAGAACGTTTCGGCCATTCAGCCTTCTTCAGCTAAAAAAATGGAAAATGCGTGGTACCACGCATTTTCCATTTTTTTAGCTGAAGAAGGCTGAATGGCCGAAACGTTCTCAATATATTTTTTACAGTTATAAGTTGACGGTCTTTGCCTTTTTTATTAATATTATATATATATATATATATATATATATTATCAAAATATTTACCTCAATCTTTCGAACATACGTGTATTATGACAACTTAATTGTCTTAATCCTTGATGTGTTCACCAGTTTAGTTTAACTTAAGATTTTGGCAAATCATTATCAGTTTTCCTTGTAATTTTGGAATAATCTTCAGTTCAGAATATCCCTCGTTTACTTCTAAAGTATTGTGTTTTGAATATTCTACACTTCAGATCAGGCAATTTGAGTGCTCTGAGCCTCAGAGCAGGGAAGTTGGATACTCTGAACTTCAGAGCAGGGAAGTTGGGTCCTCTGAAGTTCAGAGTAGGGAACTTGGACACTCTGAACTTTAGAGCAGTCAATTTGGAAGTTGCTGAAGTTGGGTGCTCTGAACTTCAGAGTAAGGAACTTGGATACTCTGAACTTCAGAGCAGTCAAATGAATTTGGAAGTTGATGAAGTTGGGTGCTCTGAAGTTGGGTGCTATGAACTTCAGAGCAGGAAAGTTGGGTGCTCTGAACTTCAGAGCAGGAAAATTGGGTACTCTGAACTTCAGAGTAGGGAACTTGGATAATCTGAACTTCACAGGCAATTTGGAAGTTGGGTGCTCTGAACTTCAGATTAAGGAAGTTGGACACTCTGAACTGCAGAGAAGGCAATTTGGCTTTCTGGACATTATTTCAGCTTAAGTTAAAGTTTTTTTGCAGAGATTAATAAAGTTCCCTAAAATGGAGTGTATTTTAATGCGATTTTGCAGGACAAAAATAGATGAAAATATGACAAAATGTTCGAGAATGCGTTTTATGCTTGTATTGTGCAAACTGTAAAGTGCCGGTGCCGTTTGTTTTTTAATACAGTCTTTCGTTTCACTCAGGAAACATAGCTATTACATAATCATGACAAAAACTATTGTATAATGTATATTGTGTGTTAATTAAACATTTAATACAATAACTATTGTATAATGTGTACTGTATGTTAATTAAACATTTAAAACAATAACTATAATTGTATAATGTATATTGTGTGTTAATTAAACATTTAATACAATAACTATTGTATAATAAGGCTAAGAGTGCAAAGTAAGAGGGAAAAGCTCATTTTGTTCTGTGAAAAATTAACAAGTTCTGACTGTCGCATGTAACTCAGTTGTAAGTTTGCAAAATTCATGTAGCTTTTCATAAAATGGAAAGGAGAAAGCTAAAAACCTTATCTGAATTATCTAAGACCAAGCAGGGTGAATGATAACAATTGGCCTTATATAAAGGCTTAATTATTATTTCGTGACTTCATTGCCGACAAAATGTCGGACCTGAAGATTAAGCGTACTTTGACTTTGAGATAAAATTGAGTGTTGCTTGTCTCTCTCTTCTACTCTAGTCTCTAGTTCGATTCCTCACTCTATTCGTCTATCAGAAGGATTGTTTAAAAACTAGACTTGTTAGCCGTTTATGTGTTTTAGTTTTACCGTACAAAATAAGTTAAAAGAGAAGTGGTTTTGTTTATTGAATATCTCGGCCGGGTGGTTAGCAAATTTGAAAACTTCATGTCGGTCGGTTGTATTTTTGTTAAATATATCTGTCTGTTTTGCTTATTAAAATCACACTGAAAGGCAACGTTTGGTGAAGACATTATTCCCTGTCATTTTCCTTTTTGATTTCATTCACAATCTATATCATGTTCCATCACCACAACGAGATGCCAGAAAGTGTCCATGTTTATAGAGTTTCCTCTGGATTATTTTATAATTGATGCAAAGCGTAAAATTAGAGTTCGGCGCTATTATAGGTGTGCGTCACGGACATGCGCATTGTTCAAAATAAGAACTGATCATGACGAACGGACCGCGTGCAGCGAGATCCATACAAATTGACAGACAGCCAAGTATTCTCCCGTTCGGCCCGACCTAACTCAGTCAATAAGTGTTGTTTTATATGACCGCTTTCAAATGGCAAAACAACAAGCAGGACGGCTGACGTAACACCTAACATTTAACATTTGTAAATATAATGGTTTTGCAAAGAAAGCGCGCGGGGGATCGTTCAGGTCATATGATAAGAATTCTTACATGTATGTTGGATTTGATGCAAATACATTCATTATCTTATTCTTACATGGATAAACCGATAGTAAACATCCATTTCAATTTACAATTAGACCATTATAGTTAATATGCGGTTTTATTTAATATTTGAATATTAACATTTCAGTATTTGTTTAATCGTTAGCTTATTGTTTTGATGTTCAAAATTGTTATTAGAGCTAGAGGATGTGTCGTATTGTCACTGTTTTGCCACTCGCAACCTCTCCTGGGTAAATCGAGTTAACCATATTATGCGGCTCTAATTGTAGCAATACTGTAGTATCGTATATATGGTAACATGTACTGCGCAATGGTTACAGAGTTCTCAGATATATTATTAGTAAAGTTAGTCGTGACCGAGTGAGGTATGAGTGATGAGGCCAGTTACTTTAGTTACTTAATCGTAATATTTTCACAAATGCATATACATTTTATTTTAAAGCTTTATGAGTTGCTAATGACTTTGTACAGGTTGATAATAATATGAAGATTCATTGTGAAGGTCGGTATTTATTTTAATTTATTTGCAGACATCTAAACAAGGAGATCATTTTATTGGAGCCTCGTGTGCTGACGAATGTGAAGTTTGGTTGGGAAGAACAAGTGAGCCTGGTATAGATGATGAGGGGACTGGAGACGAGATTATTATTAAGGTTGAGTCACCAACACCATTTATGGACTCTGAATCGTAAGTGAAAATCAGCAGTAACATTACTATGCCGTTGTAACAGGATTTTGATTCCTACCTTATTTCGTTCCTGCCGGAACGGGGCGGCCTTCACCTCCTCGGAACGTAGAATAGTACTGGCTATCCAAACAATGCCTAACCCTGAAACAATACAATTCTTTGTCGGTGCAGTCCAAATGGGGTCCAATAAAATGCAAGGTTTTGAGAGGTGAAGGGCTACTGGCCGGAACAAGAATGCTAAAAGTGATCTTAGTAATATGGTTCAGCCTCAGTAACGTTTTGGTTCCGCTTAGGAATATGATATGAAGCCTGCCCTTAGGCAATCTACTCGAACAACCGTCTTCCCTAATCTGATAGCGGCTTTTCTGGGTGGTTTTATCGTTCATTTGTTTCGGATTGGGCTCCCAGTTATTCAGAGAGCTTGGTTGGGTCCCCTTACTTGATCGATGGCACTTTCATAAATGTCTTACTGTCTTTAAATGTTTGAATGGACTTTGTCCACCTTATCTTAGGAATTTGTTTTCTCGTAATTCTGATGTCCATAATTACAATACTCGCAATAGGTCTAATCTCCATATGGTTAAAATATCCTCTAAATCTGGTTATAGATCCTTTGCCTATTCAGCAGCTAAGTTTTATAACAGTCTCAGTTCAACCATTAAGAGCTCTCATTCTATCAGAACCTTCAGCGCCAATTACTGGTTGGACTCGTCTGCCAGATCATTATAGTTTATCATTATAGTTTATTGTTATTATTTTATCAGTAGTTTAACATTATTATTATTATTATTATTATATATAGTTACTTATTAGTAGTTAGGTTAGTTTTTTATCTTAGATATGATTGCTTGTCTGTATTTATTGTTATGTTTGTATTTGTATTATATCTTAGACGCACAGCTTCAATGTAAATAAGTGTTAGCTTTTTTGAATTCTGTGCATAATAAAGTATCTATCTATCTATCTACCCAGGAAAAAAAACATTTAACCTCGGACCACAGGTACCCCAATCCGAAAGATAAACGAAAAAATACCCAGAAGAGCCTCTGGCAGGCTAAGGCTAGGCTTCTCGGTCTATGGGCAGCGGTTGGTCGCCCGGTTTAGACTCTGGGAAAATGGACTATTCACCCCCCTGATTTCTGGGATTCCGATTGTTGTGCGCACGCTCCTGTAGCTCTTTCTGGAAACTATTAACACAATGCAATGACGGCAAACTCTAGGACGACGGCATAAATCAGTAGTCTTAATTACAAAATAGAATGACTGCATGTTAAAACGCACGCAGTTGCCTACATTTTGACTGTTCTCTTTAAAAACACAGCGTGAAAACCGGTTCCAAATTCTACGTTTAAAATCACTACGTTTATCGTTCGGCTGAACGAAACTCTTTGTTGATCATATTATTTTGGAAAATCTGGTTGTGAAAGCAATAAATTAAGGCGAATAAAGGAGAGATTAAACACCTGAAATTGCGGCACTTGTTCTACGTCCCGTCGTTACTGCGTCGCCGTCCTGGTTGCTAAATGTACATAATACCCTTTCTTCGACAGCGACAGCTTTAACGCGCTCCTAATGACAGGAGTCGCTCAATAGACTTCAAACCCAAAATCTAACACAAACCCTAACCAAACCATAAAACTTACCCTAACCACTTAGATGGTCCTTTTTAATTGCACGGCAAAAACATCTGAGTTCATGTATTTAAAGGCACTTGATCGAGATCGTTAGTGTTATTAGCAAAACCTGTTTGTAAATACTATTTCCCCCTCCAATCGATTGTATATCTTTCTAAAACAGCGTTTTGAAGTTTGTTGCCGTCCAGTAAAGCCTTTCCCGTGCATGGGATCACGAACGCAATTCATTGGTTATTGAAGTGATATATGAGCACGTGACTGTTTCCTGCAAAAGGCTTATTTCCCAGGTATTCGACGAGGTTTAGGGCTAGGGTTCCATGGTTCACAGGTAAAGAGAAGAGATAAGAATATGAGGATTTTTATGGATTCCGAACCATGCATAACCTTTTCGCATCAAAGCCAATGTTATAATCACTATACTAAGCGAACATCGAAGTGTGACAAATTCTCAGCTCAATTCTTCATTAGTTAAAATTAATAGTTCACAAAGAAATCACAAGTTAGAATGGAATAGGATTGTTTTTCAGAGACTAGATCGATCTCCTGAGCATTTATTTCGAAGAACAGGAGCCTTAGTTTTTGTTTATCACCGGTTCTCAACTATGTCATACAGCTATTTCAATTAATGTTGTATGGGAGAAGGGAATAGGACATTTGGGTATTCCCAGGCCGAAATGACTTATGGTTACGAGTTACGAGTTACGAGTTACGACCTGAATGACTTAATCGACTTAAACTTAGTCGGGGGCTGAGATTTGCGACATTTAATATCCTGATAAATAGTCTTGTGTTTTAAATTATAAATGTCACGGAGTTCTTTGTTGATTACTATAAAATCCACACTCATTAATCTAATGGATTCTGGAAAGGATATTGAGGGGAGCCTTTTTTTTTCCAATAGGAGGGAATGCAATTTATTAAGCGCAACCATTGGAAGTATTCCACGTCTTCGAAACCGTGTGATTTAGCTTCCCTCCAAGTGAATTCCCCATTAGCAGCGATGTTTAACGTTGAGCGAGAAAGATTAATTAATACATTATTCCACAACGGTTGCGCAAGTATATGTTGATATGTCTTCCTGTAAAATCGGAAGCTTACAATAATAAGACCAAGTAGTTAAACAGGCCCTATAGAATTCTGGTAAATTTTCCGAAAGGGAATTTAAATCAAAGTTCATTGCGGCCCCAGCCTTACCCCGTATTGGTAGTAGAAGTAGGTCTTTGATAATTTTCCATATTTTTTCGTCGTTATTAATCAATTTTATTATCCATTTCATCTGGTTAGATTGAACAAGAGACTCGAAGGCGTATCTCCCCGTGTTCATAGTCGGCTATTAACGTTTTGAATTTGATTTTTCCATCCCCACAAGAAATATGTAACTGCTGATTTAAAGGGGCTATGTCACGGTAACAGGCTTCGCGTTCCGGGCCGGAAACGAGACTTCTATTTCCACCGATTTTGATATGAACTACCGAACCTCTCGGCCATGTGGGATTCTTAAAATCAAAGCAAATATGCAAAAATGGCCAACAAACAGTGTATATGAGCAGTCTCCAGGGAAAATATTGAAAATCCTTTCAATCAGGCATCGAAGGAGGGAAGTTTAACTGTTTCTATCCAATTAAAGCCACCAACCGAGCGATTATTCGATACATGCGCAGTACCATGACATAGCCCCTTTAACCATTTCTACAAAACGTTTGGGCGGAGTTAGTGATTGGTGCAAACAAAGACTACCTTGGATAAAGCTCAAGTCCGAATGACGTCTGTTTTACCGTATAGCGTCAAGTATCTTGCTTTCCAATTGTCCAGACGCGTTTTCAAATTATCCAATACTCTATTGAAGCTATTTTTTACTGAAAGTGGGTGTTGTAAGAGAAAAGATACCTAGCATTTTAATGCATTCCTTGTTAAAGTCAATCCATTTGATTCTTTTGTTATTTCCCTCTGGTCTATTCGTACTGTTGAATTCAGTTCCGATCCACCCAACTACACATTTTGAATAATTTAATTTTAGGGACGAATAGGTGTAGAAGACTTCCAAAGTTCCAAAAAGACTGTTAAGTGAAATTAAATCGTGAAGGAAAAAAGTGGCGTCATATGCAAAAAGGGCAACCTTTACCTCCTCATTAGCTAGTTTTAATCCCTTGATGTCAACAATTGCGCGTACCATTGTAGCCAGAATCTCAATAACGAGGATAAAAAGATAAGGCGATATTGGATCACCCTGTGATCCAATTAACACCTCGGACCGTTGAGAAAAGGGGGGTTGCATGGTCGTTGTTTAGGACGCAGCTAACGTTGTCATTTAGGAGCGTTGTAATCCAGTGAACAAAGAATGTGCCAAATCCGAAGTGGCCTAGAGTTGCAAAAATCATTGAATGCTCGATGCTATCGAATGCCTTCTCAAAGTCTGCAGCTAGCAACAGGTGTTGTCATCCTTTTGTTTTTTATATAATTCATGGTGTCGGCTATTAGACGGATAGGATCCTCAATATTGCGCCCAGCGAAAAGCAGATTTATCCGAATGAATAAGGCTAGGCAGAATTTTAATTATCCGAATACTTAAAGCCTTACTACAGATCTTGATGTCAACATTAAGTAGACTAATGGGGCGCTAATTCGCAAGGAGCCGCGCATCTTTATCTTTTTTTCTATTGCCTGTTTTTGTGAGGTGTGCTGTTTGTACATTGTTAGTTAGTATAAGTAGTTATTGTTCTACTCATCCCTCTTTTAGTATATTAACCCTATAACTTCTAATACATTATATATACTGTATATATATACTTTTTCGGTTTCATAAACTTCAACACAGTTCCTTTTCCATAGTGTTTTCAAACTTCGATCATCTTCTTATTTCCTATTAAATCACCAAACTACATGTAAACAGTAGCCAACTCGAAGCTTATGCTACTATACTTTGGCTACTGTGCACACTTATATAAATATAGTAACTTTTCTTTTCTCACTTTTTAATTACTGTTATTATGTCCTTTTATTTATAAATTCTACCTAAATGTATTATATATGTATTGTGCAAAATAAACTTGAACTCAATCCCTAGCAACAACTCCTTCAAATTCAACTCCTGGAACAACAAAAAATAAGACGGTCGAACAGCAACAGCAACCTACTTCTTTACAAAATTAATTGAAATTAATGACCCCTCCCTCGAGTTCTTTCATAGGTAGTAAAAAAATAGCATATCCTGCTACATTCAACACTCCGATACCCACTGCTTCTACAACCTAGTTTACTTCTCTCGCCGCTTTTCCAGCGCCATATTCCTCATCACAAAAACTTAAGTGGTTTAGCTATGTCGACCCAAATGAAGATAAAGATAAAGATAAAGGTCCTCTTTTAAAACAAATGGAGAAAGTGCGAAGTTCTAAAAGACTTAGAGCAAAAGGAAAGTTGTCCCCAAAGTGGACAACATTTTTGTTGTTGTTGTTTTGCCCCTTCTGAGAGCTTGTAAATATGTTAATCTCGTAGATAATCGAACGTATACAAGCGATATAGTGAATAGAACAATTCATAACTTCTGTGATTAGCAGTGAAGACTGTGGTTACTTCATCACTTGTCAAAGAAATCGAATAAAGTCATGCAAAGTCTTTGTACCGAGCGATAATGAACTTTCTGACTCTGAACACTGGCATAGTGATCTTCTATATCTGATTATTATGTTAAGAAAAAGTATCTTACGATTTTAGACAAAATCCTACTTTAGGAGAAACATACAATAATTTAAACTGTTCTAGTTTTAGCCACGCTCTACGCATCCAAAGTTGAGTTACTTTAATTAAATCGTTCTTTTGTTAAACTCGTTTGGTCACGAGCCTGTATTTACTAAGGTCGTTTTCGATCCATTGACAACATTGAATATAACTCATTTTCCAATAACCTGTTTGTTACAGGGAACTAATTAAGTGTTGATTATATCTTAAGCTATCGGTACCAAGCGATCCCGACGACAAGCCAATAAGATTTGAGTATTTCTAATTACAGTTCCGTACTTTGTCAGGTACCAAACCCATTGAACTTTCCGTCAATGCAAATTAGTTACCAACTTCAAGTTGAATTTATATGGAACATATCTAAAGACTCGTATAATGTTTTCCGCTCAAACTATGATATTTGATTTCTAGTTTCACCTTTGACATATCTTATTTATGTTGTCGATCGTCTGGAACAGTTTCCTTTCAGTAGTATAGGGCGCATGGAATTATCCTGTTTTTTAAGGCGCTATGCTAATTTTTAAGGCGCTATGCTAATTTTTAAGGCGCGCTCATTAATTCAATGACGTCACGGTTCTATTGTCTTAGACTCATGAATAAAGTGTGGTGGTATCTCATTATCTATTGTCTGAAGCTCATGAATAAAGTGGTGCGTTATGTTAATTTTTAAGGTGCGCTCATGAATAAAGTGGTGCGTTATGTTAATTTTTAAGGCGCTCTCATAAATATCTATTGTTCCTTTGGATGAGGTCATCGATTTATTCGGGCATGTTTGGGCAAAGCCTATTGTTTGGAGCAGCTATAAAGCTAGAACCGATCGGCCCTGAAACCATTCGAAGTTGAGCAGCAACAAGATGGAAGTGATCTACAAGCTAGGATCTCGAGGCTACCACGCCAGCGCTAACATTTTCCACGGCAAGATGAGAGTTCATATTCGAAAGTACATTCAAGGCCAAAACAATAAATTTCCCACCAAGGAGGGAATTGCTTTGACAGTCGACGAGTGGTTGAACCTGAAAGACATTGTGAAGGAGATGGATGATCTTATTGAAACCATATCCGAAAACCCAGAGGATCCGGACTATGAAGCCTTTGATCGTAGGAATCCACGACAGACTGAAATATCCGATGAACAAGAAGAAGTTTTTCGACCAATACTTCAGAGACAAAATGCTATCCTGAAGACCACAGCAGTAGAAGGGCAAGATACCTCCTCAATGACGACTGAACCGGGAGATGTTGAAGAACAGTCAGTACCCAATGTTACGTTTGGAGGAAAGCCGCCTTTGAGCCAACTCAAACAGTGCTCAGTATGCAAGAGAACTCTGTGTTACTATGGAACTATTTGTAATACCTGTAACGGCGCTTGGCAGTCAAGTCTCTTTTAGACATGCTATGTAAAATAAAGCCATGATGTGATACTGAATTGTGTCTTTGTATTAATTAAGGTATTGTATCTATGTAAATATTTCTTAATAAGTACTAACAAATCCACTTTATACGAATCATTTCGACATGGCCTCGACCAAAGCAGTAGCTCGCTTTACCCTGCTGAGAAGTGTAGCAGAACAAACAGACTTTGGAAATGTAAATTGGTTTGAACTCATTGGAGATTATACTCAAATATCCCGATTAGAGATTGCTAAGAATGTACTTCCAGCAGTTGAAATTGAGGTGAATATCGGTCGTCTATTAACCTTTCTACGCTTTGCTAAAGAAATGGAGCTATCCGAGGCGGAATGGGGTGAATTGTTTCTACACATGCTCCAACATCATCCACATTTCTTAGAGATTCTATAAAAGAGGACATCATTGACATTCTACATCACTTCTCACTTGACCGTCAAGCCAAGAACACAATGGGTTGTTTCCCTCCATCCTTACAAGTGGGACTAGAACGTGTTTTCAGTCGAGTGCGTTGTATTTTGGCCTGCTGTGGAGGTAAAATTATTGTGCAAAATTCTGAATTTTGTGATGGACAAAGAACTGGAGAAGATATATTACAATCCCGAGAACGAAGGCAGTTTTCGTGGTATCGATGCTGTTTACCGTGCTGCCAAAGAAAGAGGACTCAAGAAAATCACCCGTAAACAAGTGCAGGCCTGGTTGAGAAAGCAAGATGTGTACACTTTACACAAACCCGCGCGACGGCATTATGGGCGAAACAGAGTCATTGTAAGCGGTCTCGACAGCCAATTCCAAGCGGATCTTGTGGACTTGAGTTCTCTCAGTAAATATAACAACGGATACAAATATTTGCTTATGTGCATTGATGTCTTTAGCAAGGTCGCGTGGGCTGTTCCCCTGAAAACCAAGACTGGGAAATAAATCATCGAGGCATTTCGCAAAATTTTCAAATCAGGAAGAAAACCTCTCAAGCTACAGACGGACAAAGGAACCGAGTTCCTGAACCGAGAATTCCAGAAGTTTTTAAGAGAAAACGATGTTGGATTTTTCACCACGCACGATGATAAAACAAAAGCATATGTCGTATAGCGGTTCAACAGAACATTCAAGACTCATATGTGGAAATATTTTACCTACAAAAACACTTTGAACTATGTAGATGTGCTTCCAAAACTTCTAAAATCTTATTACCACGCCTTTCACCGAAGTATCGGGATGAAACCTAGCGAGGTCAATAAGGGAAACGAACAAACTGTCTGGTATAGATTATATGGATCCCCTGTAAAACTTGTACGCTATAAGTTTCAAGTTGGAGACCAAGTCCGAATGAGTAAAACTAAAAAGACCTTTGAAAAAGGCTATCTTCCAAACTGGACCGAAGAGATATTTACCATAACGGAAAGAATACCAAGACATCCACCTGTCAATCGTTTAAGGGACTATCATGGAGAACTTTTAGAAGGAAAATTTTACGAAGCCCAGTTACAGAGAGTCGAAAAGCAAGATGATTTCTACCGGGTAGAAAAAGTCTTAAAAAAGCGTCAACGGAAAGGCAGGATTGAATACCTTGTCCAGTGGAAGGGGTATCCGAGAGTTTTAATTCTTGGGAAGATGAAAGGGATATAAAATACTTGTAATTAGATAGCTGATCGTTTTAATAAATTAATAAAGAAAATATTGTCTGTGTATAGGACTTATAAATTGACGCGCTTCCCGCCCCTCTCGTCATTTGTGTTTTACCACCATGGAGAACACACACTTTTATTTGTGGCTGCCCTCTAACAGTAGTATGGATGTATTCCCCTCGAATACTTTAACAGAGTATCGAGTGCATCTCCCTCAATCGATTGAACTTTCTGGTGAGTGGGAGGTCGCTTTAACAGAAATCCAATACCCACATACCTGGAATAATGTTCAACAAAACTTTTGGAACCGTTTCTATTTGTATGACACCACTGTTCAGGTTCACGATCCGGCTATATGCATCGTTCCTCCTGGACATTACCCTTCCAAGCCATCAACAACGAAATTCAGAAGGCAGTTCCTAAGTTCAGGACTGTGAGATTGACTTATGACAAGTTATTACGCAAAGTCACCTTTCATACTTCCAACAACATCGGCATTATTTTCAAAGAAATAGGAATTATGCTGGGACACTTCAAAACCACAAAAGCTGAAAGAGAGGCAGATTTGGAACATGGCTTTCACAACCTTTATGCATACTGTGATATCGTGAAATCTCAGTTGGTCGGCGATTCTCAAGTACCTTTGCTGCGAATCATTCCCGTCGAAGGAAAAGATGGAGAACGGATCAGTAAGACATTCTTGAGCCCTCAGTATTTACCAGTCAGCAGAAAACAATTCGAGAGCATTGAAGTGAATATAAAACGCGACACAGGTGAAAAAGTGCCATTTGAATCTGGGAGAGTGTTGGTGACACTGCATTTTAGACGAGCCTCTCCCTATTTTCATTGACGATGCCAAACTCTGAGTACTACAAAAGTTATTATGTGCGACAAGCACAACAGAAAGGGAGAAATTTACCGGCTTTTCTCGGTAGTCCAAGTCAACGCGGTTATGGCCTTGGGTCGATGGTCAAAGGCCTTTTTCGTTGGGCTATGCCACATATTACTACAGGAGTAAAAACTGTCGGTCAGCAGGCGTTGAAAGGGGGTCTTGGGGTAGCGCAAGACGTCATGAATGGAGAACACGTGAAAGACTCTCTAGAGAGAAGAGCTAAAGAAGTAGGGAGAGCTGTTATGAATGAAACTACTTCCCAGAAGACAACGGGAGCACAATCTGGTGGAGGACGAAAACCTAGAAAACGGAAAGCACAGACAAAACAAGCCAGTTCACGTTCAACCAGCAAACAGACCACATCTCCAGCAAAGAAGAGAAAGATATCAAAACCCTTTATATTCTCATAAAGATGGTTCACCCTAGATCTGGAGAATGTAGCAAATCCGAGTTGGATTTATTTTTAGCTCCTAGTGTTCAAACAGCCATAGAGCGCGGACAATGGATCGAGTATTTTCCTGTGTCCAATATTACCGATTCTGGCCCGATCGAATTCAATGTGTCAGGCAGTGGAGAGGAATACACTGATTTCAGACAAGCATGGCAGTACCACAAAGTTAAAGTAACCAAAGCCAACGGAGATAATCTTGAAGATGATGATAAAGTTGGGCCCGTAAACCTATTTTTGCAAGCTCTGTTTAGTCAAATCGATGTCAGTTTAAATGACAAGCTGGTATCCTCCTCCACCAACACGAATGCTTACAGAGCATTCCTTAGTTCGCTATTGACCTACGGGTCTGATGCCAAGGACTCACAGCTGACTGCAGAACTGTTCTACAAAGACACTCCAGGAAAGATGGACAGCGTGGACCCTTTAGCCGTGGCAGCTCATAGGAATGAGGGTTTGCATAGTCGCTATGACTTTATCAAAGGCAGTTCTACCCTTGAAATGATTGGGCCTTTGCACTCCGATCTATTTTTTCAAGACCGTTTACTGCTCAATGGAGTGACGATCCGCCTTAGACTGAATCGAAGTAAAAATGCCTTCTGCCTCGTATCCCCCACAGACGGTGCAGACTACAAGGTGGTTATTTTACAATCCATCTTGTATATTCGTAAAGTGAAAGTTTACAATGACACCTTTCTCGGTCACGCAGCAGCCCTACGGCACTCACCAGCCCTCTATCCTATTCGCCGAGTAGAATGCAAAGTGATGTCGATCCCCAGTGGTCAAATGTCCTTCGCCCCAGATGATATTTTTCTTGGTCAAACCCCTAAACGAATCGTCCTGGGTCTAGTAGAAAATACCGCCTTTAACGGAGCCTATAAAAAGAATCCGTTCCACTTTCAACATTTCAAAGCCACACAAGTCGGTGTCTACATCAACGGAGAATCTACTCCTATGAAAGCGCTACAGTTAAACTTTGACGAACAGCAATACCTGACGGGGTATAGGAGTCTGTTCCTGGGAACGGGAACCCTGTTTCACAACCAAGGCAATCAGATTAGCCGACAAGATTATGCCAATGGTTATACATTGTATGCCTTCGACTTGAGTCCAGATCTCTCGGCCGGACCACATATCTCACCTATAAAACAAGGCAATCTCCGACTTGATCTTCAGTTTGGTGCACCTCTACCAAGTACAGCCAACTGTATTATTTACGCTGAGTTTGATTCTCTGATCGAAATCGATGCTAACAGGAACGTAAATTTTAATTGGACCAGCTAAATGAATACCAAACAAATCACTGCTGTATTACAAAAGGACTCCTACACAAGGAAAAAGCTTTCAAGGTGTTTATCCCTCAGACCGACCAGCGGCCTTTGTGGCGAATGTTGATACGAGTGGTCAACCTGGATCGCATTGGGTTTCATTTTACTTTACCAAGGACAGAAAAGCAGAGTTTTTGGACTCTTATGGACTGAAACCCCAAGACTACAAACAAGCATTTCAAGATTTTTTAGAACAGAACTCTACACAATGGACCTATAACAATAAATGTTTGCAAAGCCTAAGCTCTAATGTATGCGGACACTATTGTTTATATTTCTTATTGAATCGTTCCCGAAATATTAGCATGTCAACCATTGTAAATCGTTTTAGTAAAAACACGAGTAGAAATGATATACTGGTGTATCGCTTTATAATCAAACATTTTGGTTTTGTAATTCATCGCTATCGTAAAAAGCTTGTAACCCACCAAGAATCCCTGTCAAAGCGTAGAAAATAACTGATTGTAAGAAAAGCAATAAAGTATTTGTGTGAAACCATGATTATGTCTTATTATATTTTGTGTTAGGGTTAGCCTAGATCACAGTTTCCAATAAGGAACAGTGCTCACATACACAAAACAAAAAAAATAATAAATAGACAAATGTTTGTTTTTAATATTTTTATTTATCACAAATCAACGTTTACATCATTTTAAAATGATAGCGGTTTACATAAAAAAAAAACTCTTATCAGAAAGGAAACGTTTACAACTTTCAAGATCGAAAATTTAACCATCGTACGGGATGATTAGCTCTATGTTTAGTCCTTCTCATCGGTCCTGGGGTCTTGGCTGAGGAAGATGGCGGAGTTGGTAATATTCGACTGTGATCTTGATCCTCTGCTTCTTTCGTCTTGTACTCTCTCAGGATACTTCGCCTCTTTTCATTTCTAATTAAATCTTCGGGGGCATTCATTTGAGCCAGTCCGCGAGCAAAAACATGCATTCCGACCGGTTCAAACCCTTTTCGCTCACGCAAAAATCACCCACTAAATCACTAACATGGGAACCCGTCACGGGTTTATCATCGAAAATTAATTGACCGCTAGAATTCCACCCCATGATTTTAGGGTTTGCCTTGATTTTATCGATCAATAACTTTCCACGGGTTTTTAGTGTTTTTGGTAAACCCCGAATAATGTCTTGCTCTATTTGTTCGTCCACTTCAGATTTTTTCTCGGTTGGCTCTTCGACAGTTTGTTCTTCATGTATTGGGTGAACTATGTTCACGGATAAAGGTTCGTCTTTTCTTTGATGGTAATACGTGAGGTAGTTTTGAAGCGTTTGGGTGTACTGGCGAGTTTTTTCTTCATCTGACAATTCTTTGTTGTTGAGTATCTGTTCCATTTGTTGGTCTAACAGTGTTAGCGTGGTAGTCAGCGGTGCCGTTGTTATTTGTTGCCGCTGTTGGAATTTTTCCAAAGTCTGTTCTGGTACTAGAACCATTTTCTTGGTGTGAAGCATTATAGAATACTTTCGAGTATTTTTAATACTGGAGGAAGTAGAATTCCAAGGAAATTTCCACCGTGCTGTACTAAAAGTTTTTTCTTACGCGACAAAGGAACTCCTTTCTCTGCCAAAGCTAGTAAAGGTTTCTTAAATTTTTCAAGCTTGTTCTTTTGCTGTGGAGTTATAGGGACTGTGGCTCTCAGAACGTTGAGCACACACTCGCAAAGGCTGTGAATAAGTTGATCGTCGGCGACTTTAAGTAGGGCCTTGGTTTGATGGGGTTTACTGGTAGCCAATACTTTCAAGTGATGAAAGTTTTCTCTCACTCGACGACTCATGGTAGAATGAATGGTTAAAGTTTATACACTCCCTTTTATACCTTTTTGATATAGGCATACTGTCTTTCTTCCGGAAATATATTGGTCCGTAACCGGAAGTTATCGGGCGTTTGGGGTTTGAGATCACAGAACAGATACCCATGAGGTTTTGCGGTCGCATCATTGAAGGCCTCTTGCATATACTTCACATTTCCCGGGAACATTTGTTTTCCTAAGTGATTCACTTGGCTACTGTCACGTGGAGATTTAAAAAGGATTAGATAATGACAGTTCAGACTGACGTCCCTCATTTCTTTGCCTTGATGAAAAATATTTTGCAATATAAATATGCATGACAGGTTCCTGTGGTGACAACCTTTGGTAAATAAACTCGAAATTCTTTTATCACTGCTGACTTCGCTCATCAAATCGTCAATAACCACAAGGTTTCGAATGTCTGGATTAATCCTATACTCTAAGTCACTTGGTATTCCCTCGATAAATGTTATGTTGGGAAGGGTCTGTTGCATTTCTTCATAAGCGGGTTGATCTAATCCATAACACCAAAGAATATTCTCGGGGGCGCCATCAATGGAATTTTTACCGGCTTGCAAAAGACGTTTTACAAACTGAGTTTTTCCACAGCAGGTAGGACTCGCAATCACCGCTCCAAAGGGGTGTTTCAGTCTTGGGTCCATGATAGAAAATGAAAAGTTTAGTTCTGTGTCGCCCTATTTATACCGAACCAGGAATGAGCTGATTGGCCATAAACTCGAACCAATTTAGGTTTTTGTAAATTAGCTTCTTGTAAATATTCCTTGCGTTTTTCGCTAGGTAAATGATGGACATAAGCTAAATGATTGGAAAGTTTCACTAAATATTTTGATCCGCAATTCGGCACTGGACAATTTTTACAAACGCGTGGACTCATGTCAAAAAATAAAAAAAAAGTTTCACTAAATATTTTGATCCGCAATTCGGCACTGGACAATTTTTACAAACGCGTGGACTCATGTCAAAAAATAAAAAAACTGCGAATTTTATCGATTTCGAGGGACAAACAGGATGAAAGGGACAATACAACGAGACATGTTCTTTCACCAATAATTTATTTCATCAAGGTACTTACAGCTATTTACAAACTTCTGATGATACTTACAGGTATATACAATCTCAGGTACTTAAAACGATTAAATATCGAGGGGTACAGTGGTTATACCATCCTCTTGTACTTTTCTCTTGGGATAAAAATAAGAAAATCCATCCCGGACTTGCTGATACGTGTACATAGTGTTGTTCACAACACGAAACCCCTTATTGATACCCGAGCTACTTTCTTTAGTTAGCAACACGTTGAGATATTTCTCTTTATCGATGGTATTACATCTCCTATTGACACCTTTACAACTGAACTTGTCAGAAGCGCCAAAGCAATAGTAGGTCTTGCTATTTAACCCAATGATCCCGTCCCCGGACCATTCTTCCTTAAAGAGACCGGGTGTTCTCTTATCAAAGGCTTTGTGCTCGGGCGTATCAGTGCGAGGGAACCAGTTAGTTTTGTCTCGCTGAAATTCATCCCTGCGCTCTGGTTTCACTAAGCTTTCTACAGACTCTCCAGAAATGGCAATATAAGCAGAGTCGGTGTCCATCTCACAATATTGAAAATCACTTCTATCGAGATACTTATCTAAAAAATCAAAATAAAATTGTAACATGCGTAGTTTAGCGTACTGATAGACAAAAAAGCCTATTTGCATAGGAATATTTAACTTTATCTTTTTCTTACACGATTGCACTTCGTATGTCTCTGGATCAATACTATCTATTTGTCTGAAAAAGGGGGTGTTGATGAGACGGGATGCTTTGGCCTCCTCGCAGTACTTCACGTCCCTGTGTCGCTCTTGATCGGTGATGGTCTTGCCATAACTGGAATTACCCACCTATACAAAACAAAAATAAAATGAGTCATCACATATTACAATTGTCAACCTGTTGAAAAATCAAATTAGTATCCCGCTGTTCGTATAATAGCATTAATATGTTAACTTTTTTGAGATTTACTTACCAGTTTCATAGTATCCGCGATGATGGCTTTGTGAGGGTCGACATCCCCAACCCGTCTGGCATCTGAAACAGCGTCAGCAAAGGGTTGGAAGCAGGGAGATGGGGTGTACTCCACGACTTGGTAGATTTTGGTGACTTCGAGGCCATGTTCCAAGTACCATTTGACGAGGGGTGTGGCCAACAAGATCTTTTCACCAAAGTAGCTACCGATCAAGCTCCGGCGCGGGCGAGGCATAATCTTGTGTTCCTCAGCAAACCCTTTCATGAAGTCACCAATGTCCTCTCGAGAAATCTCGGTGTTTTTAAAGATGGGACACATCTCATTGAACTTGGGTTTGAGAGGATCCGGCACCCGGATATCACATTCGATGACCCCAAACAGAGACTCGTTCCTGATGGCTGTTAGGATTTGTTCTTGATCCAATGTGTTTTTCTTGTCTAGGGGGCGGTGAAACTTGGTGGCCAGGAAACGTTGTAATACCGGGTTGGTTCGCTTCATCTTTCTCCACTCTCACTCCCATAGCTCTACAAGGTGATACCCCTCTTCACGGATGTATTCAGAATTGGCGCGAGTTTCTTCTAGGAGTTCAGTCATGGGTTTGTTCCTCTTGTCGTTCATCACCTTTCCCCGGTTCAGATGGCAATCGTGACCGTGATACCAACAACCTGAAAAATAGAGTAAGATGAATAAATAAATGAGTGAACTGAATGAATAAATAAATAAATGAGTGAGTAAACTGAACAACTAAATGAGTTCAATGAATGAATAAATAAATGTGTTTTTTTCCATGTCAAACATTATAGCCTACCTTGAATCTGAAAGACGGTCTGAGTCGGTCCATGGAACCCATCGACAGGAAGTCTTCTTTCACCGATACGCTTTTCCGTATCATTGATTTGATGCCTGATGTGGATACCTCTCTGTTCCGCTTCCCATTCTAGCCATTCTGTTGCCATCTTGGAAGAGCTTTCTTTCTTGAATTGTGTTTCCTCTCTTCTCCTCGTAAATGAACCAGTCGGCATCTTCTGTGATATCGCCCAGAGGTATAGTGCATTGGCATCATACCCCACAATCTTCTGACAGACTTTCGGTTCTTTTCCGTGAGCCATCATTTCTTGTTCTCTGATCTTGGTTTTGTGTTTTTCGTGGTAGCGATGGAAAATGATGGAGGGGCCGCCCACCATGTTCTTCTTAAACAGCGAATAGAGATATTTGTTCTTTTCATCGAAAAGAGAGAAGTGGAGGCCTGGTTGAAGGGTTTGGAAGAAATAGGTCAGTGTGACGCCAGGGATGGAGATGCCTTGTCTTAACATGTCGATATTTCGTTGTTTCCAGAAGTCACACATCTTCTCTAGAGCGTCACAGAAGGGCTGGACATCGAGGTTATTGTACCATATGAGAAATTCTTTAAAGGTCTGCATGTTATTTTGGTTCCATACTTCCTGACAGTACTGGTAGTCAGCTTCGGAAATGTTGGTGTTGGTGAGGGCGGAGTAGAAGGCTGTATGTGGAGGAAGAGAAGAGTGGTCTAATTTCTCTAGGGAGTCCATCCACTCGTAAGGGAAGAAACCTTTAGCTTGAGGGCAGTCGTACGCTTTCAGAAACTTGGCGTAACTGAACCCCGGAGCGAGAAAATTGGTGACATCCAAGAAGCGTAAATGCTCTGTCTTCACACACATAAAATTATTATTCCGTTTTATGGTGAATTGGACTTGTTCGTTTTGGACTAGGACAGGGAAGAGGAATTCTTTAACGGCATTCAGATCATACTTTCCCGAGTTGAAGCCTTGGACAGGTAGCTCTTTCAAGTACTCTTCCAATCGGTCCCTCAGTTTTTTGAGTGGCTTTACTTTCTTCTTTTTTGGCTGTGGTTCATCATTCTCACTCTGCTCCTGATCCTCCTCTCGCTCTTGATTAAAGGTCCGGTAGAATGAGGGGTCTTGCTCCACCTCATCATCATCTAAAAAGGTTCGGTCTTCCTCAGTGTCCGACTCGATCTCTTTTTCTTCATCATCGGTATTCATCAGATCTTCTCCTTCATCATTGTCACTATCGTCCACGGGGCTCTCTATGATGGGTGTTGACGCTGGTTTTTCCTCGGGTTTCACCCCTAGTTTGTAGTCAATTTCTTCAAAGAGGTCCACGAATTTTTGCTTGACGAGGCGATAACTTTCTTGACTAATTTGGACGAGGTAGTCCACCATGTCTTTGACCAGCTCTTTGGAATCCCCATCCGACACAAAACACTTCGGCTGCTCGTAGCTAGGGACGTTCGAACACACGCTGACACTGAGCGGCACATGTTTGGCTTCCCAGGTCAGTTTGTTGGTGTCTTTAGGTTCGGCGTGGTGGTCGAACATACATTCGAAGTCGTAAGTGGCTCTGTAGGGGAAGTACTTCAACTGTTCTGGAATGAAGAAACCTTCGTCTTCCAGTAAATTGAAGATGGTAGGAGGCGTCTTGTATGCCCCACCCGGAAACGTGTAGCGGACTTTTGCTTCACAGGTACGCTCGTGACGATTCAACATGAATCCATCTTTCCAGAATTTCCCGCACCGGGAGCAGCAGAAGGATTTCGCATATTTCTTCATATCCTTGATATACGAGAAATGCGTCTGGTGTAGGTTCAGGTAGAGGGTACTGGAATAATGGTGGTGAGAACGGTAAAGGAGTTGAGCAGCTAATTCAGGCTTGGAGTCACCCTCTTCGTTTTCTTCTTCCCCACCATCAGACTTGGTTGGTTCCAAGGAGTACACGAAGACGTTGACTTCAAACAGCTGTTCCATGGCGGCCAGTTCCTCCAGGGTGACACCATCGAACTTCTTTTTATCGGGATGTGTTGTGCGATACCTAAAACAAACAGAACCGATAATTAATACGAACCAGCGAAGCATTATTTCTGCATACAAACAATAAACGGTTGTTTTCACAAGACAATAACAGTTTTGTTTTCTATAAATCAAAAGAAAGGGCTCGTAATTTATACGAACCAGTGATGCGAAATTTTTGTCCAGTATTTACATACGCACTTTTACAAGACAACCAAGTTGTCTATTGTTTTTGCTTCGAATATTATTTGAAAGCAATCTGTGATGTGTTTTCTCTAAATCCTAAGTAAGGTTTTGTTTCTTGATATAACAACCACCAAAGCAATTTTTTTTTCGACTTCAGATACAAATTATTGGCATGAATGTAAACACACTTACCTCTCGTAATAATGTTGAGCGTCCCGTTCCAGATTTTTCTGATGGCAGCCGTTATGGAGCGCCAGGGCCCGGAAGAAGCAGAGGTTGTCTTTGTAGGGCTTTCCGTTTTCATAATTACAATCTAAGGCTGCCATACCTCGGTTTTCCACGATGTAGTGAGGGAGGTTTTTGCCGCGACCGATGGGATGACCTCGGATTTTGGTGATGAAGAAAGTAATATTGGTGACCTTGTCCACCACCCATTTGGAATTGGGGCGTTGTTGGCGTACCCATTCCAAGATGTCTAGGTTTTGAAGAGCGTCCCTGACCTGTTGGAGATCACCCGCATTGGCGATCAGAAAGGGTTCTTCAAAGGCCTGGTTGTTGTTGCGGGACGTGTAATGGTATTGCAGCTCGCCGGTCTCGTTGTTCCTCAGGAGGTAGCCAAAGGAGATGTTCAGTTTGAAGACCGTAGTCTGGTCCGCGAAGATCTGCTCAAGATGGGGTAGGAGTTCTTGAGGTTGGAGGGACGCCAGGCGAAAGTTGTACCAGTCTAGTAGTCTGTTCTGGCGCTGGAATCGGGTTCGGATTTGGAACCTGTGGCGACGGTATTCGAGGACAGGGCTCTGCTGGTCTTCCGGGAGGTCGGTGATGGCCTTTGGATCCTCCTGCCAGCTGGAACTTGTGGTGGATTTTGGTTGTGGTTTCTCAGCAGGACTGGGCTTTACCTTCTTGGGTATAGGTCCTGAAAATAAGAAACTCTTGTGAGTTAAATTTACATATGACTAATCCCCCACACAAAAAGACTTGTCCAAACATGCCCTAGCGTTCTATTGTGCTAGCTGAACACGAATCTGCATATGAATACAATCACACTGAAATAACTTAACTGAAGACTAATCCCTCACACAAAAGACTTGTCCAAACATGCCTTAGCGTTCTATTGTTCCACATAAAGTGACTTGAATTTGCATAAGACTAATCCCTTACACAAAAGACTTACCCAAACAGGTCCACTAGTGTTCGCATAGGAATCATCCACATAAGATATATCTCCGTTAAAGTATTTTTTTCTCTAAAAAATAAAGTTGCTTACCGGATTTATCTTCGTTGGGACGTTTCTTGCTAGTGGAGGGCTTGGGATGAGGCGTCTTTTGATGAGTTTGGAATGGGGCCATATTATGGAACTTTTCCCCACAAGTGTTGCATTTGTAGTCGCGCTGAATGCCACGTCGCTCGTGGACTTGCTTCTCGTGGTATCGCAAATTATCCTGACGACTAAATGTCTTCTCGCAATGAGAACACTCATGCTGCTTTTCGCCGTTGTGGGTCTTTTCGTGCCGCTTCAGGTCACGTCCTCGCGAAAAGACTTTCCCACAGGTCCCACACTCGTGTTTTGATTGTTTGGTGCGAGGATCATTCTCTTTGTCCTCGCCAGCTCGCTTTTGCCCCGCTCCCGTCTGTTGTACTTCTGAGGTGAACTCCTAGGAGGAAAAAAGATACACAAACTTTAGTTAGAATGGTATTGTGTAACGGAATAGAACTGGACCACAAAGAAAATTTAGTTAGAATGGTATCGCGAAAGAATAGAACTAGCCCATCGAATTACTTACCGAGTCAAAATCAATCCAAGGTTCGAACATCTCGGGTGGGATGTCCAGAACGTCGCCCAAATCATTCTGAATGGACAGAAAAGAATTCAAATGAATTTCAAGCTTAACTTTGGACAACTTTACGTGATCATAGCACTTACCACCGTTTCCAGCTCTTTTTTCCAGTCGTTCCAAGGCTCCAACACCTCAAGAGGAATCTCTTCTGGCATGGTCTATAAAGTAAAAAAAAAGGACTTACCAATCTGTACACAAATAAAAAGGTTGTGGTGTAAATACAATTCAAAATAATACTTACGTCGGGGTCAACTGCTGCTAACTCGAGTAGCTTTGCAATGGCTTCTGAAATGTCGTCTTCCAAAGTGGTTATTTGGGTAGTATCCATCTTGTTCAAAGTTCAATTTCGAATGGATTCAGGGCCGATCGGTTCTAGCTTTATAGCTGCTCCAAACAATAGGCTTTGCCCAAACATGCCCGAATAAATCGATGACCTCATCCAAAGGAACAATAGATATTTATGAGCGCGCCTTAAAAATTAACATAGCGCACCACTTTATTCATGAGCGCACCTTAAAAATTAACATAGCGCACCACTTTATTCATGAGCTTCAGACAATAGATAATGAGATACCACCACACTTTATTCATGAGTCTAAGACAATAGAACCGTGACGTCATTGAATTAATGAGCGCGCCTTAAAAATTAGCATAGCGCCTTAAAAATTAGCATAGCGCCTTAAAAAACAGGATAATTCCATGCGCCCTATACTACTCCTTTCAAGGTCAATTTTGTTGTGATCAGGTCACAACCCTACCTACAATAGGAGTTCATGTAAAGACAGCTGTATTGCTTGAGAACTATTCTGGTCAAGGACATCTGTCTACCACAGAGACCGTTGTTTGTAAATGACATAAATACAGAAAGAATATCTTGTAACATAGTTGAAGGAAGCAGAAGTCATGGCTCCATGATTCGTCATGGCCAGTCAATACTTCTGTAAGTTGCCAGTCATTGAGACCAGTAATAAAGTACGTTTAGATCCAACCTTGGTTGTCGTAACAGCTCTACGAGAATCCCCTCAGCTCAGGAAAAGACTCCCTGACAACTGGTGAGAGAATCCGTTGTTTCGATCCCAACGAAAGACTGACAACTGACTCAACTCTACTCTTCAACAACCAGGTAGCCAACCGCTCTCTATTTTCTTTTTCTGTGTGCCTTAGATTTCTGACTACTGGCCGTCAGCTTAACTAAGAACCGTTTATTTGTTTTCCAATAACTATAACGTCGCTAGAATAGTTGTTGTTTAGCCTAGATTTCCTGCTCCTACCTTTTAGTAATACTGTTAAATGCTATTTTGTTGTTCTTAGTCTGTCATTCTCATAAGCGTATTTTACATTTTCTCTAAACGGTTATCTTGAGTTTCAAACTGTTTTTACGTAGTGGAAAAACGAAAACCGCTAGTATTCCTAGCAGCAAACCTCACAAAACGTGTACTCATTGTTCGGCGAAGACCACACCAAAATCCAAACAATTAGGCCAAACGGTAGATTTAAGCCCAAATTTAACTGCACCTTGACCTTTAACCATAACCTCCCCACCACACTGTAATCAGTCTAGCACACCTATTCAGACCATGGCTTCCACGGAAGATTTCAAAACCTTTAGTACTCAATTGAGCGAACTGATTGATAAATCTTTTGCCGGTATGGCAGGTAACTTATCTAAAGAAACACAAATTGCCGCAATGCAGGATTCTTTGTTGGAAAATCACACGTTTTCTAATGGCAATCCAGTACTCGCTAGGGCCCCGATTTTTAAAGGAGATGGACAAGACCCCTTAACTTTCTTAGAACAGTTCAGTCTGTATGCCGATTTCTGCCGCTGGAAGCCAGATAAAGTATTTAAGGGATTTCCTTTGACCTTAGTTGGAAACGCGCAAATTTGGTACAGTTCTTTAGAAAAAGACAAAATTGCTTCCTTTGAAGAACTTAGAGCGATCTTCCTCAAGCAATTTACCTCACCCGCAACAAATTGGGTTCTAAGACAAAAACTTGCGATCGCAAACCAAGAGAACCTCTCACAAGACGAACAATCTGTTCCCACTAATGACCACTCTGTAGTTCAGCTAGAACAAGTAATTTTACTACAAAGCAGTAACCAACACGAGTCAACTGAAGCAATTTCACAAGCCACCCATAATTCACCGACTACTGATAGCATATCTGAGAAGGAAATTGCAGCCACAAATGAAATTCAAATTCATTCGACAATAGCACCATTCGCCTATCACAGTACGACAACCATAGAACATAAGGTTTTGTCAATACCAGATAATTTTAGCCACGTCAAAGTACATAGTTGCCCACCTGTTCTAGCCACAATGAACGTGATATTTAATCCACTCCCACAAGGGAGAAAGAAACTATCAATTCGATCGATGTTTACCATGTTTCACAATGTCTTCGGACAAACCCAAGCGCCTAATATTCATGCGACAACCAATAGATATGACCATTGCAAGTCCATTATTAAAGTCGAACAGAATCAACAAATTCCTCATTCACGGAATGTCCACGTTATTGAAAATTCAAGTCAATCTGCCACAAGTAGCAGTGATATAGACATAGATAGTCCCAATAGTAATACAATGACAAATTGCGCTCAAGAAGCAAATACTCAGAAACCATGTTTAGCTGTTGTAGATGATAACGATCCAGCAATAGTTACGGAATCACAAACCGTAGAAGTCCCGAACCAACAAAATACGAATAAGTTACCAGAAGACAAAGATATTCAGGCCAATTACATTATATATGAAGATACGAATTTTACGACTACAGATAGTCCACAAGAAGTGATAGATTTTAAGGCCAATTACATTAGTGAAATTTCAGAGTTCAGTAACATGCCGCATGATGATGATATTATTCAGGGACATGAATTTACAAATAATACGGATGATCAAGAGCCTTAGATTACAGATACGAAGGGACATATCAGTACAATAGGTTTTTAGAATACAACAAGCAATCTTACAATATCAGGTTCGATAGGTGATTTTCAATTAACTTTCTTGGTAGATACAGGCGCAGCTGTTACAGTTATTGGTAAAGACACATGGCAGCAAATTTCCGAACTAAGTAAACACCCACCGGAAGTGGACAAGATATTCCTGTTTTAGGACAAATTTTAGTTCCATTCGCTATTGATAACAGAGTATACCCTTTCTTAGTCTATGTAGCTGGCAAAGTTTTATACGATGTCATTCTCGGAAAAGACTTTTTAGAACGTTATCAGGCGATAATTAATTTAAAGAACCATACTCTTGATATACCACCCGCTAAGGCGTACAATACAATTAATCCTAGCCAGGTTAAACAATGTACTGACCACGCGTCGGAAACTTTAATTTTGCCACCTCGATCCGAATCAATTTTCTACATAGAGCACCAATTTAACTCTGCTGATACAGAGATTACTTAATTAAACAACTTAGCCATTTCTTTTCTTTACAGGTAATCCTGTAATAACAATGCTCTTGCCACTATTATTGATTAATCCTTTCACGCCTCACTTGCATTTGTACTAATGATAATTTACATTAGCACAGGCAACCCGATTGTTAATTATCAATCCATATTAGTGCTATCTCGCAATCCTAGACCGCTAATATTTTTTGAAGATAACAAACTCATCAATATAGTGTTAAATAACCACTTATGTTAATCATCTTTCTGATAACACGAGAATTTTAAGTACCAAATTAGAAATATATAATCGTTTTGCCAAAAGATGAACAATGTCATTACAATTCAGCTTTAGAAATGTTTGCTAAAGTCTCTTTTGAAACAAACAAAATGTTTTCGTCAATCTTACGTCTTTTTGAAATTCAAAATACCGTTAATCAAGTTTCCCGTTTTCAAGATAAGGAATTAATTGGCTACAATGATTTACCTAGATTTTTTACTCTCCGCATTATCCGCCAAATAATAACAATACAAACGTGTACCCGTTACTTATAAATCCAGTGACAGAGTATGAACATCGAATTGGTAAACAAATATATTTGAATATTTTAGTTACGCTACCTAACTTTTGAATAGGAATTCAATTTGCACAATAGAGTACTTAAACTATTTTTAAAGCTGACGCTCTGACTAGGTGTTATTCTCAACATGGTACACTGGTCTGTACAGTTGTACTAAAACTAGTCAAAAATATTGAGTGGCTTGGTTTACCTTGGTCCTCTGGATCCAAGATTGATTCCTTACACAACCACAAGCCAACTATATGTGCACAACTAGAACCACTACTTCATCATGGTAACCGCTATTATTTGTCAACCAAACGCCAAACGCTTAAACTACGCAATGGAATATTGACTCTGACACCACTATCTAATATACTGTATAATATACATGTACCATGCAATATGACTACGGCAACAATGGAAATAGGACTTGTGCAATGTCCCCACACTTCCCTTACCGTCACCATGCCAATATTTACACGCCACTCAGTCAAGTATGTACCATGGCTCTCAACCTCAGATGACGTGACATTGAAACCAAACCACAGTGATAACTATGTGATGATGAACACCATTATATTGATTTCTTCCGCATGCTATGCTACACACAAAGCTGCCTGACGACTGGTGTTAGAAGGAGAAACTTCCTACAATTGAACCAGAAAAATATCCAACCATTGCACGAACTCTGTATTGATTGCAACGCACCCATGGACGATGATACACCTACAAACGTTTGAGTGAACACTGAACATTCAGTTATCAATCATCCCACTAAACCGAAAAGAAACGAAGATTACGAGTTACAAGGACTGAGGTTTTAAATCCTCCATGAACTGATATTTCAAACAAACATTAGCTATAAGTAGTGTTCAGTATTACTATTTCAATATTTAACAGTATTTACTATTAACCATTTATTCAATTATGTATTTTTACTCAACCATGGAATTTAGGATCATGTAAGAACGTAAAAAAGGTATTTATTTCTACTTTTACTACTTTCACCTTACACTTGCTTGTGTTATCCAAAATTTCCATTTTAGCTATTATATTATTCACATTTATGATAATATTATTCATATTTAATCTCTAATCAACAACAACAAAAAACGTAATTGTACAACATTTTACTATTTCGCAACAGCTAAATAGATTTATCCTCTTATGAGTTACATATAATACCGGAAGGTCATTAAATCAAGATCGTCATTCCATTGGTCCATGTACAAAAAGATAACATCCTACGTAAACAACCTGGTCAAAAAATGCAAAGCTGATTACTATTTAAACCTTATTACTAGGAACAGGGGAAATAGCGGTGAACTATGGAAAACACTGAACGAAATTACTTCGCGAAAGACATCCTCAACCCCTTCGTGTATTGAAGTCGATGGCGTACCACATACTGACTCAAAGTCGATTGCTGAAGTTTTAAATAATCATTTTTCAACAGTAGGAACTAAATTGGCTGCTAAAATAAAAGCAAGCCTTGATTTTTTCTATCCACGACCCCCTTCTGGTGAATCTATCGCTAGGTCTCGAAACTTTGTCTTCATTCCAGTTGAAGAAAATTTTGTGCATAGACAAATAAAAATGCTCAAGACAAATAAATCAATTGGCCTTGATCGCATTAGCGCCAGACTGCTGAAAGACTCTGCAAGCGTCATAACTCCTGCTTTGACCAAGATATTCAATCGCTCACTTGAGTCTTCTACATTCCATTCTATCTGGAAATTTGGTAAAGTAACAGCTCTCTTCAAATCTGGTGATCGAAGCAACGCCAACAATTACAGGCCGATTACAATCCTCCCGGCAGTTAGTAAGATCCTTGAGAAGGCAGTCCATGCACAAGTATATAATTACCTTATGGAAGAAAAGATCCTTACACCCAGGCAGTTTGGCTTCAGACCTAAACTCTCAACAGAGATCGCTCTTACTCATTTCACCGATACTATCCTTGGGAATATGGACAGTGGTCTAGTAACCGGTGCTGTTTTCCTGGACTTGTCAAAAGCGTTTGACACTGTTGACCATACTATTCTCTTCAACAAACTAGTAACAGCTGGCTTTTCTGACACAAGTGTGAACTGGTTCAAGTCCTATCTATCTGACAGAAGCCAAATCACCAACTTGGCAAATGTCTCTTCCTCTCCCAAGAAAGTTCCTGTCGGAGTTCCTCAAAGAAGCGTCTTAGGACCACTACTATTTCTTGTTTATGTAAATAACTTACCCTCATGTGTTAATTACTGCGAGGTGTCCCTCTACGCTGACGATACAGTAATTTACTGCTCTTCGACTAATGCCCAGGAACTTAAAGATACATTGAACGCTGATATTATGTCCATATGTCAATGGTTTAACAGCAATCTCTTGACACTGAATACATCTAAATGCAAGTTCGTAATTTATGGCAGCGTAATTTATGGAGGTTTCACTGACCATAAATGGCTCTGCTCTCGACCGAACTGACTCTTTTAAATATTTAGGAGTGACAGTCAGTCAGAACATGAGTTGGTCAGAACACGTGGATAGAGTCAGTAATAAAGTCAATCAACATCTTGGCATCATCCGCCGGGTAAAGCATTTGCTGCCCTTGCATGCACGGATAACTCTATAAATCTCCTGTCCTTCCCTTACTTGACTATGCCGATATCGTCTGGGGAGATAAGAATAATACCGTCCTCATGGATCACCTTCAAGTTCTTCAGAATAATGCTGCTCGACTTATGCTCGACTTTCCCTCAAGCTCTTCTGCATCTCAAGTACTCAAACGATTAAACTGGAAACCACTGTACCTTCGACGGTGCTATCATCGCTGTATTACTATCTTCAAATGCTTAAATAGCATGGTGGACTTCAACTTTAAATTAAAGAAGAATCACGACTTTCATACATATAATACACGCCGTCAGCACAATCTACATTTACCATTTGCACGTAGGAATTGGGGACAACAGAAGTTTACCTACCATGCACTATTAGACTGGAACTCTTTAGACTCTGAAGTTATACAATCAACTACATTATCAATTTTTAAATCTTACTTGCACATAACTTAATTTCATAATAATCCTTGTTCTATTTCTATTTTATTTCAACCATTTATCTTTTCTGTTTGCCATATGTTAGTGAAATATATATTTTTAATACAGGACCTCCCTGAAAATCACAAATTGTGAGTGGAGCTTTCCTGTCAAAATATTATTATTATTATTATTATTATTATTATTAAATAGATTTATCCTCTTATGAGTTACATATAATATTGAAAAAAATAATTGTTACTACCTTCTTTCTCGCGGAGCTCGAGGCTGAGGAAGGACGCATTGTTAAGAAAAAGGATCTTACGATTTTAGACAAAATCCTACTTTAGGAGAAACATATAATAAATTAAACTTTTCTAGTTTTAGCCACGCTCGACGCATCCAAAGTTGAGTTACTTTAATTAAATCGTTCTTTTGTTAAACTCGTTTGGTCACGAGCCTGTATTTACTAAGGTCGTTTTCGATCCATTGACAACATTGCATATAACTCATTTTCCAATAACCTGTTTGTTACAGAGAACTAATTAAGTGTTGATTATATCTTAAGCTATCAGTACCAAGCGATCCCGACGACAAGCCAATAAGATTTGAGTATTTCTAATTACAGTTCCGTACTTTGTCAGGTACCAAACCCATTGAACTTTCCGTCAATGCAAATTAGTTACCAACTTCAAGTTGAATTTCTATGGAACATATCTAAAGACTCGTATAATGTTTTCCGCTCAAACTATGATATTTGATTTCTAGTTTCACCTTTGACATATCTTATTTATGTTGTCGATCGTCTGGAACAGTTTCCTTTCAAGGTCAATTTTGTTGTGATCAGGCCACAACCCTACCTACAATAGGAGTTCATGTAAAGACAGCTGTATTGCTTGAGAACTATTCTGGTCAAGGACATCTGTCTACCACAGAGACCATTGTTTGTAAATGATATAAATACAGAACGAATATCTTGTAACATAGTTGAAGGAAGCAGAAGTCATGGCTCCATGATTCGTCATGTCCAGTCAATACTTTTTTAAGTTGCCAGTCATTGAGACCAGTAATAAAGTACGTTTAGATCCAACCTTGGTTGTCATCACAGAAAAGACTCCCTGACAATTTTACGAACGCTGCATTGTGGTCCAACATTAAAGTATGTTTAACAAAGTGTTTTATCGTGTGGTCTATTGTTTCTTTGAAAACTTTCTCTCTGATCACTAAACTTTAAAAGCGCTTGGAATGACTATTTAAACCTTATTACTAGGAACAGGGGAAATAGCGGTGAACTATGGAAAACACTGAACGAAATTACTTCGCGAAAGACATCCTCAACCCCTTCGTGTATTGAAGTCGATGGCGTACCACATACTGACTCAAAGTCGATTGCTGAAGTTTTAAATAATCATTTTTCAACAGTAGGAACTAAATTGGCTGCTAAAATAAAAGCAAGCCTTGATTTTTTCTATCCACGACCCCCTTCTGGTGAATCTATCGCTAGGTCTCGAAACTTTGTCTTCATTCCAGTTGAAGAAAATTTTGTGCATAGACAAATAAAAATGCTCAAGACAAATAAATCAATTGGCCTTGATCGCATTAGCGCCAGACTGCTGAAAGACTCTGCAAGCGTCATAACTCCTGCTTTGACCAAGATATTCAATCGCTCACTTGAGTCTTCTACATTCCATTCTATCTGGAAATTTGGTAAAGTAACAGCTCTCTTCAAATCTGGTGATCGAAGCAACGCCAACAATTACAGGCCGATTACAATCCTCCCGGCAGTTAGTAAGATCCTTGAGAAGGCAGTCCATGCACAAGTATATAATTACCTTATGGAAGAAAAGATCCTTACACCCAGGCAGTTTGGCTTCAGACCTAAACTCTCAACAGAGATCGCTCTTACTCATTTCACCGATACTATCCTTGGGAATATGGACAGTGGTCTAGTAACCGGTGCTGTTTTCCTGGACTTGTCAAAAGCGTTTGACACTGTTGACCATACTATTCTCTTCAACAAACTAGTAACAGCTGGCTTTTCTGACACAAGTGTGAACTGGTTCAAGTCCTATCTATCTGACAGAAGCCAAATCACCAACTTGGCAAATGTCTCTTCCTCTCCCAAGAAAGTTCCTGTCGGAGTTCCTCAAAGAAGCGTCTTAGGACCACTACTATTTCTTGTTTATGTAAATAACTTACCCTCATGTGTTAATTACTGCGAGGTGTCCCTCTACGCTGACGATACAGTAATTTACTGCTCTTCGACTAATGCCCAGGAACTTAAAGATACATTGAACGCTGATATTATGTCCATATGTCAATGGTTTAACAGCAATCTCTTGACACTGAATACATCTAAATGCAAGTTCGTAATTTATGGCAGCGTAATTTATGGAGGTTTCACTGACCATAAATGGCTCTGCTCTCGACCGAACTGACTCTTTTAAATATTTAGGAGTGACAGTCAGTCAGAACATGAGTTGGTCAGAACACGTGGATAGAGTCAGTAATAAAGTCAATCAACATCTTGGCATCATCCGCCGGGTAAAGCATTTGCTGCCCTTGCATGCACGGATAACTCTATAAATCTCCTGTCCTTCCCTTACTTGACTATGCCGATATCGTCTGGGGAGATAAGAATAATACCGTCCTCATGGATCACCTTCAAGTTCTTCAGAATAATGCTGCTCGACTTATGCTCGACTTTCCCTCAAGCTCTTCTGCATCTCAAGTACTCAAACGATTAAACTGGAAACCACTGTACCTTCGACGGTGCTATCATCGCTGTATTACTATCTTCAAATGCTTAAATAGCATGGTGGACTTCAACTTTAAATTAAAGAAGAATCACGACTTTCATACATATAATACACGCCGTCAGCACAATCTACATTTACCATTTGCACGTAGGAATTGGGGACAACAGAAGTTTACCTACCATGCACTATTAGACTGGAACTCTTTAGACTCTGAAGTTATACAATCAACTACATTATCAATTTTTAAATCTTACTTGCACATAACTTAATTTCATAATAATCCTTGTTCTATTTCTATTTTATTTCAACCATTTATCTTTTCTGTTTGCCATATGTTAGTGAAATATATATTTTTAATACAGGACCTCCCTGAAAATCACAAATTGTGAGTGGAGCTTTCCTGTCAAAATATTATTATTATTATTATTATTATTATTATTAAATAGATTTATCCTCTTATGAGTTACATATAATATTGAAAAAAATAATTGTTACTACCTTCTTTCTCGCGGAGCTCGAGGCTGAGGAAGGACGCATTGTTAAGAAAAAGGATCTTACGATTTTAGACAAAATCCTACTTTAGGAGAAACATATAATAAATTAAACTTTTCTAGTTTTAGCCACGCTCGACGCATCCAAAGTTGAGTTACTTTAATTAAATCGTTCTTTTGTTAAACTCGTTTGGTCACGAGCCTGTATTTACTAAGGTCGTTTTCGATCCATTGACAACATTGCATATAACTCATTTTCCAATAACCTGTTTGTTACAGAGAACTAATTAAGTGTTGATTATATCTTAAGCTATCAGTACCAAGCGATCCCGACGACAAGCCAATAAGATTTGAGTATTTCTAATTACAGTTCCGTACTTTGTCAGGTACCAAACCCATTGAACTTTCCGTCAATGCAAATTAGTTACCAACTTCAAGTTGAATTTCTATGGAACATATCTAAAGACTCGTATAATGTTTTCCGCTCAAACTATGATATTTGATTTCTAGTTTCACCTTTGACATATCTTATTTATGTTGTCGATCGTCTGGAACAGTTTCCTTTCAAGGTCAATTTTGTTGTGATCAGGCCACAACCCTACCTACAATAGGAGTTCATGTAAAGACAGCTGTATTGCTTGAGAACTATTCTGGTCAAGGACATCTGTCTACCACAGAGACCATTGTTTGTAAATGATATAAATACAGAACGAATATCTTGTAACATAGTTGAAGGAAGCAGAAGTCATGGCTCCATGATTCGTCATGTCCAGTCAATACTTTTTTAAGTTGCCAGTCATTGAGACCAGTAATAAAGTACGTTTAGATCCAACCTTGGTTGTCATCACAGAAAAGACTCCCTGACAATTTTACGAACGCTGCATTGTGGTCCAACATTAAAGTATGTTTAACAAAGTGTTTTATCGTGTGGTCTATTGTTTCTTTGAAAACTTTCTCTCTGATCACTAAACTTTAAAAGCGCTTGGAATGACTCAGTCGGTGAAACTTTATTCACTATCATCACATATTATGTCGTTCTACAGATCTGATGACAGCATAGTACAATCGCATTGTCAATACGAGTTCTTTAATTATTTTTTGGGTTGTCATTTCTCGTGCTGATTTCTGTGTTGTCATGCGATTAATAAACAGAGTGAGCTTAATACAATCGCATTATCTATACAAGTCCTTTTGATTAAATTGTTTTCTTGCCATATAACCCATAGACTATCCTACGTGCAGACGTTCTCTCTACCTGAAAAAATCGGGAAAGAGACGTCTGCGAAACGCCGTTGATAATCTTGTTCTGGTCACGTGTTTCTTCTCCAGTATTTATAGACCGCGCGCTGATTAGCTGTTGACGGAGGATTGTCATAAAGTCATATGATTGGGTAATAACTTCCCGGGATGACCCCATGTTTACTTTTCGAAATCCTTCATCCCGAAGTGGTATTGGGCTCCTAGTTTTGCTGATATTGTGAAACATAATGACAATAATCTAGTATATAAGTAGAGCTTTGTACTCTTAGCTTCGAAGTTCACTTAAATTCGCCATATATTTGTAAACATTGCGTCCAGAAGTTGAAGAAAAGACGAGAAAAAGGCAGATGTTTACGAGTGTTATCATTCGAAAGCCACAAACGCAGGTCTCAGTGGTCGTAAAGAAGAGGGTACATGTGCAAAGGAATTGTTTGAGTCAGACTGACTCCAGCTCTGCCCCGAAACGAGCTGCTCTAGCTAGATGGAAATGCGATCGAGCCGACGTACTTCTCTTCGTAGAAGGTTTCCGACCACAAGAATATAAACTCCTGCAGCGATAAAATCAAATAAATGTACGTACCTCCATGATATTCCACTTTCTCCCATTTGTCTGTCCGTGTTACCAATTCTGGATGATTCAGTTGTTGTAGGTGAAAATATTGAACCAAACAAAACACAGAAGACTGTCGTCCAAGTCAAGCCGGTTGAATGGCCGAGCAAAACAAATGTTAACACGAAGGCCCTGACAGTTTGGGTAAGATGTTGTTTCGTAGAACTTATAGCCAGATTGCATCGGCTGTATGGAAGAATACAGTTTTGAGAGAAAATGTCCAGCAACTCTTTCTCAAAGAAGTAGACAGAGAATGTACGCAGTTGCTAAAATCGCCTAGGAAAAATAATTACGAATTTTAATTATGATAATTTATGACCAGAACACGATTATCAACGGCGTTTCGCAGACGTCTCTTTCCGATTTTTGCAGGGAGAGAGAACGTCTTCACGCAGGCTACCCATAGACGTTTCTGGTAGTTGTGAATAATGATGTTGCTTGTTAGGATTATTTCTACTGTCTCCAAGTCCATGTTTGCCACTGCTTTCTCTCCCAGAGAGCATGAGACAGTCTTGATCCTTGCTTGATTCTTTACATCCACAACAAGATTTTGCCAGAATTAAATTTAATTGATGGCAAATTTCCACAGCACAGGCGCTGGTATAGAGCTTCTCAGTAAAACTTAGCAAGTCCATCTTTTCAACTATTTTATACCAATTTTATACCCTACTTTGAAGATTGATGTTTTTTTCACCCCATGGTGCAATCTAAAAGGTTCTAACCTATCTTAAAATAGAATGGGAGCTAATCGCAAGCGGTGGTTTCATGATTTATTTACCGATCGCGCATTAAAATGAAACTGCTTTTCATGGCGACTTAACATACCGTATGTTTACCCTTCTTAACCCCTTCCAACAATAAACCATTCAAACCATTAGTAAGCCTATGTCGTCATCGCTTGAGAGTGGATTTGAGGGGGAGGGGTGGTTGGAAAATACCGGCTAAGATGTCATCGGGCCAGGGTATCGCAAAAGAACAATAAGGTGCTGGGAGAACAATAGATATACCAACTATACCGGGCGTGATGACTCATCCGGGAAACAATAGGCCGTAAATGGTACCGGCCGATAACAATAGGGCGCCCAGCGGAACAATAGGGGAACATATATGGAACCTGGCGTGATGACTCATAGGGGGGACCATAGGGTCGAAGTTACGCCGCACGAGGACAATAGGGCGCCGCATATAACAATAGGACGCCGGGCGTAGAAATGTACGTTCTAATGATTTGGAATGTACACTACTAAGTTGTACACTACTAAGTTGTAATAAGTGTTATGTAATACCCTAAAGGATTTGAGTAAGCTATATAAGCAGTTGCAGTTTAGCATATAGTTACTCGAAGGTATCTCTACATTTCATCTGTAAAATGTCCGACGGTGGAGAAAATCGAGAACCTTCCCCTCGAAGAGACGCCCAAGCTTTGGCTAACAATGAAACCTTGTCTCTTTTGTCACAACTCACTCGATAATAAGTTAGATCAAAAGTTCAGCGAACTCAAGAGAAAGATTGATTACAAAGACTCAGTAGCGCAGTCACAGCTCAAGAAACTCAAGACTAAAACGAAGGCTTCTAGTACCTTTAAGTTTAAAGGCAATAAGGTTTAATTTGAGTTTAATTCTAATCTCCTCGACGTGCTGGAGCAAGCTACAGCCAAAGTGCCATAGCAGCCTGTTTAACAAACCATAAGTCAGCCCTGATTTACATATTGTGATGTTTTGTGTGTCGTATTTACTAACACTGCGTTTGACCGATTCCTTTTCTTTGTTTACAAGGCACATGAGTTTTCGAACATGCCAGGTGTCGCTTCAGAGATCAAGAGCTCAGGTCCTTGGCTGATAGTTTGCCCCTATATGTAACGTTAGATCTAAAGCTCCCACTACCGTTGATAAGTATTCAAGGGCTTTCGAAAAAGAAAAAAATCTGGGCGCTTAAGGTACAGTGATATTAGTTTTCTACCTAGTGATGGGTTCTCAGTTGCTATATATTTAGCATTTCTTATCCAAAATGGTTGTTCATATTCAGTTCTGGAATCAGCCTTTTATGGCATTAGGTGGGCTCATAGCGTTTATGGATTTATTAATCCGTGTGAATCAGAATTAGTTAAACGTCCTGGAGTCTGGTAAATGAAGTCTCTCCAAACCTATCAATAAGAAAGAACCATTTTCACCAGAGATGATATCCAAGATATGGGAGGTTTTTGCAGCCTCTACTTCAAACTTGATCTGCGTACAGCCGTAATTTGTGCAGGTTTTTTGCGCTACAACGAGTTAGCAGGGTTACGATGGTGTGATGTTAACTGATTCTGCGATAATAAATACGTTGAGTTATTTATTTCTAAAAGTAAAACTGACATATATATAGACGGTTCTACAGATTGTCATTAGCTAGGATTAACACTAGCACCTGCCCATTTAATTTACTTTTAAGGTTTGTCGATAAAGCAAAACTACGTCTTTCCTCTCAGTTGCCATTTTTCCTTAATCTTTCTTATTCTAAGAAGAGTAATTCGTACACCTTACGGGAAACGGCTTAACATATTCACGCGCCAGAATAATTGTAATGAATGCGTTCAAGAAACTCGGTTATCCTAAGGGCCTTTTTGGACTACATAGTTTTAGATCATAGTTTAAATCAGATCGGCTGCCGTTAACGCCGGAATCAGCGATAGGTTGTTTAAGCGTCATGGTAGATGGAAATCAGATAAAGCCAAAGATGGCTATGTTAAAGACAGCTTAAGTTCTTTACTTTCCGTTTCCAAAAGCATTAACTCAATTAGAAACTCGGCGAAATAATTCCTAGTACACTTTCCTAAAAATATTGAGGATTAAATTCAATTCGTCGAAGAACCAGCTACAGTACTGTAAGAAACGCCAATGTTTTGTTCGTTTTATTAGAAACAAGCCATAGCGGTGAGGTCCGGACCTAACAAGCTTGGTCAATAAGGTGTTTATTATATGGCAAAAATGAATAAAATCCCACTCCGACGCACGCGCCAGGAATCCATTGCGTGGTATAGAAATCAAGCTAAAATTAGACTGAGACTCGACGACTTTCACTTGAAGTTGAAGTTGAACCTCGTGGCGTTCAAAACAGTTTGTTTTTCCGACATCGAAACGTTTTTTTTATGGATGAAAACTGACCTGCACTTTACTTCAGATGCACTATGTTTCAATGAGAACTTTATCAGGAACCCGAAAGCATTATCTGGAGACAAAAAATGTGCATATTTGTGGAAGATTTTAAAGTTGAAAATCACTCGAGTGGCGATGAGCACACTGCAAAACTTGTTAGTATTAATTAGTAAATACTCATGATTTATAAGCCAATTACCAAATGTGAATGCTGAATTTATTAGCCGATACAATAAAAAACCTGCTTTCTTTGATGAAACTGTGTGCTAAGTTTACTCGTTTCCGTAATAATTTTATTTCTTTGTACCACGATTGTAGTAGCGTTGTGAGTTGAGTTTTATTATATTATATTATATATATTATAATTCAGGTTGAATGTCGTCTTGAAAACGAGGTCCGGATGAATTCAAGTACCAGAGGTCCAGATGAAAAAATCTGGACTTATGAGCAACCAATCAGATTGCAAGATTGGACTTCATCTGGACCTCTCACGGGGATGCCATATAATAAAATGTTTCATTGAACTCAAAACAACATTCATTTCTGTGTACAAAGTTAAGTTTCTCGCAATTTGTGCGATATTAAACAGTAATTTTCGCCAAAACAGTCTGTTTTGACTGACTAAGCTCAATTAAAAACTATTGTTTGGTAGATTTAAGCAGGACAACTTAAAAAAAAAAACCTGTCTTAAATATTTCTAATTTGATCTAGATGCACAAAATAGAAGCTGATTGAAATAGAAATGGAAAAATCAAAAGTACAGCAAAATGTAGAGAACAAACCTGACATCAAGTTGATCAACATACAAGAGCTACAGATGCTAAAAGTCCATCCAACGCCCCCCTTTCGATGCCCTGGTGCCAGAGGTTCTAGGTTTTGGTTCTAGGTTTTGTCTAGGTTAGGTTAAGGCGCGAAGCGCCGTCATCGAGGAGCGAAGCGACGAGAGGGAGAGAAGAGAACCTCTGGTCAAATCCGTTGAGAATCTCACTTCCATGCAGAAGCTAGGTTCAGATTTTGAACCTCGTCTCCGATTGGCTTATCTACTCATTACCAAGCGCGACCGTGAGTGCTTGATACAACAGCAATTGTCATTGGCCTACCACTTCAAACCGGTTTTACGACAACTGTATGTGGTTTTACTTCCAACCGCGACTCAAGAGTTTTTGAGTATTAATAACACGTTCCAGAGCAACGCTGGATATTCCAAAGTTGCTCATTCTGGAAATATTTAATAAAAACAGTTAAAGATTACCCTTAGCCTTCCCAAAAATGGTAAAATGTTCTGATATGACCATTTGTCTAACTATTTCTTAAATGAGTATAGAAAAATATTGGATAAATAGAAAATATTCCTAAATGATGGGTTTCTAACATAATAATAAATCAGCACATAATTTCCAAAATGCACATATTACTCGCAGTTGAAAAAAAAACTAAATAATGAATTAATTTGTTCAAGTAAATTACAAATTTCTCTGTCAGAAATACGAGATATTTGCGTAAAATCTGCAAAGACCAGTGTTTCGAGAAAGAACTCGCCTCACTTCAGCAATGTGTACCAAAAATTGTCCAGTCTTTGGAAATTGCCACGAAGTCCTAATTTCCTTAGAAATTTCCAAGTCACACCACAAGACCAATCCCAAAGTGTGGCATGGAAATTTCCAAGTCATACCACAAGATCGATCGCAAAGTATGCCTTGGAAATTTCCAAGTCACACCACAGGAACGATCGCAAAGTATGGCTTGGAAATTTCCAAGTCACACCACAGGGCCGATCGCAAAGTATGCCTTGGAAATTTCCAAGTCACACCACAGAACCGATCGCAAAGTATTCCTTGGAAATTTCCAAGTCACACCACAGGTCCGATCGCAAAGTATGCCTTGGAAATTTCCAAGTCACACCACAGGACCGATCGCAAAGTATGCCTTGGAAATTTCCAAGTCACACTCGTCACAAAACCAATTCCAAAATGTGGCACGGAAATTTCCAAGTCACACCACAGGATCGATCGCAAAGTATGCCTTGGAAATTTCCAAGTCACACTCGTCACAAAACCAATTCCAAAATGTGGCACGGAAATTTCAAAGTCACACCACAAAACCTATCACAAAGTATGGCTTGGAAATTTCCAAGTCACACGACAAGACCAATCCGACGCTTTTCATCTCTGCTTGATTCTGTTTTCCTTTTTCTTCTCTGCTCTACACAGCAACAATTTCTGAAAGAGAATAATATTTAGACAGACGGCATAAACTGTGGACTACACTCATAGACTTAAACACAAGAGTCCGAAGGTTCTATGTTTTAATTTAATTTTCAATCAAGAGCGACAATTACCACATGTAGCTTTCGTTTAGTGTTATAACCTTAGCTAAGGTTAAAAATTACTCAGATTCTACCTAGCATTTCAACTCATGATTCATTTACTTAACCTTTTTCACGAATAAAGCCAGTTCATTGCAGTCATTGGATTTACAATTGCAAGCAGGCAATTTTCGCATTGAGTTCTTAATTATTTCGATTGATGGCTACTTTCAGAACCAAAATATATCAGCAGAACTGGGCTTCGAAACATGATTGAGAGAAATTTAAGTTACCGGTCGAGTTACAAATGACAAACAACTCACACGCTACAAATATTGTATACAGTGAAAGTAATCGTGATGTATCTGAAATGCTTTCTTTTAAGTAATTCGCAATCTGTGTTTCTCACCATCATAGGACATGCAACATCCTGAAAAGCTACGCATACCTACCTTCAAAGTGCGTGTAATTTTGAAGATTGCTATGAAGAACAAGGCTTACGAAGTTGTAAAAGCAGAGTGCGGTTTGTGCCAATATTTAAATTTTGAGCGCATATTAAATAACAGTAACCGTGATCCGATTGGTTAAACTTGACACTTCGCAGACAGCGGGACATTCAATTCCATTCACATCTACGTGTTAGCCGACCGACGAACAATCGAACAAGCTATGAATTCAAAATTTATTCAAGAAAGCACCCATATTCTTATCACTTCGCCTTTCGACCTTTCCAAGTCATCGGGTTACAAAAGAACAAGAACAAGAAAAAGTCCGGTTTCTGGCGAGTGATGTTTCAGTTGTATTAAGCGTGACTCCTTGCAGCCCCGAAATTGTCGACTACGTAATGCACTGAGAATCTTTATAATATGCCGCTTCACATCTACGGGATTGTATCAGTCGATGGCTTTTAGCTAACACTGGTATGTTGTTATGTCGGCAAAACATTCATCAGATAGATATTGCGAAGTTTCAGGCAATTGTTGTGACGAGTTCGAAGACGTGAACAGCCGACTAAATTTCACTCGAAGACTGAATTTCTAACCGGACCTGAAACAACCATAGGGGATGGATGATCAAAGCCAGGACCCGGCTAATCCACAAATTTAGACTCAACCAAGACAACCTACTCACAATGACGAAGTGTAGCCCAAAACAGCCACCAGATTAAGCAGAAAGTCGATTCAACAAAGTTCCCTGCTAACAGAGGTCTCTGCGTCTATGTAAGGCATATGAGCCGGAAAGAACACTGCTGGAAGAGAAATTCAACATGGGCAAAGGCTTTCTCAGTTCAGTTTGAAAATTGCCAAAGCAACGGCTGTAATTGGTCTTGTTATTTGCGACTTCAAATTTCCGTGCCACGCTTTTGGCTTAGTATTTTAGTGTGACTTGAACATTTTCCTGCCACATTTTGAAATTTCCAAGGCATACTTTGCGATCGGTCCTGTGGTGTGACTTGGAAATTTCCAAGGCATACTTTGCGATCGGTCCTGTGGTGTGACTTGGAAATTTCCAAGGCATACTTTGCGATCGGTCCTGTGGTGTGACTTGGAAATTTCCAAGGCATACTTTGCGATCGGACCTGTGGTGTGACTTGGAAATTTCCAAGGCATACTTTGCGATCGGACCTGTGGTGTGACTTGGAAATTTCCAAGCCATACTTTGCGATCGGTCCTGTGGTGTGACTTGGAAATTTCCAAGCCATACTTTGCGATCGGTCCTGTGGTGTGACTTGGAAATTTCCAAGGCATACTTTGCGATCGGTCCTGTGGTGTGACTTGGAAATTTCCAAGGCATACTTTGCGATCGGTCCTGTGGTGTGACTTGGAAATTTCCAAGCCATACTTTGCGATCGGACCTGTGGTGTGACTTGGAAATTTGCAAGCCATACTTTGCGATCGGTCCTGTGGTGTGACTTGGAAATTTCCAAGGCATACTTTCCGATCGGTGTTGTGCTATGACTTGGAAATTTCCGTACCACTTCTCAGTCTAAATATTCCAATTTTCTCTCAAATTTGCAACACCCCATTTTTGAAATAAACGACTCTACACACAAAAAATTGCCATTTTTGTAACAGTTTGTGGGTGTTTGGAAAAATATAACATATTTTACTAAATCGTGCCAAAAAAACGGTACTTTGGAATATCCAGCGTTGCTCTGGAACGTGTTATTTTTGGGGACGCTGTGAAGTTTACGTTGGCTTCAAATTGAAGACAAAACAAGAAGAGGCACTGTACGAGTTTATAAAACGTAAATACGTCTTCGCTGTGCTTCCGACAGGTTGCCGGCAAGTCGCCGATATTTCAAGTCGTCCCCGTGAAGAAACGGTCTACAGCACGACAGCAAATTCTAGCACGAGGCACTTTTTTCACTGTCCAGAGTAGCCATATAAAGAACCACACTACAGTTGTCATTTCATGCTTCACAGCGCCACGTGCAATTATTGTTCGTGTGTGAAATCAAAACATTGGTCGTCACAGTTTGACGGGTTATAGGCCGCAAAACCGGTTTGACTCGCCTCGATTTCAAACTAAACGCATGGAAGTGAGATTCTCAACGGATTTGACCAGAGGTTCTCTTCTCTCCCTCTCGTCGCTTCGCGCCTTAACCTAACCTAGTAAAAAAACCTAGAACCTCTGGCAACCAGGATACCCTTTCGACTACTCTTGGTTACCTGAGGAATATATGGTTCAGTATGACTCTCTACAGGTGCCGTAGAGGATAAGAAAGGCAAGGAAATCTGATCAAGCTTCAAATTCCTGATGAAAACAACCTGCCATCTGTATGCGAACGCATGAGGCATGACACAGCAAATCGACGAAGAACTATTCTAGTCCTACGAAGATAGAATGTACAAAACAACTGATGACCCGGGTGATAGCTTACATGCTTTGTAGCTCTAGATTTCAAAGATACATCCAAAATATCCTCCTTTCTTGCAACACGTCTTGATATCCCGCGAACTATGTTTGGTACGAAAACCAGTACTGGTGTACTTGTCCGCTTGATCCACGTCGTGCGGTCCATTAGGCCAGATAAACTGTTGAACATTACATGCTGCCGTGTATTGTCAATCCCGTTTTAGCATTAGTCCATAGAGCTTATTTTTCTTTATCATTCTGTGTCATTTTGGGCTCCAATTAAAAGGTTTTTCATAGCTAGCGAACTGTTTTCAAACTCGCTGAATCGAATGGACAAACTGACTGATTTGGAGATGTGATAAGTTCATGAAGCAGCGACTGCGCGAGTTAGGAGAATATATGTTTTCATGATCATGAGAAACGCGCGATTTCCCTTTGTTGTACTTATTTTCTATGGGTTATTTTATAAAGGAAATAGAAAACATTTTCACGTGTTTCTATACAGTTATAGAAACACTTCGGGCCCGTGTTCCCACAGCCATTCCTCGTTCTCCCAAACTCCCACTCGTGTTTCTATAACTCATCTTTTCTATTTCCTAAATGACAGCCATCTACTACCCCTACTACTTGTAGGAATGCCGAAAAACGTCAATGCCGAAAACCATCAAACCGAAAACCATCGTCTTCTATCTCTTGCCGGCCGCGTGGGAGTCGAACATATCGAGGGAGCAGGATCTCCACAATACACTGAGAGATTACTTTCATGATGCCGACAAACAGTGGATTTCCCAACACCAAACAGATTGTCGACAGTACGAAAGTGCGCCGTGTCGGCCAGTCGATACAATGTTATTGCAACACGCTCACGCACAGAAATGGCCTTTCTGAAATTTGTATCACGCCTTTTTTCAATGTGTAGGGTGAGCTCTGCACAAAGCAGTTCGAACAACTGGCTTGACATTCTTAAGTTCGCTATATATATCCATTCCCTTTCATCCCATTCATGAACAGTTTCGTCCCAAAATACACTTTAACGTTGATTTACTCAAAGCCGTCGTGCGGGAATGTGTTTCATGTACGAAATTAAATTAATGAAAAACAGCATGTCGTATTCTAATTAAATGAACATTAATTCGAACCTTTGTCTTCCTTCTCAGAACATTAATTCTTCTTCTTGAATCACTTCGTTTCAATAAAAGCAGGAGCAAAATTTGATCCGGCTTCAGACCACGATCGTCGGCCATTTCAGGTTTGTTTTCATGGCATTGTTTCTTCTTAGGGGTGAGGGCTTAGGTAGTTTGGTACTTGAAAACGAGGCACAACATGGGGCGGCAAGGCACGCATGGAGTTAAACCATTTCCGTTGGTCAGCGCTCATTCGTTACCAGTCTATTGCACGGCCAAAGGCAAAATTTGATGTCCGACTCCGGGAGTACGAAATCAAACCTCCCTCCGAAGGAACCTTTCAGAAATCCATTTCCATCGCTCTTATTTCGAACCTCTAAAAACATTTTTTGCAGGAACGTTTTGTTTAGCATTCATTCTAAATGTAAAGTATTTAATTTTTACATTTTTTGTTTGAAATTCTGATGAATGAAGGCTCTGGAGGAAGGGGAGGTAAACGAGTCGGGGCAGGAAGAAAGAAAACGCCTGCCTTGAAGCAATTGACGAAAAAAATTAATGACCGACACTGGAAAAGACAACATGCTGCTATATACGCAAACAAATATTCAAAACCTGGCGGGAGCTAAAGGCCAAGGAACTTTTGGTAGTACTTCAAGAATAGTTGATTGAGATTTTGTTGCCACACGAAACGTTTAGTGTTTGACTCAAGGTATAACAAAAAGTAACGCCAGAAGATAAATAACATTGCCGAAAACCTTTTGCTAAAAAGCAATGTTTTATAAAACGGACAAAATGAAAGAAAAGAAAGAGTTTATTTTGCGACTTTTCTGAGCACAAGCCAAAACACACCAAAGCCAAGACAAACTCACCAGCCAAAACACACCAAATCCAAGACAAAGGACAACCCGAACTCACCTGAAAACGTTTTCCAGAATCAAAACAAGGTAATAAAACATACCTGAAATTTAGCTGAACCTGCTACTTTGTCGGCTCTTCAAAAATGATTAGAGAGCTTAAGCAACCACGACGGCAACGTCTAGGACGACGGCATGAAACAATGGCCTTAATTGCAAAATACAATAACTGCACGTGGGAATGCACGCAGTCACCTACATTTCAACCGTTGTCTGGAAAAACAGAACGTGAAAACCCCACATTTTACGTTAAAGTAAGTCACTCCGTTTTTCTTTCGGCGTGAACGGAACTCTATGCTTGTCATATTTTTCGAAGATATGAATGTGAAAAGTAATTAAAGGCGAACGAAGGAAATAGTAAGCATCACATTTCGGTAGAAAACATTTTTCTAGGTCCCGTCCTCGCTGCCGTCGCCGTCGTTGATGCTTAAGCTCTCTATTATTTAGGAAACGGCGAAGTTCGAGCCAAGCTATCTCACTGACTTTATTCCAGCGAAGCATTTATAAACACTTCACGAACGAACCAAGGCTTCACAACAATTATCATGAAAGGAGGCGAATTCCAACTCTCTTTACAAGTCTTTAGAACTCCAAACGATGGGAGTTTTCCGTTCAGCAAGGCAAGGAACGACGACTAAATTTGAAAACCGTTCGTTCAGCGTTGAAGTCAACACGGGACCAAAACCATGTTTCGCAAAATGTTGACGATTTTCACAAGAAATGGCGCCATATTTTCCTAAGCGATGACAAGTAAACAATCCCTAGTATTACATTTGACGAGGTGAAGAGTTTTTGTACACATTTAGCCGGATTTTCATTGCTGTATTTTCGGATAAATCGAGGTGAACTTCCGTAACTGAATTTTACTTTCTTACACAAAATCTACCCGCTAACATTGAAAGGGTTTCAATCTTACCCTCGACCAATCAGAAATGAGCTCTCATTGAACTGACCAATCAGACACAATGCTACTGTTGCTTGCGAAAGAAACCATTGCGATCGCAGAAGAATTTTGAATATTTATGATATGCTAATTACCTCAAGAGCATACTTACTGCGCACGGGCACCAGGTGACCCAGCCCCTTTAAGCATATGACGCGATATTCAAGTTTATTCAAGTTTATTAACAAGTATTTATAAATATATTTTACTTAACACTCCCGCAGATAGCTTAGCTAATCGAGGCGGGTATTTCTATAATATTTCTTATTTACATGGAATATATTTTGCAATAACTATACAAATTTTACAATAATTAAACACATTTACAATAACTATGAATAAATAAGTAAAAAAATATAAATCGGAAGAAAAACATTTTTTTTCCATAATGATCATGACGTTAAGGACGTTTCAGAAACGTTTTCAATTAATACCATGACATCAACATAGGTCTCCTCCTGTTTCAAAACTTGTACAAGAGTTCTATTGAAATTTGCCTTAAATAATGTTTTAGACTGTTTTTTGCCGTAAGTGATCAGGAATGCCATTCCATATTTTTATACCAATTCGAGAGAAGGAGTCACTTTGATGGTTAATTCTTGAATATTTCAAATAAAATGTTCTTGTTGTTGATGATCTAGTATTATAGGAATGTACCGAGCTTACATGGTTAAATAAATATATTATGCTAGGAGGAGCCGCGTTATTGTTAATTTAATACATTGGGACTGAGAGTGTTTTATAATATAACATATTAATTGAAAGGATATCAGAGGCTAAAAATAATGGTATAGCTATTTGTCGCAAAATACATAAGTCGTAAGACACGTTTTTGTAGAAGTAGGATTTTATTGAGGTGTGTTTGGGCTGCCTGACCCCAGATTGCTAAACCATAGGATATGTAAGGATAAATAAGTAAACGGTAAATATTCAGAAGAGTATATGTTTGAATTCTTCGAATATTCATCGTATCAGGCACAGTCTCAGATTACACCAGGAAACATAATCCTAAGCGGAACCAAAACCTTGCCCGGAACTAATCTACTGTTGCACTAGGAACCATATTCATACATATAACGGAACCAAAATTCTAAGATATACTGTCAAGCCATAGTAATTAGAAAAGAATCGAATAAAGCGAAATTAAAAAAACTAATCCTTTTCCCTGTGGCATGATATCTGCTATGCAGACAGACAGAGTACTTCGTTTTGATAGTACTTTGATAGTTAGTAGGGTCAGAAGCTTGTAAAAACCAGTGTATTCAGGTGAACTAAACTGTGCTGATTTGTTTAATTAAAAGTAATGCTCATTGATGCGTGTTACATTCAACAGAAGTCCCCAGCAGAACAGATTGGTTGCTCTAAGCACATGTCACATATATCACATGGACGTATATGTAAAGTTTAGTGAACACCTTACAGTTGAAGTGAGATACCCTGAACAGACCGCTGACATGGGGTATCCATTCCCCATGGACATGATTTATTGGATGATACCAGGTGAGTGGGACAATCAAAAATGCTATAGTTCAATGCACGATTTTCTCTGCGAGAAACATTCAATTATCTGTTTTCGACTGTTTTGTCAAGTCGAGAAGGAATGTAGGAGTGGCTCTTTATCAAGAGCTAATTGAATACCAACCGACAAGAAAAAACGATTGGAAACAATGCGAGTTTAAAAAGCTGAAAGTTGCAGTTGCAATAAAAGTACGTTTATTATCTAAATTGCAAATAAATGTACCTAATTATATTTATCTTAAATCTGCAGTCTAATTCCAATATACCTTGCTGATTCAGTATTTTCCATTATGGAAACGAGGCGATTGGGTAATGTAAAAAAAAACAGCACTCTGAAATAGTTTAAATAAGAAATGTGCTGGTTTCATTTTTGAGTTTAGTTAAGTCTTATATTCCTTTTACTTGCTTCCCCTTCTAAGAGCAATTTTCAGAGTTTACTTTCCTCAATCTCCTTATTGTCATGCAGCGTGGGAAAAATTATCGGTAAGATCTATTCCAACCTACAATTTCCTCACGTAAATCCTTTGCCATGTCGAACCTGAGGTCAACATTACAGCTATTTCAAAATAGTCTAATCCATGTCTAATTCATGTTGTGTATTCAAATATCGGTTCCAGCAAATGGGAAAAAAAGGTGATGAGAAATAGCAAGAGAACATCACCTAGGAGAACCGATCTCCCATATTGGGGTCTCTCACCAAGATCGTCTGCATCGATTTATTTTTAGCTTGCATAAATTAGTTGGACTATTAATACCACTCTATCCAATTGGTTGTTGGTGTCACGTGTCGGAATGGGTCGGCGCCGGCGAGATCAGAAGATCAGAAAGCATTCAGTATTTTATTCATAACCGAAGCATTTAAATTTTCTATTTTTACTCAGTAACTCTACAGGTTCATATGTGTTACGGTGTTGCAAAAGCATGTCCGATTGTTTACGATATTATAGGTTCTATTTCTAATTTCTTTAGCGAATTGTCAGTCATTGTTTCAGTTAGGGGTGGCATTGATATGAACTGTATTCTTTTTTTAAGAGAATTTTATATCCACCCGCTACACACCGGAACGTTTAAAGGATTTTCCGAACGAGGTAGTTACGGACAATGGACCTCATTGGAGAGGAGTTCAAGAAGTTCTTGAAAGCCAAACATGTGAAGCATACTTTCTGCCCTCCTTATCATCCTGCCACTAATGGCTTGGCTGAACGTCATGTACAGACCTTTAAACGTACGTTTGCTAAGTCAGACCCACAGCTGCCTCTGCAACATCGAATGGCAAATTTGTTGTTTTGCTACAGAAATATTCCCCATTATACCACTGGGAGAACACCAGCAGAGTTGTTTCTGAAGAGGAACCCCAAAACCTCTAAGTGGCCTCAAAGTTCAAAAGAGATGGGGAAAATCCCAAATGAGATCCTGTGATCTATATCAACCAGTCAAGGTGAAAAATGTCCGAGGGGAAAAAGAAAAGTGGATTTCAGGAAGGGTTTAGGAAATTAAGGGTCCTAATTCATACCTTGTAAGAGTCTCAGGAAATCTACGGAGGTTCGTACAGGCGGATAATCTAATGCATGATGACACCTGCAGAAGTGATGTGAAAAGATACGCCCCAGACGAAAAGACCATGAGCTTTTCCTGTGCAGACGGTCATGATCACACAATCCCAACTACATCTACAGGAGCAGCCATGGGTGCAAGAAGTGCTGGACTTGCAGACAGCCTTACCCAATCATTACCTGCTAGTCCAGTGAAGGACATACCACAAGAGTTAGGGACAGAACTAGGATGTTCTGAGGTGGCTCCGGTTGCGGCTGAGCTTCATCATGCTACTACATGTAGTCTAGATACCCCAGAACTCACAAGACTCCATACTTCCATAAGTTCTAGATCTGGAAGAGTGGTCAAGCCACCAGAAAGAATGGACTTATGAACGGTTTTAAATTATTTAGTTATAGCCTCCCAAGTCTGTTCTGTATCTACAAGGGAGGAATGTTGCGTTGTTTCCCGCCAATCGGGGGTCACATGACTTGGAATAGGGCGGCCATGTTGGGTTGAGCTAAAACCAGAGTGAGAGACAACGAGACATAAAATAGTTCAGCGCCAGATTCCTGATCTTACGTCATATAATTCATTCCACTTTGCAATAATTTGAATAAATATTTAGCATTTTGTCTAAAATAACTGTTTTCTTTACTAACAACTCACAGACTGCGTATATTCTCTATATAGAGATGGTGTTGTGATAGAAAGGCGCCATGGAGAATAATGCATTAATGAGGTGATGTAAGATCAAGAATCTTTTTCTTACGCGGTCATGGGTCAGGAAAGGTCAAATTTTCTCCATTTCAAACAAGCATAGAACATGGAGTATTCTATGTAAGCAGAAAAAATATTCACAGAAGTACTCAAAACCTTTCAAAGATTCATATGTATAAAAAATGCAAAAGGGGTTAGGAGCACTTTCAATTTCAAAGTTTATTTTCGCGCGTCTTCAAGTCAGATCAAATCATATCCGTCCGGGTAGTAAGTTTAGGGAGCAAGACATAATTCAGAGCTAGTTTTGAAGCTTCGTATAGTTTGTTTTGCATCCATAGCCCGGTTCGTCTAAAACTAGGAGATGGAGCGAATAAAATCCGCGAGGAGCTGGAACTGAATCTGAAAATAGCATCGTGACCTCCACTGAGCAAAAAATAGATTGGCGCAGACTATCATGTAGGCCTGACCTGGTCTCTCTTTCTACCGCTCCGTAGACTGGAAGGTCGCGGGAAAGAGAGTCCAATAGATATTACATGCGCATGTCAGAAATGTAACCAGGCCACACCACAAAAATTATCAGTGTTATACCCATGGTTGAAATAAAATGATATTAGAAATTTATTTTCTTATATCAGTAGAAACGCCCATTTACAACGTGATTGCAGATGCCTCCCCTGACGTCACGTAATTAGCATTTTGTATATTAAAACCTCCTTAACTCAGTGGCACAGCATTCAAAGCAAAATATATTTTACCATTCTACTATTCACTTGATTTAGAATTGATATCTAAAATAAAAAAATTAGCTTCATAGGCACTTTAATAAGTTCTTGTATATACGTAGGCGATAAACCATGAAGAGTTTTATAAGTAGTCAGTAGAACTTTAAACTGGACACGTTCACTAATAGGAAGCCAATGTAGTTGTTAGAGGATAGGAGAAATATGGGCAGAACGTTTAGCTTTAACCACAAGCCTGGCTGCAGTATTTTGAAGGCGTTGAAGTTTCTGGACTTCATTGGAAGGTAAACCATAAAACATACTATTACAGTAATCCAACTTAGAAGTAATAAAAGCATGGACAAGACGCTCAGTTGTTGATTGAGTAAGGTATTTTCTTATACTGCCTATATTCCTAATGCTCAGCGATGCTGAACGGCAGATGTTATTTACATGGGAAGACAAGTTAAAGTGACGCTCAAGTACAACACCAAGATTGTGAGCTTCATCAAAAGGAGCTATGGCTAGGTGACCAAATGAAATGGACTCGATAATCTCATCTTTTGAAAAACGTGATGAGAAATGGATGATTTCAGTCTTGTCAGGATTACACATCAGCAGGTTGTTGGAATTCCATGCTTTAATATCCTTCAAACAGTTTTCAAAGACGCAATATAATAGTGTTGTATCCCTTTGATTTGTGTTCATGGTGATGTATAATTGAGAATCGTCAGCGTACAAAATACAATTGAGATCATGGGCTTTAATCACGTCTTCTAAGGGAGCAACATACAAGGTAAACAGAAGAGGACCAAGGACGTAGCTGTGGGACGCCGCACGTTAATGTTCTTTACGCCGATTTGATATTATCAATAAGAACCAATTCAGTGCGTTGATTGAGATTTAAACCATTTCAGAACTGTTCCACTGAAAACAAAACGATCATGTAATCTTGTAAACAAGATATTATGATCGATGGTATCGAAGGCGGCTGAGAGATCTAAGAAAATAAGGACTGCTTATTGATGTTGATCAATTGCGCGTAGAATGTCATTGTACACCAGGAGCAGAGCAGTCTCTGTGCTGTAGAATTTGCGATAGGCGAATTGCATCTTGGCATACAGATTGTTGGTAAGTAGGTAACTATGCGATTGTTTGGCCACTACGCGCTCGAGTACGTTAGACAGAAATGACAAGTTAGTTATGGGTCTATAGTTTGGAAATTAATCCTTCACTCGTAGCTATGAATAACAAAAATAAATAAATATTAATTTTGTTATAGCAGGCTATGTATTTCAGCATAGCTGGTGGGGGCCTGCTTTCAACTCCACACACACTCCCCACTACATTCATATATTTTTATACATACTACACCATACTACTGATGGATGTCATGGATTATATCATCAGTTGCTTAATTGACATTCACATTTATGTATAACATTAGTGTGACGTATCAGTCATGTGACGGAACTAGGGACCGAACTCTCCGATCATAGACATTGTTACGAGTTCGAGTTAGTACGAGGAGCTAACAGGGTGTGAAGAATCGAAAAGGTATTGAAACACGGCATTGGCCTTATCAAATCAGAAATTAGCTATGTAAATCTTTGCAAGGTATTAAAGAGAATTCACTACAAAAAATTAACTGGTTCTTCGAGCCGGATCGTCATGCCGGAACTTGAAAAGAAGAATGTCCGAAAGGGACATCGAACGCACGCGAAAAAGATGTTAAGAAACGCCACAGAACTACTGGTTGCGTATGAAGGGTCGCGCTAAGAAAAGGACAAGGTAACACAGATAACCATTACATTAAACGAGAAATTGGCCACACTAAAAGAGCTAGACGATGCTATTTTACTGTCTGTAGAGGACGATGACATCGAAAAGGAGATCGATGAATCAGAAGCCATGAGAGAAAGAATAGATGAAGTTTTAGTTAAGATGAATAACCTAATTGAAGTGTCAATTGAAACGCCAACTCAACAAGCATGCTCTCATGTTCAGCCCACAGCTCCCAATATCCTAGACTCCCAAAACTAACTTTAAATAGGTTTAAGGGTGACGCCAACACTTGGCAAGGATGGTGGAATAACTTTAATGTAGCTGTTCATGATAACGAAGGCATATCTGATGTCGAGAAGTTTACGTATTTAAGAAGCTTGGTCGAAGGCAGCGCAGAGGCGGCTATCTTTGGTTTACCCCTCACAGAGTCGAATTACCGGGCAGCGCTTGACATTCTGCTTGATAGATTTGGCCAGAAGTAAATCATTATTCACAGTCCACTGTAAATTGAGATTTGTGAAACCACCTTTTGAGAAAAAAGTGATTGTAAACCGAAAGCTTCGACAAGTGGATATGGATTCTCTGCGATCCGATTTGGGGAATTCGAGCCTCATAGCTAACAATATGGATACGGATGTTTCTTCTCTTATCGTGAATTACGAAAGTACACTGATTGGATTATTGGATACCCATGCACCTGCAAAGAGACGCACCATCACTCTCAGGCCGCACGCACCCTGGTATAATGACTCTATCAATGATGAAAAAAAGAAACGCAGGAGACTGGAGCGTCGGTGGCGTGCAACACGCCTCTGCATTGATAGGGAACTTTACGTGAATCAGTGTGCTTCTGTTAATCAAATGATAAGTGATGCGAAATCGAATCACTACTCTGCGATCATCGCCGAGAACAAATCTAACCAGAGAGTTCTTTTCAACACTGTAGACAAACTACTTCATCGGAAGACTGAAACGTGCTATCCAACAGCTACCTCCAAAGATCAACTTGTCGATAAATTTGCGGTCTTTTTCTCTGAGAAAATCTGCAAAATGCGTTGTGAGCTATCTGCTGGATCTGACTCGGTTGTAAATCCATTACCTGATGTCCCGTGTTGCAAAGTGGAATTTTCACAGTTCCGATGTATGAGTTCTGATGACGTAAGTAAATTGCTGGTTTCCGCCAGTCTGAAAACCTGTGACCTAGACCCGCTCCCCTCCACTTTAATGAAAGGCTGCTTGGATATTTTACTGCCTGTAGTCACTAGAATAGTCAATATGTCACTGGAAACTGCAACCATGCCGCAACATTTTAAGGAAGCAATGGTGAGACCGAAACTTAAAAAGGACTCCTTAGATACTGAACTGTATCCTCATTTCAGACCAATCTCAAATCTAAAACTTGTGTCTAAAGTTATTGAGAAAGGTGTCGCCTGTCAACTAGTTGATTATCTTAAGGCAAATGGACTTGAGGAACTTTTGCAATCTGCATACAAAACCTTCCATAGCACGGAGACTGCACTTGTGAAAGTGCAAAATGACATTCTATGTGCAATCGATCAACAGCAGAGTGTCATATTACTTCTCCTTGACTTATCAGCCGCGTTTGACACTGTGGACCATGAGCTTTTAATATCACGGTTGCGGACTAGATTTGGAATCAAGGGAAATGTCCTGCGCTGGTTTGAGTCCTATCTTCGGGATCGTAAACAGTTTGTCCAAATTGATGGCATACGGTCAGCATCTAAGGATCTACAGTGTGGTGTACCACAAGGGTCAGTCCTGGGACCTATTCTCTATTTACTGTACACTTCCCCACTTGGTGACATTATCCGAAGTCACGGTCTATTGTTCCATCTCTACGCCGATGATTGCCAGGTATATGTGTCATTCAAGCCCACACCAGAAGAAACCGCAGCTGCAGTCTCCAAAATCGAGGCCTGTGCTCGAGACATTGATGCTTGGATGCTATGTAACAAATTAAAGCTGAATAGAGGAAAAACGGAACTCCTTGTGCTAAGTGTTCAACATCGCCCGCGCCCGCAAATACAAGTTGTTAATGTCGCTGATGCAATCATATCTCCATCAACTTCAGCCAGGAATATAGGAGTAATATTCGACCAATCCATGAATTTAGAGCAACAAGTTCAAAATGTGTGTAAAATAGCTTTTTATCATATCCGCAATATAGCTAAGATTAGGAACTGCCTTTCCCAGAAGGATACCGAGACACTAGTGCATGCTTTTATATCTTCTAAACTGGACAACTGTAATTCATTGCTTACAGGACTTCCTACTTATCTGATAGATAAACTACAGAGAGTGCAAAATGCTGCAGCGCGCCTGGTCACACGCACCCGAAAGTTTGATAGGATAACGCCAATTTTGAAGCAACTTCACTGGCTACCAGTTAAAGAACGAATCTCCTATAAAATACTTCTGCTGACCTACAAGGCTCTTAACGGCATGGCACCTCATTATATTTCTGACCTCCTCGATAAATATGTACCTGTAAGAACTCTTCGCTCCTCGAATAAGCATCTTCTTAAAGTACCATGCTACCGCCTAAAGACGTATGGAAGCCGCGCGTTTCAAATTACAGCTCCTACTCTTTGGAACTCGCTTCCTATGGGGGGAAAGCGGTCATGCTCACTTTCACATTTTAAGTCTAATGTAAAAACATTTCTTTTTAAGCAAGCGTTTGTATGAACTTTAGTTATTTTTATTATTTATTTAATGTTATTTTTATTTTATTTTATTATTTCTATTTTATATTGAATGTGAAGCGCTTTGAACTATAGGAATATAGCGCTATATAAATCTACATATTATTATATTATTATTATTATTATAAATTCTCACATAGATGTCTTGCTTAACGTAATAGCAGTAGTTTCGATGTCAAATATCATGGCTGTAAGGGGTGTGTATGATAGTGTATAAACACATTTCAGGGGATTAAAGGCACTCGGGATTGGTGCTGAGCAATATGGCGCGTTACTTGTACCGATACTCATGGACACACTCCCTGACCAACTCCGGCTGATTGTGAGTAGAAGCCAACAGAGTAAGTGGGATTTATATTCGATTATGCATGCTGTTAAATTGGAAATAGAAGCACGCGAACGCTGTCGCTGTAACAAAGGCCTTTCACCTCACGCTCAAGAATTCAAATCAGAAAGTAAAGCGCAGTACCAAAGGAATACTGGGTCGACAGCAAGTGCGCTTTTGACCCGAGAAAATAGATAATTGAGCTGCTTATTTTGCAGAGGAGAGCACCGAGCCTCAGAATGCGAAGTCGTAACCAATATCGGCGAGAGAAAGGCCCACTTGAAACAACAAGGTCGCTGTTTTGTTCGTTTGCGCCGAGGAAACACTTAGCATGCGATTGTAAGTCAAAAATAGAATGCACGGAATGCATGGGACGTCATCACTTAGCTGTGTGCGAGAAAAAGCTGGCCGTCATTAAACGCCGTGATGAGAGCAAAAATGACCAAGTCCAAAATAACAACACTACAATGCATGCGAACATCGGCACTCAGGTGTTTCTACAGACAGCGCAGGTACTGTGACAATCTCTACTAAAGTGGGATGGGTCATCTCCAGCCCGGTCGAATACTTACCCAAGGAAAAATTATCGAGTACCAATTTCTCAGCAACACATATATTGAAGGTAGGATCAATTGTCTCCCCGCAAGATTGAGAGATAGAGCGCCACGATGACAGCTTATACAAGTTATGGGACTTTGATTCAATAGTGACAAAGATTCGTTTCACGAAGCATTTCAGAAGAATGTAGATTTCAAGAACGGTAGGTACGCAGTAAGCTTCGAAAACAATTTGGCAAGATTGACCGACCAGATTAAACGTCTGCGAAGAGATCCCGAGGTTTTAACCGAATATGATTCAGTAATAAAGGAACAGTTAAACAGGAAGTGATATGAGGTGTTGCCGGGAGGTGTGTCCGAAGGTGGGGGAGGTTCACTATTTACCTCATCATGGAGTAATTCGCAAAGAAGCACTCACAACTAAGTTGCGTGTAGTGTATGATGCGTCGTCTAAAGCCACTCCAGAGAGCCGTAGTCTAAATGATTACCTTTATGCTGGACCGGCCTTGACTCCCACAGTATTTGACATTCCTTGGAGGTTTAGAGAGCGAAAAGTAGCGCTGGTAGGAGACATCGCAAAAGCGTTGATGAACATTGCAGTTCAAGAAGAAGACAGGGACGTCTTGAGGTTTTTTCTGGGTGTAAGATTCCTTGGGAGACGACCCACCACTCGTTTTATATCGATTTTGCTGAGTTGTGTTTGGTGTAAATGCATGTCCCTTCCTGCTAAATGCTACTCTGGGTCACCATATCAAGAGTTACACCGAAGACTCAGAGCTTGTTCAGAATCTGCTGAATTCGTCGTTCTATGTAGACGACTTAATATCGGGAGAAAGGGATCCGGAGCGCGCGTTTTTGCTCTACCAAAAATCAAGAAATTGTTTAGCGGCGGGCGGATTTAATCTAAGGAAGTGGATATCGAATTCACCAGAACTTCTTACCCTAATTCAACAGGACCGAGTAGCAGGTAATGAGAGTCAGAACGGAAAGGGGCCTGTAAATCGAAGATATCGAAACCTATGCTAAAATCAGCACTGGCCATTTAGATGAACTGGAGGTTAAGGAAGAACACAAGGTCCTGGGGTTGAATTGAAACTGCCTGTCAGACGAGTTTATATTTAAACTCGATCGATTATCCGATCTAGCTGAGGGCCTTGAGCCAACCGGAAGAGAAACCTGCTACGAGCAATCTCAAAATGCTTCGATCCACTTGCGTTACTGAGTCCAATCATTCTGTTAATGAAAGTGCTATTACAAGAGATTTGTGTACCTAAGCTCGAATGGGACACTCCGTTACCAGAAGGAATTTCGAAGCGCTGGACGACATGGTTTCGCCAACTAAGGGAGGCTCGACAAGTGTTAATACCTCGCTCTGTATATCGCAGTGTGAAGGAGCCTGTAATCTCGTGTACATTGCATGGATTTGGAGATGCGTCTGACAATGCCTACTGTGCAGTTGTTTATCTAGTGATGAAAACGAGTGCGGGAAACTACCCCAGGTTTCTAGCATCAAAAACCAGAGTGGCGCCGCTGACCAAACAGTCCATATCAAGACTAGAATTGCTGTCGGGGTTGATACTCGCAAGGCTGACAACAACTGTACAAGAAGCCTTAAGGTCACAGGTTGTTATCAGTCAAATCCATCTGTGGCTGGACAGCAATACGGCTGGCATGGATAAAGGGGGACAAATAATGGAAACAGTTTGTCCAGAATCGCGTAAACGAAATTTTGTCCCTAACAAAATGGGGGATGTGGAACCATTGTCGATGAATATAAAACCCGCAGATGTTGGATCACGGGGAGAGTCCGCCTACAAACTGAAAGAAGACAGCTTATGGTGGAACGGACCAACCTGGCTTTCACAGACAGAAGGGGACTGGCCCAGCAGTGGAGTCAGCGAACAGGTGCTGTCGCAAGAATGTATAGCGGAACAAAGGAGGTCTCGCAAGATGGACTCTAGCAGAGCAGAACTTCTAGTCAAGATTACCAAGACAGATCTTGAAGATTGTGTCAATCTACCGGCTTATGGGTATTGTGAGAAACTCTTTCGAGTGACTGCTTTAGTGCTGCGTTTCGTCAAAAACCTTAAAGTCAAGGTTGGGCTGTTGAGTGAAGTGGAAGTGTGTTCGAACGACATTACTTACGTTGAAGTCACCAGTGCCGAGTTGGTTGAGGAGCGTCCAAAGGAGTTTGAAGTAGATTGATAATTATAGCCAGTTAGAGCGAGAATTTGGTGTGTTCGGAGACGACAGCGGCATCTTAAAGGGGCTCTGTCATGAGATACGCATGAACAGGTTTCAAGCAATTTAATGATATGCATAACGATCGCGATACAACGACAGTTATATTTACAATACAAACTGGCTCTTGCTCGAAGGCATTCTGTTTGAAAAACGTCTTTGTATTGTTGTCACTGCTGCAATGGAGATTCAGGCTGACGAGAAACACATTCTGGCGAGTTTCAGTGACCGGATATCAAATTTACTGTGTTTTGCCGTAAACTACATTTCTAGGTATGCGAGTTGTGCTTTCTCGATGAGAACCTACAAAATGCACTCATCTATTCTCTCTCCAACTTTCAGGGTGACAAAATTACTTACAAATGCAAGAGTTCTTGTACTCAGAAACGTATTAAAGGGGACGAATGCAAGCAGGAATGAACAACCGAAGCGTAATTTCACTGGCCGCCGCGAAACCCAGGCACTGTAAACACGAAACTCGCATCTCAAAAGTCGCACTGCACAATCTGTATTTGTGAGACCAGCACGCAAACTTACGTGCTCCACACTGTCATGGCGGCCGGTCGCAAGACTGACCAGGTTACACTATTCTTTTTGGATTGAATAACTGAGCAACTAACTAATAACATCATGCCCGATGAAAATGAAAATCTAACGATTAAGTCTTTCAAAGACTTTTGGAGAAAGGAAATGCTGCCTGAGTCGAGGAAAGAAATCCGCGAAGAGATAAAAGTGATAAGCCAACGGCTTCAACATGAGATCGACACAATGAACAAACGACTTCAGCAAGTTGAAACTTCCCAGTCCTTCGTAACAGACAAATATGATGGACTACTGAATATTACCCAGTCTACAAAGAAAGAACTAAAAGCCATAGAAAACAAGATCAAAGCCCAAGAGCAGTCAATCTCAAACGCTCAAGACGAAATTTACAACAATACAACCTCCTTGGACGCCATGCAGCAGTACACAAGACGTGACTACTTGGAAATTACTGGGATCCCAATCCTCCCCATCGACAACCCTACGAAGCTAGTAACCGAACTAAGCTCGCTGCTAAATGTCAATCTGCACGAAGAAGATATCTCGATAGCGCATAGTGAAAGGCACAACCTGGCTTCCGTCGGTAAATGAAGAGATCGGAAAGAGCATACCAAAAGGCACCAAGATCCACATAAATGAATCACTCACCGGATACAGAAAGAAGCTGTTCGGGAAAATACATGCATTCAAGAAAGACAACAACTTTAAATTTCTGTGGACGACTAACGGAACGTCCAATATATTCCACTTCACAACTGAGGATGAGTTCCAGGAATTTATTAACCCTTCAGAGCCGGTGGATGCATAACTGAGATAAGTAAAGAATCAATGACTGACCTGAATTTGAAATTGCACGATGTACTACAAAGCAAGGATGAGTGTAAATAATCACAATGATCTTTTGTGCTTACCCTTTTCAAACTTATCTGATGCAGAATTTAAAGCTGTTACTGGAACTTGGTATTACAATTTGTCTAACACGGATATTGATCTCTATAATATAATGCCAAATCCTGATAAATTTGATGATAACGATTCCGACTTTATGCTAACCTCTCCAAACTCTAATTATTACTCCATTACTAAACTTAACAATTCTTTAACAATTATAAACCAAAAGAAAAGTCTCACTCTATTTCATTGCAATATACGGAGCCTACCAAAAAAATTAACTCTGCTTAACGATCTCTTATACTCCTTAGATGCTAGACCTGATGTTTTAGCCATATCTGAAACAAAGTTAAATAACAAAACTGTAGTAAATACTGATATACACCACTATAATTTTTTTAACACTGATTCAGAAACTGCAGCTGGAGGTACATGTCTTTATATATCAGATAGCCTTAAAGCCATATATAGACCAGATCTATCATTTACAATACCATTAGTAGAATCTTGCTGCTCTGAAATTATAACAGATAATGGAAAACCACACATTATTGTTGGATGTATCTATAGGCATCCTTCTGCTAATAATATATCAGAATTTACATTAGAACTAGAAAACATAATTAAACAATTAAATGAGCAGAAATATTAGGTCTATGTAATGGGTGATGTAAATATTGATTTGTTTAAAGTATAATGAACATTCTAAAACTGAAGAATACTTAGATATGCTATATTCTAACAATCTTATACCTCTAATAACTAAACCAACTAGGCTTACTGACCATACACTCGTCTACTTTAATTGACCATATTTACACTAATACATCAATTAATGACATCACTTCCGGCATTGCCCTGATTGACTTATCAGACCATCTACCGGTATTCTGCATCTGCAATACTACAATATATAGAAAAAAGATTAAAACATACCTTAGGGACTATAGTAAGTTTAATAAAGACCAATACCTGGAAGACTTACATTCAATTAACTGGACGGACATTTACAACAATTCCCAAGACCTCTATGAAATAACTACTGAGTGTATAAATAAAATTAGGCAAGCTGTAGACAAACGTGCCCCCATGAAACAAGCTTCTCTAAAGAAAATGAAACAATTAGCAAAACCATGGTTAACAAAAGGCTTATTAAAATCAATCAAACATAAACAAAGGATGTACCACTCATATATTTTTAGGAAATGACCCAACAAATGTTAGAACTTACAAACAATACTCAAATCTACTTAATCGAATAAAAACTAAAGCAAAATATGAATATTATAATCAGCACTTCCAATTTTATAAAGACAACCTTAAGGAAACATGGAAACTTATCGGGACACTTATCAAAAGAAAATCAAAAGGTATACAGTCTTATCCATCCAGAATTATACGCAATAACAAGACCTACACTAAACAATCTGATATTACAGAGCAATTTAATCACCATTTTGTTAATGTAAGTCCAACCTTAGCTAGTTTAATTGAAAATACTGATAATCATGATCCTACAAAATACATAAAAAATACCCCCACTCATAGCTTTTATCTGTCTCCAGTGACTGACGACTCTGTATCCCAGCTATTCTCAGAATTAAACGATAAAAAGGCATCATTACATATCCCCAACAAACTAATAAAAATTGCTTGTAGATTATTAGCCATACCCTTTACTTTTATTTATAATCAAGCAATCTCATCAGGTATAGTCCCAAATATACTTAAAGTCTCTAGAGTAACTCCAATTTATAAAAATGGCATTTCAACTGACCCTAATAATTACAGACCAATAGCAATCATGTCACCCTTCAGTAAAACACTAGAAAAGATTGTCTACAACCAATTAAACCTATTTTTAGGAAAACATAATATACTCTTCCAATATCAATTTGGATTTAGGAAAGGTCATTCCACTGAGCAAGCTATTTTAGAAATAACTGATAGTCTCAAATCATCAGTAGACAAAAACCTCATAACTTGTGGCCTTTTCTTAGACTTTTCTAAAGCATTTGACACTGTTAATCATAGTATATTGTTATAGAAACTATATAAGTATGGGATACGTGGACAACCACTTGATTGGTTCAGGAGCTATCTTTTGAATAGAACCCAATATGTAAAAATTGAAAATACTGAATCCAACCCTTGTTTTGTTTGTGGTATTCCTCAAAGATCAACGCTTGGGCCATTATTATTCCTCCTATACATAAATGATATATCTAATTCATCAACAAAATTATCTTTCCGAATTTTTGCTGATGATGGCAATATATTTTACTCTTGCAAAAATCCAAAGGAACTTGAAACAGTTATGAAATCTGAATTAAAACATGTTCTCAGTTACTGTAATATTAACAAACTTTCTGTCAACATGAAAAAGACCAATTATATGTTAATTACTTCACCCATAAAGACCCTCCCACAAATGAATATTCTAAATATTGAAAGGAAAAAGAACATTAAATATTTAGGAATATACTTAGATGAATATATCAATTGGAAAAGTCAAATCACCCATATCAATAACAAGATAGCCAAAAATGTAGGAAATTTCTACAAATTACGGAATTACCTCAGTCTTCAAATGATAAAACAACTTTATTATACACTTATATATCCCTATTTAAACTATGGGTCCATCAGCTGGGCAAACACATACCCAACCAACTTAACAAAAATATGTACTAAACAAAATAAATGCATTCGAAGTATCTTTTTTGCCAACAACAGAGAATCTGCTTCTCCTTATTACCAAATTCTGAGCATTTTAAAATTTGAAAATATTGTTAAGTTGAACATCTGTACCTTAACACATAAGCTATACAATAATCCATCTGATATCCCATCCGTGTTTCACGATTTCCTAATACCTGTAACAAATGTACATAATTACAATACCAGGTATGCAGCTAGGAAAAATTTCTACCCCCCTAAAATTAGAACCAACTTAGGTAAATTTACTTTTAAATACACTGCTACAAAAAATTGGGAAACTATACCTACTAGCCTAAAGTACCTAACAAAAACAAACAATTAAAAAAAATATATAAAGTTTACCTCCTTAATCATCAAATTTAAGAGCACCATTTTACTTTGTTTATAAATCTTCTCACAATAACTATTTATCCTTCTAATCCTCTCTTTCTTTCCTATTTTTCTCTTGATTTCTTTTTTATTATTATTCGTTTTCGTTTTCTCATATTGTAGTTCCTCTCAAGTTCAACTTGTTATTCTAATCAATACTTTATTTAAAATATTCTATGTATTACGCTCAGTTATTAAATTATTATTTGCATGTAAGCAGTGGCCAACTCGAAAGCTTTTAGCTACATTGACCACTGTACACTTGAATCTTTTAATTTATTCCATGTACTTATTTTGTTTATATATTTTTATCTACTCTCCTTATCGTAAATATTATAAGTAGTGTGAAATAAACTTGAACTTGAACTTGAACTTGCGGTGTTTGAAATCCTTTCAGGCTTCGTAAATGTTCCAGACAAGGACTATACTCTTGTGGTATTTCCTGACACGTTCTCCAGTGTTCTTTCAAGCTCTTCAAAATCTTTCTGCGGCCAGATTTGTTTTCTTCGTCCATCACCGCCAGTTGGCAGTTGAGCCGCCATTGAAGCTCGAAGTTCTTGTCGATGTCATCCCAAAATCTCATTACAACTACATATGAATACGAACATTTCTGCTAAATATAAAACTTGAACAACTAAATATGAAACATAAACGACTATATACTAAAATGAGATATGGCTGCGATGTAGGAGGATTTAATCAATGTTGTGAGCTCCTCGGGATATATTTGCTTTTCAAACTTGAAAACGTTGGCGAAGGATTTCAAGTTTTGGGCGGCTTAGTAACCAGGCCTGTTCTTAATAACAGAGTCCCTTTAAAATGCTAACCAAACATATGAGGCGAGATTTCCTGCCTTGCTCTCTGAGAGAGAGTCATTTTATAGCACTTCTAGTAAAGAAGAGTCAAGAACTCCTGCATCATGGCAAACTATCGGCTACTCTTGCATAAGTTAGAACGAACTACTGGATAACCCGTGGAAGACAATGTGTGAAGAAGATAGTGTCAAGCTGTGCAACCTGTCGCAGAATTGAAGGGCATGGCCACAGAGCCCCACCCCCAGCCGACTTTTCCGAGGTTAGAGTAAGTCAAAGACCAGCCTTTTCCTGTGTTGGGGTTGACTTCGCGGGACCGTTATACATCAGAGAGTCGTGCGATTCTGCCATGCGCAAGGTATACATAGCATTATTTACCTGTTGTACAACAAGAGCCATTCGTTTAGAACTGGTCACTGATTTATCAACAGATACATTTATTCGATGCTTACGAAGGTTCACTTCTCGAAGAGGCGTTCCTGGACTCATTGTCTCAGACAATGCGCAAACCTTCAAGTCTGCCCGTAAAACACTGAAGGAAATATTCACAAATCCAAAAGTGAGAAAGTTCTTCACTGGTAACAGAATCTCCTGGAGGTTCAATGTCGAGAGAGCCCCTTGGTGAGGATGGTCCAGAACGGGAAACGATGTCTGCGAAAAACACTTGGCAGAGCAAGACTAAACTATGATGGGCTACATACAGTCCTCGTCGAGGTAGAGGGAACTTCGAATTCAAAGCCCTTGACTTACATGTTATCAGATGAAGTAGATGAACCGTTGACTCCGTCTTATCTCATTTGTGGGAGAAGGATCACTGCCATACCAGAGTATTTCTGGAGGCGCTGAAGAAGGGAATACATCGCTCAGCTGAGGAATTTTCACCGTGTGAAATCCAAACCTGAACGCAACCGTCACCATATCAACAGGCGATGTTGTTAACATTCATGATGAAGCCTCAATTACCAAGGAGTCAGTGGAAACTCGGCAAGGTTGATCAACTCATACCTGGACGGGACAACAGAGTTAGAGCAGCCGTAGTCAAGACTACTAGAAGGGATGGGACACCTATGCAGATGAAGAGACCCGCCCATAAACCTCTTCTACTTGGGCTGCGCGTTGTGCGAGATCGAGAGTACGAAGACGAACAAGCTACTGACGAGTAGACATCGGGATCAACCAGACCTACATGCACGTGGTGCCGTACTTGATGCAGATTATCTCAGAAGACTTATTGACCAGTATACTGGTCAAGGGGGGAGTATTTCATGGATTATATTATCAGTTGCTTAATTACATTGACATTTATGCACCATTAGTGTGACGTATCAGTGTGACGGAACTAGGGACGGAAGTACCCGAGCATAGATTTTGTTATGAGTTCGAGTTAGTACGAGGGGCTAACAGAGTGTGAAAGAATCGAAAAGGTATTGAAACACGGCATTGGCCTTATCAAATCAGAAATTAGCTATGTCAATCTTTGCGAGTTATTATAGAGAATACACTACAATAGATGATCAAATGTCTAAACTAAAGGAGCACGGGGTAACAGCAGTGAAGCTCACTGATCTCAGTGAAAACGTGATTCGCAGACTTCCGGATCGGATTGTTCCACTGAGAGCCCTATTTTTTCGTCGAGCATGCGCAGTAAGAAACAAATGGGGTCTGGGTACGAGATTGACTTATTTCTGATTGAGCAGTTTTGAGCATGCGCATACAATATCTACTGGACTCACTTTCCCGCGACCTTCCAGTCTACGGAGCGGTCGAAAGAGAGACCAGGTCAGGACTAACTATCATGGGGTACGGAGATTAGTCCTCTTAGGTGATGGCCTCTTGGAAATAGTGAATTCCTCATATTCAGTTATTGAACTGAATACTTATGACACACACAGACTTGACCAAACAGACACATGATAAAATTAATGGTGTTTTACATTGGAACGGGCCTCCGGTTAGTCTCCCGTTTAACTAACCGCCTCCCGGTTAGCTCAGTGGTTAAGTGCCGGTCTGTTGTGCGGGAGGTCGCGTATGCCACTTGTCAAATATTTTCAGTGATAATAAAAGCAAAATATCAAAGTCCTACCGGCTGCTGGATCAGCGATCGTTATTGTTCTAATCATTTTTAGACAAAATAGGAAAGAATATAATAATCTCACCTTCCTTTATGCTGATGTCGACTGCTCTTCGTTCGGCACGGAACGGTAAACTGGTAGGGACCGCTGTACACAATGACATTTTTCGTATCTGTTCCCAAAGGAACGCGAAGGAATACGAATCCGTGAATTGGGATTGGGATTAACGGTTCATGATCAGATGAATCCTTTCTAGTTTTGGATTCACCGGATCAGAAATCCGGCTTTGGATTCGGCCAAAGGAACACAAAATCCGTTTTCGGATTCATAATACGGATTTGGATTCGACCAAAGGAACGCACCCTTAGTTGATATAAGAAATGTTAGCACACAACTATAGCCCGACAACGTTGTAACCCTTTAGTCATATGCCTTAACGGCTTTCCCTCTAAAGACATGAAACGTCAAATTGGGTATAATATTAATACTGACTCTACAACCTACTAACATTAAAAGATTGGACTATAATACTGAGTATCGCTAATTACTAATGTATACCTTGTTCTATCGTTATATACCTTGTTCTATCGTTATTTGACAGGTTACAGGGATCTCCAGTTTAACATCTTGAACGAGGTAAAACCACGCATTGATATTGGCTCGACACTTGTCATTCTTGGTAAGTCGGTTTGCAGTAAATTCATCTCATTGCAGATCGTGCAATACACATTTCGGTCTTGATGTGAAGTTTCAAAAATTGTCAAGCAAAATATTGTTGAGATACTCAATTGCAATTGCAATTTTTGCAACGAACACTGATTTTCACAATGCCTTGGTAGAAATTGTACTGATGTGCTTTACAATGGCAGATGGCAAATTTAAAAGTACGAAGTGGCTCAGTTCAAAACGGCCGGCCAGCTAGACAAAGTTTCAAACCTCGTCGGGCGATGTGATATTGCATATTACTGAATAATTTGACCAGTAAGAAATACTTGCACTTTGAAAATATTTCGAGAAAGAGTTCAAAGCATATATCATTAAATGTTGACCTTCAATATTGAAATTAAATTAAACGCAAGACTAACTTCTCTTTGCTGCAGCGTCGTACAAGTTCTGTTGTAGAGGAATCCACTGCCCACAGTGTCCTACCAGTCTCAAGTTTCATGCACTTGGTGATACAGCTGAAGTGAACAGTAATTTAGAGCTTCTGTGCAAGGAAAGACGTTTTAATTATACAACAGATGTAGTTATGCAGCCAGGAAACTACAGTGTCGAGGTAACAAGAATTCATAAACATACAGGTTGGAGTGTCACGACATTGAAATGGTTTTCGTTTTGTTTTAATAATCCAACTACGAGCTATAGAACAACAAGCTAAAGGTACATGACGGTTGGGATAGAGTTTTGCCGTATCAGTTTTCTTTTCAAACACAATCTGGATTGAAATCTGCTATGTATATCTGTAAGTTCTGTAAATTCTCTGAAATACACGGCAACATCATGTATTTTGGCTTATAACCTGTAAGGCAATCACTTTTCAACATCAGGCTATTTTCTGCAGAGTAAGTTCATACGGTCTTGTACTGAAGGAAGTGCTTGGAATTGTAAAAAGGCGAACAAATCTCCCCAACTTCCGGAACGTATAACTCATCTAATTTGAATAATGCCGTTGGCAATGAATATATATTATTTCATGGAAATTTCCCGCTAACGACGCACGAATTGTTTGTATCAGAAGTGGACAAGTGAGCGCAGCTAGTGAGTGATTAGAAACTGTACGCTCGCAATTCCCATGTTGTATTCTGTTTATTATATAGTAAACACTGCCATGTTGTTAGCTAGTTACATTTAACAGTGTAAGTCAAAACTGGATCGTGTTAATCGGCCTTTAGGGCGCGATGATTTTAATAGTGCAGGTTCTGTTAATATTTATTATTGGAGTGGCGTGTTTTGCCTTCGAACAGTAGAAAGAATATCTCAAAAGACATGTAGCATGATAATAGTTTTCGGTAAGTTGTTACCTAAATAAACGTTATTTATTATACGTATTACTTAGCAAATTGTTAGCAGCACTTGAGGTATGTATGGGTAAAGCTTCTTTACTTGCTTTATGATAAAGATTTAAGCGAGCGAGGAAAGCAAACAATCATTTCAAACCAATAAAACCTGCTTGCACATCAGTGTTATATACTCTGATCAAACACGCTTTTTGAGCCAATCAAAGCGCGCTATACGTAGCTATGTTATACTGACATTTTGTATACGATTCACGTAATTTGAGAATTAATATGCGTTTGAATAGCAGTGTCGAGCCAGCAACATGATATTAGCTTTAAAGTTGAATACGATTTTACTTCTATTTTATGGAAAATGCGTTAACAGTCATTAATTTCACCAAACGGATGCAACGAACCTTCAAGGCTAGATTGGGCATCGCCGATAAGCTTAGACATTAAACAAACACGATCTGAATACGGTTTCGATTACTAATTATGACGTTAGCGCACGTCATCAGAGCATAACAGAAGTTGGAGTGATGTTAGTCTGCGTGGTAAACGCAGGGGGAGGGGAAGAGGAGGGGGAATTGAGAGAAGGAAGAGAGCGCTTGCAGCGAAGCCCCTGTGTCTCTCCTATTTCTTCTTTATATTAATGATTTTAGTAACTGCTTCAAGCCTTTTTGATTTCCATCTTTTTGCGGATGATTCTAACTTATTCCTCGCTGATAAGAACTTAAACACATTAGAAACCAATTTAAAAAAGGAATTAACAAAAGTACACACATGGTTATCGGCGAATCAATTATCTCTGAATATTGACAAATACACCTCAAAAGAAAGTCAGTCATCAAATTAGTCTCAAAGTTATGAATAAATCAATTATCCAAAAAGAATATATGTAATATCTTGGGGTGATAATGGGCTCTTCCTTAAACTGGAAAAGACATATCCATGAGATTTGTAAAAAGATTTCGAGAGGTATTATGTTCCCAGGAACATCTTAATTCAATTATATTATTCTGAAAGCAATCTAAAACATATAATTACTTTGCAGAAGAAAGCTGTAAAAATAATGACCTTCTCTAAGTTTGATGATCATTCTATCCCACTGTTCAAGAAACTAGGCATCCTCAAATTTCTTGATTTAATCTATCTTCAAAATTCAATTTTCCTCTATGAGTTCTACCATAATTTCCTTCCACCAGACTTCAATACCTTTTTTCAGACTATATCCTCCAAACATCATTACAATACAAGATTGTCCGCAAAATCTTTATCCCCTCCATAAGGACAAACTATGGTAAATTTAATATACGTTTCCTTGGAGCTAAGATTTGGAATACTATAGATGAAAATACTAAAAGCTTAAATAAATATGCCATCAAAAAGAAAATCAAAAACACCTTCATTAACTCATACTAGTCATTTCAATGTATTTTGCTAAATAACCATCTGCTAGTACAACCACCACCATAGTTTACCCTTTTGAGTGTACTAATTAATTTAGGATTAGCTATGCTTATATTTATATCTGTTGACTTAAGTTACTGATTTATCCTTAGACTTATAATTATTATTTTCTCTTTTACAAATTATTATATTATGACCAAGTATATTATTAATTACTCTTGTTTGTTACCCAGCTAGATTAGCTCAATTATAGTTATTCTGGGTAACTATGACCTCATTTCTGTCAATTTATATACATGAATCTGCTCTTTACTTTTTTTGTATGGTAATAAAGTTGTTGTTGTGTTTTCCTTACGCCCCCAAATTATAAATTCATTTTCTGTGTCGTCTGACATGTGTCATCCGTCAAAATCAACCAATCAACTTCTTTGTTTCTGTCTGTTACTTGACCTTGTCGGGGAAAATTAATACAACTCGAGCAAACTTAAATGTCGAAACAGAATTCTAAGCGTGGGCGAAAGCCGAAAGAAATTAATCCGAACGAAGCCGTGTCGACTTTGTAAGACAGGTTAAAGGTAAAATACGGGTTTGCCGCGTTGATGAATGTGTGTGTGACAACATTCTCGTTTGACAATTTATATACTGAGGCTCTTTAAGGCTAAAATTTCGCTTATTGATGTTACCTCAAGTGCATTAAAACAGCGTGGAATTGTCCATGGCGACACACACCAACAGACTTCGGCAGAACGTTGAATCTTCTTCGTGAAGTCGAGGAGGGACTTTTGAACAGTTATAACCTGCGCCCAGGAAAAATTATACAATATTTTATTTTGTCAATTGCTTCAAATTTATCTAGAAGTTCCGCCAGGTTACAACACTTTAAGTTCCATAGACGTGCTTGGCTTCTTGAATCTGGTCTGATTCCCAAAATTACAGCTGAAGTTAACGCTATACTTATACTAATAACTTTGTAAGCTACAAGAAGTTGACTCTCGCCCCCAACGATGGCGGATGATTATACCAAGACTCGCTTTCCAACAATTTCACCGGATCCACAAGCCGACTTTGTCCATTTCTTATTTTATGATGAACCAAAGAATAAGTTAAGGTATCAGGAGCCCTTCAAGAGCGCTTCCCGAAAACTTTTAATTGCACGCGTTATATTAAAGAAAACTCCTACAAAGTATATATTTTCTGAAAGCTTAATAAACATACATTGTAGAAAACAGCTTGATTTTCCTTATTATTAAATACTCTTTTATTTATTGTGATTTTAATCCAATTTGACCATACCTTATACCTGGAGCTCCTGTCCCTCGGGAATTGGACGGAAATCCGCGCTGAAACGACTTTCATAAAGTAGAGATATTGATCTAAAAAAGGGTGTCTCACTTTTCTGATATCTTATTCCGTCGCGAAAATAATCAACTGCAAAGATCTGGAACACCTTTTTTAGGGGTTGAAGAAAGAAACATGAAAGAACAAAAAAGGCATTGAAAAACTGAGACAACCTTTTTTGTATCAACACATTTATCTAGCCATATGCCAATTTTCAATCCGATCTATTAAAATCTAGAGAGGAGCTTCTAATACATGCTTCAAAACTTGCATTTATAACGCCGTGAAAAATGGTTTGAAAGTTTCCTGGCAACCCACTGAGGTTTGTTGACACAATTAACTTATCTGTCATTAAGAATGTCATTTTTCAAGTATTTGATGTTGAGCAGTAGGTATGGTGAAACATGATGCCATGTTGTTCATGGATTTTGCATGCCTCAGCTGTGAAGGACTACGCAGACCACGATAAGTTAGCTCTTCAGTGCGATCAGTATATCGCAGTAGACAAGTTCAATTTTAGCGTTACCATTGTCATGGTATTTCACAGAAATCATGAGTGCACAGAGAGGGCAAAGAGGAAGAAAGCATAAAGGAACAGACCGAACCAGTACAATAACTGTTACGGAAGATCGTGTTCGGTTTCAGTCGGTACTTCGTCTTCGGCTATCGAAGGCGAACTTCGTGGCGAAGTTTATGGGGACTTGCACTCTTTAAACTTAGAATTGACGAGCTATACGAGTGAGCGTGTTTCGTGTTTATTTATAAAAGATTCACGTGCCATAACACTGCAAATGTGACAATTCGCCCATTAATGATAGTCGTGATAGCATAGAAATTTCGTTAGGAATGTTTGAACTGACATAAAGCGAGATTTACCGAGCGCGATCGATATCCGGAGGGTAGTTGACCGTAAAAGAGTAGCCATTAGAGATAATGCACCAGTCAGCCGGCTCAGGGCATAGCCGGACCATTGCGGGGAGGCGCAGTCAACATCCATAGTGACTTCCCTCTCCTACTGGGTCGGGCCGGGATAAGCCGAGGGATTCACTTTCCCGCCGCATGCTAATTTGTCATACTTTGCATAAATGTTAATATGGCAGAGAACGTGGTTTTTTTTTGCCGAGCATGTGCTAAACGTAGAAGTGTATGCAGGGACATTTATCGGGAGTTCTCACGATATATATTGGTGTTCTCACTATATTTTCATCTCTTAAGGATAGGCTCTTGCTCGTACTTCCAGCTAAACAAACATGTGGAGGAGGCAGCAATTGCACCGACTTTGGATTTTAATTCCCTGGGTGCAGGAACTTCACTGGTTTTCATGGTCACATTAAGTAAATGTCTCCGCTATGCCCCGGGTGGGGGATCCGGAGATTTCAAATGGGGTGACTGGTGCAATACACCAGTCATTTGAAATCATCCCCCTATCCCCGCCCGGTGCATAGCGGAGACATTGCGGGGATGTTCGCTTCAAATTCACCATTTTTCATTCCCTGGGGAGGCGTGGTCAACCGCTCATAGTGACTCCCTTCTCCTATTAGTTATGGGGATAAGGGATGGTCCATTACATTTTTGAGGGACGGATGGGCACTTTTTTCCTGGAAATAATTTATTTTTACGACTGAAAGCTCTGTAATAATTTAGGGTGCGTTCCTTTGGTCCAATTCAAAAACGGATTCGTGATGGACTTTCGGATTTGTGGTATTCAAAGAACGCAAAATCCAGAAACGGATTTATTACCATGACAACTGACAAGACAAGTCATGCAAGTATGCGAAACAAACACGGCGGCCGCCAAGCGGAACTTTTTGAAAACCGCTGCCCGTCTATATTATTTTCGAATCCTTTCCTAATGGAACGATTGGATTACAAATCCAAAAAAAAACGGATTTGGATTGAATCCTTACTCAGGTTGGATTCGAGGGATTCGAAATCTATTTTCGGGTTTGTTCAAAGGAACGGTAAATCCTTTTTAGGTTTCGAAATCCGGATTCGAATTCGGCCAAAGGAACGCACCCGTTCGTTTTTCTTGTTCTATCATTTTCTCCAGTTCAATATGTTTCTTCTTTGTACTCCAGACTATATAGTTTGTTCATGTTATTTCCAGTTCGATAAATTGTTTTTCCAATCCGTAAAGCAGTTTACCCAGTTCTGTATATATTCCATTCATGTCCGTAAGCCATTTGCCATTAGACCATTCTGTTCGGTTCTAATTACTAAGTTAATTTTCTCCATTTTTTGGTGTCCCTCCATAAGCTGCTCATTTGGCGTTTCTCGTCGGTTTCTAGTTCTATTTCATCTATTCATGCACTCAGTTCAGTTCAGTTCACTCGGTTCAATTACTCAATTATGTGTACTCGGTTCACTTATCTCAGTTCAATTCGGTGCCCTTTTCCAACGTTTTAATTCGTATACTCAGGCCCGATTCAAACGTCGAACTCTTCATGCGCTGAACTTAATTAAGGTGGCTCGCCTGGATTTTCCATGGACGCACCATACCGTGCAAATTCTGTTCTTAGTACAATAGTCACGCTGCCAGTTGTAACGCTGTTATAATATAACTTATAATATTTATTTACAATAGGTTTTATAATATCACTAATACAAAATCTCGTTTTTAGTTGATATTTAGAAAATGTGGTCTACTAAAAACACACTTATTCAACATTATCATCCCGCACTACCAAGCTTCATGGTTTAACTAATTTGCATGTCATTGTACTAAGAACAGAATTTGCACGAGCGTTCCGGCAGTAGCGAAGCGTAGCAAGCGTGCATGGTGAACTTGTTAGTTCTAAAGCACACAAGTATGTAGAACTAGACAAAAGAGAAATTTCGGAAAGACACAAGCTATAAACAAAATGATACAGCAATGAAGGTTGTGTGGATTAATGTAAAAGTTTCCTATGTTTTTGTTTTTATTTCGCGCCCTTAAAATGATTCAATGCTCTTGAAATTTACAGGGCCAGGGTAGTACATGTTGAATTTTAGGTGAAAAGATTAAAAATAATATTTATCGACTAGTTTTCGAATTACAGCTTCCTTAGCAAATACGTTACTATTTTGAGTAAATTGAGCATATTTATGACATTACTTATGATTCCATAAACTGAAATCGAATAAAGCAAATGGAATGAAATTTTCATGGGAAGTAGTCCTATGCCACAGGTATGAAATATGCTAAAAATATCGCTTGAATCGGTCCGGAAAATACAGTTCTCGACGACTAAACAGGAAGTAAGGCGAATTGTTTATTTTTGAATGAAAATATTCAACCCAATTTTTTTCGAAAACGCTCTCATACAATTATTTTAAACTTTGCAGTCCTGAAGGCCTACATTTAGACTACAAGGAACACTAGGTCGTTTTAAAAGTTTAGGTCTAGATTTCGAGAAAATTGATGATATGTAAAATACATGACGTCGACGCTGTGTTGCTATGGTAGCACCGATGTCAAACAAACCTACATTTTTATAAAGTTTATTCTATTTTTAGTAAATGGGTGAAGTGGCTAGCCCGACCGTGCTCTGAGAGTGGAGTATCAGCCGTTCGAAGTGGGTATGGTGCGTCCGTGGAAAATCCAGGCGAGCCACCTTAATGAGATCAAAGACGCCGTCTGATCATCTTTTGTTTTATTTTCGTTCGGCGCATGAAAAGTTCGACGTTTGAATCGGGGGGCAGGGTATATTTTTGTTCCAAGCGTCCTCTGAAGTCCAGCAATTATTGGGTCCGTAAGCTGTATCCAGTAGTCGGTCTATCTGGTTCGGTTTAGTTTTCTCGGTTCATTTGGTTAGGTTCATTTGTAATCATGTCCATACGCTAGTCCTGGTTGAGTTCTCTTCTGTTCTCCACTTCGCTCAGCTCTAAATCCCTTAATTAATTTCGCAAAATACAGTAAGCCACAACAGTTAGGTCTAAGTTTCCGAGGTCAGATTACTTTTCGAGATAATAGAAAAACCAAACAACGCAGAACGACTTCAAACACACGGCCGATTCACAGAGGAGCTTGAATAACAGCCAGCTTAAATATCGTCTAGGCAGGAAAGGAGGATGAGAAATATTTCCTACCCCGCCTCCCTAGAAATTTGATGTCTTATTTGTGCTAGCAGAACCTGGTTCGTATGTCGGTCATGACAAAACTGATCAGTTTCTTGGATTTCAAGTTCTAAATATTGAGACTGATGAGAACTAATAATTTACTTAAAGTCGTTTCCCAGGCCTCGCTTAGCCAAAACAAAGGTATATTCTAACGGATAGAAAGGAACGTCGTAGTGACATGGGGTTTACGCCAAAATGGTATTCATAAGAATCTGCAGATGGTCTATTTTGTTTGGTTGAAATCAACGTTCATGAAGAGAAATGAGAGCCGAAACAAAATTTCAAAACGGCTTAATTAACCCCGCTGAACTTCACTTGTGCGGGTAATAACTCAAAGATGTAAACTATTTGGGCGAAATTATATAAGATAGGCTGTTTTTTATTCCCTTTGCTATTCGCTACATACCAAATATTAATTACTTATGTATTTAATTATTGTATTATTTCTATGATAATCGTTAGTTATTATTATTATTAATACGCTTCTGACCGGTGACTCTACACTAGCCCTTTTTAGAATGTCAACCCTTTTAAGTCACTTGAACAATTTTCGTCCATCCTCCAAACGAGAAGCGAAGCGTATTTCCAAGCGAATGAACTTTGCTCAGACTCGGTTCTTCGAGAAAGTGCTGATTTAAGCTTTCATCAGACTTAATGATATTCCAGTAGAATGTGTAAAAAAATCCTTAAATTCCGAGTGTTTCGTCAAACAAAATATGTTGTGTGCACAGGCTAACCATCATCACATTTTGTGTATTTGTCATTGATATCCTGTCTTTCTGTTAATCCACTATTTCTTAGAGTCCCCGAATCTCACTCATGTAACCGATTATGAAAACAATCGTTTTGATGTGATTCTGCTGTGTATGTGTTGATAGCCCACTTCCGCGATATGCTTTATTTGTCACGCACAAAGGATTCAATACGAGGCTCCGTGCTCAATTAAATTTATTCTCTTCACAGAGAAAATAATCAATTTAATTTAGCCCGGAGCCTCGTATTGAATCCTCTGTGCGTGACAAGTAAAGCATATCGCGGAAGTGGGCTATTTAGTTGGTTGTTTAAGCGCGTGCTCATAATACTGCTCGGGCTTCCTGTAGCTCAGGCTATTTACATACCGCTCGGGCTTCCTGTGGCCCATCTCGCTGAGTATCGTATCAGTACATTCAATTACACAAGGCAGGTAACCAAATCGGAAGCTTTTGCGAGTGCGTGCCACTCGATATCGCCGTTAATTATCACGAAAAACTTAGCTCATTTACTGTTTTCCATCATTTTGAAGGTTACGGGGGAAACGAGAACCTAGAAGTTTTCGTTTTTCGGCAAAAAGTCTCCTGTGCCTCGCTTGGCGGCCATGGATGTACTAGCGAGATGATGTATGTAAACAATCTGAGCCACAGGAAGCCCGAGCTGTATTATGAACGCGCGTGTAAACAACCAACTAAATCAAAATATACACAGCAGAATCAACTCAAAACGACATTTTATTTCACAATCGGTTTACATGAGTGAGTTTCGAGGACTCTGCTAAGAAATAATGTATTAAGAGAAAGACATGATATCAATGACTGAATACACAAAATGTGAGGATGGTTAGCCTGTGGTGTGTGGTCACGGTGGGCACAAACGACCATAAAAACGGCATGAGTTCTATATTTTAAAACGTTTTCAATGCAGACGATTGAATTTTGGTAGAAGGATGTAGAATCGTAAAAGGAATATAACCTGATTTTTTAAGCTATGTTACTACCATCGTGACGTCACGATGACGTCATTTATCCATTTGTAATACGTTTCTTACAACTGTTCGTTACCTCTAAAAACGGAATGTCGTATATTGTTAAAATCTCCTCGTAATGAGAATGAAGGAATCGAAAACCCGATGTCGATTGGTTAAGGAAATCAAAAGTTATGAACGTTTTAATTTTGTCCATTTTCCCGCCAAAATTTGTCGGGAAATAAACACCACAAAAGCATTTATGGAAATATCACTTCATTCATTTTTTAGAGTTGTAAATATTGTTGCATGACATGTTGTCCAATCATAAAACACGTTGGTGGCTGAAATCGTAAGTTTTTAGAATTTTGATTTTTAGTCCATAACCGGCTTAAAATTTAAGTCATATTTTCGGCAACGTCATTATGACGTCATACTTTTTTTATACATGCCCTTAGAACAAAATCCTTTGCGCTAGTCTGGCACTCAAAATTCACATTATTTTCTTTTCTTGATTGTTTAACTCCTGACGTCACTAAATAAGACGTCATAGCAACAGTCATTCCTCTATAACGTTTGCTGTAGTAGTCGTAGAACGTTCAAATTTGCGCGAAATGAATGTGTGTCATGAAGGCCCTTTGACGGTGTAGTCTGTTTGTAACGTCTATTAAAGGGGGAATTTCACCAATAAAGGAGGCATCACTTATGACGTCACAACAACGTCATCATATTAATATATAACACCTAAAATATGTAGTTTCATTTTGTTAACAAGTCACCAACATTTCTTCAAATTGAGAATACAAGTAAGGAAATGGTGATAGTTTTAATTATTTGTCCACGCTCACTGATGCCGATTTTGACGTTCTTTATGCCCGACCTGGGTCCGTTGGATGGTTGATGATGTCAGAAAAATGGCGGGCTAAAGAGTACGAGCCCTCACTACAAAATGTCAGTTGAAACAATAACTACAGTTTTTTTTATGGAGGGAGGGTAGTTTTCAGCATAGAAATAACTAAAAATCGATTAAATCAGGAGCCCATTACCCGGAGCGTCCATCTGTTATATATTCGGATGCAGCGTTTTTCCAGACCGGGTTATTTTAAGATTTCACATCTCGTTGTTCGCTTCCATCGCGGAATGTTGTCAAGAAAATATGCCTCGTAAGCTTCTCTTGTTTGGTCAACCAACATCAGTAATCATTTGAATTAAAATTACGCAAACGTTTGTGATTGGCTAGCGGAACCAAACTCGCGGGAAACACGTTCTAAAAATAACCCGATCTGTAGAAACGCTGGTTCATAGACGTAGTATGGGAGATGGACGCTCCGGGTAATGGGCTCCTGATTAAATATACTTTCTGATGAAATGTAGGATATATTTCCAAAGTTGCCATAAGTCAATATATATTTGAAGTTTACCGTATCTTTGGTCTTCCGCTTCTAGCTGCAGTTTATTTCAAAACTATAAATTATTATCATTCCCGATTACTTTTTACACGTTGTAAACCGCTCGAACTAGTAGAATTTCCCTGCCGGTGAGTTGTGCTTGTCTTTTCGGGTTTCCCCTCAAATTTTGACAGATAGATGAATCATGTTTTATAATTTGAATTAGTAGACGAAATTATTCAACGCGCGTCAGTGGGCAAATGCTGAAGTCCCTTTCTTTTTCTTTTATCCCACATTAATGAGCTCGTCTTTCTCAAACCTGGTTTTATTTTATTTTCCAGATAAGCTATTCGTTTGTTAATGATTCCATTCCTTGGACAAGGAGAAGACCCGTTTTGTCTATTCAGATTTCAGGTAAAAAAAATATGTATGATATAATCACGAGATTCTTGAATGAAAATAAATGATTCTCTTATAATTACAATATTCTAAACACATATTTTCAAACAATATTAAAATGTTAAAACAATGGGCATTTTGCAGAAATGCAATCACGTGGTTGTACTGGGTGGCACAACATCTTAATTCATATATTTAAAAACACTTGCACGAGATCGGTAGTGTTATTAGCAAAACCTGTTTGGAAATACTATTTTCCACCTCTTTCTAAAACAGCGGTTTTAACGATAGCTTGCCACCCAACATCCATGGCAACGTCTTTCCCATGGGGATCACGAGCTCAGTTCATTTGTTAACAAAGTATTATATCAGCACGTGACTGTTTCCTGCAAAAGGCCTGTTCACCGATTTAGCTTGTACATTTGTTGTCCCAATAATGTTTTCTTGATTTTTTGTATCCTAAGAGGAAATGCATAAATTTCTCTAATTGGAAAACAAAACACTGAATCCCCTGGAGAGCTGTCACATGATCTGAATTTGGACAACAAATGTACAAGCAAAATCGGTCAGTTTATTTAGTGCGCGGTCGATTGAACCTATTCCGGGATAAGAATAGACGAAATGGTATATGGATCACTGGTACACATTTAGCACTGCAAGCTACACACGCTTGCTGACATATGATAATCAGGATACATTTAGGCCACTGTGGTAAAAAAATCCCGCCCATGATAAGCGATTTGTAGTGATAATTATGCATATTTTTATTCCGAAATACTGTCAATCGAACGCACCCTAACATCAGTCTCAATGCATATTAATGACCATTTACCGAGATTGCTGTCAAGGTAAATATTCTCCAATAGGCACTAGACTGAGGTGAATAGTTGCTTTAGTATGAATTTAGAGTTGAACATCAGAGAAACTTTAAAAGCGACTAATGCATTTATTTTAAAATTGTTTCTTTCTTGATATGCGGTGTGTCATTGAAATATGCGCGTTTGAGCAAATGATTGATCGCATAATCATGAAAATCAACTTTTAACATGTATTCTAACAAACATGGACGTTCGACTTACAGCACTTTAAAACGTAGTCAGTAGTGTTGCCACCCGCCTGATTTGATTTACTTTCAATTGATTGGTTTTTTAGCTAATTAACCGCACTTGAAATGATGAATAGTACCTGAAAAGGCGTTACGTTTTTGAAAAAGGTTATATTTTATATCATACAACAGATAGTTTAATGTATTGTTGTGCGCTCAGCTGTCAATTAGTAATTGGAATGAACGCATTTAAAGAACGTTTGTAACTGGCCAGGTTGAACTCGAAGCTAAAGAGCCTGAACTGTACAATTTCAACTGTCCAACAACTTGTCTCGGCTTGATAACACTATATACCTAAGAATCGAAGGATTAATTTGCGTCCACCAACACAAATACAGACAAACAATGTTTACTTTTCTACGGAAACCATAACTAGATATTCAAAGAGCAATGACTGCTCATCTATGCACGCCCTACCGAATGAGTATCTGCGCGTTTAAGTTTGTATCTTACAAGAATGGGCTATTTTTCGCCGGCGTATGAACGATGGCCAGACTTGTAAAATACACGTGTACAATATATATATTGCATTGGTCCCAGATGAGATAACTGACAAGACTTTAAAAAAGTATATTAGAGAACTGGCGATGTCACTCGTCCCGAAAGTGTTATTTTTCAGTTGTACTAGAAATGTAGTAATCGTCGTGAGGCGGGAAACCTGAGGCAACTTTTATTAGACGAGAAAGGTGTTGCAGCCATAGCAGTGGACCTTAGTAAGGCCTTCGACTCAGTCTGCCATAACCTGTTGTTGGCTAAGCACAAGGCCTACGGATTTAGTCAATCAGCCGTTGAATTAATGAAAGCCTCTACGAGCGACGCCAACGGAGAACCGTGAGAGTTGGTCTTCCACAGAGATCCCTGCTAGGACCCCTACTGTTAACTATTTTTATTAATGATACAAATTACTTCATCTCAAATGTGTCGTTACGATTATACGCTGATGACACGACAGAGTACTTTACTGACCACTCTCCTATGATGTTCAGTGGAGTTCACGATCAATAATGAGACGAGCACCCTCGCAGAATGGTTTGCATCGAACTATTTAACAATAAATGCATCCAAAACACAAGCTCTTGCAATAGAACATTCTACTTATAATTATAACTTATAGTTAAACAATCCTTCGATTGAGATGAAGGATTCACTGAAAATCCTTGGACCATTGACCCGATGCTGACATTTAAAGTGCTTCTAACCCTTCTTGAAATTTTTCTAACTATGAACCTTTGAAAGGTTTTGAGTACTTCTGCAAAGATATTTTTGGTTTACAAAGAATACTCTATATTCTACGCTTGTTTGAAATGGTGAAAAATTGACCTTTCCTGACCCATGACCGCGTTAGAAAAAGCCTGGGTCGATGACCGGGTCGACGTCATCTCATCAATGCATTATCCTCCATGGCACCTTTCTATCACAACGACGTCGATTTATAGAAAATATACACAGTTTGTGAGTTGTTAGTAAAGAAAAAACTCATTTTAGACAAAATGCTAAGCATTTATTCAAATTATTGCAAAGTCGAATTAATTATATGACGTCTACCCGGTAATCGACCCAGGCTTTTTCTAACGCGGTCATGGGTCAGGAAAGGTCAATTTTTCACCATTTCAAACAAGCGTAGAACATAGAGTATTCTTTGTAAACCAAAAATGTCTTCGCAAAAGTACTCAAAACCTTTCAAAGGTTCATAGGTAGTAAAATGTCAAGAAGGGTTAGAAGCACTTTAAGGACCACATCAAGGAGCAGCTGAAAAGGACGTATGCAAAAACTGGAGCGCTTCATGGAATTAGACGATTTGTTCCACCAGACGTAATGATACGGCTCTACAAAGCGTTTGTCCTCCCACGAATATTGCAGTCCTATCCTTGTTGGTATTGTAAAGACACAATATAATAAGCTGGAGGATGCCAATTTTTTATATTGATTAGAACAATTTTACGACTATAGCTTAATCAAACACTTACGAAAGCGGCCTACAATTAGTTAAAATACGAACACTTCAGCACCAAATATATTTTCAATCATTATTATTATTATTATTATTATTTAAACGTATGACAGAGCAAGGTCCATCATATATTCAGAAGTTTTCGCTACGTTTATCTCACTACAATTTACGTGGCTCCGGTACAAAACTGGAGCAATCTCGCTTAAATTTGAACTGGTCAAATAACCCTTACGCTTACTTGCCAGCCACCTATGGAATAATCTACCGGCTAAAGTACGCGCAGCTCCTAACACAAAGATACTTAAAACAATGCTTAATAAAGTGGAGCTTAACCTACATTTCTACAATACTTAAATATCTAACTTTTGAACTGTGATTTAGTCTTGGAGCGGTATTCCCGAATGTAATTAGCACATAGATTTGAACTAGTGTGGTATTTTTATAGTAGATTTATTATAACCCTAAACGAGTGTATATTATATATATTTTGTAGGGCATTTTATTTTGTTTTTTGTTTATATATTAATGTAATTAGTAGGCAAATTTTAACTAGTATTGATATTTTTATAGTATATTTATCATAATTGCCTTACACATATGAACACACACGCGTTTTAAAGAGTTTTTAAATCCTAGACGTTATTGGTATAAATAAATGATTGATTGATTGATTGACTATCAACTGAAACTACCGCAGCTTTGTTCACTCAAACACTAGCTCAAAGCGGACGAGAAATGCCGATACGATAGTCTATACGACTTGGCGATCAAACTGAGTCACCAATTTACATATTGTTTGACCAGTCACTTTAGATTGCTGTCTTTTTTCAGCTTCCGAGATATACCGCTGTACCTTTTCTAGTGGATTGTGTCCTGGATGGAATGTCATGGAGAATTCTACAAGGTGGAACTGGACGTCTGGTAACAAAAACACATACTTTTACAGTATTTACAACGTTATGTGCATCCTAAACCAGTCCACACCAAATTTGAGGTATGTTTTTGGTATGTGTGATGTATGTCTCGGGTACTTTATAAGTTGGTCTAGTATGTTTTTGGTATGTCATCTTTCAAAACATACCAAAAGCATAGCAAAGTAACATACCAAAAAAGTACTCTACTTCGTAAAAGAACTTGACATACCAAAAGCATAGCCTCGAAACATACCAAAACAATATCTAAATTGGGAAGAAGAAATGACATACCAAAAACATAGCTTTATAGACATACCAAAAGGGTAACAATTTTGATCAAAGAATATGACATACCAAAAGCATAGCCTGAAGAGATACCAAAACAATAACTAAATTGGTGAAAGAGAAATGACATACCACAAACATAGCAAAGAAACATACCAAAAACGTATTCTATTTCTAAAAAGAACTTGACATACCAAAAGCATAGCCTTAAGACATACCAAAACAATACCTAATTTGGAAAAAGAGATATGTCATACCAAAAACATAGCTTAGAGACATACCTAAAAAGTACCTAACTTTCTTAAAGAAAATAACATAGCCAAAAGACTGTCTCAGTAATTTACCTAACAGATACTCATGGAACTACTAAGCTACTGTCTTCAAAGAATGTTGATTAAATTAATTACCACAAACATAGTTTAATTAAACAAATTAATTAAATTTTACTGTGGTTTGTCCTCTTACATGTATTTACCATGTTTTGCATCGTCGCATGCACAATGTTAATTGTTGTTGATTAATTTACAAAAATAAACTAAAAAATGAGTGGTTATTCTTATAGCCATAAAAACATGGAAATTGGGGGAAAGTGATTATTGTACACGATGATGCATTCTACTATATCCTACATGTAGCTCTTACATCCAATGGTAATTAATTAGCCAATCATAAAATGAGAACCTGAACAGTTGTTGTAAATATAGTGGGATGGCAGGATCTAAGTCATCCCACCTGGAATCATAACAAAATCCTACATGGGATTCCAACCCTGAAGACAGGATCCCGCCTGTGGTAATAACAAAATCCCACCTGGGATCCCAACCCTGAAGACGGGATCCCTGTGGTGATAACAAAATCTCACATGGGATCCCAACCTGAAGTGGGATGGTGGAAAAAATAACATATGTAATAAAGGGGCTGTGTCATGGTAAGATTTTACATTCGTTTTTCCGGGCCGGAAAGAGGTATTTCCACCGATTTTGATATGAACTAACGAACCTCTCGGCCATGTGGGATGCTTAAAAGGAAAGCAAATATGCAAAAATGATTAACAAATAGTGTATATAAACAGTCTCCAGGGGAAATATTGTAGATACCTATACTTATATATTGACGATAGTTAGACAACTTGAAAAAAATATAAGCAAAGCTAACCATATATCCCATCATCTTAGAAATAATTTTGAATTGAAAGCTGAAAGACTTGGATGTACTGTAAAAATTAATGTTATAAAGTCATTTTATTTGTAACCATGTCAACAAAAAATCTTGCTCGTTGTTTTGTAAAGGTCATATATAGGCATATAGCTATAGCCCAGCATACATTAATTGGGCTATTATAATGTTGCATGTATGTTTGATTGATTGATTGATTTAATTAATTAATTAATTAATTAATTAATTAATTAAGGAATGTTATTTAGCCACTCCCACTGTTATTGTTTATATCCTGGAAATCTATGTGAATTGGTTCTCTGGTCAATGCAGACATGTGATCTTTTGGGGAAAATGGTTAGGAGGTTAAGATATACCATATTTTGGCTTATACATGAGGAAATAATTTATGGTAATAAACTTGCAAATATTCATCAAAAATACAAGCATATTGTTAATATCCCAAAGTGATTCTGAAGCAAACCATCAACCAAAAACATGAGCAATAAACTATGGGTTATTAGTGTTTTTGTTGAAGTGTGATCCTGGAAGTTACAAGTCACATTTGGAAAATTGTATTGAGCCGATTATCAGTCAAACAGTCTAGTCTTATACAAAGCTTCCACTGCCGAGGCTCAACTAAATTTTGATTGGTGGTCAGCTAAAGGCCAATATCCAAACACGACTTCCAACTTCCAAAAAAAACAGTAATTATTACTGTTAGGATTACAATGTATTTTGTATGCCCTGGCTAATTAATAAGTACCAGTAATATTTTGCAAATGAAATATAGTGATGTTTACGACGACATCACAGAGGCCAGTCATGCCACATTTGTTGCAAAAACTGTAAGCCAAATGTGTAGTTGTATATAGTTGAACAAACAAGAAAAAATGCTGCTTAGCTTGGGTGAATTTGATACGAATTACTACAAGTAAACACAGCAAACCGTTCTTAATCTTCCTCTTCTTGTTCTCCCAAAATGCAAGTACCGTAAGCCCTTTCATCGAAGTTTATGTGCTCTTAACTTATAAGTCTTATAAGAGAATTAAGATTTGGAAGCCGCATAATTGAGACTTTTGGTATATTTTGCGAGGTTGCCGTACAAGCACACAAACACACAGGGCTTTTTGCCAACCACATTATATATGCAAATTCGTAAATGACGTCAATATTTATCAACACAAAACACTCATAATTCCAAATAATTCCAAATGAGATACATGTATATGTACAAATTAATAATAATTACATTCATTATTAGAACCATGCATTGGCTTACAACCAAACCTTATAGAACAACTATTTATTTCAGTGCCTGTTTTTAGGAATGATCTGTGATTCAGCAGTCTCATGTTCATTCATATTGAGACAAATACCTATTTAAATTGGTCACCATTGATTCAATCGATCTAAATATGGTCTAGCTTGCCTTCTTCTATTAAATAAACCTGTTTAAAATCTTGGAAGTGTGTTCATCACATCTTACTCAAGATCCTAGTAACAATCATTCACAAGTGAAAGTGGAGAACCTCAATTACCGTACGCGTACCTGCAGAGCTGCGCCATACATTATATTGATGTCAAATGTCAGTGGGTTCGACTACCATTTCAATTTCTGCGGCAATAGTATCAGTTATGAAGTTGGAGATGTTGCATGAACTCACTTTGAATGTCTCATATGTTTTCTTTTAAAGTTCCATTGGAGTTTGGATGTTGAACTAGAAGGAAAATTCATACAGCCAGTCCAAATGGCAGTATGCAGTAGCATTATTCGATTCACCCTTCCAATCCTCCGACTCTAATACTTGAATGATCCACTGGAATCGGTCTAATACTTCACCATATTAACTTAAATGCATCACTGAAATGTTAAATTATTGAGTGATCGGTTTCCAAGCCTTTATCACCTTGATTTTCAATGCACTGTGTCTTTGGAACATTCCATGTCCACTTAACTCCAACTTTTTCAAAATGGCTGCCAAGAAGGCTTCATTGCATCATGGGATGTATTGGTGCATTGTGGGATTGATGGTTCGCATTGCAATGGTTTTCGGTGCAAAGTACGTGCAATCTCTTCACAATATATGTATAATATGGCTTCAAGAAAAGGCAAGCCTTTGGAGCAAGCCTTAGAAGACAAAGGAGGTAAGATGGGATCATTGAATTTATGTGATTTGCATAAACGGTGAAGTGTATCAACCCCCTTGTACATTTGAGAGAAAGATGCATGAAGAGGCGGCCGAGAGGTTTAAATTTAATAATAGAACCTCTAACTGGTTTCCAGGGTACTAGCATTTAAGGGAAATGATAACTTTAATAATTGTCAAGAATAACTAACCGTTTGAATACTCGTCTTGCGCGAATATGCCCGCCACGCGCCAGGAACCCATTGCGTGATAAACAGAAAAGCGAAAACCAAAAATAATTAGATCTTACTCATTTAGAGTGTAAAAAACCCGAATTTGTAGGGTTCCCTGAAAGTACAAACTAAAGCAACACAACATTTTTTAGAAAGGAAATACTCACAAGTACGCCACCTTCAACTATATATTTAAAATATTTAGCATCTGGGAGGAATCGAAACAAACCCTATTGATAATCCCGATTTTAACTCTAACCGTCACTCCCTCAGCTTAAGCCACAGGCAGCCCAAGCTCTAAATATCTAGCTAATACTTACAGCGTTTGTATGGGAATTTCAACGAGCTAGAAATACGAAAGAATTAATGAATAAAATGCCTTACCTTCCCTCCATAGTGTATTACTTGCTGTCTGTGTGGTAACTGGGTTGATATGAAGCGATTTGAGCGAGTTTTCATTTCCTCTGTTCCCCTTCCTAAGAAAAAAGACAAGGCAGCACACTAGTTTCGTGAGGGCCCGCCACTTCAACCGAAATATTTCAGTTCAAAATATTGTGGCCGACACAATTCCTCCATAGAATCTCAGCAGAAAGGTTGCTCTTTCTTTTGAATGCGATTTCCACGCAATTCCAGCCTTGCGACGAGCACAAAGAAGCATTTTGTTTCTCCAAAGTGACGCTTATAAATTGGTAGAGAGCGTTGAACCAGCTGGGGTAGACTGCCCGGCTCAAACTAGCTAAGTGCAGTTGGTAATGCATGTTGAATTTTGATAAAAGTGTTTAAAATGTTTTCTGTCAGATTCAATGATTCAATCGCATAGTGGCAACAATGCTTCGTTGACTTTAGAGAAGTAGTAGTCAGCAATAACATATCCCTCTGTCTTGCTTAGTGTATTTTTGTTATTTTGTTGATCTATAAATTAATCCAAAGAGCAGTCACAAGAAACAAAGCGAGAAGAGACTTCACAGTCTTCGGCCATTTTTCAAAAGCAAACCGAGAAGCCATTCGAGTGCGATTCACATACGAATCTCATTGGTTGAGTCACTGTTTTCTTGTTGCTGATTGGTTAAACTTTTCACATGTGAAAAAGCTATATACTATGGCCAGTGATTGGACGTATTGCTGTAATGTCAGATGTGAAAATATAAGATACCGGTGTAGATTTTTACACATGGGCTTCGTGCAATGAAATTCTCATTGATATGTATAATAAAGTAAGCTTAATAATAGATAAAATAATAAATAATAAATAAATTGTTTTTATTTCTCAAAATAGCAAGGCTGATAAATAATATAGAAATCACAAATATTTTCAGCATTAAATTGTAATGAGGAATCCAACTGGCAGGTATATGGACATAGTGATACTACATTAACATTAGGCTTACAACCAATGTGGTTTTTTTTAGATTAAAGAGCTCTTTGGTGGAAGTGTGGTTTACCATTATAATAACCAGCTGCTGTAATCCTGTGGAAACTGATAATCAGAATTAGGACTCAGCAGAATCATATCAGGCCTAGGACCGGCTGCAGAATTTAGACCAGGACTCAGAACCTAATTCACACTTGAATTTATTTTAATTAATAGTCATTCAAGATCAATGACATTGGATATATTCGAAAGGAAAATTTTATTTGTAAATCTAAGTTGTTTTATATTAAATTTACTGAGTGCACTGACTACAAGAACATTCCAATTTAGGACTTAACCATGGATTCTTGCAAGAACTGGAGGAGATGAAGTGTAATAATTTTTTGTTTGTTATAAAAATAATAATTAACAATAAACTTGAAAGTATTAAAATACCGTAAAAATCAAAACTTAAAATTTAGGTGTGTCTTGGGCACATTTTTATACAATAATTTTAGATATGATGTCAAACATAACTAAATCAGATTTTTAATACTCATATTGTTAGTGTCTTAAACTAATACATTGTCTAAATAAATAATATATTTACAGTGAGTTTAACCTAATCTTCGAGCAGACTAGCTAGTACATATTTTAGAGAGCTCAAATAATTGTATGTTTTAGGTATGTCAAAACTCTCCAATGGGTATGTTCTTGGTATGTCACATGTATGCTTTGAGTATGCTAATGCTCAAGACTGCAACATACCTGAACATACTTTTGAAATATGTGATTGAGGTATGTTTTAGGTACTTCACAAATAGTATGTTTTAAGTGTATTGTTGGTATCTACATTTTGTTCCAAAAATGATACTTCATGGTACTTTTTGGTATGTCTGAGGTACCTGAAACATACCAGTAACATATCTTTGACATACATATAAATGGCTCATCAAATGAAGGTATGTTCTAGGTATGTTATACTTATGTGTTAGGTACGTTGGAATGGGTATATGTTTTTGGTATGTTATTTATATGTTTTGAGTATGGTAAAACATACCTAAAACATATATTTTTTAATACCTGATTGAGGTATGTTTTAGGTACTTCACAAATAGTATGTTTTAGGTATATTGTAGGTATCTCAATGTTGTTCCAAAAATGATACTTTATGCTACTTTTTTAGTATGTCTGAGGTACCTCAAACATACCAGTGACATATCTATGATATACATATGGCACAGCAAATGGAGTATCTTCTAGGTATGTTCTATGTATGTTTCAGGTATGTTACTGATATCTTTTAGCTATGTTCAACTATACTTTTGGCAAACCTTAAGCATACCAAAAACATACCAAAAATTTCGTGTGGGAGATTACCAGACTACATAGCTAATTCCGTTATTCTTTCTTTTTCCTTTTAAAATGTTTTTCACTCATTTCGTGTACTCATAAGAATTATATGTCTGCTCGGTTGGAAGTCTTTGGATATATTGAAGTATTGGAAGTCTGGGAGGTTGGAAGTAGTGAATGTTTCTAATGTTTTCAAGAGAATGGCGGACAGATGTCAATTTGTCGTGATGCTGTCCGCCATCCTGCTTATATTATGTGATGTACATAACTGCATGGTGTTTTAATGTTAATGTCGATGCAGCAACAGAATGAACTACAACTGGCTCACAGTCAGATTGTTGTCGATGTAAACCGAGCTGTCCATGTTGTGTGCTTGTACACAGCTACATGGGGTTTTAGTGTTAAGTAACAGTCCGCGCAAGAGTTTGGCACAATTCTATTGTTCAGATGCAATTTGCTTTCCTCGCTTCAGTATTTTCTGTTTTTCATACTGACAACTCATCAACGCTTAAATGAAAAAATTATAAAATCAAATCCACTGAAACTACATTTTAAAGGTACATTTCTTTTGTGTGAAAACATTTCGTCCAATTAGAAGAGTCCAAAACAATTCGCCTTTTCCCAATCGGGTGAGAGACTGGGTTCGAGTTGTGACCGCAAGCGCTCTTGGAGCTGTTTGAATGGACATATCTGCAATTTTGTAACTAAGCGACTATGTCTCATCATTACAACTGATGTGTTCCAGGCTGCACAAATAGCTTCATAGTGCACCACATCTTCAATTTTATCGGATTCCGAAAGATGTAGAATTGAGGAAGACTTACAATGTAATTTTGAGGAATGAAACGCTCAAATTAGACTCGCAAGGCACTCGTGTTTGTTTGGCTCATTTCGAAAGTGGAGAGAAAATATGTCGAAACCAGTTACCAACGCTCTTTCCCTGGAGCAAAGAAAAACAGGAGAGAAGAGAACTGAAACGGCACCAACCTCAGGAATCAATACAGAGGGTGAAGAAACACAAATCTCCAACTGCTGAACTTCTAGTTCAAGAAGAAATCTCTGAATTATGCGAAGACTTATTTGGGCCTGGCTCTGTTGATAACGACGCGTCCATTTCGCTAACGTGTCTGTACCTGAAATAAATCAGTGACAGACACGCACATCAAGACGAATCCCATCAAGACATACACCGAAACAGCTTACCAGACTGATATTATGCTGGAAGTTACTGTACTAAGGGAAGAGTTGCTGGCTCTGGAGAAAAAAAATGAATCGTTCAAGATTGAAAATGAATATATAAAGAAAGAGGTTGATCAGTTGAACTCTGCATTAGACAATCCAAGATTTGACATTGATAAATACAAAGCCAGTGATGAAGACGTTGCATTTTATACCGGTTTTCCTGACTACAATGCTATGCTTTTGCGTTATAAAATAGTAGAGGATTCATCAAGGAACATGAGCTATGATCATGAGAGAGTTTATGTTGATATGCAGCACAAAAAGCATGGTAGGCCAAGAATCTTGACTCTTTTTCAAGAATTTACCCTTGTCATGATGAGACTAAGACTTGGACTATTTGAGAGGGACATTGCTCACCGCTTTAGTGTCTCAGTCACATCAGTGTCGAGAATTACAAGAACATGGGTACGGTAGGTACGAGTACGCTACTTAGCTCGAATAGCCCTCATGGTTAATCTAAGCAGCGTTTACTCCATCTACATGTAAGTCTTAAGTACCATTAGCAGCAGATTATTTTATTTTCCTATATTTTGTTAGTTTCAGTATTCTTCTTTGTAAATGTAAATGTATAAGTATAAATAAAAATAAGCTTGATTGATCGATTGAGTTCGAATAGTTGATCAACATTCCTCCAAATGACGTCATCAAGCTTCACATGCCAGGAGTCTTCAAGAAAGTGTACCCTAGACTTAGTGTTATTGTAGACTGTACTGAAATTGAAATGGAAAAGCCCTCATTTCTAGATGCACAATCTGCTTGTTATTCATCGTATACTATGAAAGCCCTCTTAGGTATTACTTCCAGTGGAGTGTTATGTTTTTTCAGCGAATTTTCCCTGGCAGCACATCAGATAAATAAATTACTGTTCAGAGTGGTTTTTTGAGCAAGCTTAATCATGGTGACCAAGTGATGGCAGACAAAGGATTCAACTGTCAAGATGAATTAGGTTCTGTTGGTGCTACACTAGTAATTCCTGCATTCCTAAAGGGTGTTAAACAATTTTCTAGAGAACAATTAGAACATAACAAGAAGGTAGCTAGTCTGATAATTCATGTTGAAAGACTGATGGAAAGTATAAAAAACTGGCACATTTTTGATCACAAGATTCCTATAACTTTATCACCAATTGCATCTGATATATTAATTGTTGTGAGTGCATTATCTAATTTCCATCCACCCTTGATAAATGAATATAGAATAATAATCATGAATATGACCATCAACAGTATTTCTTGTTTTTATTGAGGTCAACTATATGTACATGAAAACTAGTAAGGCTAATGTAAAATAATGTACTTTGATAATATTATCATTTATAATATGTAGTTATTACAACTGGTTATCTATCCTCAATAAAGTTGTTAATATGGAAGACTATCTAATTTCTATCCATTCTGATTTTCATTCTACATTAGGCAAGCAATGTTTAAAGTGCATATGAGCCCAAAAGTTTTATAAGCTATATCGATTCTACATGATGCAAATAGTTGAACTGTAAAATATTTCTTGTCTTGAGCGCTGCATTGATTCGTTATAAAGGTTTCAATTTCCGATATGTTAATTGTTTATAAACATCAATGTTATATTTGGAACAAACAAGAGTGCTTTTACTCAATATAAAAAACAGGTTATTCCACAAGGCCAAGAGAGAGACATGACAACTGATAGTCATTCCGACTTTGACGTCATATAATTAACATATTGGAAATTGAACAGTTCAACTATTTTCATCATGTACAATCGATCTAGCTGATAAAATTGTTAGGCTTATAATTATGCACTTTAACAGGTACATATAAAATCACAAAATAGTGACTTCCAAGTTTATAATAATTAGATTGATCGAAGATCAAATTTAGGAAGTCCATGCTTTATTCGTGGATAAGCCAATTCAGGTATAATCCACCTGTCAAAAAACGAATTAAGCTTACAAAAAGTTTCTTTCCAAAACATTGTAGAAAATTGCACTCTCTGGCAAAATATCTGCCTACTCTGTATTCCTTGCACAAAACAATCAGTCCATTTCCTTTCGGTTACGAACATCTGTTGGTGGACTGGTAATGATACTTGTGCTTAGTATTAAGTTCAAGCAAATCATCCTTCTTTACACAAATTCGCTTTCTCAGCAAAGAATCATTCAAACTCTCATTTGCTATTACTTGAACATATTTCACTTCAATGAGTCCACTTGAGTCCAATGAAGAGGGGTCTAGAACAAGCCCGTCAGGTGTAGCACCTAGGGACCCATGTACCTTGCTAGCGAAGAACCCACATTTGGTGACAGTTATACCATTATATCCTTGTTGCTCCATCAGCTCAGTGTAGTTTTTTATAACTTTGTCTTCCATTTCAAGGCCTGCATTCATACTTTCAGATTGGAAGTGTTTGGTAAGCTTCAAGACATCTTGGATTGCCTTTGTAGGAGATGTTGATCCCCGTAATGTTGGTACCCGATGGCACTTTGATGCTGTGATCCTCAACTTTCTTAAGGCAAACCAAGATGTGTTGTCTGACTGGCCCCTTGTTGATTTCTCAACCTCTGAAATTTCTTCATCACTCATTTGGAGTTTCCTCTTCACCTGATCACAACGTTGTCTTAAGACAGACAGGATGATTGGCTTTCTTTCGGAGGAGAGAGTAATTCATCACTAGCAGGTACTTTGTTTTGATCACATTCACGATTTTCACCAACATATTCAGTATTTTGTGGCAAAATATGGGACCAGCCAACAACATTTCCAGAATTTGCCTGATACTCCTTTACAAGGGCAATCATGTTCTTCACTTTGCTATGAGGCCAAGATCTCTGATACAAAGCACGCACATCATGGCCAGGTGGTACATCAGACCTTCTCTTCTGTTTTTTATTAGCATAATCATGCTTTGAAAAGTTTATATGTGCAATAGGAGCCACACTACCAGTACGTTTGCGGGCACATCGATTTGCATGGTTTGGAGGTACATGACTCTGTGTTCATTTTGTCTCTCATTAAGCAATATTGTTCCAGTGAAAACATAGTGGCAGCAACATGGTGGCATCTTCCGTCTACTCCGGCTGGACAGCCACAGTGTGCCCTGAGCACATTGCCAATAGATGTGAGGACCAAATAACATGTATATACATTCTTCTTCATGAAAGGCAGAACTTGGCTTTTCATGTAGTGCTTTCCAATTTCAGCAAGATGACTAATAAACAACACATGGCCAGATTTGTAGAAGTTGTATCCTTTTACTAATGGTTTTGCAGTGGAAATATGTTTCTTACACTCCACGCCGTCAATCCTATAACGCCACATCGTTCCAAATGTTAATTTTGGCATACTACTCAGGTCAGTCTTGAAGCCTTCTTTAGGGAAAGAGTGCAAAATGTCGGGCTCTGTACTTTCCAAGACACCGAGCTGCGCTTTTTTCCTTTGCAGATTTATGCCTCCGTCTGGATCTCGTACATACTTCGAATCCAGACCATGTTTTATGTAATCTTTGACTCTGCAATAAAGATAGATGTTGATCAAGGTTTGTGTAGAAGAAAAGATAAACGAAGTTGAAATTCACAACATAGATACAACATTTTTCGTACCTTGTAATCAAAGCCGCTTTTTTACCAGGCGTTTTAGCTCCTCTACACAGCAACCACCTTCGCAATTGCACAACACTGCATATATCTATAGATTCACTTGGTATTTTAGCTCCGGGAATATCATTCTCAGTGAGAAAAAACGTTTTCTTTTGCTGAATTATTGGAAGAATTGTGAGTCGCTGACGCCATTTTGTAAATGCTGTCCATTCAAACAGCCACAAGAGCGCTTGCGGTCACAACTCGAACCTAGTCTCCTACTCGATTGGGAAAAGGACACGTTCAATTTTAAAATGTTCCCCACATTGAAAGTTCGACATATTAAAAGTCATGAGTGTTTTCACTAGATGCAATTCAAATCTGTTTACAAAATGAGAAAACAATGATATTCTTCTTCAAGTTTAGATATATTTTAATGTCTAAGCCAATGAGGTGAAAGATTGAAACAATACCACAATTAGGACCTCTTTACATTCCTCTTTACATATAAGCCCTGGCTAATTATATTTCTTACGAAGAGCCTAGAGGAAATAGACAAAGGATTCCGGAATAAACAGTTGGTTTGATTTATTTCTTATGGTGTATTTGGGCGTTCAAAGTACCCCTAAAACGTGTCTTGGGTTGCCTGTGGGCGAAAATCAAGCGCACGAGAGCGCTTTACAAAATTGGCCTTGGGTCTAGTTTTGACGTCATCAACAGAACACGCTCGATGCGCCATTGCATTAAAGGCTTGCCGAATAAAGATTTCCGAAACGTTTAGCGCCATATTATCATCTTTCTTGGTTATCTATTCAATTATTTTGCAAATAAGCCAACGCTTTATACCCGCGAAGAGACGAGTTCTGTTGATGACGTCACGTTTTATTCTTATCCCAGTCCCCGAACGTGCGCGGAAATGATTGTACATTTGGAAGTTTAGTCGCTAAAAAAATAATGAAAACAATTTTATTTTAAATAAATCGGAATTTTCCCCCTACCTTTCAAGGTCTAAGCTGTCAAAAAAGCATAACTGGCCAGGGCTTATATGTCCTTTAATGAAGAAACATAATGAACTAAAACTGGCACACAGTCAGATTGTTGTCGATTTAATCTAAACTGCCGCGAGATTACGCATGCCAAGTTGAACAGACGGCAACTGAGAAGAAAACGACGTCGCTGGGTACTAAATCCGGGTCGCATGCACTAAACAGTGATTTGCCTTTCGTTTCTTTTGTTTTGATTTCTTTATAAACTGCAGTATTTCATCGCCATCTTGAATTCATGTTATTAGTCCGTTTGCACAAGCACTGCATTATTGGCCGGAAAATTCTCAATTCGGGTGTTTACATGAGTGAATTCTACAAATGTTCCACCCTTCTAGCCGGGTCAACCTGGGTTTCGAAAAGACTTTATGTTATGGCACACCACGATTCCCAGAGTTAAACTAGGCCACTTCAAAAGTACAAAATTCTCCATTATAGTTCAGGAGTATTTAGAGTCGAAAATGATTTGGGATCGAAAATGGTTAGGTTTTTTTATATTTGGGGGTTAGGTTTGCAATAAATCGTGGTGTGGACATGAAGTCTCTGCCACCCGGGATTCGCCTAATCTGAATGGGATGAAGCCCTTATTCTAATTTTAGAATTTGGGCTGAACCCAAATGAGATTATAATCCAAGCAATCTCCAAACAATAGTACCTTAATGTACATGCTAATGATAATAGACCGAATTAGCTTGTACATTTGTTGTCCCAATTCAGGTCACCTGACATTCCCCTTTAGTAATGTTTTCTTGTTTTTCTGTATCCCAAGAGGAAACGTACACATTTCTCTAATTGGAAAACAAAGCACTGAATCCTCTGGAGAACCGTCACACGATCTGAGCTGGAACAACAAATGTACAAGCTGACTCGGTCTATTTGATATGTATGTGGAAAAGACACTAATTCCAGCAGCGAATTATCTCGTGGTCTATTGATTGGGGTTACGGGTAGTATCGGGTAAGTACAGTGGCCCACAAAGGGCATGCAACAAAGAAAAAAAAATCTGCAAAGATACATACACATACATACATACATAAACTTTATGTAAACAAATCAATTGCTGCAAACACTATTAATTTGCTGGAAACAAAAACCTTGAAGCCCTCCGCGCAGTAAAGGACATTTTCATTATGACGTCATGTTACTACAACTAGCGGAATCCTTTTCAAATCATCGCCTAGACTTTCTCGAAGTCCTTCTTAGCCCCCCTCACGAAGGATTTTTTCCACTTGCAGCGCGCCAAATTTACCGCTTGATTTTTCAACCGGAGGCGTGGCTGACGACGTATTAAGATTTTCCCAATCACAAATCGTCAATTCTTCAGGCATTGTATGTTGACGTGTCAAGTCAGTCGACCGTGTATGTGGTATTTACAATTTGAGTGTACTCGTATAGAGTTTGTCAAAGGCGCAAAATGTAAGCTCCGCCCCTGAAACGTGTTCTACGCGCCGAAAAATAATCCTCCGATTCAATTTCCTCCAAGTGAAACAAGTCGAACTCGTCTCTCGCTTCGATTCTCGCGCTCGCTTTTGACCCAGTAATCGCTTACCCAGTGACTCAGCAAGTTCGACTTGGAGCAAGTATAATCATAGTCTCTTTCTCGTTCAGATTGTAAAACTCCTTTGAGAATTTCAAGACAATGGTCCAAATTAGAGGAACAAAAGGATTCGCCAAAGAGTTCTTGTAGTTGTAGTTTGTGACGTCATCATGCAAATGTCCTATTAGGTGGGGGACTGAGACCCACGTGCCGCAGTTCCCTAGTCAAGATGGCGGTCAGTTGGCGGTCTCAAGTCGTGTTGATGTTCTGTCCTTCATGTTCCGTGGAGAGCGCTTCGGCGCTGGCAAATTATTGCCACGAATGCGGAGCCTCGTAATCAAGAACCCCTTTATCGCTGGCTGAGACCTCAACCAGTTCCACAGGAGCTACACGCTGCAAAACTACATGTCCGCCCTCATTTGCCGATTTTCGTAAGAGAAAAGAGAAAGACATGACAATTAGGTTTTGGTTGGGGTTCGGTTTAGGATGCACCAGATTGTTTAGATTATAATTCCAGTTGCGTTCAACCCACAATTCTAAAATTTAGAATAACGGCCTCAGCCATTTAGAATAGGCCCGACGAGATTTACACTTGTTAGTTGAAAGTAACAGGTGACATTTTTCATAATTTGCGGATTTGTTTGAGTTGAAGAATACTCTAGTTTGAACGTAAAACATTATCTATTTGGAGCTCCGCTTATAAGCTTGGCTATATATGCTTCATTCACAACAAGACTTCTCACATAACTTAAGCTTTATTCGTGACATATCCGCCAGTGAGAATATTCAAATAAAGATTACGTAGCTATTGTTGTACCCTCAAGTTTTCCAGACTCAATGTCCTGCCACTTGCATTATTAAATGTGTGGTATTACTTTAGTTTCTACACATCGGCACGTGTCAAAACCAAATGATCAAAACCTGATGAGATACACCCTTCTATAAAGTTAGATATAAAAAGGTTTACAGATAAAACAGTTATATCAGTTAAATAAAGTAATAAGAAAAGAAACCAAAGTGTGTATATAATCAAAGTAAAGTGTTTGGCTATTGTGATGAAAGGGAGTCTAACCATGCACTTACACAAATCTTTATCTCACAACCGCAGTTACTGCTTGTGTTCACATGGCCTCAAACGACAACTCCTCGTAATATTAAATACAACGTTTCAGAATGATCTCGAAGTTGTTGCGATGTCCAGAGCAAAGATTGCTCTTTTTCTCTGGCTTGTTCCTTATCATTGCGATCGCGACGGTGTGTCTCCGATCGACAGCTCGGCATAACCTCTTCGTTTCAGTATCTAAGCAATTTCCGAATTATCTGAAAACTAAAACCATAACAACATTAAAGGCCGGGATTTATTGTAGTGAGATAAACTGCTACGGTGCTTCTATGAAAGTAACTAGTACTTTACATTTAATAAAATTAAAACATCTACCGGTTATTAGAGTACATGTACATACACGGATGTAGAGGATTTCGTGTAGTGAGATAAACTGCTCCGGTGCTTCTATGTGAGTAACCAGTACGTTACATTTAATAAAACTAGTATACCTAATAGGTAGTGAATGCTGCCGCTCAGTTAAGGAATTGTATTAGAAGGAAACCTACAGTTGCTCTTTGGCAGGAAATAATTACTGGGTGATAAAAATGCCAAGGTGTTAGATTAATATATTTTGTAGTTTTGGGGCTATCGTGCGACTGAAGCCTGTTTGAGCTGTGGTGTGTTTTCTCAACAGTTGTCCCGATCTATTTTCATTTTGTTCCGACATATCAACGATTTCCCTGAGCGTTAGCCTACCAATTCCCGACATTTTCTTAAGATTCCCAGCACGAAAAACTGATGTTCTCTCCAGTGAAGTTTAAACACCGAAAATCAACTGTAATTGAGAATGTAATTGTAAATGATAATTGGTATTTTGAACCGGCAGCGGCCATCTAAATGAACCATTTCGGAGTTGAGAAAAGGACTGGGACCGAGTGTGACAAATTGATCTGATTAAGAAATTAAGGAAGATTGGTTCGATAATAAACATATGGGGAGCTTTTGAAAATCGCAAAAATAAGAGAATGTATGGCTTTCGGGGACATACTGGCATTCTTTATTATTTTTGCGATTTTCGAAAGTTTGTTCTTCAGTTCATATTTATCCAAACATTCTCAAACCCGGTAAAGTGACTAACTTTAGTGTGATCTTTCTTGCGATGGGTTCATTTCGTAATCAGGTTAATATTTGACACTTGGTCCTAGTCCCTTTTTCGACTCCGAAATGGCCATATTCAATACTTATTATGCCTCAACATAATATTAATCACATTATTAACAACATAGCATCCATATAAAGCAACCATACCAGATATCAAACAACATAACATCCATAACATCCATATAAAGCAACCATACCAACATAACAACCAACCATATCATCAAACATACATACCAACCATTCCTTATCAAACATACATACCAACCATACCAACCATATCATCATATCTTACAAGACATGAGTCCTACCATACTTATTCCACCTCATCAGCATCATATTACTCTCAGCATCATATTACTCTCAGCATCATATTACTCTCAGCATCATATTACTCTCAACATCATATTAATCTCATTACTAATACCCAATTATCAACTAACCAACCAACAACCTTTTATACCAACTAAACATATAGCACCCACATCAACCAGACATAACACCCATATCAACCAGACATTAAATAACAACCAAACTTAGCATAACAAACATAATATAACATAACATCCATACCAACCAACCATTCATCATATCATAAAAAAATACTAACTAGTACATCTTTATACTACTAATCTAAACAAAACAAAATAAATACTAAAATAAATACTAGTATAACAAAATTAAATACTAGCAAAAACAAACTAAACAAAACATTTTTATTATCCTTAATCAAGTCCTTCATACAGTTCATACATAAATTAATTCTAAAAACAATTCATAAATTCATACATACATACAAGTTCATGCATACGTTTCTATTCATACCACTTACATATAAATGCTAAAATTCATACCGCTTAACTGCTTAACTGCTTAAATAGTATAGATCATACATGCCACTTAACTAATCGCGAATGTAATTTAGCCTTATTACTTATACGTTCCCGTAACTTAGGCATTACATACCTCACTAGTAAAATCCTTTTCAATTCTCCACCACAGCGTGATGCCATATTTATTATCCTTGTTAATTTCTTATTTAATAGTTTACTACCATGAGCTAATCTACAAATTCTGGAATCATTACTTACAGTCAAACTCCTTTTTAAACCAATTGGGTGACAATTAGAATTAGAATTATACTTATTAAAAGACACCTTATGTTCCGCCAAAAAAGAAGACTTATAGCCCAATCTTCTCATCCTTATAAAATATAATGCCATTGTATGATCATAATCCTCCTTCGTACTAGAAATCCTTGCATATGTTATACTCTCATTACGTACTAAACCACTAAAAATATTACTAGGATGATTAGACTTCATTGTTAAATAATTAAACCTATGATGTAATTTAAAATAAGTCATCCTATGTACTCTCCTTAAACGAATAGATACATCATCTAATAACAATCTAACATCTAAAGAAACACAACTATAATAATTGATTTCAAACTTTACTATTAAATTTAAAGGATAATATAACATTAATTTGTCTAACTCCTTCTTAATCCTATTCGTATCTCTAGTTTTTACTAAAAGAAAACCATCATCAGCATATCTACTCATAACACATATAATATTATCTTCATCTCCATGAGTTAATATAAATAAATATTCAGAATATAATAAAACCAAATCAGATACTTCCTTCGAATAATAACAACCCATAGGTACACCCTTACACTGTCTATATACATAATCGCCAACATGAAAATAGTTACTGCTATTACATAAATTATAAAGATCTAATAAATAAGAAATATAATTTATTTCGTAACAACACATCCCTTCTAACACACGTTTCACATCAACAGCCATAACATATGCTTGCGCACCTTATTTAAAATCAAAATAACGAATAATCAGTCGTTATCAAAGAACATTTTTTCTGTACAAACGACGTTAACTTAACCGTTTCAACCGTTCAAGTCACTCATCTCTTCTCCACAATATTGGCTCTCTTCTCCACAATACTGGCTCTCTACTCAACACTTTCACATAGATGAACTTTTCAATAATAAACACCACCACCAATCCAGGTAATCTTATAAATGTATTGTAGTACTCTATAAACTGAACTTGAAACCGTTAATATTATCTGTTATAAGTTATACCATTTCAGACATAGTACAGACTACAATACAATGTCATGGAACAGCTAGCTAGACTAATTACTTTGTAAATAAACACTTTGTGGGTGGCTTAAATACCTTATGAATCGCTCCAAAGATCCAGAGAGACACAAAGTTCCAAGAGGCACAATTCTAATGTTTACCCTTGCCATATTTCGGTCGAGTTTTCAATCCAACGTCGGAGTTTTCAATCCAACGTCGAAGCTCTCCACATCGTGTACTAATAAAAATGGCGAACTAATAGAATCGGCGTTGTGTATTTGCGTGTTGGGTTAGGCCTGGGCCCAAGGCAGAAACACGCGACTATCTCGGAGTCCCTCTGAGTTATGTCCTAACAGATTTCCTAACCCCTGATGAAGGAATCTGTTATATATGAAATACACACTCTGACGATTCTATTAAACATTTTTATTAAACATTTTTATCATAACATTAACATAATCTTATTTAAAAAAACACATATATAGAATAATTTATACATAATTTATATAGAATAATTTATACAATTTATACAATTAATAATAACTTTATTTTATCTTATTTTATCTTAATAATAATAATTATTATTATTGTAGTAACAACTTATAATCCTTATCATCACCTTTCTCAATCACTTTTCTTATAGAATTTAAATAATTTTAATTATTTTCAATCGTCTTAGAAACCATGGAAACCGTAAACATCCTAAGTCAAGAGAACAAGGATGATGACAACCTTGATGCCACCCCAATCACTATCCCTCACCCTAGCCAAAAACTTCAACAAACCCCAGACACAACCCCAGATGCAAACATCATCACAACCCTAAGCACTACTAGAAAACGATCGTGGGTAAATAAGATGATGGCACTATGTGCAAAGAATGCAAATCTTGAAAAGGAGGAAAATGAACTGCTAAAAAGAAGTAAAGAAATAGACCTAAGACTGGAACAAATCAAAGAACAGAACACACACTTGAGCACAAGTATTACAAATCACAGTGAAAATCGCCCCTTCTATTTTTTTTATTTTTCTAACAAACAATAATTATCAGTTACTTTAATATTTTCCAGTGTTTTTTCAAAACATTTTTCAAAAATACTTTTCAAAATGTTATAAAACAACCCAAATTATGTAATTATATAACAATGGATCTTAGGTTATGTACTGTAACTAAATAAGATTTTCTTCGGGTGGCAATAAAATGTATGCAAAAAAATGTATATAGCAATAGTCTTTTATTACGTGTTATAATATATAATATAAACCAAAGACACACAAATGGTTATTACCGCAGTTGTTTTTGCGTATGGCATAATTTATCTCCATTATTAGTCCATCATCATCAAACGGTTGCATCTATGGGTATGCTTAAGGCTCCGTGATTTTTTGTTGCTTTGTTTTTGTTTTTATTTTCGTAACCAATACTATTGTTGTTTTTAAGCTCAACTCTGGGCTCGATACTAGCTCAGTAAAATGCAATATACATATTGTTTCGATTATCAATAGTTTTATTTCCATGCCCAAAAATCAATTATATTTCCATACCCAGGGTCAATTTTATTTCTATGCTAATGCCCAAGGGTCAATTTCATTTCTATTCCCGTGACAACTATTCGTTTTGTTTATGCTCACTATATATAGTCGTCAACGCTATACTATCATCATCAATGTCCTCATCTAATAACCATCCTCGTCTTCATCTAATCACATTGTCTCATCTGTACATCTAATCTTCTCATCTTCTAATCTTTTAACCGTGTCGATATAATGCTTTCACATCCTCATCTAATCATGTCAAATGATCTTTTAACAATGATTTCACATCCGCATCTAATCGTGATTTCACACCCTCATCTAATCATGTCATTTAATCTTCTAACAATGTTTTCGCACCCATATCAATATGATGTTTTCGCACCCATATCGATATGTTTTTACACCAGTCTCTACTGTGTTGTCTAACCACTCCTTTCTCTCTTCTCATCTTTAGCTTTGTACTTCTCATCCTTGAGCCTTGCTGTACCTCTTTAACCATATAATTTATCACACCTAATAAATTAATCAATCACCATATTAAAATAAATCACCACACTACATCACTGGCCATTATTAGCCATTATTATTATTATATACCATCATAACATATCACATCTTATCATTACATCTATCACATCACATCTTATCATTACATCTATCACATCATACCATTACATCTAACATCATATCACTATAATTTTACATCTACCATCATATATCACTATAATTTTATCATATCGCTATATTTGTCATATTTATAATATCGATCATCATATCTTATGATCATGATTACATTACATCTTAATACACATATAATTATACGATAAAATAACCAAAACAAACTACACTACACTATAATATACATGTAATGTACTGTTTAGAACACTCACAGCAGTGTTTTATCAAGTTTAAAAATTCGAGGGCGAAGCCCGAGAATTTTTAGACTTGATAAAACACGTGCTGTGAGTGTTTTAAACGGCTTCAAAAACGCTTTAAGAATGCAATGAAAGAAAGACGCACATCTCAAGGGAATGGTTACTTAATGAACCATTGAACCTTTGTATTCACAACGCCATGCAAAATATTCGAGTAATCACCGCCTGCAATTACGAACATCTCAAGGGAATGACATGAAGAAATTACCATACTATGTTGTTTGAAGCGGCATTTCGCAATGCAAGAAGAATCTGCACTTGAAGGATTTGGTGTCGTGGTTTACCTCGATAAAGTTCAAGACTTGGAAAGCGATGTGACTGACATGACGGCAGACTCTAAATTTTTGACTCCGGCACAAAATATGTAAGTTTAATGCACGATTTTATAATTTTACGGCTTTGAGTTTGGTTTAATAATTGGAACTAAACAGTGGCTCGGTAAACAAGTAATGGTAGTTGGATAACTTCATTTTAAAAATATTATCTGTGTATCTCGGTAGTCTGCTGATATTAGTAAATTTAGTGCAAAATTTATTATCTAGGTACCTTATGTTCCGTGTACGTTTTGCTATCTTTGGGTCTTTATCAGTGAATTCTTAATTAGGATGAAACTTTATATAAAATTTCATGTTCATTAATATTCTTTATATAAAACGTTCATCCTAATTAGCAATTCAATGAGAAAGCTGAAACATCAATAGAAATTCCATTGTCTCAATCATTAACCCCGTTTCCCTCTGGGACAGAATTCAAATCCCTCCGCGGGCCTTTTAGAATGATGAGATTTTATCAGGTATAAAGGAGCATGCACGTGACTGATTTGCTTCATCTGATTGGACAAAATCATTAATGCTCATTAATTATTCATGAGTTTTTGAAGTACATATAATACACACTAATCTGACATATATAAATACATATATCAATACTATACAAGAAAGAAATAAGTATGAATTGGTAATGCTTGTCTTATACAAGCACATACACATATATAGTAAAAATACAAACGAACTCGAAGACAATCAGAATTAGCCTGAAGTACAGCGTACGACAAAGCACTAGCGAATTTGCGTAAATCGCCCTCCTTCAGATGCATGCGAAGAACATAAACCCGTCAAAGCAATGCTCCTCCCCTTCCCAATGGAGATTATTGTGGTATCAGTATCCCTGAATTAGGCAGGAAGCTTAAATGTTGTAGAATACAAACAACCAAGTATATAACCTACACATTGTCTACATAGTCTATCAATGACGCGCGGATATTGCCCTTCAGTATCGTATCAGTGGCTACAGCAAAATGTCCTTCACTGGGGAGGGGAGGAGCGCATTGTGCTTGGCCACGCAAGCGATTGTGGTCGAAACAGGGAATTAACGCAATGAACCGTTGCGAGATTTTGTCCAAATTATTAATTGCTGCTCCGCTCGATTCGATCGTTGCGCAGCAATTAAAACATCTACCAGTTATTATAGTACATACTCGGATATAGCGGGTTTGCTTCCATGTGGTCGTTTTCTTCTAAGTGACTCTTTTCGCTGGATAAGGCCCGCACTCTATCTTTATCACAAATTTTTGAACGGACTCTACGAGATTAAACTTCAATATATATCTGTCGTGGTATATATCTGTCGTGGTCTCCAAATTTTGCACCACACTAGTATCACCAGCCGACTCGCAAACATTTAAATGGGTTGAATCCAATCACACTTTAATAGGCTGAACCCGTAGCGAATTATAATCTGAGCAATCTCGCTAATGAAGATGGTCATAAAAATCGATGTAAGTTTCTTTTACGATCTCCTTACCCCTCCCTAGCCCCTGTCGTCGTCATCCCTCCATAAGGGAGGAGGTCAAAACAATGGTACTCGATAGGGACCTTTTTTTTTCAAAAGGTTGGTGGGTCCCAGGTGATACCCCCCTCCACACACACACACGTTGTTGGTGGTGGTGGCGGGTAACCCCCCCCCTACCCAATTCGTCTAGGAACCCATTTTTTACCAGTGGTGGAGGTGGGGGAAACACACTCCACTCCCCCCCCTCCCCTCCCCAATTTAGAATCTAGGGACCCATTTTTGTTTATCGTCAAGGGACCCTTTTTTTACAGTTGGTGGTGGCGGCGGAACCCACCCCCCCTCCCCCACAAACACACACAAAAACAAACCGGTGGTGGTAAATTGTAGCCTGATATACAGCCGTCTCCCCAACTCGTTGGGTGGGCCCAGGAACGAGCTGAGAAGTCGGCTGTATTTCAAGCTATGTAAATTGAATCATATTCACATTGATGACTCAAGCAAGTAAGTAAGTAAAAGTAAGTAAAACTGTATTTATACACGCTTGCCCCGTCAACTATTAGATAAAAAGCTGGTTTCCACAAGGGGCGTGTGGTTACAAATTCATAAAAAAATTAACTATTAATTTAAAAGTTATACTGAAACTACATTAATACTAACGACTAATAATAATAACTACTACATTAATAATAACTACTCTAATTTATTACTATAAAAACCTTTACTAAATAGAATCATGTAAAAGTGTGAGCATTAATAATTCTGCTAGTAAAGATAGATAGGGAGTCAGATTTTTGAATGGCTTCAGGAAGCGAATTCCACAATTTACCTCCGCTATATGAGAAGCTTTTCTTGAGATATTCCGTTTTTGGTAGTGGTAACTGCAGTGAGGCAGAGGAGCCCCTGAGGTTATATTGAGTTGTATTCTTCTTACTCGAGAACAGATCTGCAAGGCAACTCGGAGCTAAGCCATTGATCACTTTATACATTTGTTTTACTTTTGACTTTGCTCGTTGAGTTTCTAGAGTTTCCCAGCCTAAGGCATTTAAAGCCTCTATGGCAGGGGTATCGTTACTCATATTCATAATTAGTCTTGCATACCTGTTCTGGAGTTTCTGAAGCCTATTAGAGTGACCTTGACCAAAGGTATCCCATACCTCACTACAGTAATTAAAATGAGGCTGAATTCGAACTAATGCATTGTATATGCTGACTAGAGTGGCTATTTCAACAAAATCTCGAATTCGTCTCATGGCTCCTATTCCTGAGCTGACTTTTTTGGCAACATTATCAATGTGCTTGTCCCAGGATAGATGTTGGTCTATTTCAACGCCAAGAACCCTACTATGGTAAACTTGTTTTAGAGTTTTATCATCAATCGTAATACACGGTTGAGATTGAAGGGTTCTAAGGTTATAATGCGAGCCAATTAACAAAAATTCCGTTTTTGCGACATTTAAGCTTAATTTGTTTGCTAATAGCCACTCCTTTACACATTCAAGGTCGTCGTTCATGGCCGTCTCAACTTCCTCTATAGTATTTCCAGATGTCGTTAGGTTTGTGTCATCTGCAAACAGCCGAGGAGAAGCCCGACTAAGACACTCTGGTAAATCATTTATATATAGGAGGAAGAAGAGTGGGCCAAGAATAGAGCTCTGGGGGATACCGCACGTAATCTGACTTTCCGAAGACACTGCTTCATTCAGCTGGCATTTTTGCTTGCGGTTAGTTAAGTATGATAGTATTAAGGATAAGGCATTGCCGGTGATACCATATAGTTCTAACTTGCGCAGTAAAACACTATGATTGACCGTATCAAATGCCTTTTTTAGATCCAGAAATACAACCAAATTAAACATTTTCCGATCCATGTTTACAAACCAGCTGTTTGTGCTATCCAAAAGAGCTGAAGCAGTTGAGTGATGTCTTCGAAAGCCAAACTGATGCTCAGAAAGTATACTATTTGATGTGAGATATTCATATAACTGTTCAAACATAATTTTTTCCATTATCTTACTAATTACAGGCAGAATGGAAATTGGTCTGTAATTATCCGCTGCGTTTTTTTCCCCTTTTTTAAAAAGAGGCAAGACCCTGGCTATTTTCCACTCGTCTGGGAAACAGCTCGAAATAATGGCATTGTTGAAAATATGTGTAAGTGCCGGGGAAATAGCAGGTGCTGCACTTTTTAACATTTTTCCAGATATTTTGTCAATGCCTGTTGCTTTAGAATTAGAGAGACTACTCAAGAGCTTGAGTATCTTTTCATTAGATATCTGCTTAAAGCGTGATATGTTAGATTGGCAAGGCTTTACAAACTGCTCAAACGTAGCGCTAGAGTCGGCCATTGAGTTGGCCAAATTTGGGCCAATATTGGAAAAATAAGTATTGAAAGCTTCCACTATTTCATCAGGAGAATTAATTTTAGTATCGTTGACCTTGAGTTCGTTTACAACAGTTTTACTGGAAGTGCGCCCAAGCAGATCATTAATTGTTTTCCAGGCCTCTTTAGGATTATTGTGTTGCTTAGCAATCTTGTTGCGATAATAGTTGGACTTGGCCTGACGCAAAGCAATGTTAACCTCATTTCTGGATGCTTTGTAGTAATCCCAATCGGAACATAATTTGGTCACCATTGCCTTGCGTTTGTTTTTATCTCTCGTAAAAATTAATTATTTTATCTCTCTGGTCAGCAATGGCACATTAAACGATCTTTTTCTTTTGGATTGTACTGGGGCATGCTTGTCTAACACGTCTAGGAATATATCTTTCCACGCGGCCCACATCGTGTCTGTGTCAGGACTTAAGACAATTTGTTCCTAGGCCTGAGCAAAAAGGTCTTCAACAAAACATTTCTGGTTAAACCTTTTCATGTTTCGTATTTCAATTGTTTTGGCCTTGATGCGCGTACTTTTATAAGGATTTATCTTTCTTATCCCATAAATTAAACTATCGTCACTTATTCCCAAGTGTATTACGCCTGAGGAATTGATTTTGTCTGTAGATGAAGTTACAAAGTGATCAATGAGACTTTTTGATTGAGGTGTTATGCGCGTGGCTTCAGTTATCAATTGAGAGAGTTGATATGTCTCGTAAATTGCTTTAAGTCTTTTGGCTTGACAATCAGAATTTTTCTTTAGCAAACAACAATTCATGTCCCCAAGGATCACGTGCTCTTTTTTTTCATCATCTACTCTCTTAATCATTTTTTCAAAACTAGTAAAAAATTCGCACGGAGTGTTGGCCGCTCGATAAATAGCGCTGACAATAAATGGTCGGCTATTTTGCTTGCAAATTTCCAGGGAAACACCCTCAATATCAACAGGAATTATCTCATTTCTAATTCGGTAGTTAATGGAGATTCGAAGAAAAATACAAACACCACCGCCAGTCCTTGATCGGTCTTTCCTTATGATATTATATCCACGGATTCCTACCTCGCCATCCGAAATCGAAGAATCAAGCCTAGTTTCACATAAGCCAATAAGATCGAACGACTGAAATAATTTGGATATACGAATTTCATCGACGTGTTTTAGGAGGCTTACAATATTAAGAAAAGCCATTTTAAACCCCCTTGCTTTTGGGCCATTAGGAATAAAGCTTTCATCAGATAATGTAATATCTTTAGAAATTAAGCTAGGTTCGGATGGTGAATTTATGCTCACACTTTTGGCCGATCAATTATTAATAAGAGAATTAAAATTGTTCTGCAAAGCTATACTACCTGCGGGGTTTAAGTGTATGCCTTTCGCGTTGAGGTGAAATGCTTTGATATTAGAGTTTGCGGCAAATTCCCAGCCATTCTGGTTACAAAATGAGCGCAGTATGCGATTGGTTTCTCTTACCCTGTTATTCATGTCATTCGAGTCAGTTATTGTTATAATGCCTGATACTGCGATGCTCGTGTTAGGAGATTGTGATTCTATCTTGTGCGCCAAGTTAGTAATCCCATCTGCGACTATCTGCGGCTCAGAGCTGCGAAGATCGTTAGTACCAATATGCAATACAATCTTGTCAGGCTGTTGACGGAGTAGTGGTTTCACAAAGTCGTTCATATCTTCCACAGTGGCACCAGCAAATGATTTTACTGTGACGCGTTGTGAAGTATTGGACAGCTCCCAGCCTTTAATGTACTTGATAATTGAGTCTCCTGCAATAACGACGTCAAATTTCGATTTTCTCTCTTCATTCTCAACTGTCGGTGGCGATTTTTGCTTAGTAGATTCGCCGGATACATTGGATTTCTGTGCACTTCGATTCTGTTGACGCTTCCATTTGTTATTGTTGGATCCAGCATTATTTCCTTGCTTGTTTTCTGGTATTTCAGGAGAGGTTGGAGGGTCTTTATTCGCTTCTGCTGCTCGGTTTCCAAATGATTTGTTGCCTTGATGGCTCTGATACAGATCTTTACTTATGATGGAGACAACGAGCTTCAGAGAATCTCTCTCTTCTGTTAGATGCTGTAATTTATCCTTTGATAATTTAAGTTGGTCCCTCAGTATTCTATTTTCTTCATTCAATTTCTGCGCGTTCAGGCGGTCGTTGTTGTTAGTGTGAGGTGTTGGTCCGAACGAATCTTTTAGCTCAGCTATATCATGTTCGAGGCGATCGTAAAGTTTCTTGAAGTAGTTGTGGCTTGGACACGAATGGTGTTTTTGATTATTATATCCAGCATCGTTGTTGTCAGCAACTTCGTATACATCTGGCTCGATATTTTCGCTTAGCGGTTGGCTTCGGCTGCCATTAATATTTAAATTTTGGCGGGAACCACCGTTAAGTTGCCCATCGGTATGATTTGGATTCTCAAGAATACAGCATCTGAGTCTCGCCACTAGCACACACTTCTTGCCAGATTTTGATGATTTCCTTTTCCCAAGTTCCATCTTTAGTTCAGATGAACTAAGCGAATCGATCTTCCTTCCGTTGAGTGCTCATTTGCTTCAGAGATCGAGGTAGTTTCTACATTTGAAGACGAATTTTGTGACAAATTCTCAAGATCTACAAATTCTATTCCTCTGGTAGATAGACTTTTGTCTAACTGACTGATATCCGACATAGATAGGGATCTTTGAAGTTTTGAAGGGAAGGAACTTGAGTTTAGGCTAAGAGCTTCAAAAGCATGACCGCCCGCCATGATTTATGCTAATAGTCCCATGATTTATGCTAATTTAAGCACGTTTTAAGTATGGCGAAATATCGCAAAAAACATGCATATTGGAATATGAAATAAACATGCATTTATTAGCTGCTGTGTTTGGTCATTTTTAAATTTAAATTTGTCTATTTCATGTCACTTGCTTGTTTATCACCTTTCGATTCCCCACCCGGGGTTTGAACCCGAGACATTCGGTGTGCAAGGCATATTGGTCGAGTTCATTTTTTGCGTGTTTATGGACCGAGACGACGTCGAGGTCCATAAAAACGCAAAAAAAAATGAACGAACAAACTTGACCGAACAAACTTGGTCAATAATGTTTCTATTATATGGCGAAAATAAAAAAAAACCACTTTAGACGCAAGAGCGAATAGAAATCAAGCTAAAATAGGACTGAAACTCGACGACTTTCACTTGAAGTGGAACCTTGTGGCGTTTACAATATTTTATTTTCCGATATCAAAAATGTTTTCTTTAGGCATGAAAACTGATCTGTATTTTATTCAGATACACTGAGTTTCAATGATAACTAGCAAAAAAAATTAAATCGATTTAAAATTTAACGAAATGTTGGTAGGTTAATATTAATATGAAATTACGTCTTCAAGTTCAATCGGGTTTGTATATTGACGTTGTTGAGCCGTCATGATGAACGACTCCTTTTAAGGTCAAATTCTTCGTTACGTATACGTTTGCAACAAAGCATGTTATCACAACAACAAAAATATATATTTTTGAATGCCGCAATTTTGAAGTCTCCACGATAAATATTTGCAGATTTATAAAGAACTTAAGTTTCCTGTGACGTCACATTTTCTGACGTCATGGTATGCCCTAAATTATGCTTTCTACATTGAAGAAATATAGAAATGACCTAATTGAGCCTATTCCGTTTACAATAAGTACATTTCTTCGTTAAAACCCTAAAAATACTGACATATTTATTTTCTAAGAGACGTTTTCAAAAATATATGACGTCATAATGACGTTTACTCTTGTTCACGGTGAATTTTAAAGCATAGATCGTTTGCACTCAATCCCCAGAGATTCAAATGACAAAGGGCATGGCGGCCATGTTGGTGTACAGAACAAAAGAAGATAACGAAGAATCTATTGTCAAATGTACACCAACATGGCCGCCGTGACGTCACGTGCAAAGGGTCCATTCCTCTCAAAAATTGAAAATTCTAAAAACTTGCTAGATTTTCATGAACAACTATTCTAAACTCTAAAAGATGAATGAAGAAGTTATTTTGTAAATGGTTTTACGTTGAATATTTTCCGCAAAATTTTGGCGGGAAAATTACAAAACAATTAACTTTAAATTTTAATAACTTGTCTCCCTCTTAACTAATCGAACTCGGGTTTTCGATTTCTTTGTTATCAAGATGATGGGAATTCAGAAATATATATTTTACTGATTTTGTAAATATAGCAACGTGAGCGATTTGAGGGTCATTTGTGCCCACCGTGATTGTGCATATTTTTTGTGGAAGATCTGAGTTGAAAACCGGCAAGCACATTACAAAACGTGACAAAAAGAGCTGTAAGTTGAACAATACGAACAAACTTGTAACACGGCGATTTCGTGACATGAGAGCTTGACTGAAAATTGATCCTCTTCTCCCTCATGCTCCAGCGATTGCGACAGAAAATGACGTCTTCAGCAGCTTAAACTCAATCGCACATGCGTGCATGAGCGCTTATTGTAATTAAAAATGGCGGATATAAAAGTAATTTTTTTCTCGCTTTCGAAAGGTACAAAACTCGAGTCATTTCATATAAAATTTATATTTTTCCATTGCGTTTTAAGCAAAAGGATCTGTTTCGGGGATTTCGGGGGAGCAAAAGGATCTACATTTTAAACTGGCTTTTTTATAAGGTTTTATTGAGCAAAAACCCTCGAAAATATATTCCACGTGCGCAGTGATTATCAAGGATTTTGAAAAATACAAACGCATTTAACTTGCTAATGAGCAAACGTGGCAAACAGATTCGCACTTCGCCTGACGGTCAAATATATCTGATTCGGCCAGGCTATAAAGCTGAAAGGGCTATTACTTTAGATACTGGTGGTAGTGTCAAAGTATTTTGTGAAGTGATTCAGCCCCAAATAGCCCCACTATTCAAGTGTACGTGTGAGGAGAAGGGAGTAGAAATAGTTGCTACAACTTCAACTCAAGCTTCAAATAGGTTTCTTGATGAGCTTGTTGGTGTTAAAACTAACAAACATTGGTCTGGGCCAAATTTCTTTGGTTTTCTTAGGAAGGATATCTTAAATAAACTCCAAGCTCAGAGTGAAAATCTAATAGAAGACAACCAAGAACCTGCTACAAGCAGTGATACAAGTTTTATTAACATTGTAAAAAAATCTGGGAGCCTTGTAAACTGGCTGGGCATTAAATCAGTAGGGAGGGATCCACCAAACAGCACAGCTAATTGGTCATATAACTGCAAGGGGGATATTGTGCCACTTCGCCCTGGATATGATGCTAGACAATTAATTCAAACAGACGGAAACAGCTATGAGGTGTCATGTCAGCTAACGCAGCAGGATTTATTAAATGGACCTACTTTTCATATTGAGGTTTTATATGATGACAACATTGTGTTTACAACTGCAGATATAAGACCAACAACTGCTGTGAGAAATGTTTTTCAGTACTTAAAACTTGAAGGGTACAAGAAAAACCTCTCTGGCTATGAATTTTTTGGGTTTACAAGGCCTGCAGTCATTCAACAATTGCAGTCGGTGGATGTGAGAAAACGGAAATCTGTGGAAAACGCTGATCAGCAATATGAATTGAACATCGATGCACCACATGCAGCAAAGCGAAAGCCACAGGGGATGCAATATCCTCTGCTCGATAAGCTCTTGAAAACTAAAACACGAAATGCTGGACCAACGAGTAGCTTGCAATCGGGGAAATAAAAAAAAGACCGAAATGATTTGGTGCATGAAGCTGTGCAATTTACTTCATTTAATGATGTAAAAAGCTATGTCCAGTACCTCTGTGATAATGAACCTGATCTTATAGCTGGGGCCATTATAGACCGCAGTGACTTAGGTCGTGATATTATGTCAAAGCTGAAAATATCTGGTCCAAGGCATATAAGTGTCCGTGATTCAGCTGAATTCTTGCTTGGCAGGACACGTCTAACACAACGAGAATACATTGCAGCCAGGAAAGCACTTATAAAAGGGAATGTTCACTTGGCAAAATATGTTGATGTTGCTAAGTATGCATCAGAACTTGATGTAGGTTCAATTGAATTCCATGCATGCCATAAAAATGACCCTAACATATCAGATGGAAGCCTTGATTGCATGTGTGCAACTACAGATTTTGTAGACACTATGCAAAGAATTGTATCGACTGAACTTTTGTTTTCAAAATTTGATTTCCCAAACGTTGGTCAGCAAAACAATCTCTTTCAGCACTTGAAGAAAGAAAGACCTCAATTGTATAAAGACTTGGACCCCAATAAAAGGACATTGTTCTTAAGGGAGACTGGTGACAATTTTAGAGGTGGTGCTCGCCAACCAACCGAACAAATGTCATTTTCTATTCTCAACCTTACAGAATTGATCAATTCTCCTAATGGCCAATTTTTGTCATCTGTTTGGAGGGGTCCCGAAAGTAGACAGTACATCAAGGCTCATATGAAGGGACATTATCAGGATGTAACAAATGCTGTGGAAAAGGGTTTGACTCTGGTCATAAATGGCTCTGCTGAGATATTCAATTTAATTGCTTTCTTCATTGCTGACCTTGGACATCTAAAAGAGATCCTTGGGAAATGCCTATGCACAGGGATGTTTGGTTGCTACTGGTGCAGAAAGAAAATTACAAACTGGGATGCCAGTCATCCCTCTACATCACCCCCTCAGAGCATTGGAGACATGGAAAAATGGGGTAAACAAGCCATGAAAGAACTTGGAGAAGAGCCCCAAAAGGGTTCTACTGCATACACCAAATTCCAGCAATCCCATTTTGGCCAAACTGTAAGTATATATTAACTACAATAATAATATACTAGTATACTAGTTATTAATTGTACAACAATGCATTGCTGGTAATATACTGTATTATACAATAATTCTTTGAGGGTACTTTACATAAACACAATTAGCATTAATTATCTCCCATGGGACAATTGCAAAAGATGACTTGTCCAGGAGAGATGAAAAACTATTGTATTTAAACAAAGTGCACTCCAACAAATTACATAATTTTGGGATAAGAATAAAAGCTCAAAGTTTCTATGGAATAAAACAAACTGGGAGACTGGGTACTAGTCAACTTTTATAGCATATATTTCAAGACAACAGAGGCAAACTAAATGGATATATTGATCAAATCACAGGATTTGCAATATAACTTAACACTAGTTGATTTTCACACTTTTTTATATATTTCTTCCTCTAGTCCATGCCAATGTTTTCTGCATTCAGTGAGAGCTGCCTTCTTCCCTGTGGTTTACACTTGATTCTTGCAATACACAGAAGTTTATGGAAAATGCTGTTTGCTATAGTTTCCAAGAGGGGGCAGGAAGCAGAGTTGCCAGGTGCACTACGGAACATAAATTGTGGGTACCTCGCCTACCAGATAGAAGCTTACCAGAGGAGGTACACTAACCAAACCTGTATTTGTAAGATTTTATCTGACTGAAACACATTCAAAGAGCCATTTAAAAAATAAAAACAATGCACTTTTTTGTAGCAAGAACAAGTTCTATGATGGCAGCACTACATTTAAAATGACCGGAAATGACTGCAAAATGCTAGAAGATAACTGCAAGAAGCTGGTTGAATATTTTCTCAAGGTAATACAATAAGCATTTATGGAGAGAGACTGGGTACTAGACAGCATGGTTTGCAAGGAAGGGAATAAAAATATTAATAACAACAAATATTTCACAATAACAATAGCGGCTGTGCCAAATAAAGGTCATGAAAATGAAGTCAAAATATCCAGCTCACTTTCAATATAATCTGTAGAAATTGTAATTTTAGCATGTGATAATAAATTAAACTAAGCTTGTACTCAAAACTAAACCAGTCTATTTATGTATTTATTTTAGCCATCTGAAACTTGGAATGACCAAAGCTTTCTAAAGATGCGTCAGTTACACTCATTATATGATCAGTTTGATGATATAGCAAGGTAAATATAGATTAATTTCAACAGCCCACTTGACTCAACATATGCTTCAATTTGTCAAAGCCATGGGATTCTAGATGATGCTCAGTCATTTGGGAGAGTAGTGCATAATGCATTAAATTATTCCTCAGAGCTTCATATTTAAACCCTTGTATGTGACAAGTGCAGCTTATATCAAAAGTAGGCTATTGATACATGTATATGCATTATCAAATGCCCACGTAAATGAAAGGTAAGTTATTGTTGATCAGTTTCTAAGTTATTAATTGTAGACTTTCAAATACTGTACTATCAATTATATACAAGCATTGTTTTTGTCTATACAGAGATATTCGAGACCGGAAAACAACTCTACTGAGAGTGTCGACAATGAAGGAAAGATCAGAATTGTTCTTTCAGAAGATGAAGCAGTATGGCCCAGCCCAGTGCACATCGAGACTTCCGTACTTACACATACTGAGAGATCACATCCACAGACAAATGAAGTTCTGGTTCGAAATGCTTGGCTGGGGTTATGGTTATTTTTCATGTGTAGCTTCAGAGCACTTGAACAAATATATCAAGACAATGGAATGGAGTAGTACCAACCAGGATGAGAAACGTGTTTTTACTATAACCACAAAGATTCGTACCCAGCAGTTCCATTACACAGACACATTGTTCTCTCAACAACGAAATCTGACATGTTCTGCTTGCCACCAGCCAGGTCATAACAAGAAAAACAAGAGCTGCATGATGCATCCATCTCAGCCAACCATTGATTTTGAAGACTCTGATGATGAGCAACAGTAATCATTTTCACATTTGACAGTATAGCATTGTATATATTATCTAGGTTACAGTTTAGAGCAGTTCTTGATTGAGTGTCGTAAAACCCAAACCAAAGTAATTACAGAGCCAATCACAGAAGCAAGTAACATCGCAATGAGCCAATCACGAGCTGAAGTAATCCAGGATTGGTTTTACTTGACCCAGTCACAAGGTAAACACAATCATGGATAACTCTCGCGTAAATGAAAATTGATGGCACGATGGACCGAAACAATTTTTGGTTTTAGTTTATAATTTGAGTGGATGATAATTACAAAACATTTATCACAGCCAATAAAAACTCTAATCAAATGCAAAACCAAAACAGTCACCATTTGCTTTTGACACTCCATTTAAATTTGCTCTACTTGACAAATGCAACTTAGTTTTGTTCGACTTCAGAAGAGGGAATTGCAACATCTTGTGTCAACACACCCATTTTATTAAAGGCTGCATTCCAGAATCGCAGTTCAATAGTGCCATTAATAGTTGTCTTGTCTTCTTTATAGTTCAGTTTCATTTTCCTGTGGTATCTGACATGTTCTTGGGGTATATTTACACACTTTGCTAAAATTATAATGGGCCTCTTCACTTCGTATGAACAGTGCTTGGAGTTGAATTTGGGTGATTTATTCAAACGTATAAGATCTCTTGCAGGGTTGAATGTGTCATTTACTACCGCAATCACGTTAAATTCATTACCTCGCATTACAATAATGATGTCCTTTCTAAGTATATTTGGTTGAGAATACACAAAGCTGTATCCATTTAGCACTTCTAATGTGCCTTCCCCTTTGTATTTGGGAAACCAAAGCTTACCATTCTTTGTCTCAATGTAAGAGTTCACAAATCCTTGTTGTGCTGCATTCTGATCTTCTGCATATGGGTCTGAACCACCATATGGAATTAAACAATTGTAGCAAGATCCATTACTAGCTTCCTCAATTGCAAACACAAGCTGACCGGCAGTTAATTGATCCTCAGCTGTGGTAATGTCACGCACAACAACAACAAAAGGCAGAATCACAGTAAAATCTCCAGATTTGAAGCGCCTAACCAATGCCTTCTCCCCAAATAATTCCATCATCCTCTCCAGTGTCCTTATAACAAAACAATTCGACGACCCGTCCAACTTCTCGCACCTTTGTAGTCGATGTCCAATAGATTTCATAAATACAACTTTAAAAGCATCGATCACGATATACTTTTCCACAGGGTTATCTGTTGTTATTCGCATAAGATTGTTGTCAAAAATCTTTGTAATTAATCTGTTTTCAAAAATTATTACCTGCTTGCGGTACAAATCATGAAGAAGTTCAGTAGAAGGAGTAATTTCGAGATCGTTCCCCAGAGGCGACAACATGGCCGCCATCTTGGAAATCCACTAAACATGCGATTACGCATGCGCTGTAAGCCAAACCGCTGAAAGAACCTGCTTTTGTCTCGCAAAGCCTTATGGTCTAGCAAATCAGGGTCCAAATCGCCGTAAGTATTTATTAGTAATACTCTTAATTTATAAGCCAATTTCCAAACGTGCATGCTGAATTTCTCAGCTCATACAATAAAATGCTGCTTTCTTTGATGAAACTGTGTGTAATAATTTTCATTCTACCACGATTTTAGTAGCATAATGAGGTAGTTGTACATTTTACTTCTCTTCGTGTTTTAGAAGTCACAGCCATTTCAGCTTCTGTTTATTTGACAGCTATATTTATCGGTCAGCTTCGTTCGATTCAGTCGTTTTTCATCGATTTATCGAACTTGCGAGAGTCGGTAAAACTTCTTTAACCGCTCCAAAGTTAGCTGAAAAACGGAAAAGCAGAAATATATTTTAAATTAGAATTTGCCTTCGTGTGACAATTTGTTTAGTTTCTTTCAAAATGTCTGGGTTTTATCGCTATTTGTTTACGAAGAGCTGTGAGCGAATTTGGGAACTCTTGAGCGAACAAGATGAAAACGATACTGATTCAGTCCCGCTGAACAACCACTAATCAGAGTCATCTTGCCCGCTCACTGAGCTGCCATCTAATATCAGACCTTTACCAATGAGCCACACAAACTTTAGCCTCCTTTGCAGACGTTTTTAGTTTCGGTCCCATTCTCCCTACACACTAACGTCTGCTGAACCGAGCCGGACATTCCATTCCCATTGTGTTTGAGTATCCAATCAGATTTAAGCCATTGTTAGAAGAATAGCCAATCGCGGAGCAGCTTATAAAAGTGTCAGAAAATCACCCGCGAAAATTTTCACAAGTTAATTCCATGTTTAAAATGGCGTGTTTATCTATTTATTATGGAGGTTAATACGCCGAAAAAGCTTGTCAATGGTGATCTTCGATGTTATCTATGTAGTAGCACTCCTCCTGTCAAAGAGAAGATAAAAATATTTGGAAAAACAGCTCACGATCTTCCAAAGTTGATCAATTCCGCGCTATCCGTCGACGTCAATATCTTCTCCGATAACGACTTGTTTGTGTGTACAAACCCATGCTATAAACGTCTTCTAAAACTAGAGAAGTTGGAGAAAAATATCGTGGACTTGAAAGAAGAACTCAGAGGCAGCTTTGATTGTAGCGTGGAGCCAGCAAGAGTGAAGAGGCTACGAAAAGATTCAGACAGCGTTTCAGCGACGACAACTAATCGACCTGGGGCGTCAAAATCTCTAAACTTTGGCTCTCAATTGCAAGCACCTACCACTTGTACTTCTTATACTCCTACTAGGGCGTTCCAGAAGTCCAACCATTTGGTTTACAATGCTTTTGGTCATTTAAAAGCTCCCTCTATCGCTACTCCTGATACTGAACCGCAGCTATCTCTCCTTCTTCCTGGCTTGTTGACCTCAACACCGCTAGCAAAGCCAGCCAAGACTACCGCTCTTACTGAAACAAAAGTTAAGGTAACAGTTCAATATCCATCAAAGTCGGCCAGTAAAACCCTTGAACCTTGCTATGAGCCTCTGGGAAAAGCGTTAGTTCATGGTCCACCAGAGAGAATAGCAAGTGCTGTGATAAAATGCGAGCCAGTAATAAACATTATCGTGAAACAAGTCCTGTGCAAAGTCCTACAAGAAGTGAATGGTTTGTGCTCAAGAAAAAATCCCTCGATACTACGGAAAGCTAGTAAAGTAGACTTACAAGAATATAGTATGCAGTCCATGTGCCAAGAATGGAAGGAGAGGGCGCCAATCTTTTACGCCTTCTTAATGACTGTTGCGCTATCAAATGGCACAAAAGACTCAACATGGCTCCCCAGTATTGCTGTTGCTGGATCAATCTTGCTCAAACAGAGAAGCCGACATATGAATGCTACAGCAGCTTTTCTTGCTATCCTATTCAAAACAGCATCCACCGAGGTAAGTTTGAAAGACTTTTGATATAGTTTAGATGCAATAATTGAATACTTTGCAGGTCAGATGTTTTCATTATATGCATGTTGGCAAACAAATTAAATGAACAATAGCTCATTAAAGGAATTCTATGCTGAGCAACAAGGGGCAAATCTGGGTTAATAGTGTTTTTAATTGTATAATAATACATTTTTCTTTTTCTTTTATCAAAGGCAACCCTTGACAGACTATGTAAGATGAACATCACATGTTCAAACAGGTGTGCATTAAATAAGATGAATGACATGGGGACAGACTATGACAGCGAACAGAAGGAGGTGCAGAAAACAATCACTGACCAGAACTTGAAAATGAAGTGAGTACAAAAACTATCATTAAGAAATATAAAACGTGCGCATGTCTCTGTACTGTGACATAAATACGATGGGAGATGTAGAGCACAAGAAAAGTATTAGCTTAGGAACATAAGGCATAGGCGAGTGTTTCTCTTGCTTTTCGATTGTAAAGGCCCGGACACACGGTGCAACATTTCCTGCACCATTGCGTGCAACGTTGCGCCCAACACAGTGTTGCAGCGTGTGTCCACCCCTGCAATGTTGCACGCAACAGTTGCAGAAAGTAGGATTGAGTTCTACTTCTACAACATTCTCTGCAACATTGCAAGGGTGGACACACGTTGCGCGCAATGTTGCAGGAAATGTTGCACCGTGTGTCTGGGCCTTAAGTCTTCTACATTTTCCAGAGTGTTCATATCACAGTACAGAGGCATAATCAACCGTTTTATATTGTTTTTATAAAACATTTTCAATGTTTTTGTGCTAGCCATGTCTCTGATATAAACACGGTAGCCAGCCAATCAGCACACTCATAATTTGTCTCAAATATTTTATAAATAATGATATTGATTTTGAAGTGAATGAGAAGGGGGAATGGTTAAAAAGAGTGGTCAGCTTTTTAAAATTAACTTTTTAAAATGGGGGGCTTATTCGAGGGTGTGGGTGTTTAAAAGGGAATTAATTGCAAGTCTAGTTTTGCCTACTAAATTGTTAAAAATGAATAGGTTGCTGGTTCCCAGTCTCCCTATTTTTTTTCCGGTTTGCACAAGGGATTGTGGGATTGCCAGGGGGCAAGCAAACCAACTAAATCGAAGGCACGAAAGTGTAAAATTATATGTTCTGTTATTATCGTTGGTTCTTTCGATTATACTAGTAAGGTCTAGTAACTTTCGGGCCTTCTATTTAGTTGCCCCCTGGCAATCCCACATGCAATCCCTTACGCAAACCGAAAAAACTTGGACTTGACTTGGAACCGGCAACCCATTCATTCACCCTCATAGTGTGTTTAGTTAACATTCATAGTTTAATTATTAAAACTTGGATATGTGTTCTGGTTCTAGGGAGCTTGAAAAAGTATGTCATACTGGCAGCAGTGAGGAAGTGACAACAGCAAAGAAAATGCTGGTGGAATTGAAAGAAACTTTACATCCTGGATTTGTAGTCGTCTTCGATAATATTGACTTAGAAATTAACACCAAAAACATGACTATGTCAAACCAAAACAAATCACAGCATTGGGTCAACCACAAAATGGCTATCAACAGAGTAACAGGAGTAAACACGCTGAATAGAAAACAACCCAATATTTTAGATTTACCAAATCAGTCATTCATGCCAACAATTAATGAAATGCAGAATCAAAGGCTAGACTATATTGTGCTAGTGTCAAGAATGTTGGTGGAACATTTTACAGCATTAAGTCCTTTTAAGGATAGTGTGATTCAACATATACCACATAAATATAGCAAAGAGATGAGCAAAAAGTCAACTAAGGTAAACAATAATATTGTATTTATAATGAATAAACATCAAACAATGAACTGAATATGTATGCGGGATGGATAAACTAAACTCAATCAATAAACCCACCCTACGTCCCCATTATTTATTATTATTTTCTGTATATGTTTAGCAATAAAATAGAATTATAATATAAGCTATGTTTATTTTTCCTAATCTTTTAGGTTCCTTTGGGTGTAATATTTAAAAATGAGAATATAAATGAAGACATGCTTGTCATCCTGAAGCAGTTCCACACATACCTACCCAAATGTGCTGATGGTTCATGTGATCCACAACTATTCACTGGCGACCAACTAACAGTTGAAAGAGCCGTAAATGTTATAGCTTCAGTATCAAATGGATACACACCTGAAGAACGGCTTGAGGGATTGAATTTGCAGCTAGGAGATTGGCATGCGGGTGTTAAGATTCTTAGTGTAAGTTTGTCATATATTATACATATATGAATAGGATGTTACAAATTTCTTTCTAAGATTTTGTCAGTAGTGTACAGTAGAGTGATTTTATTTAACCCGTGAAAGAAAGTTGACTATTTAGTTTGTACTATTCTTTCACGGGTTAAACAAAATCACTCTACAAGGTCAATGATCTGACAACTACTGAGTACTGATAAAACACTGATGCATAAACAATAAGTCTATTTTCAAATCAGTTAACTGATGAATTAATATGAGTGTTTTATCATGGTATTAAGGTTACTACACATGAGAGGTCCCAGTAAAAATGGTTAAGTGATCCCTGATCAAATCCTCAATTCTCCTGTAGTAAGAACAGAAAAACCTTTTAGGAGAATATAGACTTTGATCAAAGATCACTTATTATAATTAATATTATGACTGTAATACTGTGCGATGCGCAGTACCGTAGTCACTTCAAAAACATTTTGATGAATTTTTGACATTATTTTGACATGTTTCAATAAATTAGTCTGAACCAGGTATAAGCATATTTTAAGAGGCTGCACGCTTTCTCAGATACGCCTACTGATTAACTCCACCTTTCAAAATATGCTTATACCTGATTGGTTTAAACTAATTGAAACATGTAAAAAATTCATAAAAATGTTTTTCAAGTGACTACGGTACCATGTGTCGCACAGTAAGGTCGAGTGCATGTTTTAATTTTATCTTATTATTTTTCAGCTTATATACAAGAGGTTTTTCTCAGGAAAATCAGATCGTGACCAATGTACTCTTTTTTCTGATCGGACATTAATTAACAGAAGAAATGTCAAAGGAGATCCTGGTGCAGCTTACAGGGCTGATAGGGATTTTCTTACACTTGTTGTAAAATCCAGAGCCATAGCAGCAGCAGTAACAGTCCTTGGCTTTGAAAGCCAAACATCCAATCCTGTTAACTTTCCCCTTCCAGACGACATTGAAAACAAGACGAAGGCTCAGAAACTAGAGTACTTGCACAGTGCAGCATCAGAAATTGTTGACAGTGTTGCATTTGACTACACTGCACTTAACAATGCAGTGGATAAGGTGATTACCGCTCAAGCTAGACAAGATATCATGGATCAACAAGAACTAACACCAGATGGAAGATTTCCCTGCAGATTTCCCAACTGCAACACATCTTTTAAATATGATGGGAAAAGCAGGAGGAGACATGAACTTTCACATGATCCCCCACTTGACATTCCCAATGATCTACCTGGTGATGATAGTATAGAATCTGAGGCCATTTCCAGTAAATCTGATATTTCAAGCAAAAACAGTACTACTAAGAAAGAGACAGATGACATATATAACTACAACTGTGCATTACTTGAGGATGGTCTTTTCTTCCTGAACTTTTTGGATGCAGTAAGCGAAGGGGATGGGCAGAGATTAATGAGACAATACAAATACTTTATGTTAATGTGTAAGGCGGATGGCACCCACAGCAAGAAGTATGCACTAGAGTGTTTATATCAGCTGTTTCAAGTGAAGTCTCTTCTAGCCCCAAGGGACAGTGAAAGATTTGTTTGGAACAGATCTGTCAACACCCTAGGAGGAAAAGGAAAGAATATTGCCTTGGACCTAGACATGGAACATGGCAATGGGTACTTGAAACAAGCCATAAAGAACCTGGGCCCCAATGTGACAGAAAATGCTGTGGCTCGTATTTGCCATGCAGAACGTGCAACACGAATGTTGATTGATACCATAGATCATGAAATTGACAAAGTCTCAAGGTCTGGAAGGCACACCCGCAGTTCGACTGAAAGAGATCTCCAGGAACTAGTCAACAGAGCAGTGTCTACCAATGTGTTTAATAAACAAGAAGGACGTCATTATAACCACTTCGTTAACTTTGAAAGAAATTGCCTCGCCAATCTGGATATGTCATCAGTATTTAAATGGATAAATAACCATAAGAAAAATATTCACCTTGGAATAAGAGCTAGGTAGACAATAAGAATTTGTGAACTCTAGCTTACACATACAGTGTACATGTAGGTTTACATGTTATTTAAATAATGGGCCCTAAATGTGCAACCAAAACAGCAATACATGTAAATAGAGCTAGATTCATGTTTTCATTTCCTATTGTTTTAATTTACAGCTAAATGAAATGTAATATTGGTTTTAGTTTACTCTAGCAAATTCATTGTATTGTTAGTCCTTAAAGTGCCTATGAAGCTTATTTTTTTATTTTAGATATCAATTCTAAATCAAGTGAATAGTAGAATGGTAAAATATATTTTGCTTTGAATGCTGTGCCGCTGAGTTAAGGAGGTTTTAATATCCAAAATGCTAATTACATGACGTCAGGGGAGGTATCTGCAATCACTTCTTAGTGGTTGTGAATGGGCATTTCTACTGATATAGGAAAACAAATTTCTAACATCATTTTATTTCAACCATTGGTATAACACTGATAATTTGAAAAATTTGTTTAATTGCAACAAAACAAATTGTATAATAATTGATGCCTCCCCTGACGTCATGTAATTAGCATTTTGGATATTAAAACCTCCTTAACTCAGCGGCACAGCATTCAAAGCAAGATATATTGTACCATTCTACTATTCACTTGATGTAGAATTGATATCTAAAATAAAAAAATAAGCTTCATAGGCACTTTAACAATACAATGCCATTTTTAGCATAACTAATAATGCCTTTAAATTTTTTAGTTTCTTGTTAAAATGTATGATAACTGAGAGAGTACATGTACCTAGTATTTCTACATTATCTATTATTATTAAATAAGCCACTTTGTTGACTGTACAGTCATACTGTGCATTTTCAAAGCTGTTAATAGACCTATCATAAATTCAACTGACTGACCATGTACAGAATAAGAATAGATTCAAGTCTAGGTTGGGTTAATCCATACAAATTTACATTTACTGTATTTTGAAAACCCCAGCCTGACCTGAGGCTATGAATCTTGCTATTCAACAAAATTTTGGAAACAGTCTATTCAAGAATTCTGTATATACATGTACACTATAGTGAAGAAAATATAGATATTTGTTGTGGTTTGAAAATATTTTTGGTTAAACATTTTCCAAACCAGTTTGAATTTCATATCAGATAATGAAAAGATCAAACTGGTTGAAAATTTTTGAATCAAAACATCAGTTAAAACCATAACTGTTTTAAGGAAGTTGGTACTGTTACATTTTCAAATAAATAATAAATCATCCAACTAGAACAGTCTCAGGTTTTCTAGTGCACTTACTGCTGCTACTGGGATATTCTCACTGTCCATTGTGTTATCAAGGGAATCATTTCCTGATGCATCTAGTAATGACATAGAAAGATTCTCTACTGCTAGTTCAAACAGCTCATCATCATCCATTAGTCTTTCCCAGTCTCCAAGCCATGTGTCACTTTCATCTTCATCATCAACATTTTGAACCATAGTTGTATTTTCAATAGCACAGTCACCAAATATTGAGCTTATGCTTTCAATTATTTGAAAAGCATGTTGCATGTGCCATATTTCAATATTTGATATAACATCTTCCAGGGTAAAAATCTTGTCACAGTGTTCAAGAACCTGTGCAATCTGCTGGTGAGAGAAACCAAGCATGAATTGCAGGTTGGTTAAAGTTGGAAGCTGACCACCAGGTGATTTGCTGATGAGGTCACGTACAAGATTTCTGTGATAAAATGATAGCTTTGAAGACAAAGCTTTTTTTTGTTGCATGGAAACTATTCTTGTTTGAGCAGTGACTGTTAAATGTTCTTTAGTTTCGTTGACACAACCTGGGAACGTAGTCAATTTTCCACAGTCCTCATTCTTGCAGTTACAATTCTTGGCACAGTTATCACAACACAAGTGTTTTGGGACTGGACAGGTGACTTGGTTGCAATAGTCAAACTGGCACATCAGAGTCTTCCTACGGCATTCCTTTGACTTAACATATTGCTTTATGTCTTTTTCAACATGATTGAGAAGTAGCCCTTGGTAAATAATATGGGCAACACTCTGTTTGCCATCCCTGCCACCTCGTCCTGTCTCTTGGATGTATGCCTCTACATTTTTAGATGGCCCAAAATGTATAACTCTGTAGACTCCTCTACAGTCAACACCCATGCCAAAGGCAATAGTTGCTATAAGTACACGAAGCTCTGAGTTAGGATCTTTGAAGGCTTGTAGCACTGCATCTTTGTTTGCATCAGGGGTACATGAATGTAGCATCTCTATAAGAACTCTTTTTCGGTCCCCAATTTCACCAGCATACATATTATCTCCTAGCATACCTTTGAGAGTAGCATAAAGCAAAGAGCACTGTTTTATTGTCTGGCAGTAAATAATTGTTCTAGTTGTATCTATACCATGTTCCAAAAGCTCTTTCACAAGCCATTCAAAATATTTCTGTAGACTTTCATCCCTTGACATATAAAACACAGAGTATGCAATGTTGGATTTATCAGGGCTCTCGTAAATTATGCATGGGTTGTCCATAAGCAAAACCTCCATGATTGCTTTCCTTGTCTCACTGGTTGCTGTAGCTGTGAGAGTTAATATCTTGGCATGTGGAGCAAGAGATCGTAATTCATGTAACCTTCCATAGCATTCACGAAAGACTGCTTTATCTGTTGTAGTTGATGTTCCCCTGAAATATAAATTTATTCATTAGAACAAAATAATAAGCTTACTATAAGATTTATTTAACATTCTGTAGGTGATTTACATTTCATGACAGTTACTGACATCGTTTCTCCTGAAATACAAAAACATACCGTACTCAAACGACTATTATACATGCAACAATTATTTCAGTTCCCTGAAAAGGCTGTCGTTAAGTAAGGCGTTATTATAAAGTAAGGTTTAATTTACTCGATTGTCCAAGTAAATTTTAGAGCATAAGACTTGTAACAAAACATCAGCTCAAAGATATTGTATTTGACGGTGTAATTAAGTACAAGTCAAAAACAAGTTAGATATCTGGGTTTTTCCCCTTCTTACCATTGTTTGATTACATGTGCTTCGTCGACTGCAATCGCACAGAGCCTTGAAGAATAAGTCGGGTTTACCAACATACGTCGCCATCTTTCGTTTAGCATTAAAGCTTCGGGTGTTCCGTAGACAACGGAAAATCGCCCACTCTCTACGTCTATCTTGTCTTCAATATCTTCATCTCCTCCTACAGTGCTCAAACTTACTGCTGATATTCCAAGTTTCTGTAGAGCGTCTACTTGGTCTTGTATTAGATTCAGTAATGGCGAAACGACAACAACAATATGGCCACGATCTTCTGAAACTTCGTCGAAGATCAGAGGAAGTGCCTGGTAAATTAAAGATTTTCCAAACCCAGTTGGAAGATTTACGAAAATATCCCTTTTCTTTTCGATCACAGCAAGTAAAGCTTGTTTTTGGTGATGATTCAGAGCTTCAATTTTGAATTTATCACACACAACTTTGAAGGCAGAAGCGAGATCCGCCATTTTTCATGAGCCGATAGAGCGGGGACTGGATCTTAGCCACCGAAATTTAAAAGCCACGCTGTGATTGGTCAGTTTTGGGGAATGGAATGTCCGGCTCGGTTCAGCAGACGTTAGTGTGTAGGGAGAATGGGACCGAAACTAAAAACGTCTGCAAAGGAGGCTACACAAACTTGCGATGAAACGACTGTCATTAAAAAAAAAAAAAACCCTAACCCGTACCATAAAGCTAACCCTAACCGTCAGAAAACAAGTTCACAGGTAAAGAACGTGTTATGACTGTAATGAGAGCATCATTTTGTGAGATTGCTCAGATTATAATTCGGTATGGATTCAACCCACAACATTCAATTTAATGTGATGGGTTCAATCATTCAATGTCTGTGAGTCGGGTGACCAAATAGGTTCACAGGCTGACAACTATAATGTGCCAACTTTTGATGTGCCTTACTGCTTTCGATATTTAAACAATACAACTTCATATAGTTAAATGTTATGCGCATTAAAACAGATAATTAGTCCTTGCATTCAGAATATCTCTGTTTCCCCAGTTAATGACATTTTATTGTTCGTTTTCTTTATCTCATGAAAATCTAATGCAGAGTGCGAAGCAGCACTTTTGATAATTTTAATGGATGTTGAGGTATGTGACAAGCTGTGGTCGAAGGGTTGTTTTTAACACGCTGAGACGGTTGTAGGGTACAGATCGTCTTTTAATGTTGAACTATATATATCTCTACATCTTACATGGCTTTCTAGGCTAACTTTTATAGGCGGTCGTATGCGAAAGTAAAACTCGAAAACAATAAATTCGATTTGATATCAAATGAGGTAATTAGTATAGTCTAAACCCTAACATGATTCATATCAGTTGTTCCTGCTTGCTAATTTCAGGAGGATTTATGCAACTCAGCGACGAGGGTGTGTCATCCCTTGAGTTTTCATCTCTGCCCTGGATACCAGCCTATAAACGGATCAGTTTATGCTTAGAGTTTTCGTTACTTCTCCAAACGAACTCTTCCTCCAGGCTTGATGTGTACAGTGTTGGAGCTATCCATGACCAAATATGGAGTATGTCTGGGTATCATGGAACCGTGTGGTTTCACGCCAGGGCTCCTATCAAGGCTGAAGACAAGTTCAAAGTAATGAAGATATATTTTCTTATTGTTATAATGTAAATATATTTTTATAACCATTATTGTTATCATTATGATCATCATCATCGCTATCATCATCAGCTGATATCATTGGTATTCTTTTCATTTAAATATTTTTTATTATGTATTCAAGTAACAATCTCGTTCTGATTTCCTGAAATGTGTTTGATGTATCCCAATGTGTATGAGAGCGCTCGCCTCTCACCTTTGTGGCCTGAGGTTCGATTCCCGGACCCGGCGTCATATGTGAGTCGAGTTTGTTGGTTTCTCGCCCTTGCTTCGAGGGTTTTTCTCCGGGTTCTCTGGTTTTCCTCCCTCCTCAAAAAACAACCTAAATTCCAATTGGAGTTCGTCGGGATACATAATCCTAAGCATCTGACTTGGGAGACCAGGTAACGGTTCCCTATATATTCGACGCAAGTTAAACAATTTGGCATTTTTAGTTTTGACATAAGAACTCCAGTGATATGGCATGACTCGCATGCGGGTTTGTGTTGTAACAGACTGGAAAACTAAGAGCGCACTTTCAGAATACTACGTTGGACCCAGAACTGGACCTCGTTTGCGAAAATAATAGCTATAAAACCAGTAATTCCATTATACTTGTTTATATTTTCACCGTATCCCCATAAATATATTAAAATTCGACCCGGTTTAAATGAAGACTAAGCGTACAGCATAAGTCACTTGTTCAATTTTGATTCTGAGCAACTCTACCATCCATATGGAGGTCGAAGCATATATAACTGTCTTAAATATTTAGTGATCGATACACATCCTCCCTTTCGATCTTCTCGCGTAGGCTCAGTTTATCAACGTTTTTGTTTTTAAATACCTTGCCAGGTTATTTAGTTAAGGAAAGTCCGTTGAAAACTAGTTGATATAGTGTCTGCAAGCATGTGATTAGGTATTATTTGAAACGTGTTTAATTAAACGACGTTTAAACATCTTAAAGGGATTGTATAATGGTGAGCGACCATTACATTATCAGCGATTCTTATATGAACCGGTTAAGAAAAAAAAGATTCGCGGAGATCAACTCCCACGGATAACACCACGCATACAGTACCAAATATCACTCCGTAACAGGCTGTACAAGCTTTACAAGGAGGATCCTTCGGCTTATACATGGGAGGCTTACAAATCACAGCGCAACAAAGTCACTGCGTTGAAACGCAAAGGAATCAAATCATTTTGTTATGAAGCTTCTACAACAGCCAAACATTACGGTGAGTTTTGGAGAAAGATGAAGCCGCTTTTACCGAATAGCCGAACAACAAAACAGGACAACATTATTCTTGTCGAGAACTGACGAGCGAGTGATAACAGATCCTAGTTCCATAGCCGGGATTTTCAATACGTATTTCTAGGAGATGGTAGCAGAGGAGACAGGTATGGGATAGAGGAATTTGGTGAACATCCAAGCGTGAGACTTATAACAGAGAGAAAAGTGGTACACGAATTCTCATTCTCGCCTATAAGCAGCAACTACATTCAAAATATTCTCGATCACCTAAATCCCAGGAAAGCCGTTGGAATTGACAATATATCACCGCGACTTCTGAGACTGTCTGCACCAGTTATAGCAGAAGAAGTCGCCAAGCTTATCATATTATTTTAGAGCGGAACAACCTTGGCCATCAGAATGGAAGTGTAGCAACCTTACACCAGTGTTCAAGAAAGCAGACGACACGATCAAAAGCAACTATATACCAGTGTCGATCCTCACAGCGTTATCCAAGGTTTATGAAAAAGTAATGTACGATCAGTTATATGGGGAATTTTATCCACATTTGTCCCTCAACCTGTCTGGATATTTTAAACAACATTCGACTTTACTCAAAATGACGGAAGACTGGCGCGCTAGCCTGGCCCAAAGAGAGGCCGTTGCCGCCGTTGCAGTAGATCTTAGTAAGGCATTTGACTCTGTGTGCCATAGCCTGCTGTTAGCTAAACTTGAGGCGTATGGGCTGTCAAACTCAGCGATAGCCTTGATGTCTGCCTACCTAAAAGACCACCGACAGCGAGTGAAAATACAAGGTGTGTGCTCCGACTGGTGCTCGGATGTATCCCCTACCGTTCTCAAGTTTGTGATCAACAAAGATCTACAGTTACTCTCCACATGGTTTGAAGAGAACTATCTTTCCATCAATGATAGCAACTGAGACACAGGCGATTGGCATTGGGCCCTGTAAATACGAATACGATATCGAATTGAATGGCTGTCACATAGAGCTCAACAATTATTTAAATATACTAGGTGTTACTCTGGATCGAATGCTTACATTCAAAGACCACATCACAGATCAGCTTAGGAATGCTTACGCGAAAGCTGCTGCGCTTAGAAGAATCCGTCGTTTTATATCCACAGACACTATGATACAGTTGTACATGACATTTATTGTCCCTCATTTTGAATATTGCAGTCCTATACGTATTGGTATAGGTAACGTTCAATCCAAACGCCTAGAGGATGCCAACTATTATATTTTAAGGACGCTACTAGGATATGCTAAATCTTTATCCTATGAAAATATACTAAAGCTTACGAACACGTCAACTTTAAGTCACCGAAGGTGCTGTCAATCCGTAGTTCTTCTCTACAAATGTCTCAACGAACATGGGCCACAATATATTGGAGACTTTTTTAAATTAGGAAATACACGCTATAATACTAGAGGTAGTGGTACCAAATTAGCTCAACCGAATTTTATTTTAGAATGGATGCATAGATCTTTTACCTATATAACTAGCAGGCTATGCAACAAATTACCTACGAAGGTACGCGAAGCTTCAAATGTCAACGAATTTAAACTCGCTTTAGCTAAGGTAGAACTTAGCACAAATTTAACTTGTAAATGTATTATTTGCGATAGCCTTTGATTCGTTTCAGTAGTTTTATTATCACGTCATATTTTTAATATAAATTATAGTTTTTAGATATATTTTAAAGGTATTATTATTATATATATAGGGTTCATAATTAAGATATATATTCTGTTCAATTTAGACTTTTTAATTTCACGTTCACATTAGAACGAGCTTGCGAAAAGCTCTTAGGTGTAACGTGGATAAATAAAGTATTGTATTGAACTCACGAACCTCGAGCGCATGTGGGATGGTACAAATCAAAGCAAATATTAAAAAAATGACTAATAAACTAGGTAAATATACAGTATTCAAGTAATATAATGAAAATACTTTAAATTAAGCATTGAAGGAGGGGGGTTGAACTATTTTAACCCACTAATCGAACACTGACTCCATACATGAGTATAGTGCCATGACAATAGCCCCTTTAAGCTTTAGTGTGAATGGGATATAAGTCTTCGGCTGATAACACAGACTTTAAACCTCTACTATTATCCAGAGTTTGGAAGTTTGGATTTCCTGTGCCTTTGTCGGAGAAGGGAGGGTACTGGGGCCGAGATGAGGAGAAATAGAAAAAGTGTAGCTTGTCAGAAAGCGAGCGATAGGGACGTACGGATTCACCCTGGGTACCCTTGGTAACTTTTTTAGGTTACAAACATACAAGAGGCCCTGAGTGGCCTTAACTCGGGCCACCTACATGTAGGAATAGGTGAATACATGTAGTTCATTGAGTTGTTAGTAGCATGTGTGTGTGCCATTCATAGTCTGTGCTAGGGGAGCCAGATAATTGATTCACTACTGATGCTCATGGTAATTTATAAATAATGGAATGACCTTTTTGCAGGAATTCAATCATGTGGCTGTACTAGATGACAAACAAATCTACTTCATATACCGGTACATGTATTTAAAGGCAATTGTATGAGATTGGTAGGGTAATTAGCAAAACCTGTTTGTAAATGCTATTTTTCGCCTCCAATCGATTGTCGATCTTTATAAAATAGCTTTTTTTAAAGATAGCTTTCCATCCAGCATCCATGGCATGTCTTTCCCATGGAGATCACAAACTCAATTCATTCGTTAACAAAGTATTATACCAGCACATGACTGTTTATTGCAAAAGGCCTACTACAACTGCTCCCAGTAATTATAATAAATCAAATTCACATAACACTGACCTAGCCTCTCTTTCGACCACTCTGTATACTGTTGCAGTTTCAGTTTATTAAGTATCGACAAATAATATAGGCAAGCGTAATCCCGATATTGGCATTTAGTACAGAGGTATGCTAAACAACTAAATAAACAATAAAACAAACAAAAAACATTCATATCACAAAAAGCTAATGTGAATATTAAATGAGTTCCTTGAACTGGTTAATAGACCGATTAAGCTTGTACATTTGTTGCCAAATTCAGATCATGTGACAGCTCTCCAGAGGATTCAGTGCTTTGTTTTCTAATTAGAGGAATTTGTACATTTCCTCTTGGGATAGAGAAAAACAAGAAAACATTTAATACTCAATGGCAAAATCAGGTGACCTGAATTGGGACAACAAATATACAAGCTAAATCGGTCTATTGAAGATGCCTGTACAGTGTATAGCTGGGTAGAGCATTCCAAATTGGTATTGTTCTAATTAACTAACATAGAAATAGTATTTATAAGCGTTGACAGAGGCAGAAATATGTCTATAATGAAAGTCGATCCGGAATGAAACTTGTTCCGGTATCATGTAAACACCCCCTAAGTCATATCCAGTTCTGTTTATGCAGGGTTATAAGTTCTGTTATTCTTTTAACGATTTCAACTTTTTCTTCTTGGGCTCTATAAAGTCACATACAGTTCAATTTACGATCGATTTCATTTCCAGTTCGAATTACAGTCTCCATATTTACATTATACAGGCATTAGTCATTACACTTCATAAAATTATAAAAGTAGGGAACAAGTAAGATTTGTGTGCGTATATACATAATTTCAGCCTCACCTGTTCAGATAATTCTGTTTGCGTTCAAAGACAAGGGTCAATCACTGTTCACTTTCAGCTTTTGCGACTCTTGAGTTTAAGTCTTAGTAGACTGGCTTCAAGACTTCCCAGTTGTCTCAAGAGTACTTCAGGAGAGTACTTGGCGGTAAACAGCCAACATTTAAACAATCAAAATCCCTCATTTGACCTCTTCACAGTGTGTGGTCAGGGTATCAACGAAGAGCGTTTCACCAATATCAACAACGCAACACTGCAATCCTATGGCACAATACTTTATAGATGCAGCAGTACAGGTTTCCGTGGATTATTGGACCAAAACCTTCACTTCTCCGGCCATCCCTTTCGTAAATGTGAGAATTTTCCATCAAAGGCCCCTAAAAGTCCTGTTAGCCCTAGAATATCTGAACATCTTGCTATTTCAGTCGAAGAAACCTTTGGTTTCAGCAAAATAATGGGTAAGAATTGCCCAAATCTTCGCTCCCGTTGATGGGAAATTATCGAAATTTGCCTCTACAGTGCCCCGGGCGGTGTCGAATTTGATTGGTAGATCCTGTCACGTGTTGAATAGCTCGACTTGGAAAACAAAAAAACACTTGGAAACCTTGACTCGCGCCAGCCACAGGCTGGCCCGAGTAATAATCCCGACCGACTCTGGCTGAGTAGGACATTTGCATTAGCGACGGCTGTAACAGAGAGTTCACTGAGAAGGCTGACATCGAAAATACCGACATATATATATATATATCATGATACGTTCAGAGCATCAGTTCCAGATAACGTAGTGGCAAAGACGAAGTAAATTTTAAGTAAGGTCTATCAATTCGCCATTCGCGATGTCGATTGAGGTTCGATGTTTAACTGCCGGCTTATCGGCAGGCGAATCAATGGATTTAGCTGTCAAAGCTTTTTTTATATCAACGTATAACTCATAGTATTTTCCCCAAGAGCATATTACTTTATTCGGGGGCTTACACTAATATATAATACCAGATGTCCATACTCAGACCTACTCAGAAGCCATAGTTATTTTATAACACAAAATTAGTTCCCTTATTAGAACAAAGGCTTCTAGACCAAAGGTTTCTGGATCAATCAGAATTGCTGGGGATCGATTTAGCGAGAATCGTTTTCTAAAAATAGATTATACAGTAAACTGATGGGCCAACATCAGTTTTATATCGAGACTTCTGGTTATGGACTTCTGATAATACATAACATACAAAAATGTAAAAAGAGAAGAAATACTGTACAATAAACACAAAGGAATACTACTGTTATAGGTCAGATATATTTTAAGATTTTAAGCTTTATAGATGGTCTTATTGTCTACCTGATGCGGTCGAAATTCTAGAATCGTTGGCTGTTTTGCAGCTATGTTTGAATACTAAAAAACAATTCTATATTTTGAGGTTCTGTTATTTTTGTTGTTGATAGAAGCTAGTCAGCAAGATGTATTTCACTCCAAAAGTTGATAAAAGCCTGAACTATAATTATATTATGTCAGTGGTGTGTCGTTTCCTATTTGCTAACATTAGGGATCTTAAAGGCTGGTTCACATATAATCGCCCCGATCGCCCGAATCGCCCGAATCGCTTGAAATAGTGCGCGGGCGATCCGGGCGATTATATGTGAACACACGTTTTAAGTTGTGGGACGATCCAGGCGATCGGGAAGATCGCGATCGCCACCGATCGCCCCGATAGAACACTGCTCTATCGGGGCGATCGGTGCGATCGAGAAAAAGCCACGAGCAATCGTGAGCGATTATATGTGAACATGGCCAGGCGATTCGGACGATTCGGACGATCGAAATATGTCCCAAAATGCACTGCATGTACCCAAGATGCATTATTCTCACATCCAAACATTGTTATCTTCATTTAAAAATGGCGGCAAGTAGCGAAGACTTTAACACCGCATTATTTATGGAAGAAGTTCAGAGATACGAATGTTTATATAACAAATATTCGCGATCGTGAAGCTGAAGTTCTCGAGCCAGCGTATGAAAAGCACCTAACTCCTCTCTCTTTTGGAAAATATGTCGCACCCAGAGCCTACGTAAACGTTTCGGTTCAACAGCCCTTGTTCTCCTGCGTCGTAATGTTATCAAAATCAGTAAATAACAAGCAATAAGCTGTTCTCTTCGATTTTCTGCCGCCATTTTGTGTCAATATGGCGCGAAAATACATCTCGGGTCCAGGAATGGCCGTGTGAAATTGAACTCACATGCGATCAGGTGCGATCATATGTGAACAGCGAATCGCTCGAATCGTCTCGATCGCTTGCAGATTTTTTTAACGCGATTCGGGCGATCGGAGCGATTCGGGCGATCGGGGCGATTATATGTGAACCAGCCTTTAGCAACCACGACGGCAACGTCTAGGACGACGGCATGAAACCATAACTTTAATTACAAAATACAATAACTGCACGTGAAAATGCCTGCAGTCGCCTACATTTTCACCGTTCTCTGCAAAAACACAACGTGAAAACCCCAAACTGTATACGTTTTAAAGACAACGCGAACGTAGAAAGTAAATAAAATCATTGATCGTTCGGCGTGAACGAAACTCTATAGTCATGATATTTTTCGAAAATCTGGTTGTGAAAAACAAGTCAAGGCGAACAAAGAAAATAATAAACACCAAATTTCGGGAGAATTTGTTTTCTTCGTCTCGTCGTCACTGACGTCGCCGTCCTGGTGCTTAAGTTCCCTAATTTCTCTTCACCGTGGTAAAATGTACAATAAATTTGTTTACAAGGACTTGAGAAAGAATTTATAGTTTCACTCATGTACTTAGCGGGCTGTACTGTTAAGGATTTGAAGAATTTCAATTCCAGTTAATAAATTTAACATAGATTGAGTGTTTGCTCTCGGGCACAAAGCGCTTTTATCAATACAAAAAGAATCGGTAAATAAACGGCAAGAGTCGGTGAACTTTACTTGGGCTTTTAAATTCAGTTATACTTACATTCAAAATTGAAGGAGGTAATCACATATAATCCTATAAACATCACAACATTTCTTGAAAAAATGTCGTGAACTTTGCTTGTTAATTTATAGTGCTTTGTCTCGACTGTCCTTTTTTCAGTTCGTTCTTCCAGCATATATTAATATTTTACTGATTTGATCCGTTGCTGCAACATGCGAGACTCAAAGACTGCTATTCCAAAACATATACGTGTCAGTGACAGTGCAAGCTCTTTCAATTTCTCTAGTTGGACCGTTAACTGATTCCTTTCCAAGTGGTATTGTGACAGATAAATATTTGATTTAATAAAATTTGCTGGAAATTTTAAAATGTTATTGCTTTCGGGTTGTCAAATTTTGCAGATCTGGAATACTGCAAATAACCAGGAGCTCATGATATAATTTACTACGTATGTTAAAGAAATGATTGCTCGAACCTCAATAGTGGCGATAGATCTTTTCAAATTAATCGACTACCAAAATGAAATGAACTCAAAGACAACAAAGAAATAAAGAAAATACTTGGAGAAAAAGATTCAGAAAGCAAACATATTATTAATTTCCCTTGCGGAAAAAGATCGGAGCGAGCGAGCGCTCTCAACTCAAGTACTACCGAGTAGTCTGTACAGGGATTTCTCTCGATCGCGAATGCATATCGCATATGGTTCAAGTGAATTTCGAGTCACTTGTCAAAAATTTATTGTTCATTTCACCACGTGTCTACAAGAGAAATTGACAGCAAATAGGAAACGACACACCGCTGACATAATATATATGTATGTGCGTTTCCCAGGCCCCACTCTGAGGGTCCATCTCCACCCGGGATAGAGTGAGTTCACTACAGGACTCCAGTTGCCCTAAAAGGTTACCAAAACCTAGACAGCAGCTACATTGGATTCTACTAGAACGACTTCCGTAATTTACACAGTCGGTAATTGAAAATACTCCGTAGCGAGAATTGGAAAAACTCGGTAGCGAGAATTGAAAAACTCGAAATGTAAAAATTACGTCACTCGATTTTATTCGATGCAGCTCTGCAATACACGTTAATGTAGTATTTGTAACTCGGTGCTATTTATGACCATTTGAACTGTGAATTGAAATTCGATTGATTTTTGCAGTAACGCTTTCCATAGTATTCTCGATTTCAAAAGAATCTGATAGTTGTAGTCAAATGATACCATCATGCAAATCGCATATGGAGCGTGCATTTACTTCTAATAAGTATTAAATATTCATGAGAACAACTACCAACCAGAGGTCTTAATTTGTACCACGTGCCGTACTGTAACGGCTTCACGGCCGATGGGTTCGCTGTGGATATATATTACCACCATGCAGAACGAGGTTCCACGAGGTCAGTTCGGGGCCGCCATAGTTTAGTTTGCAAGCCAATTCTTCCCTTAGTTCTCACAATAATCGTACGTACGGCCTTATGTTTCGTATAATTAGTACATATTTGTTCCTGATCTCCTTATATACCTTTGTTTTAGTTTGACGAACTTTAGTCTTGACTTGTACACGGATTTAGTTTTGTCTAAATAAAGTATCGTATGAAGATCGTGAGGATTTTCCAGTATTCATCTCTGCCAGCGGCAGCTTCAGTCAAAGATTACTTCTCGGTTCTCCAGTTGATGCGAGGAACTACAAGTCTCCAGGATTCTCAGCTAAATTACACGTATTCTAAGTCATTTGTCTTCAGAAGTAGACAGCTTGAAAGCCAAATCGCTAGCCAGTGAATTTATAATATTCAACCAGAAGTGATTTCGATGGTTCTTGAGTTAGCATATTAATTCAGTCTTATGGGCCTGACACACAACAGTAAAGATAACATGGAAATGGCGTCAGATAAAACTATAAAAACAGTCAATCCTACCTCGGAAATCATAGAAACAGCAATAATGTCGTCCACAAATTTCCCTACATTACCAGTAATGTCAACGATTGATGGCAGTTCACAGAACCTTATTACAGGGACCCCGACTCACAACCATGACAGCTAAGGGACAATAGTATATTACCGAACTGAAACGTAAAAATGCCTTAGCAAAGGATTCCTACCAAGCTGTGTACCTTTGAAACAATTATGCACACGTATCTTGATTCAGATAAAATAAAAAAGGAAAAGTTGATGTTGACAATCGAAGCCAGCGGTGCTGTGCAAGCCTTTGATGAATGGAATGAGTTACTACAAGAAACAGCTCAGATTCAACACCCTACACATAAACAGAAGTTCCGAACCGATACCTATCAGGCGACTTACACCGCCGCCCAGGTCTATTTGCGACAGATTTGTCATGAATATATAGGGTCTATTTCCTCGCACGGATTCCATAGATCTCGAAAGTCGAGTAATCTCGAGCACATCCTCGCGTAGGAAAATTCTCGTCGATGTGCAAGCCAAGAGAGCAGCCTTACAGGGAAAGTTGAAATTGACAGCATCCATTGCAGACCAAAAGAAGAAGCTGGAACAGGTAACAATTCAACAAGGGCTTGAAGAAGTCACAGCGCAAGAGGCTGTATATCAAAGGGCAGTTGATGAGGAAAATGGCTTGGATGATTTCCAGCGGCCACCATTGCCCACGGGACGCCATAATGTTATGTCTGCCTTTCTGAACGAGCACGCACAGGAAGCTGCTTCAACTCCCATAACCCTCCTAGCGTCCTCCACGATGACCGATGCAGTCCCAATTACATCTCTGACTACCGGCCGGTAAGAGATACAGCCACACCCAGAACAACCCAGTACCCCACTGCCACAGGTACCTTTAGCCACACCCAAACTGCAGGACCAGGACTCTCAAGTCAAAACCGCAACTAAATGCAGCCAGAAAGAAGAATACCCTCCACTTTCATCAGTATCTTCAGTACGTCCGCAATTTGCCCCCTTTGTCCAAGGAGCTCGTTTGGTAACCAGTCAGCCTTTTCTCCATCGTCACCACCAGTGTATGTTTGTTCACCTCAAGACAACTCAGTGAAAATAGCCGATACGCTCGCAAAGGTTAGTCAGTTAAAGCGCCTCCCACAGGCAATCCCAGCTCCTTTCAGAGGTGACGAAAAGGACAAAACGAGATATGTCCTCTGGGAAAATGCATTTGATGCACTTATCGATTCTGTAGCGGTTACACCACAGCAAAAGTTACAGCTTTTATACCAATACCCTAGATGGCAAGGCTAAGAAAGTGGTGGAGCAATTACAGTATATGGGTCACAATCCAGATATGACATACTGTTATGCACGGAAGATTACCAAAGAACGATTTGGTCATAGCGCGATAGTCGGAGCCAACTTTGAGAAGAAGCTAGTGGCTTGGCCAAAAATCGGACAGAATGATGCAGCAGCGCTAGAGGAATTCGATAACTTCCTACGTCGAGTATATATCGCTAGTGAATACATCGAAAGCCTAAAGGTGTTTAATGTCCCATCTCAGATCCAACCACTCGTTGAGAAGCTACCCGGATGGTTTAAATCGAAGTGGTCTCACAAGGTGATTAACTTCAAAGACAAAAGGGTAAAGATGCCTTCCCCTCATTTAAAGAATCTGTCGCACGTGTGAGCTACGAGGCCGAGAGGATGAACATAACGCAAATTACGCAAACATCAGAGACCAGTGCAAGAAATACATCAGAGTTTACCAGATCCATTGGTCGTCCCACACGGCGACGGATACAGAACTTTTCAGCTATTACCTTAGCATGTGAATCTAACCAGTCAAAAACAGCTGAAGACCAACAAACTGCTGCACCAGCCGTCTTCTGTTTCTACCACAAGAAACGCTCTCATGCTATGGATGAATGTGAACAGTTAAAAAAGTTGAGTTTCGATCAACGAAAGGGGTACAAGTTCTTGATGAAGAATATAATTTGCTTTAAGTGTGTAAGCTCAGACAAACATATCGCCAAGAATTGTAATCGAGACAAATCTGCGCTAGTGTAAACGGAAACATGCCACCGATCCAGCACGATCCAGCAAAGCATGATGTAAATAGTGACTCGAAAGTAACCAGTTATGCCTGCATACAAGTCTCATTCAAAGCCAGTCAGCACGTTCATGCGCAAGAATAGTCCTCTTTCAGGTTTCCCACCAAGACAGTCCCACAGTGCGAATTCCTACTTAGTATACGCGGTGTTAGATGATCAGTCTACAGACGTTTCCGGCACAGACTCGCTTCTAGATCAGTTACATGCAAAGGGCCAAAAATTCACGCGCTTGAAGTCAATACAATTGTAGATGTTAACCGTATTCGTACTAACAAAGTAAATGGTCTACGCATCCAGGATGTAGAAGGTTACCACCAGCCTATCAAGGTTCCTTACGCTTACTCACAAGACCAGATTTCGGCCAATCAGGATGACATTGCAACACCAGGCATAGCTAAACAATGGAGTCATCTAAGAGAAATCGCCTACCACATTCACCATCGCCCTGATATAGAGATCGGCATGTTAATTTGAGACAATGTTCATATTATATGCGGCGAAGAAGATTAACCTTGGGCAGAAGAATACAAATTTGGATGATGGACAATCGTCGGACGTGTGTGCATTGATGAAGAAAACAATGACGAAAATTGCGCCACAGTCAATCGTGTAGCTGTAACGACAGAGAACGTCCAAGACATGCGTAACAGGCCTGCTAGTAACAGCCACACGAACAGTACTCTTATTCCATCCACTACAGAGTCTCCAAATAAGGATGCGACAAATCCAAGACAGATAAAATAAATGATGCAGTTGGGCTATAGTGAGTAACACCATAGTCGTAATATCCGTGGGACAGAACAAATGGAGTCAATGGCAGATCGGCGCTTTAGCAGCCTCCTCAGCGAAGGTATCCACAACAACGACAAAGGCAACTGGGAGATGCCACTCCCTTTTAAGATTGACGAATTAACTTATCCGACAACCGTGATATGCGTGTAAAGAGACTACTCTGTTTAAAAAGGAAACTTATGAGGAACGACAAGGTTTGCAAAGCCTTCATCGAGTTCATGCAGAAAATCTTCCATCGTGAACACGCTAGCTGCGTACCAACAGAACAGCTTCAAACCGCACCAGGAAAAGTATGGTACCTCCCGCATTTCGACGTTTACTATTCCAAGAAACCGGAGCAGATCCGATGCGTTTTCGATTGTAGTGCAGTCCTTCACGATGACTCACCCAACAGACACCTCCTGCCGGGTCCTGATTGGATGAATGCCTTGAGTCCTCTCCCGTTACCGTAAAGAAGAAGTAGCCGTGACATTCGACATCGAACAGATGTTCTACAGTTTCAGCGTTAACCCTGAGCACAGAGACTTCTTACGATTTCTATGGTTTGACAACAACGACTTGCAAGGACTTCCTGTGAAGTATCGGATGAATGTGCATCTTTTCAGAGCAGTTTCCTCTCCCGGCTTCGCAAACTTTGGCCTCAGAGAAACAGCTAAGGTTGGACGAGAAGAGTTTGGAAAAGAGCGTGCGGAATTCTTAGAGAAGGAGTTTTATATGATTAGTGTCCATGTAACTTAGTTCCCTTGATTAGTGCCAATGTAACCTAGTTCCCTTGATTAGTGTCCATGTAACTTAGTTCCATTGATTAGTGCGCATGTAGCTTAGTTACCTTGATTAGTGTCCATGTAACTTAGTCCCTTGATTAGTGCCCATGTAACTTAGTTCCATTGATTAGTGCGCATGTAGCTTAGTTACCTTGATTAGTGTCCATGTAACTTAGTCCCTTGATTAGTGCCCATGTAACTTAGTTCCATTGATTAGTGCGCATGTAGCTTAGTTACCTTGATTAGTGTCCATGTAACTTAGTTCCCTTGATTAGTGCGCATGTAACTTAGTTCCCTTGATTAGTGCCCATATAACTTAGTTCCCAGTCGTCTAGCGGCCAAGGGCGATTTGGGTTATGAAACATACCTACCGTTTCTGACAGGTAACCCTTTTTCTCTTTCACCTCCTCTTTTCCCTTCCCTCCCCTTACTCGCTACAGTTTCTCTCATCTTCACCACAGGTAACCAAACCCTGAAAACTAGAGTGAAGAGTAGAGTTGCCTGTAAGCTGAGATTACATCATCATCATCTTTATTATTGTTATCCTCGTTAATATTATTCCACGTCTAGTAATGCGTTTTAATTGTGATCCTCTTTTTTACAGCTTGTATTTAAGGGATCATCATTGATGAAAGATTCAATCGCAATCAGAAACATTGACGTTACAACAAACGCATGCGTTCTTCAACCTTCTATCGCACATCCAGGTAGCATTTATCATTAGCCTGAAATTAAGCATATAGAGATTAAATGAATTATCGGAATAGCGAAATCACCAAATCTCAAACTGTTGCAACCAAACATGTTTGTCCCGGAAGGACAAAATGAAAAACAAAAATGTGAAAAGAGCTTTGAAGACTAGCCACTGCAAACGAAATTCATTTGTTATAAAATGGCATTTTAATTGAATTAATTCTGAAAATAACATTGTTTTAGTCAGTTACATCAGGACTTCTGCTTTCATGTAATAATTGATAAATAGTTTTATTTTAAATTGAAATGGCATTCCAAAAGGATGGCATCTGTGAAATCTGTTCCTTTTATTGAAACCTGCAAAAGCAAAAGCCTCTGGATTTCATGAAAACAAATTTGAATTAAAATTTCGATGTAATATTATTTTCATGCATGATCATAGCCGCAACATATACGTTTACAAACTTTGCCCCACAATTTTCTATTTAAGAAAAAATACACTGACGACTATATGTACATCTAAATGTATTGATTAACAAGCACAAAGTGCCGAAATAATTTAGTCTTTGCTGCTTGTTGCTTTTGACCGAACCACCGGTCTTGAAATATGTGTATTTAACATCCAGTAACACAAAAATAAAAAAGAACAAACTTAAAACTCTCAAATTAAAACCCTATTAAAAACGTTTAAATCTCCGTGTTTATAGTATCCTACTATTAGCTCACATTCACTCATTAACATTCTTTTCTTTTTTCTTATCACATTAATTGACTGTGTTTTATCTTAGCTTAGAATTTCTATCGATGCCAAGCAGTCTATTGTATATATATTATATAATATCATTATCTTATTTGATAATTTTTTTCATTTTATGTGCCATACCTGTAAATTAGCTGATAACACTCTCACAGACCCCGCGTCTTGTCTGCGTCTGTGAGGACGTTGCCACAAGTAGCTAACTGTATTGACCACGGTAAATAAAGTATAGGAAATTACAAAGGCCACTTCTGAAACTAACATAGCAATTCACAAGCGCCAATTTACAAGCACTTGAAAGTGGTTCAATACTAATTTTAGGATACAAATGTGAAAAGAAAGAGTTCCAGTGTGACAATGGTAACTGTGTGAAGAAGAGCCTAAGATGTAACGGCATCCAGGACAGCTGCCTTGATGGATCGGACGAGAAGGGCTGTGTCTGTCCGTCGGGTTATTTCACGTGCTCCAACAGAAAGTGCGTCGTGTACACTGACCTCTGTAACGGAGTAAAGAACTGCAAAGATGGAACAGATGAAGGGAATTGTGGTAAGGAAGTATAGAAGATCTTGATAGATATATAATTTATTATCTGAAATTCTTGTCTAAGAATTAATAGACCCTGAGGTCGCTGCATGTGTTTAATGCTCTTGAATGCTTGAAACTTATTAATCTAGAAAACGAGTGCACGGGTAGATATCGGTGCTACGACGGGTCGTGTGTTTCGCTGTCGACTACGTGCAGCTCAAGCAAGGCATGTGAGGATGATACCCATCGACTACCCATATGCAGTATGTAAATCAGTTTATTTTGCACCGCACATGAGAACATTAAAGACATCCATATAACTGATAATTTGGCTGACGGCTACACACCTTGGTTTACGATTAATTTCGCGGCCTTTCAAACGACTCAACATAAACAACAAACACAATATGAACTGCTTCAAAAGAAATTACCACCATTGAGAAACGCGAAAATTAACAACCCCCCACTCAAAATTTGAACATCAGAAGTCACTAGTATAAAGACAGTACAATATACTAAAAATGTAGAGAATATACTGAGCATAAATATCTGATCATGAAAGAATATATATTTTCCTACGTGGTTGTGACCATAGTCTAGGTAGACAACGAACACTCGTGAGTTGTGAAATATAAATTACCTTTCACTGATAAAATACCTACATGTACGATATCCTCGGTAATTTATACCCCATTCCTCGTTCTCTTTTACTGTCCTCCCCTTCTGTAAAAAAAGTAACACGCTACACAACATTTTAAAAACGTCATAATGACATAAAGTGTACTGCATATACAATATCTGGTTATTTTTGTTTTACCAGATTATTGTACTATAGATGGCAAAAGTTGTGGCCAGAGTTCAAACAGTTCGACAAAAAAGAGCTCCTGCGACACAGCCAGAGGTATCTATTTTATGAAATTGTTACAATAATTTATTACATACGACAATAGCTGTACATACATGTTTATTGCTTATTCTCTTAAATGAAGGCTAATAGTAGCAGATATCTGACAACAGTCCTTAATTCCCGATATTAAAAATTAGGTTTGTTTATTTGCCACAGAAAAGGAATTACAGATACTTCGAACAACCGGACCCAGTGGAGTAAAGATGTAACCCTGCCCAAGTCATGGGTTAAAGTTATCCCCGGGTTAGCGTTATTTATCCTACAGTTAAAGATATCACTGCAGCGAGTAATACAACGTTAGTTTGGGGAAAATGTTACCCTCGGGTTTATAGCGAATTTAACCCCGGGGTAGTGCTTACCGTTGCTTCCAACAACCAGGCCCTGGAAGTTAGGGTTAGTTTAGGGTACTGGTTAAGTTTAATACCTCACTAAATTAGATAAAGAGAAATCCATGACATTCATCTAGTATGTTTTAGTATGTTTGTACTAACCCTCTTCAAAACATATGTAAGATTAGCCCAATTTCAACAATTCGTGTTTGTTACCTGCCTTCCTAGGTATAGTTGGTATTTCAGTTATGAGTTACATTATTATAAGTACATGTAGAAACAGAAGTTTGAACAAACATGTTTTATTTCTTCAAAAATGCCACGTGCACACAAAAACCTTTCTGGATATGAGAGATATTAAGCATCTTAAGCCTCGATCAAACGATTTCAACATGGACTCAACATGTGTTGAAATATGTTGAAAGCATGCGTGTCAAATGGATTCAACGTGGACTCAACATGTGTTGAAAGATGTTGAAACATGCGTGTCAAATGGTTTCAACATGGACTCAACATGTGTTGAAAGATGTTGAAAGCATGCGTGTGAAACGGATTCAACATCCGAGAACAAAAAAAGGTTTCAACTTATGTTCAAACCTTACTCATTCTCACTCGCATTATCCTTTCACAAAGGATTTTGTTTTCTATTTTTATTCTCCACTTGGATTTTATTATTTCTTTATTGTAATTCATTTTTGATAATTTCACTTCTGTAGTCGCGTAATTACTCGGGCTGCCTTATGTTTCTTCCAACGTCGAAAGTAATTTGACTCCAGCCAGTGAAAGCGCCGCCAGAAGTCATTACAAAAAAGTCAGAAAAATAGAGCAGATTTGGTATGAGTGGGCAAGTTACGGCAATTATCTACGGCACGGTTACTGTACGACATACGAGTACATGTTTCCTCAGCGGTAATCATACACTCAATACTTTATAAACTGTCTCCCCACCCACAATTCCCTCTTTTGCTCTAACGAAGGGCTAGCGCTCGAAACGTCAGCTGCTACTCGCTTCCCACGGCGGTTAGCATACCTTAATCGACTTTAGTTGATTATACCAGTGTTTAACTTCCCCGCCGACGCAGACCAACACTAGTTTTTACAGGAACTAGTTATCCATCGTACTGTACGACATGCCGTGATATTGACATGGTTTCGTTATTGTTTTTGTCTTCCTGATCCAACCTTCTGTTTAACAATATTTTGATGGTGTCAACGTTTTCTTGTCTGTCTCTGAGTCACACCCAGTTCGATTTACGGTATTCCAGGTCAATTCCAATGCCATAACATTGTGATGTTCAGCCAAAAGAGAGCAGATTTCGTATGAGACAACAATACGGCATGTCCGTAGCCTTACCGTAACCGTACTGTGACGTAATTACTGCGTGAACTGAATTTGTTCCAAATTGATTTCGAATATCGAATACCGTAAATAGAACGGGATATGACTTAGAAACCTAGAATACCGTAAATAGAACTGGATATGACTTAGAAACCTAGAATACCGTAAATAGAACTGTATATGACTTAGAAACCTAGAATACCGTAAATAGAACTGCATATGACTTAGAAACCTAGAATACCGTAAATAGAACTGCATATGACTTAGAAACCTAGAATACCGTAAATAGAACTGGATATGACTTAGAAACCTAGCTAGAATACCGTTATCACTTAATAGAACTGGATATGACTTAGAAACCTAGAATACCGTTATCACTTAATAGAACTGGATATGACTTAGAAACCTAGAATACCGTTATCACTTAATAGAACTGGATATGACTTAGAAACCTAGAATACCGTAAATAGAACTGGATATGACTTAGAAACCTAGAATACCGTTATCACTTAATAGAACTGGATATGACTTAGAAACCTAGAATACCGTAAATAGAACTGGATATGACTTAGAAACCTAGAATACCGTAAATAGAACTGGATATGACTTAGAAAACTAGAATACCGTAAATAGAACTGCATATGACTTAGAAAACTAGAATACCGTAAATAGAACTGGATATGACTTAGAAAACTAGAATACCGTAAATAGAACTGCATATGACTTAGAAAACTAGAATACCGTAAATAGAACTGCATATGACTTAGAAACCTAGAATACCGTAAATAGAACTGCATATGACTTAGAAACCTAGAATACCGTAAATAGAACTGAATATGACTTAGAAACCTAGAATACCGTAAATAGAACTGCATATGACTTAGAAACCTAGAATACTGTAAATAGAACTGGATATGACTTAGAAACCTAGAATACCGTAAATAGAACTGGATATGACTTAGAAACCTAGAATACCGTACATTGATGTGGATGTGACATAGGAGACCGAGTTAAAACCGTTAACAGAATAGAAAGAGAACAGTTCAAAGCACTGGATTTGTCTTGAAAAGCGTAAATACACTCCGGCCCATCCGGAAGGGATAGAGACAACGCTAAAAGATCGGGCGATTACGTATTAAACAGTATCTGGAATAATAAGTGAATACAATCATCCAAGCAATAAACCACCCATGGTCCCAATATGCTTTTAGAGTTTTCAGAAATAATTTTAGTTGTTTATGTTGTTTTCGGATAAGAAATCTTAACTGAGTGATTGCTCATGTGTACATTCACTTGTATCTTAATTACATTCATGGCAAGGCAATTTTCAAATTAGTAATTCGTTGAATTAATATTATAAGAAAATCACATGTCTGACGGGGTAATTGCTCGGATCTCGTAAGCGGATCCGAATCTTAAATTCGGCTCTGAATTTTTTTTTCGGCGTCGGAAGTGGAAATTGCACAGTAGGTCCATGACCGTATTATCGATGTGGGCCGGATGAATGCGTTTCTCAGATTACACAGCTATCGCGCCGACGCGCGAGATTTCGGTACTCTATTTCCTTTTCATTTCTTACCAGACATATTCTTCTTCTATGGGAACTTTCAGTAGACCCCCAAAAAACAGGGATCTTTTCAGAAATCGCTGTAATTCTCGTTTTGTAAAGGGCATACCGTTATACATTTCAACAGCACTAGCTAATGACGACAACTATACCTAGTAATCTGCCTTGACAAACCGAAACCAGTACATTTAAATCTATATATATCTGAAAACTTAGACAAAACTCATTATCGGATTAACACCGGATCAGATCTTTTCGAGGCGATAAGGAGGGATCAAAACGATTACAGAAACTGTAAACGATTACAGAATTCAGATATCATTAGGATACGTTCTTTTACCTACAAATAAATCTATCGCGGTTATGACTCTCTGCTGCGAATGTATTTTTGTCTGCACTGATTTCTCTCTAACCGGATTATTAAAAGGAAGAAAGTGTTGTTGACCCAAATAACGAAACCCAATATATTTGTTTCAATATTTTTTTAGCATAAAACTAGTTGTTCCAAATAGAGATACTTACTGCACGTCATCCATTGTTATTAATGTGCCAACCAGAGATCCATTGGTTCCTGACACAAAGCGACCTTTTGAAATCATGGTAGGGCATTAGCATGACAATTGTAATGTTTATCAACACGAGGTATCGCTATTGGAAGTGAAATTCAGCTGCCGACCAACGGTGACCACGAAACACGATGTAGAGGTAAAGGAAGGCGACGGTTTAGTAACTAAGCCATAAGGATGGTTTCTAAAGTGATCCCCGTAGACAGCCATGAAACTCCACTTTTATGGACAGCTACAGAGGGTTAATTATACAATGGTAGTACGCATGAATTATACTGTATGGTCAGCAGTTGACTGATGTATGTCACGAGTAGCGAGAAGTCACAAGCGAATAGATAAGTTATGTACTAATGGATTTTGTCACGCAACTTTGAACAGTTCAGAATATATGCCAATATATTTAAAATGCATTTATTTTTTACAAGTGTGAAACGTGTTCCTCTTTGTCAGGAAAATGATTAATAGCAATGAGCCAGCCTAATTTTCTTTCCCGATAGGAGAGTCACTGGGCTAATTTTGCTGTTGTAAAAATTACGACATTGATGTACTTTACAGCTTTAAACAATGACCTATTCCGTCGATATTTTAGGTTTCTGATTGAAATAATTTAACAACCTTTGAATCACGCTTATCTCATGGCCTATATCTCTTATTTTGGGCTTCCTGTGGCATAATAAAAAAGGGGGTTTCCCCGTATCCAATTCTCCACAGGCAGATCTTTAGAGTGACCGATCTGATAGAGTTGCCTGGTGAGGAGGCTATATTTTGTTGTTTGAGTTCATTTGGGTTGCTTTGGTAGGTTTGATTGTTTCGCTACCGGGTTGCTGTGATGCACTGACAAGGTCGCAATTTGCGGCTACAACATATTTTACTATTGAGCTTTTGTCGCTTCTCAGAGTGATGTATCGGTTTGTAGGATCATAGGGAGCACACGCTTCACCTATCATAAATGCAAATAGCTTCAATAAACAAGGATTCACCTTTCAAAAAATGTCAAAGTTGTTTTATGAAAACCGGACTGTTGTAAACCCGGTCCGAGTTGAAACTGTGTGCAGCTTCTAAGACTTTTTCCACGTTAAATTTGTACGAGAAAACCGATATCGCCCAAGTCAGTCCAATTTAACGTGGAATTACCGAATCAGGCACGTGATTGGAACGCATAGTCCGATGAATTACTTGATGATTAATATTTTTCTTGATATTTTGCTAAGGTATAAATGGCACGCGTAGTCAACAGTGGTGATTCCACTCTGAAACTACTCCTCTCTTATCGTATTTAGGGGAGCCGGAGTGGCGCAGTGGTCAAGCGCTTCGCCTCTCACCTCTGTGGCCCAAGATTCGATCCCCGGACGCGGCGCCATATGTGAATTGAGTTTGTTGGTATCTCAAACCCACTAGTACGATTCAGCTGTGACTATGCGATTTGCGATTCTAATATAAATCACATTTTACATTTGTTTTGAATTATTAATTTCAAGGAGGGCTACACATTTAGCTGTGTATATGTACTATTTAGTATTACGCTCTTCAAATAAAGCTTTCATTTGATTGTCCAATCCATCCACATGCATGCAGTCAACGCAATCAATATTTGATTAAGCGTTAAAACTTAATTTTTTGACTGAACTTTCTCAGTTTCTTTGAAAAGCGAGTTCCAAGTTACAGCACCATTATATCTTAAAGTGACTTTACCGTAATTAGTTCTAACAGCTGGAATGTAATATGATGACTTTGAAGCTAATCTGGTATTATGCTTATGAATTTTATTACTTGAAACAAAGACTTCTGAAAAAGGAGAATTTGATATTTTCAGGATAACTGAATCAATTAAAACACCTAGGTATCCAACATTTTATTTTGTTTTAAACACAATTCAATGGGTGGAACTTTGTGGGAGATATTTTTTTTATTGGAAGCAACATATTTGAATCACCTGAGAATATATGAAAGTCACCAGTAAAAGAAAATGAATGGGCCTAAAACCTACTGTGGAACTCCACAATTAATATCTAAAGTAGTGTTGTCTATCGATACAAGTTGTTTTCTATTTGATAAGTCAGATGAAAATCAAGTATTTCCTGTTTTGTTTTTCTAAGAAGAATGTCATGATTGACAGTTTCAAAGGGTTTACTAAAATCTAGAAAAATTCCACAATACTTTTTTAATAGCAATTGAGAATCACATATCAAATGTTACTTTTCCAGAAAAGCAATTCCATAGTAAATGTTTGTATTCCGTTTTCTTATTCTCGTCTTCATATAAGATAGCGCTAAATAAGGCTGAAAAACAGTGAGAATGCGAGAAATACCTCAACTTATTGACACTTAGTAGCAACTTTATCTATGGAGGAACTTCACTTTCGGACCTCTTTCTCACCTTAATCGACAGGGTTGTGTGGCTTTGAGAATGGACTATGTGGATTTAAGACCGAAGAAAATAGTACGTTAGTTTGGAGACCAATTGTTGCTATAAATATCCAGAACCGTGAGAGTGGTCTACCTGAATATGACCATTCTACAATGACAGCTAAAGGTATGTCATTCACTCGGATAGCTGATGATCGATAATCGGCTGAAAAGACGTACCTTTTTACATGTGTTGTTCTTATTGTGAGTCCTTTGTTGTACTACATCAGAATTCGTAACTTTTGTTTAACATCTGGGAGGCTTGATATCAAAGAAAATTACGATCGTGTTTCACTACCTACAAATGTGTTTATATTCGTTTAACTATTTTCAAAGGCTAGACTTCATTTTAAGTTATCTTAATTGTTTTATATTTTAAAACTCTGTTTTACTCCCTGATTGTAATTGTGTGTATTTTGGCATAAAGTATATATTGAGCTTCCCTGAATATTTGCTACAATTTTGCAGTACTTTCCAAATTACAGACTATAGCGAAAGCAAAGGCGAACTTCTTACATACACGTGACATCACAAATGACATAGGTTAACAATTCCAGTAATTCTTGCAATATCACATATTTTATCCTCAGGTACATACATGGCAGTACGAGGTGGCTACAGCAGCAGTGGTGGTCGAGCAAGGCTCTCGAGAGACTGGGCCGGTGCAGAGAATGATGTTTGTGTTCAGTTCTGGTTCAGTATGCGATATGAGTCCAGGGTATCCCTACAGGTATCCATGGATACCAATAGCACCCTACATCCACTGTGGAACATATTTAACCACACCACTGATGGATGGTCATTTGCACAGCTACAGATCCCTCACAGCTTAACAGGAAAGGTATTAGCCTGTAAACACCTCAATCTATTTGCCCCTATTGCTGTTGTTGAGAAACAAGACAAATATATTTGCTAAGCATGGATTGGTGATGGAGGAGAGCGTCTAGTTGAGGCACAGCAATAGAGCCGGTGCCTATTAAGTTAACTATCATTACCTTTCGCCTTACCTTTCGCCTTACCTTATAGAATTTGAATACGGGAATTACGCGATAAAGGGAGGTAAATTGAAATTAAACGTAGTAGTATATAAAGTAGCGGTTCTGGTGCAGCACCTCGTATTTCTTACTATATCCCCCGTCTATACTCTAGCTAGCCACTAACCACTTTCCTCTAGGAGCCCCTAGGAGCACCATACAGTATACTGCGGTATAACCACGATATACTACGACGGCGAGCACTTGAAAATTATTCCCCACTATTTTTATCCTCCTATGGCCCCACCCCCTGAAAAATCGTGTCGACATAATAATTTTCAATTAGAGGTACGTATATCTAAGGTATACCTGAAGTACTAAAATATAAGAACATGCGCGGCGAGAATTTATGTGGTTGGTTAAAGGTTGGAGAGCAAGCAATCTGCGGTAAGTCGTGTATAGGTACATATTGTAAGGTACATCTACATAAACTAAGGCAGGGAAGACCGATTCCAACACCTTGTCGTGGTTGCGGAAAGGGCACCCAGAGCACTTTTTATACTTGTGTTGGATGTGGCTCGGCGTCTCTACGTGTAGAACTATCAAGGAAGAAAAAGGCGGCAAGGCGACGGTTTGCGGCGGTAATGCTAGAGCTGTTACAGATTCGAAACCCCATTTAGAGATATCTGTTATCTGGTATATACACATGAAACATGGATGCTATAGATGAGCCTCAAGACCTTACATTCATCCAAACGCCCTTTGCCATCGGAACATATTTACGCGGGTGGGAGATGAACATTCCAGAGGGTAATGCTCTAGAGGCAGACCCAGCAGCCTTTCTTGCCGATGTGCGGAAGCAGACCGCCGAAAAGCTCGATGAAGAGCTTCAAGACCTCAACGGTATTAAGTTTCAGCTGGCTTTGAACATCACGCTCCGGCTAGACAAACCTGAGGGTTCAATATATGTGACAGCCACATTTCGGAGTTCGCAAACTGTCTTGACCAACAGTGCTGAGATCCGGGGGGTAATAGTAGAAGCACATGCGCAGATCCATAACTACATTGAGAAGTGGATCAGTAGAGGATCAAACTGGGTTATAGATAGAGTCAACATTTTATGGTTGAACATTGCTCGATATCAACCACTACGTGGAGGTTCGTACATACGACTACCTACCGAAGTCGCGAATAAGAAAGCCGTGATCAACGTAAAGAACGAAGATGATCATTGTTTGCGTTGGTCGCTACGTGCCGCGAAGTGTAAAGTCAAACAAAACCCCGAGAGGACATCGAAGTACCAAGAAGACGATGGGTTGAACTTTGATGGGGTGGATGTGCCAACGCCAATCTCACAAATAAAACGTGTAGAGAAGCAAAACAAGACCTCTATTAATGTATATGGTTGGGATCCAAAGGAAAAGTGCTTGATCGTACATCACATCTCAAAGGAGACTTTCTCGACACGCGTTAACTTATTGCTTATAGAGCACCAAGATAGCGGTCTTCAACACTACTGTTGGATCAAGAACTTCAATAAGCTTCTATTCGATCAAACAAAATACGAACATAGGAAGCACTTCTGCGAGCGTTGTCTACATGGATATACTACCAAAGCTCTTCTCGAAAAGCACATCCCAGAGTGCAACGGCGTCAATGACCGAGCCATTCGAATTGAAATGCCTACCAACGAGAACAACATAGTCTCCTTTCAGAATATACACAAACAGCTAAAAGTTCCCTACATTATCTATGCCGACCTTGAGGCTTCAACCACTAAGATCGAAGGACCCGCCCAAGACCCTAAAAAGAGTAACACACAAAAGACAGAAGAACATATTCCATGTGGATTCTCCTACATCGTTGTATGTTCTGATGATCATAGCGAACCACCTGTATTATACAGAGGTACGGATACGATCGAACGCTTTCTACGATGTATGCAAGAGGAAGAGGTAAAGATAAAATCCCAAGTGGCCAAGCTTTTTGTCACCAAAAATCCAGAGGTCTTTCAATCAAGCAAAGATTTGTCATATCTGCCAGAAGCCTTTGGTTGGTAGAGATAGAGTACGTGAACATTGCCACATCACAGGCGAGTTTCGAGGTGCCGCACATAGAGTATGTAACCTAAAATTGCGTATCTCACCTACCATTCCAGTTGTATTCCACAACTTGCGCGGATATGATTCTCACTTATTGATGCAATCCATCTCCAAGACAGAGGGTGATATCTCTTGCATCACAAACAATATGGAGAAATATATTTCATTCTCACTTGGCAACCTACGGTTCATCGATAGCATACAATTTCTACCATCCTCTCTTGACAAATTGGTTTGTAGTACTATAGATGCGGCCGCAAACAAATGTAAACGATGCAATGAATTTGAGCTGGTTATCATTAACGAGGCTTGGGAGCTAGTGGGGACTTGCCCAAAGTGTGGAGAAGGGAGCATAAAGCAACTCGACCCGTCTCGCCTCCCGATAACAGTTACACGTACGCCCCTGAATGCACACCTTCTTGGGCGCAAGGGCGTCTACCCATACGAGTACATGGACTCTTGGGATAGATTCGCAGAGACTTCTCTTCCACCAAAATATGCATTCTATAGTAAACTAACCCTAGAGGACATATCGGACAAGGACTATGAACACGCACTAGAAGTTTGGAACGTATTCAGTTGTGAAACATTTGGAGACTACCACGACCTTTACCTCCAAACCGATGTACTTCTTCTAGCAGATGTGTTTGAGACCTTTCGCACAACATGTATGCAAAACTATGGCTTGGACCCGGCTCACTACTATACTAGCCCAGGACTCTCGTGGGATGCGCTGTTAAAGAAGACTGGGGTAGAGCTTGAACTATTGACTGACTATGACATGCATCTATTCGTTGAGAAAGGTCTACGTGGTGGGATAGTTATGGTATCTCAGCGCACTGCCAAAGCAAACAACCTAAATATACCCGATTTCGATCCCAATAAGCCAAATAGCCATATAGTCTACCTTGATGCTAATAACCTATATGGTTGGGCTATGAGTCAATATCTACCAACTGGAGGATTTGAGTGGTGTATACCAACAGAAGAACAAATCACCCAGCACGCGAGCAATTCAGATAAGGGTTACATCCTCGAAGTTGACCTTGAATATCCTCGAGAACTTCACGACGCACACAATAGCTATCCGCTAGCTCCAGAGAGAATGCGAGTGGATAAAGCTTGGTTCTCAGAGTATCAAACCGATCTATTTGAGAAACTATACGAAGGCAACGGATCTTTGAAAGTTGAAAAGCTTGTGCCTAACCTATATGACAAAGAACGATACGTGCTCCACTATCGCAACCTACAGCTATACCTATCTCTTGGCATACGCTTGAAAAAGATCCACAGAGCACTACGATTCAACCAAAGCCCATGGATGGAGCCATACATACGAATGAATACAGAGCTACGAAAACAAGCGAAGAGCACTTTTGAGCAGGACCTCTACAAATTGATGAACAACTCCGTTTTCGGTAAAACAATGGAGAATCTACGAAAGCGTGTAGATATCAAACTAGTGCGCTCTTCAGAAGGAATCAGACTACAGCGTCTCTTGAATAAATCTAGCTATGCCCGCTCCACAATCTTTGACGACGATCTAGCCACTGTACACAACTACAAGAGCAAGCTACTGCTGAACCGTCCAGTATATGTTGGAATGTCGATTCTAGATCTATCAAAACATCTCAAGGAGCAGTATGGACAACGCTGTAATCTACTATACACAGATACTGACAGTCTACTACTACACATTGAAACTGAAGACATCTATGCAGACATGGACATCAACAAACATCTATATGATACAAGCAACTACAGCAAAGACCATCCGTTGTATAACATAGACAACAAGAAAGTACTTGGCAAAATGAAAGACGAATGTGGAGGTATTCCCATTGTCGAATATGTTGGACTGCGATCAAAGCTCTACTCGATCTTGAAAGTAGGCGGTGGTGAGATTAGGAAAGCTAAAGGCACCAAGAAGGCAGTTGTGAAACATCGTATTCGTCATGAACAATATAAAGAGTGCCTACTAGACAAAAAAGTATTCCGCCATGGAATGGATATGCTTCGAAGCGAAGGTCACAGGATGTATGGCATGCATATGAATAAAGTATCTCTCTCGCCATTCGATAGTAAGCGCTGGATCTCCGAAAATGGAATCGATACCCTAGCCTATGGACACAAAGATATCCTTTCAGAAATGCAACTCTGTTGCCTAAACTTCGATGACCTCATTGAGGAGTTATTGGCTTAAGATTCCATTCGGAGGCAGTTCTGTATCTCTAGGCACCACTTGTAGCTCTTCGCGCACAAATCCGCGCTTTGGTTGTTTCTTTGAAACGTCCCCTGCTCCTTGTTTCGCAAGGTAGTACAGGTCTGGCTGCCCCGAAGAAACCATACTACGTGAAATACTATATGTTTCCAAACTCCATATAGGATCTGTTGCACGACGGCGACCACCTTCCAGCTCACCAGGCGCATATAGATATCGAACTCCAACGTCGAATGGAATCCTTTTCTCTTTGAGACCAACGAGGCGCCCAGAGTGTGCTGGGTCGGCTGGGGTTGATTCGATTTCGTCTTTACGTATTGCTACCACGGGTTGTTTTCCTGTCAAACGCGTAGCTTAATTGTTCAAAGCTTTGATAACTGCAGGTAAACGAACTACCCACTCAACTGACTTATCGTCCTTTCCCTGCGAAGCAAGCACCATTTGTTGAGCATATTGGTGTCCAAATAGCCTTTCGGATAGGGTTCGGTTGAATCGCTCAACAATTGCTTGATCTCTATGGATATCCACACGTCCACGCCTTACAGAAACTTTATGCTTAGCCAGTAGTGGTGTAACGGCACCCATGAACTCACGCCCTGGATCGACTTGAAGAAGTTTTGGCCATGTCAGTGGACTTCGCTCGTAGATTCGCTCAAACGCCGCAGCGACTTCTTTAGCTTCTTTAGTGGCTAATGGCTCGGCTTCTTTGTATCTGGACGCTACGTCAACGACTGTGAGTGTATACTTATATAGCTTTCGTCCACGCCCAGGACGATCGTGTGGAAGGAAGAGCAGATCGGCCTGATGAACCTCGTTTGGTGTGGTGACATTAAATTTCGGTCGTGGTACGTATTGAGGAGCCGGTAAATAGATCTGCCATATAGCTTGTTTTTCTAGCCACATCCGAGTCGCATCTTCGGATATATTTGTTGCAGCGGCAAGATGTCCAACTGCTGCGAGTCCTTTCCAATAGCCTTTGGGACTATAGTAAGTATTTGAGAGTTTTGGTTCCTTCGTAACTGCCATCGTTGCTATATAGCTTTGCTGTGAATCTTCAACAAGCAGAAACATTACTACCTAGTAATCTAGTAATTACCTAGTAGTCGCACTTTATGCAGAGTAGTAATCTAGTAATTACCTAGTAGTTATATAGTAATTTTTCTTTTTTTATAAAAATCGGGTGGCAACGTATCCTAGGACGAATACGCTACCACCTAGGGCCACCAATTCGGCGGTTTTCATCGCACTTGATGGTCGGTAGTAATCGGAGAAGTTAGGCCTTTTTTTCATAGTTATTCGGCGTAGCCCTACGTGGACCGTATTGTACAAGACGGTAGCTCGATCCTCATTAGCTAGGTCCTTAGCATTATAGTAATTAGTGCGATCTTGCTCCTTAACCCAGTCAGCTAGTCTTTCTAGTTGTTCTTCGAATGCAGCCACATCGGCTTGATACTTCTCTAGGGCTCTATTATGTCTTTCAGTCTCTACTTCGAGCGCATCCTTCCCCAAAAACGCCTTTTCGATGTATTTACCTGCGTAGCCCGCCGCAGTAAAAGCAACTGCCGCACCAAGCCATGCCATACTACTCAATAGGTGGTAGATACTTTTTATCCTCTAGATATTGCTTAGCAGCAAGGCTACCAGCCAACACGGCTACCCACTTTACGTAGTTCAAAACGTTAGATGAAGGATCGTTAGTCATAGGCTCTTTAGCAACCTTTTTTCCGATCCAACCGATACCCGATGCAAGTCCAGTCAATATAGCAGCATCCGATAATGTTTTCATAAGTTTGTTCTCACCCATCGTACATCATCGATATGGGATATAGCTTCAATTGCTACATCATACCTCTAGTTTTAAGGTTGCTACCTTTGGTGGTGGCCTCGATTGCCGCTTCTACTTGTCGTTCCTTAATCCCCGACGAACAACAGTCGTTAGGCTTGCCCTGTTGCAGCTGTGTGTAACGCATATACTGATAGTACAACCCTACCATTGCTATGCTTACTCCAACTGCGGCAAGGGTCGTATTAGCTGATACGTTGTTAGCTATCCAGCTTGACTTATCGTCATGAGGGTCTACCGGCGCCGCCGAGGCAGCTACAGGAGTAGCCGCATTGGCGAGGTTGTCCTTAGTTAGTTTTATTCTTTTTGCTATTGCTTTACCGGCAGCAACGCGCTTTGGATTTTTTTCATTTTTAGGTGTGGTTGGGTCTTTCGTGATGAGGTCGTTCGGAGGGTCCACTTCCATCTTGCTGTATGTCGACAAGTGGCGTAGCTTTAATTGTCAGGTCGCTACTAGGTGGAGTAATTATTGAACTAGGTGGCGTAATTAGGGTAGTAGCTACTGGACTAGGTGGAGTAATTACCGACCTAGATTTAGTAAGTTCTATATCGCGAATATGTCCTGCTGAGTCGTCCCACCCACGTTTGTAATTCTGTGCTGCTTCAGTCACCCTACTATTTTCAGTATTACGTACGTATTACTTGTATGTGCGAGTATGCAGGTTGGGATAGTCGTTGTACCTTCTGCCGTTGATGTAGTAATTACTGCCTTTGGTGGACTAATTGCCTCAGCGTCTTCTAACAAATTGTTTCTTTTCCTGTTGAGTATATAATTATAGACCAAAGTCGACCATACTAAGACCGTTCCACCCCAATAGAGTAATCTAGAGGTGGATAGGGCGCTGTCTGTGTCGTCCAAATGTTCTCCTATGCGCGAAGACTTAGACTTGTGAGATGTTCCTACGTTTTCAATCGGGCACTTCGACATCTTTCTGTATGTCGACAGTTGGTGGGGCTTCAATTGGTGTGTCAGAAGATGAAATCTTATCAACTTCTATGTGGTTAACTACATGGAACATAGCGCTAGCTAGGGCTACGAAGCGACCCGCGGTAATAGACAACAACCCAGCCAAAGAAGATATTTCATTGCGAACTATACGATCTTCTTTTAAGTCCTTTAGTAGTGCAGGTTGAGAATCTAAAGGTAAAAAGTACGCAATTACGCGAGTAGCTAGGTTCATCGTATTATCGATTAAACAGCCCGTTACTTGTTGGGCCACAACGGCCTGATACCTTCTATGTAGTAGTTCTACATTCGTATCAGATAGTCTATGGATATCTCCTAGAGAGTACGCCTTCCCAAGGTATTCCTTTGTTGTACCGGTCGCAGCTAAATTCGCAAGTGCTTCCCGATGGTCAGTCAACGTATCTGAGGCTGTGAATCGGCTGGCTTCTGACGAGTAATATGCCTCCGCGGCTTTGGTTGTGGGGTAATGTGCCATATCTGTTTTGCTTTTTTCAGAAGGCTCATCTAGATAGTCTAGTAGATTTTCGATTTCTCTATCTATAATTTTTTCACCCATTTTACTTCGATATGCCGTGACATACCACAGGGGAAGGTATCTCCAACACGGTGGAAAATGGATGTCGCAAACAGAAGCATATATGTGCAAACTTAGTCTCAAGTTCTGAAATAAATATATTTTTGTCATCTAGTGATATGCCAGCACCGTAGTCATCAAACAGATCCTTTAATCCTGGCGCACTTGCGATGCGAAATGCCACAACGATTGCACAGTTTTCACGAAAGTCCTTGCATATGCTCTTTTGCGTTTGTGCCGATGCCCAAATGGAAATGCCAATGTGGCGTGCAGAAAAGGCTAAGTCAGATAGTTTATCGGTCCTTCCTTTAACATCCTTGCTTGCAGCACAATCATCAAGGATAAGAAGCGTGTTCGTTCCTTCAAAGAAACAAGCACATTCGCGCAGGGTGGCATCTATAGCATTCTGCGAAGGTGCTATACAAATGAAGCGTGGATCTCCACTACCGAAACCGTGGTAGGTTTTGTTGTGAGCATAGGTGGGACAAATCAACACGATATAATCAAACTTAAAACGAAATGGACCCCGCAACTGATCGACTATAAACTGAGTCTTTCCACAGTTTGTGGGGGCAATTATCAATGCGTTAAAGGGAATTTGCTCTACTAAGGTGTCCATCACATTAGTTATAAATATTTTGTAGCATCCCATGTTCAATAGTTGCCTGAGCATCAGAAAGCACAAACATATGCATATTCACAAGCCCTGAGCCGCCGCCTTTGCAATGAATACGTAGGCGAATATTTGCTCCAGTATATAGTTGGGCCAGACCATCTCCATGAGTTGTGCTGTTTTGAGAAGTGCGGCAGTCTATGAGTACAGCAAACTTGTTCTCGAAGAACTTTTTATGTGTCATGGATGTAGTGGCTTGTGACACAGACAACAATCCACAAAACCAATTCTTTGCCGACTTCCATAAAACCCTTGGTAGCATACCAAAAGAATAGAGAGCATTGGGGATGCCGTTGACATGCACCTCGACCTTGGTGATGGCGGGATTTACGAACTTCTCACTGTCTCTGGTGCCTGCCGTATCTGGATCAACAAAGAGAAGAAGGATGCCAGTTAAAGACCTACGAAGTACGTTTATGCTTTCAGATATAAGTGTGTCGGTTGATAGGTTGACTGAGACTGTTTTGAAGTACTCAGCGTGGTTGTACAGGAAGGCTTTGCCGCTGTCGTAGACGTCATTGACCTGCGCCGCAATATCGAGACTTTCGATGACTTCATATTCGAGCTCAATGTTCGAAAGTTTATATGTGCCTACTTTTGTGGTGTCAGATCCTACTATGGCTTCTGTAGCTGGTGCCAGTGTCAAAAGGAACGACATCTTTTCTCGAATCGCGTGCGGATAAAGGACACCATGAGTTGTAATAATGTAATGATCGATAGGTATCTTATACACGCTACCATATGCAGCAAGTGTCGCGGTGTCGGCCGCAATTGAGGTGTCTTTATCGCCAGAATTCGAGCGAAGTTTGTTAACATTGGCGGATTGAATACCCTGCTCTATGCGATTCTCTCGTTCTGGGGTAGATAGGTAGAGATCACTATATACCTGTAGTAGATCAGGTCGACCACAATCTTCTAAGGTAGTAGTGCCCATTCTTACGACCCGCTGGGAGACTAGGCAGCGTCCAAGATTGGCCACCAAACGATTGTTGGCATGACCGCCAGATAGAGTGATCGCGGCACTGAGTGCTAGACTACCAGGTACTAGAAGTCTATTTTCGCCTATCGTGGGAACATTGACAGTCAAAGTTTCCCCTGGGTTGGCTGACGAAGGGGTGAAAGTTACACGATGGAACACACGACAGGCTTTTAGAGATCTACCTGCTCGAGGAGCATAGTCTGGATGGAGATTTGATGATATCATCGTAAACTGATATTGAATATATATATAGTTAATACTAATAGTGTATAACATATTCAACGTTCAATAGAGAGATGGCACACGTGGAAACGGAACAAGCTCACATTGAGGAGGAGCGTGCGAGGCGAGAATGGGTAAAGTCTCGACCGACTGAAGATGAGTCAGAAGATGGTTGGTGGGATAGGGTGAGGCACCGATTCAACAACACGACAGAAAGCTTCAAGAATAAGTTGTGGGGTAGTCGGGGCAACGAAAATGAGTACGTCCAACTGGCCGAGATGGGCAGCGACAATCAAAGTTCTGCGGGGCCAAGCAGCAAAACTGCGGAAACGTCATTCACCGAAAGGGAAGAACTGGTTGCGAAGGCCTGGGGCAAAATCCGTGCTAAGTTTCCAAATGTAGACCTAAAGAATGCTAAGTTCACTGCTAGTTTTGATGAATATGATAGGGTTGTGGTGCAACTCAATCGTACGAATGCCAAATCCTACCTTCTGTCTGACTTCGAAACCAAAGATTTTCCAAAAACGATTAGAGATAAGCTGGGACCCCCTGCGGAAGATGTGATTAGTAACAAGGGTGGCGAGATCGATGAAAAAGAAAAACAAAAAGCGAAGGTGGTAAAAGCTATGGATTCTTTAAAGAAGGGAACACCAGAATACATAGCAGCAAAGAACGAAATGATAGATCTAGAGGCTCAGATACAAAAGCTAGAGCAACAAATTGAGACCATCAAAGATCGTATGTCGTTGAAGGACCGCATTAAATCCATCTTCAAGAAGCACGGGTTTACAGCGCTTGGGGTGTTGCTTGCTGTGGGTGCCGTGGTTAGCGCTATCATTTCTGCGCTGTTAAAAGGTACGGCTAGCATTCTTGATGCGGTTAAAAATGGGTTAAAGAAGCTTAAAGATAATATTAAAGATAATTGGGGTAACATACTAACTGGAGCGATAGGTGCTATTGCGAATTTCATATTCAAGATCGCAGGTCAAGTTATTCCCTTCCTTGCCGAGAATGCTTGGCTGCTCATCGTAGCCGTGGTCATATTCGTAATAGAGCAGTATAAATCGTCGCAGCGGCGCCGCTAACGAAATATCATCCACGAGGCTCCGGCGGCCACAATAGCCACAATTGCTAAGTTGGTTTCGTGACTCGTTGGCGATGCACTTTGGTGTGGCGTTCCAGCTCCGCTGTGTATCAACCTGCGTTGTAGCTACGCTGCCTGTGGTAGGTTGCTGTTTCTTTATGTGTTGCTGTGGTGGGAGTTTCTTAGGGGTGGGTCCTTCCATATGTTGTGGCGGTGGGAGTTTTTCATCAAGGTTGATATCCTCATTTATTCCGAAGCCGATGTTAAACTCGTTTGCCCGTTGCAATTTGTTATTATAGCCCGGTATACTCTCCGTGTTGATAATCATGCGACTGGGTATTAACAGACACCCCTTGGCAACTGCTAGATCGAGACGAACCCTTGTGATCTGAAGGGATTTTTGATATCTTAATAAACTTTGACATTCGTTTCCGTGATGACCTCTTCCAACTTTTTACGACAATCCTTTTGGACATTGAAAGATATGAATGACGGTCCTATGATCGGACTACGAAATACAAACTGGGCTCCTATGACACAATGCACGTAAACCATTATAGATACGTTGATTCTGGCTAACCCAGCCTTCGTTAATCCCTTTCCAAGCTGCGGAACGAACTAATTGTACTGCTTCTCCGCCCCGTCGTTACGGATGAACTTTAACGGAAACTCATAATCAGTGCGACTCTCCTTAGGAAACTTGAAACTGCCCCCAGGCCACTTCGAGTCGTATGAGGTATTGTGCGCCCCCCATTTCTTTTGAGCATTCACCAGCCCTCCATGGATGTATACGTATACGTCTCCTAATCCCCCATTGGCCCCTCGGCGCATGGAGAAGTTGGTTTTGTAGACATCAAACTCATCCCCAAGCCTGTCATATACGACCTTGTTCCACGGGGCGTTATCGTTCTTGTTAAAGATAGAATCTCTGGGGAGGGGGACTCCCAACTCAAACAGCAATCGGCTAATTGTGTAGTACACATGAAAGCGATAAAAGCTCTGGACGTTGTCAATAATTGGTGCGTCATCTGAGAGATGGTCATCAAACGACACTCCACAACCTGCCGGTGCGCACCAAACTACGAAGCATAGCTGTTCTCGCCAATGCATCATCGGTGGAGCATCGAGCCACTCATGTGCTTGTTTTGCGGTGTAGAAAACTTGGTCCATCTCTTGAAAGATATCTCGCATTTTCAGCATGAAGTACTGGTTCCTTGCGGAGTATATCTTCATAGGTCGTAGGAGGGGGGCTATGTCTTTTGCGTTGCCATCCCAGGGAACAGCTGGAACTCGATACTTGAAATCCGCCCTTCTGAAGGGTAGTGGGAAACCCCCAACAATCGCATGTTTTTGTATATCATGTGACTTACTATCACTTTGTGCTTGCAGTTTTTCGGCTGCCTTATGCAACCACTCATCTAGTACTCTCATGTAAACTACTTTGGTGCCAAGGGCTATATTAAGCGCCCTACCTGTGGTACCAAGCCAACCCATTAATTTACCTTCTCCATCCGCCGTAGGAGGCCCTGCCTCTGTGAACACCCGGTGGGACATCCCCCGGTCATTGAAATTGACATTATCAGAAGTGGGTTCAAACCAACCAAGTACGGCCTCAGGAAATAGATACTTGAACTGTTGCCAAGTCTTATCTGTCATGCCTATTGAACATACAACCAGACTATGATATCGAAGTTAGCAAAATACATACAGTATCGAAGTAAACTTCAGGCTTTAATAATATACGAAAATGGTAATCTTAAATGTCACTGCTACCTCGGCTGACCAGACGGTCTACTTCAAGAACCTCTTCTTATCAAGAATATTTCAGTAATCGAAGTAACTTTTGAGAATAGTTGGTGGAACCTATCAAAAACTGGGGCTTTCAAGTGGGATTCTGAGGGTCTTATGGTACCATATTATATCGATCCAGGACACTATGATATGGCAAGTCTCCAGACTCTCTTCAAACCCGCAATTGATGGAGGCTTCGTGGAATTCATACAAACCGTGGCGAAGAATGTTTGAAGCATTTTGGTTAAAAACCCAATCCAGTTCAGTGAAAACCTCTGTACACTATGGGGTGTTAAGGGACTTGACATAGGTGGTGGTATGATTTCGCTCAACTCGGGTAGCCACGAACTGACGCTACAAGATATCCATACGGTGTATGTCCACTGCGATGTGGTGGATTCCAACTTCTCACTTCTCGAAGGAAAGCCATCGAGCGTTCTGGCTAGCTTAGAGATCCGAGGTGAGAAGTTCGCAAAAACAACATATTCTATAACAGCCCCAATAACTGTACGAGCTCTAGGAACAATGCGGAACTACATTCGCCTCACAGTTCACGATGAGAAAGGCAATCTCATAGACTTCAACAAGCAGCCTCTACATTTCATATTGAAGATTGAGTAAACCATACGTATATATGATGGCAAGCGATTTGATTCAAACACTTCCAACGGCGCCGGTCTATCCCCAGCTCCGCCCCTCCGAAACTGGTTTGTCTGGAGATAACTTTTGTCGGCGAGATGTCCGTGATACGCTCGAGAGCATCAAAGTCCAAGAACAACACTACGAGGTGGTGCGTAAAAAATATGCCCGCGCACAGGGAATAGTTCACGGTGTCGCTGTGGCAACAGGTAGTCTATCTGTGCTTTTATCAAGCTCTGGCTTAGCGGCTGCTCTAACCGGGGCTGGTGTCATAATTGGCCTGCCACTTGGCGTTATCGGCGGACTCTGTGGGGTAATTTCGGCCGCTACGACTATTGAGGCTAAAAAGCTTGGAATAAAAGTTTTTAAACATGAGAAAACCGCCATGTTGGCGAGAGCGAAAATTAATACGATTAGTGGTCTCGTGTCAAAAGCCTTACGCGATGAAAATGTGTCTGATTCTGAATATAATCTCATTCTCGCCGAGGCGGAAAAGTACGAGGCTATCACTGCATGAAATGGCCTGTATACGAGCCCTTATTCACATCTTATACAGTCCGTATACACACGTGTGTAAGGCAGATATACGAGGATGGCAGGATGTGTAATGTGTGGATACGGTCCTTATATTTTCAGGGTATGCTTAGAAAATGGCAGGATCTGGTACACTTGTGACAGGTTTCCTGATATGTCCGTATACGCACCAGTATACGTGTTGTGTACTGTGTGTAACAGGGCGTATAAGAAAGGTTATGTATAAGGCATGTAACAGTTGTCGCAGGTTTCCTGATATGTCCGTATACGCACCAGTATACGTATTGTGTAGTGTGTGTAACAGGGCGTATAAGAAAGGTTGTGTATAAGGCAGGTAACACTTGTGGCAGGTTTCCCGATATGTCCGTATACGCACCAGTATACTCTTTGTGTACTGTGTGTAACAGGGCGTATAAGAAAGGTTGTGTATAAGGCGGGTAACACTTGTGGCAGGTTTCCTGTTATGTCCGTATACGCACCAGTATATAATTGTATACTGTGTGAAACAGGGTATATAAGGAAAATAGAAGGATTCTTACAGGTGATGTATGTATGATGACCATACTGTTTGGTATAAAAGGAAGCTACAATGCTCCGTAGAAGTTTAATTTGAAGTCAGTTTTAATTTGCGGTATAAATTATTACGCGATAGTATGACGTTTATTAATCGATAGATTCCAGCCACTAAATCAGATCTTATGAAGAAAAATGATAACGTAAATTCGTTTTAACCGTATAGTTCCTTTATTTAAACTTTAAAGGGAAAATATTTTTACTTTTTTTTACATCATTTCACATGCAGTATTCATGCTGGCAGGACAAGGCATCAGTAATTGTTCTTTATAGTTCAGTTGTTCGATAGAACCCCATTCATCTCAATTCACCTTTTCGATCTGACACCCCTTCTCTCTCCCTTTTATCAAGAAAATTGCCTAGAACAGCGGAGCTAGCAAATTTACGTGTATTATAGTGGCGTATACGTCAGTTTCTATTCAGGGATTTTGTAGAGAAACTGAATTAAATAATGAGTTTAGAACATATTTGCTCCTAATATATCTCGATCTAAACTAGATTCAAAACTGATCATCATCACAGTCCAAGCTTTCATCATTAATGGTGCTTCTTGGCGCACTGTGACCGATACCACCATTATTGCCGATTCCAGATAAATTTTCTGAGTCACCATCACTGCAAAAAATAAAATGAGAGAAATATTAGTTTAATTATTCACGAAGCTGGTAACAAACACATTTATATGCCCTTTCCGAAATCAGCCTCTGGGTAAACGTTTGAATTGTCACTTCGTGACATCCAACTGCGCTAATACTACTAATACTACTAATGTAAACATGCCCCACAAAGTTGAAATTGTCTCAAGTGGATTGACATCAATTTAAAGCTAAATGCGTCTCGATCGAAACTCGAAAGTCACTTTGCGAATTTATACCGGAGGTTTTCCCCCACCAAAATAAAAAGATAATTTTATACCAACAATACACCAAATCCTATCTCTGAAATTTGTCTACAATTTTAGATATGATTTTTCAAAGAGAACCACACCAGAGCCGAGTTTTTGGAGAGTGCTTTGTTTACATCGAGAGCGGCCAGAGCTGACTGGCCATGGCGGAATATGCACTATACTTACTCAATGAAAGTTCTTTCCAAGAAATAGAGAAAACAAAGAGGTTGACTCGTGGCAAGCCTAAATATCCACGTGCATTAAGCTCCTGGTTGCGAAATTACTGAAAGTATCATGACCAACAGCTAGCTAGTTTATGTAACAACACAGCTAGTTTATGTAACAACCTACAAGGCACATTTTTACAGTGATTAGTTCATTACCCCCTGGTTATGATACTATTTGTCGACATTTGAATGCAAGTACATATCCGATAAGGCCCGTTCATGGGGGTGTGAACATGATCTGATGCATGAAGATATGCTTCACCGGTTAGGATGGAAATCTCTACAAGCACGCTGCGCTATGTACTGCGTTATCATTGTATTTAAATGTCTTAATTGTAATGGTCCAGTTTTTTAGTCAATATTACGATAATACCTCTCATGCCCAAATGGCCTGGATCTCATAACTCCTAAAGTTAAGATAGAAACTGCAAAGAAAGGCTGTTTTTTACTCAGGGGCAAAATATTTTAATGATCTACCAACATACATTAAAGAAGCATCATCATTGTTAGTTTTTAAAACAAAATGAGATATTTTTGAATTTTAAATAATATTGTAGACATTAGTTATAGGATAACTTTGTACATATACTTTTACTGCAATATTGTCTGATATTTTTATACTTTGTTATTTAATTATTCTGATTTCCCAGGGCACCCACTGATAACAGCTTTGGCTGAAGGGTTCACCCTGGTTAAAGAAGATATTATTGTTATTATTACTACTAATTGCCAAATCCTCTTCTCACTTAGTATCCTATCAGTAAAAAAACATGTAGATTCCCCTCCCTAAAAAGAATGATGCATAATCGGGCAACCATATATAAATTTGCAAGAGTACCATAAAAGCCGCATGCAAAACTATGATGCCTTTTTGGGAAAAAAAGTTACAAGGTTCATAAGTGTTAGTACCGTACTATACGAGTACAAGGTCTGAAATTGTTTGTACCCGTGTATAAGCCACACTCTCAACGTTGGCCCTTGTTTTTCTCCAAAACAGTGCGGCATACATGTGGGTATTTATGGTAAGTTAAAGTTAATTCCCCATAAAAACAACATGAAATCAATAACAAGTTAAAACCTTTATCAACAAAACTAAAAAAGAGAAATAAAAGAGTGCTGGATATGAACAAAATGCTTTCTTTCATTTTTTCAATTGTATTATTTAACTGGGAAGTAATATTTCACCTGAACAAGTGAACTTTCCATTGTCTTTTAGGCGAAATTTCACTTATAATGATGAAGTTTCACTTCTCCTGTTGTATATTTTCCAACAGTACTGTACATTATTACCAGTTTTACAAATATATATTCATAAATATGTTGAGGGAATATGAAATAAATGGTTGGCATATACAACTTACACAAAGCTTTCAAGCCTCCGATACAGCAAAATTGCACACTTGAATTTGTTTTTCTTCTTTCATTTAAAAGGTTAAGCTGCTTAAAATTAAATGGAAAGGAAAAAAAAGAATTTGTTCAGCCATATCACAAGAGGCAAAGACTAGTATGATATAGTCCCTCTGTTAAATCAATGTTCAATATCCCCTGTTCTGGGCCTGGTTTGAAGCAAGTGTAAGAGCTACCCCAGGGTTAAATTGCTAACCCAAGGTTAAACTGTACATATTTAGCACTATCCTAGGGATAAAGTTACTCTTGCTTCAAACAACCAGGCCCTGGAAATCAATAGTCAATCCCAAAGACAAAGAACACATTTATAAATTGCTGCAATGAGCATGAATCCATGAAGTTCTTTCAACCGGTGCTTTACATATATAAATAAACTGTACGACAACTTGATTTTCTTTCTGTTCACTGGACCAATTCTTAACAAATAGCTTAGTTTAGTTTTTTTTACAGTGAAATCCCATTTTGTTCATATCCAGCACTCATTTATAATTTTTTTTAGTTTTCTTGATATCACTCAGGAATAAGGTTTTAACCTAATTGTCATTGATTTCATGTTGTCTTTATGGGGGATTAACTTTAATATCATAAATACCCACATGTACAGGTATGCTGCACTGTTTTGGAGAAAAAACAAGGGCCAAAGTTGGGGGTGTGGCTTATACGCGGATACAAGCAATTTCAGGCCTTGGACTTGTGTACATATAGTTTTGCCAGAAAGCCTTGCTTTCTCTTGTACGTGCATGTACATACATATAATGGAATGAGGTTCCTTGAAAATGTTGTCAGTTAATTGGAGAAGAATTCTGGAGACGAATTGTCAGTATAATTTGGAGTGATTTACAGAAGAAATGACAATGAAAGTTGTAACCATATTCAATGTTGCGGTATCAATAGTCCAGTTTCATATTCGAAAATTACTGCTGAATGCGATGACTACAGACGCATGTACAAAAATGTATGCAGGGTTAGCCTTATTCTGAAGTTAAACATTCTTAAATACCAGCGAGAAGGTGCAAAGAGTGAAACTACAACAATACACAGCATTGTGAATCGCCCACCTTCTCGCTGGTATTTATGAATGTTTAACTTCAGAATGAGGGTAACCCTGTGTACACCTGTACATGCATCTGTACTCATTGCATTCAGTGGTAATTTTCAAATACGAAACTGGACTATTGGCATGAGTCATTTGGAATGACACCAATCTCTTCTGCAGAGGTTTTGCTTCAAATTTAAGTAGGACCACTTATGGCCCTTCAACGTTTTTTCCCAAAAAATGCATCCTAGTTTGGCATGTGGCCTTTATGGTATTCTTGCAAAGTTATAAATGGTTGGAATCATACCTTCTGCTTATGCATCATTCTTTTCAGGGATGGGAATATACATGTTTTTTTTACTGATAAGTTACTAAGTTTTGAATCCGGAGAAAATCATAGGGCAAGCGAGTAGAGGATTTGGGCAAATACAATTTTGAATCACTTGCCCACTTGATTTTCTGCATATCAGAATAAAAGTCTATCCATGTACAATGTGTCCATACCAAGTCTACCTACATGTATATATCCATATACCCATATCAGTATAAAAGTCTACCACATACATGTTATCATATTTTTTGGCTCAATCTCGGTTTCTGGGAAACTACCCACCCACCCCTCTCTTGGATATGCATTGTTCTATTAATGATTAACCATTAAAGGAGGGTGAAGTGTGGGGGAGGGGTTTCCCAGAAACCATGTTTGATCCATTTTTTTTAGAGGCCTAACATAATTTGTTGGGTATTCTCCAGTCAGGCCAACTTGCTTTCTTTAGCATATCTTTCGATTTGAAAACGAAATGAACCTAGTTGTCAGTAAAAGGAGTTTAATAAACCGGAATAGCCAGAAAAAACCTGCTAAGTTTATTACAGGCAAACAACAGGGAAAGCTAAAAAATGGTCACTAAATTAGTAAGTATTCAACTTTTTAAAAAAACATCGACAAACTGAATATCTCGCGAAAACATATGCTACGGTACATGTCTTTATGATCCAATATTATTAATATGGAGACTATCCAAGGTACTGTAGTACCGTTGTATTTTTTAACAACAGTCTATTGCTAATAAAGAGGCACTGTCAAGGGTCTCACTATATCCCAGGCAGAGATGGGAAATGCACTTATATTATGTCAGCAGTGTGTTGTTTCCTATTTGCTGTCAAGTCTTGTAGACACCGCAGTAATTATTGCAAAGGCACATCAAATAAAGGAGACACTGTGGTAAAATAGTGTACAATGAAAATGTTTGTAATTCATAGTTTCACTTCATCCTCAGATACAATGGACATATATATTTGTTGGGGGGGGGGGGGGGGGAGAGGGAGGGGAGAAGGAAAAGGGGAAAGAAAAGCACCTGGCACAGTGGGCATAAATGACTCCGAAATTGTCTGGGTTGAGCATTCCCAAAATTAGATTAAATGGTACAATTTCCTAAATAATTATTGTCTGAAATTGAATGAAATATTCTCAGTTTACTATGGAAGTAAAATTTTAGGTTTTAGTTAAATTAGTTTTAGACAATGACATTATTGTGATGTCAAAAGGGTTAGTTCCTTTTTTGGGCTAATTCCTCAGCTTTAAATAGACGTTTAAAGTAAAGTATGCTATATATGGTGATGCGTTTTCATTTTGCACAATTTCATTATGATAAATATTTAGTTATTAAGGGCTCAAGGACATAATTAAATCTACCATTGCTAATGCAAGTTTGCAGCATCACAAAACCAAGAAAATTAAAGAATGCATGGGCAACAATTATTCTCAAGGTGACTCCAAGGGCAAAGTCTTGTAGTCTAATGATGTCATCAAGTGATGTCACAATGACATCATCAAAATAAATAAAATATCTAAATTCTCCATGGATTTTTGAGCTACATGTACATACATGTACATGTACATACATGTACATGTACTATTAATTTATGAATATTTGCTGATCCTATAGGTGCATAAAATCGAGCATGTGTTTGCCACCTACAACAAAAATGAAAGATTTTACAACTCTTTTCAGTCCAATTTTAAGCTTTTTTTGCAAATGAAAAGCCACAACTTTGGCATTTATTGTTGGTCTCCAAAATCCATGCTCTGTATTGTGCAGAATGTGGTCAAAAACCTAACAAAATTTTTTTTACAAGCTCTGAAACACTATTTCCAGTTTCAGCGGTATTGACCCGAACGCCTCACTTCAATGTAATGAAGCGCAATTCAAACTGTGTATCTAAATTAGTTGTGCTTGTTTAGGAGGGTGTTGGTGTCGTGTAAGAATGATGGTTTCAATGGCGCTTCATTACATTGAAGTGAGGCGTTCGGGTCAATACCGCTGAAACTGCTATTCGTAGACTCAACTACAATATCTCCTATTGACATATCCTTGCCCTAAATGTACCATACTAAAATCTTCTGCAAAAAGAAGTCAGTGAACAATAAAGAGGAACAACATCAGATTAAATTCGGCCTAGACTAAACAAGCTTAAGTCTCCTTTGCAGATCTATTCATTCGTGGAATCATCATCTTCGCTATCATCATACACATCATTTTGTGCATTCTCGCAGAGCTCGCTACTGTCGGAACAGCTACAAAGATCTGTGCAATTGAGACCTGCCTTTCTACATTGACACCGGTTTCACTTTGGAGATGTCAGTCTTGGGAAGAATCAGCTCGCATACGAACTTCTCTACTGCATGCACCGTTTCGGGGCTAGGACTCTCACTTGCTCCCAGACTTGCTAACCCTCGGACAAATTCAACATCAGCTTCCTTGAATGCATTGCAGCATGAAGCCTTGCCTTTGCCTGAAAAGGACCCTGTGTTATCCGACCCACTCAGAACGTGAAACGCAGGAAGGGCTTCTGCTTTTGCCGGGCGAAGAACACGAACAATCGGCTGTAGCTTGATTTCTCGATGGTTTTGCCCTGTGCCTGTAACAAATGACGTATCCTTACAGAGCTCTGGATATCATCTGAGGGACAGGATAAAGACATCATTCTGTGTCTGGTGAGTGTATCCTCAGCTCCGTAGCACTGTTGGCTGTAGCATCAAGAGCATGCAAAATGATCTTTGTATCTGCCTCCTCTTGGTTGCTTCTAAGGTATGACATATCATTGGCCGTTCCTTTGCACTCACACTCACTCACATGTTGGGAGGTCATATCGATCAAAAATTAGGCGGATTTCGTCACTGGAACCATACTTTGTGAATATACGCCCTGTAAAGTAATTTGCTAACTGTGAACAGTTCCTGATCCATTGAGGGCTTGTCCAGGGATTGGACCTCGGCCATTCCATCGATGACAGATACTTTCATGCGTGTTCCTCCACTTTCCACATTGCTGTTCTCGTTATTCACTGGAAGCTTCTCTAGGATCTTCATCAACATGCCTTTCTATGTGCAGTGTAACATCGTTCCGTCTGCAGCAAACATCAACCTTGGTACGACAGTAAATTCATATGTTCCAACAGCTTCTTTGACATCTATTTCCGGTCGGCTCTTGCATACAATAAGCATTCGGGAAAATAGGTTTCGGTCTTCTTGCAACTCCACAGTTTGGTACCGGATGTGCGCAGCATCAAAAGCCTTCATTTTGCCAATGATATCCATAGACTTCATGGCTTCTTCCATTCTGGTGTGAGCTTTCTTGACATCCTCCTTTTGTTCCTTTGGTGCAGGCTTCACCAAGCTGCTTTGCAGCCTTCTCGAGGTGCTCAATCATGCGTTGCTCTTGTTCAGAAAGGAAAGCATTCTGATACATGATGAACAAGGCCTGCAAGGTGACCATATGAGCTGCCTCTCCCCTTTTCACAAGGTAGAATAATTTGTTTGGCTGTTGTGGGGCCATAAAGCTCCGATTCGAGCCAAGTCAAGTCCACTGTTTTCGATAAAGGCACCGAGTGTTCGAAGCTGTGCCATGACCAAGTATAGCTCACCAGTGCGCAGGATAAAATGACCGAGGTCATTTCGCGCCATTTGAAGCTTCTTAGCCGGTTGATACAAGCCCATATCAAGGGAGATGACAGTCTTTTTCTCAGGGCCTACAACCTTTGTGGTGATTGCCTGGGCTTGCATCAAAATGGTGAGTAATGTGTTCCATTCATGCGCTGGTGCGGCAAGCAATGGGGGAGTTCCAATGCGGGTTACAGACACGTTGTCATGGATTAGAGAATTATATTCTGACCAAACAGGGACATCTGTGCGGATGACAGGGTCACTTCGTTGTAGGTCATCCTCTTCACTTTCTACTGCTCTTTCTTCAATTGGAATTCTGGTCAAGTTACGCCCAAGCAGCCAGGCAAAATCGTTGAGCAGTACTGTTATTGGTAGCTCATCCTCTGCAAATAACCCGAAGGATGCATTGGTATACAGGGCTGATAGAGTTGGGAGGTTTCTGACAGCCTAGCAGTGTTGCCTCTGGTATATCGTGGATGGCGCGATCCACTTTTGCAGTTTTCCAACCTAATTAAAAAATATATATGTTACCACAACTGTCTGAATTCCCGCGCTGATTGGTCGATTTGTTGTGGTAAATGAGAGTCCAGACAACGGTTGGCGTCATAGTACGCGCGCTCATTGCGCGCTGTCTTTGTTTTTAATTTTTAATTTTCTTTTTCTAAATATTCATGTTTTAATTAATAATCAAATAGAATTGCTCACTCTTCTGGTAGATGGCCAGTGCTGTTACGTGGAGGGTGCACTGTCCATCATGTGTGTCTTCAGCGAAATCTACATTATCAACTGCAAAGAACACGCACCTGCCAAAAACAATATCTGGAGGTAGATAGATTCTATCATTCTGTTCCATGCGCTGAATGACGCTCTTCTCTATCTGTGCTTCTACTCTCAGGAGCATGTTGTACTCAATAGCCAGCCATACCAAAACCATGGAGCATGTTGGCAATCTCCTTACTTCGAATTGCCTGGTGAACGGCTAAAGCAACGGCAAGTTGTTGTGGCATTTCACTTGTAACTCTAAGTACTTCTGATTTCTTATTTTTCACTTGTCGTTCTGTCAAGGTCATGGAGATAGTACTCTGTGCAAGACTCATAGCACGCTTGTATACTTCTGAAGATTTCTCATCTGCATTTAATGTCGCTTTGGGGCCTTGAATGACCCATCTAAAAAAGGAGTAAAGTTAATTTGGCAATTGCTCATCAGTTATGCTGTCACTAAGAGAACTTGTGAAAACCACTTCTTGCATTTGTTGACACATTGTCGTAGCAGGACAGCAGCATCATACAAAGTCTTCATTTGTTCAGAGTCATTGAGATGAGCTTCTTCTGATGATATTACAGCAGCATCTCTGGTTTCCTTTATAGTCATCCTTTATGGTTCGTTCATACGCTTTGGCCAGTGAAATTTCACATCCATTCCAGTTCCCAGCCCTCCAAGAATACTTGGAATAGGAAGCCCATGTTTATTATTATTAGTAGTAGTATCTAGAAAGTCATGTGACCTGGCAAACAACATCTTATAGCATTTAATAGCATTTCATTTGATATTCCTTGCGATTTTGGTGACATTTCATCCCCATTTGATAAAGTTATAGGCGTTTTCAATTCCAGCCTCATTTAATGCTCGCTAAGTCACCTCACCTGCCAAGCAACATCTTGTGAGATTAGGAAAATTGCATTGTGTATTTCCTACGATTTTGGTGAAAACAGGTCCCACGGGCTACCTGTGGTTTACTAAAAATCCCTTCAAAAAGCTTACGGCATAAGAACTGCCAACGAATTAACATGTAAATGGTTAGAAACATCTCTGATGCATTCTTATCGTGATTTGTGGTGGGTTTTAGAAGATATTACCTTATTTAACAGACCATTAAGCAGGATTTAAAGGCGATTTCATAATACAGCCTCGTTTCCATGATAATTTGGTCACGTGACTTGCTATACAACATCTTGTGGTATTCAGAACGTTGCATTGTATATTACCTGCGATTGTGGTGACATTTCGTAACCATTTGATAAAGTTATAGGCGTTTTTAAATTCCAGCCTCGTTTTCATGCTGGGTCAAAAATACCATATTTTTTTATACCCCATAAAATGGCGCGGTGCAGGTTGCAAAGTTGGCTACAAAGTTTTTCTTGTTATTTGAGTGCTTCTTGGCACAACTAGACCAGTGGCTTGCTTTAAGCACCGATTTCCCACGGGAGTACGCATGCTCCTGGACTAATAGGCGTAATTTCCTCCATCAGGTGAAAGGTAGATAGCTTTTCTTACCCCAGAAGTTTTCAGACTTGAGAAATCATTATCCTAACTCTTCCAAAACGAACTCATTTCTTTGAAAAAGCCCTCTCATTCTTCGTCAGAAACTACGTGTTGACATCAATTCGGGCATGCTGTCAAAATTCCTCTTTCCGGCAGAGGGACAGTCAATAAATTGACAGATACTTTACTCTCTCCCCACGGGGTCTAACGTGCTGCCTATTCTACTGAGTAGCCAATCGCGTGGCTACAATTTCAAACAAGTTGACAACATTTGACGACGGCAAGTTCCCAAAGTTCACGGGCTCAGAACTTATACATATATACCTTATTTTCAAACTGGTCTACAAGTGAATCGGCTCTATGGTAAAGTGGTGTAGAGCGCGCATCTCGAATCCAACGATTTGGAGTTTGATTCCCACACCAGCCAGTAACAATTTTTTTTAATTCTTTTCTCCTTTCTCAGTTTTATTTAATCTTTTCCTCTATTTTAAGCTATTAGAGCCACCTTCCACACTAAAACTTTATTTGAGTTTATAATTAAGCAAATTGATGTATCAGTTAATTTTCACGGGTTTTTATTTATTCAAATGATCGCATGCAAAGTATGTTAATATATTAAAACTGTAGTGTTCGACACTTTCACAGGATTTTATGTAATTACGAGGTTAATGATATTCTTTCTCATCATTGCACTATAATAATATAAATAAAAATCAAGGTCATGACCGTGTTGGAGCTTGAGAGCTGAGTTCGTTTGGAAGAGTTAGGATAATGATTTCTCAAGTCTGAAAACTTCTGGGGTAAGAAAAACTATCTACCTTTCACCTGACGGAGAAAATTACGCCTATCGGATGGGTTTTCGTGAGAACAATCGGCCTCAAGTGCCTCGTGGTTTGAATTTGAGTGTGCAGCCTTTCCTTTCTTTTAGACAGAGAAGAGAGAAAAACCCAAAGTGAGAGAAATGCCCCATAATCGCCAATTTCTAGACCCCAGAGAAACAACAGGACAACAACAAACTCTTAAGGTAAGTTCATTTTCTTTATCTGAGAATTTTGTGAAATAATAGTCACACAGTGCAAATACAGAGCTTGTGGTTTGAGTGAATGAAAATTATTGCTTTTGAGCTTGAAATCGGTTCACTTTAGTCGTTGCCATCCTCTATCGAAAATGTTTAAAAAGCATACCAAGACATTCACATTGTATTTCTCTTCTATCTTACGGTGTTATTTATGTAGTTTTGTTTTAAAGAAGCTCTGCCGGCGTAAATGAAACGTGCACGTGCTTTTTCGGTCTAATTTATTTTGGGCCGCTAGAAACTTCTTCTAAAAGAATCTCTAAATAAACTCGGGAGAAAATCCACGAATGATTCATTGACAATAACAGATGAAGCATTAGTTTTCTATGAAAGATTCCGTATTGAAACTAAGTCTTCTTAATAGTGAACAACATGACCGCATGAGGATTGAGGCGAATTCGAAGCCGGTATGGACTATGTCTATGCCTATGGTGTGACAAATTATTTCTAACTAGAGTAACATTCATATTTTTCGGCTAAACCACACAAATTGGACCTTCAAATTCGTATATAATCTTACCTGGATATTCTTCTGATGTTCTGAGTTGTTTGGAGTCTGTTTTGCTTTGTCCTTGAAGTCATCTGCACAGATATTGTAAGTACTCCAAGATAACAGCAATTCTTCAAGATGACAAAATGGCGGACGCAAACTGGAATGTTTCGTATTGCATTGTGGTCCATACACAAACCACAGGCGTCCCAGACTCTAATTATTCCCCAACTTCGTGAATACCGTTGGGCGAAAACTTATTGTAAAAACGGCTAGAATTCGTCCATATTTTCCGACTGGCAATAAGAGAGGTTATTAGTTGGCTAAGCAGCTAATACGGCTGTGTATTTTTACGAGTCATTTGAATTTTGGACTGCGTTTTGGCTACCCTGGTTCCAGAGGTTTTCAAGAGAGAGCCGCGGAGAAAGAGGCTGCGAAGCGGCGAACAGCGAGCTTGCTGATCGCGGCTATTTTTCCGCGGCTGTTCTCTCTAGAAAACCTCTGGAACCAGGGTACGTTTAGGTGAGCCTGTTCCCAGTAAAACGTCAGACATCGGAGTTAAACCCGATGTAGCCAGAGTAGCCAGTTGTTGTTGTTGAGCCATTCCCGGTCTCAAAGACATTGCTTGAGTTCTTTTACTAACCGGAGTTGAACTTATTTAAGTTTGATCGTGAATAGACCTTTCCCACGCGGCGACCAATCTTAGGAAAACCCGATTGTTCATGAATATAGGGGACAACAACAACAACAACAACTTTATTCGTACTCTTATAGTAATGATTTACATGTAAATATATAGAAAAATTAAATAGTAAGAGTACTGGGACACCTGAAATAGTAATATAAACTAATCGAGTCAGGCATACCAGGAATGTAAAGGTTAAAATTGTTGAATTGGGTCAAGCACACATACACAGAGCACTACATGATGCAGACATTACAAGTACAATATACAGAATAATCGGTGTAAGAGACGAGTCTTAGAGGCTAAATGTAGAAAAAAGATTTTTTTAAATAAAAATAGAAATCAATATTTTGAAATAAGTTTTTGTTTAATTTCATTTTTAAAGTCTTTTTTGGAGGTGAGATTTCTAAGATTTTCACTAATATCATTCCAAATGATGACGCCTTTATATCGTAAACTAAATTTACCATAATTTGTTCGAACTTGTGGAACATAGTAGGCAGCCTTAGATGCTAATCTGGTGTTATGATGGTGAATTTCAGAAATTAAAGTAACTAGGCTACTGGTATTCTGAGGTTCAGTTCGAGGCACAAACGTTATTTGTACAGGGAAATGAAGAACACACAGTCAAAGAATACTATCATAGCATGAAATGACAACTTTACGCTTCTTTATTGAATACGTAAAGTTGCGTAAAATTGGTTGCCATCTTTACGTAGATTTACGTAAGCGTAAAGATGCGTAAAGTAATTAAGTTGCTATCTTTATGCAGATTTACTTGGAAGCGAAAAGTAGAGTTATGTGCTATCAGTTACCGGTAGATTGACGGAAGCATAAAGATGCGTAAACACAGGGCTGGTATAAAGTTTCTCAGCCGCCTGACTGTGTAAAATCCCAGAAAGGTCGTTAAGACCCATGGCCATGCATAATATTTGAAGACGGTTAGAGAAGTGTTTCATTAGTAAAATAAACGGAAAACAACAATTTTGCGTGCATATTGATATATTTTAATGTTAACACATTACATTTCCCAATTTGAGCGTCAAGAAAATATTTGAAGGATAATAAAGAAAGTTAATGATATTGAATACGAGTGTAGTTTACTTGAGACGTATAAAACAAGCCTATCCGTGATTTATAGAAATAATTGAGATATATATATTCCCTTGTACTTGTCAGTTTGTAAATTGTCGAAGACGTGAAGAATGACTCCTGTGAACAGCACACTTTGTGTACGGTAACTCGTATACAGCGTATAATGAATCAGATGTGTACTGGTCATTATACAGTCCGTGTACATCAAGGTCAGTACACGTCAGTATACCGGTCCGTGTATGGTAACTGGCCATCCCTTCATGTAGGACGACACGAATTGCTACCAAATTGTATTCTATTGTATTGTATTGTGTTGCGTTCTATTGTTGTATTGAATTGTATTGTGTTGTATTCTATTGTATTTTTGGTAAAAATTCGTCTTGTCCTACATAAAGGGATTGCCATGGTAACTCGTACACAGCGTATAATGAATCAGATGCATACTGGTCATTATACAGTCCGTATACACCAAGATCAGTACACCTCAGTATACCGGTCCGTATACGGTAACTCGTACACAGCGTATAATGAATCAGATGTATACTGGTCATTATACAGTCCGTATACATCAAGATCAGTATACGTCAGTATATCGGTCCGTACACAAGGTGTATACGGACTCAGCATACTTCATTATACATGCCATTTCATGCAGTATTTATGAAGGTCGAAATTCGCCACAAAACTTCGGCTAGTTCGGGTGAAAAAAGCGTGGAACAAATTCGAGCCGAATACAAGCAAGAACTGCGAGCAGAATTATAAATATCGAAATGTCCTACGAGAGAAATAAACAAGGGTTTTATTTTCACTTTGCTAAGAGCAGTCTTTGCTAATAGAAAAATCGTCGGAACGACGGCAGCTGTTAATTCGGATGTCTGGTTCGTATGCAAATTTCGAGAAAACGCGTGGGCGGTTGTTTGTGGATTTTTATTTCAACTTAGAAAAAAAAAGTTTCAGTCTCGATTTTTTTTTATTCACATTCCTATCGCGTCAATCCGCCCCTGTTTTACTCGTTCAAGCAAGATTGGGGCGCTAAGTAATTTTTGGGGCGCTCAGGAATTTCTGGGGCGCTTAGGAATTTTACGGGCGAACTTCAGTTTTCATCTTAAAACTAGATATGAAGCACCATTTGATTCACATCCCATCTGTCAGAATGAGTTTTCGGGCTCTGAGTGTATTTTAATTTCAGTTAAACGTTAGAGTCCTCACAATTTTTCAGGGGTGGGGCCATAAAGTATAACATTTTCAATTAGAAGTACGCAGCCTAAAAGAGAGTCAACGAAGATCGATAAGTCGCAAAAAAATATTGCTTTTTGTTGATGGGTTTTCCACAACAGTGGAACGCACTTCACGCATATCGCGTTTCGATGTCTCATAGCCCACACGGAAGGACCCCACCACGATCCGAACCATAAAAGAATTCGAGCGCTAGGTTCACGATTTTCAGGGGGTGGGGCCATAGGAGGATAAAAATAGTGGAGAATAATTTTCAAGTGCTCGCCGTCGTAGTATATCGTGGTTATACCGCAGTATACTGTATGGTGCTCCTAGCGGCTCCTAAAGGAAAGTGGTTAGTGGCTAGCTAGAGTATAGACGGGGGATATAGTAAGAAATACGAGGTGCTGCACCAGAACCGCTACTTTATATACTACTAACGTTAGGCTTCATTTGTTTTCATTATATGGAGATTCCTTTATTCATTGCCTTTTCAATATTTATTTATTTCCCTTTTCTCTCATTGTGAACCTATTAACGAGTTGCATGTTTTAGCTTTTATTAGAAGCAGAAGTTGCTGACAATAGAAATGACTACATGGCCCTTGATGACATCGGATACGTGAAAGGAGATTGTTCGCATATTGTACAGCAAGGTTTGTATTTGCCAATATTTATTTTTATCATATAATTTCATTTTAGTTTTGCCCATAAGAACAAGAGCCCACTGGGCTTTCACTCAGGCCACTATACTTCCATGCAGCCAGACACTCTTTAAGGTGAGTACACACCAGGGGACATTTTGCAGGGACATGTTGCTGCAAAAATGCTGCAGTGTGCATTACATGCGAGTCTTGTCACAGGGACATGTTGCAGCGACACCCATAGTGTGCACTGCACCATTTCATGAAAAAAGTGTTGTGGGGAGAAAAAAATTGCAGCATGTCGTGGGGACAAAAGATTGTCCCTGAACACGATTATTTCGTGAAATGGAGCAGTGCACACTAGGGGTGTCATTGCAACATGTCCACACAAAATGTCCCCTAGTGTGTCCCACCTTTATGGAGGAAAGGGTACTCCCATTAAAAAAATGTTTTCAGTGTCCTAGGGAAGCACCATTAGAAATGTGAAGAGGGGAGGTAGGACTTGCTCAAGATGCACATTTTTTTTGCCCCTTGGTTGTGCAAGGCAGATTTGTTCCCTTGATATTTTGCATTGTAGGATTTTTATTTTTTATTTTGGACTACCCTTCTTCAGATTTCTGATGGTGTGTCTGAGATTGAAGATGGAAGACACTTTCATTTTAAATTCTCTTAGTAACAACCTAAGAAAATAATTATTAGCAGTCTTTATTGTTAGGTATGAATTACAAAAGGATGTGTGACCATCCACATAATATATGAAGAGTCCCCCCTCTCCAGGGGTAAATGTGAGCATCACCTTTTTTGAGAGATCACGAGCAATTTCATTTTCTGTGAACTTAAAATTCGAGCATGCGAGCACACTGATATTTTTATGCGAGCAAATAAATGCAGAGGATGAATTCGGCGAGCAATCCTGAATTTGGAGGGACCATATTTACCAACCCTGTTATAAGCCCCGGCCCCCTGATTATAAGCCCACTTGGTTATAAACCCACCCAAAAACCCTTGTATAAGCCCAGGGGTTATAACTAAGATTTTATGGTATAATATGATATAATATTATTATCTTGTTTTACAACTGTTTTGATCTGAAATAAATTGGGAACCTGTCACTGTTGGATGACAGTTGTTTGTTAATCTGTTCTGTGGAATTCTGCCACAAAAGAGATCTGAGGAATAAGCCAGGTAACACCATGCTGATGATGCAGGAACTGAACACTAATATGACTAGAAACCAATGCAGAATTTCCCAGGGTATTCCTCAGACTTCCTTTTGTGCCAGGTAGCTGTTTACTCAGGCAAGCCTCTCGCATGCTTTGTGAAGAACTGAAAATATAAAGTTAAGGTAACTTCTGCAAATTTCAGGTTGGGAGTTATAGGCATTTAAAAATGTATACACAAAAAAAAAGAAAACAAGTAGCTGCCATCCTTTTATTCTTAAAACATTAAAACTAAACAAACTGCTAGTTTTGATTCAAAAATTAGACGTAGATTGAAATGTCCAAGTCCAGGTGTAACAACTGTTTTATTTAGCAGTGTGTCCAGTTAAGCTACAGTGAGCTCTTGAAGTGTTGTATTATCACACCCTGTTGAATTTCGTTTTTTCAATACTGAGCAATAACGGCATTATCTGGCTACTGACTGAATCTGTCAGATAGCCTTCTCATTGCATGTCATATTTTTAGGCGACCATTTTGCATGCGCAATGTACCCTTATGTAGTACTGAAGTTGGGACCATATATGTATGTTTATATCTATGTCCCGGCATCAACCGATAAGTGACAATTTAACTCAGGGGGGTAGTTTTGAATCAGGTGAGGAAAGCTATAGAATAAAGATCTTTGTTTATTAAATTATTTTTTGTTAATATGTTTGACAACAGAACATTAGTTTTATTGCAAGTAAAAGGTTTTGGAGTGTTGGCTCTTCGTTGTTTCTCGAATAAAAATATTATTTTAACGAAAAGCCCGAGGGACCCCGCCTGTGTGCTAAAAACGTAATAACTAAATCATGGGACTTCGGTATCTACGATGCAACTGATTGGGGAGTGAAAGTGGTTTGACTTCGCGAAAGAATAATCGATGAGAATTTTGTCCTGCTTTGCTTTCATGTTTGTGTCCTTGTCAAACCTACATTTGCATACACAGCCTTAGAATATTTACGGTCAGGAGACGCAATTAGCTCACATTAAAATCTTTGAGAGCTGTTTTGAACCGAGTCTTGTGTCCCTCCAATCGGGCTGAGAGTTTCACTTTCACTGTCGTATTGCCAGGCGTAAAAGTAAACTTGAAAAGCTTATAAAGAAATACAAAGAAACTGATAAAGGAATATAAGGTAATATATACAAAACTGTTGTCAAACTCTGTGAACGAGACAAGCTATTGCTGAACCAGAAGCTGACATTCAAGTGAAGTGAACTGACGAAGATATGTGTCCAAACTTAATCAATATGGGAAATAGTCTTATGCACTATAGCAGTAGATCGAGGGATGTAATTAAATAATAAGAAGGGAAGGGGTAGACTATAGTGATTCAAAATTGGAAGAGGAGGGGTGGCCTATACTAATTAAATACTTGAAGTTAGAGGGTGGGCTAGTGAATGAAAATTGAAGGGGATAGTGGCCAATAGAAATTAAATAATCGAAGTGGACTGCAGATAGGCTATATTGAATCAAAAATATAACGAGAGGGGTAGACCATAGTAATTCCAAACTCAATGGGGTGTGGCCTATTATACTTAAATAATACAACAGGAGGGGTATCCTATAATAAAATTAAATAAGGGGAGGTTTACCCAAATTTATATTCTCAATAAAATAATGGTCACCGATGTTCTCATTGCGGTCCTATTTTTCTACTGTATCTGGCAGTGAGAGCTAGCTGGGTCTGTCTCAATCTCTTCTTGTATTAACTTCATACAGCATACTGTAGCTGAAACCCATGCATGTACCAAGTTAGTCAAAACAGATCATGAATTGTCACTTATTTTCAAGTGAATCATTCTTGATAGCCCATCCATAACACAAATCAACTCCATTCCTGTTGGCCATAAGTAGGAGACACTTCTTGTATTCACAGTTCAGTTATGGCATATTGTGATCTTGTTATGTTAATACATGTACCTCAAAAGACCTCAGCCCAGCTCAATAACAAGGTGCATGTAATTTGCTTCCTGAAACATCATATTTGATCAATGTTCCTTCTTTGAAGATCTCATATTATGGTATGTCACTATCTCTTGGGTTGAAGACTCGAGAGGTTTTACATTGTCTGGACTTGGATTCGAGTAACCTGTAAAGGAGAACAGAATAGCAATTTGAGAACAAATAATAACCAACCAATAATACATTACAACTGACAGTGGTCTAGTTGTATAAGGTGCAAGTGAAGTCAATTATACAGTATCCCCAGAAAGAAAGAGGATTTTTTTATTATGCCCTACCCACATCATCTATAATACCTCTGTTCAGAGGGTCAAGTTTTTACTAGGTTCACCCAAAACATACCTGCATTGTAGGCCATGATATGAGTATTGAGCACCCACACATTATGGGTGCACTGTATGTACAGTGCAATATATGCAATATTACTGTATGTTGATCGTAATTAACTACATAAGAATATGACATGACTATGAAATGTCAGAACATAAATATAAAACGCCTCATGGTTAGCTGGGTGGTTAAGCGCCGGTCTGTTGAGCAGAAGGTCACGGGTTCAAACCCCGGCCGGATCAACACTCAGGGTCTTAAAATAACTGAGTAAAAGGTGCTGCATTTATATTACATAATACAGTAAACGGTTAGACCTTCACGTCTTCTCGGATAAGCGAAGTAAAATAGTAGGACTAGTGTCGCCCTGGGGGGGTACTCCCATATATGGTCTTTACGGGGATGATCCGCTGGATAGGTTTTGGTTTTTCGAGTTTCTGGTATCCATTTTCACATCGACAGATCTTGAACAGGGTATGGTATTTATCTAGTGCTTTATTTAGTCTAATGCTTGATGAAGACTTATTTAGTTATGACACTCATTATACAAAATCACAAATACTGACATCTAAGTATAGATAATTTGTTATTTGTCTTATAGAGGGATATAAAATGTTAACACTTTGTCTTGAACAGGATATGGAAATTTGAGTTTTTTTTGTCTTAAACAGAGTAAGGGTTTCAGATCCCCAGCGGCACATCCCTACCCCCCACCCCCCGCCCCCCTCCCCGAAGTGTCGTCAATTAGCTGCAAAGCTAAAGACATTGACACTTAAATAAAGTCACTAACTATACTTATAAAACAGCTGTGTTTCTACTATAAAGTACACAATAACATCTACATGTACAAATATCCTTGTCATAGCTTGTTTTTCTTATTCATTTTCAAACAACATTGCTTATATTGCTTTTATAACTTAAAACTAAGGACTTAAGGAAACCTTTGAACTGTTTTTGTTTTGTTTTATATAAACATGATCAAATGACCTTCCAGCTGATATAAATGTTGGTTTTGTTGAACTTGAGCTGATGATTAAAACATGATTATTATAACTATATTACGCTATTTCTTGTTTGTTTCGTTTTTCTTCTTTAAGTTTGTTTATTGAAGCCTAGTCTAATATGAAATAGTTAGAGTTATATTAGTATTTAAGATATATACAAATTGCATTTTCCATAAGGTTAAGATTAATTTCTCAGGCACAGGTTCGTCAAATTCAACAGATAATCGCTGTTAAAAAAACACAACGTACAGAATACTAGATTATATTTGAGCATGTACAGCCTGTGCAGATTACTCACATTATAATCATACACAATAATCCACAATAAGAGACCAAAGTAGATCTTTAATTTAAGCTTAAGTTTACCTTGAGAGTTGAACATTGCTTGGCTCATCCTAATTCTGTGCTGTGAGTGAGTTTCGTGTTGGCGAGTAACAGTGTTGCTCTCACAGTTCAGTAGTTCAGATGTCTTCAGACTTCGATGGTTGAGCAGTTATATATATATATATATAGCATATATATTTGCTAGTAAATCGCTATAGTTCGCAATAAATCACTCTACCTCAGTACCTGTAATACGGTATAGTATAACTATAAGTACACAGGTCTCGATAAGAGATCGATAAACCAGCCAAAAACACGGTCAAAAATTATTTTAGTGTTGGCCTACCGATCACCGTGTTTGCGCTGGTATGTATCATGACCGAGAGTAAAATGAAATGCGATGAAATGTGGCATAAAAACTACGAAACGTACCTCAAACAAAAATAGCATCCACACTGAATTACAAGATGGCGACCGGAGAGAAATGTCAACCTCGTTCCCAGGGGTCACGCACGCGCAGACATTTTGCTGCACTGAACAAAACAAAAAAAAGGGCCTGCAGATTTAGACTCGCGCGACCAAAGGCCTGGCCCGAGTAATTAGTTAGTTATTTCCACAGTCAAAATAACATGGACCAGGTTTTGTTTGGCAAATTGAGGAAGCTCTTTTTGATTTCCAAAGTATAAACTCGCTTATCTGGTTGCAAAATTAGTTTTATTGACATTTAATTTGTAATTAAATTGTAATTTGTCCTCAACTCAACGAGATAACAACATACGTTTGCTATCAAACGTTGCAGACGTTTACAGTCTTGACCAACTTATAAATTTGCCTACCCCTATAACTGAAACTTTAATCGACTTAAACTATACAACGTGTAGTCTGGTCCGGAGTTTTTCATGTCAGCAACAGTGACCATAGACTTGTTTACGTTTATCGAAAGCTTTCCATAAACCCCCTAGTAAAGGCATAATAATAATAATAATAATATAGAAGTTTTAAAAACTTTAATTGTGAAAGTTTCCGCCACGATATTTCCTCTCAAGATTGGGATAGTCTACGAGAAATCGATGAGCCAAACAATATGTGGTCTGCTTACATGGAAAACATATTTTTGGCTGTTGTTGATAAGCATATGCTCCAATGCGAACGAAACCTGTTTTCGATCCTACAAATCTCCATGGATTACTTCTGATTTAATGAAACGCATGCATGAATGAGACATACTAAAATTGAAAGTAACAATATCTAAAGATCCACATGACTGGACTCAATGCAAGAAGTTACGCAATTCAGTAAATAATGAAATCGAAATCGTCAAAGAGTTCTATTATATAAATGCTTTCAACGATTACAAAGACGATTCTCGTAAGACCTTGCAAACTATCAATGAGCTAACATGCCGAAAATCAAACAGAACATATATAAAACATTGAATCTTAACGGTATTTCCATATCTAGTCCCCTAGAGCTTTCGAACGCTTTTTACGAACATTTTACCAAAATTGGGCCAAAACGTTTTAACGAGATCCCATCGGGCGGCAACAACACAAATCACCTAGATCATCTCATTGGCACTGACAAAAGAGATCAGTTCAAACTCACTTCTTTCTCTATTGAATACAATATGCAAATAGAAAGAATCCGGTTTAGACAAAATATCTACCAGACTCATTCGAGGATGTCCTGATCTTATTTCGAATTATATTTGCACCATTTTTAATCGATCGATAATTTTGGGTGTGTTTCCCGACGAATGGAAATGTGCCAAAGTCACCCCGTTGTTCAAACAATGTGAACGGTGTGACACGACCAACTATCGCCCAATTTTGACAATTTCTGTTGTGGCCAAGATCTTGGAAAGAATAATCTATGACCAACTTTACTCTTATTTGTCTGAAAATGGCATAATCTTAAAACATCAATCAGGATTCCGTTCATTTCATTCAACCGTCACGGCCTTACTTGAGGCTACTGACAGCTGAGCATACAATATAATGTTAATGCCGTAGTGTTCTTAGATCTAAAGAAGGCATTTGATACGGTCGTCCACGAGATCTTATTATCTAAACTAAACGCCTACGGTATACAAGGGAACGCTCATATCTGGTTTAAGATAACCGCACGCAAAAATGTCTCATTAATGGTTCACTCTCAAAATGCTGCTCTCTTAAATGCGGTATTTCTCACGGGACAATTTTAGGCGCTCTGTTATTTCTACTGTATATCAATGATTTGCCAAATTGTTTATCAAATTCTCAGCCAAGAATGTATGCAGTGACACCCCTCTAACATTCGCTGACAATGACATAAACACCCCTGAATTTTGTTTAAATCAAGATTTGGAAAATATTATCAAGTGGCTAATCCCAAGCAAACTCACTCTAAATATGACTAAAACTGAAGTTATGCTAATCGGGTCGAGGCAAAAGCTAAATATTCTGGCAGAATCTCCTGCTCTTGCAATCAATGGTGCTCCAATAAATCAAGTTTTAACTACGAAATTTATTGGAGTTTTAATTGATGAAACCTCACTAGGAGTAGCCATATCGATATATTAGCAAAAACGATTGCATCTGGTATCGGTTCTATAACATCAGACCCTTTGTACCTTCAACAACCTTTGGTGCAACCGTATTTTGATTATTGCTGTGTCGTCTGGCGAAATTGAGGCAAAACTTTTACCGACAAAATACAAAAGCTCCAGAACCATGCAGCCCGAGTGTTGACTTTTTATAAATAATAGCATGACATGAGGGAAATTAGTGATTAAATTACCTCGAGAGCCGAGGGAGGAATAGTGGAAGTCTCGACGCCGTAGGCGGAAGGACTTTTACAGATCCTCCCGAGGCTCGACGGGAAATTTAATCATTAATTTCGCGAAATGTCATGCTATCACTTTGTAATACTATTAAAACCGAGGAACGGAAGAAATCTCTGACATGTTTAGTTTTCTCTGCCTAAACTACAGACATCGCAGTTGAGTTGCCTTCGAAAATGTTTTGTTATTTATATGCCTGATTGAGCGCCATTGATTGAATGACCCTGGCTCCCCCTGGGGACACGCGTGTTGTTTTTGAGAAGAGTAACACTAAAATACAATGTAATTATGTGGTTGACTAAATATTCAAAACGCATGCATGGAATTTGATTAGCTCACGTTTATGGTTTTAACCGGGGGGTAGCCTGTGTACAGCCGTCCGTATCCCCTCAAAACTCGGGAAGGGACGTCTGTGCTACACTGTCGTTAATCGTGTTCCGGCATAATTTTGCATAAATTACATCTCGATTTCCATTGGCCGAGAAACACTAGACGGTACACATTGTAGTTTTCAGATTGTTCATTTCCTATTGTTAACGGCAATGTAAGAGACAAAGAGGCAGAAATAAAATAAATTCCCTTCTTCGATAGCCTATGCATAGACCTCCGTAATCCCTTCAAAGGAAGGGATTTGGGGATCTTTCTTTCCTCGAGGAATTCGAAGCGGAAGATTGGATGAATTCGAGAGTTTGAGAACCACGTGAACTCGAGGTTTGAGAAGTCGCGCTCGGATTTTCCCACGGAGCCAGAACTAAGGTCAACATAACCGCTAAGCCAATCAGCACCCGCTATGAGGCACCAGCCAATCAGCGACTGGTTACAAACATTCCTGTAACTATCCACGTGACTAGAACACGATTAACTCATCAGTAGTACAGACCTCATTTTCCTTCCTTTGGAGGGATTACGGAGGTCTGTGTACAGGCTACCGGGGGATCACTCAGATGATTTTTGGGTAGGGGTGTGCCGCGGAGACCTCAGAACCCTGACCCTATCCCAGACCTAAAAATGCCGTTTACCATATCCTATCGCAGACTTGAAGCAAAACAATCTATACCATATCCCAGACTTGAAGCAAAAACTCTATACACTATCCCAGATCCCGAACAGTTTTAAATTATAATTACACTTCGAAAGCCGTTGTTTTGTTTTAATATGGTATTTTAAGCTGTAGTGTGGTTGATAGAGCGCTAAGCATGGCGTCAACGACAAGTATATCAAAATCCATACCCTTTTCTCCGTAGCTCAAACACCATACCCTATCCCGCGGCACATACCCGTATAGGCCATATTAGGGAGTACCCCCTCCTCCTCCTCCCCCGGGGAGTTTTAAGTATCCCACATCATAGTTAATAGAGTGGAATGGTTACGAAACCCAGCAACTTTCTTTGTTATATGTATTTATTCGCGTTTTTCAACCGTGACCGTGCACAGAACACAATAGAAATTCCAATATGTTAATCAATCATCCAATAGAAACGTGTGGGTTCAGTCGTTCAGTGGACGCTAATGAGCTATGATCGTGCACAATCTTTTGTCTTACCCCCATTCCAACATAAATCGCAGCGCCTTTGTTAGCCCCTTTGAAGTTTGCCGGGTTTCGTAACCATTCCACTCTATTAACTATGCCCACATGGAAGAAGCGGGTTTGAGAAATGTAGAGAAGAACTTTATTGTCCAATAAAATAGGTAGGGTGCAGGGTTAACAGGTATTGCGCCATAACCCGGTGTGCCAAGGGACAGTCCAATGTTCTCTACTCAGCGTGTATACCCTTCAAATGTTCTCTCTTGGATGTCAATGAGGGAAAATTAGAAAAAAAGTATGCATGCTGATGAGAGGATTTAGAGATTAAATGTCTCTGAACAAACAAACAAAACCGAGGTGATCATGGTGTTATTCCAGTTATGACGCTGATAAATTATTACAATATCTGGGGTGGAGTATTTTTTTTTTTTTCTTAAAAGCACTCAACGTCAATTTCATAAAACGGTAATAGTTTATAAATCTCTTAATGACCTTATGCCTGAATATATAAGTTCTTAATTTGTAATCGCAATGATATAACAACTTACACATTGAAAGACTCCGCTAACAAGCTCGCTATTCATTTACCGCGTACCAACAATTTAAAAAAATAATTTTAGCTATAGCGGTGCGATTCTTTGGAACATCCTGTCTTTGAATTTAAGGCGAACGGAATCTCTGAGTACAATTTATCGTAGTTTTATAGTTAACATTATATACATTATTGAAGTATTAAGTTAGGAATTTATTATTAAATGAAGAATTTTATTTTATTTTTAAATCCTTATGAATCACTACCGTGCTAAAATAAAGTTATCTTCTCTCATCGTAATATTCTATTAAACACTTGAAGAATTACTCCCATGGGAAAACAATAACTTTATTTGTTATCCGTTATATCGCTTTCTTCTTCTAATCTTTTCACACAGGAAACCCATCGTGTTATTTCAATAAAGATCTGTGCAACTGGAAAGTCGAAGGATCCTGGGTTTTCACAGGTCCTGAAAGAAAGCCTTTTGGTGTTGCGATGCCAATACAAGGTAATCTCCAAGCAAGCTCTTTCATACAAAATACCGAAGCAAGAAAATATATCTGGAAATCCCATTTCAATAGTATGTATTCTTACAAGTGGAACTGGCGAGGGGAGTGGTCCGACCCAATCGGTGGGTTCTCCTTCAGTGTAATTACACCAGCACTCCTGACTAATAGTGGTATGCATGGCGTCATGAATTGTAAGGTAGAATTATAGGTTTCCTATATATATTGCCCTTATAGACCCGATAGGTGCGAGAAAGTTGTAAGGCTATAAAAACTAGGAGAACCTCGCCGATTGGAGCGGATTAGGGACCCGTCCTAGGAAATGTATCAGGTTCGGCTAAGAGTACCTGTCCTGGCCCGACCAATGCGACAGGGAAAGGAAATTAAAAGGTAATGATAAGAATAAGTAAGAGTTAAATACCTCGAACCTCGGCTTTTAGCCATATACATCCCGAGGGTCGTAGGCCCGAGGGATGTATATGGCTAAAAGCCGAGGTTCGAGGTATTTAACTGACTTATTTAATTATTGGCGAGGTTTTATCACCAATGCTATTCCTATGAGAACGTATTATTTGATCTTTAGAAAAAGTAAACAATGCCCTTGGCAGGTTTGTAAATTGGACAAAGCACTGAATCATACAATGCATTGGTTTAGACAAAAGATTGTGTAACGTTTTTGTTACATAACGAACCATATTCACGAAAAGAAAGTTCTAGAATTGTGGTGAAAAGCATAGAATAGTTATTTCGGAGCTAAAGTTACGTCACTAACATGCGCAGTTGGACTATGGTGAAAAAAATCACATCCCATAATGATAAGACGGCTCGCGTTCTTTAACAGGGAGTGAGTGAAAGCTTCGTTTTTGAGCTCTCATATCGGGTCATTGAACTGACTGTCAGCAAAGACCCCGATATTTATACAGATTATAAATGCAAGGGCTTTATCTGTATATTGACCCGGGTCAATAGACAGATAAAGCCCTTGTTTCTTATCCCCAGTGAGCGACCTTAACATCCTGCTTGTCTTCGATGAGCTTAATCACAATGGGTTGAGGGTGTGTTATTGATGAGTCAATGCTAAAGAACATAGTTATACCGTCTCGCCTTTTCGTCACGTTACTCCCTGGTGAAACTAGTTAGAATTGACCGGCTACTAATAACTGAGCTGAACAAACTGCCTGACGGTAGATACTACATAAAAGTGAACAAGCCAACTTCCGATAAAACAAAATAATAGACTGCGTAAAGCCTAATCGGTAACCTCCGATGATAAGGGTTACGAAACCCGTTACAGGTCTAGCGTGTATGATATCTGGTACACGTATGATGCAGCAATAAAGCTACCAGTGAGAGACCTAGCCGCTGCAGATAAACAGAACTGAACGTAGTATTGAACACATCTTCTATTTCTTGCAAACTCATCGTCGCATTTCCAATTGTATAACATTTCTTGTTTTGTCACGTGACTGGTCACATGATTTGGATTTTGTCCAACATATAGCCTTAGACAACTGATTTACTAGATATAATTATAATAAATGATATCTACATGACATATTTCAGTTGGTTTTAATGAGCAGTTATAAAATAAAGGGAAAAATGAAGATGTTTCCAATTTCTGCTTTGGAGCAATGTGAAGCCATGTAATTCGGAACTCTCGTAAAACTCTAACTTTGGAGCGATGTTCGGTTGAGTATCAAAAGTGATTCGATGATTCCTTTGGTTTTTCGTTTGCTTAGCCTTTCTATTGGCTGTGAAAAACGTTTTGTAATAGTCCACTTTCAATATATGCTTCACTTGTCACACACAAAATCTTCAATATGAGGCCCAGGGGTAAATTAAATTTATCCTTTTCTCTTCTCAAAAATCACTGAGCATTATACCCCGCAGCCTCATATTGAAACCTTCGTGCGTGACAAGTGAAGCACATATCGAAAGTGGGCTATTATCGGCCAAGCAAGTTCTAAACTGAAACCAAGCATTGATTTGGTCCTTTACGCAAGTAATTTTTGATTAAGTGAGAGAGTTATCCACGATTGCGTTTTCTTTCGTTCGTGTTTGGTTCAAGTAAAAGCAATCACGAATTCCCTCAGTTCGTGATTGGTTCATTGTGTTTTTACTTGCTCCCGTGTTGACCATGTAATTACTTTCGTTTTGGTTTTACAACACTCAATCGAACACCGCTCTAACGTGTTTATGCAATCATGTGTTTGAACATTATTCATTATAAGGCTTTGTTCACTCTTTAGGGTACGGTGGCTCGTATGTGTCCCTACTTAAATCCTCCAAACCTCTGAGTAATCTGTCTAGTCAGGTTTTCAACCCACGAACCCAGGGATGGAGGTGCTTGCGTTTCTGGTTTTACAGTAGTAAAGAGCACTTTAGGAGAAGACTCGCGGTTTTCTTAAAAACTCAGAACGCAACATCTGAAATATGGAGTTACAGAAGCATTAGCAATGAATGGAGACTGATACAGTTGGTGCTTCCAGTAGACCAGGAGTCATTACGGGTGAATACAATAAACGTTATATTGATTTAACTAGCGACATTATAAGTGCACTGTATGCTCATGACAGATGTGAGTCAGCATGATCACACATCAAACGTTTGTCAATATATTGTGTTTGTGAGGGGTGGGGGGAGGGAGGGGTTATTAAGCTGACAGCTATACAGTAAGGCTATTGTGTACATGGTCCTTGGTGAATCTCTGTTTCCAGCTCTTTTATATGGTGCACGTGTTTAATTTACAGAGTTGTTGTACTGTAAACGACAAATCACGAACTATCGGTGAGACAATTCTCACAAGATTAATGCTTAAAAGCCTTATAGTATTTCTCTTTCAAGTTTGAAAGATATATATTGTCAGTTAAAGAGTAGAATCGTGAGAAGCACTTCAGTTCTGCTATTTATGTTAAAAGATACGTCAGCAGTGAGCCACTTTGATATAAAATATGCTTTTACCACAACCTAAAGTCCTTGTACTTCTAGTATAAGTATAGATTTTGCTTGGAGAATACTTGAATACTTGTTTCTAGAAAAGTGATGTATTGTTTATACAGGTGATATTCCAAGGAGAGAAGCTGCATAGCCAACCCAAGTTGGCCGTCGCTGATATCAGCTTCTCTAAAGTAGCTTGTACAGGTTAGTAACAGTTGTTTTTATTCTTTAATGCTAAAGTTTATAATTAAACTGTTTACAATTTGTCATGTTTCGACACGAAAAATCGTTCGGAAAATGTCATTTTTCGTTTTCATTACGTAGTTCCATTTCTCATGGAGATTATATTCACGATCCAAAGTATTATCAACTACTATTATACACTAGTTATTGTTGGCGACAGAACTGATTAATAACACCGATCAGTGTCTGTATCAGTAATTCTTTATACAGGAAACTGTATATCGTCACCCGAGGGTAGTTTTCAGGGAGGCCGGATAAAGTATCAATAACAATAAATAAGTAAAAATCTAACACATTTTAAAATTCTATCATAAAGGAAGAGTAAGAAACGTTAACAAAATATTGTAATGCCAAAAAGGTTGTCCAGCAGAACATAATATAATACTTTAATATCCATTGTTTTGGCCTATTGTCTTGGTCTAGACAATAGCCCAAAACAATGGATATTATAGTATTATATTATGTTCTGCTGAACAACCTTTTTGGCATTGACTGAATATATATATATAATATAATACTATAATATCTATTGTTTTGGGCTATTGTCTAGGCCAAAACAATAGGCCAAAACAATGGATATTAAAGTATTATATTATGTTCTGCTGGACAACCTTTTTGGCACCGACTGTATATATATATATATGAGCAACATTAACACAAAAGGAGGACTCACGTCTAACACCCCTCTGATAAGAAAACCGGTTAAGGACTGAAACAAAATCGAGAAAAGCCGGGAGACCAAACACTGCGTGCAAGCCAGCCAAGTGTGGTGGGTAGTAGTAGCCTTTTTGTGATAACTACGCTCATGATGTATGCAGTGTTACCTATAGTTCGGGCTGCATTCCCAGGAGGCAGTGCAGAACGTTGCACTGATATCATCGGACCAATCGCCGTTTCAGAATGAACGCACGTACACTGAAATGCAAAGTAGGATAACTACATGAGCCGGCACTTCTAAACGATTTAGCATTATTTAAGCATCGTTAAGAGCGATAAAACTCGCGAGCCCCTATAGCCTTTTAATAAAGAGAGAAAATACTGACGTATCGACATCGTAACGTCTGAGAATTCATGAGCGCATATGGCTTTTAATAAAGAGAGAAAATTCTGAAATATCGACAACAGTGCATGTTCTATCATTGATGTACGCAGTGTTACCTATAGTTCGGGCTGCATTCCCAGGGTGCACTGCAGAACGTTGCACTGCTATCATCGGACCAATCGCCGTTTCAGACTGAACGCTCACTGAAATGCAAAGTAGGATCATTACATGAGCCGGCACCTCTAAACGATTTAGCATTATCTATGCATCGTAAAGAGCGATAAAGCTCGCGAGCGCCTATAGGCTTTTAATAAAGAGAGAAAATACTGACGTATCGACATCGTAACGTCTGAGAATTCATGAGCGCATATGGCTTTTAATAAAGAGAGAAAATTCTGAAATATCGACAACAGTTTGCTATCAATTGATGTGCGCAGTTTTACCTATAGTTCGGGTTGCATTCCGAGGAGGCAGTGCAGAACGTTGCACTGATATCATCGGACCAATCGCCGTTTCAGAATGAACGCACGTACACTGAAATGCAAAGTAGGATAACTACATGAGCCGGCACTTCTAAACGATTTAGCATTATTTAAGCATCGTGAAGAGCGATAAAACTCGCGAGCGCCTATATGCTTTTAATAAAGAGAGAAAATACTGACGTATCGACATCGTAACGTCTGAGAATTCATGAGCGCATATGGCTTTTAATAAAGAGAGAAAATTCTGAAATATGGACAACAGTTTGCTATCAATTGATGTGCGCAGTGTTACCTATAGTTCGGGCTGCATTCCCAGGGTGCACTGCAGAACGTTGCACTGCTATCATCGGACGAATCGCCGTTTCAGACTGAACGCACACTGAAATGCAAAGTAGGATCATTACATGAGCCGGCACTTCTAAACGATTTAGCATTATCTATGCATCGTAAAGAGCGATAAAACTCGCGAGCGCCTATAGGCTTTTAATAAAGAGAGAAAATACTGACGTATCGACATCGTAACGTCTGAGAATTCATGAGCGCATATGGCTTTTAATAAAGAGAGAAAATTCTGAAATATCGACAACAGTTTGCTATCAATTGATGTGCGCAGTTTTACCTATAGTTCGGGTTGCATTCCCAGGAGGCAGTGCAGAACGTTGCACTGATATCATCGGACCAATCGCCGTTTCAGAATGAACGCACGTACACTGAAATGCAAAGTAGGATAACTACATGAGCCGGCACTTCTAAACGATTTAGCATTATTTAAGCATCGTGAAGAGCGATAAAACTCGCGAGCGCCTATAGGCTTTTAATAAAGAGAGAAAATACTGAAGTATCGACATCGTAATGACCGAAAATTCATTAGCGCATATGGCTTTTCATAAAGAGAGAAAATTCTGAAATATCGACAACAGTGCATGTTCTATCAATGATGTACGCAGTGTTACCTATAGTTCGGGCTGCATTCCCAGGGTGCACTGCAGAACGTTGCACTGCTATCATCGGACCAATCGCCGTTTCAGACTGAACGCTCACTGAAATGCAAAGTAGGATCATTACATGAGCCGGCACCTCTAAACGATTTAGCATTATCTATGCATCGTAAAGAGCGATAAAACTCGCGAGCGCCTATAGGCTTTTAATAAAGAGAGAAAATACTGACGTATCGACATCGTAACGTCTGAGAATTCATGAGTGCATATGGCTTTTAATAAAGAGAGAAAATTCTGAAATATTGACAACAGTTTGCTATCAATTTATGTGCGCAGTTTTACCTATAGTTCGGGTTGCATTCCCAGGAGGCAGTGCAGAACGTTGCACTGATATCATCGGACCAATCGCCGTTTCAGAATGAACGCACGTACACTGAAATGCAAAGTAGGATAACTACATGAGCCGGCACTTCTAAACGATTTAGCATTATTTAAGCATCGTGAAGAGCGATAAAACTCGCGAGCGCCTATATGCTTTTAATAAAGAGAGAAAATACTGACGTATCGACATCGTAACGTCTGAGAATTCATGAGCGCATATGGCTTTTAATAAAGAGAGAAAATTCTGAAATATCGACAACAGTGCATGTTCTATCATTGATGTACGCAGTGTTACCTATAGTTCGGGCTGCATTCCCAGGGTGCACTGCAGAACGTTGCACTGCTATCATCGGACCAATCGCCGTTTCAGACTGAACGCTCACTGAAATGCAAAGTAGGATCATTACATGAGCCGGCACCTCTAAACGATTTAGCATTATCTATGCATCGTAAAGAGCGATGAAACTCGCGAGCGCCTATAGGCTTTTAATAAAGAGAGAAAATTCTGAAATATCGACAACAGTTTGCTATCAATTGATGTGCGCAGTTTTACCTATAGTTCGGGTTGCATTCCCAGGAGGCAGTGCAGAACGTTGCACTGATATCATCGGACCAATCGCCGTTTCAGAATGAACGCACGTACACTGAAATGCAAAGTAGGATAACTACATGAGCCGGCACTTCTAAACGATTTAGCATTATTTAAGCATCGTGAAGAGCGATAAAACTCGCGAGCGCCTATAGGCTTTTAATAAAGAGAGAAAATACTGAAGTATCGACATCGTAATGACCGAAAATTCATTAGCGCATATGGCTTTTCATAAAGAGAGAAAATTCTGAAATATCGACAACAGTGCATGTTCTATCAATGATGTACGCAGTGTTACCTATAGTTCGGGCTGCATTCCCAGGGTGCACTGCAGAACGTTGCACTGCTATCATCGGACCAATCGCCGTTTCAGACTGAACGCTCACTGAAATGCAAAGTAGGATCATTACATGAGCCGGCACCTCTAAACGATTTAGCATTATCTATGCATCGTAAAGAGCGATAAAACTCGCGAGCGCCTATAGGCTTTTAATAAAGAAAGAAAATACTGACGTATCGACATCGTAACGTCTGAGAATTCATGAGCGCATATGGCTTTTAATAAAGAGAGAAAATTCTGAAATATCGACAACATTTTGCTATCAATTGATGTGCGCAGTTTTACCTATAGTTCGGGTTGCATTCCCAGGAGGCAGTGCAGAACGTTGCACTGATATCAACGGACCAATCGCCGTTTCAGAATGAACGCACGTACACTGAAATGCAAAGTAGGATAACCACATGAGCCGGCACTTCTAAACGATTTAGCATTATTTAAGCATCGTGAAGAGCGATAAAACTGGCGAGCGCCTATAGACTTTTAATAAAGAGAGAAAATACTGACGTATCGACATCGTAACGTCTGAGAATTCATGAGCGCATATGGCTTTTCATAAAGAGAGAAAATTCTGAAATATCGACAACAGTGCATGTTCTATCATGAGCAACATTAACACAAAATGAGGACTCACGTCTAACACCCCTCTGATAAGAAAACCGGTTAAGGACTGAAACAAAAACGAGAAAAGCCGGGAGACCAAACACTGCGTGCATGCCAGCCAAGTGTGGTGGGTAGTAGTAGCCTTTTTGTGATAACTACGCTCATGATGTACGCAGTCTTACCTATAGTTCGGGCTGCATTCCCAGGGTGCACAACAGAACGTTGCACTGCTATCATCGGACCAATCGCCGTTTCAGACTGAACGCTCACTGAAATGCAAAGTAGGATCATTACATGAGCCGGGACCTCTAAACGATTTAGCATTATCTATGCATCGTAAAGAGCGATAAAACTCGCGAGCGCCTATAGCCTTTTAATAAAGAGAGAAAATACTGACGTATCGACATCGTAGCGTCTGAGAATTCATGAGCGCATATGGCTTTTAATAAAGAGAGAAAATTCTGAAATATCGACAACAGTGCATGTTCTATCATTGATGTACGCAGTGTTACCTATAGTTCGGGCTGCATTCCCAGGGTGCACTGCAGAACGTTGCACTGCTATCATCGGACCAAACGCCGTTTCAGACTGAACGCTCACTGAAATGCAAAGTAGGATCATTACATGAGCCGGCACCTCTAAACGATTTAGCATTATCTATGCATCGTAAAGAGCGATAAAACTCGCGAGCGCCTATAGGCTTTTAATAAAGAGAGAAAATACTGACGTATCGACATCGTAACGTCTGAGAATTCATGAGCGCATATGGCTTTTAATAAAGAGAGAAAATTCTGAAATATCGACAACAGTTTGCTATCAATTGATGTGCGCAGTTTTACCTATAGTTCGGGTTGCATTCCCAGGAGGCAGTGCAGAACGTTGCACTGATATCATCGGACCAATCGCCGTTTCAGAATGAACGCACGTACACTGAAATGCAAAGTAGGATAACTACATGAGCCGGCACTTCTAAACGATTTAGCATTATTTAAGCATCGTGAAGAGCGATAAAACTCGCGAGCGCCTATATGCTTTTAATAAAGAGAGCAAATACTGACGTATCGACATCGTAACGTCTGAGAATTCATGAGCGCATATGGCTTTTAATAAAGAGAGAAAATTCTGAAATATCGACAACAGTGCATGTTCTATCATTGATGTACGCAGTGTTACCTATAGTTCGGGCTGCATTCCCAGGGTGCACTGCAGAACGTTGCACTGCTATCATCGGACCAAACGCCGTTTCAGACTGAACGCTCACTGAAATGCAAAGTAGGATCATTACATGAGCCGGCACCTCTAAACGATTTAGCATTATCTATGCATCGTAAAGAGCGATAAAACTCGCGAGCGCCTATAGGCTTTTAATAAAGAGAGAAAATACTGACGTATCGACATCGTAACGTCTGAGAATTCATGAGCGCATATGGCTTTTAATAAAGAGAGAAAATTCTGAAATATCGACAACAGTTTGCTATCAATTGATGTGCGCAGTTTTACCTATAGTTCGGGTTGCATTCCCAGGAGGCAGTGCAGAACGTTGCACTGCTATCATCGGACCAATCGCCGTTTCAGACTGAACGCTCACTGAAATGCAAAGTAGGATAACTACATGAGCCGGCACTTCTAAACGATTTAGCATTATTTAAGCATCGTGAAGAGCGATAAAACTCGCGAGCGCCTATATGCTTTTAATAAAGAGAGAAAATACTGACGTATCGACATCGTAACGTCTGAGAATTCATGAGCGCATATGGCTTTTAATAAAGAGAGAAAATTCTGAAATATCGACAACAGTGCATGTTCTATCATTGATGTACGCAGTGTTACCTATTGTTCGGGCTGTATTCCCAGGGTGCACTGCAGAACGTTGCACTGCTATCATCGGACCAATCGCCGTTTCAGACTGAACGCTCACTGAAATGCAAAGTAGGATCATTACATGAGCCGGCACCTCTAAACGATTTAGCATTATCTATGCATCGTAAAGAGCGATAAAACTCGCGAGCGCCTATAGGCTTTTAATAAAAAGAGAAAATACTGACGTATCGACATCGTAACGTCTGAGAATTCATGAGTGCATATGGCTTTTAATAAAGAGAGAAAATTCTGAAATATCGACAACAGTTTGCTATCAATTGATGTGCGCAGTTTTACCTATAATTCGGGTTGCATTCCCAGGAGGCAGTGCAGAACGTTGCACTGATATCATCGGACCAATCGCCGTTTCAGAATGAACGCACGTACACTGAAATGCAAAGTAGGATAACTACATGAGCCGGCACTTCTAAACGATTTAGCATTATTTAAGCATCGTCAAGAGCGATAAAACTCGCGAGCGCCTATATGCTTTTAATAAAGAGAGAAAATACTGACGTATCGATATCGTAACGTCTGAGAATTCATGAGCGCATATGGCTTTTAATAAAGGGAGAAAATTCTGAAATATGGACAACAGTTTGCTATCAATTGATGTGCGCAGTGTTACCTATAGTTCGGGCTGCATTCCCAGGGTGCACTGCAGAACGTTGCACTGCTATCATCGGACCAATCGCCGTTTCAGACTGAACGCACACTGAAATGCAAAGTAGGATCATTACATGAGCCGGCACTTCTAAACGATTTAGCATTATCTATGCATCGTAAAGAGCGATAAAACTCGCGAGCGCCTATAGGCTTTTAATAAAGAGAGAAAATTCTGAAGTATCGACATCGTAATGACCGAAAATTCATTAGCGCATATGGCTTTTCATAAAGAGAGAAAATTCTGAAATATCGACAACAGTGCATGTTCTATCAATGATGTACGCAGTGTTACCTATAGTTCGGGCTGCATTCCCAGGGTGCACTGCAGAACGTTGCACTGCTATCATCGGACCAATCGCCGTTTCAGACTGAACGCTCACTGAAATGCAAAGTAGGATCATTACATGAGCCGGCACCTCTAAACGATTTAGCATTATCTATGCATCGTAAAGAGCGATAAAACTCGCGAGCGCCTATAGGCTTTTAATAAAGAGAGAAAATACTGACGTATCGACATCGTAACGTCTGAGAATTCATGAGCGCATATGGCTTTTAATAAAGAGAGAAAATTCTGAAATATCGACAACATTTTGCTATCAATTGATGTGCGCAGTTTTACCTATAGTTCGGGTTGCATTCCCAGGAGGCAGTGCAGAACGTTGCACTGATATCAACGGACCAATCGCCGTTTCAGAATGAACGCACGTACACTGAAATGCAAAGTAGGATAACTACATGAGCCGGCACTTCTAAACGATTTAGCATTATTTAAGCATCGTGAAGAGCGATAAAACTGGCGAGCGCCTATAGGCTTTTAATAAAGAGAGAAAATACTGACGTATCGACATCGTAACGTCTGAGAATTCATGAGCGCATATGGCTTTTCATAAAGAGAGAACATTCTGAAATATCGACAACAGTGCATGTTCTATCATGAGCAACATTAACACAAAAGGGGGACTCACGTCTAACACCCCTCTGATAAGAAACCCGGTTAAGGACTGAAACAAAAACGAGAAAAGCCGGGAGACCAAACACTGCGTGCATGCCAGCCAAGTGTGGTGGGTAGTAGTAGCCTTTTTGTGATAACTACGCTCATGATGTACGCAGTGTTACCTATAGTCCGGGCTGCATTCCCAGGGTGCACTCCAGAACGTTGCACTGCTATCATCGGACCAATCGCCGTTTCAGACTGAACGCTCACTGAAATGCAAAGTAGGATCATTACATGAGCCGGCACCTCTAAACGATTTAGCATTATCTATGCATCGTAAAGAGCGATAAAACTCGCGAGCGCCTATGGCCTTTTAATAAAGAGAGAAAATACTGACGTATCGACATCGTAACGTCTGAGAATTCATGAGCGCATATGGCTTTTAATAAAGAGAGAAAATTCTGAAATATCGACAACAGTGCATGTTCTATCATTGATGTACGCAGTGTTACCTATAGTTCGGGCTGCATTCCCAGGGTGCACTGCAGAACGTTGCACTGCTATCATCGGACCAAACGCCGTTTCAGACTGAACGCTCACTGAAATGCAAAGTAGGATCATTACATGAGCCGGCACCTCTAAACGATTTAGCATTATCTATGCATCGTAAAGAGCGATAAAACTCGCGAGCGCCTATAGGCTTTTAATAAAGAGAGAAAATACTGACGTATCGACATCGTAACGTCTGAGAATTCATGAGCGCATATGGCGTTTAATAAAGAGAGAAAATTCTGAAATATCGACGACAGTTTGCTATCAATTGATGTGCGCAGTTTTACCTATAGTTCGGGTTGCATTCCCAGGAGGCAGTGCAGAACGTTGCACTGATATCATCGGACCAATCGCCGTTTCAGAATGAACGCACGTACACTGAAATGCAAAGTAGGATAACTACATGAGCCGGCACTTCTAAACGATTTAGCATTATTTAAGCATCGTGAAGAGCGATAAAACTGGCGAGCGCCTATAGGCTTTTAATAAAGAGAGAAAATACTGACGTATCGACATCGTAACGTCTGAGAATTCATGAGCGCATATGGCTTTTTATAAAGAGAGAAAATTCTGAAATATCGACAACAGTGCATGTTCTATCATGAGCAACATTAACACAAAAGGAGGACTCACGTCTAACACCCCTCTGATAAGAAAACCGGTTAAGGACTGAAACAAAAACGAGAAAAGCCGGGAGACCAAACACTGCGTGCATGCCAGCCAAGTGTGGTGGGTAGTAGTAGCCTTTTTGTGATAACTACGCTCATGATGTACGCAGTGTTACCTATAGTTCGGGCTGCATTCCCAGGGTGCACTGCAGAACGTTGCACTGCTATCATCGGACCAATCGCCGTTTCAGACTGAACGCTCACTGAAATGCAAAGTAGGATCATTACATGAGCCGGCACCTCTAAACGATTTAGCATTATCTATGCATCGTAAAGAGCGATAAAACTCGCGAGCGCCTATAGGCTTTTAATAAAGAGAGAAAATACTGACGTATCGACATCGTAACGTCTGAGAATTCATGAGCGCATATGGCTTTTAATAAAGAGAGAAAATTCTCAAATATCGACAACAGTTTGCTATCAATTGATGTGCGCAGTTTTACCTATAGTTCGGGTTGCATTCTCAGGAGGCAGTGCAGAACGTTGCACTGCTATCATCGGACCAATCGCCGTTTCAGACTGAACGCTCACTGAAATGCAAAGTAGGATAACTACATGAGCCGGCACTTCTAAGCGATTTAGCATTATTTAAGCATCGTGAAGAGCGATAAAACTCGCGAGCGCCTATATGCTTTTAATAAAGAGAGAAAATACTGACGTATCGACATCGTAACGTCTGAGAATTCATGAGCGCATATGGCTTTTAATAAAGAGAGAAAATTCTGAAATATCGACAACAGTGCATGTTCTATCATTGATGTACGCAGTGTTACCTATTGTTCGGGCTGCATTCCCAGGGTGCACTGCAGAACGTTGCACTGCTATCATCGGACCAATCGCCGTTTCAGACTGAACGCTCACTGAAATGCAAAGTAGGATCATTACATGAGCCGGCACCTCTAAACGATTTAGCATTATCTATGCATCGTAAAGAGCGATAAAACTCGCGAGCGCCTATAGGCTTTTAATAAAAAGAGAAAATACTGACGTATCGACATCGTAACGTCTGAGAATTCATGAGTGCATATGGCTTTTAATAAAGAGAGAAAATTCTGAAATATCGACAACAGTTTGCTATCAATTGATGTGCGCAGTTTTACCTATAGTTCGGGTTGCATTCCCAGGAGGCAGTGCAAAACGTTGCACTGATATCATCGGACCAATCGCCGTTTCAGAATGAACGCACGTACACTGAAATGCAAAGTAGGATAACTACATGAGCCGGCACTTCTAAACGATTTAGCATTATTTAAGCATCGTGAAGAGCGATAAAACTCGCGAGCGCCTGTATGCTTTTAATAAAGAGAGAAAATACTGACGTATCGACATCGTAACGTCTGAGAATTCATGAGCGCATATGGCTTTTAATAAAGGGAGAAAATTCTGAAATATGGACAACAGTTTGCTATCAATTGATGTGCGCAGTGTTACCTATAGTTCGGGCTGCATTCCCAGGGTGCACTGCAGAACGTTGCACTGCTATCATCGGACCAATCGCCGTTTCAGACTGAACGCTCACTGAAATGCAAAGTAGGATCATTACATGAGCCGGCACCTCTAAGCGATTTAGCATTATCTATGCATCGTAAAGAGCGATAAAACTCGCGAGCGCCTATAGCCTTTTAATAAAGAGAGAAAATACTGACGTATCGACATCGTAACGTCTGAGAATTCATGAGCGCATATGGCTTTTAATAAAGAGAGAAAATTCTGAAATATCGACAACAGTGCATGTTCTATCATTGATGTACGCAGTGTTACCTATAGTTCGGGCTGCATTCCCAGGGTGCACTGCAGAACGTTGCACTGCTATCATCGGACCAATCGCCGTTTCAGACTGAACGCTCACTGAAATGCAAAGTAGGATCATTACATGAGCCGGCACCTCTAAACGATTTAGCATTATCTATGCATCGTAAAGAGCGATAAAACTCGCGAGCGCCTATAGGCTTTTAATAAAGAGAGAAAATACTGACGTATCGACATCGTAACGTCTGAGAATTCATGAGCGCATATGGCTTTTAATAAAGAGAGAAAATTCTCAAATATCGACAACAGTTTGCTATCAATTGATGTGCGCAGTTTTACCTATAGTTCGGGTTGCATTCCCAGGAGGCAGTGCAGAACGTTGCACTGATATCATCGGACCAATCGCCGTTTCAGAATGAACGCACGTACACTGAAATGCAAAGTAGGATAACTACATGAGCCGGCATTTCTAAACGATTTAGCATTATTTAAGCATCGTGAAGAGCGATAAAACTGGCGAGCGCCTATAGGCTTTTAATAAAGAGAGAAAATACTGACGTATCGACATCGTAACGTCTGAGAATTCATGAGCGCATATGGCTTTTCATAAAGAGAGAAAATTCTGAAATATCGACAACAGTGCATGTTCTATCATGAGCAACATTAACACAAAAGGAGGACTCACGTCTAACACCCCTCTGATAAGAAAACCGGTTAAGGACTGAAACAAAAACGAGAAAAGCCGGGAGACCAAACACTGCGTGCATGCCAGCCAAGTGTGGTGGGTAGTAGTAGCCTTTTTGTGATAACTACGCTCATGATGTACGCAGTGTTACCTATAGTTCGGGCTGCATTCCCAGGGTGCACTGCAGAACGTTGCACTGCTATCATCGGACCAAACGCCGTTTCAGACTGAACGCTCACTGAAATGCAAAGTAGGATCATTACATGAGCCGGCACCTCTAATCGATTTAGCATTATCTATGCATCGTAAAGAGCGATAAAACTCGCGAGCGCCTATAGGCTTTTAATAAAGAGAGAAAATACTGACGTATCGACATCGTAACGTCTGAGAATTCATGAGCGCATATGGCTTTTAATAAAGAGAGAAAATTCTGAAATATCGACAACAGTTTGCTATCAATTGATGTGCGCAGTTTTACCTATAGTTCGGGTTGCATTCCCAGGAGGCAGTGCAGAACGTTGCACTGATATCATCGGACCAATCGCCGTTTCAGAATGAACGCACGTACACTGAAATGCAAAGTAGGATAACTACATGAGCCGGCACTTCTAAACGATTTAGCATTATTTAAGCATCGTGAAGAGCGATAAAACTCGCGAGCGCCTATATGCTTTTAATAAAGAGAGCAAATACTGACGTATCGACATCGTAACGTCTGAGAATTCATGAGCGCATATGGCTTTTAATAAAGAGAGAAAATTCTGAAATATCGACAACAGTGCATGTTCTATCATTGATGTACGCAGTGTTACCTATAGTTCGGGCTGCATTCCCAGGGTGCACTGCAGAACGTTGCACTGCTATCATCGGACCAATCGCCGTTTCAGACTGAACGCTCACTGAAATGCAAAGTAGGATCATTACATGAGCCGGCACCTCTAAACGATTTAGAATTATCTATGCATCGTAAAGAGCGATAAAACTCGCGACCGCCTATAGGCTTTTAATAAAGAGAGAAAATACTGACGTATCGACATCGTAACGTCTGAGAATTCATGAGCGCATATGGCTTTTAATAAAGAGAGAAAATTCTGAAATATCGACAACAGTTTGCTATCAATTGATGTGCGCAGTTTTACCTATAGTTCGGGTTGCATTCCCAGGAGGCAGTGCAGAACGTTGCACTGCTATCATCGGATCAATCGCCGTTTCAGAATGAACGCACGTACACTGAAATGCAAAGTAGGATAACTACATGAGCCGGCACTTCTAAACGATTTAGCATTATTTAAGCATCGTGAAGAGCGATAAAACTCGCGAGCGCCTATATGCTTTTAATAAAGAGAGAAAATACTGACGTATCGACATCGTAACGTCTGAGAATTCATGAGCGCATATGGCTTTTAATAAAGAGAGAAAATTCTGAAATATCGACAACAGTGCATGTTCTATCATTGATGTACGCAGTGTTACCTATTGTTCGGGCTGCATTCCCAGGGTGCACTGCAGAACGTTGCACTGCTATCATCGGACCAATCGCCGTTTCAGACTGAACGCTCACTGAAATGCAAAGTAGGATCATTACATGAGCCGGCACCTCTAAACGATTTAGCATTATCTATGCATCGTAAAGAGCGATAAAACTCGCGAGCGCCTATAGGCTTTTAATAAAAAGAGAAAATACTGACGTATCGACATCGTAACGTCTGAGAATTCATGAGTGCATATGGCTTTTAATAAAGAGAGAAAATTCTGAAATATCGACAACAGTTTGCTATCAATTGATGTGCGCAGTTTTACCTATAGTTCGGGTTGCATTCCCAGGAGGCAGTGCAGAACGTTGCACTGATATCATCGGACCAATCGCCGTTTCAGAATGAACGCACGTACACTGAAATGCAAAGTAGGATCATTACATGAGCCGGCACTTCTAAACGATTTAGCATTATCTATGCATCGTAAAGAGCGATAAAACTCGCGAGCGCCTATAGGCTTTTAATAAAGAGAGAAAATACTGAAGTATCGACATCGTAATGACCCAAAATTCATTAGCGCATATGGCTTTTCATAAAGAGAGAAAATTCTGAAATATCGACAACAGTGCATGTTCTATCAATGATGTACGCAGTGTTACCTATAGTTCGGGCTGCATTCCCAGGGTGCACTGCAGAACGTTGCACTGCTATCATCGGACCAATCGCCGTTTCAGACTGAACGCTCACTGAAATGCAAAGTAGGATCATTACATGAGCCGGCACCTCTAAACGATTTAGCATTATCTATGCATCGTAAAGAGCGATAAAACTCGCGAGAGCCTATAGGCTTTTAATAAAGAGAGAAAATACTGACGTATCGACATCGTAACGTCTGAGAATTCATGAGCGCATATGGCTTTTAATAAAGAGAGAAAATTCTGAAATATCGACAACATTTTGCTATCAATTGATGTGCGCAGTTTTACCTATAGTTCGGGTTGCATTCCCAGGAGGCAGTGCAGAACGTTGCACTGATATCAACGGACCAATCGCCGTTTCAGAATGAACGCACGTACACTGAAATGCAAAGTAGGATAACTACATGAGCCGGCACTTCTAAACGATTTAGCATTATTTAAGCATCGTGAAGAGCGATAAAACTGGCGAGCGCCTATAGGCTTTTAATAAAGAGAGAAAATACTGACGTATCGACATCGTAACGTCTGAGAATTCATGAGCGCATATGGCTTTTCATAAAGAGAGAAAATTCTGAAATATCGACAACAGTGCATGTTCTATCATGAGCAACATTAACACAAAATGAGGACTCACGTCTAACACCCCTCTGATAAGAAAACCGGTTAAGGACTGAAACAAAAACGAGAAAAGCCGGGAGACCAAACACTGCGTGCATGCCAGCCAAGTGTGGTGGGTAGTAGTAGCCTTTTTGTGATAACTACGCTCATGATGTACGCAGTGTTACCTATAGTTCGGGCTGCATTCCCAGGGTGCACAACAGAACGTTGCACTGCTATCATCGGACCAATCGCCGTTTCAGACTGAACGCTCACTGAAATGCAAAGTAGGATCATTACATGAGCCGGCACCTCTAAACGATTTAGCATTATCTATGCATCGTAAAGAGCGATAAAACTCGCGAGCGCCTATAGGCTTTTAATAAAAAGAGAAAATACTGACGTATCGACATCGTAACGTCTGAGAATTCATGAGTGCATATGGCTTTTAATAAAGAGAGAAAATTCTGAAATATCGACAACAGTTTGCTATCAATTGATGTGCGCAGTTTTACCTATAGTTCGGGTTGCATTCCCAGGAGGCAGTGCAGAACGTTGCACTGATATCATCGGACCAATCGCCGTTTCAGAATGAACGCACGTACACTGAAATGCAAAGTAGGATCATTACATGAGCCGGCACTTCTAAACGATTTAGCATTATCTATGCATCGTAAAGAGCGATAAAACTCGCGAGCGCCTATAGGCTTTTAATAAAGAGAGAAAATACTGAAGTATCGACATCGTAATGACCGAAAATTCATTAGCGCATATGGCTTTTCATAAAGAGAGAAAATTCTGAAATATCAACAACAGTGCATGTTCTATCAATGATGTACGCAGTGTTACCTATAGTTCGGGCTGCATTCCCAGGGTGCACTGCAGAACGTTGCACTGCTATCATCGGACCAATCGCCGTTTCAGACTGAACGCTCACTGAAATGCAAAGTAGGATCATTACATGAGCCGGCACCTCTAAACGATTTAGCATTATCTATGCATCGTAAAGAGCGATAAAACTCGCGAGAGCCTATAGGCTTTTAATAAAGAGAGAAAATACTGACGTATCGACATCGTAACGTCTGAGAATTCATGAGCGCATATGGCTTTTAATAAAGAGAGAAAATTCTGAAATATCGACAACATTTTGCTATCAATTGATGTGCGCAGTTTTACCTATAGTTCGGGTTGCATTCCCAGGAGGCAGTGCAGAACGTTGCACTGATATCAACGGACCAATCGCCGTTTCAGAATGAACGCACGTACACTGAAATGCAAAGTAGGATAACTACATGAGCCGGCACTTCTAAACGATTTAGCATTATTTAAGCATCGTGAAGAGCGATAAAACTGGCGAGCGCCTATAGGCTTTTAATAAAGAGAGAAAATACTGACGTATCGACATCGTAACGTCTGAGAATTCATGAGCGCATATGGCTTTTCATAAAGAGAGAAAATTCTGAAATATCGACAACAGTGCATGTTCTATCATGAGCAACATTAACACAAAATGAGGACTCACGTCTAACACCCCTCTGATAAGAAAACCGGTTAAGGACTGAAACAAAAACGAGAAAAGCCGGGAGACCAAACACTGCGTGCATGCCAGCCAAGTGTGGTGGGTAGTAGTAGCCTTTTTGTGATAACTACGCTCATGATGTACGCAGTGTTACCTATAGTTCGGGCTGCATTCCCAGGGTGCACAACAGAACGTTGCACTGCTATCATCGGACCAATCGCCGTTTCAGACTGAACGCTCACTGAAATGCAAAGTAGGATCATTACATGAGCCGGCACCTCTAAACGATTTAGCATTATCTATGCATCGTAAAGAGCGATAAAACTCGCGAGCGCCTATAGCCTTTTAATAAAGAGAGAAAATACTGACGTATCGACATCGTAACGTCTGAGAATTCATGAGCGCATATGGCTTTTAATAAAGAGAGAAAATTCTGAAATATCGACAACAGTGCATGTTCTATCATTGATGTACGCAGTGTTACCTATAGTTCGGGCTGCATTCCCAGGGTGCACTGCAGAACGTTGCACTGCTATCATCGGACCAAACGCCGTTTCAGACTGAACGCTCACTGAAATGCAAAGTAGGATAACTACATGAGCCGGCACTTCTAAACGATTTAGCATTATTTAAGCATCGTGAAGAGCGATAAAACTCGCGAGCGCCTATATGCTTTTAATAAAGAGAGAAAATACTGACGTATCGACATCGTAACGTCTGAGAATTCATGAGCGCATATGGCTTTTAATAAAGAGAGAAAATTCTGAAATATCGACAACAGTGCATGTTCTATCATTGATGTACGCAGTGTTACCTATTGTGCGGGCTGCATTCCCAGGGTGCACTGCAGAACGTTGCACTGCTATCATCGGACCAATCGCCGTTTCAGACTGAACGCTCACTGAAATGCAAAGTAGGATCATTACATGAGCCGGCACCTCTAAACGATTTAGCATTATCTATGCATCGTAAAGAGCGATAAAACTCGCGAGCGCCTATAGGCTTTTAATAAAAAGAGAAAATACTGACGTATCGACATCGTAACGTCTGAGAATTCATGAGTGCATATGGCTTTTAATAAAGAGAGAAAATTCTGAAATATCGACAACAGTTTGCTATCAATTGATGTGCGCAGTTTTACCTATAGTTCGGGTTGCATTCCCAGGAGGCAGTGCAGAACGTTGCACTGATATCATCGGACCAATCGCCGTTTCAGACTGAACGCACACTGAAATGCAAAGTAGGATCATTACATGAGCCGGCACCTCTAAACGATTTAGCATTATCTATGCATCGTAAAGAGCGATAAAACTCGCGAGCGCCTATAGGCTTTTAATAAAGAGAGAAAATACTGAAGTATCGACATCGTAATGACCGAAAATTCATTAGCGCATATGGCTTTTCATAAAGAGAGAAAATTCTGAAATATCGACAACAGTGCATGTTCTATCAATGATCTACGCAGTGTTACCTATAGTTCGGGCTGCATTCCCAGGGTGCACTGCAGAACGTTGCACTGCTATCATCGGACCAATCGCCGTTTCAGACTGAACGCTCACTGAAATGCAAAGTAGGATCATTACATGAGCCGGCACCTCTAAACGATTTAGCATTATCTATGCATCGTAAAGAGCGATAAAACTCGCGAGCGCCTATAGGCTTTTAATAAAGAGAGAAAATACTGACGTATCGACATCGTAACGTCTGAGAATTCATGAGCGCATATGGCTTTTAATAAAGAGAGAAAATTCTGAAATATCGACAACATTTTGCTATCAATTGATGTGCGCAGTTTTACCTATAGTTCGGGTTGCATTCCCAGGAGGCAGTGCAGAACGTTGCACTGATATCAACGGACCAATCGCCGTTTCAGAATGAACGCACGTACACTGAAATGCAAAGTAGGATAACTACATGAGCCGGCACTTCTAAACGATTTAGCATTATTTAAGCATCGTGAAGAGCGATAAAACTGGCGAGCGCCTATAGGCTTTTAATAAAGAGAGAAAATACTGACGTATCGACATCGTAACGTCTGATAATTCATGAGCGCATATGGCTTTTCATAAAGAGAGAAAATTCTGAAATATCGACAACAGTGCATGTTCTATCATGAGCAACATTAACACAAAATGAGGACTCACGTCTAACACCCCTCTGATAAGAAAACCGGTTAAGGACTGAAACAAAAACGAGAAAAGCCGGGAGACCAAACACTGCGTGCATGCCAGCCAAGTGTGGTGGGTAGTAGTAGCCTTTTTGTGATAACTACGCTCATGATGTACGCAGTGTTACCTATAGTTCGGGCTGCATTCCCAGGGTGCACAACAGAACGTTGCACTGCTATCATCGGACCAATCGCCGTTTCAGACTGAACGCTCACTGAAATGCAAAGTAGGATCATTACATGAGCCGGCACCTCTAAACGATTTAGCATTATCTATGCATCGTAAAGAGCGATAAAACTCGCGAGCGCCTATAGCCTTTTAATAAAGAGAGAAAATACTGACGTATCGACATCGTAACGTCTGAGAATTCATGAGCGCATATGGCTTTTAATAAAGAGAGAAAATTCTGAAATATCGACAACAGTGCATGTTCTATCATTGATGTACGCAGTGTTACCTATAGTTCGGGCTGCATTCCCAGGGTGCACTGCAGAACGTTGCACTGCTATCATCGGACCAAACGCCGTTTCAGACTGAACGCTCACTGAAATGCAAAGTAGGATCATTACATGAGCCGGCACCTCTAAACGATTTAGCATTATCTATGCATCGTAAAGAGCGATAAAACTCGCGAGCGCCTATAGGCTTTTAATAAAGAGAGAAAATACTGACGTATCGACATCGTAACGTCTGAGAATTCATGAGCGCATATGGCTTTTAATAAAGAGAGAAAATTCTCAAATATCGACAACAGTTTGCTATCAATTGATGTGCGCAGTTTTACCTATAGTTCGGGTTGCATTCCCAGGAGGCAGTGCAGAACGTTGCACTGATATCATCGGACCAATCGCCGTTTCAGAATGAACGCACGTACACTGAAATGCAAAGTAGGATAACTACATGAGCCGGCACTTCTAAACGATTTAGCATTATTTAAGCATCGTGAAGAGCGATAAAACTCGCGAGCGCCTATATGCTTTTAATAAAGAGAGCAAATACTGACGTATCGACATCGTTACGTCTGAGAATTCATGAGCGCATATGGCTTTTAATAAAGAGAGAAAATTCTGAAATATCGACAACAGTGCATGTTCTATCATTGATGTACGCAGTGTTACCTATAGTTCGGGCTGCATTCCCAGGGTGCACTGCAGAACGTTGCACTGCTATCATCGGACCAATCGCCGTTTCAGACTGAACGCTCACTGAAATGCAAAGTAGGATCATTACATGAGCTGGCACTTCTAAACGATTTAGCATTATCTATGCATCGTAAAGAGCGATAAAACTCGCGAGCGCCTATAGGCTTTTAATAAAGAGAGAAAATTCTGAAGTATCGACATCGTAATGACCGAAAATTCATTAGCGCATATGGCTTTTCATAAAGAGAGAAAATTCTGAAATATCGACAACAGTGCATGTTCTATCAATGATGTACGCAGTGTTACCTATAGATCGGGCTGCATTCCCAGGGTGCACTGCAGAACGTTGCACTGCTATCATCGGACCAATCGCCGTTTCAGACTGAACGCTCACTGAAATGCAAAGTAGGATCATTACATGAGCCGGCACCTCTAAACGATTTAGCATTATCTATGCATCGTAAAGAGCGATAAAACTCGCGAGCGCCTATAGGCTTTTAATAAAGAGAGAAAATACTGACGTATCGACATCGTAACGTCTGAGAATTCATGAGCGCATATGGCTTTTAATAAAGAGAGAAAATTCTGAAATATCGACAACATTTTGCTATCAATTGATGTGCGCAGTTTTACCTATAGTTCGGGTTGCATTCCCAGGAGGCAGTGCAGAACGTTGCACTGATATCAACGGACCAATCGCCGTTTCAGAATGAACGCACGTACACTGAAATGCAAAGTAGGATAACTACATGAGCCGGCACTTCTAAACGATTTAGCATTATTTAAGCATCGTGAAGAGCGATAAAACTGGCGAGCGCCTATAGGCTTTTAATAAAGAGAGAAAATACTGACGTATCGACATCGTAACGTCTGAGAATTCATGAGCGCATATGGCTTTTCAGAAAGAGAGAAAATTCTGAAATATCGACAACAGTGCATGTTCTATCATGAGCAACATTAACACAAAAGGAGGACTCACGTCTAACACCCCTCTGATAAGAAAACCGGTTAAGGACTGAAACAAAAACGAGAAAAGCCGGGAGACCAAACACTGCGTGCATGCCAGCCAAGTGTGGTGGGTAGTAGTAGCCTTTTTGTGATAACTACGCTCATGATGTACGCAGTGTTACCTATAGTTCGGGCTGCATTCCCAGGGTGCACTGCAGAACGTTGCACTGCTATCATCGGACCAATCGCCGTTTCAGACTGAACGCTCACTGAAATGCAAAGTAGGATCATTACATGAGCCGGCACCTCTAAACGATTTAGCATTATCTATGCATCGTAAAGAGCGATAAAACTCGCGAGCGCCTATAGCCTTTTAATAAAGAGAGAAAATACTGACGTATCGACATCGTAACGTCTGAGAATTCATGAACGCATATGGCTTTTAATAAAGAGAGAAAATTCTGAAATATCGACAACAGTGCATGTTCTATCATTGATGTACGCAGTGTTACCTATAGTTCGGGCTGCATTCCCAGGGTGCACTGCAGAACGTTGCACTGCTATCATCGGACCAATCGCCGTTTCAGACTGAACGCTCACTGAAATGCAAAGTAGGATCATTACATGAGCCGGCACCTCTAAACGATTTAGCATTATCTATGCATCGTAAAGAGCGATAAAACTCGCGAGCGCCTATAGGCTTTTAATAAAAAGAGAAAATACTGACGTATCGACATCGTAACGTCTGAGAATTCATGAGTGCATATGGCTTTTAATAAAGAGAGAAAATTCTGAAATATCGACAACAGTTTGCTATCAATTGATGTGCGCAGTTTTACCTATAGTTCGGGTTGCATTCCCAGGAGGCAGTGCAGAACGTTGCACTGATATCAACGGACCAATCGCCGTTTCAGAATGAACGCACGTACACTGAAATGCAAAGTAGGATAACTACATGAGCCGGCACTTCTAAACGATTTAGCATTATTTAAGCATCGTGAAGAGCGATAAAACTGGCGAGCGCCTATAGGCTTTTAATAAAGAGAGAAAATACTGACGTATCGACATCGTAACGTCTGAGAATTCATGAGCGCATATGGCTTTTCAGAAAGAGAGAAAATTCTGAAATATCGACAACAGTGCATGTTCTATCATGAGCAACATTAACACAAAAGGAGGACTCACGTCTAACACCCCTCTGATAAGAAAACCGGTTAAGGACTGAAACAAAAACGAGAAAAGCCGGGAGACCAAACACTGCGTGCATGCCAGCCAAGTGTGGTGGGTAGTAGTAGCCTTTTTGTGATAACTACGCTCATGATGTACGCAGTGTTACCTATAGTTCGGGCTGCATTCCCAGGGTGCACTGCAGAACGTTGCACTGCTATCATCGGACCAATCGCCGTTTCAGACTGAACGCTCACTGAAATGCAAAGTAGGATCATTACATGAGCCGGCACCTCTAAACGATTTAGCATTATCTATGCATCGTAAAGAGCGATAAAACTCGCGAGCGCCTATAGCCTTTTAATAAAGAGAGAAAATACTGACGTATCGACATCGTAACGTCTGAGAATTCATGAACGCATATGGCTTTTAATAAAGAGAGAAAATTCTGAAATATCGACAACAGTGCATGTTCTATCATTGATGTACGCAGTGTTACCTATAGTTCGGGCTGCATTCCCAGGGTGCACTGCAGAACGTTGCACTGCTATCATCGGACCAATCGCCGTTTCAGACTGAACGCTCACTGAAATGCAAAGTAGGATCATTACATGAGCCGGCACCTCTAAACGATTTAGCATTATCTATGCATCGTAAAGAGCGATAAAACTCGCGAGCGCCTATAGGCTTTTAATAAAAAGAGAAAATACTGACGTATCGACATCGTAACGTCTGAGAATTCATGAGTGCATATGGCTTTTAATAAAGAGAGAAAATTCTGAAATATCGACAACAGTTTGCTATCAATTGATGTGCGCAGTTTTACCTATAGTTCGGGTTGCATTCCCAGGAGGCAGTGCAAAACGTTGCACTGATATCATCGGACCAATCGCCGTTTCAGAATGAACGCACGTACACTGAAATGCAAAGTAGGATAACTACATGAGCCGGCACTTCTAAACGATTTAGCATTATTTAAGCATCGTGAAGAGCGATAAAACTCGCGAGCGCCTGTATGCTTTTAATAAAGAGAGAAAATACTGACGTATCGACATCGTAACGTCTGAGAATTCATGAGCGCATATGGCTTTTAATAAAGGGAGAAAATTCTGAAATATGGACAACAGTTTGCTATCAATTGATGTGCGCAGTGTTACCTATAGTTCGGGCTGCATTCCCAGGGTGCACTGCAGAACGTTGCACTGCTATCATCGGACCAATCGCCGTTTCAGACTGAACGCTCACTGAAATGCAAAGTAGGATCATTACATGAGCCGGCACCTCTAAGCGATTTAGCATTATCTATGCATCGTAAAGAGCGATAAAACTCGCGAGCGCCTATAGCCTTTTAATAAAGAGAGAAAATACTGACGTATCGACATCGTAACGTCTGAGAATTCATGAGCGCATATGGCTTTTAATAAAGAGAGAAAATTCTGAAATATCGACAACAGTGCATGTTCTATCATTGATGTACGCAGTGTTACCTATAGTTCGGGCTGCATTCCCAGGGTGCACTGCAGAACGTTGCACTGCTATCATCGGACCAATCGCCGTTTCAGACTGAACGCTCACTGAAATGCAAAGTAGGATCATTACATGAGCCGGCACCTCTAAACGATTTAGCATTATCTATGCATCGTAAAGAGCGATAAAACTCGCGAGCGCCTATAGGCTTTTAATAAAGAGAGAAAATACTGACGTATCGACATCGTAACGTCTGAGAATTCATGAGCGCATATGGCTTTTAATAAAGAGAGAAAATTCTCAAATATCGACAACAGTTTGCTATCAATTGATGTGCGCAGTTTTACCTATAGTTCGGGTTGCATTCCCAGGAGGCAGTGCAGAACGTTGCACTGATATCATCGGACCAATCGCCGTTTCAGAATGAACGCACGTACACTGAAATGCAAAGTAGGATAACTACATGAGCCGGCATTTCTAAACGATTTAGCATTATTTAAGCATCGTGAAGAGCGATAAAACTGGCGAGCGCCTATAGGCTTTTAATAAAGAGAGAAAATACTGACGTATCGACATCGTAACGTCTGAGAATTCATGAGCGCATATGGCTTTTCATAAAGAGAGAAAATTCTGAAATATCGACAACAGTGCATGTTCTATCATGAGCAACATTAACACAAAAGGAGGACTCACGTCTAACACCCCTCTGATAAGAAAACCGGTTAAGGACTGAAACAAAAACGAGAAAAGCCGGGAGTCCAAACACTGCGTGCATGCCAGCCAAGTGTGGTGGGTAGTAGTAGCCTTTTTGTGATAACTACGCTCATGATGTACGCAGTGTTACCTATAGTTCGGGCTGCATTCCCAGGGTGCACTGCAGAACGTTGCACTGCTATCATCGGACCAAACGCCGTTTCAGACTGAACGCTCACTGAAATGCAAAGTAGGATCATTACATGAGCCGGCACCTCTAAACGATTTAGCATTATCTATGCATCGTAAAGAGCGATAAAACTCGCGAGCGCCTATAGGCTTTTAATAAAGAGAGAAAATACTGACGTATCGACATCGTAACGTCTGAGAATTCATGAGCGCATATGGCTTTTAATAAAGAGAGAAAATTCTGAAATATCGACAACAGTTTGCTATCAATTGATGTGCGCAGTTTTACCTATAGTTCGGGTTGCATTCCCAGGAGGCAGTGCAGAACGTTGCACTGATATCATCGGACCAATCGCCGTTTCAGAATGAACGCACGTACACTGAAATGCAAAGTAGGATAACTACATGAGCCGGCACTTCTAAACGATTTAGCATTATTTAAGCATCGTGAAGAGCGATAAAACTCGCGAGCGCCTATATGCTTTTAATAAAGAGAGCAAATACTGACGTATCGACATCGTAACGTCTGAGAATTCATGAGCGCATATGGCTTTTAATAAAGAGAGAAAATTCTGAAATATCGACAACAGTGCATGTTCTATCATTGATGTACGCAGTGTTACCTATAGTTCGGGCTGCATTCCCAGGGTGCACTGCAGAACGTTGCACTGCTATCATCGGACCAATCGCCGTTTCAGACTGAACGCTCACTGAAATGCAAAGTAGGATCATTACATGAGCCGGCACCTCTAAACGATTTAGAATTATCTATGCATCGTAAAGAGTGATAAAACTCGCGACCGCCTATAGGCTTTTAATAAAGAGAGAAAATACTGACGTATCGACATCGTAACGTCTGAGAATTCATGAGCGCATATGGCTTTTAATAAAGAGAGAAAATTCTGAAATATCGACAACAGTTTGCTATCAATTGATGTGCGCAGTTTTACCTATAGTTCGGGTTGCATTCCCAGGAGGCAGTGCAGAACGTTGCACTGCTATCATCGGACCAATCGCCGTTTCAGAATGAACGCACGTACACTGAAATGCAAAGTAGGATAACTACATGAGCCGGCACTTCTAAACGATTTAGCATTATTTAAGCATCGTGAAGAGCGATAAAACTCGCGAGCGCCTATATGCTTTTAATAAAGAGAGAAAATACTGACGTATCGACATCGTAACGTCTGAGAATTCATGAGCGCATATGGCTTTTAATAAAGAGAGAAAATTCTGAAATATCGACAACAGTGCATGTTCTATCATTGATGTACGCAGTGTTACCTATTGTTCGGGCTGCATTCCCAGGGTGCACTGCAGAACGTTGCACTGCTATCATCGGACCAATCGCCGTTTCAGACTGAACGCTCACTGAAATGCAAAGTAGGATCATTACATGAGCCGGCACCTCTAAACGATTTAGCATTATCTATGCATCGTAAAGAGCGATAAAACTCGCGAGCGCCTATAGGCTTTTAATAAAAAGAGAAAATACTGACGTATCGACATCGTAACGTCTGAGAATTCATGAGTGCATATGGCTTTTAATAAAGAGAGAAAATTCTGAAATATCGACAACAGTTTGCTATCAATTGATGTGCGCAGTTTTACCTATAGTTCGGGTTGCATTCCCAGGAGGCAGTGCAGAACGTTGCACTGATATCATCGGACCAATCGCCGTTTCAGAATGAACGCACGTACACTGAAATGCAAAGTAGGATCATTACATGAGCCGGCACTTCTAAACGATTTAGCATTATCTATGCATCGTAAAGAGCGATAAAACTCGCGAGCGCCTATAGGCTTTTAATAAAGAGAGAAAATACTGAAGTATCGACATCGTAATGACCGAAAATTCATTAGCGCATATGGCTTTTCATAAAGAGAGAAAATTCTGAAATATCGACAACAGTGCATGTTCTATCAATGATGTACGCAGTGTTACCTATAGTTCGGGCTGCATTCCCAGGGTGCACTGCAGAACGTTGCACTGCTATCATCGGACCAATCGCCGTTTCAGACTGAACGCTCACTGAAATGCAAAGTAGGATCATTACATGAGCCGGCACCTCTAAACGATTTAGCATTATCTATGCATCGTAAAGAGCGATAAAACTCGCGAGAGCCTATAGGCTTTTAATAAAGAGAGAAAATACTGACGTATCGACATCGTAACGTCTGAGAATTCATGAGCGCATATGGCTTTTAATAAAGAGAGAAAATTCTGAAATATCGACAACATTTTGCTATCAATTGATGTGCGCAGTTTTTACCTATAGTTCGGGTTGCATTCCCAGGAGGCAGTGCAGAACGTTGCACTGATATCAACGGACCAATCGCCGTTTCAGAATGAACGCACGTACACTGAAATGCAAAGTAGGATAACTACATGAGCCGGCACTTTAAACGATTTAGCATTATTTAAGCATCGTGAAGAGCGATAAAACTGGCGAGCGCCTATAGGCTTTTAATAAAGAGAGAAAATACTGACGTATCGACATCGTAACGTCTGAGAATTCATGAGCGCATATGGCTTTTCATAAAGAGAGAAAATTCTGAAATATCGACAACAGTGCATGTTCTATCATGAGCAACATTAACACAAAATGAGGACTCACGTCTAACACCCCTCTGATAAGAAAACCGGTTAAGGACTGAAACAAAAACGAGAAAAGCCGGGAGACCAAACACTGCGTGCATGCCAGCCAAGTGTGGTGGGTAGTAGTAGCCTTTTTGTGATAACTACGCTCATGATGTACGCAGTGTTACCTATAGTTCGGGCTGCATTCCCAGGGTGCACAACAGAACGTTGCACTGCTATCATCGGGACCAATCGCCGTTTCAGACTGAACGCTCACTGAAATGCAAAGTAGGATCATTACATGAGCCGGCACCTCTAAACGATTTAGCATTATCTATGCATCGTAAAGAGCGATAAAACTCGCGAGCGCCTATAGCCTTTTAATAAAGAGAGAAAATACTGACGTATCGACATCGTAACGTCTGAGAATTCATGAGCGCATATGGCTTTTAATAAAGAGAGAAAATTCTGAAATATCGACAACAGTGCATGTTCTATCATTGATGTACGCAGTGTTACCTATAGTTCGGGCTGCATTCCCAGGGTGCACTGCAGAACGTTGCACTGCTATCATCGGACCAAACGCCGTTTCAGACTGAACGCTCACTGAAATGCAAAGTAGGATAACTACATGAGCCGGCACTTCTAAACGATTTAGCATTATTTAAGCATCGTGAAGAGCGATAAAACTCGCGAGCGCCTATATGCTTTTAATAAAGAGAGAAAATACTGACGTATCGACATCGTAACGTCTGAGAATTCATGAGCGCATATGGCTTTTAATAAAGAGAGAAAATTCTGAAATATCGACAACAGTGCATGTTCTATCATTGATGTACGCAGTGTTACCTATTGTGCGGGCTGCATTCCCAGGGTGCACTGCAGAACGTTGCACTGCTATCATCGGACCAATCGCCGTTTCAGACTGAACGCTCACTGAAATGCAAAGTAGGATCATTACATGAGCCGGCACCTCTAAACGATTTAGCATTATCTATGCATCGTAAAGAGCGATAAAACTCGCGAGCGCCTATAGGCTTTTAATAAAAAGAGAAAATACTGACGTATCGACATCGTAACGTCTGAGAATTCATGAGTGCATATGGCTTTTAATAAAGAGAGAAAATTCTGAAATATCGACAACAGTTTGCTATCAATTGATGTGCGCAGTTTTACCTATAGTTCGGGTTGCATTCCCAGGAGGCAGTGCAGAACGTTGCACTGATATCATCGGACCAATCGCCGTTTCAGACTGAACGCACACTGAAATGCAAAGTAGGATCATTACATGAGCCGGCACCTCTAAACGATTTAGCATTATCTATGCATCGTAAAGAGCGATAAAACTCGCGAGCGCCTATAGGCTTTTAATAAAGAGAGAAAATACTGAAGTATCGACATCGTAATGACCGAAAATTCATTAGCGCATATGGCTTTTCATAAAGAGAGAAAATTCTGAAATATCGACAACAGTGCATGTTCTATCAATGATCTACGCAGTGTTACCTATAGTTCGGGCTGCATTCCCAGGGTGCACTGCAGAACGTTGCACTGCTATCATCGGACCAATCGCCGTTTCAGACTGAACGCTCACTGAAATGCAAAGTAGGATCATTACATGAGCACGGCACCTCTAAACGATTTAGCATTATCTATGCATCGTAAAGAGCGATAAAACTCGCGAGCGCCTATAGGCTTTTAATAAAGAGAGAAAATACTGACGTATCTGACATCGTAACGTCTGAGAATTCATGAGCGCATATGGCTTTTAATAAAGAGAGAAAATTCTGAAATATCGACAACATTTGCTATCAATTGATGTGCGCAGTTTTACCTATAGTTCGGGTTGCATTCCCAGGAGGCAGTGCAGAACGTTGCACTGATATCAACGGACCAATCGCCGTTTCAGAATGAACGCACGTACACTGAAATGCAAAGTAGGATAACTACATGAGCCGGCACTTCTAAACGATTTAGCATTATTTAAGCATCGTGAAGAGCGATATAAACTGGCGAGCGCCTATAGGCTTTTAATAAAGAGAGAAAATACTGACGTATCGACATCGGTAACGTCTGATAATTCCATGAGCGCATATGGCTTTTCATAAAGAGAGAAAATTCTGAAATATCGACAACAGTGCCATGTTCTATCATGAGCAACATTAACACAAAATGAGGACTCACGTCTAACACCCCTCTGATAAGAAAACCGGTTAAGGACTGAAACAAAAACGAGAAAAGCCGGGAGACCAAACACTGCGTGCATGCCAGCCAAGTGTGGTGGGTAGTAGTAGTAGCCTTTTTGTGATAACTACGCTCATGATGTACGCAGTGTTACCTATATAGTTCGGGCTGGCATTCCCAGGGTGCACAACAGAACGTTGCACTGCTATCATCGGACCAATCGCCGTTTCAGACTGAACGCTCACTGAAATGCAAAGTAGGATCATTACATGAGCCGGCACCTCTAAACGATTTAGCATTATCTATGCATCGTAAAGAGCGATAAAACTCGCGAGCGCCTATAGCCTTTTAATAAAGAGAGAAAATACTGACGTATCGACATCGTAACGTCTGAGAATTCATGAGCGCATATGGCTTTTAATAAAGAGAGAAAATTCTGAAATATCGACAACAGTGCATGTTCTATCATTGATGTACGCAGTGTTACCTATAGTTCGGGCTGCATTCCCAGGGTGCACTGCAGAACGTTGCACTGCTATCATCGGACCAAACGCCGTTTCAGACTGAACGCTCACTGAAATGCAAAGTAGGATCATTACATGAGCCGGCACCTCTAAACGATTTAGCATTATCTATGCATCGTAAAGAGCGATAAAACTCGCGAGCGCCTATAGGCTTTTAATAAAGAGAGAAAATACTGACGTATCGACATCGTAACGTCTGAGAATTCATGAGCGCATATGGCTTTTAATAAAGAGAGAAAATTCTGAAATATCGACAACAGTTTGCTATCAATTGATGTGCGCAGTTTTACCTATAGTTCGGGTTGCATTCCCAGGAGGCAGTGCAGAACGTTGCACTGATATCATCGGACCAATCGCCGTTTCAGAATGAACGCACGTACACTGAAATGCAAAGTAGGATAACTACATGAGCCGGCACTTCTAAACGATTTAGCATTATTTAAGCATCGTGAAGAGCGATAAAACTCGCGAGCGCCTATATGCTTTTAATAAAGAGAGCAAATACTGACGTATCGACATCGTTACGTCTGAGAATTCATGAGCGCATATGGCTTTTAATAAAGAGAGAAAATTCTGAAATATCGACAACAGTGCATGTTCTATCATTGATGTACGCAGTGTTACCTATAGTTCGGGCTGCATTCCCAGGGTGCACTGCAGAACGTTGCACTGCTATCATCGGACCAATCGCCGTTTCAGACTGAACGCTCACTGAAATGCAAAGTAGGATCATTACATGAGCTGGCACTTCTAAACGATTTAGCATTATCTATGCATCGTAAAGAGCGATAAAACTCGCGAGCGCCTATAGGCTTTTAATAAAGAGAGAAAATTCTGAAGTATCGACATCGTAATGACCGAAAATTCATTAGCGCATATGGCTTTTCATAAAGAGAGAAAATTCTGAAATATCGACAACAGTGCATGTTCTATCAATGATGTACGCAGTGTTACCTATAGATCGGGCTGCATTCCCAGGGTGCAGTGCAGAACGTTGCACTGCTATCATCGGACCAATCGCCGTTTCAGACTGAACGCTCACTGAAATGCAAAGTAGGATCATTACATGAGCCGGCACCTCTAAACGATTTAGCATTATCTATGCATCGTAAAGAGCGATAAAACTCGCGAGCGCCTATAGGCTTTTAATAAAGAGAGAAAATACTGACGTATCGACATCGTAACGTCTGAGAATTCATGAGCGCATATGGCTTTTAATAAAGAGAGAAAATTCTGAAATATCGACAACATTTTGCTATCAATTGATGTGCGCAGTTTTACCTATAGTTCGGGTTGCATTCCCAGGAGGCAGTGCAGAACGTTGCACTGATATCAACGGACCAATCGCCGTTTCAGAATGAACGCACGTACACTGAAATGCAAAGTAGGATAACTACATGAGCCGGCACTTCTAAACGATTTAGCATTATTTAAGCATCGTGAAGAGCGATAAAACTGGCGAGCGCCTATAGGCTTTTAATAAAGAGAGAAAATACTGACGTATCGACATCGTAACGTCTGAGAATTCATGAGCGCATATGGCTTTTCATAAAGAGAGAAAATTCTGAAATATCGACAACAGTGCATGTTCTATCATGAGCAACATTAACACAAAAGGAGGACTCACGTCTAACACCCCTCTGATAAGAAAACCGGTTAAGGACTGAAACAAAAACGAGAAAAGCCGGGAGACCAAACACTGCGTGCATGCCAGCCAAGTGTGGTGGGTAGTAGTAGCCTTTTTGTGATAACTACGCTCATGATGTACGCAGTGTTACCTATAGTTCGGGCTGCATTCCCAGGGTGCACTGCAGAACGTTGCACTGCTATCATCGGACCAATCGCCGTTTCAGACTGAACGCTCACTGAAATGCAAAGTAGGATCATTACATGAGCCGGCACCTCTAAACGATTTAGCATTATCTATGCATCGTAAAGAGCGATAAAACTCGCGAGCGCCTATAGCCTTTTAATAAAGAGAGAAAATACTGACGTATCGACATCGTAACGTCTGAGAATTCATGAACGCATATGGCTTTTAATAAAGAGAGAAAAATCTGAAATATCGACAACAGTGCATGTTCTATCATTGATGTACGCAGTGTTACCTATAGTTCGGGCTGCATTCCCAGGGTGCACTGCAGAACGTTGCACTGATATCATCGGACCAAACGCCGTTTCAGACTGAACGCTCACTGAAATGCAAAGTAGGATCATTACATGAGCCGGCACCTCTAAGCGATTTAGCATTATCTATGCATCGTAAAGAGCGATAAAACTCGCGAGCGCCTATAGGCTTTTAATAAAGAGAGAAAATACTGACGTATCGACATCGTAACGTCTGAGAATTCATGAGCGCATATGGCTTTTAATAAAGAGAGAAAATTCTGAAATATCGACAACAGTTTGCTATCAATTGATGTGCGCAGTTTTACCTATAGTTCGGGTTGCATTCCCAGGAGGCAGTGCAGAACGTTGCACTGATATCATCGGACCAATCGCCGTTTCAGAATGAACGCACGTACACTGAAATGCAAAGTAGGATAACTACATGAGCCGGCACTTCTAAACGATTTAGCATTATTTAAGCATCGTGAAGAGCGATAAAACTGGCGAGCGCCTATAGGCTTTTAATAAAGAGAGAAAATACTGACGTATCGACATCGTAACGTCTGAGAATTCATGAGCGCATATGGGTTTTCATAAAGAGAGAAAATTCTGAAATATCGACAACAGTGCATGTTCTATCATGAGCAACATTAACACAAAAGGAGGACTCACGTCTAACACCCCTCTGATATGAAAACCGGTTAAGGACTGAAACAAAAACGAGAAAAGCCGGGAGACCAAACACTGCGTGCATGCCAGCCAAGTGTGGTGGGTAGTAGTAGCCTTTTTGTGATAACTACGCTCATGATGTACGCAGTGTTACCTATAGTTCGGGCTGCATTCCCAGGGTGCACTGCAGAACGTTGCACTGCTATCATCGGACCAATCGCCGTTTCAGACTGAACGCTCACTGAAATGCAAAGTAGGATCATTACATGAGCCGGCACCTCTAAACGATTTAGCATTATCTATACATCGTAAAGAGCGATAAAACTCGCGAGCGCCTGTAGCCTTTTAATAAAGAGAGAAAATACTGAAGTATCGACATCGTAACGTCTGAGAATTCATGAGCGCATATGGCTTTTAATAAAGAGAGAAAATTCTGAAATAGCGACAACAGTGCATGTTCTATCATTGATGTACGCAGTGTTACCTATAGTTCGGGCTGCATTCCCAGGGTGCACTGCAGAACGTTGCACTGCTATCATCGGACCAAACGCCGTTTCAGACTGAACGCTCACTGAAATGCAAAGTAGGATCATTACATGAGCCGGCACCTCTAAACGATTTAGCATTATCTATGCATCGTAAAGAGCGATAAAACTCGCGAGCGCCTATAGGCTTTTAATAAAGAGAGAAAATACTGACGTATCGACATCGTAACGTCTGCGAATTCATGAGCGCATATGGCTTTTAATAAAGAGAGAAAATTCTGAAATATCGACAACAGTTTGCTATCAATTGATGTGCGCAGTTTTACCTATAGTTCGGGTTGCATTCCCAGGGTGCACTGCAGAACGTTGCACTGCTATCATCGGACCAATCGCCGTTTCAGACTGAACGCTCACTGAAATGCAAAGTAGGATCATTTCATGAGCCGGCACCTCTAAACGATTTAGCATTATCTATGCATCGTAAAGAGCGATAAAACTCGCGAGCGCCTATAGGCTTTTAATAAAGAGAGAAAATACTGACGTATCGACATCGTAACGTCTGAGAATTCATGAGCGCATATGGCTTTTAATAAAGAGAGAAAATTCTGAAATATCGACAACAGTTTGCTATCAATTGATGTGCGCAGTTTTACCTATAGTTCGGGTTGCATTCCCAGGAGGCAGTGCAGAACGTTGCACTGATATCATCGGACCAATCGCCGTTTCAGAATGAACGCACGTACACTGAAATCCAAAGTAGGATAACTACATGAGCCGGCACTTCTAAACGATTTAGCATTATTTAAGCATCGTGAAGAGCGATAAAACTCGCGAGCGCCTATATGCTTTTAATAAAGAGAGCAAATACTGACGTATCGACATCGTAACGTCTGAGAATTCATGAGCGCATATGGCTTTTAATAAAGAGAGAAAATTCTGAAATATCGACAACAGTGCATGTTCTATCATTGATGTACGCAGTGTTACCTATAGTTCGGGCTGCATTCCCAGGGTGCACTGCAGAACGTTGCACTGCTATCATCGGACCAATCGCCGTTTCAGACTGAACGCTCACTGAAATGCAAAGTAGGATCATTACATGAGCCGGCACCTCTAAACGATTTAGCATTATCTATGCATCGTAAAGAGCGATAAAACTCGCGAGCGCCTATAGGCTTTTAATAAAGAGAGAAAATACTGACGTATCGACATCGTAACGTCTGAGAATTCATGAGCGCATATGGCTTTTAATAAAGAGAGAAAATTCTGAAATATCGACAACAGTTTGCTATCAATTGATGTGCGCAGTTTTACCTATAGTTCGGGTTGCATTCCCAGGAGGCAGTGCAGAACGTTGCACTGCTATCATCGGACCAATCGCCGTTTCAGACTGAACGCTCACTGAAATGCAAAGTAGGATAACTACATGAGCCGGCACTTCTAAACGATTTAGCATTATCTATGCATCGTAAAGAGCGATAAAACTCGCGAGCGCCTATAGGCTTTTAATAAAGAGAGAAAATTCTGAAGTATCGACATCGTAATGACCGAAAATTCATTAGCGCATATGGCTTTTCATAAAGAGAGAAAATTCTGAAATATCGACAACAGTGCATGTTCTATCAATGATGTACGCAGTGTTACCTATAGTTCGGGCTGCATTCCCAGGGTGCACTGCAGAACGTTGCACTGCTATCATCGGACCAATCGCCGTTTCAGACTGAACGCTCACTGAAATGCAAAGTAGGATCATTACATGAGCCGGCACCTCTAAACGATTTAGCATTATCTATGCATCGTAAAGAGCGATAAAACTCGCGAGCGCCTATAGGCTTTTAATAAAGAGAGAAAATACTGACGTATCGACATCGTAACGTCTGAGAATTCATGAGCGCATATGGCTTTTAATAAAGAGAGAAAATTCTGAAATATCGACAACATTTTGCTATCAATTGATGTGCGCAGTTTTACCTATAGTTCGGGTTGCATTCCCAGGAGGCAGTGCAGAACGTTGCACTGATATCAACGGACCAATCGCCGTTTCAGAATGAACGCACGTACACTGAAATGCAAAGTAGGATAACTACATGAGCCGGCACTTCTAAACGATTTAGCATTATTTAAGCATCGTGAAGAGCGATAAAACTGGCGAGCGCCTATAGGCTTTTAATAAAGAGAGAAAATACTGACGTATCGACATCGTAACGTCTGAGAATTCATGAGCGCATATGGCTTTTCATAAAGAGAGAAAATTCTCAAATATCGACAACAGTGCATGTTCTATCATGAGCAACATTAACACAAAAGGAGGACTCACGTCTAACACCCCTCTGATAAGAAAACCGGTTAAGGACTGAAACAAAAACGAGAAAAGCCGGGAGACCAAACACTGCGTGCATGCCAGCCAAGTGTGGTGGGTAGTAGTAGACTTTTTGTGATAACTACGCTCATGATGTACGCAGTGTTACCTATAGTTCGGGCTGCATTCCCAGGGTGCACTGCAGAACGTTGCACTGATATCATCGGACCAATCGCCGTTTCAGAATGAACGCACGTACACTGAAATGCAAAGTAGGATAACTACATGAGCCGGCACTTCTAAACGATTTAGCATTATTTAAGCATCGTGAAGAGCGATAAAACTGGCGAGCGCCTATAGGCTTTTAATAAAGAGAGAAAATACTGACGTATCGACATCGTAACGGCTGAGAATTCATGAGCGCATATGGCTTTTCATAAAGAGAGAAAATTCTGAAATATCGACAACAGTGCATGTTCTATCATGAGCAACATTAACACAAAAGGAGGACTCACGTCTAACACCCCTCTGATAAGAAAACCGGTTAAGGACTGAAACAAAAACGAGAAAATCCGGGAGACCAAACACTGCGTGCATGCCAGCCAAGTGTGGTGGGTAGTAGTAGCCTTTTTGTGATAACTACGCTCATGATGTACGCAGTGTTACCTATAGTTCGGGCTGCATTCCCAGGGTGCACTGCAGAACGTTGCACTGCTATCATCGGACCAATCGCCGTTTCAGACTGAACGCTCACTGAAATGCAAAGTAGGATCATTACATGAGCCGGCACCTCTAAACGATTTAGCATTATCTATACATCGTAAAGAGCGATAAAACTCGCGAGCGCCTGTAGCCTTTTAATAAAGAGAGAAAATACTGAAGTATCGACATCGTAACGTCTGAGAATTCATGAGCGCATATGGCTTTTAATAAAGAGAGAAAATTCTGAAATAGCGACAACAGTGCATGTTCTATCATTGATGTACGCAGTGTTACCTATAGTTCGGGCTGCATTCCTAGGGTGCACTGCAGAACGTTGCACTGCTATCATCGGACCAAACGCCGTTTCAGACTGAACGCTCACTGAAATGCAAAGTAGGATCATTACATGAGCCGGCACCTCTAAACGATTTAGCATTATCTATGCATCGTAAAGAGCGATAAAACTCGCGAGCGCCTATAGGCTTTTAATAAAGAGAGAAAATACTGACGTATCGACATCGTAACGTCTGAGAATTCATGAGCGCATATGGCTTTTAATAAAGAGAGAAAATTCTGAAATATCGACAACAGTTTGCTATCAATTGATGTGCGCAGTTTTACCTATAGTTCGGGTTGCATTCCCAGGAGGCAGTGCAGAACGTTGCACTGATATCATCGGACCAATCGCCGTTTCAGAATGAACGCACGTACACTGAAATGCAAAGTAGGATAACTACATCAGCCGGCACTTCTAAACGATTTAGCATTATTTAAGCATCGTGAAGAGCGATAAAACTCGCGAGCGCCTATATGCTTTTAATAAAGAGAGCAAATACTGACGTATCGACATCGTAACGTCTGAGAATTCATGAGCGCATATGGCTTTTAATAAAGAGAGAAAATTCTGAAATATCGACAACAGTGCATGTTCTATCATTGATGTACGCAGTGTTACCTATAGTTCGGGCTGCATTCCCAGGGTGCACTGCAGAACGTTGCACTGCTATCATCGGACCAATCGCCGTTTCAGACTGAACGCTCACTGAAATGCAAAGTAGGATCATTACATGAGCCGGCACCTCTAAACGATTTAGCATTATCTATGCATCGTAAAGAGCGATAAAACTCGCGAGCGCCTATAGGCTTTTAATAAAGAGAGCAAATACTGACGTATCGACATCGTAACGTCTGAGAATTCATGAGCGCATATGGCTTTTAATAAAGAGAGAAAATTCTGAAATATCGACAACAGTTTGCTATCAATTGATGTGCGCAGTTTTACCTATAGTTCGGGTTGCATTCCCAGGAGGCAGTGCAGAACGTTGCACTGCTATCATCGGACCAATCGCGGTTTCAGACTGAACGCTCACTGAAACGCAAAGTAGGATAACTACATGAGCCGGCACTTCTAAACGATTTAGCATTATTTAAGCATCGTGAAGAGCGATAAAACTCGCGAGCGCCTATATGCTTTTAATAAAGAGAGAAAATACTGAAGTATCGACATCGTAATGACCGAAAATTCATTAGCGCATATGGCTTTTCATAAAGAGAGAAAATTCTGAAATATCGACAACAGTGCATGTTCTATCATTGATGTACGCAGTGTTACCTATAGTTCGGGCTGCATTCCCAGGGTGCACTGCAGAACGTTGCACTGCTATCATCGGACCAATCGCCGTTTCAGACTGAACGCACACTGAAATGCAAAGTAGGATCATTACATGAGCCGGCACTTCTAAACGATTTAGCATTATCTATGCATCGTAAAGAGCGATGAAACTCGCGAGCGCCTATAGGATTTTAATAAAGAAAGAAAATACTGACGTATCGACATCGTAACGTCTGAGAATTCATGAGCGCATATGGCTTTTAATAAAGAGAGAAAATTCTGAAATATCGACAACAGTTTGCTATCAATTGATGTGCGCAGTTTTACCTATAGTTCGGGTTGCATTCCCAGGAGGCAGTGCAGAACGTTGCACTGATATCATCGGACCAATCGCCGTTTCAGAATGAACGCACGTACACTGAAATGCAAAGTAGGATAACTACATGAGCCGGCACTTCTAAACGATTTAGCATTATTTAAGCATCGTGAAGAGCGATAAAACTCGCGACCGCCTATATGCTTTTAATAAAGAGAGAAAATACTGACATATCGACATCGTAACGTCTGAGAATTCATGAGCGCATATGGCTTTTAATAAAGAGAGAAAATTCTGAAATATGGACAACAGTTTGCTATTAATTGATGTGCGCAGTGTTACCTATAGTTCGGGCTGCATTCCCAGGGTGCACTGCAGAACGTTGCACTGCTATCATCGGACCAATCGCCGTTTCAGACTGAACGCACATTGAAATGCAAAGTAGGATCATTACATGAGCCGGCACTTCTAAACGATTTAGCATTATCTATGCATCGTAAAGAGCGATAAAACTCGCGAGCGCCTATTGGCTTTTAATAAAGAGAGAAAATACTGAAGTATCGACATCGTAATGACCGAAAATTCATTAGCGCATATGGCTTTTCATAAAGAGAGAAAATTCTGAAATATCGACAACAGTGCATGTTCTATCAATGATGTACGCAGTGTTACCTATAGTTCGGGCTGCATTCCCAGGGTGCACTGCAGAACGTTGCACTGCTATCATCGGACCAATCGCCGTTTCAGACTGAACGCTCACTGAAATGCAAAGTAGGATCATTACATGAGCCGGCACCTCTAAACGATTTAGCATTATCTATGCATCGTAAAGAGCGATAAAACTCGCGAGCGCCTATAGCCTTTTAATAAAGAGAGAAAATACTGACGTATCGACATCGTAACGTCTGAGAATTCATGAGCGCATATGGCTTTTAATAAAGAGAGAAAATTCTGAAATATCGACAACAGTTTGCTATCAATTGATGTGCGCAGTTTTACCTATAGTTCGGGTTGCATTCCCAGGAGGCAGTGCAGAACGTTGCACTGATATCATCGGACCAATTGCCGTTTCAGAATGAACGCACGTACACTGAAATGCAAAGTAGGATAACTACATGAGCCGGCACTTCTAAACGATTTAGCATTATTTAAGCATCGTGAAGAGCGATAAAACTCGCGAGCGCCTATATGCTTTTAATAAAGAGAGAAAATACTGACGTATCGACATCGTAACGTCTGAGAATTCATGAGCGCATATGGCTTTTAATAAAGAGAGAAAATTCTGAAATATGGACAACAGTTTGCTATCAATTGATGTGCGCAGTGTTACCTATAGTTCGGGCTGCATTCCCAGGGTGCACTGCAGAACGTTGCACTGCTATCATCGGACCAATCGCCGTTTCAGACTGAACGCACACTGAAATGCAAAGTAGGATCATTACATGAGCCGGCACTTCTAAACGATTTAGCATTATCTATGCATCGTAAAGAGCGATAAAACTCGCGAGCGCCTATAGGCTTTTAATAAAGAGAGAAAATACTGAAGTATCGACATCGTAATGACCGAAAATTCATTAGCGCATATGGCTTTTCATAAAGAGAGAAAATTCTGAAATATCGACAACAGTGCATGTTCTATCAATGATGTACGCAGTGTTACCTATAGTTCGGGCTGCATTCCCAGGGTGCACTGCAGAACGTTGCACTGCTATCATCGGACCAATCGCCGTTTCAGACTGAACGCTCACTGAAATGCAAAGTAGGATCATTACATGAGCCGGCACCTCTAAACGATTTAGCATTATCTATGCATCGTAAAGAGCGATAAAACTCGCGAGCGCCTATAGGCTTTTAATAAAGAGAGAAAATACTGACGTATCGACATCGTAACGTCTGAGAATTCATGAGCGCATATGGCTTTTCATAAAGAGAGAAAATTCTGGAATATCGACAACAGTGCATGTTCTATCATGAGCAACATTAACACAAAAGGAGGACTCACGTCTAACACCCCTCTGATAAGAAAACCGGTTAAGGACTGAAACAAAAACGAGAAAAGCCGGGAGACCAAACACTGCGTGCATGCCAGCCAAGTGTGGTGGGTAGTAGTAGCCTTTTTGTGATAACTACGCTCATGATGTACGCAGTGTTACCTATAGTTCGGGCTGCATTCCCAGGGTGCACTGCAGAACGTTGCACTGCTATCATCGGACCAATCGCCGTTTCAGACTGAACGCTCACTGAAATGCAAAGTAGGATCATTACATGAGCCGGCACCTCTAAACGATTTAGCATTATCTATGCATCGTAAAGAGCGATAAAACTCGCGAGCGCCTATAGGCTTTTAATAAAGAGAGAAAATACTGACGTATCGACATCGTAACGTCTGAGAATTCATGAGCGCATATGGCTTTTAATAAAGAGGGAAAATTCTGAAATATCGACAACAGTTTGCTATCAATTGATGTGCGCAGTTTTACCTATAGTTCGGGTTGCATTCCCAGGAGGCAGTGCAGAACGTTGCACTGATATCATCGGACCAATCGCCGTTTCAGAATGAACGCACGTACACTGAAATGCAAAGTAGGATAACTACATGAGCCGGCACTTCTAAACGATTTAGCATTATTTAAGCATCGTGAAGAGGGATAAAACTCGCGAGCGCCTATATGCTTTTAATAAAGAGAGAAAATACTGACGTATCGACATCGTAACGTCTGAGAATTCATGAGCGCATATGGCTTTTAATAAAGAGAGAAAATTCTGAAATATGGACAACAGTTTGCTATCAATTGATGTGCGCAGTGTTACCTATAGTTCGGGCTGCATTCCCAGGGTGCACTGCAGAACGTTGCACTGCTATCATCGGACCAATCGCCGTTTCAGACTGAACGCACACTGAAATGCAAAGTAGGATCATTACATGAGCCGGCACTTCTAAACGATTTAGCATTATCTATGCATCGTAAAGAGCGATAAAACTCGCGAGCGCCTATAGGCTTTTAATAAAGAGAGAAAATACTGAAGTATCGACATCGTAATGACCGAAAATTCATTAGCGCATATGGCTTTTCATAAAGAGAGAAAATTCTGAAATATCGACAACAGTGCATGTTCTATCATTGATGTACGCAGTGTTACCTATAGTTCGGGCTGCATTCCCAGGGTGCACTGCAGAACGTTGCACTGCTATCATCGGACCAATCGCCGTTTCAGACTGAACGCTCACTGAAATGCAAAGTAGGATCATTACATGAGCCGGCACCTCTAAACGATTTAGCATTATCTATGCATCGTAAAGAGCGATAAAACTCGCGAGCGCCTATAGGCTTTTAATAAAGAGAGAAAATACTGACGTATCGACATCGTAACGTCTGAGAATTCATGAGCGCATATGGCTTTTAATAAAGAGAGAAAATTCTGAAATATCGACAACAGTTTGCTATCAATTGATGTGCGCAGTTTTACCTATAGTTCGGGTTGCATTCCCAGGAGGCAGTGCAGAACGTTGCACTGATATCATCGGACCAATCGCCGTTTCAGAATGAACGCACGTACACTGAAATCCAAAGTAGGATAACTACATGAGCCGGCACTTCTAAACGATTTAGCATTATGTAAGCATCGTGAAGAGCGATAAAACTCGCGAGCGCCTATATGCTTTTAATAAAGAGAGAAAATACTGACGTATCGACATCGTAACGTCTGAGAATTCATGAGCGCATATGGCTTTTAATAAAGAGAGAAAATTCTGAAATATGGACAACAGTTTGCTATCAATTGATGTGCGCAGTGTTACCTATAGTTCGGGCTGCATTCCCAGGGTGCACTGCAGAACGTTGCACTGCAATCATCGGACCAATCGCCGTTTCAGACTGAACGCACACTGAAATGCAAAGTAGGATCATTACATGAGCCGGCACTTCTAAACGATTTAGCATTATCTATGCATCGTAAAGAGCGATAAAACTCGCGAGCGCCTATAGGCTTTTAATAAAGAGAGAAAATACTGAAGTATCGACATCGTAATGACCGAAAATTCATTAGCGCATATGGCTTTTCATAAAGAGAGAAAATTCTGAAATATCGACAACAGTGCATGTTCTATCAATGATGTACGCAGTGTTACCTATAGTTCGGGCTGCATTCCCAGGGTGCACTGCAGAACGTTGCACTGCTATCATCGGACCAATCGCCGTTTCAGACTGAACGCTCACTGAAATGCAAAGTAGGATCATTACATGAGCCGGCACTTCTAAACGATTTAGCATTATTTAAGCATCGTGAAGAGCGATAAAACTGGAGAGCGCCTATAGGCTTTTAATAAAGAGAGAAAATACTGACGTATCGACATCGTAACGTCTGAGAATTCATGAGCGCATATGGCTTTTCATAAAGAGAGAAAATTCTGAAATATCGACAACAGTGCATGTTCTATCATGAGCAACATTAACACAAAAGGAGGACTCACGTCTAACACCCCTCTGATAAGAAAACCGGTTAAGGACTGAAACAAAAACGAGAAAAGCCGGGAGACCAAACACTGCGTGCATGCCAGCCAAGTGTGGTGGGTAGTAGTAGCCTTTTTGTGATAACTACGCTCATGATGTACGCAGTGTTACCTATAGTTCGGGCTGCATTCCCAGGGTGCACTGCAGAACGTTGCACTGCTATCATCGGACCAATCGCCGTTTCAGACTGAACGCTCACTGAAATGCAAAGTAGGATCATTACATGAGCCGGCACCTCTAAACGATTTAGCATTATCTATGCATCGTAAAGAGCGATAAAACTCGCGAGCGCCTATAGGCTTTTAATAAAGAGAGAAAATACTGACGTATCGACATCGTAACGTCTGAGAATTCATGAGCGCATATGGCTTTTAATAAAGAGAGAAAATTCTGAAATATCGACAACAGTTTGCTATCAATTGATGTGCGCAGTTTTACCTATAGTTCGGGTTGCATTCCCAGGAGGCAGTGCAGAACGTTGCACTGATATCATCGGACCAATCGCCGTTTCAGAATGAACGCACGTACACTGAAATCCAAAGTAGGATAACTACATGAGCCGGCACTTCTAAACGATTTAGCATTATGTAAGCATCGTGAAGAGCGATAAAACTCGCGAGCGCCTATATGCTTTTAATAAAGAGAGAAAATACTGACGTATCGACATCGTAACGTCTGAGAATTCATGAGCGCATATGGCTTTTAATAAAGAGAGAAAATTCTGAAATATGGACAACAGTTTGCTATCAATTGATGTGCGCAGTGTTACCTATAGTTCGGGCTGCATTCCCAGGGTGCACTGCAGAACGTTGCACTGCAATCATCGGACCAATCGCCGTTTCAGACTGAACGCACACTGAAATGCAAAGTAGGATCATTACATGAGCCGGCACTTCTAAACGATTTAGCATTATCTATGCATCGTAAAGAGCGATAAAACTCGCGAGCGCCTATAGGCTTTTAATAAAGAGAGAAAATACTGAAGTATCGACATCGTAATGACCGAAAATTCATTAGCGCATATGGCTTTTCATAAAGAGAGAAAATTCTGAAATATCGACAACAGTGCATGTTCTATCAATGATGTACGCAGTGTTACCTATAGTTCGGGCTGCATTCCCAGGGTGCACTGCAGAACGTTGCACTGCTATCATCGGACCAATCGCCGTTTCAGACTGAACGCTCACTGAAATGCAAAGTAGGATCATTACATGAGCCGGCACCTCTAAACGATTTAGCATTATCTATGCATCGTAAAGAGCGATAAAACTCGCGAGCGCCTATAGGCTTTTAATAAAGAGAGAAAATACTGACGTATCGACATCGTAACGTCTGAGAATTCATGAGCACATATGGCTTTTAATAAAGAGAGAAAATTCTGAAATATCGACAACAGTGCATGTTCTATCATTGATGTACGCAGTGTTACCTATAGTTCGGGCTGCATTCCCAGGGTGCACTGCAGAACGTTGCACTGCTATCATCGGACCAATCGCCGTTTCAGACTGAACGCACGTACACTGAAATACAAAGTAGGATAACTACATGAGCCGGCACTTCTAAACGATTTAGCATTATTTAAGCATCGTGAAGAGCGATAAAACTGGAGAGCGCCTATAGGCTTTTAATAAAGAGAGAAAATACTGACGTATCGACATCGTAACGTCTGAGAATTCATGAGCGCATATGGCTTTTCATAAAGAGAGAAAATTCTGAAATATCGACAACAGTGCATGTTCTATCATGAGCAACATTAACACAAAAGGAGGACTCACGTCTAACACCCCTCTGATAAGAAAACCGGTTAAGGACTGAAACAAAAACGAGAAAAGCCGGGAGACCAAACACTGCGTGCATGCCAGCCAAGTGTGGTGGGTAGTAGTAGCCTTTTTGTGATAACTACGCTCATGATGTACGCAGTGTTACCTATAGTTCGGGCTGCATTCCCAGGGTGCACTGCAGAACGTTGCACTGCTATCATCGGACCAATCGCCGTTTCAGACTGAACGCTCACTGAAATGCAAAGTAGGATCATTACATGAGCCGGCACCTCTAAACGATTTAGCATTATCTATGCATCGTAAAGAGCGATAAAACTCGCGAGCGCCTATAGGCTTTTAATAAAGGGAGAAAATACTGACGTATCGACATCGTAATGTCTGAGAATTCATGAGCGCATATGGCTTTTAATAAAGAGAGAAAATTCTGAAATAGCGACAACAGTGCATGTTCTATCATTGATGTACGCAGTGTTACCTATAGTTCGGGCTGCATTCCTAGGGTGCACTGCAGAACGTTGCACTGCTATCATCGGACCAAACGCCGTTTCAGACTGAACGCTCACTGAAATGCAAAGTAGGATCATTACATGAGCCGGCACCTCTAAACGATTTAGCATTATCTATGCATCGTAAAGAGCGATAAAACTCGCGAGCGCCTATAGGCTTTTAATAAAGAGAGAAAATACTGACGTATCGACATCGTAACGTCTGAGAATTCATGAGCGCATATGGCTTTTAATAAAGAGAGAAAATTCTGAAATATCGACAACAGTTTGCTATCAATTGATGTGCGCAGTTTTACCTATAGTTCGGGTTGCATTCCCAGGAGGCAGTGCAGAACGTTGCACTGATATCATCGGACCAATCGCCGTTTCAGAATGAACGCACGTACACTGAAATGCAAAGTAGGATAACTACATCAGCCGGCACTTCTAAACGATTTAGCATTATTTAAGCATCGTGAAGAGCGATAAAACTCGCGAGCGCCTATATGCTTTTAATAAAGAGAGCAAATACTGACGTATCGACATCGTAACGTCTGAGAATTCATGAGCGCATATGGCTTTTAATAAAGAGAGAAAATTCTGAAATATCGACAACAGTGCATGTTCTATCATTGATGTACGCAGTGTTACCTATAGTTCGGGCTGCATTCCCAGGGTGCACTGCAGAACGTTGCACTGCTATCATCGGACCAATCGCCGTTTCAGACTGAACGCTCACTGAAATGCAAAGTAGGATCATTACATGAGCCGGCACCTCTAAACGATTTAGCATTATCTATGCATCGTAAAGAGCGATAAAACTCGCGAGCGCCTATAGGCTTTTAATAAAGAGAGCAAATACTGACGTATCGACATCGTAACGTCTGAGAATTCATGAGCGCATATGGCTTTTAATAAAGAGAGAAAATTCTGAAATATCGACAACAGTTTGCTATCAATTGATGTGCGCAGTTTTACCTATAGTTCGGGTTGCATTCCCAGGAGGCAGTGCAGAACGTTGCACTGCTATCATCGGACCAATCGCGGTTTCAGACTGAACGCTCACTGAAACGCAAAGTAGGATAACTACATGAGCCGGCACTTCTAAACGATTTAGCATTATTTAAGCATCGTGAAGAGCGATAAAACTCGCGAGCGCCTATATGCTTTTAATAAAGAGAGAAAATACTGAAGTATCGACATCGTAATGACCGAAAATTCATTAGCGCATATGGCTTTTCATAAAGAGAGAAAATTCTGAAATATCGACAACAGTGCATGTTCTATCATTGATGTACGCAGTGTTACCTATAGTTCGGGCTGCATTCCCAGGGTGCACTGCAGAACGTTGCACTGCTATCATCGGACCAATCGCCGTTTCAGACTGAACGCACACTGAAATGCAAAGTAGGATCATTACATGAGCCGGCACTTCTAAACGATTTAGCATTATCTATGCATCGTAAAGAGCGATGAAACTCGCGAGCGCCTATAGGATTTTAATAAAGAAAGAAAATACTGACGTATCGACATCGTAACGTCTGAGAATTCATGAGCGCATATGGCTTTTAATAAAGAGAGAAAATTCTGAAATATCGACAACAGTTTGCTATCAATTGATGTGCGCAGTTTTACCTATAGTTCGGGTTGCATTCCCAGGAGGCAGTGCAGAACGTTGCACTGATATCATCGGACCAATCGCCGTTTCAGAATGAACGCACGTACACTGAAATGCAAAGTAGGATAACTACATGAGCCGGCACTTCTAAACGATTTAGCATTATTTAAGCATCGTGAAGAGCGATAAAACTCGCGACCGCCTATATGCTTTTAATAAAGAGAGAAAATACTGACATATCGACATCGTAACGTCTGAGAATTCATGAGCGCATATGGCTTTTAATAAAGAGAGAAAATTCTGAAATATGGACAACAGTTTGCTATTAATTGATGTGCGCAGTGTTACCTATAGTTCGGGCTGCATTCCCAGGGTGCACTGCAGAACGTTGCACTGCTATCATCGGACCAATCGCCGTTTCAGACTGAACGCACATTGAAATGCAAAGTAGGATCATTACATGAGCCGGCACTTCTAAACGATTTAGCATTATCTATGCATCGTAAAGAGCGATAAAACTCGCGAGCGCCTATTGGCTTTTAATAAAGAGAGAAAATACTGAAGTATCGACATCGTAATGACCGAAAATTCATTAGCGCATATGGCTTTTCATAAAGAGAGAAAATTCTGAAATATCGACAACAGTGCATGTTCTATCAATGATGTACGCAGTGTTACCTATAGTTCGGGCTGCATTCCCAGGGTGCACTGCAGAACGTTGCACTGCTATCATCGGACCAATCGCCGTTTCAGACTGAACGCTCACTGAAATGCAAAGTAGGATCATTACATGAGCCGGCACCTCTAAACGATTTAGCATTATCTATGCATCGTAAAGAGCGATAAAACTCGCGAGCGCCTATAGCCTTTTAATAAAGAGAGAAAATACTGACGTATCGACATCGTAACGTCTGAGAATTCATGAGCGCATATGGCTTTTAATAAAGAGAGAAAATTCTGAAATATCGACAACAGTTTGCTATCAATTGATGTGCGCAGTTTTACCTATAGTTCGGGTTGCATTCCCAGGAGGCAGTGCAGAACGTTGCACTGATATCATCGGACCAATTGCCGTTTCAGAATGAACGCACGTACACTGAAATGCAAAGTAGGATAACTACATGAGCCGGCACTTCTAAACGATTTAGCATTATTTAAGCATCGTGAAGAGCGATAAAACTCGCGAGCGCCTATATGCTTTTAATAAAGAGAGAAAATACTGACGTATCGACATCGTAACGTCTGAGAATTCATGAGCGCATATGGCTTTTAATAAAGAGAGAAAATTCTGAAATATGGACAACAGTTTGCTATCAATTGATGTGCGCAGTGTTACCTATAGTTCGGGCTGCATTCCCAGGGTGCACTGCAGAACGTTGCACTGCTATCATCGGACCAATCGCCGTTTCAGACTGAACGCACACTGAAATGCAAAGTAGGATCATTACATGAGCCGGCACTTCTAAACGATTTAGCATTATCTATGCATCGTAAAGAGCGATAAAACTCGCGAGCGCCTATAGGCTTTTAATAAAGAGAGAAAATACTGAAGTATCGACATCGTAATGACCGAAAATTCATTAGCGCATATGGCTTTTCATAAAGAGAGAAAATTCTGAAATATCGACAACAGTGCATGTTCTATCAATGATGTACGCAGTGTTACCTATAGTTCGGGCTGCATTCCCAGGGTGCACTGCAGAACGTTGCACTGCTATCATCGGACCAATCGCCGTTTCAGACTGAACGCTCACTGAAATGCAAAGTAGGATCATTACATGAGCCGGCACCTCTAAACGATTTAGCATTATCTATGCATCGTAAAGAGCGATAAAACTCGCGAGCGCCTATAGGCTTTTAATAAAGAGAGAAAATACTGACGTATCGACATCGTAACGTCTGAGAATTCATGAGCGCATATGGCTTTTCATAAAGAGAGAAAATTCTGGAATATCGACAACAGTGCATGTTCTATCATGAGCAACATTAACACAAAAGGAGGACTCACGTCTAACACCCCTCTGATAAGAAAACCGGTTAAGGACTGAAACAAAAACGAGAAAAGCCGGGAGACCAAACACTGCGTGCATGCCAGCCAAGTGTGGTGGGTAGTAGTAGCCTTTTTGTGATAACTACGCTCATGATGTACGCAGTGTTACCTATAGTTCGGGCTGCATTCCCAGGGTGCACTGCAGAACGTTGCACTGCTATCATCGGACCAATCGCCGTTTCAGACTGAACGCTCACTGAAATGCAAAGTAGGATCATTACATGAGCCGGCACCTCTAAACGATTTAGCATTATCTATGCATCGTAAAGAGCGATAAAACTCGCGAGCGCCTATAGGCTTTTAATAAAGAGAGAAAATACTGACGTATCGACATCGTAACGTCTGAGAATTCATGAGCGCATATGGCTTTTAATAAAGAGGGAAAATTCTGAAATATCGACAACAGTTTGCTATCAATTGATGTGCGCAGTTTTACCTATAGTTCGGGTTGCATTCCCAGGAGGCAGTGCAGAACGTTGCACTGATATCATCGGACCAATCGCCGTTTCAGAATGAACGCACGTACACTGAAATGCAAAGTAGGATAACTACATGAGCCGGCACTTCTAAACGATTTAGCATTATTTAAGCATCGTGAAGAGGGATAAAACTCGCGAGCGCCTATATGCTTTTAATAAAGAGAGAAAATACTGACGTATCGACATCGTAACGTCTGAGAATTCATGAGCGCATATGGCTTTTAATAAAGAGAGAAAATTCTGAAATATGGACAACAGTTTGCTATCAATTGATGTGCGCAGTGTTACCTATAGTTCGGGCTGCATTCCCAGGGTGCACTGCAGAACGTTGCACTGCTATCATCGGACCAATCGCCGTTTCAGACTGAACGCACACTGAAATGCAAAGTAGGATCATTACATGAGCCGGCACTTCTAAACGATTTAGCATTATCTATGCATCGTAAAGAGCGATAAAACTCGCGAGCGCCTATAGGCTTTTAATAAAGAGAGAAAATACTGAAGTATCGACATCGTAATGACCGAAAATTCATTAGCGCATATGGCTTTTCATAAAGAGAGAAAATTCTGAAATATCGACAACAGTGCATGTTCTATCATTGATGTACGCAGTGTTACCTATAGTTCGGGCTGCATTCCCAGGGTGCACTGCAGAACGTTGCACTGCTATCATCGGACCAATCGCCGTTTCAGACTGAACGCTCACTGAAATGCAAAGTAGGATCATTACATGAGCCGGCACCTCTAAACGATTTAGCATTATCTATGCATCGTAAAGAGCGATAAAACTCGCGAGCGCCTATAGGCTTTTAATAAAGAGAGAAAATACTGACGTATCGACATCGTAACGTCTGAGAATTCATGAGCGCATATGGCTTTTAATAAAGAGAGAAAATTCTGAAATATCGACAACAGTTTGCTATCAATTGATGTGCGCAGTTTTACCTATAGTTCGGGTTGCATTCCCAGGAGGCAGTGCAGAACGTTGCACTGATATCATCGGACCAATCGCCGTTTCAGAATGAACGCACGTACACTGAAATCCAAAGTAGGATAACTACATGAGCCGGCACTTCTAAACGATTTAGCATTATGTAAGCATCGTGAAGAGCGATAAAACTCGCGAGCGCCTATATGCTTTTAATAAAGAGAGAAAATACTGACGTATCGACATCGTAACGTCTGAGAATTCATGAGCGCATATGGCTTTTAATAAAGAGAGAAAATTCTGAAATATCGACAACAGTGCATGTTCTATCATGAGCAACATTAACACAAAAGGAGGACTCACGTCTAACACCCCTCTGATAAGAAAACCGGTTAAGGACTGAAACAAAAACGAGAAAAGCCGGGAGACCAAACACTGCGTGCATGCCAGCCAAGTGTGGTGGGTAGTAGTAGCCTTTTTGTGATAACTACGCTCATGATGTACGCAGTGTTACCTATAGTTCGGGCTGCATTCCCAGGGTGCACTGCAGAACGTTGCACTGCTATCATCGGACCAATCGCCGTTTCAGACTGAACGCTCACTGAAATGCAAAGTAGGATCATTACATGAGCCGGCACCTCTAAACGATTTAGCATTATCTATGCATCGTAAAGAGCGATAAAACTCGCGAGCGCCTATAGCCTTTTAATAAAGAGAGAAAATACTGACGTATCGACATCGTAACGTCTGAGAATTCATGAACGCATATGGCTTTTAATAAAGAGAGAAAAATCTGAAATATCGACAACAGTGCATGTTCTATCATTGATGTACGCAGTGTTACCTATAGTTCGGGCTGCATTCCCAGGGTGCACTGCAGAACGTTGCACTGATATCATCGGACCAAACGCCGTTTCAGACTGAACGCTCACTGAAATGCAAAGTAGGATCATTACATGAGCCGGCACCTCTAAGCGATTTAGCATTATCTATGCATCGTAAAGAGCGATAAAACTCGCGAGCGCCTATAGGCTTTTAATAAAGAGAGAAAATACTGACGTATCGACATCGTAACGTCTGAGAATTCATGAGCGCATATGGCTTTTAATAAAGAGAGAAAATTCTGAAATATCGACAACAGTTTGCTATCAATTGATGTGCGCAGTTTTACCTATAGTTCGGGTTGCATTCCCAGGAGGCAGTGCAGAACGTTGCACTGATATCATCGGACCAATCGCCGTTTCAGAATGAACGCACGTACACTGAAATGCAAAGTAGGATAACTACATGAGCCGGCACTTCTAAACGATTTAGCATTATTTAAGCATCGTGAAGAGCGATAAAACTGGCGAGCGCCTATAGGCTTTTAATAAAGAGAGAAAATACTGACGTATCGACATCGTAACGTCTGAGAATTCATGAGCGCATATGGGTTTTCATAAAGAGAGAAAATTCTGAAATATCGACAACAGTGCATGTTCTATCATGAGCAACATTAACACAAAAGGAGGACTCACGTCTAACACCCCTCTGATATGAAAACCGGTTAAGGACTGAAACAAAAACGAGAAAAGCCGGGAGACCAAACACTGCGTGCATGCCAGCCAAGTGTGGTGGGTAGTAGTAGCCTTTTTGTGATAACTACGCTCATGATGTACGCAGTGTTACCTATAGTTCGGGCTGCATTCCCAGGGTGCACTGCAGAACGTTGCACTGCTATCATCGGACCAATCGCCGTTTCAGACTGAACGCTCACTGAAATGCAAAGTAGGATCATTACATGAGCCGGCACCTCTAAACGATTTAGCATTATCTATACATCGTAAAGAGCGATAAAACTCGCGAGCGCCTGTAGCCTTTTAATAAAGAGAGAAAATACTGAAGTATCGACATCGTAACGTCTGAGAATTCATGAGCGCATATGGCTTTTAATAAAGAGAGAAAATTCTGAAATAGCGACAACAGTGCATGTTCTATCATTGATGTACGCAGTGTTACCTATAGTTCGGGCTGCATTCCCAGGGTGCACTGCAGAACGTTGCACTGCTATCATCGGACCAAACGCCGTTTCAGACTGAACGCTCACTGAAATGCAAAGTAGGATCATTACATGAGCCGGCACCTCTAAACGATTTAGCATTATCTATGCATCGTAAAGAGCGATAAAACTCGCGAGCGCCTATAGGCTTTTAATAAAGAGAGAAAATACTGACGTATCGACATCGTAACGTCTGCGAATTCATGAGCGCATATGGCTTTTAATAAAGAGAGAAAATTCTGAAATATCGACAACAGTTTGCTATCAATTGATGTGCGCAGTTTTACCTATAGTTCGGGTTGCATTCCCAGGGTGCACTGCAGAACGTTGCACTGCTATCATCGGACCAATCGCCGTTTCAGACTGAACGCTCACTGAAATGCAAAGTAGGATCATTTCATGAGCCGGCACCTCTAAACGATTTAGCATTATCTATGCATCGTAAAGAGCGATAAAACTCGCGAGCGCCTATAGGCTTTTAATAAAGAGAGAAAATACTGACGTATCGACATCGTAACGTCTGAGAATTCATGAGCGCATATGGCTTTTAATAAAGAGAGAAAATTCTGAAATATCGACAACAGTTTGCTATCAATTGATGTGCGCAGTTTTACCTATAGTTCGGGTTGCATTCCCAGGAGGCAGTGCAGAACGTTGCACTGATATCATCGGACCAATCGCCGTTTCAGAATGAACGCACGTACACTGAAATCCAAAGTAGGATAACTACATGAGCCGGCACTTCTAAACGATTTAGCATTATTTAAGCATCGTGAAGAGCGATAAAACTCGCGAGCGCCTATATGCTTTTAATAAAGAGAGCAAATACTGACGTATCGACATCGTAACGTCTGAGAATTCATGAGCGCATATGGCTTTTAATAAAGAGAGAAAATTCTGAAATATCGACAACAGTGCATGTTCTATCATTGATGTACGCAGTGTTACCTATAGTTCGGGCTGCATTCCCAGGGTGCACTGCAGAACGTTGCACTGCTATCATCGGACCAATCGCCGTTTCAGACTGAACGCTCACTGAAATGCAAAGTAGGATCATTACATGAGCCGGCACCTCTAAACGATTTAGCATTATCTATGCATCGTAAAGAGCGATAAAACTCGCGAGCGCCTATAGGCTTTTAATAAAGAGAGAAAATACTGACGTATCGACATCGTAACGTCTGAGAATTCATGAGCGCATATGGCTTTTAATAAAGAGAGAAAATTCTGAAATATCGACAACAGTTTGCTATCAATTGATGTGCGCAGTTTTACCTATAGTTCGGGTTGCATTCCCAGGAGGCAGTGCAGAACGTTGCACTGCTATCATCGGACCAATCGCCGTTTCAGACTGAACGCTCACTGAAATGCAAAGTAGGATAACTACATGAGCCGGCACTTCTAAACGATTTAGCATTATCTATGCATCGTAAAGAGCGATAAAACTCGCGAGCGCCTATAGGCTTTTAATAAAGAGAGAAAATTCTGAAGTATCGACATCGTAATGACCGAAAATTCATTAGCGCATATGGCTTTTCATAAAGAGAGAAAATTCTGAAATATCGACAACAGTGCATGTTCTATCAATGATGTACGCAGTGTTACCTATAGTTCGGGCTGCATTCCCAGGGTGCACTGCAGAACGTTGCACTGCTATCATCGGACCAATCGCCGTTTCAGACTGAACGCTCACTGAAATGCAAAGTAGGATCATTACATGAGCCGGCACCTCTAAACGATTTAGCATTATCTATGCATCGTAAAGAGCGATAAAACTCGCGAGCGCCTATAGGCTTTTAATAAAGAGAGAAAATACTGACGTATCGACATCGTAACGTCTGAGAATTCATGAGCGCATATGGCTTTTAATAAAGAGAGAAAATTCTGAAATATCGACAACATTTTGCTATCAATTGATGTGCGCAGTTTTACCTATAGTTCGGGTTGCATTCCCAGGAGGCAGTGCAGAACGTTGCACTGATATCAACGGACCAATCGCCGTTTCAGAATGAACGCACGTACACTGAAATGCAAAGTAGGATAACTACATGAGCCGGCACTTCTAAACGATTTAGCATTATTTAAGCATCGTGAAGAGCGATAAAACTGGCGAGCGCCTATAGGCTTTTAATAAAGAGAGAAAATACTGACGTATCGACATCGTAACGTCTGAGAATTCATGAGCGCATATGGCTTTTCATAAAGAGAGAAAATTCTCAAATATCGACAACAGTGCATGTTCTATCATGAGCAACATTAACACAAAAGGAGGACTCACGTCTAACACCCCTCTGATAAGAAAACCGGTTAAGGACTGAAACAAAAACGAGAAAAGCCGGGAGACCAAACACTGCGTGCATGCCAGCCAAGTGTGGTGGGTAGTAGTAGACTTTTTGTGATAACTACGCTCATGATGTACGCAGTGTTACCTATAGTTCGGGCTGCATTCCCAGGGTGCACTGCAGAACGTTGCACTGATATCATCGGACCAATCGCCGTTTCAGAATGAACGCACGTACACTGAAATGCAAAGTAGGATAACTACATGAGCCGGCACTTCTAAACGATTTAGCATTATTTAAGCATCGTGAAGAGCGATAAAACTGGCGAGCGCCTATAGGCTTTTAATAAAGAGAGAAAATACTGACGTATCGACATCGTAACGGCTGAGAATTCATGAGCGCATATGGCTTTTCATAAAGAGAGAAAATTCTGAAATATCGACAACAGTGCATGTTCTATCATGAGCAACATTAACACAAAAGGAGGACTCACGTCTAACACCCCTCTGATAAGAAAACCGGTTAAGGACTGAAACAAAAACGAGAAAATCCGGGAGACCAAACACTGCGTGCATGCCAGCCAAGTGTGGTGGGTAGTAGTAGCCTTTTTGTGATAACTACGCTCATGATGTACGCAGTGTTACCTATAGTTCGGGCTGCATTCCCAGGGTGCACTGCAGAACGTTGCACTGCTATCATCGGACCAATCGCCGTTTCAGACTGAACGCTCACTGAAATGCAAAGTAGGATCATTACATGAGCCGGCACCTCTAAACGATTTAGCATTATCTATACATCGTAAAGAGCGATAAAACTCGCGAGCGCCTGTAGCCTTTTAATAAAGAGAGAAAATACTGAAGTATCGACATCGTAACGTCTGAGAATTCATGAGCGCATATGGCTTTTAATAAAGAGAGAAAATTCTGAAATAGCGACAACAGTGCATGTTCTATCATTGATGTACGCAGTGTTACCTATAGTTCGGGCTGCATTCCTAGGGTGCACTGCAGAACGTTGCACTGCTATCATCGGACCAAACGCCGTTTCAGACTGAACGCTCACTGAAATGCAAAGTAGGATCATTACATGAGCCGGCACCTCTAAACGATTTAGCATTATCTATGCATCGTAAAGAGCGATAAAACTCGCGAGCGCCTATAGGCTTTTAATAAAGAGAGAAAATACTGACGTATCGACATCGTAACGTCTGAGAATTCATGAGCGCATATGGCTTTTAATAAAGAGAGAAAATTCTGAAATATCGACAACAGTTTGCTATCAATTGATGTGCGCAGTTTTACCTATAGTTCGGGTTGCATTCCCAGGAGGCAGTGCAGAACGTTGCACTGATATCATCGGACCAATCGCCGTTTCAGAATGAACGCACGTACACTGAAATGCAAAGTAGGATAACTACATCAGCCGGCACTTCTAAACGATTTAGCATTATTTAAGCATCGTGAAGAGCGATAAAACTCGCGAGCGCCTATATGCTTTTAATAAAGAGAGCAAATACTGACGTATCGACATCGTAACGTCTGAGAATTCATGAGCGCATATGGCTTTTAATAAAGAGAGAAAATTCTGAAATATCGACAACAGTGCATGTTCTATCATTGATGTACGCAGTGTTACCTATAGTTCGGGCTGCATTCCCAGGGTGCACTGCAGAACGTTGCACTGCTATCATCGGACCAATCGCCGTTTCAGACTGAACGCTCACTGAAATGCAAAGTAGGATCATTACATGAGCCGGCACCTCTAAACGATTTAGCATTATCTATGCATCGTAAAGAGCGATAAAACTCGCGAGCGCCTATAGGCTTTTAATAAAGAGAGCAAATACTGACGTATCGACATCGTAACGTCTGAGAATTCATGAGCGCATATGGCTTTTAATAAAGAGAGAAAATTCTGAAATATCGACAACAGTTTGCTATCAATTGATGTGCGCAGTTTTACCTATAGTTCGGGTTGCATTCCCAGGAGGCAGTGCAGAACGTTGCACTGCTATCATCGGACCAATCGCGGTTTCAGACTGAACGCTCACTGAAACGCAAAGTAGGATAACTACATGAGCCGGCACTTCTAAACGATTTAGCATTATTTAAGCATCGTGAAGAGCGATAAAACTCGCGAGCGCCTATATGCTTTTAATAAAGAGAGAAAATACTGAAGTATCGACATCGTAATGACCGAAAATTCATTAGCGCATATGGCTTTTCATAAAGAGAGAAAATTCTGAAATATCGACAACAGTGCATGTTCTATCATTGATGTACGCAGTGTTACCTATAGTTCGGGCTGCATTCCCAGGGTGCACTGCAGAACGTTGCACTGCTATCATCGGACCAATCGCCGTTTCAGACTGAACGCACACTGAAATGCAAAGTAGGATCATTACATGAGCCGGCACTTCTAAACGATTTAGCATTATCTATGCATCGTAAAGAGCGATGAAACTCGCGAGCGCCTATAGGATTTTAATAAAGAAAGAAAATACTGACGTATCGACATCGTAACGTCTGAGAATTCATGAGCGCATATGGCTTTTAATAAAGAGAGAAAATTCTGAAATATCGACAACAGTTTGCTATCAATTGATGTGCGCAGTTTTACCTATAGTTCGGGTTGCATTCCCAGGAGGCAGTGCAGAACGTTGCACTGATATCATCGGACCAATCGCCGTTTCAGAATGAACGCACGTACACTGAAATGCAAAGTAGGATAACTACATGAGCCGGCACTTCTAAACGATTTAGCATTATTTAAGCATCGTGAAGAGCGATAAAACTCGCGACCGCCTATATGCTTTTAATAAAGAGAGAAAATACTGACATATCGACATCGTAACGTCTGAGAATTCATGAGCGCATATGGCTTTTAATAAAGAGAGAAAATTCTGAAATATGGACAACAGTTTGCTATTAATTGATGTGCGCAGTGTTACCTATAGTTCGGGCTGCATTCCCAGGGTGCACTGCAGAACGTTGCACTGCTATCATCGGACCAATCGCCGTTTCAGACTGAACGCACATTGAAATGCAAAGTAGGATCATTACATGAGCCGGCACTTCTAAACGATTTAGCATTATCTATGCATCGTAAAGAGCGATAAAACTCGCGAGCGCCTATTGGCTTTTAATAAAGAGAGAAAATACTGAAGTATCGACATCGTAATGACCGAAAATTCATTAGCGCATATGGCTTTTCATAAAGAGAGAAAATTCTGAAATATCGACAACAGTGCATGTTCTATCAATGATGTACGCAGTGTTACCTATAGTTCGGGCTGCATTCCCAGGGTGCACTGCAGAACGTTGCACTGCTATCATCGGACCAATCGCCGTTTCAGACTGAACGCTCACTGAAATGCAAAGTAGGATCATTACATGAGCCGGCACCTCTAAACGATTTAGCATTATCTATGCATCGTAAAGAGCGATAAAACTCGCGAGCGCCTATAGCCTTTTAATAAAGAGAGAAAATACTGACGTATCGACATCGTAACGTCTGAGAATTCATGAGCGCATATGGCTTTTAATAAAGAGAGAAAATTCTGAAATATCGACAACAGTTTGCTATCAATTGATGTGCGCAGTTTTACCTATAGTTCGGGTTGCATTCCCAGGAGGCAGTGCAGAACGTTGCACTGATATCATCGGACCAATTGCCGTTTCAGAATGAACGCACGTACACTGAAATGCAAAGTAGGATAACTACATGAGCCGGCACTTCTAAACGATTTAGCATTATTTAAGCATCGTGAAGAGCGATAAAACTCGCGAGCGCCTATATGCTTTTAATAAAGAGAGAAAATACTGACGTATCGACATCGTAACGTCTGAGAATTCATGAGCGCATATGGCTTTTAATAAAGAGAGAAAATTCTGAAATATGGACAACAGTTTGCTATCAATTGATGTGCGCAGTGTTACCTATAGTTCGGGCTGCATTCCCAGGGTGCACTGCAGAACGTTGCACTGCTATCATCGGACCAATCGCCGTTTCAGACTGAACGCACACTGAAATGCAAAGTAGGATCATTACATGAGCCGGCACTTCTAAACGATTTAGCATTATCTATGCATCGTAAAGAGCGATAAAACTCGCGAGCGCCTATAGGCTTTTAATAAAGAGAGAAAATACTGAAGTATCGACATCGTAATGACCGAAAATTCATTAGCGCATATGGCTTTTCATAAAGAGAGAAAATTCTGAAATATCGACAACAGTGCATGTTCTATCAATGATGTACGCAGTGTTACCTATAGTTCGGGCTGCATTCCCAGGGTGCACTGCAGAACGTTGCACTGCTATCATCGGACCAATCGCCGTTTCAGACTGAACGCTCACTGAAATGCAAAGTAGGATCATTACATGAGCCGGCACCTCTAAACGATTTAGCATTATCTATGCATCGTAAAGAGCGATAAAACTCGCGAGCGCCTATAGGCTTTTAATAAAGAGAGAAAATACTGACGTATCGACATCGTAACGTCTGAGAATTCATGAGCGCATATGGCTTTTCATAAAGAGAGAAAATTCTGGAATATCGACAACAGTGCATGTTCTATCATGAGCAACATTAACACAAAAGGAGGACTCACGTCTAACACCCCTCTGATAAGAAAACCGGTTAAGGACTGAAACAAAAACGAGAAAAGCCGGGAGACCAAACACTGCGTGCATGCCAGCCAAGTGTGGTGGGTAGTAGTAGCCTTTTTGTGATAACTACGCTCATGATGTACGCAGTGTTACCTATAGTTCGGGCTGCATTCCCAGGGTGCACTGCAGAACGTTGCACTGCTATCATCGGACCAATCGCCGTTTCAGACTGAACGCTCACTGAAATGCAAAGTAGGATCATTACATGAGCCGGCACCTCTAAACGATTTAGCATTATCTATGCATCGTAAAGAGCGATAAAACTCGCGAGCGCCTATAGGCTTTTAATAAAGAGAGAAAATACTGACGTATCGACATCGTAACGTCTGAGAATTCATGAGCGCATATGGCTTTTAATAAAGAGGGAAAATTCTGAAATATCGACAACAGTTTGCTATCAATTGATGTGCGCAGTTTTACCTATAGTTCGGGTTGCATTCCCAGGAGGCAGTGCAGAACGTTGCACTGATATCATCGGACCAATCGCCGTTTCAGAATGAACGCACGTACACTGAAATGCAAAGTAGGATAACTACATGAGCCGGCACTTCTAAACGATTTAGCATTATTTAAGCATCGTGAAGAGGGATAAAACTCGCGAGCGCCTATATGCTTTTAATAAAGAGAGAAAATACTGACGTATCGACATCGTAACGTCTGAGAATTCATGAGCGCATATGGCTTTTAATAAAGAGAGAAAATTCTGAAATATGGACAACAGTTTGCTATCAATTGATGTGCGCAGTGTTACCTATAGTTCGGGCTGCATTCCCAGGGTGCACTGCAGAACGTTGCACTGCTATCATCGGACCAATCGCCGTTTCAGACTGAACGCACACTGAAATGCAAAGTAGGATCATTACATGAGCCGGCACTTCTAAACGATTTAGCATTATCTATGCATCGTAAAGAGCGATAAAACTCGCGAGCGCCTATAGGCTTTTAATAAAGAGAGAAAATACTGAAGTATCGACATCGTAATGACCGAAAATTCATTAGCGCATATGGCTTTTCATAAAGAGAGAAAATTCTGAAATATCGACAACAGTGCATGTTCTATCATTGATGTACGCAGTGTTACCTATAGTTCGGGCTGCATTCCCAGGGTGCACTGCAGAACGTTGCACTGCTATCATCGGACCAATCGCCGTTTCAGACTGAACGCTCACTGAAATGCAAAGTAGGATCATTACATGAGCCGGCACCTCTAAACGATTTAGCATTATCTATGCATCGTAAAGAGCGATAAAACTCGCGAGCGCCTATAGGCTTTTAATAAAGAGAGAAAATACTGACGTATCGACATCGTAACGTCTGAGAATTCATGAGCGCATATGGCTTTTAATAAAGAGAGAAAATTCTGAAATATCGACAACAGTTTGCTATCAATTGATGTGCGCAGTTTTACCTATAGTTCGGGTTGCATTCCCAGGAGGCAGTGCAGAACGTTGCACTGATATCATCGGACCAATCGCCGTTTCAGAATGAACGCACGTACACTGAAATCCAAAGTAGGATAACTACATGAGCCGGCACTTCTAAACGATTTAGCATTATGTAAGCATCGTGAAGAGCGATAAAACTCGCGAGCGCCTATATGCTTTTAATAAAGAGAGAAAATACTGACGTATCGACATCGTAACGTCTGAGAATTCATGAGCGCATATGGCTTTTAATAAAGAGAGAAAATTCTGAAATATGGACAACAGTTTGCTATCAATTGATGTGCGCAGTGTTACCTATAGTTCGGGCTGCATTCCCAGGGTGCACTGCAGAACGTTGCACTGCAATCATCGGACCAATCGCCGTTTCAGACTGAACGCACACTGAAATGCAAAGTAGGATCATTACATGAGCCGGCACTTCTAAACGATTTAGCATTATCTATGCATCGTAAAGAGCGATAAAACTCGCGAGCGCCTATAGGCTTTTAATAAAGAGAGAAAATACTGAAGTATCGACATCGTAATGACCGAAAATTCATTAGCGCATATGGCTTTTCATAAAGAGAGAAAATTCTGAAATATCGACAACAGTGCATGTTCTATCAATGATGTACGCAGTGTTACCTATAGTTCGGGCTGCATTCCCAGGGTGCACTGCAGAACGTTGCACTGCTATCATCGGACCAATCGCCGTTTCAGACTGAACGCTCACTGAAATGCAAAGTAGGATCATTACATGAGCCGGCACTTCTAAACGATTTAGCATTATTTAAGCATCGTGAAGAGCGATAAAACTGGAGAGCGCCTATAGGCTTTTAATAAAGAGAGAAAATACTGACGTATCGACATCGTAACGTCTGAGAATTCATGAGCGCATATGGCTTTTCATAAAGAGAGAAAATTCTGAAATATCGACAACAGTGCATGTTCTATCATGAGCAACATTAACACAAAAGGAGGACTCACGTCTAACACCCCTCTGATAAGAAAACCGGTTAAGGACTGAAACAAAAACGAGAAAAGCCGGGAGACCAAACACTGCGTGCATGCCAGCCAAGTGTGGTGGGTAGTAGTAGCCTTTTTGTGATAACTACGCTCATGATGTACGCAGTGTTACCTATAGTTCGGGCTGCATTCCCAGGGTGCACTGCAGAACGTTGCACTGCTATCATCGGACCAATCGCCGTTTCAGACTGAACGCTCACTGAAATGCAAAGTAGGATCATTACATGAGCCGGCACCTCTAAACGATTTAGCATTATCTATGCATCGTAAAGAGCGATAAAACTCGCGAGCGCCTATAGGCTTTTAATAAAGAGAGAAAATACTGACGTATCGACATCGTAACGTCTGAGAATTCATGAGCGCATATGGCTTTTAATAAAGAGAGAAAATTCTGAAATATCGACAACAGTTTGCTATCAATTGATGTGCGCAGTTTTACCTATAGTTCGGGTTGCATTCCCAGGAGGCAGTGCAGAACGTTGCACTGATATCATCGGACCAATCGCCGTTTCAGAATGAACGCACGTACACTGAAATCCAAAGTAGGATAACTACATGAGCCGGCACTTCTAAACGATTTAGCATTATGTAAGCATCGTGAAGAGCGATAAAACTCGCGAGCGCCTATATGCTTTTAATAAAGAGAGAAAATACTGACGTATCGACATCGTAACGTCTGAGAATTCATGAGCGCATATGGCTTTTAATAAAGAGAGAAAATTCTGAAATATGGACAACAGTTTGCTATCAATTGATGTGCGCAGTGTTACCTATAGTTCGGGCTGCATTCCCAGGGTGCACTGCAGAACGTTGCACTGCAATCATCGGACCAATCGCCGTTTCAGACTGAACGCACACTGAAATGCAAAGTAGGATCATTACATGAGCCGGCACTTCTAAACGATTTAGCATTATCTATGCATCGTAAAGAGCGATAAAACTCGCGAGCGCCTATAGGCTTTTAATAAAGAGAGAAAATACTGAAGTATCGACATCGTAATGACCGAAAATTCATTAGCGCATATGGCTTTTCATAAAGAGAGAAAATTCTGAAATATCGACAACAGTGCATGTTCTATCAATGATGTACGCAGTGTTACCTATAGTTCGGGCTGCATTCCCAGGGTGCACTGCAGAACGTTGCACTGCTATCATCGGACCAATCGCCGTTTCAGACTGAACGCTCACTGAAATGCAAAGTAGGATCATTACATGAGCCGGCACCTCTAAACGATTTAGCATTATCTATGCATCGTAAAGAGCGATAAAACTCGCGAGCGCCTATAGGCTTTTAATAAAGAGAGAAAATACTGACGTATCGACATCGTAACGTCTGAGAATTCATGAGCACATATGGCTTTTAATAAAGAGAGAAAATTCTGAAATATCGACAACAGTGCATGTTCTATCATTGATGTACGCAGTGTTACCTATAGTTCGGGCTGCATTCCCAGGGTGCACTGCAGAACGTTGCACTGCTATCATCGGACCAATCGCCGTTTCAGACTGAACGCACGTACACTGAAATACAAAGTAGGATAACTACATGAGCCGGCACTTCTAAACGATTTAGCATTATTTAAGCATCGTGAAGAGCGATAAAACTGGAGAGCGCCTATAGGCTTTTAATAAAGAGAGAAAATACTGACGTATCGACATCGTAACGTCTGAGAATTCATGAGCGCATATGGCTTTTCATAAAGAGAGAAAATTCTGAAATATCGACAACAGTGCATGTTCTATCATGAGCAACATTAACACAAAAGGAGGACTCACGTCTAACACCCCTCTGATAAGAAAACCGGTTAAGGACTGAAACAAAAACGAGAAAAGCCGGGAGACCAAACACTGCGTGCATGCCAGCCAAGTGTGGTGGGTAGTAGTAGCCTTTTTGTGATAACTACGCTCATGATGTACGCAGTGTTACCTATAGTTCGGGCTGCATTCCCAGGGTGCACTGCAGAACGTTGCACTGCTATCATCGGACCAATCGCCGTTTCAGACTGAACGCTCACTGAAATGCAAAGTAGGATCATTACATGAGCCGGCACCTCTAAACGATTTAGCATTATCTATGCATCGTAAAGAGCGATAAAACTCGCGAGCGCCTATAGGCTTTTAATAAAGGGAGAAAATACTGACGTATCGACATCGTAATGTCTGAGAATTCATGAGCGCATATGGCTTTTAATAAAGAGAGAAAATTCTGAAATATCGACAACAGTTTGCTATCAATTGATGTGCGCAGTTTTACCTATAGTTCGCGTTGCATTCCCAGGAGGCAGTGCAGAACGTTGCACTGATATCATCGGACCAATCGCCGTTTCAGAATGAACGCACGTACACTGAAATGCAAAGTAGGATAACTACATGAGCCGGCACTTCTAAACGATTTAGCATTATTTAAGCATCGTGAAGAGCGATAAAACTCGCGAACGCCTATATGCTTTTAATAAAGAGAGAAAAATACTGACGTATCGACATCGTAACGTCTGAGAATTCATGAGCGCATATGGCTTTTAATAAAGAGAGAAAATTCTGAAATATGGACAACAGTTTGCTATCAATTGATGTGCGCAGTGTTACCTATAGTTCGGGCTGCATTCCCAGGGTGCACTGTAGAACGTTGCACTGCTATCATCGGACCAATCGCCGTTTCAGACTGAACGCACACTGAAATGCAAAGTAGGATCATTACATGAGCCGGCACTTCTAAACGATTTAGCATTATCTATGCATCGTAAAGAGCGATAAAACTCGCGAGCGCCTATAGGCTTTTAATAAAGAGAGAAAATACTGAAGTATCGACATCGTAATGACCGAAAATTCATTAGCGCATATGGCTTTTCATAAAGAGAGAAAATTCTGAAATATCGACAACAGTGCATGTTCTATCAATGATGTACGCAGTGTTACCTATAGTTCGGGCTGCATTCCCAGGGTGCACTGCAGAACGTTGCACTGCTATCATCGGACCAATCGCCGTTTCAGACTGAACGCACGTACACTGAAATGCAAAGTAGGATAACTACATGAGCCGGCACTTCTAAACGATTTAGCATTATTTAAGCATCGTGAAGAGCGATAAAACTGGCGAGCGCCTATAGGCTTTTAATAAAGAGAGAAAATACTGACGTATCGACATCGTAACGTCTGAGAATTCATGAGCGCATATGGCTTTTCATAAAGAGAGAAAATTCTGAAATATCGACAACAGTGCATGTTCTATCATGAGCAACATTAACACAAAAGGAGGACTCACGTCTAACACCCCTCTGATAAGAAAACCGGTTAAGGACTGAAACAAAAACGAGAAAAGCCGGGAGACCAAACACTGCGTGCATGCCAGCCAAGTGTGGTGGGTAGTAGTAGCCTTTTTGTGATAACTACGCTCATGATGTACGCAGTGTTACCTATAGTTCGGGCTGCATTCCCAGGGTGCACTGCAGAACGTTGCACTGCTATCATCGGACCAATCGCCGTTTCAGACTGAACGCTCACTGAAATGCAAAGTAGGATCATTACATGAGCCGGCACCTCTAAACGATTTAGCATTATCTATGCATCGTAAAGAGCGATAAAACTCGCGAGCGCCTATAGGCTTTTAATAAAGGGAGAAAATACTGACGTATCGACATCGTAACGTCTGAGAATTCATGAGCGCATATGGCTTTTAATAAAGAGAGAAAATTCTGAAATATCGACAACAGTTTGCTATCAATTGATGTGCGCAGTTTTACCTATAGTTCGCGTTGCATTCCCAGGAGGCAGTGCAGAACGTTGCACTGATATCATCGGACCAATCGCCGTTTCAGAATGAACGCACGTACACTGAAATGCAAAGTAGGATAACTACATGAGCCGGCACTTCTAAACGATTTAGCATTATTTAAGCATCGTGAAGAGCGATAAAACTCGCGAACGCCTATATGCTTTTAATAAAGAGAGAAAATACTGACGTATCGACATCGTAACGTCTGAGAATTCATGAGCGCATATGGCTTTTAATAAAGAGAGAAAATTCTGAAATATGGACAACAGTTTGCTATCAATTGATGTGCGCAGTGTTACCTATAGTTCGGGCTGCATTCCCAGGGTGCACTGCAGAACGTTGCACTGCTATCATCGGACCAATCGCCGTTTCAGACTGAACGCACACTGAAATGCAAAGTAGGATCATTACATGAGCCGGCACTTCTAAACGATTTAGCATTATCTATGCATCGTAAAGAGCGATAAAACTCGCGAGCGCCTATAGGCTTTTAATAAAGAGAGAAAATACTGAAGTATCGACATCGTAATGACCGAAAATTCATTAGCGCATATGGCTTTTCATAAAGAGAGAAAATTCTGAAATATCGACAACAGTGCATGTTCTATCAATGATGTACGCAGTGTTACCTATAGTTCGGGCTGCATTCCCAGGGTGCACTGCAGAACGTTGCACTGCTATCATCGGACCAATCGCCGTTTCAGACTGAACGCACGTACACTGAAATGCAAAGTAGGATAACTACATGAGCCGGCACTTCTAAACGATTTAGCATTATTTAAGCATCGTGAAGAGCGATAAAACTCGCGAACGCCTATATGCTTTTAATAAAGAGAGAAAATACTGACGTATCGACATCGTAACGTCTGAGAATTCATGAGCGCATATGGCTTTTAATAAAGAGAGAAAATTCTGAAATATGGACAACAGTTTGCTATCAATTGATGTGCGCAGTGTTACCTATAGTTCGGGCTGCATTCCCAGGGTGCACTGCAGAACGTTGCACTGCTATCATCGGACCAATCGCCGTTTCAGACTGAACGCACACTGAAATGCAAAGTAGGATCATTACATGAGCCGGCACTTCTAAACGATTTAGCATTATCTATGCATCGTAAAGAGCGATAAAACTCGCGAGCGCCTATAGGCTTTTAATAAAGAGAGAAAATACTGAAGTATCGACATCGTAATGACCGAAAATTCATTAGCGCATATGGCTTTTCATAAAGAGAGAAAATTCTGAAATATCGACAACAGTGCATGTTCTATCAATGATGTACGCAGTGTTACCTATAGTTCGGGCTGCATTCCCAGGGTGCACTGCAGAACGTTGCACTGCTATCATCGGACCAATCGCCGTTTCAGACTGAACGCACGTACACTGAAATGCAAAGTAGGATAACTACATGAGCCGGCACTTCTAAACGATTTAGCATTATCTATGCATCGTAAAGAGCGATGAAACTCGCGAGCGCCTATAGGCTTTTAATAAAGAAAGAAAATACTGACGTATCGACATCGTAACGTCTGAGAATTCATGAGCGCATATGGCTTTTAATAAAGAGAGAAAATTCTGAAATATCGACAACAGTTTGCTATCAATTGATGTGCGCAGTTTTACCTATAGTTCGGGTTGCATTCCCAGGAGGCAGTGCAGAACGTTGCACTGATATCATCGGACCAATCGCCGTTTCAGAATGAACGCACGTAAACTGAAATGCAAAGTAGGATAACTACATGAGCCGGCACTTCTAAACGATTTAGCATTATTTAAGCATCGTGAAGAGCGATAAAACTCGCGACCGCCTATATGCTTTTAATAAAGAGAGAAAATACTGACATATCGACATCGTAACGTCTGAGAATTCATGAGCGCATATGGCTTTTAATAAAGAGAGAAAATTCTGAAATATGGACAACAGTTTGCTATTAATTGATGTGCGCAGTGTTACCTATAGTTCGGGCTGCATTCCCAGGGTGCACTGCAGAACGTTGCACTGCTATCATCGGACCAATCGCCGTTTCAGACTGAACGCACATTGAAATGCAAAGTAGGATCATTACATGAGCCGGCACTTCTAAACGATTTAGCATTATCTATGCATCGTAAAGAGCGATAAAACTCGCGAGCGCCTATTGGCTTTTAATAAAGAGAGAAAATACTGAAGTATCGACATCGTAATGACCGAAAATTCATTAGCGCATATGGCTTTTCATAAAGAGAGAAAATTCTGAAATATCGACAACAGTGCATGTTCTATCAATGATGTACGCAGTGTTACCTATAGTTCGGGCTGCATTCCCAGGGTGCACTGCAGAACGTTGCACTGCTATCATCGGACCAATCGCCGTTTCAGACTGAACGCTCACTGAAATGCAAAGTAGGATCATTACATGAGCCGGCACCTCTAAACGATTTAGCATTATCTATGCATCGTAAAGAGCGATAAAACTCGCGAGCGCCTATAGCCTTTTAATAAAGAGAGAAAATACTGACGTATCGACATCGTAACGTCTGAGAATTCATGAGCGCATATGGCTTTTCATAAAGAGAGAAAATTCTGAAATATCGACAACAGTTTGCTATCAATTGATGTGCGCAGTTTTACCTATAGTTCGGGTTGCATTCCCAGGAGGCAGTGCAGAACGTTGCACTGATATCATCGGACCAATTGCCGTTTCAGAATGAACGCACGTACACTGAAATGCAAAGTAGGATAACTACATGAGCCGGCACTTCTAAACGATTTAGCATTATTTAAGCATCGTGAAGAGCGATAAAACTCGCGAGCGCCTATATGCTTTTAATAAAGAGAGAAAATACTGACGTATCGACATCGTAACGTCTGATAATTCATGAGCGCATATGGCTTTTAATAAAGAGAGAAAATTCTGAAATATGGACAACAGTTTGCTATCAATTGATGTGCGCAGTGTTACCTATAGTTCGGGCTGCATTCCCAGGGTGCACTGCAGAACGTTGCACTGCTATCATCGGACCAATCGCCGTTTCAGACTGAACGCACACTGAAATGCAAAGTAGGATCATTACATGAGCCGGCACTTCTAAACGATTTAGCATTATCTATGCATCGTAAAGAGCGATAAAACTCGCGAGCGCCTATAGGCTTTTAATAAAGAGAGAAAATACTGAAGTATCGACATCGTAATGACCGAAAATTCATTAGCGCATATGGCTTTTCATAAAGAGAGAAAATTCTGAAATATCGACAACAGTGCATGTTCTATCAATGATGTACGCAGTGTTACCTATAGTTCGGGCTGCATTCCCAGGGTGCACTGCAGAACGTTGCACTGCTATCATCGGACCAATCGCCGTTTCAGACTGAACGCTCACTGAAATGCAAAGTAGGATCATTACATGAGCCGGCACCTCTAAACGATTTAGCATTATCTATGCATCGTAAAGAGCGATAAAACTCGCGAGCGCCTATAGGCTTTTAATAAAGAGAGAAAATACTGACGTATCGACATCGTAACGTCTGAGAATTCATGAGCGCATATGGCTTTTCATAAAGAGAGAAAATTCTGGAATATCGACAACAGTGCATGTTCTATCATGAGCAACATTAACACAAAAGGAGGACTCACGTCTAACACCCCTCTGATAAGAAAACCGGTTAAGGACTGAAACAAAAACGAGAAAAGCCGGGAGACCAAACACTGCGTGCATGCCAGCCAAGTGTGGTGGGTAGTAGTAGCCTTTTTGTGATAACTACGCTCATGATGTACGCAGTGTTACCTATAGTTCGGGCTGCATTCCCAGGGTGCACTGCAGAACGTTGCACTGCTATCATCGGACCAATCGCCGTTTCAGACTGAACGCTCACTGAAATGCAAAGTAGGATCATTACATGAGCCGGCACCTCTAAACGATTTAGCATTATCTATGCATCGTAAAGAGCGATAAAACTCGCGAGCGCCTATAGGCTTTTAATAAAGAGAGAAAATACTGACGTATCGACATCGTAACGTCTGAGAATTCATGAGCGCATATGGCTTTTAATAAAGAGGGAAAATTCTGAAATATCGACAACAGTTTGCTATCAATTGATGTGCGCAGTTTTACCTATAGTTCGGGTTGCATTCCCAGGAGGCAGTGCAGAACGTTGCACTGATATCATCGGACCAATCGCCGTTTCAGAATGAACGCACGTACACTGAAATGCAAAGTAGGATAACTACATGAGCCGGCACTTCTAAACGATTTAGCATTATTTAAGCATCGTGAAGAGCGATAAAACTCGCGAGCGCCTATATGCTTTTAATAAAGAGAGAAAATACTGACGTATCGACATCGTAACGTCTGAGAATTCATGAGCGCATATGGCTTTTAATAAAGAGAGAAAATTCTGAAATATGGACAACAGTTTGCTATCAATTGATGTGCGCAGTGTTACCTATAGTTCGGGCTGCATTCCCAGGGTGCACTGCAGAACGTTGCACTGCTATCATCGGACCAATCGCCGTTTCAGACTGAACGCACACTGAAATGCAAAGTAGGATCATTACATGAGCCGGCACTTCTAAACGATTTAGCATTATCTATGCATCGTAAAGAGCGATAAAACTCGCGAGCGCCTATAGGCTTTTAATAAAGAGAGAAAATACTGAAGTATCGACATCGTAATGACCGAAAATTCATTAGCGCATATGGCTTTTCATAAAGAGAGAAAATTCTGAAATATCGACAACAGTGCATGTTCTATCATTGATGTACGCAGTGTTACCTATAGTTCGGGCTGCATTCCCAGGGTGCACTGCAGAACGTTGCACTGCTATCATCGGACCAATCGCCGTTTCAGACTGAACGCTCACTGAAATGCAAAGTAGGATCATTACATGAGCCGGCACCTCTAAACGATTTAGCATTATCTATGCATCGTAAAGAGCGATAAAACTCGCGAGCGCCTATAGGCTTTTAATAAAGAGAGAAAATACTGACGTATCGACATCGTAACGTCTGAGAATTCATGAGCGCATATGGCTTTTAATAAAGAGAGAAAATTCTGAAATATCGACAACAGTTTGCTATCAATTGATGTGCGCAGTTTTACCTATAGTTCGGGTTGCATTCCCAGGAGGCAGTGCAGAACGTTGCACTGATATCATCGGACCAATCGCCGTTTCAGAATGAACGCACGTACACTGAAATCCAAAGTAGGATAACTACATGAGCCGGCACTTCTAAACGATTTAGCATTATGTAAGCATCGTGAAGAGCGATAAAACTCGCGAGCGCCTATATGCTTTTAATAAAGAGAGAAAATACTGACGTATCGACATCGTAACGTCTGAGAATTCATGAGCGCATATGGCTTTTAATAAAGAGAGAAAATTCTGAAATATGGACAACAGTTTGCTATCAATTGATGTGCGCAGTGTTACCTATAGTTCGGGCTGCATTCCCAGGGTGCACTGCAGAACGTTGCACTGCAATCATCGGACCAATCGCCGTTTCAGACTGAACGCACACTGAAATGCAAAGTAGGATCATTACATGAGCCGGCACTTCTAAACGATTTAGCATTATCTATGCATCGTAAAGAGCGATAAAACTCGCGAGCGCCTATAGGCTTTTAATAAAGAGAGAAAATACTGAAGTATCGACATCGTAATGACCGAAAATTCATTAGCGCATATGGCTTTTCATAAAGAGAGAAAATTCTGAAATATCGACAACAGTCCATGTTCTATCAATGATGTACGCAGTGTTACCTATAGTTCGGGCTGCATTCCCAGGGTGCACTGCAGAACGTTGCACTGCTATCATCGGACCAATCGCCGTTTCAGACTGAACGCTCACTGAAATGCAAAGTAGGATCATTACATGAGCCGGCACCTCTAAACGATTTAGCATTATCTATGCATCGTAAAGAGCGATAAAACTCGCGAGCGCCTATAGGCTTTTAATAAAGAGAGAAAATACTGACGTATCGACATCGTAACGTCTGAGAATTCATGAGCACATATGGCTTTTAATAAAGAGAGAAAATTCTGAAATATCGACAACAGTGCATGTTCTATCATTGATGTACGCAGTCTTACCTATAGTTCGGGCTGCATTCCCAGGGTGCACTGCAGAACGTTGCACTGCTATCATCGGACCAATCGCCGTTTCAGACTGAACGCATGTACACTGAAATACAAAGTAGGATAACTACATGAGCCGGCACTTCTAAACGATTTAGCATTATTTAAGCATCGTGAAGAGCGATAAAACTGGAGAGCGCCTATAGGCTTTTAATAAAGAGAGAAAATACTGACGTATCGACATCGTAACGTCTGAGAATTCATGAGCGCATATGGCTTTTCATAAAGAGAGAAAATTCTGAAATATCGACAACAGTGCATGTTCTATCATGAGCAACATTAACACAAAAGGAGGACTCACGTCTAACACCCCTCTGATAAGAAAACCGGTTAAGGACTGAAACAAAAACGAGAAAAGCCGGGAGACCAAACACTGCGTGCATGCCAGCCAAGTGTGGTGGGTAGTAGTAGCCTTTTTGTGATAACTACGCTCATGATGTACGCAGTGTTACCTATAGTTCGGGCTGCATTCCCAGGGTGCACTGCAGAACGTTGCACTGCTATCATCGGACCAATCGCCGTTTCAGACTGAACGCTCACTGAAATGCAAAGTAGGATCATTACATGAGCCGGCACCTCTAAACGATTTAGCATTATCTATGCATCGTAAAGAGCGATAAAACTCGCGAGCGCCTATAGGCTTTTAATAAAGGGAGAAAATACTGACGTATCGACATCGTAACGTCTGAGAATTCATGAGCGCATATGGCTTTTAATAAAGAGAGAAAATTCTGAAATATCGACAACAGTTTGCTATCAATTGATGTGCGCAGTTTTACCTATAGTTCGCGTTGCATTCCCAGGAGGCAGTGCAGAACGTTGCACTGATATCATCGGACCAATCGCCGTTTCAGAATGAACGCACGTACACTGAAATGCAAAGTAGGATAACTACATGAGCCGGCACTTCTAAACGATTTAGCATTATTTAAGCATCGTGAAGAGCGATAAAACTCGCGAACGCCTATATGCTTTTAATAAAGAGAGAAAAATACTGACGTATCGACATCGTAACGTCTGAGAATTCATGAGCGCATATGGCTTTTAATAAAGAGAGAAAATTCTGAAATATGGACAACAGTTTGCTATCAATTGATGTGCGCAGTGTTACCTATAGTTCGGGCTGCATTCCCAGGGTGCACTGCAGAACGTTGCACTGCTATCATCGGACCAATCGCCGTTTCAGACTGAACGCACACTGAAATGCAAAGTAGGATCATTACATGAGCCGGCACTTCTAAACGATTTAGCATTATCTATGCATCGTAAAGAGCGATAAAACTCGCGAGCGCCTATAGGCTTTTAATAAAGAGAGAAAATACTGAAGTATCGACATCGTAATGACCGAAAATTCATTAGCGCATATGGCTTTTCATAAAGAGAGAAAATTCTGAAATATCGACAACAGTGCATGTTCTATCAATGATGTACGCAGTGTTACCTATAGTTCGGGCTGCATTCCCAGGGTGCACTGCAGAACGTTGCACTGCTATCATCGGACCAATCGCCGTTTCAGACTGAACGCACGTACACTGAAATGCAAAGTAGGATAACTACATGAGCCGGCACTTCTAAACGATTTAGCATTATTTAAGCATCGTGAAGAGCGATAAAACTGGCGAGCGCCTATAGGCTTTTAATAAAGAGAGAAAATACTGACGTATCGACATCGTAACGTCTGAGAATTCATGAGCGCATATGGCTTTTCATAAAGAGAGAAAATTCTGAAATATCGACAACAGTGCATGTTCTATCATGAGCAACATTAACACAAAAGGAGGACTCACGTCTAACACCCCTCTGATAAGAAAACCGGTTAAGGACTGAAACAAAAACGAGAAAAGCCGGGAGACCAAACACTGCGTGCATGCCAGCCAAGTGTGGTGGGTAGTAGTAGCCTTTTTGTGATAACTACGCTCATGATGTACGCAGTGTTACCTATAGTTCGGGCTGCATTCCCAGGGTGCACTGCAGAACGTTGCACTGCTATCATCGGACCAATCGCCGTTTCAGACTGAACGCTCACTGAAATGCAAAGTAGGATCATTACATGAGCCGGCACCTCTAAACGATTTAGCATTATCTATGCATCGTAAAGAGCGATAAAACTCGCGAGCGCCTATAGGCTTTTAATAAAGGGAGAAAATACTGACGTATCGACATCGTAACGTCTGAGAATTCATGAGCGCATATGGCTTTTAATAAAGAGAGAAAATTCTGAAATATCGACAACAGTTTGCTATCAATTGATGTGCGCAGTTTTACCTATAGTTCGCGTTGCATTCCCAGGAGGCAGTGCAGAACGTTGCACTGATATCATCGGACCAATCGCCGTTTCAGAATGAACGCACGTACACTGAAATGCAAAGTAGGATAACTACATGAGCCGGCACTTCTAAACGATTTAGCATTATTTAAGCATCGTGAAGAGCGATAAAACTCGCGAACGCCTATATGCTTTTAATAAAGAGAGAAAATACTGACGTATCGACATCGTAACGTCTGAGAATTCATGAGCGCATATGGCTTTTAATAAAGAGAGAAAATTCTGAAATATGGACAACAGTTTGCTATCAATTGATGTGCGCAGTGTTACCTATAGTTCGGGCTGCATTCCCAGGGTGCACTGCAGAACGTTGCACTGCTATCATCGGACCAATCGCCGTTTCAGACTGAACGCACACTGAAATGCAAAGTAGGATCATTACATGAGCCGGCACTTCTAAACGATTTAGCATTATCTATGCATCGTAAAGAGCGATAAAACTCGCGAGCGCCTATAGGCTTTTAATAAAGAGAGAAAATACTGAAGTATCGACATCGTAATGACCGAAAATTCATTAGCGCATATGGCTTTTCATAAAGAGAGAAAATTCTGAAATATCGACAACAGTGCATGTTCTATCAATGATGTACGCAGTGTTACCTATAGTTCGGGCTGCATTCCCAGGGTGCACTGCAGAACGTTGCACTGCTATCATCGGACCAATCGCCGTTTCAGACTGAACGCACGTACACTGAAATGCAAAGTAGGATAACTACATGAGCCGGCACTTCTAAACGATTTAGCATTATTTAAGCATCGTGAAGAGCGATAAAACTCGCGAACGCCTATATGCTTTTAATAAAGAGAGAAAATACTGACGTATCGACATCGTAACGTCTGAGAATTCATGAGCGCATATGGCTTTTAATAAAGAGAGAAAATTCTGAAATATGGACAACAGTTTGCTATCAATTGATGTGCGCAGTGTTACCTATAGTTCGGGCTGCATTCCCAGGGTGCACTGCAGAACGTTGCACTGCTATCATCGGACCAATCGCCGTTTCAGACTGAACGCACACTGAAATGCAAAGTAGGATCATTACATGAGCCGGCACTTCTAAACGATTTAGCATTATCTATGCATCGTAAAGAGCGATAAAACTCGCGAGCGCCTATAGGCTTTTAATAAAGAGAGAAAATACTGAAGTATCGACATCGTAATGACCGAAAATTCATTAGCGCATATGGCTTTTCATAAAGAGAGAAAATTCTGAAATATCGACAACAGTGCATGTTCTATCAATGATGTACGCAGTGTTACCTATAGTTCGGGCTGCATTCCCAGGGTGCACTGCAGAACGTTGCACTGCTATCATCGGACCAATCGCCGTTTCAGACTGAACGCACGTACACTGAAATGCAAAGTAGGATAACTACATGAGCCGGCACTTCTAAACGATTTAGCATTATTTAAGCATCGTGAAGAGCGATAAAACTGGCGAGCGCCTATAGGCTTTTAATAAAGAGAGAAAATACTGACGTATCGACATCGTAACGTCTGAGAATTCATGAGCGCATATGGCTTTTCATAAAGAGAGAAAATTCTGAAATATCGACAACAGTGCATGTTCTATCATGAGCAACATTAACACAAAAGGAAGACTCACGTCTAACACCCCTCTGATAAGAAAACCGGTTAAGGACTGAAACAAAAACGAGAAAAGCCGGGAGACCAAACACTGCGTGCATGCCAGCCAAGTGTGGTGGGTAGTAGTAGCCTTTTTGTGATAACTACGCTCATGATGTACGCAGTGTTACCTATAGTTCGGGCTGCATTCCCAGGGTGCACTGCAGAACGTTGCACTGCTATCATCGGACCAATCGCCGTTTCAGACTGAACGCTCACTGAAATGCAAAGTAGGATCATTACATGAGCCGGCACCTCTAAACGATTTAGCATTATCTATGCATCGTAAAGAGCGATAAAACTCGCGAGCGCCTATAGGCTTTTAATAAAGGGAGAAAATACTGACGTATCGACATCGTAACGTCTGAGAATTCATGAGCGCATATGGCTTTTAATAAAGAGAGAAAATTCTGAAATATCGACAACAGTTTGCTATCAATTGATGTGCGCAGTTTTACCTATAGTTCGCGTTGCATTCCCAGGAGGCAGTGCAGAACGTTGCACTGATATCATCGGACCAATCGCCGTTTCAGAATGAACGCACGTACACTGAAATGCAAAGTAGGATAACTACATGAGCCGGCACTTCTAAACGATTTAGCATTATTTAAGCATCGTGAAGAGCGATAAAACTCGCGAACGCCTATATGCTTTTAATAAAGAGAGAAAATACTGACGTATCGACATCGTAACGTCTGAGAATTCATGAGCGCATATGGCTTTTAATAAAGAGAGAAAATTCTGAAATATGGACAACAGTTTGCTATCAATTGATGTGCGCAGTGTTACCTATAGTTCGGGCTGCATTCCCAGGGTGCACTGCAGAACGTTGCACTGCTATCATCGGACCAATCGCCGTTTCAGACTGAACGCACACTGAAATGCAAAGTAGGATCATTACATGAGCCGGCACTTCTAAACGATTTAGCATTATCTATGCATCGTAAAGAGCGATAAAACTCGCGAGCGCCTATAGGCTTTTAATAAAGAGAGAAAATACTGAAGTATCGACATCGTAATGACCGAAAATTCATTAGCGCATATGGCTTTTCATAAAGAGAGAAAATTCTGAAATATCGACAACAGTGCATGTTCTATCAATGATGTACGCAGTGTTACCTATAGTTCGGGCTGCATTCCCAGGGTGCACTGCAGAACGTTGCACTGCTATCATCGGACCAATCGCCGTTTCAGACTGAACGCACGTACACTGAAATGCAAAGTAGGATAACTACATGAGCCGGCACTTCTAAACGATTTAGCATTATTTAAGCATCGTGAAGAGCGATAAAACTGGCGAGCGCCTATAGGCTTTTAATAAAGAGAGAAAATACTGACGTATCGACATCGTAACGTCTGAGAATTCATGAGCGCATATGGCTTTTCATAAAGAGAGAAAATTCTGAAATATCGACAACAGTGCATGTTCTATCATGAGCAACATTAACACAAAAGGAGGACTCACGTCTAACACCCCTCTGATAAGAAAACCGGTTAAGGACTGAAACAAAAACGAGAAAAGCCGGGAGACCAAACACTGCGTGCATGCCAGCCAAGTGTGGTGGGTAGTAGTAGCCTTTTTGTGATAACTACGCTCATGATGTACGCAGTGTTACCTATAGTTCGGGCTGCATTCCCAGGGTGCACTCCAGAACGTTGCACTGCTATCATCGGACCAATCGCCGTTTCAGACTGAACGCTCACTGAAATGCAAAGTAGGATCATTACATGAGCCGGCACCTCTAAACGATTTAGCATTATCTATGCATCGTAAAGAGCGATAAAACTCGCGAGCGCCTATAGGCTTTTAATAAAGAGAGAAAATACTAACGTATCGACATCGTAACGTCTGAGAATTCATGAGCGCATATGGCTTTTAATAAAGAGAGAAAATTCTGAAATATCGACAACAGTTTGCTATCAATTGATGTGCGCAGTTTTACCTATAGTTCGGGTTGCATTCCCAGGAGGCAGTGCAGAACGTTGCACTGATATCATCGGACCAATCGCCGTTTCAGAATGAACGCACGTACACTGAAATGCAAAGTAGGATAACTACATGAGCCGGCACTTCTAAACGATTTAGCATTATTTAAGCATCGTGAAGAGCGATAAAACTCGCGAGCGCCTATAGGCTTTTAATAAAGAGAGAAAATACTGACGTATCGACATCGTAACGTCTGAGAATTCATGAGCGCATATGGCTTTTCATAAAGAGAGAAAATTCTGAAATATCGACAACAGTGCAATTGTTCTATCATGAGCAACATTAACACAAAAGGAGGACTCACGTCTAACACCCCTCTGATAAGAAAACCGGTTAAGGACTGAAACAAAAACGAGAAAAGCCGGGAGACCAAACACTGCGTGCATGCCAGCCAAGTGTGGTGGATAGTAGTAGCCTTTTTATGATAACTACGCTCATATATATATATATATATATATATATACATATATATATATATATAGTCAATTTGAAGAAGGTTGTCGGAGTAAAAATATTTTTATAAACATAACTGTCACGTGACCATATATACAGAATATATTAAAATCACTCGGTTGTTCAAATTATTACGCGATGCGAACTACAGCCGCAGAAGCGACAAAATAGGCCTTTGCAACAGATTGTCACTTAACTTGTTGGCCCATAGCAAGTTAGCAACCCCATACTGTGTTGCAAGATAACCAGCTCTCCCTTGACAAGCAACAGAGCATGACTGCCTCCGTGGTATCATAGCTGGACTTCGAAGCGTTTTTTTTTTCTTTCGTACTAAATTAATCTCGGAATAAGTCTTATACAGAACAATAGTAAGGTTTTTCTTTACTTTTGATCCAGTATGCTTGTCAAAATAGAGTTTGGAGTCTCAAACGAAATGACCTCGAATCTCTGACATTTGCCAAACATGGCGGCCGCTCAATCCGCACAAACACAACTACGTAAAGTAAAACTTGCCATAGAAATGGTGACCTCTTTCGATTGCTTGTTTTAATGCTAGTGAATAATCGGCCAAATACAATAAGCTTTCGCTCAGAATATTGTTTACTCTAGGTGCTCGTACTAATCCTGTGTTTAGACAGACTTATCAAATACACGTGTAAACGTTTTATCGTTTGTGCAATAATGTCTGAATTTATCAGCTTTAAATTTGAGCAAAATGCATGTCCAGCTACAAAAATATTCATATAATGGTGGAACCTGTTCAGTTGTATTATTTAAATGTCCGTTTCCTTTGCTTCGACTTTTTAGAAAAGGACAGGCTATGGCTAGCTGCATGAATATGTACTGTGGAGATACCGAAATTATATTCGAATAATATTTTCGTTTGATACTGTACCAGTGGGTGCTGTAAATGAGTACAGCAGATGCAAATGATCACTGCAGTCATGTAATTTACATGTTAATAAAGCTTACCTGAAAATCACCTGTGGGAGTTACATATCCAGTTTTGAAGCAAAGAAAAATATCAGGTTTGATAAGATTTATATCCCTACTTAAACTATTTACAATAAAATTGTAATATTATTAAAGGGACACTAATTAAGTGGTCAACCCCAAAATGCATGATAAACATGACAAAGACAAAAATACCTATCCAGATTACCAGATTATGATTTCCAGGTGTACTGATTAAACGATAGCAAAGATTCGAGTGGATGAAAAATGCTGCTTTTAAGAGAAATAGAGAGCAACAGGAACACCTTCCACTCTTTGTGTAAAAGGTACACGGAGCGTAGTTGTACTGTACTAGACTTAGATCTGATATATACATATCCCAATTATCTGAACTGAGGTAACGACCTGAAAACAGCGATAAACTATAGTAAACGAAAACAGAAATAAAAACACCAAATTAAATGTCAGAGTCAATGTAAAAATTACTGTAAAAAGTGTAGAAGAAAAAGAAGATAACGAAAAATAAAATCCACAAATCGATCACTAGCTACTGGCCAAGGTGTCGATGTGGGCCGCATGGTGTCAACAGTGCGCGCGCAGGTGCAGCAGTTTTTCAGGCACGTCGTTCGTCGGGTGCGAGGGAAACCGAAAGTGAGACAATATTTACCCTCATCCTATGTCACTTGTGCTCCGCTCGCGTTGGAGCTCCGCTAACAAGTCTAACGCGATCGGCATGATGTGTGTGCTACTAGACTGATTTAGCATGCGGACGCGAAGCTCGAAGGCGACGTGACGTGGACGATTGGAAACTCCATTGTGGACGGTAAGAAGGTGTGACATTAGCGTAACTTAGCAGACGGAGAAGATGCGACGTGAGCAAAATCAAGATGGCGGTGTTCGTTGTTTTTGTTGTTATTGAAATTATGCTCCAGTAACACCTCATTTCCTAAGTCATGTAATACCTTGGATCCAGCACCCTTCCCTTAAGTTATGGCCAAAGGTGTTGCATATAATCCGTTAGAGAATCTCTACTTTTCGCATTTGATCAAACGATTAGAGACCAAAATGAATTTGCTCCTCTCTTCGATAGCAGCTCATCGAGGGAATTAAACACGTAATTTTTTAAATTTAGATATTCTGAAGTAGGCTTTTCGGTAAAATTCGTCTTCACTGAATTGATTTTTACAAAGTTAATGCTAAGAATTCCACATGGTTATCGACATTTTACACAATATTTAAAGAGCTGGTCAGCTCAGTAACGTTCTGTACCAAATCCAACCAAACACCATTTAAAATAACAGTTTAATTTCATTTGAAGTGTCATTCATCTCACCAGATTTAAAAAAATGGTAAAACAAATAGTTCTACGTACGATAATCCATCTGTTGTATATAGTTCATTTCCAAACACAGTCACTTATATTTAGACCCTATATACAGCATGTTAAATAAATTGGTATACAAACCGTTTTCTTCTGATCTGGATAAAAAGTGAGAGCTACATTAAACTCTGAAGTGAACAAGGCTCAAAATACATTGGAAATTTCCAAATACTTTTTCACTTATCTGGTTAAGAACTGAGCGCTACATTAAAGTCTGTCTCTGAACTGAACAAGGCTCAAAATGCATTGGAAATTTCCAAAGACTTTACACTGATCTGGTTAAAAACTGAGCGCTACGTCAAACTCTCAATTGAACTAGGCTAAAAATGCATTGAAAATTTCCCGTTTTGTCTTGTCTTTATACTCTACATCGTCTATACAGCAACATTTTTCCTAAAAGAGAATTAATATATTAGCCATTAAATAAAATATTTGCATGCGAATAGGGTTTTTATGCTTTCTTTCTGATACTTTATTTATATGAAATGGTAATCATTATATTAGTAATGTACTGACAATTATCGTTGCATAGCCACAATAGCCAGCATGTGGCAAAACGGTAGAGGTTTCAATTGGGGGTACCCCCTCTAGGGCTATTAAGATAACACGTGGTGCACGCTGACTGTGAGATCACTCGCTTCAATTCTTCGAGCAGCGAAGACTTGTTATTTTGTCGTCAAAGGTGAGCATTATTATAGCTTCTTATATGCCAACTGTTCTTATTCTAGGACATTTTTGTTGTACGTAGACTTCGGTCTGAACTTAGCTCTAGCTTTGATGAACGCATGGACGAGTATCACAGCTTAAACGTTCATTTGTTCGGTGTTGGCGGACGAACCGTTTCCTCTCTTCGGAAACACGACCTTTACTTTGTTTCTAGTCTTGCTCCCGATATTATAATTTTAGAGATCGGTACTTATGATCTTGCTAATGATGGACCCGAGGTAGTTGGGTCTGCTATCGAGAAAATGGTTAATGTTCTGCGCGTTAAGTTTTCGGTGCGAGTTAATATTTGTGTTTGCCAAGTGATACCACGCGGCGATAATTACCCTTACTGTTTTTATTTCAACGTTGAATCAAGTTGTTAGGGCGCTTTTAGAGTCATTGTCTGGTGTTTTTTGTTGGAATCACAAGGGCTAACTAACCCCGATAGGACTCCTTTTTCGGCTGATGGCGTCAATGTTAGTAAAGTCGGCCAGTATTTTTGTTTATACCGAGCTATCGGGCGCCATCTTGAAGGCACTGAGCATGCTGTATGGGTGGTTTTCGCACCTCGCAGGGCAGAGTACTTCTTCGGTTGTTTCGCTTGATACTTTGCGAAGTTCAGCCAGGTTTCTCAGTTATTTTGGCTTGAATTCAGCGATCGTAGAGCAGATCTTTCATATCAGCACAAATGATTGTTGCTCTGATCTTTAATTTGGGTTACTAGAGTTTCCGTTTCTAGTCTTTGTTCGTTGTGTTGCTTTTTGATTTATGTTGGTAATATTTATTTCCTCATTTTATGTTACGAGGCTTAACTCCTCGGTATTTTAGAGAGGCTTAACTCCTCTCATTTTATGTTACGAGGCTCAACTCCTCGGTATTTTAGAGAGGCTTATCTCCTCTCATTTTATGTTACGAGGCTTAACTCCTCGGTATTTTAGAGAGGCTTAACTCCTCTCATTTTATGTTACGAGGCTTAACTCCTCGGTATTTTAGAGAGGCTTAACTCCTCTCATTTTATGTTACGAGGCTTAACTCCTCGATATTTTAGAGAGGCTTAACTCCTCTCATTTTATGTTACGAGGCTTAACTCCTCGGTATTTTAGAGAGGCTTAACTCCTCTCATTTTATGTTACGAGGCTTAACTCTTCGGTATTTTAGAGAGGCTTAACTCCTAGGTATTTTAGAGAGGCTTATCTCCTCTCAATTAATTTTACGAGGCTTAACTCCTCTCTACGTCGTTTCTAGAAGACTTATATGACTTCCAGTCATTCTCATTATTTGTTTTGACTGCTTTGCGCTTGAGAGAATCTCTTTTGAATAGCTTTCTTTTAATTTCTTTAGATACCCATGGTAGACTGCCTTTTTTCTTTACTCTCTTTGATCTAATCGGAGCATGTCTGTCAAGTACTTGGACAAACACTGTTTTTCAACACCCCCACATTTCATCCACATTTTGCTTATTATCTAACTGTTCCCATGGTAGAATATATAAGTGATTAAGAAAGCTTTGAACATTAAAGTTTTTACAATTTCTGACCTCAATTGGTCCATTTGGCTTCCCTCTCGGCATCGAATTTATTTTCCGGACTGCGTAAATTAGGCTATGGTCGCTATTTCCAAGATGTATAACATCCGGAAAAAATATTTTGTTGGGTGAAGATGTAATACAGACATCTAATAATGAACAAGTAGACTCGGTAACGCGAGTTGGACTTTTGACCAATTGAGTCAGTTGGTATAATTCCAGAATTGCCTGCAACTTTTTGGTAGCCAACAGAGAAGGTTCAAGTATGTTACAGTTTAGATCTCCTAATAGGTGAATTTCTTTGTCTTCATTGTCAACTAACTCAAATAACCTTTCAATTTTTGAAAATACCTCAACATTTGGTGGTCTATAAACACACGAAATGATGAAAGGCCGGCTGTTTGCTTGTTTAATTTCAAGACAAACGGCCTCTAGATCTGTAGGGACCAAATCAAGTCGAGTTTGGTAAATGACTAAGCTCCTAACATAAATCCAGACTCCACCTCCATTTCTTGCTCGATCTGCACGTATTATGTCATAGCCTGCTATACTGACGAGTCCATCAGAAATGGTAGAGTCAAGGCGGGTCTCATTCAATGCCAAAACATCAATTTTTTCGTTTTGCAGTAATAAACGGATTTCATCAAGATGTTTTGGCAAACTGTCTACATTAAGCATAGCTATTTTAAAACCTCTTTGCTTTGGAATGTGTGACCAAACTTTATTAACTTTCCTCCTTGGCTTTGTATCAATTCAATTTAAAATGTTAGCAAAATGTTTCTGTAACAAAGTACTGCCTTCATGATTGAGATGTAAACCCCTGGGGTTCAGGTGTGAGCGAGTAATGTTATTATTAGCTAGAAATGGCCAATTATTGAGGCTACAGTTTGATTTTAGAATTCTGTTTGTTTCGTTTACCTTTCTTTCAAGTTCTTGCGTTCCATCGCACCTGGTGACTATCGAGGAGATTACAACCTTCGTGCTTGGAGATTGCCGTTCAACCTGATGCGCCAGATTTGAAATACCATCAGCAATGGCTTGCGAATAGGAGTTTCGGACATCATTGGTCCCAATGTGTAGCACCAGCTTGTCAGGATGTTTTCGAATTATGGGCTTTAGAAAATCGCTCATATCCTCAACGTTCGGCTCAGTTACTTGAGGCGATTCTTGTTGCCTTGTACTTATCTCGTTTCTCATTTCTTGATTGGTGTTTTGAGCCCTCAGATCTTTCGCTAGAAATGTTAGCGCCAGTCTCAGCGAGTCTCGTTCTTCCTCCACGTTATGCAATTTGGACTTTAAGGTCAGGTTTTCCATTCGTAGAGTCTCGATTTCGCTTGGAAACAATACAAGATTTCGAAATCGCCATTTTGGTTTGGGAGTTCTTTAACATTACTCCACAATTTCGATAGTTCTCGCCTTATTTCGACAATAGCTTGATGGCCAAGTGTACATTCTCCCATTTCATCGTCATTCACGTCGCCGCTCATGTCAGGCTGCAACGTTTCGTTGGTAAATTTGAAGTGCTTCTTCTGTCGCCGTTTCACTATCGTTTACGATAGACAGTAGAGGAGAACCAAGAACAGCTTGCAGTTCAGACTTTAAAGCTTTAGTATCAGAACCTTGTATCTGAAACGTTTTCGTGATTTATATGGTGTTAGAGTAACGGATTTGGACTTGACCGAGTCCGATCTGGCGCCATTATTTGAAACTGACAAAGGCTCCGTGAAATTCAAAACCTTGACACAGAAATATGTGAAAGGCTGTTCAAATCACTAGACCAGGTGAACATTTCCTTCTTCTTGTCAAATACTAGATAATTGGACGGTATTTCTTGCTCCATTTCTTGCTGATTTACTGAAGAGCGATGAAAACACAAGTAAGCCTAGTAGCATTTATAAGTAGGGCAAGCAATACAGGCAACACATGCAAGATAAAATCATGGAAGGTCGGTGAACTGAACACGTTCAAAAATTATTCAAAGATTATCAAAGCCGAAATTGCCTGGTCATAGTATCAAGTGTCGAAAGTGGTGCTTTTGATGTTGTATTTAATGGCGGTGGTAATGAAGAGGAAGATGCAAAGGGCCGGTCGGGCCTCGAATGTATTAAAGAAAGTCTTACGCTTGATCTAGCGAGATATTTCGACACCTAGCCCGGGTTATCGTTTTTCTTTTAAGTGTTCATAAACTCGTTAGAACCTATGAAACCTTATGTTTAAATGTAGTCATGTACCGAATTTTCTTCCAACAGCCTCATAACTTTTCATCCTGTCACTCGTAATATCTTTATAATGCTAACATATGATTTCTCTTTTGGGAAAATTGTGGTTGTAGAGCCGACCTAGAGAATAAGGAGGAGACAAAACTAAACCGGAAACCTGTTATGAAGATGCTTTAAAACCATTCACACCGCAGTGTATTTCAAATATTCAAACAACGCATATGGGATAAGTCATGTTCCAGGGTCACGAGAGCAGCGGAAAACGACGATCAGTTTTTAACCAGATAAGTGTAAAAAGTCTTTGGAAATTTCCAATGCATTTTGAGCCTTGTTCAGTTTAACGTAGCGCTCAGTTTTTAACCAGATCAGTATAAAAAGTCTTTGGAAAGACTAACAATGGCCAATAGTTTTGTTATACCAAATGGGATGGTTTCCAACATGTGCGAAGGAAGAAACATGACAGTACGATACTGCACGAATCTAACATGTTGATATAGTTCAGGCGTGTTGCCTGGGAAAATGGAGAACCACTCTGTCTGTACAGAGATCCAGCATACCCACTAAAGATCCATCTCCAAACTCCTTATAGAGGACCACGTCTGACCAACAACATGGTTACGTGCAACAAAGCAATGAGTGAAGTGAGACTATCGGTAGAGTAGCTATTTGGCACCATTAGTAAAAAAATATTTTGTTGATTTTACGAAAGAGCTCAAGGTTGGCTTGATCGCAGACGGTTAGCTTTACCTTGTTTGTGCTTTACTAGGGAATACAAGAACTTGCCTCTGTAGGAATATCGTGTCTCGGTTTTTTTATTTTCCGCCACCTACTTTACAAGTACTAGATACAGAATGAGTGGCCGTGCTTTGTGGCGCTTAAAGTGAGAGGTTGTAAATCCCATCAAGCACGGACACGAATTCTGTATCTGACTTATCAAACGTATAGATGTACAGAGTCATATTTTCAGTTATTGGCGATTGACGATACAACTTATTTTGGCGGAGAAAATCGAAGTAAAAGTTGATGTAAGTCTGGACGAAATTTGTATCAGATTTACAGATCACTTATCCCTCAGTGATTTCCTTTCTGTTTGCTTCATGAATTATTAATGAGTTTTATGAGTATTTTCAGTAATAATAACTTCTTTATTAAGCGTGAGCGAGGTCTTTGCGGGGAAATATCAGACCGAGGTCTTAACAGTATCTGGCCGAGCGACAGCGAGGTCCGTAGCTAAAAGACTGAGGTTTAATATTTTCCCATAAAGCCAGAGCGGACGAGGTTAATAAGATGTTTATTATATGGCACTTTCTTATTTGTAAAGCAAAAACAAAAATATTAAGCTTGAAGTTAATCTTTTACATTGGGTTGGTGAACGCGCGCGTCTTGATTGTAGTTTTCGCGCCCTTTTGACATTTGTTTCACGATTCAAACCACAAAATGAACACAGTCGTGGAAGGTCCTATAAAGGGTCAAATCAACTTTATTTGAATAATTCATGGGTGATCTGTTGCGCAAGGATCACGCCAGAAAGGTGAGCAGTGACGACATTGCGCAGGCAGGGACTTGGTACCTACCACAGCATCCTGTATATCACCCAAAGAAGCCCGACATGGTTCATGTCGTGTTCGACTGCTCAGCTAAGTAACGGGACTCCTCCCTTAACGAGCAGCTGTTACAGGGGCCGGATTTCACCAACACGTTGGTTGGAGTGCTAACGCGCGATTCCAAGAGGAGCAAGTCGCCTTCATGTCAGACATCGAGGCGATGTTCCACCAGGTGAGAGTCCGCCCAAGTGATTGCAATTACTTACGCTTTCTCTGGTAGTCGGACGGTAATCTAGAGAAGGAACCAGAGGATGAGCTTGATAACGTGGTGGTTTGCATCACTGTCAATTGGTGCTCGTTGCAGTCGACCTCCGACTCGTATCAGGCCAGATGCTAGTCCATTTGTTCGGCAGTGCTACCTATGTTTTAAAGAAAAACCGCAGAACACAACAGAGAGAATTTCGATCCAATTATAGTCGAAACCGTGAAGGATTTTTTTACGTAGATGATTGTCTTCGCTCAGTTCCACAGAGTCGGAAGTTGTTCGCTTAGTGGGTCAACTTCGCGAGCTACTATCGAAAGGGGATTCCGTCTCACCAAGTGGATGTCAAACTCAAAAAATGTCATTCATTCCGTGCACGAATCAGAAAGAGCAGCTTCGGTAAAGAATTTAGATTTTGACGATGCTGTGCTAACCGAGAGAGCGCTAGGGGTCCAATGGAATGTGTCTGCTGACACGTTCAGCTACAAAATCACTTCAAGGAAAAATATGATACGAGACGAGGAATTCTGTGTACAGTTGGTTCGGTCTACGATCCACCGGGATTCGTATCCCCATGCATTCTACCGGCCAAAGCAAAGGGTCTAAAGGGCCTTCGATGTGATGACAAGATCCCTGAGTGTGACCGACAGAAATGGGAAGAATGGCTTAGTGATCTCCCAAAACTAGAGCAATTTACGATCTCACGCTGCTTCAAGCCACCATACTTCGCTGACATCAAACGTAGAGAGCTTCACCACTTCTCAGACGCTTCCAGCCAAGGCTATGGAGCCGTATCGTATCTCCGTGAAATTAATGCATACGGTGAAGTCCATTGCTCCCTTATTATGGCAAAGTCGAGATTGGCGCCACTTAAGGCAATGACAATCCCAAGGATGGAGTTATCCGCAGCCGTTCTAGCAACGAGGCTAGATTGAATGATCAAAGGAGAAATGACCATGGCTATCGTCAGTTCTACCTTCTGGACCGACATCATCTGTGCTCTCCGGTACATAGAAAACAAAGACAAGAGGTTCCAAATCTTCCTAGCCAACCGAGGCTCCGCTATATTGGATCAGTCCGCAGCGACACAGTGGAGGTATGTCGACACTTCACTAAACTCCGCATACAAAGCATCCAGAGGGATGTCAGTGGATGCGTTGCTAAGCAACCAGTGCTGTATACATCGTCCAGAATTCCTGAAGCAACAAGAAGAGACATGGCCGCAAAGGCCTGCTGATATGGGCCGGATTTCTAGTGACGACCCCGAAGTAAGAAGGCATCAAAAGTATGTGCAAGTGAGATATCTGAACGAGATCCTGTGTCAGAGATTATAGAGCGGTTCTCCTCTTGGAGCCGTTTGAAGAAGATAGTAGCATGGATACTTCGCTACAAGACAAGCCTGGAACGACTTAACAAGAAGCGTCAGGCAGGGGCTACGGTTAAATATCAGTAAACCAACGCAATCACCCTTGTTAGCGTCATAGAGCTAACAACGCCGAAATTGAAATCCTCAAGCATGTGCAGAATAATTACCTCAAAGAGGAACTTGTTCGCCTTAAATCAGTCGGTCAACATAGCGACACGAGAAAGCAAATCACAGTACAGAAATGCAGTACCATTTTCAATCTCCATCCGGTGTTACGCGACGGCCTGATACGAGTCGGAGGTCGACTGCAACGAGCACCAATTGACAGTGATGCAAACCGCCACGTTATCAAGCTCATCACCAGGTATTATCATCACGACCAGAAGTATTGTCTTATTAATGCACGAGCTACGGTAAGGAGCGTTCTCATGAGTGCTTCAGCTACAGACAACGGCAGGCACCAGTAGCTCAACAGAAAATGGCGAGCCTGCCGGAAGATCGAATAACGCCATCGAAGCCACCATTCACATACGTTGGAGTGGACTGCTTCGGACCGTTTAAAGTGCGACGCGGGAGGACCAACGTCAAGAGGTATGGCGTACTATTCACATGTATTACACTCCTCGCCGTCCATATCGAGGTCGCAAGCTCGCTGGACACATAGTCCTTCATCAACGCCTTGCGACGGTTCATCGCTAGAAGAGGGCAACCGGAGGATATGCGCTCTGACAACGGAGGCAACTTTATCAAGGGAGAAAGGGAGATCAAATAAGAGGTGAGAGAATGGAACCAATCGCAGATCCACGACTACCTCTTGCAGCGTAGCATGAAGTATACGTCAATCCACGGCGGAGACTGGAGAGATGTATTCGAACAGCGAGGAAGGACATGAAGGTGCAAGAGCAAGTGTTGGAACGATGAAGGACTGAACACTCTGATGTGCGAGGTCGAGTCCATAGTAACGGGCGACCCTATCACTAAGTTGTCGGATGATCCACGTGATCTGGAGCCTCTGACACCCAACAACCATCTGCTTCTACATTCAGGATCTACAGTCCCACCCGGGACATTTACCAAGCACGATAACTACAGTCGACGGCGATGATGACAGGTGCAGTACCTCGCAGATATGTACTGGCGACGCTGAATACGCGAATATCTCCCGCCCACTCCAAGAACGGCAGAAATGGAACAAGGTGCAGACGAACTTCGCAGTCAACAACATTGTGCTAGTTCTCGATGATAACACACCACGCAGCTCATGGCCACTGGGAAGCATTCTGGAGCCGTACACCAACCACAGGGCACCAACCGTACACCAACCGCTTGTGCGCTCGGTCAAGCTGAGGACCAGCACAACCGTGCTTGTGCGACCGGTTGACAAGATCGTCCTACTGGAGACTGCAACTACAGTAAGCAACGATAAGTAGATCAGATAGCAAAGGACACTGATAAACCAATAGTAATATATGGACATTATAGTTTAGTTACTATCAATAGCACTATTGGACATTGTTAGCATTATTTTCTAGTTTTGTTTAGTCACCAGAATGTTTCAAACTCATTGGTTTAGATGGTAAAGGCAATCCCGCAGTAACGCCTTTAAGGGGCCGGAATGTTGGTTTGAAATATGAGGTTATAATTAATTCGTAAACACCATAGGCAATAGCTATTGAAAGTTATATAAGTGATTATATTAAACGAGATTATTGTGATAAGCAATGCGGTTGTCCGCCTAGGCCGCGTATGTCCGTAGGGGAAATGCCGCGAGGCATGACTCATACTACCTTAGGCACGTTTTCCGGGTCATCAAAGCGACTATTGTATCATGCAAATTCAGTTTGTTAGTTACTCCGCTACCACGCTACGATCATATATGTACTACCACTTTATCAATGATCTGCTACCTTTGGTACAAGCGTAAACCAAAGTAAGTCTTTATATTTTCTTTATACTAGTTGATATATGTTATCGCCTTGATCGTTGCAAATCACTGAAACGCTTTCTAGAGTAAATTAATTATGCTCGAGTCAATTACAGGACGTTTATGATTTGCTATGCTGTTCATATGTTGGCCAGAAGATTTATACGATTTATCGAAATTGTGATTTAGTTATGACAGTGCTATTCAATTCCACTCTACAAACCTAGTAATACCTGAACCTTGTCGAATTGAGAACAGTGAACTATTGTTGATTAAAGTACAGTTGTTGTAATCAATATGTGGAGTTCGAATTCATTTGTACCAAGCTACCCCTGTAATTGTTGAGATTTGAGTAAGCAGCAACCTCTAGATTCCCAGTAGTTACAATGGGGGTCAAGGGTGTTTGCAAGTTCAGGAAGAAGGAGATGATTGAGGCTTGGGGCTGACTGACACGGTTTCCTTGAGAATATTAACGCAGACGCGTCAACCTAGTGGACATTGAGTCGGGTGACGTCAAGAAGTATGACTCCATAAGCGAGTGCTCGTTGATCTACGTAAGAGCTCCGGGTGGCTATTTTACTTTCCAACGGAAGAAAGGACCATCTGGATTGGTGGACGCGAGTACAGGCTGGTCGAACGATGGTAGTGAGGGAAAACTGCCATAAAGAAGTCTCGACTCCTTTTTTAATGGGGAGACGATATGAAGCTGTCTGAGATCAAAGCGTTGTTCACCGAGCAACGAGGGACATCACTACCGCAAGAAGCTAGATATTGATCAAGATCCTGGAGAGCATGGGATACACAATCCTCAAGGAGGAGGTTAAGGTTAAGCCCCCTATTGACCCAAAGTACGAGTACCTACGGGCGATCTGGGGCAATCCATGGAAGAGTGTCGATTCATACCCTTGATAACGATCAGACACGGGAGTACCTAAGTATCTACCAGTGCAGTCGAATGCTTGACATAAACAGGAGATCGTTTATAAAAACGGTATGAGTGCGAAGTTATGCAAGGAGACTTACTCGTTAAAGTTCCTTTGATGTACTTAAAGACTCGAAGTCACCTATATATGTCACACGTGCAGAGGTGACATACATTGATGTGGAAAAATATGAGATTTTGTTTTCGTTAAAGGCAAGACGTCGCGCTAAGTAGTCGCGCGCGTGTGTTGTAACGACATTCCTACCATAGAGTAACTTCGTCAAAAAGTGCGCCAAAGCGCCTGCCCGTCAAGGATTGGCCACCATGAGGAAGGACGAACTTCTCAAGCTTGTAGTCAACGCTAGAATGCTTGACTACTACGTGAAACTTGTAGAGAAAGCCACCATAAATGAACTGCTGGCATCGAATGAAGCAGTACGACCTAAAGGCGAGGGAGTCCAGATCGTCGTCAATGCTCGCCATGCCGAGTACCGAGTACCAACCGCCCCACTGGTTAGCTCAGTTGATAGAGCACAGTCTAGAGTGCGGGAGGTCGGGGTTCGAACCTGGCCGCGTCCTTGGGCAGGACGTTTATAAGCCGTCGGCCTTGTCTCCTTCTACTTCTAATCAGTATTTGAAGGGGACGTGAAAGAACCTGTTGTACTACTCGAAAAAGAAAAGGGGATTGCCACCCGGTACAGCAGCCTGGCCATTTACACCAACCACACACTCAACATTGTAAACTGCGTGGCAGCCATTGGCGCCGTAATAGCAGTCCGAAAAATTCACTGATGGGATATGTCAGTAAAGTGTAAAGCGCCATGAGACTGTGGTATATGGCGCTATATAAATATGGCCTAATATTATTATTATTATTATTATTAAATAGCCTTCGACACGGTGAAGGAATACGCACGAATAAATGGCGCTTCTTCCGGAGTCAAGTACTGACGTTCAAGGTCATGGAAGCCGTGGACACATCCTTTTCTCTTAATACCATTTATCGCCTCAGAAATGTCAAGGACGACCGTGTGATGCTCTTTAGTAAGACACACAATGGTTCACCTTGGGTTAGCAAAATGGAAGACGCAGAGAAGTGGATAACAAAGCGCGAAGAGAAGCGTCTGAATCCAGACAACTCAATCGTCCCACCCCAAGTGGGTATTCGTGAGGAGGATTTACATGGACGTTAAGTCGAGCGTAAACCACTCCTGGATGGTGGGGTCCTTCCCGAGTGGCTACGCCAGAAGATGGGGATGCACGCCTTGACACCTTCAAGGATTTGTGGCGGTGCCTGGCTATACATCAAGGGGCTAAACCTAATCGGATACCCAACAGGCAAGGCTTCTCGCTAGTCACTTTTGTGACAAGGAGTTACTCGACACACTCCCCTGAACTCCTCTCGACAAGCTCAACGAAGTCGAGAAGTACTTCAAATTGGGTATCCGGGTGTACGAGCCTACGGAGGATGGCGCATGGTACTTGCGGAGGTCACTCCCTAACTACAAGGACGTGATAACGATTGGTGTGTACGACAGTCACGCGTTCTTCATCAGCAACCTTGCCAAGCTCGTTTACATCTACGTGTGTGGGGATTGTGACCAGCGATTTACGCGAGCCACCCACCTCCACCGTTATACCAAGACCTGTAAGAGTGGGGAGACCAAGATTGTTTGACTAGGTATGAAAGCCCTGATGCCTCAAGCGCCACTTAAAAAAGCCTTTTGGCCTGCAAACTCCGCCACAGAAGGCCGGCATTCCCCCTCCATTCCCTCACCACGCCAAAAGCCTCGAGCAAGACGCCAACCTAGTGACCTCCCGAAGCTCCCCCGACTTTAACCGACAAGGAGCGTAAGGAACTCGACAAGCCCATCCCCTACGAGTTTGACGGAGACGACGACGAAGAAAAGAGAGAGACGGTACGTCTGATTCGCTTAGAACAGAGGGCACACATGGCAAAGATGAGGGCGTAGGTCTCACAGTAAGATATTACTCGGAAGGAACTCTGTGTTGCTTGGTACCGCCTGCAACTCCTCAACCTTCGTTTTGGCGCACCTCATCCAAGTCGTACAGCACTGGTTGGCCCGAGGATACCATACTACGTGAGATGGCGTATGACTTTAAACTCCACAGAGACCGGTTGCTCTGCAGTTTCAACCTTCAAGTTCCCTGGAGCATACAAGTACCGAACCAAAACGTCAAAGGGTAGCCGTCCCCTCCTTGAATCCTACAGCTCGAAGATACGTATCACCGGCGGTGGGTTCCACCTCGCTCGTTGCTGGCTCCTTACCCGTGAGTCTCGTCACTTCACCATTCATAGCGGCACGGATAGCAGGCAGACGCTTTACCCATTATGTCGACCTGACGCCTTCCATCAACATCTCCTGGGCGTATTGGTGTGAAAACAAGCGTTCGACCAACGTCCGATTCATCCTCTCCACGAATCCCTGTGCTCTATGGTTACCGGATTCGCCACGTTTGACTTTGGTTCCGTGCCGTTCCAAGGTGGAGCTAACCACCCCATAAACTCACGACCAGGGTCAACCTGCAACAGCTTTGGCCACGTCGACGGACCATGCTCGTAGATTCCGGTGAGCACCGCCGAGACCTTCCAGCTATTCTTTGAAGTCAAGGGCTCAGCTTGGCGCACTTCGTTGGGGATCGTTACAGTCCAGTGTGGTAGCGGTATGTACTTGGGCTTGGGGAGGTAAATCTGCCACATGGTGTGCCTGGCAAGCCACTGCCGTACCTTATCGCTCACGTCCACCTTGGCTGTCTTGGTGAGTTTGGTAAGGGCACCATCCCCTCGCCAATAACCTGAGGGAGAATAGTAAACACTTGCGAGCTTAGCCTCCATGACTTGGCCTGTTAATCCGGTTGTCTCTCTTAAGAGGGACGGTAGTGGGCTACAACCAACGGCTGGCGGCATAACCGAGGGCAAGCATACCACTACCCACGTACATAACGAGCCAGACAGTCTTAGCAACCAAACTACCCCTGGTGATAGGGGACCAATGGTGCTCTAGGAAGCAGGAGCAGCCTCATGTCACCTTAAAGTGCCTACTTTAGCGCCTAGATATCGTAATCCGTATGTGTCAATGACCTACTCTTGCATTTTACTTTTCATCAGTCGACTACCCGTAGTAGTGCACGAAATATAGTCATTCGTAGCCCGACTTTCAGTACGTTTCGATCGAGGTCGACGATTTATCTGGTTTGCCGAAAATGCGACTTACACGCTTGCCAATTACTGTTCGAAACGTCGCACACTGCGCTTATTATTTGTTATTCGGACCCCAAATTATTATCGAGGATACTGAAAATGAAGCGGATGAGATATCGAGATGTGAGAGATGTTACCCTACCCTGTCAGCAGGTTTCTCGTGTCTTGTTGTTTGTAGTCGGTAGCTGCAGTTCGCGACCGGTAATTCGCATCTGGTTGTTTTGATCTGATTTGCGCAAATTTTGCGATGGCTAACGGCTATTCGTAGGTAGGTTACCTATTTTGTTTGGCGTAAATATATTTTAGGCTTGTGTTCAATATCCCGAAGTGCTCGGGTATACAGTAGTGCCATGGGCTTCAACCTGGGTAAACCAGCTGCGATACCGAACAACTAAAACGTATTTTTTTTGGCGTACATCTCTTTTAGGCTTGTGTTCAATATCCCGAAGTGCTCAGGCATACTGTAGTGCCATGGACTTCAACCTGGGTAAACCAGCTGGGATACCGAACAACTCAAAAATAGATTTTGTTTGGCATATCTCGTTTGGGCTTGTGTTCAATATCCCGAAATACTCAGGCATACTAGTGTAGTGTCATGGACTCCAACCTGGGTAAACTAGCTGGGATACCGGGCAACTCAAAAAATATATTTTGTTTGGCATATCTCTTTTAGGCTTGTGTTCAATATCCCGAAGTGCTCAGACTTCAACCTCGGACTGTAGATATTTTTGGGCACTTGCAGATGCTTTACGTTCCTCTTTATTCTTGGTCACTTCTTCGGCGATTTGGTTTAGCATTGACTGCATATCAGAATTCTGGACACCAGAAGGACTTTATATTTCTCACAAATATCGCTGATCATGCTCCAAATGTGTGCCCCTCTGGACCTTGAACTTTGGGGGACTACCCGCCATTTTCGCTGCCATATACTTTCCTTCTACTTTATATCTACATACGTGTTCGTTACTTGATTTCCTTCGGTCTGTTTTCAGGGATGTAATTTCCTCGTTTGCTCTCGCCAGAGACACTTTTAAGCTTTCAATCTCCTCGTAAGAGGCTGGCGGGGTCGGTGGCGGGTTGGTGTTTCGGCCTGACCGAGAAGCGATTGCGAGTGGTTTGTTCTTTTCAATTGTTTATTAGCCACTGGTAATTCTCTAAGATGAAAATCTTCTGATTTTGGCGCATAATTGCTGCCAAAACGCCGAATGTCGTAGCAAGACAACCACCATCGACAATCCTGCGGCCATTCATCCAAATCCCAAAGCCGGCTATTTTCTATTTGGATACTGTCGGCTAGTGGCGAGGGAAACTGCGAAGGGATCGTGCAACCAGGCTGTTTGACAGGAACTTACAAAATTTCACGCCGCAAATTTCCGAATTCAGAAGATGCCAGTACTGCGGAGAATTTGTCGCTCGATTCAGCGAGAAAAACACGGCGAAAGCGAATACGTCCATAAGTCGAAGCACGAGTCGAGTATGCGAAGCAATCCTTTACCTTAATTTCATAATACTGTTTTTCCCGCTCATGTCAAAATGCCACTGGCACTGAAGTGCAGCCCTTGAAATAACGCAGGATCCGCAAGATCGAAGATCCTCAAACGTGTTTTGTGTGCAATCTTTTGCTGACATAAAGTAATTACCAAAGCGATCAAGCAAAAAGCGCAAAACAAAATAATGATTCATATTTGCCACGACTATGACGTCACTCCATAGCAACCGGCCCGCACGTATTTCCGAACTGCCGATGATCTCTGGCTCGTTATGATCAATTCACCCGTCTTTTGCGCGGATGAGGATCTGTAGTAGTCAGAGAACCGAGAACCGACTCTGGACATGTACCTGATTGTAGAGGCTCATGGCGGTGTAAGTGTCGGCGAGGTCGTCCTCGGAGTGTTGCCATAGGCGTTCCTGTTCCTGCAACCAATGAACAAGCTTCTCCCAGTGTACTTGGAAAGCTGCCCAGGCCGCTTGATTCCTTTCGAGGGCTTTGTCGTGCCGTTTATTCTCCACGAGCGCGGCGTGTCCCCCACCAGAGAGATAACGGGCGAGGTAATTACTACCGGTGAACGTTGTGGCGTTGAGGATATCACCACCGACCATCATGGCGATTGAAGATATCATCCCGCTGGTATGAACTTCTTATCCTCCAAGTACTCCTTGGCGGCTATGCTCGCAGCCAAGACCGCAGTCCACTTGGCGTAGTCTGTGATGCTTGTCGACGGTTCCCCAAATGAGCTGCCATTTGCAACCTTCTTTCCAACCCAACCGATGCCAGCGGCGATTCCATTCAAAGTCGCGGCTTCTATCAAGTTCCTCATAAGCTTATACACGCCATGCAATAATAAAATACCGAGTTTGGGGCCTGGGAGCGATTAACATGGAAGCGAGGCATCTAGGTCCACGAGCGGGAGGTTTCCCCTGAACTAAATGTTTTGGTTCGATGGCTGCTACATCTAATATTCAACCGGTGCTTTCTGAAGATGATATTCCAGGGGCATCCCTATGTGGAAGGTCTCCGGCAAAGCTAAAGATAGACGAGCTTCGCTTCTGGCTTAAATGTCGTGGCGATCCTTCGAAAGGCCTGAAAACCAAAGCTCAATACATTAAAAGGTAAGAAGGCCAACCTTGCGTGCGATTGCAAAGAACTTTCAACAAAACAGACATGAAGAATATTACCTTATTGGTTGTGGCTTTGAAATCAAGCTCTAGAAAGTTTCCTAACAAGGGAAATCATCAGCGTATGATTCAAAGCCAACGATCGATCATAAATCCATAAAGCTTCCATCCATTTTCACACATTCGCGCTGCGTCTGTTGTTAATTCTTTGAAAGGCGGCTGTACTTATATTTATAATGACATCATGTTTTTTTTATAATGCATAAGTTAATGCTGTTGGTGTAACTGTGGGTGACTTGTTTTAAATAATATTGCTATTATTTCTTTGTACCTTCAAGGGTAGAAGAATATATCACAACAGGACGCGACCAAATCATTGTTGATCCAGACCCAAATGAGATCTACACGAGAAGGAAGCAGAGACAAGACACGAGCCGTGACCGTCTAGACCAGTCTAGTTCTTCCACTTCGACTGCAGTTCAGTATCCTCAAAATGGCTGGACTACAAGCTTACAACGAATGCCTTTTTTTAGTCGAGCGGAAATGAATGTGCATATTGCTAAGTCGGGAAAAAATATTGATCCTCAAAGCCAGGGACACTCGGTTCCAACAGGTTTACGAAAAGCGAAGACATTCCTCAACGACGAGTACCTGAAAGAAATTCATTCTTCTAGCGACGATTCGTTTTTTTACTTTAAGGCATTATGCTACCACAGCTTTAAAAAACACGAGCCACCCCACAAATTGCAAGTAGCACTTCGTCTTGTTACTGGAGAAGTACAACAGTCCTCGTGCTCGTGCGTTGCTGGTAGAGTTGGTTTCTGTAACCACGTATTAGCTTTAATGCTAAAACTTTGCAAATTTTCGTTATACGAGTGCAAGGATACAAAGGAACTTGATCAAGAAGATGACATGCAACCTGCAGTGGTGTGCACCTCATCGCTTCAGCAATGGCACAAAACAGGGAGAGGGGATAAAATAAAACCCAAGCCAGTCATGGAATTGGTTGTGAAAAAAACCAAACTGGATGATTCTGTGAAATCAGCAGGGGAAGGATTGAGATGTCTCCTCTATGAAGCAAGAAAACATCCCAAAACACAGGCTGCTGATGAAATCCAACTTAAAGCTAATCTACAGAAAATAAATCCCAACATGCCTCTAGCACAGATCCTGACTCAAAGCACTACTGAAACAGAATTCAAGGAAACAAAGTTTGGAAAAAGTCCCTGTGGATCTTTTGGTAGTTATCAGCTCCAATTTACAGAATCAAATGTTAAAGTATTTTGTGATATTGATTCTATAGCAAGAATTAATCCCAACATGACAGGTGTCCCCAAAGAATATCCTAAATTTCCCCTGCAGAACACCGAGCAATACAAAATACCAGAGCACCTGGGAGTCCAGCAGAAAGCTTTACTTGAGCATCTGTCTGTTGATGCAGTTAAGCTAAACACTATTGAGGAAAACACCCGGGAACAGTCAAATTCAGATGAATGGAAAAATGAACGAAAGTACAGACTTACTGCATCAAATTTCAAGACCATATGTTGTCGACAGAGAAATCACAACACATTTGTTAATAGTTTACTTCATCCCAAGCCATTTACTTCAAAATACACAGTACATGGTAATGCATATGAACCTATTGCTCTGAGGCAATACCAGAAATATATGTTTTCAACAAGAAAAGCTATTGAGCTATTCAAGTCAGGTCTTGTTGTGAGTATTGACACACCCTTTCTGGCAGCTTCACCAGATGGCAAAGTAAAAGATGCAGGGTGTGAGGATTCTTTTGGTCTAATTGAAGTCAAATGTCCTGAAACTAAGTTTTTAGTGACCCCCCTGGATGCATGCTCTGATCCAGCATTCTTCTGCGAAGAAGTAGATGGAAAACCAAAACTGAAGCAAGCTCATCAATATTATTACCAAGTGCAAGGCCAGCTAGGAGTAACAGGAGCTAACTGGTGTGACTTTGTAGTCTATACTAGTATGGGTATGAGTATTGAACGAATTGAAGCCAATGTTCATTTCTGGAGAGAAAAAAGGGACACACTGCAATCATATTTCTTTGATAAATTTCTTAACACTGCAGCTGCTGAATTTCACAAAGACAATAGACCTCTTTAGGTTGCCTCGATGTCAGTGTCCCATTTCAGACATGTGACCATTCCCTTGAGTATCATTTCTTTTATTTCTTGTTAACACTTGAGAAGATACATTGAAATGGAAATACTTGAAACAAAGGATCTTATTTGTGAAAGACTTGAAATGGGACAACATTGATGCATTAAGCTAGAGGTATATTAATTCGTGTAAATCTTATACCAATTTCTACTGGAGGCAAATAAACTTCCTGAAAACAAAAGCAATTAGACCTAATATGAATTACGAATTACTTGTCCTAACCCATGGAATATATCTACTCTTATTTTTACGAGTAACACATTTCCATTGAATCACATTTTCAAATATTCATTTATTGTCTAATATTTTAAAGTTTCATTGCCATCATAAAGATTTATTAATTGTAGCACAAACATGGAAATAGGACAGAGCAACCCCAATAAGTAAACACTTAAATGCTTATACGTGTAGTATAAGCTACACTAAGCAGAGATAAGAGGGTCTTGGGCATTACAAAGAAAAGCACAGACACCCCACATCTGATTCACAACCCCAGTCAAGCTAAGAGGAACTACCCCATTCCAAATTTTGTAATTCTTGATCCTGTTGATAGCTCGTTCAATGTGAATACATACACTAGCAATTTGCTGTGTTTTAATTATATCCTCCTGTGACATTTGGACATCTGCACCAAGGAAAGGAGGGATGTTAAGCGAAACACCCAGTGGAAGTAGATCCTGGATGGTGAATCCTTTATCAGCCATGACAGAGTCTCCCTCATTAAACTGTTGGTCAAGAAAACCACTTCGAGTAACCATTTCACGATCTGAGATACTTCCTGTATAGAGCTGACTTATAAATGTTATTGCCCCACTTGGGGCAATGCCCACCAGAGCCTTGAATGTAACGTGGTTCTTATAGGAACTGAAGAGTTCTGAATTTAGGAGCAAACTACTTGGCATTTCACACCTGATTTCTGTACAGTCAATTATGACACGAGTTGATGGATACTTCTCTTTGAATGCTTCAGGCATGGTCTGCTCTACTATCTCTCTTGAAGGCCAGATATTAACTTGTGCAAACTTTAGAAACATGTAGTTAATAAAGGATATGAATATTCTGCTGACTGTGGCCTGTGATACACCAAACAAGTTTGCCAAATGGAGTTCAGCAAAACCTCTCCTGAGTCTGCACATGACAATGAAAAATTCATCCAAGGGCTTTAATTTTCTAGGTCTTCCCCGCTTTTTCCCCCTGCTTTCCTCGATTTCATCTTCATCACTGCCATAAAAATTATCAGTAACGTCTCTCACCGAGGAACAATACCTTATATTCTCACCATTAGTGCCAGTGTTGAGGAACGTAAACATGGCCATGAAGGTTTCATAGTTGGGAAATCCTGTGTAAAACACAATATTCTCATCCGATTTTAGGTTCTCCAAGTTGAATATACGAATATTTGTGGCTGCAAGCTCTTCAAGCTTTCTTTCAATCTTATCTTCAGCTTGATCCTGGATAAAAATACCTTCGAAGGATGCACGCCTCTCGGTTTCTAATTGGGCAGTAAGTTCGAAGTTTTTGTTTTCGAGCAATTCTTTCTCCGCTTTAACTTCGTTCCGCTCCCGTTCAAGTTCCTTTATGTTTTCCTGTAAATTGGAATTTCGTTCCTCAAGCTCTCTCAATTGCTCCCTTAATTCGTCCTCGAGCGATTTGCTAGTAGATGGCTGATCGAGTTCAAATCCCTCGTGTTTAGCAGCTTTAGCTTGGGCTGGTAGAGGTATGCGTACTGTCGGTGTCTTTCTCTTACGTGGAGAATCAGTCCAGGGAAATTTCGATGGCACAGTACCTTTCTTCAATGAAACCTTCTTTCCATTCAGTGATTTCTTTAAGTCTGTTGCCTTAAAATGCCTCGAACAGACTTTAGTCTGCTCGGTAATTCGAAATTCTTTTCCAGGATCCCTTCGAATCGCCAAGATCCATTTCTTCCTCAAATCACTGCACTTTGGGAACCCAAAATAGGAAATTTTCTCTCCACTCGAAGTCCGATAGCCTTTCTTAGTGCACTGGGGTACACAGCAATTAAGAGGCATCGAGAAATAAAGGGAAATAACGCTACGATAGAGACTAATTATATTAGCTTCGAGAGTTTGCAAGGAAGATTTCATTCGAGTGCGGACCTAGATGCCTCGCTTCCATGTTACTCGCTCCCAGGCCCCAAACTCGGTATTTTATTATTGCATGGCGTGTATTCTCTGCCATTACCACCCATAGTACTCGTAATCGTCGTCTCTAAGCTGTCACTCTGTGAATGTCACGTTTCGATATGACGGCGGTTCCTGCGGTGAGGGATCGACGGGGGGGGGGGGGGGGGGGGGGGGGGGGGGGGGGGGGGCTGTGCAACAGTTTTGTATGCGCTGCCGTTGGATTGTAAAGGATTGTAAAGGATTGTAAAGATTAAGTGGTCAGTTGAAAAAGGCGATTATTCTAGAAACTGAATTCGGTTACACAGAGTGAACCGATCCTCTTAATCTCTCTAAAAAACAGTACGTACATTGCATCCACTCTTTGCCATCCTTCATCAAAATTTTCTCACGTATATGGTGCATCCAAAATGAATAAACTATATGTATTTGTACATAAGAAAGATATGCAAATAGGAACTAATTCCTTGTCTGATAGATGTAGTATGGTCAATCTGAGCAACATTTCTTTGAAACTATGTATACTCAAAGCTTAAAGTTTTTAATAGTATGGCTCGCAGTTTAAACTCGCAGTTTCCCCCTTCGAAT